>JAGQAX010000007.1:35926312-37261074 GCA_019142605.1 Cephalopholis sonnerati | reverse complement strand
AATATTAACTCATGTATAGAACAAATACGAAAACAGAAATTAAGATTTCAGACAACAGTCTCACAGTTTGTTTAACATTCCCTCTAATCACTTCTGTAGCTTGTGAAAATACTGTCTTTGTACCTCTTTTTAAATTGTCTAATATCTTTACTTTGTTTGATTTCTTCACCCAGTGTGTTGCACAAAATTTTTTTCTCAAAAAAAAAAAAGAATCCTTGTGCAGTCATGTGAGCTCGCTAACACTAAATCTTTTGTGCTCTAGTATCTGATCAAAGAGGATACGGTTCAAGTAAAACTTTCTACTCTTTCAACACTCTGTCTTATCTGTTGTAGCATTGTTTTCTCCAGCACGTGATAAAATCTGTATTTACCAGCAGCAAATGTGAGGCAGGTGGAGACGTGTGAGCTGGGATTGTGAACGCTGCACGCAAGAAGGAAATGAGTTTTCTCCTTCTGCTCACCAGCATGTACAGTTTTCATTTCAACATGAATTAGGACCTGCTTTACACTGAAATATAGTCATTTAAATGCTGCTAAATGAAGTTACACGTAGCAAAGACAAATTAAAACCTAGATGCCCAGATGTTTATTGACCTGACCCTTAGAAGGGTGAGAAGATGATTGTAACATATCTGAACCTTCAGTCTAAAGCTGTGGCTTTTTATTTACTGTACAGACATGAGAGTGGTATCGTTCTTTTGTCTCTAAACAGATATCTGCATATGTTTGCAGACTCTGAGGGCAATGGGATAAGATTTAGATATTGCAGGTGTTCTGGTTTCCGTTTATAGTCCAACTAGTGTTGACCAATCACGTTTGAGCGGCATGTAAACAGGCTGTATGGAGAGCTAAAAAGGCAAAACGCATTTGCAGCCAGTTTTTCCTGGTTTGGTTTTCTTCTTTGGTCACCATTCTGGATGTAATTACCGGGAACTGAATTATCCGCAGAGGTCTCTTCCTCTCCAAAACAAATGGCCATAGGTCATTAAAACTGTTAAAACACTGAGTAAAGCAGTTTCATGTGTTTTTCTGACACTGTTATACTCTTTAGGAAGAGGCTGCTTGTCCAGGTCTTTTTAATCTGTGCTCATCTTTTTTTATCATATAACTTAAGATACAGACGTTCAGGAGGTTTTTAGAGGGAGCTGAATTATTCTCAGAGGTCTCTTCCTCTCCAAAACAAACTGACCATAGGTCATTAAAACTGTTAAAAGTTTAAGTGAGTAAAGCAGTTTCATGCAGGGGCTGGAGCCGAGCTACAGCTAACGATAGCTTAGGTTGTTTCTTTGATAACTTACAATTCAGATGTTCAGGACATTTTCAGCAGGAGCTGAATTATCCACAGAGGTTATTTCCTCTCCAAAACAAACTGGCCAGGTGATTTAAACCAGTAAAAACACTGAATAAAGCAGCTTCGTTAGCGTTAACGTTAGCTCAGCTTGTTTCTCTGATAACTTAAGATTCAGATGCCTGCTGACTTAAAAACCTTCATCCGGTTAAAATATATAGTTAAAAATGACCATAGACTGTGGCTTAAAACTGGATAAAAAGTCAGTTCATGACAGCTTCTGGAACACAACGCAAAGGGAAATGTGACACTGCTGACAGATAATGGTGACCAAACGTGTCCTTGATTAAAATTACAGATTTTTTGAGGTTTGAAAATAGTTGGAAATGTTTGGGATGATGTAAGTACACAACAAACAAAATATATCACATTAGTCTGGTGGTTTTTAGACGTTTTAATGTGGAAAAGTTACTCAATATATCTTGAGCTTATCTGCATTCAAATGCAGATATCGAGATTAGCTGAACTTAGTGACACATTGAAGAGGAAGTCTTGGTCTGCATATCCGCTGATGACATTGTATTATTGTCCGTTGCCTTCAGAGGCTTATCGTCGTCAGATTTGTTGCCGATGATTTCCAAGATTTGTTCTTTTCTAATTCATTCATCGTGAGAGCAAATAATCGTATTTCCCAAAATGTCAAACTGTTCCTTTCAGCTGTATCTTCAGTCACCCTCCTCCTCTTTCCTTCAGATCACACGCGCCCAGTACCAGAACGGCCTGATGGCGTCCCGTCTGGACAGCACGCCCCAGTCCCCGGAGAGCGGCCACAACACGATCCGCCTGGATCAGACCACTCCCCCCGCCACCGCCAACACCACCATCACAGACCTGGGAGCGGACTCCACTCCGACGGAGAACGGACCGGACGAGACGACGCTTCTCCTCCTCAACGAGCAGAACTCACCGCACACAGCCAACCACCACAGCCAGCTGGAAAACAGCATTTGACGCCCCGCCCCCCTGCCCGACCCCCTCCATACTCTTTGCACGCATGCACTACTACGCTCGAATGTATGCTGAGGAGGGGAGGAGTGTGTGTGTGTGTGTGTGTGTGTGTGTGTGTGTTTGTGTGCGTGAGTGGGAATGCAGACATACTGACATAAAGAGACAAGCCATGTGCGTGCATATTTTGTAAATATGCAACGATTAAACACACACACATGCACACGTTTCCACCGTTAACAGACTCAACACAAACCAAACACTCACCTAAGGTAGTTCATCGACACAGCGGAGTATCTGTATGTGTGTGTGTGTGTGTGTGTTTGTGTGTGTTTGCACATGCTCCTTAATGTATTAACTGACGACGAAGATCTGAAGGACCTGCTTGTCTGGACCAGAAGGCTCCTCCCTCTCTTGCCCATCAACGTTTTTCAGAGGCCTCGCCGACTTGCGAACCTCCTCTTCTGTGTGTGTGTGTTTTTAAATGTGGGTGCGTGTGTTGCTTCCAATTCACTGTCCCTAATCAGAGACTCAGGGAGACTCCGCCCTCCTCCTCCTCCTCCTCCTCCTCCTCCTCCTCCCCTTTGCCGACGTACATACAACATACATGCAAGTGTGGTCCAACCCGACAGCCGCAAACCAAACCCACCGCCGCATGTGTAGCAACCTGCATCCCCTCCTCACCATCCATACAGCTAGAAGACAAAGACGACCCGAGCATGTCAGCGGAGTTCAAACAAAGTAATATATGTTCCGTAGAAATTTATAGTGAGATATTTATTGATGAATTCTGTGTGAGACGGACTCGTGTTTCGAGGGGGGAGGGTTTGAGGTGGATTTCTTTATACATTTTTTTTTCCTTCTTGTTTCCTGGATAGAAGCAGTAAGTAGCCGAGAGCCTTTATCCCAGAGTTGTTAAGAGATTTAGCAGCGATAGACAGCCAGTCTGTATCGTGATTACGACAATCAATATGATGATTATGAATGTGTTGAATTAAATGTGTAGGGTACGTTAACTGTGGCCCCCCCCATGCTCTCAAACAGACTCCTCTCTGTGAAAGGTTTTCTTCCCCGGTGCCTCGATTTTTAGTTTCACCCACGACGGATCTGCGCAGGCAGGTCGTGCATGAGGTGGTCGACGTTTGAGAGCACTTTGAATCGGCGAGCCCTTTCCTGCTTTATAAGCGAGGGGTGTGTGCGTGTTTGTGTGTGTGTGTATGTGACCAAAATGGCCGTCACCAGACTTGGTGGGAACAGAAACCGCAAGAGGGAAGCTTGATCACATTCTGACTAGAAAATACTTTAAGAAATCTGAGACTTTATTTATTGAGTTCGATACGTGTGTGTACATATATTGTTGTCGATGACGAGGGGGAGGAGAAATGTGATTTTTATTTTTGCCTCATTGTGAGATTTTACATGTTAAATGTTGTTTTGCATTCAGTGGTTATGTTTGGGTTTCCTTTTTGTAAATCAGATCTGGGGGAAGGGGGTCACTCTGAACAGCAGACCTTATTGGTGTTTGTATTTTTGCAGCCAAACACGCCGCTCAGCCCCGACATCAGCCAAATTTTTTTTCCAGTTATCACGGGAAACAATGTTGTATATTTTATAATCATCACAATGCATGTTTTCCACAGAACTGCACACACTCCAGATATATTTTACTGTAACTTCTGAGGAGATTTTAAAGGAAAAACCTTTCCTGAAACTCTTAAACGTCGTGTCTTGTGACAGATTCTTCTTTGCCTGATTTCTAGCAGAGCCACAGTGGTGTTTCATAGATTTTGTTTTAGTGATATGCAACATGAAACATAAATCATTCATCAGGTTTTTGTGTTTGAAACCAAAGAGAAACAGCTGCTTTCTAGTCTTGTTATTTCTGCGAAGACATCGGTGGTAGGGTTTGAGTTCCACACTAGCAACTACGTATACCAGAATGCAATGCAGCCACAGGAGAAGTTGTGTTTTCACCTTATTCTTTCATCTTTGCTTCTCTGTCAGTATCGCTACATTTTCTTCACACTTAAAGGTTAGGTTCGGTAGTTTTCGGTTTTTTTGAAACTGGTCCAGTATTGAGCGAGAGGCTTGCAGTTGGAAGTGGCGAAACAGGATGCAGCGTAACCACTCGGGGCACTGTGCGCTGTCACTTCACATCCACTAAATGTCTTTGTTTTTTGTCACTGACAGGCTCAGATTGTTACTGTAAGTGTCAGACAACTTAACGGAACAAGTCGGTCTCACTCCGAAGTCGTCGAAATCCGCACTTGGGCAGTGATTTGCGGTGTCGGACACTGACGAAAAAGCTGTCCTTTAACGTCGGCATGATACGCAGCCAGTTGCCGTTATAGTGTAACAGTGCTCAGCGGCGTCAGGAGGAAACGTAGCGGGACAAGAACCAAGGTTAAGGCGGGCGGGAAGGGTGGTGGGTGAGTCCAACAAATACCGACTTTCACCAGGGAGAGCGATGTTTGTGTCCCGTAAGATTATAAACCCTGTTCTTTTTTCCTAAACCCAACCATGTGTGTTAGTTTTTTTGGAGGTAAAAAAAGTCAATTTGCGGTGATGTACCGACGTAGTGCATTTATTTGGAAAGAGACTGTGTGTAAACATTAAATTTGCTGTGAAAACAGAAGTGTATTTTGAAAGACGAGAACGCATGTAACAGGCTGATGTTGCAACGGTGTCCCAGAACGTCAACAACCAACACACCCAGGGTACCTTTCACATCATATCTGGACGTGGAAGGTCCATGACCAAACGTCGATATTCGACGAGGTCGGAGTGAGAATGTGTTGTACGGACAGGACCCCTACAGATAAATCTTTTTTTAAAACAGTAAGATCTTTTTCGTTTAACCAGAAACAACCCTGATTTCACCATCGCCTCTTCCACCAGACTCCATTAAAATATTTAGTAATTTTATCATGTAAAACGCACTTCATTCAAAGTCGACAGAAACAAAATAAAACTCATAGAAACTTTCTTCGTTTGTCTTTCCATTGCTCCAACAATCACCAACTCTGATTTGGTTAAAATAAATCCTTAATTCACCCAGTTAGGTGTGAAAATATGCCGACTCTACACACGCTAAAATTACTGATTATTTCAATGGAGTCTGGTTGAAGTGGTGAGGTCGACTTTGGTGCTGTTTCTGGTCAAACAAAATGGTTCTTACTCTTCAACAGAAAGGTCTGTCTCTAAAGGGATCCTTTCCATAATGTTGTCAGACACTTATAACAACAGTCTGAGCCTGTCAGTGGCAAAAACAAACACTTCTAGTGGACGTAAATGGACGAATGCTTTTTCACCGCTGTGGGTTGTAGCGCTGTCGCTCAATACTGGACCAATTTCTAAAATTGTTTGTCTCCAAGAATCACTGAAACACACAACATTAGAAAAATACTTAACTTACCCTTGAATACATGTAAAATCACAGGTAAATGGGATTCTGGGAAATATAGGACATCGGGTAAACAACACACAGCGCAGGTGAAGTGGGTTCACCAAAAACATTATTGTTGTAACACTTAATTTCAGAGGCACAGATCATCACACACTCAAGATTTCTGAGTTTGCAGAGGTGGATTTTATTTTTCTTTGATGTTGCTGCTTTCCTGAGATCAACAGCGTCCGATTCTCAACAGTCTTAAAATTCCACTTCTGTCAATGACCAAACAGTGTAACGTTTTGTAGAAGTAAAACTACTGAAGCTCTGTTGTGGTTGCGCTAAAATATGACATCATCTTCGTCCTGTTTGTGTCATCCTCTCCTCTGCAGCAAATATTATTCATTCTTAAAAAGCAGGAAGTCCTCCTGTCCTAAAAGAGGAATTCTGAAACACTTATTTCCTTTTTTTAATTGAATCTGAAACAAGAAACTTGACAAAGCTTGATTTCATTTCTGTTTTCAGATGAATTGGTATGACTTGGTATTTTGAAGTTTTCACACTTGGGAAAGTGTGAATGTCACAAGTGATTTTAGAGAAGACAAAGAGAAGGAAAAAAACTTTCTGTACTTTTGAGTCAGTAAAATTTCAGGATGGCGTACGTAATTTTTCCAAAGTCATTTACATAGTTTTACGCTGAAGAGTTTGCCTTTCAAATGAACACATGAATATCACTCAAAGCAGGCTGGTAGTGTCCTAAAGTAGCCATGGGTATTTGTTTTTGTTCCTTTTCGTGATGTGTTTTGAGTACGAGACGACTTTCTGCCAAAGACTCCAGTGGTGATGATCTAAAGACTAACGAGACAGGTTGTTTGATGGGCTGATGCTGTAGATCCGAGCTGCTCTGGTGTTTTGTCCTTCCAACAGTATGCCAACGATTATCTACAAGCTGCAATTATTTGAGCTGAACTTTATGTGCTTTGTCACTTAACATGGAGAATACTTTATTAAAGTCACGGTTGGTTTATTTAACCTTAACGTTGGAGGTTGTTATGGAGGCTGTCTGAGCTTGTAACACAGTGTGCCTCACACTGCCTTAAAAACACTTCAGTTTGAGCCTGGTGTCCAGTTTACCTGATCCTTTAATGCACTGTGGCACGGTCCAGTTTGATTATGTTTTAACTGGGAAATGTTCACAGTGACGTGTACTTAAATGTGGAGTCAGCAACACTAAAATCACAGCAGACTGGATTTTTAGGAGCTTTACTGGTTGAGTTAAACCTCAGTGGGCGAAGAAGTTACTTGAACGATGGAAATCTGGTTTAAATCCAAACAAGAACAAAAGCTAATTTTGGGCGTCCCAGTCCGTTCTTATCTCCAGGTCATGACATACCGATGCTTGGTCACGCTCCTCTGTGTGCTGTGAACACCAAAGGCACCCTTTAGCGTCTTTATGAGACTCACCAGGTTTTGAGTCACTCCAGTGTGAACCCATTCACGGTAATACTTGACGCTGAGAGCAACTGACGTAAAATGGAGAGTTAGAAAGTCCATGTACGGCAGGAAGGAGGGGAGGTGGATAATTCAAACAAAACATGACCCATGGTTCATGTCCTGGGTGAAACCAAACGTCAATGTTGTTTTAACATGACATTAATTTGCGGACAGTCGTTGCGCCCTGACTTCACATAACGTCGTTATGAAACAAATACACTTATTGAACCCAAAACATGATGTTTTCTTAAACCTAACCATATAGTTATGTTGGCTAAACCTGACCGTAACACAGCATTAATCATGTGTTACAGTGTGTTTCAGCTCTGCGTCACATAGATACGCTAAAGGGTGCCTGTGTGTTGCCATGAGACACAAAGGGGTGTGACAAAGCATTGGTATTTGATGACCTGAGAATGAGAACGGATGGGTGTCCATGATAGTTACACTGTTTTATTTTTAATTAGTGACCTAATGTTTGTTTTTTTTTGATGAATATATCGAGTATAGTATGAATAGGTTAATTTATGACAGATTTAAACCAAAACAATCTAATTTTTCATGTTGGCTAGTGGTTTTTCACAGCTGATATCTCTTGGTCTGTTAGACTACTCACTAAATTGGCTTTTGAACATCATGGCTACAGAAATATAAGTCACTAAAGTTAGTTTATTTCAAGCGGGTCGCCAGAAAAAATGTTGGCATTGTTCGTTTCTTCAGACCACTTGAACATTATTATATAGCGGAGCACTGTGGTTAAAGTGTGGTTAGGGTTAGGCACAAAATACACTTTGTTATGGTTAGGTGTGAAGGTCGTGCTTTTGCTTAAAATACTTTTTTTTGGTGGAACAAGCCATGCTAGAAAAACAGTGATGTCTCGGTAAAGCACCTGCTTTTCGTTGCACTGTCACCGCTGGAAAAACAAGCTGCTGGAAACAGATACTCGCTAAGTATCAATTGGTTTTGTTGTTTGTTGGTTTTGAACAGTGGTCTACCGAGGTGTCACGCCATCCACCCTCCCCTCCACCTCCCAAAAATAAAGTCAGCTCATATGTCATTTTAAAAACGTTGATGCGATACGTAGGAAACTTGCAAATGTAACGTATTGGAAGTTAGCACAAACGTACAATGCCAACATTTGCTTCTGGGACCTGGACTGTTTATTTTTTGTAGAGGGTTTCTTTCATTTTTAAAAGCAGCAACATTTTTCTGAGGTTTAAATCTGTGTTTGTATATCCTAAAGATAACTCTGTGTCTACTGTACTGGACTGATGTTAGCATTCAGAAACCACAGCTCTCATGAGACTTTGCTAGCATGCTAACGGCTATAGCCCCAATCGTGCTTTGGGTCACATATCGACCCCAGGTGTAAATATCATGGGGGAAAAGTCAGATTTAATCTGTCATGCTAAATAAATCTGTTAAATCTCATCTAAAAATGTTTTCAGAATCTCGCCCATGTTCTCCGTCTCTCCTCCAGATGCTAAAACGTTTGCCCGGGGCCAAACTAAACTTAAACTCCAAAATTTCCACCAGCTCTGTACTGGAGGCTGTGATTAATTACTGGTGCAGTCTGTGGAAATACTGGATTTAAGGATTGGTTTCTCCTTGAGGGAAACATTGCATCATTTCGGACAGACTCCCTGTCTGAGAGCCCACGAAATACCTCTGAAGATGCAATCAGCTGCCTGATAACAGATCAGGTTTCCGTACGGAGGGCTCTGTGACTCAGTCATTCAGAAATGTTTGGAGTGCTGAGGTCACAGATGGGACTGGCACTGGGTTGTTAGAGGCTGGGAAGGATGTTACAGATTTTATAGTCCAGTTCAGTAGATGCGTATTTATCTTAGAGAACACCAGCATCATGTTTAACCCTCTGAGAAAGACTTTCAAAAGAAAATTTTCACGGTGAACACAAAGGTAGTGATTTTATTTTGAAAGGTAGTGATGTTTAACTCAACCAGCGGGGTTTCTTCTGCGTACAGCAGCTCTGCTTCTGAGATTTTTTTTTTCACTTATATCTGGAACTACACATTGTTCTTCTATTTTTCTTTTTTTTTTTCAAGGCCAGGTTTAAGGAAGTTGAATCAGCGCTGACTCTTGTGTGATTTAAAAATAGAAGCACTTTAGCAAGGAAAGCAGTATTTTCCCCAAAACCCACAAATTTGCCAAAGTTGCCGGCTCGAGTTGACTGGTGTTCATTCCTGAACTATTTTTGACACACACACTCATTTCAAAGGACTGTCTTTGTTCATTTTGTTGATTTTTATGGCTGATTGTTGATTGTTTTTGTTTATGTGCCCCCTCCCTCCTTCACTTGTTTCAAATTGTACCGGGTTTGGGTTCATTATGTGTGTGTGAGTGTGTGTGAGTGAGTATGCGTGTGAGTCGTATTTTTTTGTACCTCAGAACACTGTCAGTAATTGTGGTAAACAACAATCTTTTTTTTCTTTTTTAATTTGTCATGATTTAATTTGGGAACAGAGCGAATGGAGCGACCGGCGTTTCGGGGGGAGAAATAAACTGATTGTCCTTCATTCTCTCTGGCATGCTGTAACTTAAAAAAAAAAACAACAACAGAGAAACAAGATGTAAATACTGTTTTATAATTTCTGTCTTAATGAGTTTTGAAGATGAAGAAAGTTATTAATAAACCTGAGATATATTTCTCTATGGAGCTTTGTGACTGAGTTGATTTCCTCTGAGGACTTTTACACTTTTATTTATTCCACAATAAACCCTGTAACAGAGCAAATACAATACAATAAAGGGATGAATAAATGAGCAAGCGAGCACACTCTGGTAAATATGACTTAAAATCGTGTATTTTTAATTTAACAAACGTCAGCAGGATTTGTTTGTCTTTGATATTGTTAAGTAATTTTGAATCCTTTGATTAGCACTGATGAACTAATAACTATCTAGTATATAATATTACTCAGCTGTTATTTGGCAGACAGTCAATAATGCTTCCTTTTTGTGCCAACGTTTGATAATTAACTACGATAATTTAGAGAATGTACAACCCTTGCTGCTGTCACAAAGCGGTCACCTGAGTCATGGATAGCAGCCTCATGTTGTGGAACTTTAAACATGTTGCCAAGACCCCAAATAAAATAAGTTTAAATAAATTAAATTAATTCAATTTAACTAATTTTAAATATACACTCACTCAATATACGGCCACTTTATTAGGTACACCTTGCTGGTAACAGGTTGGACCCCTTTTTAATTCTTGGTGTCATAGATTCAACAAGGTGCTGGAAACATTCCTCAGAGATTTTGGTCCATATTGACAGGCACCTGGTGTGGTCTTCTGCTGCTGTAGCCCATCTGCTTCAAGGTTGGACGTGTTGTTGCTTCAGAGATGGTTTTCTGCACACCTTGGTTGGAACCAGTGCTTATTTGAGTTACTGTTGCCTTTCTATCATCTTGAACCAGTCTGGCCATTCTCCTCTGACCTCTGACCTCTGGCATCAACACTGGATATTTTCTCTTTTTGGGACCATCCTCTGTAAACCCTAGAGATGGTTGTGGTGAAAATTCTAGTAAATACTCAGACCAGCCTGTCTGGCACCAACAACCATGCTACGTTCAAAGTCACTTAAATCACCTTTCATCCCCATGATGTTTGGTTTGATCTTCAGCAGGTCGTCTTGACCACGTCTACATGCCTAAATGCATTGAGCTGCTGCCACGCGATTGGCTGATTTGTTATTTGTGTTAATGAGCGGTTAAACAGGTGTACCTAATAAAATGGTTGGTGAGTGTATTTTATCAACCGGCTGGCAGGAAAGGAAAACTGAAAAAAGGTTCTCTCTATTTTAACCAACTGCTTTAGGTTGAAATTCTTTAATCTCTATATTTATTGATATATCTGGTTTTATTTTTGACCCTCCCTCCCTTTTACTGCCTCTTGTTGGTCTCAGGCCTCGACTGTTGTTAGTGATGAGCCTAATGTAATATTTGAAGACTTAATTTTGAGATATACCATCATGTTTTTAAAGTTTTTTTCTGTTAAATATGAGAGGGAGTATTTTCCTTACTCCTTCCTGGTGTGGTGTGTAACATTCTTTGAAAAACATTTACTCACCTGCATGTGTAAAACGAGATAACATTAACTGCTGATGACACATGCTGATTGTTGATTGCTGCCAGCGTGGCAGGTCTGTAGGACGCGTGTGTGCTGGGTGTGGATGAGGAAGTGAGACCAGCTGGAGTTTTAGTAAGTGGGCTCAATTTTCTCTTGAGAAATCCCAGAGGTGCTGCTCCTGTCTGCTTACATCACTGGGAATTTTGCTTGTCAGACTGGTTCTGCTGGATGTTACCGACCCGGTCATGAACAAGTGACAGTGGAGATGGAAAAAAGATGGATGTAACAATACGGTATTTAATTACACTGATGAAACTTCCTTTTGTTCATGAGGGCGGTGTAGAAACCTGTTGTTACAGCTGAAAAGAGACGTTTTTATTCATCATGAGGTTCATTAATCGGACATCTTTCATCACTCTGTTCTTATTGTATTAAATTACATCCACCACCATTTCCCCAGAGGGCTCAGCAGAGGATTTAGGGCAACAGATCACCACCACACCCTCCAGCGCTCCTGCTCAACCACACTGAGGTTTCATCAGGACAGAAGTTCCCAAAGGTTTCATTGCCATGTTAGCCCAAATTTAACATTCATAAAATCAGTAAAAGGAGCTAGACATCAGTGTGAAATAATTCTGCTGTCGTAGAAGTAAAGAAGTATCACCAGTAAAGTCCAAAATGTAAAGTACTCAAAAAGAAACTGGCCCATACAAGAGCAATTCAAGACAAACACACAGGTCAACAGTGTATTTAAACAAGTAATGACTCCTGTCTGTATTAATATAGAAATATAATATAGTATATAATAAAACAGTCTAATGCATAATTTATACACAATAACTTGTTAAGACAATAAAGCCTCCACAAAAATAACATCTTTAGTCTTGTGTGTGATTTATCCTGGCTCCATATGAGCAGAGGCTAATTTAATGTAAAATTCCATAGGCTTGTGCTAATAATGTTAGTATGTTGTATTTGTTTGGAAAACGTGTTTAGTGTAAGACAGTTGTTTTGTCGGTGAACTTTGTGAATTGAAATGAAGCCAAATAATATGCTGTTACCTTTGTTAAATGTTGCTGTTGTCCCTGGTTTTATATGAGAGGACAAGATCGCTAGCTGCTAGGCTAATTTATACAACGTAAAATGCTATAGGCTTGTGCTAATAATGTTAGCATGTAGTATTTGTTTGGAAAACGTGTTTAGCTTAAGACAGATGTTTTGTCGGTGAACCTTGTGAGTTGTAATGGAGCTGAATTATGTACCGTTACCTTTGTTAAATGTTGCTGTTGTCCCTGGCTTCATATGAGTAGAGGAAATCTCCGCTAGCTGCTAGGCTAATTTATACAATGTAAAATGCCATAGGCTTGTGCTAAAAACATTAGCATGTTGTATTTGTGGGGAAAATGTGTCCAGATAAAGACAAGTGTTTGTCTGTTAATGCTGCCAGTTATAGTGAAGCTGATTTGTGTACTTGTGTTTGAAATTGTCTCTATTAAGCCATGTTTAATGTGTGTTTAAGATGTGTTTTATTTTTGCAGTCTCTGGGTTTGAAACAACCAAACTTGCAGCACTACAGACACACTGCTGCCGATTAGTGTTTTGGAGGTGTAACTGCAGAGTGACACAGACACACCACCACACAAGTATAAATGCTCACAACGGCGTGGGCGACATGCGTACGGCTGTAATAGGGATTTATAGTTGTGAGCATTTATACTTGTGCGGTGGTGTGTCTGTTTCACTCTCCAGTTACACCTCCAAAACTAGTTGGCAGTGGAGGTGATTCAAAACACACATTAAACACACATTAAACACACATTAAACATACATTAAACACACATTAAACATGGCTTAATAGTGGTAGTTTTAAACACAAGTACACAAATCAGCTTCACTATAACTCGCAGCATTCACAGACAAACACTTGTCTTTATCTGGACACATTTTCCCCACAAATACAACATGCTAATGTTTTTAGCACAAGCCTATGGCATTTTACATTGTATAAATTAGCCTGGCGGCTAGCAGACATGTCTTCTACTCATATGAAGCCAGGGACAACAGTAACATTTAACAAAGGTAACGTTACATAATTCAGCTGCATTACAACTCACAAGGTTCACTGATAAAACAACTGTCTTACGCTAAACACATTTTCCAAACAAATACAACATGCTAACGTTATTAGGCATTTTACATTGTATAAATTAGCATAGCGACTGGCGGAGATTTCCCCTGCTCCTATGAAGTCAGGATAGCGAGTTCACATCTCAGCTGTGGTCCCTTCTGGTCACTGAGACCAGTTTTGAATTTTTGCAAAGTTTAAACTTTTCTGTTATTTTTTTATTATAGAGGGTGAAAGAATTTGCTGAGTCATTCTTGGGATTTCCCAATCATTACTTAGCGTCTAGTAGTGACTCAGTGAAGCGTCTGTTCGATGATATTCAGACTTAACATTGTTTTAAGCTGTGCTCATCATTTTTTCTTTGTGTTCCTTTTTTCTTTTTTGTATGTGTGTGTTTTTCTATTCATGATACACACTGGTTTCTTTTTTTTATTTCTAAGATTTTTTGGGGCTTTGGCCTTTATTTGACAGGACAGATGAAAGGGAACAAGTGAGGAGGGTTGACATGCAGCAAAGGACAAGGGACACAGCAATGTGGCACATTTTTTATGTCATATTGTGGGAGTTTTTGTAAAAAAAAAAGGACAAGTGACCACAGTTTTAACTTTGTTTTAACTGAGTATTACGACCAACTGATTTCAATTTCAATTTCAATTATTTCATTTAGGCCAAATTTTGATTTGTAATTTATATTTGTCTGACTTCATCATTCTGCCCAAATTAAAATAATCTCTGGATCTCGCTGCCTTCCAGTCTAAGAGGATATTAAACACAAGTGAAATGATCACAGTTAACTATGTCCAATCAGTCCTGATTATTTCAGCCAGGGGTGTGGTGGTAGTTGATAAGGTGGGTGTACTAGCAGGTAGATGGGTAGGAAGTGGGCATACTCTCCAATACACCACTGGTTTTAGCTTTTTACATTATAAGTATTTACTGAGTCGGAATTTTCCCACAGCACTAAAAGTTCAAAATTATGACCCATTGCACTTTGTAGGATAACACAACTTCATATATTTTAAAATTTCATTAACACCATTGCGTCATTTCCACTTTTGCTCACTTGCGCCAATTTATTAAGAAAATAATAATAACGGGATGTGAAAGTGCAGCTCTGACACTGAAATATGCCAACAGGAGAAAAACATGAGTCAGCAGCCATTAAAGAGGAATGATTCACACAGAGGAAGTGCATGAACATGTCAATGTGGTTAAAAACACACCCTGCTTATTACAAACACACACACGCGCGCACAAACACACAGAGATAAAATCTTTCCATTGCTTTTCTGTTTATCAGGCTGCACTTAATGATCGCAGGTCAAAACAAAACAGTCCTGATTTTCCAGCTTTTGGCCCGGTTCCCCAAAAAACTTTGACAATAAAAATAAACACTTTAAAAATAAACAAAGATTGACAAACGTTATATAAATAAATTAAGGGGTGGCTGTGGCTCAGGAGGAAGAGCAGTCGTCTGCTGTGGTTTGATCCCTGGCCTTGCAGACGGCATGTCAAAGTGTCCTTGGGAAAGATTCAAAGCCTTTAAGTCCTTGGAGATTGTTTATCTGATGAGCAGGTGGCACCTTGCATGGCAGGCTCGGCCACCAGTGCACGAATGTGTGTGTGACTGGGTGTGCAGTTGCAAAGACGAGATGACGCAATATAAATGAATGCAACATATTTACCATTACGTTTTTCACAGTGAAGCAGGGCCGGGCGATATGTCCTGAAAATTAAATCACGATATTTTTCAGCTCTATCTCGATACGCAATATATATATCGATATTTTTAAATCTCCCAAAAAGCATTTCACTAATGCTAGGACTGGGAAACAAAATCAAACATAACAATATGTCTGACCGAATACCCTCTCTGATGCGACAAAGTTGTAGGGATGACTATTGCTGTGGTTTTTTTATCCAGACCATAGTAACACAATGAGATTTTTGATCAATAATCATCAATGATAATGTGGATGTAACGACCAAGTGGGTTAAGGCAAGCATTAAAACAAACAGAAGAGTCTGGTAAGTTAATAAAGTTACATCACTTCACTGTAGTAAAGAGGGAGAAAACACCATTTATGCCATATCACGATACAATGATATCCAAAATCTAAGAGGACACACAGTCTCATATCTCGATAACGATATAATATCTTCACGATCGTAGGAGACGAAAAAATTAAATTTAAATTTAAATTTAAGTAATTGCGGAATGGAACAAATCAGTGAAACAGTGAAAATAATTCTTCATCCACATGTCAGGATCGTGACATTAATGGTCGCACAGATAACCACTGTTTTAAACGCTGCCTCCGGTTAAAGGTACAATATTACGACCTCCTCCACTTTCGCCTCGTTAGTTATCATGTAAAACTTTTGACTTTGCCGTCATGTGCCATCTATTCACTGTGTCTATGCCATCATAAAGAACATATGGAAGTATGAGCTCACTGATGTGTACAACATTTGAAATGGACGTCTCTATTTTAGTACCTGAGGGAGTATAAATCAGCCGTACGTCTGTTGGTTCAGCTTAGTACGAAGCCTGGAAACAGGGGAAACCAGCCAGTCTCACTCCCAACCTGTCAGCTTGTCGTGGTCAGTGGCCCTCAGCGGCAGACACTGACACACAGAGGTATGCTAGTGGCGGTATCCTGATGCTAAGGGCAGTTACAGTGGTACGTTATAAAGAGCAAGGATGGGTCAAACTAATTCTCGACTTTCACCAGCGAGCTCGCCGTTCATTCACATGTGAGACCAAAAGTCAGTCAAGTTATTTTAATACAACATATGTTAGAAAATGTAGCATGCTACGCTAGTGACGTCTGTCATGCGACATTACATTACACTTAGTATCAACTGTACTTACTTAAAGCCAAACCAGGATGTTTTTTTTTCCTAGTCCTAACCACACGTTTTTGTTCCCTAAACTTAAGGATAAAAAACTAAAAACAAAGTATTTTACCTGTGTTGTTAGTCTAATTTGAAAAAGACTATGCAGTGCAATGCAACAAGCAGAAACCGACGTGTACTTTGAAAAGATACAATGCATGTAATGAGCGTAAGTGGAAATGCCATCCCTGAACATCCAGAACTGGCACATGAGGGTACCTAGCGCGTCATATTTTGATGTGTAGGGCCATGTGACCAACCGAATGTGTTGCAGCTGGAAACAGACCTACCAGTGCCTCTAAGGCTCAAAAAGTTTATTTGGTACAAAATTCAAAGTTTAAAAACAAGCTGAAGTTTGCTGATGGTAATTTGGTTAACTATTTTTTGGCTGCAACCATTAACTTCCTGGAGTCTCTGCTGGTCAACCACAGAGCCACAGGTCGGTCCACCACTGTGGTCCACGTATTTCCAGCTAGGAAAGTGCGATATACAGCCGCAATAGTGCAACAAATAGCAGTTGCTTTTAGCCATACATTGATCCATTTCTGTCCGCAATAGTGCCACGAAAGCCGTAGTTTTGTACCGGGACATTGCTGCATACGCAGCTGCGATAGTGCAACAAAAAGTGATTGTTTTTTACCTGGACATCGCTCTGTTTCCAGCCAGGATATAGCACAGAAAATGGTTGGTTTTTATGCACACATTGTTGCATGTCCAGCCGCAATAGTGCCATGAAAAGTGGTAGTTTTATATCAGGACATTGCTACGATTGTTGCCGGGAGAGAAGCATGAAAGTGTTTCTAAACTTTTTTTTTTAACCAAGACAACGCTGCATTTGCAGCAAGGACTGTGCCACTAAGAGCAGGTACTTTAAGCCAAAACATGATTTTTTTTCCTCACTATAACTAAGTGGTTTTGTGCCTAAACCTAATCACACATTAACCACAGTGTTGCTGCGACATAAAGTCATGTAAAGTTTCATTGTATCCCCTACATAATTATGTACGATTGTCCTCAGCTCCAAACCACTGTCTTTTAGCTACCAATCTCAATCAAGCTACGTTTCTAGCAGGGATAGTGCCACAAAATGCAATTGTTTTTTCCTGAGACATCGCTGTGTTTCTGGCAAGGACAGTGCCACAAAAAGTGGTTGTTTTTGACCGGGACATTGCTCCATTTCCAACCCGGGATAGTGCCCCAGAAAGTGGTTGTTTATTACTGAAACATTACTCCATTTCCAGCTGCGATAGTGCCATGAAAAGCGGTAGTTTTATACCAGGACATTGCTGCCTATCCAGCTGCAATCGTGCAACAAAAAGCGATTGTTTTTTACCGGGACAACGCTCTGTTTCTGGCTGGGATAGTAGCACGACAAGGGCTGTGCCACCAAGAGCAGCTACTTTAAGCCAAAACATTATTTTTTCCTAACCATAACCAAGTGGTTTTGTGGCTAAACCTAACCACATGTTAGCGTTGAAAGAAATGTGAAGTTCATTGTATCCGCTACATAATTATGCACAAATGTAATATTGCAGAAACATATAATACCAACA
This sequence comes from Cephalopholis sonnerati, assembly GCA_019142605.1. Taxonomy (NCBI): domain Eukaryota; kingdom Metazoa; phylum Chordata; class Actinopteri; order Perciformes; family Serranidae; genus Cephalopholis; species Cephalopholis sonnerati. The sequence goes on along the minus strand of JAGQAX010000007.1, from coordinate 37,243,230 downwards.
TTTATTCTGACCATTAGGCTGGACTGACTGATTTCAAAATCCACGTTCCAACAGTATTCTCCTCTGTCATGCAACACTGTGGGGACATCAGCGAAATGGAAGTTTAAATCATTTAATCCCTCTTCTTTTGTGGGCAAAACTATTTGTTACACATGTAAATATTATATTTGTTATAAGATAAGATAAGATAAGATAAGATAAACTTTATTGATCCCACACCAGGGAAATTCACAGTTATGATGTCAAAATAGTCATTATTGAAGAAAAGAAGAAGAACATCAATCTAACAGCTGGTAAAAAAAACTTTTAAACAGTAGTATATATTCTTTGTTTAATAATCATGTTTAGTTTTATATAAAGCACACTCAGTGTATGACGTGAATATCATATAATTACAGCCCTTTCACCTCCAGACAGTCTGAACTCACACGGGTTGAACTCTGGCTGGGAACCCTGGATGACGTAGCTTCCTCCTGCATCACAGCCAACAGGGAAGTGAAGAAATATCAGATTCAGCCGCTATTATGCAACTCAAAACAACAAGCAAGTGTGCTATGGCTGGTGGAATTTTTTCACATCAAAGATGTGAGAAGTTTAGGTAACAGCAGATAAGGAAATTTAGCATTTCATAAAAAGCTGCGTGTTTTTTGGTATTTCTCAGGAATAAAAAAGACTTTCACCCAGTTGTGACGAATCTATATGTGTCTTCATATTCTTTTGCTTATTATCATTTTCGTTTTCGTTTTCGTTATCGTTATCATTATCATTAACATTATCATTATCGTTATTATTACGACTACTTGACCCTTTACATTTTGAATACAGGCTCAGCTGAGTGGTGGAGAATGCCTCCTTTACATTGTTTCAACATCTTATGACCCAAGTGGTTATAATGCCCAACTTTTACTGACTTTTACTGACTTTTCGTCAGCCATTAATACTGTGCAGCCACATGTTCTTGCTGAAAAACATATTTGTTTTTTAAAATATGAATTAAAATCTGATTGGCTGGTCAGTAGAAGCCTCACCTGGTAGTATGTGAAAGCAAACCTTAGACTATTATTTTTTAAAATGCACCAAGCGTCTGATGTTTTTTGGAAATATGAGTATTTTGATGAGAAGTTTGATACAACTTTCGTATATTTTTTTGCTGCAGCCAGTGGTTAGCTTAGCTTAGCAAAGACCGAAAGCATGGGGACGCAGCTTGATTGGATCTGTCCAAAGGTACCAACATCCACCTACAGTATCAGCTCCTCTAAAGCTAATGAAGAGTAGACTGTTGCTATGCCCGTAGAAGCAACACCATAATTTTTAAATCGGTATTTTTTGTCAAATGATTGACCTCTTTAGTATGCAGCTGTCTAGTAAGCGGGACAACGAGTGGGTCGTTATTGCAAAATAAACCCCTTCAAGACGCTTCCACAAATATTTGCCCTCTCACTGTTTATAATAACGACAAAAACTGAAGGGTAAAAATGCTAATTTGTCATACAATGAGAGATTGTCATCAAGATCTTGCTGTCAAGATGGCGCCTATTCATTCCAATAGAGGTGCTTGTCCGGCACATACGTGGATGTATTAAGAGATCTGGATACAGCTTTGGCAGTGGGGCCCTTTTCCTTCCTATGAAAGGTGCTCTGTGGCGCATGAAGCCAAAACTACTGCTTCCACATCACTGGGCCTATAGAACAGGTGCACCACAGACTTACAGGCACCGAGCAACTGACTTCCGATGTAGCGCTCCACTAACTTGAATAAGGATAGCATAATTTATTCTTGCGGCTCTTTTAGACTTGGGAAATGTTACCGGACCAAATGGATTAAATCTTGATAGTGGAACAAGTCATTTCACAGGCGTTGTGACGCTTAAAAAACTTTTTTGATTTACAGACGTCTCTTTCCCAGTTTAAGTCTATAGGAAAAAGTCTTTTTGGTTCAATGGCATCATGTGACAGACCCCAGAAATCGCAGTACCACTGTTTCGCTACAACGAAAATTGACTTCAAAGCCTGGCACACTTCCCGGGGGCCTGGACGCCAAAATAATTTCACATCTTCTGGGTTTACTTCCATGAAATGCGAGCCACTGAATATGTGCAGCAGTGTTTCCCGCTCGGCTCATAGACTTTACATTGTGATGTCATTGATTTTTAAATCTTTTTTCTTGGCTTAAGGAAAGTTTTACAAATATAAAACCTCTATGATTAAAAAATGTACAATAGAAAGAGTCATAACTGACCTTGATTGCAGTTCCAGGTGTCCTGTCGACAGTTTTACAAACGTCTCTTTTACAATAGTAATCTACGGGGAAAATATATTTTAAGCCGCATGTCTTTTTTTTTTCGAGAACTGCAGCTGGAGCAGCAACGTAACCTGCCCCCCCCAAACCTCCATGTCAGTCCATGATCAGTCCTCTTCGTTCTTGGCCCAGAAGTGGAGGCCCCAACAAAAATGCTGAGTTAGCAATTAGCTATGTATAAAGTGTTAAAAGAGAGGTGGTTAATGTTAGGATAAGGGTAATTGTGAGGGCTGCACACACGTCTCCATGTATAATGGATTATAAAGTGGATTACTGCTACATTTAGCCTCATTTGATCACAACAGTGTCGAGTTGTAGCGTGGTACAGATAACCATTGTTATCGTGTCCTCAATTTATTTATTTATTGCCTGGGAAAAATTGGCTGCAAGGCTGTGGGGTGTTCCTGGGGGCCTGGTTGTGAAGTGGATCATCTGGAGTCCCCGCTGGTTGTGCTCAGACTCCATCAGCACATGAACCTCCGCAAAAGGGCAAAACCCTGTTTTAACACTTTAGTTTTTGTATGGATTTAACAAACGAGATACTACATGTGAATTAGTGAGCTTTAGAGGTGCTAAGCTAACGCTCTACTTTCTTAGAGATTCCCTGCCACAAAGAGAAGAAGTTAAGCTCCCAAAATGTTACACTTTTGGTTAAAATCTTGTACACTGACAATAACCAGAGTGTATAACAACCAGCACATTATACAATTTGCTGATGACCTAGTGAAGGGGAATTAAACAGGAACAGGGGCGTGTTGCTGTAGTGAGTGACTTTGTGTCATGGTATCATGATTCTTTTGCCTTAATGTGATGAAACTGTAATACAGTTCAGGGTCCTGCAGTCAAGCATGTAGACAATTAAAATGTCTTGAAACAAGTCTAGACAGAAAACTGTTTGAAATCGAACATTAAGTTTGTGAGAAAGCGCAGAGACGTCATTACTTTCTTACTAAAACTGACTATGTTTGTGAGTGTGGCTCCGTGATGACTCTGTTTTATTGTAGTTTCATTGAATCTGTTTTCAGGCTTTAGATGTAAAGAGAATTTTGGGTAGGTTTGGTCATCTGAAGGATTCTTTTTGAAACTTTTTTTCTGGCTTTACGATGGTTTCATGACCATTTTTCACAGTCCTTTATTCATTTATTCCCCCTTTGAGTCGAATGTACAATCTCAGAAAGACAGATACATAGTTTGGGAAAATAGACACTATACTAACACTATCTATCTATCTATCTATCTATCTATTAGATTTATAACTGCTGCATGAAATGATGTACAGTGTGCCAAATCTGATCCCTCATTCATAAACAGTATGCGTGACGCTGTTATCTACCTCTGTGCATCCCAGTGTGTATTTCACAATCACATACTGTACTTGAGCCGTGTGCGTACAGCAGCAGTTTGTACGTTACAGCATTTCATCATCACAGTGGGCGCGGAAATTAAGGCCGTCTTACTTCCTCTCCGCTAGAAAAATTCCCCCGGTGAATGTGTATAAAAACCCTGCAGATCAGTACAGACAGGCAGAATAACACTGAAAGGACAACTGAAAGGATCCTAACAAACAAACTGAAAACAGCTTCTACTACTTGTATCTACTGACCTTCACAGGTAAAACTGATTTTCTTTTATTGTCTTTTATTTTTGTTTTAATCTGGAGCAGACTTTTAACAGGATCTTTGCTGACTGTTTGTAAATTTAAACTGCTGGAAGATTCATCCTGTTGCTGTCAGCTGGAAATATGTGCACTGCAGCTACAAAATTTCAGCTTTTCTAGATCATTTCATGTTTCCTAAATCTCCATTTCATCCAATGTGACTGTGTAAGTGTCTCATAGTCAAGCAGCAGACAGAGACGTACAGTAGCCTTTACAACAGAGAGGAAAAGGATAGAAAATCATATTTAAGATTTAAGAGAATCCAGTACATGTCATGTAGCTAAACTACTAACTAAACCTGAAGATCCATCTGTAAATGTTTCCATAGATGCTTTGTGATTCAGTGTCACTGGAAATCTCTCTCTATCTTCCTACAGACTCTTCTTAACTCAGAAAAAGATGGACTCCGAGATGACATGCAGCGTTAGCGAGATGTGGAGCTCTGAGATGCCCGAGGGACTGGACATTGAGATTTCCCGTCATCCACTGACAATGAAGAGCGTGGTCAACCTCATCATCGCCATGGAGAGGTTTAAGGACATTTCAGAGTCGGTGCTGGGCACTGAATTCAGAGATGAACACCTGCTCAACATCATGCTGGAGAGCATCGTGGAAGGTAAACACACAGACTTTATTTCAACACTGTCTCATAAAAACACTCACTGGGCTCGTTGTTTTGTGAACATAGAGTTTTAACTCTGCTTCACTTAAAAGTCCTAACCTAAAAGGCTGAGTGGATCTGTGTAGATAAAAACAGATGTGCTGCCATCTTTACCATTAGGAGCAGTGGGAAGTGACCTTACTGATGGGGAGTGTTTATCATCTTCTGTAACTGGAAACCCATCAAACAACCTGCAACACTTGTAATTTCAGCACACATCCACTTCACATCACTTTTTTGTGTTGGTGTGACTGTATTTCACTGACTCAATATCCTGTTAATTTTGCCGCACCTATTAAAGTGACATCTCTTATTGCTCCATAGACTAAAATGACCATAATACACTGATAAACAGCAGTACGTTACTCAGGAAGGTGTTCAGATTTATGACTTTCAAGACTCTCCTGTGCAGGAAGAGACTTTTGCTGCTGCAATTCCTGTCGCTTCAAAATCACAATGTAACTGATCAGATGTGCCTCTTGTTCCCTCAGAGAGAACTGTGATCGGGTGTGAGGCAATTCCACCGGCTGATGAGGATATGATCACCAGGACACGCGAGTATGACTACACTGTGGAGGACGAGGAGAAGAGGAGCTTAGTCAGGGTCAATAACACCATGGTGCTCCACGCTGTGATGCTGCAGGGAGGCACTGATCCCAAGCAAGGTAATTGCATGTGACAGATTGTTAGAAAATCATTCTCCTAAATTTGGAAATGACAGATTTGTTGTAGTTCATCTTTCATAGTCTTAAAGCTTTCATTAAAAAGAACCTTTATCCTTTGCTCTCTCCTCAGTTAAACTGAACATGGCAATGTACTTGCACCCCTCACCCAGCGTTGAGGGCAGAACTGTGGCTCTGGGCATCAAGGGCACACAGTATTACCTGTCTTGCCGTAAGGATGGTACTGACCCAACCTTACATCTGGAGGTAAGACTCATTTCATGAATCTAACATAAAGATTAAAGGGTAAACACATTTCTTAAAGCCAAAACAGTGGCAAAAAAACACTCATGAGATCTTCCTGGTTATTTAAATGTTCATATTCTGACAGAGACACTGCACATTTATTGATTAATTTACCTTTGATATTAGCTATTAGGCCCAGTGTTATGCTGTGTGATAGCCAAACCTTCTGACCTTTATCTTTTCAAACCCTCAGACAATTGACAAAAGCAGCTTGGCATCCATCGACCCGAACAGCGACATGGTGCGGTTTCTCTTCTACAAAAAGACCTCCGGCGTGAATGTCAGCACCCTCATGTCTGTCGCTCACCCCAACTGGTACATCAGCACAGCAGAGGCTGACAACATGCCAGTGGAGATGTGCCAGGAGTCCGCCAGCCGCTACAGAGCCTTCACCTTCAGTGAATTCAAGGAGACGCCCACAGCATAAGGTGGATCTGCATCTGAGGCTCAAGCTCTGATCCTCTTAAGAAGAAGATTCAAGAATTGAAAAGAGTATAATATATTGTGCACTTCTGCTATTTTGATTCAAAAAAGCAACAAAGACTTTTGTTTTCAAAAAGGACTACCGCTGTCCACTGGAAAGACTTCTGCAAGTATTACAGAGCGTCTATTTACTGTATGTACCGCGTACACAAAGTGAAATGCTTGTGTGTTGACTTAAGTCAAGTTTCACCAAGAGGTGGCACCATTGTGCTATCTGGTGAGCACTCAGTGTATTTATTGTGCTGTGTGACATGGCACATTAATGCTTTTATCTATTAATTTAATAATCTATTTATGCACCATTTAACGTATATATTTATTTGAAAATCTGCTTACTAATAATTATTTATATGATGTGCTGTGAAATATTTAATAAAGCCTTATAACTTACTTGGATTTGTGTTTTGTGTGCTTACTTGGGATTTGGTAAATGACACATGACTCATTAAGGACTTTATTTTAATAGACATTAGCTGCAGTCAACCAGCTGATGCATTTGAAATAATGAAACAAAATAATTTACAATAATCTATCACTATGAAAGTATCCATTCTGGTAATACTTTTGTGGTTTTTAATTTTTGGAGTATTTTATACACAGTATAATACAGTTAATAAATAAAAAAACAAAAAACAGTTTGGGATATAACACTGCATTGGTCTGTGGGAAAGCACAACATCAGTACATTTCTTAGAACAACATGAAGCCTTTTAATGATTGTAGCTCCATGATGACTCTGTGTAGTTGCAGTTGTATTTAATCTGTTTTTCAGGCTTTATATGTTAACATTTTGGTAGGTTTGTTGACATCTGAGGGATTCTTCTTTAATCTGAATATGCAAAGTAACTAATGATATAAAATGTAATGTGCAAATAAATTGGGATGTAGCTACTTTTATGAGTTAAGATAAAACTTTACTGATGACTCATCGTGCAGAATTGCCCATTTTAGAATAATATATATTATAATACTTTTGTACCTTAATTTAAATAATGTTTTGAATTATAGACATTCACTTGTAACAGAGTATTTCTACACCATGGTATTGCTACTTTTACTTAACTAAAAGCCAGTTGCACAAACATCTTAAGGTAAGATTTCACTTAAATTTCATGCTAAGGCTTTCTTAGAATAAAATCAGTTGCACAAATCATGTCTTCTCCTTCAGGTTTCCTTAAAATATTCATGTAAGTATTAAAGATTTTCTCCTTATCTTGGTCTTACACTTAAGGAATCACTTAAAGTTAGTTACACCATTGCACACAAGAATTAAGGTATCACAAAAAGCTGTTAAAAATCCACTTGTGCAGACTGGCATGTGAATAACATGGTATAATTTTGTATGTGGGTATGTACGTGTGCGTACGTGTATGTATATTTATGTGTATGTGTGCGTGTATGTAAATATATGAAGCCTATATGTGTATGTATGAACATATGTGTTTATGTTAGGTATATATTATATTTTATATATATTTATATTGTACTTACATTGCATTTTCATTCTTTCATTCATTCTATCGAGATGGTGACATCTTCTAAGTACCTGGGTGTTCACCTGAACAATAAACTGGACTGGACTCACAACACCACCGCACTTTACAAGAAAGGCCAGAGCAGACTCTATCTGCTCAGGAGACTGAGGTCTTATGGAGTGCAGGGGGCACTCCTGAAGACTTTTTATGACACTGTGGTGGCATCAGCCATTTTCTATGGAGTGGTCTGCTGGGGGAGCAGCATCTCGACAGCTGACAGGAAGAGACTTGATAAACTGATCAAGAGGGCCACCTCTGTCCTGGGATGCCCCCTCGACTCAGTGGAGGTGGTAGGAGAGAGGAGGATGATGGCTAGGCTGTCATCCATGATGGAGAATGACTCCCACCCCCTGCAGGACACCTTGAGAACACTGGAGAGCTCCCTCAGCAACAGACTGCTTCACCCAAAGTGTGTGAAGGAGCGCTTTTGTAGGTCCTTTCTTCCTGCAGCTGTCAGACTCTACAACCAGCAGTGCTCCCAGCAGACCACACACACACATACATAAACACCAACAGACTGCACTATAATGCACTTTGGAAAGACTGTATATATTGTGTATATATTGTGTATTATTTCTATATTTTATACTCCACGTGTTCCTCTTTTAATTTTTCATACTTTTTATATACTGTTTATATTGCTACTATTTATTGTCTCCCTATCCTTGCTATCCACTTTGCTGCTGTAGCACTGGAAATTTCCCCGCTGTGGCACTAATAAAGGATATCTTATCTTATCTTATCTTATCTTCTGATCTTATCTTATCTTATCTTCTTTGTTGTCCCATATTGTATGGTATTGTACTGTGAAGCACTTAACTGGTTTAGAAAAGCGCTATAGAAATAAAGGTTATTATTATTATTATTATTATTATCATCATTTATATTGTTATTATTATTTTTATTATAATACTTAAGGAGAAAACTTAACGTGTTTGGTGCCACTGGCTCCTGAGTGCCTCTTCCTCTTGTGCTTGTACGTGACTTTGTTTACATTCTCTGCACCAATCAGGGCATGACTTCTGCGCATGCGCGTCATATGCTTGCAATTTCAAATCTACCAATCAGAGAAGAGGAGGCGTCAACCCCCGGCAATTTCAAACCCGGATGCGCGAGCTCGGTTGTTGTGAGGTTAACGTTACTCTAACGTTTGTTGAAGCACCGCATCAAGTCTAACGAGCCATTTTTATATCTACTTTGTACAAAGTCGAGAGAAGACACGGAATTTTGATAGATATGGAAGAAGAAGAGACCGTACCGGTACTTTCCAGAAAAGGTTAGAGGGCGTCAAATTGCTTTTTTAAAGCTAACGTTCGTAAAGTTTAGCTTAGTTAGCTTTTCTGTGCTAGCTAACCCATGCTAGCGCTAAGGCTAGGTAGCAACTGTGGAACTGTTTTCATGTCTAGCTGAATGTATTAACGGCTGGCTGGTTTGGTAGCGTTGTACTGGATATAAGAAGCTTTACGTAATTCTTGTTAAAGGTCGTGTACTGTTAACGTAAGTTAGCAGAATGGGCTACCTTTTGACGCTGCACTTGTATGACAAAGAGGAATAAACAATGCGACATGGCTACTTAATTCGGTCGCTGTGCGTCTTCGCCTTTTTCATCGGCCTCCACAATAACGTTACTTTTTAATAAGCATTACAAACCAGTGATCAAACCGGATGAGTATCTCAATTTAAATATACGACTCTGGTAGTGTGGGCGTTTCTCATGTTGGCACACATGCTATGAGTGGATCAGTGTAACGTTAGCTGAAAACATGTAATGCTCTGCCAGGCATGAATTTACCCCTAAAATGAAAGAAACGTAAAAATAGCAGGGTCTCATACAAACAAAGAACATCGCTGGATAGTGTCAAGTTTTGTGGCTATCAGGGAAATAAGTTCTGAACTATTTGGATGAATAAATGACTTTATTTTGAGAAAAATAAAAACAAGTCATACAAAATATCAACAGACATGCTCCAAAAGAAGTTGGAAGAAATGTACACTTATGTAATCCTACCCCTTTGTCAGTATTCATGTCTCATTTAAAAAGGAAATTGTCAACAACTATCTCAAACTAATTTACAGCTATTAATATAGATAAACAAATAGGACTGTTTATCTTATATTTTATTCTGTCCTTTCATTTCTGTGAGTAGTTTGGTCTATAAACTTAAAAAAAACAACAACAGTAGAACAAATACCAACAGGCTAAGAATGAAAATATACACTTAAAATGATATTACATTAGGTAAACTATTAGCTTGAGCTCTAGTTACACAGTTAAACATGTATCACCAAGCTGCAGCCAGATGGCAGCTTGTGTATGTGTAATCATCAGCTCAGTTACTCATACACTTGTGAAGTCACCAACATCAACTAAAGGAGTTTTCCTGGATGGTTGGGGAAAGTTAAATGTCAGTAAAGGTGAATCATCTGTTGTTGTTACAGTTACAGTTGCTGTTATTCTGTTTTTACTGCTGCCACGATTAAATTATTAGTTGTTAACCATTAAATACTTGCCCACTAGTTTGATAATTGATTGATCAATATAAGTAGTTTTTCAAGAAAAAGAGGTAAAAAAAATCTCTGATTACAGTTTCTTAAATGTGAATATTCTCTGGTGTATTTACTGCTCCATGACAGAAAACTGAATATCTTTGAGTTACTCAAAACAAGACATTTGAGGATGTCATCTTAGGCTTTGGGAAACACTGATATTTTTCACCATTTTCTGACATTTTATGCAGGAGCAGCTGATTAATTAATTGAGGAAAATAATCGACAGGTTGATCGGCATTGAAAATAATAGTTGCATCCAGTGTTGGAAATGAATTTTTGTCCACCTGCCACTGTGGCTGATGGCTTCCAAAATCTACCAGCCATTGTTTTTGTGGCTGGTGAGCGAAGCAAATCTAGCAGCTCCCTGCATGTTTTACCATCATTTGGTGGGTGTTAATTTCCAACCCTGTGACGTAAAGGTCGTCATCCGCCCATCTCAGCGCGGACCCCTATGTGGACATCATGTGCGTATTTTTGTAACTGCAGCTCTCCATCAACTTTCAATGCGAAAAGCAATGTTTTCCATACATTGAGTTAGTTAATCTTATTTCATTGTAGAACAGAGTTGCCTGCACATTTGCTCAGTCTGACCTTGCCCTGCTCTCTCTTGGTTTATCAGACCACATGAACGAAGAATTAGCTAGCCACTCCACGGTCGATCCGCCTTGTTCCCTGGCACTGTGGAGTGCTTAACCAGTATGAGCCTTGGGAACTTTGGTTGGCAGCTGTAGCAGTTCGAATTCGGCCAGCGCAAACTGCCCAGTTCTGTGTCCCACAACAGGCTGGTGGCCAGCTGCAGCGCCGGATTTAACCTGTGTAAAATAATTTGTAGTTACAGCTATGGCTGCAACTAACGATTATTTTTATTGTTGATTAATCTGTTGATTTATTCTCTCGATTAATCAATTAGTAGTTTGGTTTAAAACGTCGAAAAATGTTGATCAGTGTTTCCCAAAGCCCAAAATGAATACGAGTTTTGCATCTACACTGAATATACAGTGTGTTTGTGCAGACACATTTATTAAGAGGTACAACACGTGGCTGTTTATTAGGCCTAAATTATTTCAGTCAAAACACTAAGTGTAAATCTTTAATATAGAATTTACAGGTAAAGATTTTCACCCAGTTTTGTATCATAAAAATGTGGGCAGTATTTAAATGAACTGCTTCAAACTTCCCTCCATCATGCCAGCGCCCACGTCTCCCTGCTCTTGTGTTTAGCGCTTGGGCTGACGCTCGAACCACAAATTGTGCTCCCTCTTTTTTGTATGCTTACAATTATTTTAGCTTACTGTTTAATTTGAGATCGCTTGTTACCACCTGTTATTGTTTTCTTACAAGTCGGCCAAAACCAACTTATATTTCGTCTGTATTTCACATGGTGCAGTGCATTCTGGTAGTTGTAGGTTTTCTGCCTCTTGAGCAAATGAGAATTCCACAGCCCTTTTCCTCCGTTTTATCTGGTGATGCAGCACCGGTTTAAACAATATTTTTGTCTCTCTACTACACAGACAGCCCAGTTTTATGAAAAGATTGTTTTTCTAGCAGTGAAATACTTCATTTAGTATCATGGAAAATTACAAGTGCTGAATTCCTGTGTGTTTTTTTGTCACAGAACTGCGTAAGCAGAAGTTGATGGAATACTTGGCAGGAAAGGGAAAGCTGAAGCAGCACAACCCTAAGTAAGAAAAACGGTCGTATGCATTACAACTTAAAAACATTGTGTGTCATTGCGGTTGTTCGTGATGTTGTAAGTAATGTAACTTAATTTAACTCCACAGGCCATACCTCCGTGATGACTACCAGGTTAAGAAGCCTGTCCCGTCGACACAAAAGGTGGGTATGGCTTTACACAGTTACAGAAGCGTAAGAAAACAAATTCTGAAAGAATGATATCAGCAATGACGGTGGGCTGAGTTGGCCTGTTAGTCAAGACTGAGTTGGCATTTGTGTCTCACTTATAGTTCTCCTATTCATTGTTTTGTTTTTACAGGTGGTTATGGGAAAAGAGAACACAGCTCCAGCGGACAGATGCAGATATGAAGCAACTAAAATTCAAACTTTGGCTGCTCAATCCACAAAACAGCCTGCCAGAGAAGCATTTGGCCTTACTAATAAAGTGAATATAAAAGCCAGCATCCTAACTGGGCGGCGAAATACCAGTGGTTCTTCTGCAACAAGTGGCCCAGCACAGCCAAATCTTAACCAAAACCATGTGCTGACAAGAATGTCCACTGTTGTGTCATCCAAATCCAACTGGAATGCAGCCACCCACCTTAAAAAGCATCCAGACACAGGAACTCCATCTTCAGGCAGAGTCTCTTCAAATGCAGCTCATACAGCTGCTACAAAATCAAACAGCAGATTCAGCAGGAGCTCAAATGCTACCAGGTCATGTCCAGCGAAGACCGTCAGTGTCAGGATGAGTCTGGGCCCCATGGTCAAAACAAAAACAGGACTCATTCCTGCAGTGACCCAGCCAAGAAACACTCAAAGTCAAAACTTAAGACACACCTCTGCCACAGCAGTTGATACCACCGCCGCCGCCACGACCACTTTTGTGGCTAATAAGGTGCGATCCAGCTCCTCGTCATCAGTTTCTGTTTCCCAGCGGTCTGCTGTGGCTCAGAGAAAAACATTACCTGCCACTGCTCTAAATAACCCTGTTAATGAGAGATCAAAAGCTGGAATTAAAGTTCAACATCAGAACAAATCAAACTCTAAACCACTTTTCGGCAAACAACCTCAGCCATCTTGCAAGAGTCAACTATCAAGTGGACTGAAATTGGTGTCCACCTCCTCCAAATGCACAGCAGCACCTATTAAGCCAGAGGGAAGAGGGAGGTTGTCAAAAACTATTAAATCAGCTGGGCAGCCCACAGATGGGTCTACAAAGCAGAGATTCCAGAGTGGAGGGCAGAAAAATGGCCAATCATGCAAAGTCGCTTCCCGTACATCCTCAGGACCAACGAGCAGGTGCATCTCCAGAGCAGTCAGTGGGGTTACGCGAGCTGCTGTGGCTGAGCAGGGGGGGAAAACCAAGACGTCTAAAGAGACAGATGGCAAGAAGGGACACAGTTCAGCAAATGCCCCTCCACCAAAACGAACAGGCGCTCCAGTTATGTCCCAGACAGTACCACGGCCTGCACGGACCATCAGCCACACCAGTCAGGGCACAGACACAAAGACGCCAAAGGTCCCCATCAGGGTCCTTCCCCAGACTGAGGGAAAGAAAGTGACTGCCGCCCAGGAGGAAAGAATGTAAGTAGAAGAGCACAACTACTGGTAAATGTGTGGCATGAAACTATGATACGGCACCACTGAATTATTTCAATCTTAGCATCCACTGTGTTTGAACATTGGTAAGAGTTTGGCTTGTGATTGGTGAGCGCCACAGGGCCACCAATGACTGGCCAATCAGTGTCCAATACCATTAGGAAAAACTGCCATTAAGGGCATAAAATTTTAAATGTTTATTTAAAGAGAAATATAACAAAACCACACCACGACATTGACAACTTTTCTTGGTTCGTTGCAGAAAACAGCAAAATGACTGTCGTAAACATTTACAATAACTAAAATTGTTTTACACTAACGAAAATTATAGGTTATTCTTGCATTATTGCGCATGTTCCAAAGCCTCTGAGACTGTCACGCATTCAAAAGGTGATAAATTACAAATAAAAAACGAAACAGTACCGCAAAAGCCTACACAAGCAGAGTGAAAGAGGACGAAAAGACAGCACTGAGTGAGTGAGAGGAGGCGGGGCTTTGAGGCACTGCAGCAGCGCGTGTGTGCGTGAACGAGCTATTGGAGAGAAGAGAGAATGAGAAAGTAGTATCAACACTGTGGAAAATGAGTACTGCGTATTGAATTGAATTTCGAATATTCAGAATTGATATGTATTGATAGACAAGGCTGTTAAATCAACATTTTTCTCAACATCATTTCTTTTACTTTTCGCCACTTTGCTCTAAAAACCCTGGCAAAACAAGTACGTTGACATGGCTAGACATTGGTGTAGACTTCAAGTTAAATTCAGTTGTTTATGTTTGTCTGTAGTGATTGTTTAGGAAAAACTCAATCCCCCCCCGAAAACGGTTAGAATCGGGGGCCATGTCAGACTGAAGATGAAAGTGGAGTGTCATGACCCGACAGTTTTGTCTGGTATCAGGCAAAACAAAGACAAGCATTAGATGCCAGATTTTGATGCCTCACAGATTTTGGTACAGTAAAGGGTGAAAATATAATATAAACCGTTGTAAGAGCTTGAGAACCTGAAATCTACAGAATGCTTTGTCTGATAAGATCGCTGGGCATGTACAGACAATGCTTTTGTTGTTTCGATATCACTGTGTACTACAGTGATTAGATCTGTGTGGGTGGACAGGGACTGGTTTGATACAGCTTACAGCCAAGGGACTGTGACAGGTGGCTTCTCATGATTTTACAATAACGCAAGCGAGTGTCATATTCAGTGTTTGCTTCAGCAAAAGGTTTTAAATTGTCTCCATGCTAACCAGAGACACCCTGCTTTTTTTACTGTCTAAGTCTATTTCTGTTGCGTTTAGTGAGGCGGAATCTGAACAGACGACTGTTTAAATCACAAATATCCTGCTATATTTGCTTTTTAAATTTTTTAAAATGTGCTGTGTCCTTTGGATTCCTGCTGCTTATGGTCTGGCACCTGGTCGCTACCTTTTTCTAAAGCCCTGCCCTCATCTGAGCATCGTGGGGTTACACGCTTGTAAACGTCCCGAGTGCAGAAAATAGGAGGAAAATACAAGCAGAGAGCAAAGTCTCTGCAGATAAATATAGCACCACATACTGTGAGTGGGTCATAGGTGCTGATTGAGAGGGATTATAATAATAATAATAATAATAATAATAATAACAATAATAACAATAAAAAAAAAAAAAACTTTATTTATTAGCACCTTTAAAAACAGAGTTTACGAAGCGCTTTGACAAACAAAGCAAAAAAGCGGAATACTCATGGGCAAATAACAACAAAAAATCAGGAGAAACAGAGGCAAGATCACATTGGATAAAACGAGAAAAATAGAGGGCAAAGCCATGACAATTAAACACACAAATGTCATGGTAAAGGCAAATGAATAAAAAATATATATGTATAAAAACATAAAAGAATGACGACAATAAGGGAAAAAAGATGCGAGTTACTGAATCTGCAAGCCTTATCTCCTCAGGCAGGTTGTTCCAAAGCCGAGGTGCCCTGATGGCAAAAGGACGGTCACCTTTCAGATTTCAGCCTCGACTTTGGAACGGCCAGGAGGATACTTGTGTATTAGTCCAAACATTGTTGTTTTAGGAAAATCCTGCATAGTATATTTTTAAGGGAGATTAAGTTTGGCAAACATACCTCAAATTGATTGCTTTTATGGAGCAATATTTACAGTTGAGCATTGCTGTGCAGCTGTTGGAAAATCTAAATATCGCACTGGTAGTCTGTATTGGAAGATGCTTATTATTGGAGATCCCAAATTAATTTATTTGTGGCCTGACCGAATCTAAGCTAGTGATAAATCAGATTTGATTGATAGTGGTAAAGATGCACACACATAACTCCCGTGGACACAGGCATACCAGCAATCTGGCAGTTTGTTTGAACAGGGCACTCAAAAATATTAAAGATCCGCATCAATATGCAAAGTGTTTGGTGTATTTACAATACTCAAATCATTTCTCACACACATCTGTTATTTTGTTTATTAAATAAATAGTAAGTTTCAAGATAAATGCATACACAGACGCAGAGGTCTGAAGTGCCATCAAAATTTGCACTGATTGGTCAAACAACAAGATGATTTTCCTTTTAGTTATGAAGGAGAAACAAGAGTTGTTTGTCCAGACGTGAAGGTGTCAACCTCTGTTTGTCCTTGGACTTTTGTTAGTCTTCCTGTCTCTGCTGTGCTGTCCAATGAAATAAAAAAATGTTGCCTTTTAACTGTAATCTCGGCTCTATTGTTTGGGGTCAAGGAGAAAACTACACGAATGGCGGGAGGCCAAGGGCATTTCCTACAAGCGTCCTCCAATGCCGGTGAAGCCTCAGGTCAGGCGCACTGTGGCTGTGCCTCAGCCTTTCTGGGCAACCATGAACGAGGAAGACGAGGCCCACTCCCTCATCTGTGCTGTGGACAGATCCCTGGCTGACTGCATCACATTGCTTGGAGAGGTATCAAGACTGTAGCCAGGATTTTTTTGCTGGCCCCTTTTAGTCTGATGTCACCTCCCACAGGATGTTACATCTCACTGGAAGTTATGTCGTGGACACCCTCACACAGTGGGAGTGTGCAAGACCATTGTTTCACATGACTCTGTATAAACAGACATTTAATTTAAGAGAAATTAAATCCATGTAAGGCCAGGTGTACTTAAAATGAAGTAACTTTTCTGGCCATGTTGGTGGGAAAAGTGTTTCTGACAGGTCAAACTTGAAGGCTGGCTTGTGGCCTGTTGCTACACAGGAGCCCGAGATGTGACAATCATTTAAACATGCACAGTTTGACACAGTCTCTGCTGGGCCATTTTGATAATCCTGCAGTTCTTTTTGTAAAGAATAAAAGAAAAGAACTTCAGAGAGAAGTTCAAATCATGTTTCACTGCGTAAAGTGGGCAAAATTTTCAATTTTGGGTAGTTGGATGGCGACTACATCAGACCACACAACAAGCACCCCAGTTGAAGCATATTGATACCCTTTCTTTCAGTGTATGTATTTGACGTGAACGTGCCTCGCACCCACAGGGTTGCCCTCCAGACCAGGTGAGGGAGGTTCTCACACGGCTGCCAACAGTGTCTCAGAAGTTTGCCAAATACTGGATCTGTCAGGCCCGCCTGATGGAACAAGAGGGCAACCTGGACGTCCTGCCCATGTTTGAAGAGGCTGTTGGTCTTGTGTTGGAGGTAAGTCATCCGTGATATTCAAACACTCGAACTAGTGTATGCAGAATATGAGTTGTGATTATCTCATTAAATAATATATTTTTTTGCATAATCTATAAAAATTTAAGTCATCAAATGGCACTAATGGCATCGCATAAGGCTCTGTATTGACATAAGAATTGTCACTTTGTTTAAATGCATACAACATGTGTTGAATTGATTCAAATGTTATGTTTATGTTTAAGATGTAGCTTACATGTTGTTTTACAGTCACATTGTCTGGTTTGAGGATTTTTTTTAAAACATTATTGGAGTCCATGTTTTGAAACTAGTTAAATGAAACTAAAGAAGAGAACTGAAACATTTGCAGCTGTCTTTGTAATATTCAGTATGATTATTATAGCAAGTGATTAAATGACTTATTTATTGGAGGAAGTAGTTTAAAAAAAAAAATCACAATTTTTTTTCTCCTGACTTGCAATTTTTGTCATTAGCCGCAATTTCCTGCAGATATCACATAATAATGCCGCAATGTTTTGACAAAATTGGCTGCAAATTCAAGGGTTTTGGGCCCCAAATTCAACGTCTTTCTGCCGCGAGATCCTAGAGGGACTGGACTATGAACAAAATAGGAAACAACAAAACTCACCTCGCGCGAGATATATGATATATTCGTGAAGAAAATGGCAGTCTGAACTGTAAAACATTGGGTAATCATCGACATTATCGATCAGCAGCACAATCACAGTATCACAAGGGGCGTCCCCTGGGTGGTAAAGCACACTTGTCACTGACATGAGTGAATACAACATTGTCTCTAGTAATATCCTACGTATTTGTGACTTAAGGTGTATTCTATGAACCTTAAAATATGAGGTTATTATCAACCAGCATTCTCCTGGGACGTTTGTGCCGCTCCACTGCCTTTACTAGGAAACAGCAGCTCACCGAGCTTCTGGGAGCTGGGGATGTGAGCTGGTGGGCGGACAAACACATGTCAGACCTATGCACTAGAACAAAAACACTTACACATCACGGACAGTATGATAGTAACATCCGAAACACAAGTTTCACTCTCAGCGGTTTCTATGACATGAGAAATACTTAAAAAACTTGTAGGCCTAAAGTCACTCGACGCCACTGTTTCAACACAGATTGGTTGTTCACAATCGCTCCCTTGCATTTACATGTGGGCTTCTAGGACAGTAGGGCTCCATCTGATCAGCCCAATATATTCACATTCAGCGTTTCCCCTCACTCGATGTTATGTTCTCTGCGTGGGTAACATCAGACTCTGATCTGAGTTGCAGCTTCTATTTAGTCGAGATGTAAATTTGCACAATGCCATAAAAATGATGATTCATTAATTTCTGACTTTACTCTGAAAAGTATAAGGCATGACCTGAAACATGGGAGAAGCAGCAATAGCTAGTGATGATAAAGAAGCTAACATTAACAACCAGGCTGCTGCTGCTCCACGTATCAACTCCCATTACCGTCGTTTTGCCCGGTGACCAATGTAGCTGCAGTGCTTCACTCTCGTCAAACAAGGGGCCATTTTGGGTGCTGGGTCCAGAAAGCCCAAAGCCCTAACTGCAGAAGCGCAGAAAGTGGTTAATTCTCGTTTACATTATTCCAAAAAAACGTGTGAAGAAATAAGCCAGCTTTTTCAAATCATGGTTTGGCATTCGGTGAACACAAGTGCTCATATATACTTTAGGCCTGGCTCCTTATTTTAGGAAACGTTTCAGAAAATACATGGCCATAAAAAATTTATCTTAAAAGCATGGAATAGTTATGTAAATTTAGTATTAAAATGTATATGTACTCTGAACATGAATGGATAGACATTTCCCACCCATCTGGCAAATCTCGAAAGCTGATATATCACTTGATATTAAGTTATCACAGATGCAGTATTTTGATATTGCATTTATATCAGTTGATCAGTAAAAAGAAATTTCAGTACAGAAATGCCAAACATATACTTTTTGATTTTATGTTTAGAAACCATAAAACCGCCATTCCATAATTTGCCCTCTAGAGAGCACTGACAAGTGTATTTTTCAACTGGAAAATGTCCTGCTCAGTGTTTACTTTATATACATTAGAGGACTTTATTCATATTGCCAGCCTCTAGTCAGTATTCAAAAGATATATTGGAAGATAATATCATTTAAAAAAATATATTTTGGCCTGTATTATCAACCAGAAGTTTTGCGCTACTTTATGAAACAGCCTTTCATGCACACATTCATTGTTATTAAAACATTTACTTTGTAATCATCCAAACAGAATCCAACAAAATTATCCAGTGTAGTGACCCTGTTGTATTTACTGAGCAGCTTGAGCACAAATATTATAATTTTGCTTGATCTCTGCTTGACCTCTCAGTGCATGACAGCTACGTCTTTATCATCAGTGACAGGTCAAATCAGCAGAAAACTTGGAAGTGGAAACTGCCGTTAAGCTCTGATAGCTGACCGGGTTTCCGCTTAAGTGTGCCAAAGGGTAGAAACAAAACTTATCTCAGCTGACGTTTTGCGGTCTATTAATTCTAGTTGTCACAGGAAAACATGGCCACTATGGCTGGCTGCAGCAATACAGAATCATACAGGGGAAAGTAAGGTTGTTATAGACAACCTGTCACATGTATGACTGATGTCTGGAATAACGTCACGTACTTCAGATAAATATCAATGAATATAAAAAACATTGTCGAAGTTAGAGGATGTGTCATATTTAGTCATAAATGCATGTTTCACTCTGAATAGTAGATAACCTGCGTACGTGTAAACTGTAACTAGTTTTTAAATTTATTTTTAGCATTATGCAATCACTGTCTGATTTTGCAATACCTGCCGGAGGCTTTATCTTTTCAGGAGAATCTCTATTGACATCTTGAAGAGCAATATTTTCCAGCCGTCACTGCTGCACTTGCTTTCAACTGTCAAATGCACAGAGCCCATGCAGTCACCATTTTAATATCTGTTTAGAACAAAAACAAAAGGTTTAATTTAAATAATGATTGTTGACCGACACTTCACTGCATAGTTACGCCTTTTTACGTTACTCCTGACAGCTTTATTTGTTGGCATGTGATTAGAATCAACAGTTTATGTTGTTTTGTAATCTAAAATTAATAATCTCCTGTCTATGTTCCTGTTAACTTTCTGTCCTTTTGTTTTGTTGTAGCCAGTGGACGAGCTGCGGAATGTGGTGTTTGAGATTCTGAAGAAAAAGGATGAGATCCAAGGTAGCTGGCCTGCAATGCCTTGTTTGGAACCACTGTAATTTTCAACCACATTTCTATTAGTGTAGTAGACTGGAAATATATATTTTCAGTCAGTTGTTTATTTTGGGAAAGCACTGTCAGCGCAGCAGCATGTCATCACCTCCGCTCTGGCTGGTATGCAAACTGATATGCATCTAAAACCTCTGTGAGGACATGTTTTAACGCTTCATAGTCACTGAGGTCTGTTTTCGATTTATTTTGTGTGTGTTTTTTGTCCCTCCATTGCTTTTAAATCTGATACAATCAGTACTTTTATTTTAATAAGAAAAATCTCTATATATCATGTAAAAGGTGTGGGTTGTAGTTACGAACCTACACAAAATTATTACCCGACACTGCAGCCTGTTCAACTCTATGGAGAGTTTAACCCATTATTTTGGTTTTATAGCCTGCAGCTTTACTGTTTCAGTTCACTCACTCACTCATTTTCCTCAGCTTTCAGTGAAAAGCTCTAAAATCCAATTGCATGCTACATGACTAGCACCAAATGACAGACACAGTTAGAAACTTGCTGGTGAACATAGTGGAGCATTTAGCAGCTTAAGAGCTGGATATTTTTTGCGGGAACTGTCAACCAAAAGTGAGCTAAAGAGGAGTAAAAACTGGACATTTGTTAGCTGGACACAAAAACGACGCACAAATTTATGCTAATGTTGCTCCTTATCGGCTTGTTGTGACTGCTTGCTGACATGTTTGGTACGTTATGAGATAATAATATGTCGGGGTTATGTGTTACAGCTTGTTGATCAATTAATGCAGCTTTAAGGTTTAAATGATGTTGTAATTTCAACAGTAAAATCTAAATAAAATGCACATTCTTACAAGTGATAAGGTTTTTTAAATACGATAAATCAGATGTTCATGTTTTTGTCAGCATCCGCAGAAAATGAGAAAGAGGAGGACCAAATTCCAACAGGCGAAAGCACTCCTGAGAGTACCAACAACCCGATGATGACCCCCAAACCTGTCAGAGCTCTCATCTGGGGAGAGAAGGGAGACTCATCTGTAGTCAAGTACAAGATCACAGCAACTCCTGGGTATGTTTCAGTCATTAGTATGACTTCCAGCAACAAGTTGCTGGCCGGTTTGTTTAAGCGTTGCTGAGTATCAAAGTGTGGACTAGGACATGTTTTCTTAGTGGTCCAGACACAAAGGAAAAACCCGACTGAACCTGGTAATTACTTCACAGTTGAGTCTTAAATCTGTAACATTAGTTATTAGGAGTAGGGGAAGAAATCAATACAGCATAGTATTGCAATACTTGTGTGGCAATATCGTATCGTCACACAGTGCCAAGTATTGATTTTTGTATTATGTAAATAATTAAATAATTAACATTAAAAATACAAATTAAACTTAATGTAGGCACATACATTTTGCTGCTTAAAAACGTAGCTGAAGTGAGATGAACAATCGCAATACTAAGCATATTAGAACATATTTAAGATTGCAGTAATAAGTATGGTGATGATATCATATCATGTATCCTCTAATGATTCCCACCCCTAGAAGTTATTAAGATAGATGTTAGTTAGTTAAGGTAAGATTGACCATGATGGTGACATGGTTGGACTCTCAGCTAACAGTGCCAATAACATTGGCACACAGGACATATTTTCCCCATTTTTGAAGTCTCACACAGAAATCATCACCATGAATTCATCTGTGATTAGTGATAATACAGATTAGTCGCCAGCGTGAATTTCAGCTTTGGCCCAATGGCTGAATCAAGTAAGTGGCAGGCAGCGAGGGACAGAAACAAGAAATAATTCAAAGTCGAGGGCGAATGCTTTGCCTGTTGTCTTTACACTGGAAACATCTGAATGAAGAAAAGAGATCCAAGCATGATGAGTTTCCAGTGCTCCTTTTGAACAGGTAATGTCCTAGTTAATAATGAAATATGTGTCAAGATAACTTGCTACTGATGTTTGTTTGCATACATATATATATTATATTTGTCTTTTATTTTAAGTAATTAAGATACTATGCAGTTACACATCAGCTTAATAATAAAATTCCAATAGCACTCCAAAGGAATGGTCAAAAATAGAAAATCAATACTAGGATTGCAGAGGTATACCAGTGTTAAGGTAAACTGATATAAAAATTGAGGGTTATCATACAAATATAGATTTGCTTATGCAACTGGATGAAGAATGTCACCTTTATTATAGGTATTTTCAAACGAAAAATAACCCTGATGATAAAATAATTATGATGTCATACTGTGAAACTGAGATATTTTCGGAGACGGTCACCGGGCCTTGAAAACCTCAAACCACTGCAACCCAAATCAATACGTGACAGCAGATTCTGTCATCATGGTGGCTGAAGCACATGAATGTGTGGGAAGTAGTGTACATTTTGTGACTGCTGAGTCATTCACATTCTTTCTTGGAAAAGGGATTGTACATGTGTCTCATCTATTGACAGACGTGACATGTCTCATCTTTGTTTTTTTTTCACCAGATTGTTATCTACTGAACACACACACACACACACACACACACACACATATGTTTATCTAGTCACAAGTGAGACACAATAATCACAGTCACTTGTGTCGGCTCCTATATGCAGACTATGTCAAGGGGGAAGGGGTGATGAGAGAGAAAAGATGAAACTGACGCTGGCATGACCTTCTGAACTCAAAATGAAGTCACAGTTAAATCTTAATTTCTTTTCTTCTTTTTCCTGAAGTGGCCCGCCAAGCCAACAGAAGGAACCAGCGCGAGTCAACGGCCACGAGGTTCGCTTTTTCACTCCGGTTAGACGCTCCGTGCGAATCGAGAGATCCTCTCTCCGATATCCCGCGTCCCTCCAGGATCACGACCAATGCGTAGCCTCCTACAATGACCTGATCTCTGAGGAGGATAATGAGAGAAGTGAAGAGCAGACGAGCAGGGAAACCAGCCCGTCTGCTAACAACACGCCGATGTATGTCTACAGACAGAATGAAGCACTTAAAGACAAAGTGTTCGTCCAGCTAGTCTACGATGAAGGCGCTTAGCTGTATGCGCTCACTTCATCCACACCAGTCTGCAGACAAAATTCATATGTTCAGCATTTATCACTGTTCATGCCAGGGTAAAAAAAGTCAAATGTATGTTCATACTTTTGTAGTGTTGTATTTCACCCTTACCCTCAATCCCAATGAGTTTTAGCCCTGTAAAGGTAGAACCTCACATTTTAGACAATAAGCTGTTTTTTTACAGTCAGATATTTCTCACACTTGCTTATGAAGAAGTTATTGGCTTTATTCATTCTGTCCCTGTATTATTTTAGCCCATTAAATAATGTGGTGTACATAGTAATGTAAAATAAATGGCTGTGTTTTTTAAAACTCATATGGATCTATCTTGTGCTTTATTCATCTTTATCTAGCATGTGGACTCTCCCATCAAACAGACACCTGTACTCCTGAAACCAGAGCCAAAATCAGTTTACTTTTGTGCTTGCTTGGCAAAGTTTCAAGCATCTAACTGAAACAGCATTCATGACAACACGAAACTTTGTTGCAAGAGTTTTGGCACATCTTCAAATGACAAGCAGTGATCCAGTGAATTCAAAACCATTACTTAAAGTCACCATAAATTTAACATGTAATATGCAGGTGTGGTGTGTCCGCGGGGCATGATGCGCCTTACTACTGTAATGACAGCATTGGCCTAAGAGTCTGTGAAATTCCACTGGCTAATATTTTAGTTCAAATTTGGGATTGTTTAAATTTGTGTGCTTCAGGTCGCTGTTGTTGAGGAGAACTTTTATCGAGTACTGTAAATATTGTGCTGTACAGGTATCTTTAATTGGGACAGATGAGGGTACAGTTCTGATTTCATTCTGCTTTTACTTGATATATAGATTGCAGCTGACACCACTTGGTTGGAAAGCAAATACAAGAAGTAAGCAGTGCAAATCAAGTGTGCAACAACATAATTCAGTTCAATGATTCATGCTCATATTTCTCATGGGTTTCCTGTGTGCACAGGCACACAAGTATGTGTTATTCTTTTTGTATCCAGTCTTGAAACAGCACAGGCGTTGCTCCAGTGGTGTGCAGCTCCATTTCCACTTTTCATGCCTTATCATGCCTGTGTCTGTGACCCTTGTAAAAGTTATACTCAAATAGTCTTCAGTGTTCAGTGTATTGCTGCTATGAAGTGGATCAACAGATACACCGATTAGCCAAGACATTACAACCACTGGCAGGTGAAGTGAGTAACACTGATCATCTTGTTACAATGCATTGTTATGCTGGGAAACTTTTGCCTCCTGGCATTCATGTGGATACCAATTGACATGCTGCACCCACCCAAACACTGCTGTGGACCTCGTACAGCCCCCAATGGCAACAATGCACCTTGATGACAGTGGCCCCCAAGCAGAGCAATGTGCCATGCCTCACTGCAAAAACTGGTCAGAAGTGGCCTGATTTGTGACAGAGAGCTCAACACATTGACCTGGCCTCCAAATTCCCCACATCCCAATCTGATTGAGAATTTGTGGGATGTGCTGGTATCTCTTAGTTACCCCCGATCCACAGTGGGGATTTTTGGATCAAACTTGGCTCTGACATGTCAAGGCATGGACACAGGACCTCTGGGGTGTGCTTTGGAGTCTGGTGGTGGTGGTTTCTTTGAGACCTGTCGATTTGTGAGGTGGGGTACTGGCACGTCCCACGGATGCTCGATCAGATTGGGATCTGGGGAGTTCGGAGGTCAGGTTGATGCCTTGCACTCTTTGTCACATTCCTCGGGCAATTTCTGAGCGTTGTTTGTGGTGAGACGTGGTGCATGTTCTGCTGGAGGGGGGGCGCTGCCATCAAGGAATGTTATTGCCCTGAGAGGGGGGACTTGGTTCGCAGCAGTGTCTGGATGAGTAAAGTGCTTCAAGTGGCATCCACATGAATGCCAGGACCAAAGGTTTCCCAGCAGAGCATGGCATTGTAACGAGATGATCAGTATTGTTCATGTCATCTGTCAGTGGTTTTAACGTTCTGGCTGATCAGTGTATATCTGGGTTGATTGCTTGGTAGATGTTGTATCTTGTTCTCTGTAGATTGCAATTTTCTAATCATCTCCCTATAGCCACTCTTTAAATAATCTTATTCTTCCAGTATCTCAGATAAATGTGAGTTCATGACTTGGTTCTCCTTTCAGGGTTCATAGAAAACCTGGAAAAGTCATGGAATTTCACAGTTTCATTGCCCAGGCCTGGAAAAGTTATGGAATTACTAAAAAAAAATACTTGAAAGTTTTGGAAAAGTCATAAAAACTTGCATGTAATGAAATCAATTGTTGCAGTAATCTTCCGTAGATAACTTTCCATGTCCACTTCCAAGTCTTTAAAAGCATATACGTTCTTATGTTGCCAGATTGTTTTTCACACTTGCATCCAGAATTGAGTTTGTAATCATTAAGAAAAGACTGATAGTATAATCAATTCTGTTTTTCCTCATGCGTAAAAGCCAGCAGCAGAATGATATACAGTAAGTGTTTGTATGATTGTGCCTGCAGTTTGATGTCTTTAAAGTGAATATGAACGTAACCGACTATTGGAGATGGAAAAGGGTTGCCAATTAATTTTCATACAATAATCAGCCTTTGCAGTAAAGTATAGTATACACTTCTGTTCGTTTTATACGTTGTGAATGGTCTTGGAAAATCTTTCTTATAGGTCCTTAAAAAGTCATAGAAAAGTTTTGAAATTTAGTCCTTGAAAATGTGTGAGAACCCTGTCCTTTTTTGTTATTTCAAGAACATACCACAGGTGGGCATCTCGCATGCCATGATGCTGCTTTGTCTTGGTTTGCCTCCAACAGGCAGGTTAGGGTAGGTGTAGTAGACCTCACCCAAAGTGCAGATCTCACGCAGAGGCAGGGGACTTGAGTCACGTAACTTGACTTAAGTCAAAAATGTGACTTGATACTTGACTTAAAATTAAGTTTTTAAAGATATCGAGAAGTTAGGCTTTGTTTTTGAAACGATATTGGTTGATTTCTAGTGCAGTGTGCTTAAACCTGGTGACCTTGGCCTCGGTTTTGCTGCCATTGAGCTTCAGAAAGTTCCTGCTCATTCAACTCTTGATGTCCTTAAGGCAGGTGATGAGGGACGTGGGAGGAAATGCAGTGGAGGGTGTGGATGAGATGTCGATCTGCATAGCAATGGAAATGAACACCATGGTGACGGAGGATTGTCCCCAGGGGAACTTCAGCATTCTATACAAGTAATACAGTTTTTACATTGCTCAGATAGTGCATAGTACTTCGATTATTGTACAAAATTTTCAGCTGCTGTAAAATCTGTCCAGGATTAAGACAAGTATGGTAAGATGTACCTGAGATTCAAAGTTGCAAGGAAAAAGAAAGGAAATGAGATAGCAATAATAATGATAAATAAATGTGTGTATGTGTACATACAAACATACCTGTTTGACTCCATGTACACTCATGAGTAAAACGGAGAAAAAGAGATGTAAATAAATAAATAGAGTTAACTTAAAATTATCAAGGGGGGGGGGGGGGGGGGGGGGGGTTGAATTTTAGAGTTCCCTTACTGCATTAATAAACTCAATGAAGGACTCAAAATTGCTAAAATTTATAAATAAATTTGGTCTTTACAACCTCAGTGCATGTGATTTGCTCCATCTCACACAGTTTCCATAATTTTTAATCCAGATGCTGTGCGTTGGAGGTTCAGGATACAACCATCTAGTTCTGATAAATTTAACTACAGCCCTGTAATAGATAAATGTTTTCCATCCTCTCAAACCCTTCAGAGACTGCTTCAAGGAGAATCCCTCCTGGATACATGGGGATATTTTGACGGAAGACTGCTCTCATGGAATTTAACACATCCTTCCAAGAGTTGCCGAACTTGGGGCAGGACCCCAAAAAAGAGTGTGTTTTCCATCTCGTGGGCCACATTTTCTCCAGCTCTTGTCTGAATTGGATGGAGCCCACTTTGCTGTTATTCAAGGGGTCCAAAAATATCTCATCATCACTTTGCATTGAAACTCTTGTCATCTATTGGAATTAGTCTTCAAATGTGCGTCATTACAAATTTCCCTCCACAGCCTCGTTGTTTTGAGTCATAAAGTGTTTAATATGCAGTGAGCCATCTTTCCTCTGGCTGCTAGCTGTGTCCCTGTCTCTGTGTCCCCCTCATAATAAGCAACATTTCCACTACACAAAAAACCCCCCTAACACCCACCAACATCTGACTTTATATAGTATGGAGAAGATTACAGTCAGCATTCACACCTGATTCAAGTGATACTGCAATAGTCATGGGTAAGAAAAACTTGGAATTTCCCCTCGCGGGATTAATAGGGGTATATGAAATAAAAAAATAAATAAGTTAAAAATTATTTATCAGCTTCGGCTTTAATTGGCACTGATGGAAACATGACACCCTTTTTATTGTTGCCAGGCAACCACAACAACATGTCCTGACACTAACTTTCCCGTGTGATCAATCTACGTTTTTTCTTCCCTAAGTGATTAGCATTTGGTTCCTAAAATGTTCAGGCAGAGGGTACTTGCTGTAGCTCTGGTTTAGTGTGAGAGGCTGTCAGCAAATAGTTGGTTGGGCACAGGTAAACAGAGATCTGTGTGGGTACACGAGACCCTAATAGAGAGGGTGGATCATGGGGAGCACCACCTGTTGGTCCAGGAGCTTCACCTCCATGATGGCTGTTTCCAGGCATATTTTAGAATGACTCGGGGGCAGTTTGACAACCTGCCGTATAGCTCTGGGTATCCAGCAACTGCTACCACCAGTTTTTCCTCAATCGTTAAACAACTGTAGACTTGTTGTTGTGACCATGACGAAAAGAGATGATGTGGGGCATTTTTCCACTCTCCGGCAAAAACTCCAGGCACTTAGAGCACAGAAACATGAGCAAAAAGCTTCATTTGCATTAAAATCAATTACAAAAAGTCGCCTCCAGTTGCTTAAACGCTTTCTGTGTGATCAGGGCCTTAACCGGCAAGAGTCAATGGCGTGCCATCACGAAATATTCTTCATTTACACCCAAACAGTGCTCAAACATAGATCCAACTAGTTTGTAATAAGTATGCGATATATGAAAAGAAGTAACCGCTGTAACAGTTTTACTGGCCTTGGTGCTGCTTTCTGCTGTTTACTAACCTGTTTTCTGGCCTGTCCGTGACATCAAACATGACACACGCACAAAAATATCCACACAAAAAGGCATACTTGTCTGATGCAGAGCCATGTACACAGCTATGGTTTACTGACAATGGGAAATTAGTCTATAGCCTATTTTTATCTGGTTTACCCATGTTTAAAAAAACGTGTGTGCACGTGCTAATTTTGGTAGAAAAGGGGTATTATGGACACCTTTTCTCTGGGACAGTGTCCCTACTCCAGGATGCTTCACTCTGAAAAGCAGCAGAAGTGGCTGTGAGTTTTACGTCATTGAAGTTAGGGAAGTTAACAACAGTACTTCTGTTTTCACTTTAAAGCTAAAAGGTTATTTTATAACCTCAGTGCCCCCCTCTCCATTGTTATTGATTGCCACAAAATAACAAATATCAGTAAGAGTCATAAATTCTGAGCAGGCTGCAGCTGTTTTACAAGCAGCTTTTTAGCTACCAAATGTGGGTGATTTTAAGCAACCTGTTGTTTGCCCACCAGGGATGGTGCGATGAAGAGCAGTTGTTTTTTACTAAGCCATTGTTGTGTTGTCTGCCATGACAGTGACATGAAAAGCGATGTTTTTTACTGAGACATTGTAGTGTTT
This sequence comes from Cephalopholis sonnerati, assembly GCA_019142605.1. Lineage (NCBI taxonomy): Eukaryota > Metazoa > Chordata > Actinopteri > Perciformes > Serranidae > Cephalopholis > Cephalopholis sonnerati. The sequence goes on along the minus strand of JAGQAX010000007.1, from coordinate 37,214,111 downwards.
CTAGGTGGGATTGTGCCCCCCAAACCGGATATTTTAAGGCAAATATGATCTTTTCCTAAGCATAACAAAGTGCTTTTTGTGCCTAAACCTAACCACATATAACCAGTGTTGTTGAAATGTACAGTTTCAACGTAAACATAAATCTTAAAAAATACATTCATGGTTTGCAGAAATATACAATATCAACATTTTTTCCTGGGCGATTGGGTTGGACTGTTCAGGCTGTTAATCTGTATTCTTCATTAGATCATAGAAATAATATCCCTTTGTTTGTTTGTTTTTGTCTAGAAAGATGCTTTTTTGTTTAAGGATCAAAAATATGCAGTCTGTATATGATGATATATTTGAAAACAAATTTAAAAACGTTCAAGTTTTCTGTGCTTTCATGTTCTTTCTTTTTGCAGACATCACTGAAATTATGATATGAAACTGCAAATGTCATACATTTTGGATAAAAAAAAGATTTATCTTACTTTTTTTTAGGGAAAATACACTTTATGTATCGTTTCAGTTTCATGGTTAGTCACAAGGCATGAAATCTCTGATTTCTGCGAATGCTTTCTGCTTTAGATGGATTCTGTGTATACAACTTTTTAGTTTTATTTTCTAAGTATTATAATAATAGGTTGCATTTGGCAACCTGCACTTTCCCCAGAAATTAATCACTGAGATGTTGACAAATGTACCAGATCAGTTATTCATAACTCTCCAAACAAGCCCAAACAGGTCCTTTACTATTGAGTGTCACTTCTCTAATCCAAGACAGTTCAAAAAAGGCATCCCTTATTTTATTTTTTAAAAGGTTTGTTTTTCAGTGCTGTAGAGAAAGCTTAATTGGGGAGCAAATGTATTATATTTTGAGTCTACTGGGCAGTTGATGGGCTTTGAAATCCCCGACTCCACATTTGAAAAAGATTTAGTATGTCCCAACACATAGTATGTCACACACAGGATGTTCTACTACATGCAGTCTGATTTTGCAGTATGCGAGCCGGCATGCTTTTGTGGCTATTCTGACTCACAGTCCTCTGCGCTGTGGACAAGACGTCACATCGACTGAACCGCAAACAAATGACAGCTCATTGACAGTTGTCGGAAGTCGCAATGACGAATGACAGCACATTCATGTAACTGATGACCAGTCAGACAGTAGTAATAGGAATTTGGATTGTTTCAGTGAACAAAATAATCATGAATATCAAAACAACAATAAGACATAACTATAAAAATAACAATGACAGAGAAAAACAGATTTAATTTTACTGTTGCAAACATAAAATGTTTGAATCTCCAATCTGTGCAATTATAACTTTAAAGTTAAACTACATACACTGCAAAGTAACAACAGCAGAGCTCTCCGGGTTGATCTCTGTCTCTGTTGAACTCGATAAATGGCGTTTGTTTAATCTCCAAAGTAACAGATATAAAAGCAAGAGGGTCAAAGTTCAGTGTATAATGTTATGAGACCCCTGTTGCCTGAATGGTCGGTCATTCTGGTTAATCAAACCACAGTTTATCTCTCATAATGTAGGTTCACATAGGAAGAAATGTCTTCAAAATCAAAAAGGGTGAAGTCAGAAAGTTATTGATTTCTGATTAAATGCCCTTGAAAGAGCAGTAACAGGTGGTTTCTAGGTCTACTATATGTTTATATACTCATTTGAAACGGCAAATGTTTTGTTAGAAACATAAGGCAGAAAACGTTTGGCACAAAATCAACTTGGTTATGGTTAGGCAAAGATCATATTTGACTTTAAATACCCACTTTGGGGGGCATTATCCCTGCAGGAAAACCAGCAATTACTCTGTAAAAAAATGCTTTTCAGGGTGCTATCACAGGAAAAGCAGCAATATCTTGTTCTTCAAAAGCTTGTAAAAACACAGCGACGGGTCCCTCCAGAACACCTGTGTCTGGTGCCTAAAAATCCGTAGGAAACACAGCAGCGACTCGCTTAATTACAACCAGTTTTGTTGTTTTTTTTGGTCTCAGTACAGTAATCTGCAGCTTGGCAGGTGTCACGCTGCCCACCATCACCTCTATCCCCATGAGAAATGTTGATATGATACATAACTGTGCAAATATAATGTATTTGTGGTTCGCAGAAATGTACAAGGCCAACATTTTCATTTGGCGACTGAGCTTCTTTGCATCACTTAGTTCAGCTCAGTGGACTAGAAGATAAACAGAGGTGAGGAAAGCAAACAAAAAAGTTAAGAGGGCTTGAGATCCAAACAAACTTGTTATATAGGTAAGATTATCTTTAGCAAAAATGATTTGTAATTGTTTGTGTAATTGTTTGCTGGTGCACAGTAAATATAGTTTGTTCTTTCAACATCAGGTTGCATTGTTTAAGTGCTAATTGACTAACTAGTATCTTGAATCTGCCCTGTCAGTTTTAGGGTTTCCCTTCCTGAATGATGAATACAGCCTACTGCCGCCTGCTGGTGATGAGAGTTATTTCCTCTCATGCAAATGTAGCATGTACATACTGTTTTGCTGTTGGCCCAGACCCAGGGAATGTAAGCTGATGCCACAGTCAACCTTTGTCACCACTATTTCTTTGATGTTGGTTTGGTATATGGGGACCATAAAATATGCCTTGCATTTTTTTTAAACACACAGTAAGAACAATTTGTTCTGCGGTCAAAAACATTTCCATTTAGACATAATCCTGCCACCAATAATGTTTGTCTCAAAAGGTCACTGGCAAAACCATGTAATTAACACGGACGCAGTGTGTCACATAGGCAGGTTTGTTTTACCTGCTACAAAAACTCCGTCTCTGTAGCATGTAGCTGCTGCCAGCTTCACTGTGTGTGTATTGAGTTTATCAAAGTGATAATGCAGAAAGTTTGGAGGGTTCGGAAGTGTGTAGACTGTATTAACTGATAGTAAATTAGTTAACTGGATCATTTTAACAACAGAATGCAGAATGCTTCACATTGCCTCAGACTGTGGATAGTAATCATTTTTTACACAGTTTTATGTAGTTTTTGCCTGTTGGGGGGGCGTGGAGCAGCGCGGAAAACAATAAATAGACGAGCAGTGAAAAATTAACATTGAGCAGAGATAAGCGGCCAAAATAATTTTTCTGTCAGGTTGTAAACATGTTTTTATCTGCTGTAAAGTTGGGCACTTTACTATTAGTAATGAGTTGGCTTCATTATCCAGCCCCAGAGTCACTTGGGCAAAAAAAAATCAGCAGAATATAAATGTAATTTCTGGGTGACAGGGCTAAAAAATAATGAATGAAAATCCACAGTGCTAAGAGAAAGAGGGAATGAATGAGGAGGACACAGGTTTTTTGCCCCATGGCCCCCTTGTGTGTCAGGCCGGCCCTGTGTGTTGAATATCTGGCGCAAACTGCGGGCTCCTCATCCTTTTAATGGTGTATGTAATATTAGATTAAGGCTACAATAAGGAGAGGTAAGGAGGTGTGTAGACCTAGAAAAATAATTCGAATACAGTAAAAAAAAATATTATTTTTTCCCTTTCTGCACCTTAATGGCAAAGATGATTCCGTGAGTGTACACCAAATTCTCTGAGCGATATGTCATGTCCCATTTATAAACGTAATTCCTAACAGACTTTCTGGCGTTTGCACAGTCTCGTTCCGAGAATGAGTGTTTCTGGTCCATCCCATCGTGGGATGGAGCGCTTTTCGTCAGTCAGCGTGTCCGGCTATTTAAAGGGTTCCCGTCCCTGCAGAGTGGAGAGCAACCCGCACTGTTGCACACCACTGCCTTCTCTGTCAACCTCAGGCGCTCAGGCGTTTACAGCTTCACAAGACTTTATCACTGAAGGTAAGTGACTGTTGGATTCTTTCCAGACGTGCACATTAACCTTGCATTCCCCTTTTCTGTAATATCCAGGCTTTGACTCCGTGCGGTGTTTTGGCAGCACTTTAATAAAGTGCAGATTTTTGCCGAACTGCATGCATATTCTCATTAATTCTGCAGCATGACAATAGTCGCGAGTAGCTCCAGTCTGCATAAAGTTTTAGTGATGAATCTACTTTGTTAATGCGAGAATAGAGAACATCTAACTTTTACCGTATCCTGTTTTCCTGTGCATGTTGGTGTACCTACTGTGTTTGCACCAAGAGACTGCTGCCAGAAATGTAATCTTGCCAGGGATTATGAGACGGGGCTTTAATCCAAATAGCGTGACACTGCAGCAGGAGACTCTCCTCGACATGTAACACACGACTGTGTGCTTAAAGTTCGACTAAAGGTAGCCAGTGGTGGGAGGAATAATCAGATCCGTAGCACAACGTAAAAAATACAGTAGAAGTCTTTCTGTCAAAATCTTATTTAAGTAAAAGAACAGATTAGGAGTAAAATGTACTTCAAATAATCATTATGCATAAAAATGGTCCCTGTTAGTAATTATATTATTGCAGTAATCATGTTACTAAGTACGATTGATGTGTCAATTAATCCTTTTATTTAATTAAACTGAGAAACATTTGCAGTTTGGACAGTTAGTGATTAAAAAAACCAAGACATTTGAGTTGTTTTTTGGTTTTTAAATAAATAAACGCACGCACAAGAGCAAAAGATATCATGCAACTATGGCCAATACATTTAGTTGAGTGTTGTAAAATTAAATAGCAACTCTCTTGATTATTAATTGTTTTTAAGCAAATATTCTGTGCTTTTATCTTCACAAATGTAGAGATTCACTGCTTTTCTCTGTGTTTAGTGATTGAAAATTGAATATCCGAATGCTTTGACCTGTTGGTTGGAACAAAACAACACATTTAAAGACTTTGTCAGAGGTTTTGGAATATTGCGATGGGCATTTTTCATAGTTTTATGACACTTTATTGTGCAACACGAGTTGTTTAATCAAGATTTACCAGTGACAATCAAAGATTATCGTTAGTTGCTGCCCTTACATGCAACAGAGGTCCCCAACTGGAATTGAACCAGAAATATTGTGTCAACACTGTATGCATCTTAATCTTAATCACTAATAACTTGTTTTAGCTGTCTACTGAATGTAGTGGAGTAAAAAGGCTCATGTTCAGCTCTTGTGTGTAGTGGAATATGAAATATTTAGCAAATGTACTTCGTTAAATCGCCCCACTGACTTTAGCTTTGACTCTTCAAAATCCAGAATTTTATAGTGGATACAATAAAACACAAGTACGGTGTTATGAAATCCAGATCCTGTAGAAGGATATAAGGTATGATGGGTTGCATCATACTGACAGAGTCAAAAGTCTAGTAGAATCCTGAGTATGTTTCCAAGGAAGATGATCTTTACAGAGGTGAATTTTATGACATATTTGTGCATAAAATTAGAGCCTGTGTGGATTAGTTTGCCAGTCTGGTGTGCAGAAATACTCAGAGTGCTGTGTAGAGGCAGTCAAATCCAATTCAGTTGTAAGTGCAGAGCAGGCAGACAGTAGGTGCTACAAATGGAGTGCACATACTGTTCCTATTGCTATGTGATTACTGCACGTAATTCAATCCACTGATAGTGCAGGAATTTACAACACTACAAACTGCTGCCGATGGTATTACTGGAAAGCAAACTCCCAGTAATGTTAACCCAGTCAAGATTAATGAGAGTCAGACTGAGGCGGAGCCACCTGATCTTAAACTCTTCTCCACTCAGCTGCAAGCAGATTGACAATCATTGATCTAGAGGGACCACACCTTAGTAAGTTACATAGTTGAAAGGTAACGGACAGCTGAGAATACAAAGTGTGAAGGCAGTTTCCCTCAGTAATTAAATGGGACACTTCTGTGCCATGTTGTCTGGGGAAACTGGAGTTTATGAAGTTTCTTAAGTAGTGCAGATTGTGTTTCTGACTCATTAAAGGTTTTTCTATCCTTCCCTTCATGTCAGAAAACCACTGAAAAGACAGCGTGATGCTCCACAATACCAAGCCATCTGTTCTGAAGGTTAAAGGTGGGAAATACGTGACGGTCTTGCAATGCAAGGATGGACTGAAGCTGTGTGTTCGGGATATGCAAATTGGTATAACTGGTATGCCTCACTGATTTTGAATAGTTATTTACGGTTATAGCAAATGTATTGACTCAGACAAAAAATATGGTGTCTTGCTTCTGTCCTCAGCACCTAAGGTCTACATATATACACGGCCAGTAGACAACAAGATCCAGATGGCTTTCAGTTTCCACCGTGCAGATCATTTCCGTGTCCCAAAAGTGGGGAATATGGGAATAACGGTAAATATAAACCTTTATGTATATACTATATGTACAGTTTTTAGTATAAACAATGTCCAGATAAATAATGAGCATGAAAATACCAGTGAAAACCATGGTAAATGTAAACTTTTATATATATTGTGGTTTGTGTGTTCACAGTTGGAACTGGTTTGCCAGCTGTGACAAGCAAAACATGTCTTCTTTACCTGATGAATACTGGTTTGAGAAGATTGATGTGAAAGCCGGTGAACATTACGCCCTGCGATCTGTGGGAGAAACTCAGCAATACCTCTCAATATCTGACCCATACATTGTCTGCAAAAGTGAAAAGGCCGGATGTGGTCATTTCACAGATAAAAGCTCCGCCTAGAGGTATGTTTTCATTATTCTATCCAAAGTTATTTTGTATTGTGCTTATTTTTTCTGTTCTATATTTCATCCACTTTCACGTGTTCTGAACATGTTCCTCCAGAACGCGTCGCTTTGCATCACTTTTGGCAGTCTGTAAGAGCTTCTGCCTGATTTATTTTTTATAATTAACATTACAATTAACATTTCCAAAATCACAAGTTTGTGGAAGACATGGGAATACCACCCAACCGAAAGCAAGAAGTAAATTATAATATGCATGTGTAAGTTAACACAGAGGAAGACATACACTAAGAAAAAAAAACAATATTAGTATATGTACAAATAAAACAAGTAACAACTTCTGCCTGATTTATTACACATTACCTTGAAGTCTTTATCCTTGCAGCGATGTTTACACATTTTCCCTTTGTTTGAATGCCGACTGTTTCGTCTTTGTGACCATGGTGGCATCGCATATACACTCTCTGTATAGATACAGTTGGTATTTATAGGAACGTCCTTTAACACAGGGGGGGGGGACACAGCATTTGCTCCAATGCTGAAGAGTTGTTTTGTGGCTTTCTGCGCATTAAATATAAAAATTCCAGATTTTTTACTTGGACCCCATTTTCTCATGTTTTTGTGTCAAAGTAACTAATTGCAGCAACATTTTTTGTAATTGCTCCAGTAGTGAGCCAGAACAGTGGCCAGACTGCAACGTAAACACTCAGGGACTGTTCCCACCATCAGTGTACATCCACTTAAAGAGCTGTTTCTGCCAATGACAGGCTCGGATTGTTATTGTAAGTGTCTGACAAGATTATTTAAGGGATTTTTACAGAGACAAATATTTTTGTTAAAGACTAAAATCAATTTAGTTTAACCAGAAACAGCCCTGGAGTTGCTATTGTCAAACCCACCAGACTCCATTTAAGTTAAAAGCAATTTTATCATCTTAAAACACACTAAATTCAAAGTCAACAGAAACAAAATAAAACTCACAGTGACCATCCTGGTCCGTCTCTCCACTGTTTTAACAATCACCAACTCTGGTTTGGTTGAAATAAACCCTGAATTCACCCAGTTAGATGTGAAATTATGATGCTTCTACACATGCTATGATTACTGTTAATTTAAATGGAGTCTGGTGGGTTAGGCGATGGCGATTTTGTGATCCAATGCTTTATCCAAACTGTTGGATTTTTAAGCCACTGGTAACAAATTGTGATCCTCCAAGGACGTGTACAGTAGTTCTTGAGGTTGCAAGTCCCTGCGTGATAACATAGCACTTGGACAAAACATAGATTAATGATGTGAGTAATGTTAGTGCTGCTTTACTTTCTCAAAACATGTATGGAAATCAATCAAGCATGATACTAGTCCCTTACATCATAGCATTACTGGCTATGGGGTACTGATATTATGGTAGTTTATTGAATGATATCTATACTACATGTAATAGTGTCTCTTTTGTGGGTTTAAAAACACCCATCTAAAGGACTGACCTCGGCCCATGACTAAACACCAACTGTATCTGTACTCAAAAGTCCAACTTTACAAAGTCAATGATTCCGCCTCTGCTGTCTCCTCCTGATCCTCCACATTCACTCTAAATTTCTGATTCACTATCTGTTTATTCATAAAACTGGCCCTCATCATCCTTCTCTGTGTTCTTGGTTTCCACAGGCATCCATCATCAGCTCAGCTTCATCTTCTACATTCCTTGCTGGGATAGTTGCCTTCCTCTGGACAAAGCAGACAGTGCAATTCTTTAGCTAATGCGTCATTCATGGGTGTCTTCTCATTAACCTTATTAAAGGGATGCTCTTTCGGTTTTGTACTGCACATCCAGAAAGCTGGGGGACTTGGAAGAGACAGACTGAAAAAGAATGGTCAATATTGTGGTCGAGATCTCATGATTTTTAATCCCCAGTATGGGTCGAGCTTGAAAAACACTGGATCCCAAACTCCCTATGCTATGATTTGATTAATTTTGTTAAACCTTTCCAGCTGGTAAATACTGTTAAACTTGTGTTTCAAACAGCCTAGTTTTTTTTTTTTTTTTTTTAAGTTTGAAGCTCCTGGAAGATACCACTAGGTTTATTTTCTCACAGTCTTCCTGAGTAGTTCTGTGCACGACGAGTAAACTCATCTTTATGTGAAAAATTGGTAGTGCTTCCCTTAAATGTGAAAATGTTCCTCAGATGCTTTTGATGCATTGGTATTTAAGCAGCCAGGGGGTGTTGACTACTGAATGTTTGCGAGGCAGACTGAAGTTCTTTTGGTTTGACTTATCTCTACTGAAACAGGCTCTTCGGGGTTCTTAAATGCAGCAATATTCATGATCCAGTACACTGATTGGCTGTCAGTAATGTTGACCCTGCTTTGTCAAAACCATTATAGTTTACAAGCCTGATTCAGAGCTCAGTTTTATTGACTGAGTGCCAGTTTAGGGAGCCAGTAGCAGGAAAAGTGCAGTTGCGAGTTGTCCACCAAAATTGCTAACTTAAGCTAACAGCACTGTCATTGATGACAGGACGTAAAAAACTAGTGAGGTGCCACTAGTGGCCATATAACCAGTAGTTTTCCATAAGCTGTCATTCCTTACCTGATATACCCTTCTTAGGCAGGCGCCGTTTGCTTTCTCCTAGCTGTGTATTAAATATACGCTATTGAAAGTGAAACTATTGAATGGCCCCCAAGTGATTAAAATATAGTGCATGTATTTCATGTCATGTTCGGGGGCTGCTGAAAATGTCTCTGAGGGCCGCTATTGGCCCGCAGGCTGTACCTTGAACAGCAATGCTGAGGGGGTGTATATAATTCATTTTTCAGCAGTAACAATCATGCACTTTACATCTTACACCTGCAACGGCTAAATCTATCTAAACTCATGAGAATCAATGTTAAATGCACATTAACTGTTGCTGCCTTCCTTTTAATGTCTTATCTTGCTGGTGTTGGAAAAGAAAAGCTTTATATGTATATTTGAATGCATGTATGTTTTTTGTTGCTATTTTTTTATACTAACTGTGACTGTAAATGTAACCATATCGTTTAATAAACTCTTGTATAACTTGAAGGTTGTCCTGGTGTCTTGGAAAGAGTAGTCATGTGAGAAAGTTTGGAGAAGTGGTTATTGAGTAAGGCAGTGGTGAAACTGTTCACACTATACTCCACCACAAGTAAAAGTCCTGCACTCAAACCCGTGTCAGATAAATATACTTATAAAGTGAAAGTACTCATTGTGCATTATAATTTTTAGTGTCAGTGTTTTACTAAAATACTTAATGTGTTTGGATTAATATTACTGTTGCATTCATGTGTGTCATATTCTATGAGATCAGTTTTCTCAAAATAAGTTTAGTTTGAGACATGGCCGTCCTGTGAAGAACAATGAACCAAAAAATCAACTTTTCATGTAGTCACAAAAAACATTTTATTTCATTTATTGAACTCATGACCCTATCATATGGTTTTACATACAATAACAAAACAATGGCACACACTTCAAAAACGCACCTAGCTTACAAATGACTTTGGCTTATCTGATTGTTATAACAAAATTAATGAAAACATAGATGGACGGTTTAAGTAATACTTTGGCAAATACTGTTCTCTGTAAGTCATTAAACTTACATTCGGACAACAAAATATGACACTCATCTCCCACACAGTTATCATCACAGATCCTCTGGTTTCTGTCCAGCCCTTTATATCTTCTAGTGACTTTAGACATTGTGGTGTCATTTACTCTAAAATTACAAATAACCTGTCTGTACTTTTGGTTTTCATGCAACAGATAATCATCTGGTTTAAACTCGTTTAATTTCGATATATATATATATATCACATGATCACAAACTGATCTTTTAGCCTCTGATGTTGGTACACTTTTGTGTGAGCCAGAGGTAAGACAAATCACCCATTGTGACACATAAACCCATCAGCCAAAATATTAAAACCACTGGCTGGTGAAATGAACAAAATTGATCATCTTGTCCCAGTTCAGTGTTCTTCTGGGAAACCTTTCATCACTTCACTTGATGCGCTTCACCCACCCAAATACAGTCGCAGACCAAGTACACTTCCTCATAGCAACAGCACTCTCTGGTTGCAGCGCCTCCCTCAGCAGGACAACGCACCATGCCACACTATAAAAACTGCTCAGGAATGGCCCGAGGAACGTGACAAGGAACTCAAGTTGTCGACCTGGCTTTCAAAATTCCCCAGATCCCGATTGAACATTCATGGGATGCTGGTGCCCCAGAGGTACTTCTGATCCACGGTGGGGCCTCCTTGGATCAGACTTGGCTCTGACCTGTTGAGGCATGGGCATGGGAATGTTTGAGGGTGTCCTGTGGTGTCTGGCACCAGGGCGTTAGTTGCATATCCTTTGAGTTCTGTGTGTTGTGAGATGGGGCAGCGGTGCATCCCATGGATTCTCGATCAGACTGGGATCTGGAGAATTTGGAGGCCAGCTCGACACCTTGAGCTCTTTGTCCCATTCCTCAGGTCATGCCTGAGCAGCTTTTGTGATGTGGCATGGTGCATTGTCCTGCTGGGGGGCCACTGCCATCGACAAGTGCTGTTGCCACGAGGGGGTTTATTTTGTCTGCAACGGTGTTTGGTGGTTGGAGCACGTCAAGTAGCATCCACATGTGTACCACCAATGGTTTTCATGTTTTGGCTGGTCGCTGTAAATCAACAGCAAGTTTCAGTAAAAAGATACGATCAATAGTGGAGTACCTCGTTTTAAAGCCTGCCTGAGTTTCCCTAAGGATAGAATTATCCTCACAAAACTTACATAACCTCTCATTTAATACGTTTGTAAACTATTTACCAAGACAACTCAAGAGTGTGATGCCTCTGTCATGACAACAATCCTCAATTTCACCTTTCCTCTTGTAAGTTGGCACAATGAAGCCAAGCACCCAGTCTTAAGGGATAAGCAGAGAGACATGTAGTATATACAGTCAGTACTTTTAATATACTCATTTAGGACTCTATCTATTACTGCTGCTTTTCCTGGTTTTAACCAGTTTTCAGCTTTGTGACATTTTCCAGCTGATCCAAGAGGTTTTTTTATGAATTTATTCAGCTCAAAGACAGAATGAGACTTTTCTCAACACATAAAGGAATACTTCATCCTTCAGTTTATTACAAACATATACAATGGGAAGGGAAGAGTAGGAAAATGAAAAATGGTCATCAGAAAAGTATCTAGTAACAGTAGCTGTAAGACCAATGTATGAAGTAAAAGTAAAAAGTTATAAATAAAAGGGGAAATGCTCAAACAAAAGTGTAATTTTGTCAAACTTTTACTTAAATTGTCCACATTATTCGAATAAACGCGCCTGAGCAAGTTCAGATAAAGAGTCACTCTCATTTTCTTCCCACACACATATTTTCTGACACATCACAAACTACAAATACCTGTCACTCATTTCAACTTGCCACAACTGCTTCAAAGACATACCAATGCCAACCTATTTGTGGGAGGTTGTGGGATAGGTGTGCAGGGTTCTCATGGTTGTGTTTGAGCTGTCATCCGGCTATTAAACGTTTTATGAGCTAAGACGGTGAGTCAGATTCAGATAACAAAAGAGAAAGAGAGAAGAAGTCATCAGGTCCAAATTTCAGTTCAACACTTCCTGCAAAACTAACGACATTTCCACAAGCCTTAGCTGTACTTTGTGTTTAGAGCCTATTAGCAAATTATTATCACCCTAGGTTGGTGATACTAGTTCTGTACAGTATGTACATCATAGACTGGGCTCCCAATTTGAAGCCTCAGGTTTGACATGTCGGCCTTCACCATCTTGGTGTTTTGGCGCCAGAAGTGACCATATCTGGGCAATAGAGTGGTACTGTGGAGAGACAAGGGGTAAATCTGACTGAGAAGCCAGGGACACTATCTTTCAAAGCAGCCGTCCTTAGGCTACGATGTCGGGTCTGCCACACAACTATAAATCCCGCTTTAAGGTTATGCATATAGAAGGGCAGGGCATGTTGTCTGCAAGGTGTGGCTACAGTCTGTAAGTTAGAGCCACCCCTTCCTTCTCCACAGCTCCACCCTGTTTTGAGCAAATATTGTCACTTGTGGCCCCAAAAAAACAAAAAAAAAAACTGATGACACCAGTCGAAATGCCAAACTTGAGGCTTCAGAACAACAGTCCACAAACCAACGGGCAACGTCACAGTAGCTATATCCAACATTTTATACAGTCTTTGGTGTGACACACTACTAAAAACCTGCTTATTAGTATGTTAACAGGCGGATGTTAGCATTTAGCTCAAAGCTCTGCTGTGTCTAAGTGCAGCCTCACAGAGTCGTTAGCATGGCCGTAGCTCTTGCTTAGGCATCAAGAACCCCTTTCCCCCAATCACTTTCAGTATGGTACCTTTGGAACCAAAAGTAACCCTTGTATCATGGTACCTAGACCCTAGTGTTTCCACTGCAAACAGTGCTCTTAAATGTGGGCGGGGTTGTTGTCACTCACTGCTCCGTCCAGCACTCACTGTATTTCCTCATTATCAGGTGACACAGATGGAAGGCTGCACCTCGTTTATCGTCCACAGAACGAGGCTGCACGCCGACATTTTCAGAAGAAAATAAAACAGGCTGCAGTGAGAGTCTCTCTCCATGGGATATTTAAAAATAGCAGCTTTGTGCACTTAGTCCTTCTCAGGCAAGCTCAGGGGTTTAGTGTTGCTGGAGCTCAACGTTACCCAACCCCTTTTTTTTTTGTTCCGAGTGAGGATTAGAATATATGCAGTTCACATAACCCGGCCAACATTAATACATATGAACACTTGAAGATCCACTCATTACTAACAGTGTCTGTCATATAAAAACTAAAGTGATGTTCAAAGTTGTCACAGTGAATATTTAAGGTGTGTTGATTGAGTCAGATCGTCATATTTCAAGTTCCACCTTAAAAGTTGCAGGCAGTCGGTCCAGTGAATGAAGGGATTTTTCCTCAGACTCCAGCTGCTGTGAGAGGCAGCAAAACATCCTTTCATTTTATAGTTCCAGTTTACTAATAAAACTCTCCACAGTATGAACAGTGGTTACATGAGCCTCAAAACCAGACACAACTCAGCCCTGAGCAGAGTGACTGTCCTCTACTGACCAATCAGACTGCAGTGTTCACAGCTCCACCTTTTAGTACCAGATCTGTGTGCTAGGTACCCCAACAGAGGGGGGACCAAACATGGGGACGGTACAGAACGCTTCTATTGGTACCATCCACAACCTTTCACAGTGGAATCAGAAAAAAAGCGTACTGAACTGAACTGTACCATAACGTACTGCTCGGTGGAAACGGGGATAAGGTTACATGGTACTGTTGATAGGATCTGCTTTGCAGTGTTATTAAGTAATTTAAATGCTGTTAAAACATTGTTATATGTAATCCAGACATCTCATAACCTCTCATCAGGTCATACTGAGACTTGTGGAGCCAAAATATCAAGTTACCTTGTGCAGGATTCTGTGGACAGCGGGTATTTTACAAATTACAAAAAAGAAGGGGTGGGCAAAATTACTAAAATTCCTTCCAGCGCAGTGGGTCAACTACTCTACCTGTCTTAAAGGGGAACTATTATGCTTTTCCTCTTTTCTGACCTATAAATGTTGTTACAATGTGAGATACTCGTGTTAAACAATGCCAAAACGTCAAATAATGAGGTTTATACATTTGGACGTGAGCCCTGCAAGCTGATTCTGGAGGGCTCTGCACGCTGTGTTTTACTGTCTTGTTTTAACAGAGTAGTCCGATTGACGTCAATGCGTGCCGGACTTACTTATATGGGCATGCCCAGGAATACGCCGCACAGGTAAGCAGGTAATGACAACAAGCTACGGCTAACGGCCTTACCATTCAGAGACGTCTTGAAGTAACCTCTGTACTTGAGAAACTTCAGGCTGCCCTGTCTCTACCTCCAGATCGGATTCGGGATCCAACACATACGGCTGTATTTCAAAAGTTGACATTTTCAAAAGTGAAATTCTCTAAACTTCCGCACCGGCAAAATAAGGAGGTGGGGCTCGGCAGCGCTCAGCAGCGCTCGCCAGCCCTTCGGAAGTCCTCGGGAGTGTGACCAATCACAGCGGAGTGGGCTTGGGGCTGGGGGGGTGGAGTAAATAACACAGACCGTTTTCGTGGGATGCAGGAAATACAAGGAAGTGATGCAGCGAGAGACACAGCGTCCCAAAGATCTACAAAGCTTTCTGTGCGGGTAATCGTGTGTAGCTGCTCTATAGGAGTCCAATAATCAAATACAAAGGACCAAAAATGAGTATAATAGGTCCTCTTTAACTGAAGAGAAGCCTCCGGTGTGTCACTGTTGCTTTCTCTTGGAACCAGTCAGATGGATAACAGTTAAGTGATTCATTTGGGAACAAGAGCCAAGTCCTCCCACAGGAATGCTGCAAGCTCCAAGATTTAACAAAACTTGCTCCATTTACTAGAATCTGCAACCACAAACAAGCACAAAGTGAAGTGCAGTATTTATTGTCAGTGTGTATTAGACAAAGAAGATACAATGGCTACAAAAGACACTGGGCTGGTTCAGCCTAAATATTGCGAAATGCAATATTTGATCTGCAATACCACAAAACAGACTGTGACTCGCACTCTCAGTCTAATCCAGGAAACCGGTAGTCTACTATCGCGAAATGAGGCCATTGAGAAAACTTATTGGTAATACAAACAGAGAGTGAGTGGGCTGCAATGAATGGTATAACTGCAAACCACCTGAGAAGTCATGAGTGACAGCACTTTGGATTTCACAGCACAGATAAATGAACAATCAAAGTCAAGCTATTTGCTGACACGTGTCAATGTCGTTTCACAGAACCTGACTCTTTGAGTTCAATGTGAATCCTGAGGCATTACCAGGAAAGACACAATATGTCCTTTCTCCATCATATTCAGTCTGCCTCTGGCTCTCCTCCCATTTGGATGTGCCTGGAAAAGCAGTCAAGCTGCAAAGAAAACTTTTTGGAGTGGATCCTCCACATAATGAAGGGATTAGGTACTCTCAGCAAGCACATGATTTGCACACAAAGTGCACCGCTCTGCCTTTGATATTGAAGTTTGCCCTGATCAGAGAGAGCACTTTATGCAGCTTGCTGCATCTTTTTTTTTTCATCGTTACTAAGCAACCACTAAATCACCTGACCTTAGCTTGACTGCTGTTTTGCTGTGAGGCAAGCTTAAAGATCTGTACTTTAAAATCTGCATGAAAAATGGGCAGGCACTTGCTCTGGCTCTAATTGAGGGTTAGAGGCTATTACTAAACAGTATGTTGGTCACAGGGCAATGGTGACATGTTTTGGTACATGAGACCCTCAGAGAGAGGAGAAATCACAGGGAGTACCACCTGCTGGTCCAGGAGTTTCACCTTGAAGATGGTCGTTCAAGGCTTTTCAAATAAGTAGGAGACAGTCTGACAAACTGCTGTCAATCGTTGGGCCTAGTTATGGTTGGTAAAACGTTAGAAAGTAGTTGAGACTTCACTTTGTTTCGATATGTCTCGCAGCTTGCTGATGGTGACAATGAACATGAACTAACTAAAGCTGCACTCAAACCATGTCTACTACTACCTGTTGTCATCACCACCACAGAAGGCCTGCCTCTCAGTTCATCTGACTGGTCAATAGGAAAAACTGCAGCTTAAAGAATGTCAAACCAAGCAGCAACCTCAAGGGCTGAAAATGAAGGCGTCGCTACAGTCTGTGAGTCAGATCACTTCTCCGCAGCTCCACCTTCTCGTCTAAATATGGTCACTTCTGGCTCCAAAAACCAAGATGGCGAGAGCGGAAATGCCAAACTCGAGGCTTCAAAGCAGGTCTGTATTGTCAGGTATGTCTGTGATTTTGACCAGCCCATCCTCTTATCATGTAATTCTGCTGCTGCATCAATACATGAACTGTTTTTGGCACTGTTGCACTTAGCATTATCATGAAGTCCTTCAGCCATTGTTTTTAACAAACTTATCAGTATCACAAAACATTTTATTATACCCTGATAGCTATGTGATGATTAAAGCAACAACTGACCTTTCGCAAAGTCCCGCTGTGTGTCATCGTATTGTGTGCAGATGAACGTTGTCTGACCTTCCCCGGAGATCCCTGCCTGCCCGGATGCTGGTAGTGGCACAGGGGCAAAGCCCCTTTGTGATAGTCTGTGATGGTCCAACAAGCTGTCAGAGTAAGCATGGAGCCCACACTGTAACTAACTGCACTCCCTGAAGAAATATGATCATATTTTTGAAGAAATGAAACAGTGATTCCAGAGAGAAGCAGACAGAGGGGTCTACAGTCTGTGTTTGAAGGATATATCCAGGATGTCAAACTGACTCAGCAGCAACAACAGGTTAAAAAGACAAAGATAGTTAGAAGCTAAAGCCCAACTATAGGCTACAGATCACAGTGTAAAAGTGAACCACCACATCACTGCTGATCCACACAGAAGACAATGAATATAAAGGGAAACTTTGCTGATATTAAACCAGCTGTGTGGCATCACAGTGTGCTCAGCTGAACGGTGTTTGGTTTTGCCCCTGTGCCGCTGCCAGCACCCGGACAGGCAGAGCTCTCCGGGGGAAGTCAAACAACATTCATCTGCACACACTGTGATGACACACAGCTGGTTGAATATCAGCAAAGTTTCCCTGCTTCCCTTCACTGGTTCCTGTACAGCAGGGTCGGTCTTTGTTTCACTGTTATAATCATTACAAAGCAAAAGCAGCATGTGTATACATATCTTTTTCCAACCTGATGCTAGGTTATGATTGGCCAGTCTGTGTCCGGTGGCGGAACTTAGCGCAAAGTAAAGGGTGACTGTTTTTTTTTTTGTTGTTTTTGTTTCTCCAGGCATGCTACCAATAACCTACATGAAAGAAAGGTGTGTAATCTTATCTGACCTGCAATTTTATTGCACAATCACATGCCTCAACACCACTTTACACTAAAGGCTGCAGTGTTGTTTGGTTATCTATCAAACTCTAAGATTAAGCCCTTGATTTACTGTTGGCAGCAGGAAGGGGGAGTGCTTTCATAAACATGCTGAAAGGACAGATTGATGCACATGAGTGTTTCTATTGTAATAGTTTTACAACCAAGGCTTTTTGGAACCTGACTAAGTGTATTTAGTGATTAAATTTAAGCTGGAGGCGTTGTCCAGCTCTTACCAGGGCTGATTTCTCCTTGATAGCAGCTGCATGAAAATCATTTTTAAACAAACAATCATTTCACTTGTTGAGCAATGACGCATTTTCTTTTGACATTATGTCTTTATTAATTCAAACTAAACATATAAAACCCAGGCCCATTTTTGTAATGTGAAATGATGCCCCCTCTACCACTGAATAGGTGTGGTGGATGTATCTGCTTAGTTTTAGTGTCCCATTTCCCAAAACAATAAAAATCCAATCCCAGTGAATCACTAGTTTAGCTGCCTTTGTTTTTGCTTTGACTCAACAGATTACAGTGCTGTTACTTAAATATTGGCTCGAGTTGCCAGGTGTCGGAAATGCCAGAGCTCCACGCCTCAACACCACCTGCAGCTACACCTATTGCTTCATCTTACCTCTGTCGATATCACGATAGATAACAGTTCCTTACAAAATCTCACACCCAAGGCAACATGAGTGACACATTGGAACAGACACAGGAATCCAGCAGAGATGTTACATGAGCGCTGGAAGTCTTCCAAAGTTAATGCTGTGAGAACATGCAGTTTTTTTCTGGTTATCTTTCTCGTGCATGTTTCATATCATTTCTTGTGTGTCTGCTTGTCTCACAGTGTAAGGGCACAACACACCGCTGTGAATAAAAACGCTATTAATATCATCTGCCCCTTTTAAGGAGAGTTTTATTGCTAGAGGAAGAATTAAAACATTTAAAGTGGCTGTAATCTGTATTTTATTCTAACAATATATCAAATTATAATGCGACTGAAGAATGTGCCTCAGTGGGACCAAAAGTGTGGCAGTACTCTGATTCAGCAGTTGCATGACATGATAATTGCATGTGTTTTGGATATACTCATATTTACAGCATATCTTGTAATATATCCCCCTTCAAATGTATTTTATGTGCATTTCATTTCGTATGACTACATTATCTATGACATACACCTCCACAGTTTGGTTATTAAAAACCTCTTATGTTGCTACAAAACTGTACATAAATATAGTATTGCATTTACACGACAATAAAACCAACTGTGTCCTCCCAAAGATTTAAACTCTCTGCAAAAATCCAAGTTTCTTAGCTTTCACAGTGAGCCATTCTTTGCCTTACAGAAACATTCAACTTGGCCCCTCATTCAGCAGTCATGTGCACTGTGCCCAAGTCTCTGAAATGTCTCTGCATCTGGCAACAGACAGGGGAGGCTTAGTGTTGGTGCCGACCCTGCAACAACAGTCTCTGAGTCATTGGCACTGCAGCTAGCTACTATCGGTGCAGTCAAAGCAGCATTCAGAAAGGAACCCTTTTCATTTGCTGAAGTGTTTACTGGTTACCTCGCTTTTTATCCTTTCAAACAAACACATTCTGAGTTTTCTCAGGGTTAAGTTAGCAATGTGTTTACACCAACATGTGCAGGTGTTTAGGGGTGAGTATGTACCTTGACTCACAAACTTGGGATGCAGCGGTACACAATAAGTTCTCATGTGGACTAAAATCAGAGGTGCTGGTACTCATTACCGGTGAGCCTAGAGATAGACACAGTCAAAGTTAAAGTTGGTACCTTTTATTAAAATAACTTTGTGTCATATTTGCTGAAACTGTCATCTGAACATGAGATATACAGTCTTGGAAAAAAATCATGTCCCTCCTCCCCTCCTACTGCCTCTAGCATTCGCTGGAATCAGACCGCATGCGGCAGCAGCAACCAGTCAGAGCTGAGGAGTCTCTAATGCAACTGTCCATCATGTCAATTTCTCTGTGAACTGCAGTCAAACTGTCAAACTAGCAGCCTTGATCAAATGTGAATCAAGACGTTGTCACTGCATCGCCTTTTTCTCACCTCATATGTTTTCAGAAACATATTGTAGTATACTGTTTTTCTGTAAAATAAGAAAGGTGGTCTGGCTGGTGGGCAGTACTTGGTACTCCATTTAACTCAGGAGTCGGCTATGTTTACTATTAAAAAAGCCATTACTGGCCAGAAAGAGAAAAAAAAATCTGCCTGGAGCCACGAAACATATTTGAATAAAGGTAACAGCCTATTAAATCTAAATTAACCCAGCAACTTTACAATGTTGTTTGTAATTAATCAGTACTTTAAATTTGCAGCGTTGATGGTGAAAGCAAATCAATCTGTCCACACATTATTAAATCCTGTATTTCCTTCAGGATTTTTCCCTTTTTAGATTTGGAATCTATAGCTAGTCTTTCTAGCGAGACTTCAGGCCACTGCTACTTAAGTTCAGCAAAATTTAGAGGGACAGGCACCAGGTTGTAGATGAATGTTCAGCATGTTCTTCTGAAGGAAGTGGACCAAAGACTTACCGTAGTGAGCTGCTTAATGTGGAAACCTTTTCGGGAATACCGGTAATGATGGCCGAGCTTTCCGTCACAGCTTAGACTCTCAGGGAACAGTAGTGTTCTGGCTCCTGTTTCAGTGCCACAGTTTAGTTACTGCAGGATAAACATTCCTATAATTAGTACATAGTGTCACTGGTGTGGGCCAGTGGTGCTGAGCACTGTCGTCTTTTATAGGTTTACTTGGCTCTGATTTAGGCACTAACTTAGGAACTAAGAAGCCCAAATGTCTCAGTCTGTTTTAGTGATCTCCATGTCTATACTCAGTGCTATTGTAACACAGGCCACTTTATTTATTATTTATCTCTTCAGGTGGATAACCATGTCATTATTGAGTATCTTATATGAGTTGATGTCTCAGTACATTTCAGTAGAGGCAATAATCAAAGTTCAGTAATTTTCCAAGATTATTAGACAAAATAAGTACTTAAAAAAATTTTAAATTAATACACTGTTTTTGCTCCTGTAATTTCCCTAGGACGGCTATCCAGAGCTTTTGAGACCTGGGAGCAGAATATGAATGAACAGAGAGCCTGTGACGGGCTTATGAACAAGCAGTGACCTAGAAGTCAGCTCTGAGGGCAACGTTTAACCAGTGCAGGTAGGTAAAAATGGGGCAAATGTGCTTGCATTTTGCAGTTCATTTGAGAACCTTGGCCGTCTTTTGTAAACTGGACTGATTAATAAGGGGTGGGCATCTAGAAAATTAAAAAAAATTATCTATCCTTGGCAGTGCTCCTAGACTGCTGATGTGTGCCTTACATATCCCTCATGTGCTCTGCAGCCAAAGACATCATCATCGTCATCATTTTATCAGCATTTAAACATCAAAACTTGGATGAAGTGTCTGTAAGAGTGATGTAACAGAGGAGACGTCTGATGGTTTTGGACAAATATATCTCTATCGTCAACGTAACAGTAAAAAAATAATGCAGTAACAACCCAATCGCCAGAATAAATGTTGGCCTTGTACGATTCTGCAAACCACTGATATGTAACATCTGTATGTAATGTAGCAGATATGTTGACATTTGATATTTCTTTGCATTTCAGCAACGTAGTGCTTAAGTTGTAGTATGTTTAGGCAACAAATAGAAGTTGGTTATGGTTAGGAAGAGACTATGTTTGGGCTTAAAATACCCGGCTTTAGTGGCACATTCACAGCTGAAAATGCCGCCATTGTCTCGCTAAAAAGCACCAAGTTTTGGTGGCACAATTGTGGCTGTAAATGTTGCAAATGTCCTGTTAGAAATACCTTGTGTTGGTGGCCTAACCATGGCTGAGAATGCTGCCGATGGCTTGCTAAAATTCAACTTGTTTCGGTGGCACAATTGCAGCTGTAAATGTCACCAATTTCTTGCCAAAAATTGCCCACTTTTGGTGGCACAATTGTGGCTGAAAATGCCACTGATTTCTCACTCAAAAACATCTTCTCTTAGTGGCACAACTGCAGCTATAAATGCCATTGTCTTACTAAAAACCACTCAGTTTTGGTGACACAATCGTGGCTGTCAATGCTGCTGATATCTCGCTTAAAAACACCGTCTTGTGGCTATAAATGCTGCCAGACGTCTTGCTCTCAACCACGTGGTTTTGGTGGCACAGTAAAGGCTAGAAAATGTACCGATGTCTTGCAACGACAACCGTTTTTGTTATTTGAAGTTCTCACATTGTTGTTTGCAGCTTGGCAGCTGTCACACCCTCCATCATCCCCTCCAGCTCCCAACAAGAAACACAGCTCATTAACATGTAATTAAAATTATGTCACTTTAGAAACACTGACATGATAAGCATGAAACGTACAACTGTAACGTATCTGTGGTTCGCAGAACAGAATGCCATTTTGTTGGACCAATGTACATCCATCTTTTTCATAAAATGTGGTGATAACCTTTAACCACCTCACAAAATGTGATTTAAATGGCTTCATCATCAAATTTTGATTAATTACGCCAGGAATGATAACTGACTGCTCTTTGAGTGAAAGCAGGACAACTTGTTTACTCTGGATAAACTCCAGGGATCTAATCCAACTCTTACATAAGTTACCAACAACCGTGTCTTTTCCGATGAATCAACTTGTTCCAACTGACAGATGTGACAGCCAATTTACCCCTAAGCTCTGGGATTGTCTGCAGATAGTTTTAATATGGTTTGGTGAAACATAGATCTCATATTTACATGTAACTCTGTGGTTGTACTGAGTAACAATGTGTTAGGGTGGTTACAGAAATCTCAGATACGTCTAGATCTCAGCAAATAAAAACAAAACTATCTGTGTGACTGAATACAAGGAGGCGGAGGTGGGGAAAATGTGTTTTTGGTAAACTGACACGTCTAATATTCAGCCTCCTCTTGGCTTTTTTGGTCTCCATCAAATCCTGAGGGAAATATCCATCTCTTTAGCTGCTAAATGCTCCATGCTCACCAGCTAGTGGTTAATTTTGTCTTTCTGGGGTTTGGTGCTGAGATTGTAGTGTACATTGGCTTTATCAGAGGTTTTGTTGTTTGTTGTAGCTGTGGGCTGCAAAATTCAAAACTAGGAAGCTTAAGAGCTTTGTAGAGCTGAGGGAAACAACAGCGTCTTATCATAATTCTCGGAAGATTTTGTACAGTTGTACTGGCAGCAACATGCTAACATGGTGGTGTTAAGCAGAGCCTTCAGCTATCAGGCTGACATACTTAAGTACAGTTTTTGAGTATCTTGACTTGACTTGAGTGTTGTCGTTTTTGGACACGTATTACTTTGACTCCACTGCATCTGTACCTCTACCTCATGCATGCACTACCCAGATTGGGCAGCTCATCAGGAGAGACAGGCAGAGAGCAGAGGTCATCAGTAGGTGGTTGTGTTTGGTTATGCCGTGTTGCTATGGCTACGGCAGCCGATGGAGATGAATACTCCCCACCAGATCGCCCATGGCCATAGTTGTTTTAAATATTTGCTCTGTTTTCCGTGCACACATTTGGTCACGGCTTACAGAAATTCACCATCCAACCTGACAAAGCGAGGTATGTAAACATTTGCTGAATTCCAGTCTGGGCTTGTGGTGGTTGCAGCTTTGTGCTATGTTTGGTCAAATGACTATTCATGGATTTGCCCATGAAGTTGTCATACACACTTTAGCTGTGGATTCACATAGGACTGGATGTTTTGTGTGTTTGTGTTTGTGTGTGTCTGTGTGTGTGTGAGTGTCTCCGGTAACAGCACGGTGATGCAGTGGTTAGCATTGTTGCCTCACAGCAAGAGGGTTCCTGGCTTAAATTCAGGGTGGGGGATTCGAACCTTGGGGTGGGGGAGCACTTTTATGCGCAGACATGTTCTCCCCATGTCAGTGTGGGTTTTCTCCGGGTACTCTGGCTTCTTCCCACAGTCCAAAGTCATGCAGGTTAAGCCTGCCCTTGTTCACATTACACAACTGGCCGACCAGTCTTGAGTTGCGGAGACTATTGTAATCTTTTGAGTGTTCATGCTTGGTGACGTGTGTTTCTGTCAGCGGGAGTCTCGCCAACTGGTGACGTCACTAAACTACGTTTGGTCACACATGAACAAAACAGGATATTGTGAAGTTCCCCGGCGCTAAACTTTAACATGGATGTTTGTCAGCTTAGAGCTCTGCAGGTCGTTTGCGTCCTGCTCTGTGCTGAGAAGAAACAGGAAAATAAGAAAATGATTTGGGTGAAGGAATGGGTTGCTGTACGTGGATTGCACGGGTGCCAATTCTGTAGAGGGAGTTGAAGGTGAATTCTATGAATGAAACTCTGTTGCCACTGTGCCGCCAGCCTATTAGCTTGCATTGTACTGTCTATATAGTCTGTGCATGTATTCTGACCCAGATTATTGTAATTTTCAGAGCTGAATGGTTGAACGGGATTTCTGGAAATGCTACGGATGACAGTGGAGGACTTTTACTTGGGTAAAAGAATTCCTGGTAATCTGTGTTGTTTGTGTTTCCACCGCATCTCAAAGCACCCAGACCCACTGCAGCTGTTGTGGTCCCTCAGCTTCTTATAATCTTGCTTAAGTTTCTTCAACTTTTCATGAATGTGTTTCGGCGTGTGCCCTATATTTAGCTCCGCCAGCTTGTCAGCTATTCTTACATAGACTTGGTCATTTCGAATCGCCGACTCGAAGTCCTGCTGAATTTCTTCCTCAGCAAATACGCTCCAAAGAGCCTGGACCTCGTCGTCCATCCACTTCTCGTAGCTTTTCTTCTTTTGCTCCATTTTCCAAATGATCAAAACACAAAGAAATGAAATAAAGTTTGCAGCCACACTGGCACGGAAGTGCAGAACGCTGCAAGTGTGTGTTCCACCAATCAGCGTTCTTCAGCACACAGCCCCGCCGCTCAAGAATTCTGGGGAATCTGAAAAGTCCTACCCCCCTACTAGGTACTTTTTTAAGGGGAAGTTTGGGGTTGAGGGAAACTTTTGTTCCCTGGGTCATTTCAGTGGAAACGCACCAAGGTTTTTCAAAATCCCGGGTAAATGATAAAAGTTCCTGCGGTGGAAAGGGCGATTTCAGCCCTCCCGCGACCCCAAACAGTTACAGAAAGTGAATGAAAAACAGAAGGAAGCACTCCAGTCATAATCTGACTCAACAACTTTCACATGTATCAGAGTGATATTTGACTAGGAGTATCTATACTTTGACTCAAATGATCAAGTAGTGTACTTTGTCCACCACTGAGTGTGGGTAGTACGTGTAAATGAACCAGTGGCATAAGAAAGTTACAACGGGCCCCAGTGCACGCTGTTGTGCAAGAATTGTCTCAACACAAATAGAGACTTGACATTGGACAACATCAACATCATGTCTTACCCAGAAATCATCACTGCTTATCTGACAAAGAAAAAAATCAAAGAAAGTAAGAAATTAATCATTTAATTGAATAGCTTTTTATAGTATACATAGAATTTTGTTTTAAATAGCTACTGATTATTTAAAAAATAATAAAATAAAAAAATAAATCCATGATGCAGATGGGTTTGCCTTTTTAAGGACATGCTATATAGCAAATTAATTAATTAATAATATTCTTTTTTTCATCATTTATCTTTGAACACAGGTATAGCTCCAAAGTGGCAATCTGAATCACTTGCAATGGCCTGCTTTCTTTACAGGCCCCTCCACCCATGTCAATCTCATATTGACATTCTGTCATTCATTCATTTCCTTAGCCGCTCATGCTCTTGAGGGTCGCGGGGGGGCCTGGAGTCTATCCCAGCTGACACTGGGTGAGAGGCAGGGTACACCCTGGACAGGTCACCAGACTATCACAGGGCTGACACATAGAGACAGACAACCATTCACACTCACATTCACACCTACGGACAATTTAGAGTCACCAGTTAACCTGCATGTCTTTGGACTGTGGGAGGAAGCTGGAGCGCCTGGAGGAAACCCACACTGACATGGGGACATGTCTGCGCACAAAAGTGCACCCCCACCCTGGATTCAAACCAGGAACCCTCTTGCTGTGAGGCAACAGTGCTAACCACTGCACCCCGTGCTGTCACAGGAGACACACACAACACCACGTCAAAATACAGTCTTCTACAAACTTCTACATTCAGTATGACATCTGATCCACTTTTGGACCACGGCCCACCAGTTGCGAACCGCTGGTTAAGATAGTTTTCCTCTTTCATTTGGAGCCGATATGTATGTATATGTATATGTATAGTTGCTTTACATCTCTCTCCCCCCTCTCTCTTCAGTACGGTCCAGATCTGCCATAAAGGTGTCCTGAGATAACCTCTGTTACGATTTGGTGCTATATAGATAACATTAACATGACTTAATATCAATCATGTTAGTTTAGTGTCTCAGCATGTTATAATTTGCTAATCAGCACTAAACACAGTGCAGCTGCGTCCGGTGGGTGAGCACAATGGAGCAGGGAAAGGACTCTAGTGCAGACTTCCAGGCAGAAACACCCCCTTTCACAATTTATGGGAAAAGTGAAGATACATAAGCTTACTGGTACGGGTAGTGAGTCCAGACAGAAGTAAGTGTGAGGCTCATGTGTCAGAGGCTGGAAAGCAAAGGCATGATGCAATACTGATGTTGGCAGATGATGTGACAAGCTAAAGGCTGATGAAATACTCCTGTAATAATAACAGTCATAATAAAATAATAATCTATTATATTCGCAGGTATTAGGCCACAGACCAAAGTGCTGCACAAACTGCAATTTTGACCTGCTGGTAACACTAGAGGCCAGGGGATCACTGAAGTCAGTAGAATTTAAGCTCAGGAGATCATGAAAATTTCATCGCACTCTCTTAATCAAAACTGAGATATTTAGCATCAGTCGTACCCCCAAACAACAAGTTCAAGTGCCACAAAGCCCTTTGCGGCTTTGTGGCACTTGCTGTAGCTCTGGTTGAGAGTGAGAGTCTGTTACTAAGAAGTATGTCAGTCTCAGGGAAACAGAGATCTGTGTGGGTACATGAGACCCTAATAAAGAGGCTGGATCATGGGGAGTACCATCACTTGGTCCAGGAGCTTCGCCTCCATGATGGACGATTCTAGGCATAGGATGACTTGGGGGCAGTTTGACCACCTGCTGTCTATCATTGGGCCGTGTAGCTCTGGGTATCCAGCGGCCGCTACCACCAGTTTCTCCTCCATTGTTTGCCAACTGTAAACTTGTTGTCATGACCACCACAGAAGGGGATGGGGAAAAAAGGGGATGAAAAAATAGATGACATGGGGCGCTTTTCTGCTCTGAGGTGAAGTTTTCCAAGTCCAGGTGTTCAGAGCGCTCTGGCAAGAATGCCAGGTGCCTAGAGGGGAACACAAGGCACGTTGCAACACAAGCGCACCAGGAGCTTACAGCCTAATTCTCATTTAAAACAATTACAAAAACACGCCTCCAGCTGCTGCAACCCTTTCTGTGTGATCAGGGCCCTAAAGGGTAACGCTGGTAAAGGCACTTGTCACCCCTTATCCCCTGCTTTATGTGTCGGAGCCCCTGGAGCCTGTCGGTGAGAGAAATCACTCTGATTGGCAGTTCAGCTCAGCGCACGAGAAAAGAAAGGAAGTGAGGAAAGCAAAAAAACATCAAGTCAAGAGGGTATGAGATCAAAATAAACTTCTTGTATAAAGTAAGGTTATTATTTTAAGCCACTGAGCAGAAATGCTTTGTGTTATTGTTTGCTTGCAAGCAGTGATATCATTTGTTCTTTCAACACAGAGTTGTGTTGTCAATGTGCTGACTGGCTAACTAGCATCTTAAATCCTTCCCGTCCGTCCTCTGGTTCTGGCTGGCTGTCGGTTGTCATCTTTGATGTGTTCAAGGGCAACTTTTCTGTTTCCTTTTCTTTCTCTTTCTGTTGAGTTGATGCAATAGTCGGCTTTTGCTGACATGAGTCATTTGATATTGGTTTGGCGTGTCTGGGCCTCAACGATACAGACCAGTCTCACATTTCTTTGTGAAACCATCTCCTGACAGGTGGTCTCCTGCACTCTTTATGCCACCTTGACAGTGATGTCAGTGTGTGCCAACCACACCCTGTAAAGTCGACTACACCGTCACTACGACTACACCATCACTACGTCATTTCATTTTGCATCATTGCAGCAAGATGAAAACTTGTCGTGGGTGTAGGAAAAACAACTTTTTTTTTCAGCTGCCAGTAAATTGTGCTTTGAAGTTTAGGTCAGGGTTAGATGGTTCTGTGATGTTGGTCCAAGTATTTGCTCCCACACATGTATTACTATCTACTCATCACTGAGTCTTTCAACTGACGAGTCCTTTCGATAAAACAATGGCACTTACTCAATGCTACAAACCTAGGAAGTCACGTCTTCATGGGAAAAAATCCCTGTGTGTCTTGTGACAAAACTTCTGCAAAAAGTGAAGCTGATCATTGGCAGAGTGGGAGAAAATTACCCAAACCTTTTTGTGTGTTTGTCAGTGTAACAGGAGTCAGGGAAGGAAGGGAGGAAGGGAGTAGGGGAGGAAAGAAAGATTTATTTTTAGAGATATGCGTGCAGCATAATTCTTACTTACTTGACGTACTGAACATTTTGCTTTGAACATCATTCTTACTCTGAAGCACGTCAGGAAAGCAGAATAATAAGCAGGGCTTTTCCAGAAAGCAGTTCTGTGGAACGGAAGCTCTTTTGCCCTCAAAGCAGAAAAAGCCATGGTGAATCTTGTGCAATGGAAAAATAACCTGAAGAATGCAACACGTAAAGGACTCTCTGGATTCCCCCCTGATGCCCCAGTGTTCAAAAACAAAAAAAAGGCAACAAAAGTGCCATCTTGGATCCCTATGAGGTAGATAAAACATGATAAAGTGCCCGTTACAGTGGCACAATGTGCAGGAAAATATAATAAATCTCCCTCTAGAGTGCCTTTCAGTGGAGACAATGTGATGCAGGGCCATACAGGCTTCCCCACATGAAGATTAGTTAGCTTCTACATGCTCCTGTGTGTGAGACATAGTGTCATCATGGGATGCCTCTTCAGTGGAAACACCTGGGGCTCTGAGGCCCCTAAGTCATTCAGAGCCCTCACCCTCAGGTGCTTCCCTCACTGCAGGTGAGATGAACAGGTGCAGATGCAAGCTGCCGCTTCTCCCCGCAGTCACTTGATCTCTGCTGCTGACATGTGGCACTCATGTGGTACTGCCACTCGGATAATGTTTAAGATAAAGACTGTGATGCATCAGAGAAGAGGTTACCTACTGTTTATTTGCACTGAATTACTTAATGAATGCTGTGAATTATTTCAGAGTACATGTACACAATTTAAAATAGCCATACTGTAAATTTGAAGGGTACGCTGAACAGTTAGGCAGAATTTGTTAAAGTGTATTTGAATGGTCTGTAACATTCTGTATAGGATCGATCTGAGTGTCGCTGGACTTCTTAGGAACTTTATGGCAATGTTGGCTTAATGTATGTGGGTGTATTTGTTTCTAAAATGTGAAAGATAACGTGCCTTGTTGTTTTTTTTATACCTCCACGCTGATATCTTAAGAACACCTTGAGGGATTTTCTTAAATTGGGAGCAAACGTCGACTTGGACTTGACGATGAACTGATCAGATTTTGGTGGTCAAACGTCACTGTGACCT
Source organism: Cephalopholis sonnerati (assembly GCA_019142605.1). Lineage (NCBI taxonomy): Eukaryota > Metazoa > Chordata > Actinopteri > Perciformes > Serranidae > Cephalopholis > Cephalopholis sonnerati. The sequence goes on along the minus strand of JAGQAX010000007.1, from coordinate 37,184,921 downwards.
CACAAAACATGTTTTCAAAGATCTGATGATAGGGTGATGACATTTTATATCCAAAAGGTCAAAGGCTAACTTCACTGTGACATCACTATGTTCCGCAAAAAAACTTTTCTGATCATTATTTAACTCTGTGAAACCTGGAGCGACATCACTTTTCTTGTGCTGCTTTCAGACGCCTTTTGCAAGTATTTATACCATGGAAACTGGTGTGATTTCTCTCAAAACCATGGGAAAAAGGGCAATGAGCAAATGGGTAAAAAATGTCCTTTGCAAAAAACAAAAACAAAAATAGATTTAGAAAAATTAAAAAAAAAAAAAAAAAGCTTGGGAAAAACTAAAAAACTATATTTATGAGTATCATTACATTTTAAAATTATGTTACAGAATTATTAGAAATTTTAAGCACTCTTTCCAAGTTTGTTTCTTTGTTTTAATTGTTATTTATTTACTTATTTTTTCACTCATTTTCTTGTTTTTAATTTTCTGTTTTTACAAATTTTCTATGCTAATTTTTTTGGGTCATTTCTTCTTTCATAGCTCAATGCCTTCTTCCCATGTTTTTAAAAGAAATCAAGCCAATAATTCAGGAACAGAAAGAAAGACACTTCTTCAGATACAGAATTAATGTGGCTAAACCTGAAACTGTATTGATTGTCTGCTTTAGATTGAGATTTATTTATTTATGAGGACAACGCACATTAATCAACATTTCTGTAAATGTGCTAGTGTTAGCCAGCTGGCTAATTTTCAACCGCAGTCCTTTGACAAGATGTTTTGAAACCAATAAAAGGATTAGAAACTGTCAAGATAGAACAGGAGCCATGCAAAGCACCAGTACAATACAATAACACAACAACAAACAGCGCGTTAGCACAAACACGCATGCAAGCACACAGCTTAGCATTACATTTAGACATGCAGAGCAGCAATGGAAGTAAAAATAGATAAAACACGATGGTCATGTATGATCGTCTTTGCTGCTGCAGTGAAGATGTGTGTGACGCATCCACATTTTAGAATGTGTAGCTTCTTTGCAGCAACATCCATATTTGAAGCATCGTCTAATGTCATGACTTCATGAGTCTGGATAGACATGGATTTTAACTGTAACTTTCTTTTTTTTTTAGGTGATGCAGGCACAAAAAAATGAAAGACATGACGGGGACAACACTGCGGGAGACAAGACAGGTGTGAAATGACAATTAACACAAAAGACAAACAGGCATATTGGTATCTGTGTGTTAATAATAATATTAGTAATGAATTTATTTTTAAAGGGCTTTCAGTCAAAGTGCTGGACGTCATTAAAAACAGAAAGGCTACTAAAAACAGCATACAATAATGCAGACCTTGGGGACACTCAGAAGATGAGTCCTGACAAGTACTGTGGTGCAATGCCATTCACACTTTATTATGTAAGCAACCGCACTTTAAAGTTTGCTCTAACCTCTGCCAGGAGCCAATGGAGCGAGGCCAACACGGGAGTAACATGCTCATATTTATCTGCTCCGGTCTGAACACGAGCTGCTGCATTCTTTGGCAACTCTTCTTTGGCAAACCTGACAGAAGATCACTGCAATAATCTAGCTGTGATGTAACAGAAGCATGAATAAGGATCTCAGCATTCTTCAGTCAAAGGATAGGTCAAATCTTGGTAATGTTTCTTAGGTGAAAAAGGCCACTCTAAAACCAAAATGACAGGGTCTGATTAAAGAGCACACCGAGATTCTTAACTCTGTCATTGAATTAAAAAATCACCCAGAGACAATGTACACACGTGGACAAAATTGTTGGTACACTTCCATTAAGAAAGAAAAACCTACAATGCTCACTGAAATAACTTGAAACTGACAAAAGTAATAGTAAATAAAAAATTACTGAAGATTAACTAATGAAAATCAGACACTGCTTTTGAATTGTGGTACAACAGAATAATTAAAAAAAAACCAAAACAAATGAAACTAGCTTAGACAAAAATGATGGTACCCTAAGCTTAATATTTTGTTGCACAACCTTTTGAGGCAATCACTGCAATCAAGCGATTTCTGTAACTCTCAGTGAGACTTCTGCACCTGTTGACAGGTATTCCGGCCAGCTCCTCGTGAGCAAACTGCTCCAGCTGTCTCAGGTTTGAAGGGTGCCTTCACCAGACAGATGTTCAAGAGGATTTAGATCAGGGCTCATAGAGGGCCACTTCAGAATCGTCCAGTGTTTTGTTCTTAGCCGTCCTTGGGTGCTTTTAGCTGTGTGTTTTGGGTCATTATCCTGTTGATGGACCCATGACCTGCGACTGAGACCAAGCTTTCTGACACTGGGCAGCACCTTTCGCTCCAGAATGCCTTGATAGTCTTGAGATTTCATTGGTCATCTTCCATTAAGTCCACTTTGGCTGCAGATGCTGCGATCTGACACTGATATACCTCGACCTTGGAGTTCCCCTCTTATCTCTTTGGAAGTTGCTCTAGGCCCTTTGGTTAACATTTGTATTATCCGTCTCTTCAATTTGTCATCAATTTTCCTCTGTGGCTACGTCCAGGTAGGTTGGCTACAGTCCCGTGGACCTTAGGCAAGGTTAGGTTTCTTTATTGTCCGCTCAGGGAAATTTGTTGTGCAGCAAGAGTTTACATAAAAAAACACATCAACAACAGCAGCAACAATAAATACAAATCAGGAGATATAAAACAACATACAAGTTCAAGGGAATGGAAATTTCAGATCAAGTACAAAGATGCAAGAATGCCTAAGTGCAGGTGTGCAAAATGTGCGATGATAGTGCAGGACTACAGACGAGGCGCTAGCTGCTATTGAGCAGATTTATAGCACTTGGAATGAAAAACGTATGAAATTTTTTAGTCCTCCAAACAGGTGCCCTGAAACGGCGACCTGAAGGCAGCAGCTCAAACGCACCTTGGAAGTGGGTGGTCCTGACAGACCAGTATAGCTTTAGCCCTCCTAAGTACCTGCCTGTTATAAATGGCCAAATGCTTGCTCCGACTCCTCCCTGAGATTTTACTGGCAGCTTTTCAAGACGTTGGAGTCGATTTCTACAAGACAGATTAAGGTTTCCAAACCAAGCAACAGTACAGAAAGTTAAAACAGATTCAACGAAACTCCTGTAAAAGAGCGTCATCACCCCAGTGGACACATTTAAGTTCATTTTCCTCAAGAAATAAAGTTTCTGTTGGACGTTTTTCGAGGAAAAAATTAGAACAGCACTCAGATATTTATATGTCTCAACTACACCTTTTACAACAGTTGGCAGAGGGCTTGTTGGCGACTTCCTAAAATCAATTACCATGTTTTTGTTTTGGACTAATTTAGATGGAGGAAAGACTCGTCACACTGAACCACAAGATCATCCACAACTGGCCCATGATCCTGTTCCTCTCTTTCAAGAAGGCTAACAATAACAGAATCATCAGCAAACTTCAAGATGTGTCTGTTCCTGTAATTGCTTCTGCACTCGTTGGTGCACGTGATGTGAAGAAGAGGGGAGAGACAGCAACCTTGGGGGGAACCACTGGAAGAGTAGAGCCGGTTTGAGATAACTCCGTTCACTCTCACACGCTGTGGCCTATCAGTTAAAAAATCCATTATCCAACCAGCCAGGTTAAGATCAAGTTTAAAATGGCAGATGAGCCTTAAACGCTGAGGAGAAATCGATAGATAAGAGTCTGGCATGAGTCATGGGGCCCTCCAAATGCCGATACAGGAAGTGTTATGGGGTGACCACAGCGTAACCCTAACCCTAACCCTAACCCTCCACCCCTCTACCAGGCCTGTGTGCAAACTGAAGTTGATCCTCTGCCTGTCAACTCGATCCTTTTCGGTTAAACTCCTGAATAACACGTGCAACTGTAGTCACAGGAACATCCAGCTGCCTTGAGATGGTCTTATAGCCTTTACCTTCAATATGCTTGTCTATAATTTTCTTTCTAATCTCCTGAGACAACTCTCTCCTTCGCTTTCTGTGGTCCATGTTCAGTGTGGTACACACCATGATACCACACAGCACAGTGACTACTTTTCACCCTTTAAATAGGCAGACTGACTGATTACAAGTTTGAAGACACCTGTGATGCTAATTACAGGACTCTATATTCAGTCTTCTCTAGGGGTGCCATCATTTTTGTTCAGGCCAGTTTCATTAGTTTGTTTTAAATGATTCTGTTGAACCACAATTCTAAAGCAATGTCTGATTTTCATTAGTTCATTTTCAGTACATTTTTATTTATTATTATATATTGTCATGTGTGTACAATGTTCATGCAGATGCTTTAGTTTTGCAGGACCGATAATCATTTCCGTCTTGGCCGAGTCAAGTAGCAGGAAATTTCTAGATAACCATCTCCTAACTGCAGCTACACAGGTCTCGAGTTTGGTTATATCTGACCCATGTTGATGAAGTTAATGAGGTAGTAAAACAGGGGACTTCGTCAGAACAAGAGGACCAGACGAAAGGGGAAGAGTCAACGGGTGCAGATGTAAGCTGTGACCTACTGTTTTGCTGAGGCGTACAATAATTCTAGTTTTTTATTTCTTTTGGGATGTATTTCCTTATTCTATGGAAGCCAGGCAGTTGTGGTTGCAATATGTTTATTTAAGCCTGTTTTCTTGAAATTGTGATGTAATGATTGTGTAATCTTGGAATAACAGGTCAATTTTCCCCTTTATAACAGATCATTTCATAAAATTAATATGTTGTCACATGTTGGGTGTAAGTTCTGCAATTTTATTGTTTTTTATTTTGCATCTCCTGACATGTGGAGGATGAAATATGACCAATCCAAAAAATACAGGAGCATTATTGTATTGTATTGTATGACAGTCACTATCAGGGGGAACCTAAAAGGTAAAGACTGCCCGTGATCGTCTTTGCAGCTTGTAATTTTGACCTGCCAGTTAAGCACAGAAGGAAAGGACGAAAGAAAATGAGAAAAAAGAAAAATATAAAGAGAGATGACTTTGGTTTGGTAAAATAACTCGTCCTCAGCTGTCGTGCCAGAAAAGCACAGAGGACTGAATTGATATTGAGAGTAAGAGGGAGACGAGGAAGAAATGTCGAGATAAAGGGAGAAAAAGAGAAACGCCACAGAGCATTGTGTGTGTGCATCACATTGTGGTGATCATTTCCTTCATTCATGCATGGGATTGGGATGACGCTGTGTGATGTGCGTAGAAAATGTAGTTTGCCTGAGCGTGCAGCAGAGAGCGTTGCTCACACATGGCAACACGGGCTAAAAATAGCTCAGAAGCCCCTTATTCACCACTATAGGATATTTGCTGGGCAGGCGTGGGATCCCTGGCCGCTCCGGTCCAGATTCAATGTTTGCGATCTTCTCCGTTACTTCACATTTTTCTCCATCATCTTCCTCACCCCTCCTCCCATCATCAGCTCTGTTCTCTTTGACCTCTTCCTTTCTCTCTTAACCACTCTACTGTTTTCTGCCCCTCTTTTACGGTTTTGCAAACCAGCTGCTGATGGATTCTTTCAGGCAGATGAAGCAGGAAACACAGCAGGAGAGAAAACCCTTCCACCAACCCACAGAGTCACAACTCTCACTCCTACTTACGCTCACACACTCTGCACATACGTGGGAGTCTTCCTTTTTTACTGAATTACTCCATTGGAAACTACTTTGCAGACGATTCACTTTCCAGTCTATGAAAATTACCCACACATGTCATCAGTTTGTGCTTTACTGAACTCCTTTTTTCAACATTTGACATTCTGATGAAAATTGATCCTGCTAACGATTCTGTATTAGTCAAACGACTGATCACAGATGCTTCCTGGGTATGTTCGACTAACCCTTGTGACGGCAGCCTCTGATGCTCATGATCCTGTGATGATATGGGATGGATGAGATGAGGAAGATTCTCATGTTTATGACTTATTAGAGTTTCAAGACGTACATGAGTGCACAGTTGGTCGCGTGAGGGTTAAAAATACCGTGAATTAACAATATAGCACTTTCTCCACTGTTACAAACCTGCTGTGACTAAGTTTTAATCTGTTGGGTACAAGCAGCCACATCGCAACAGTTTGAAATGTGCCACATGTCGGGCGTCGCATGTTTAGGCTGAATGAACTTATCCTCTTATACAGTTCACTGCATGCTGGGTCATGAAATGTTCATCAAAGTTCATAAGAAAATGAACAATTAGTGCTGGCTGTGTTTCATGTCACTCCCTTGCTTGGTAAGCAGTGAATCACTTGGAGTGAACTTTATTACTGTCGCACTCTGCCTCCCTGTCCCTCCCTTCAGCCACGTTTCCACTTCCCATAATCTGTGCATTTCCATTCTCTGCCTCTCCTCCAGATGACCTCAGGCTTTTGCTCCTGTCACCTGACTTCCTCATCCACCTACTCACAATCAGCAGAATGAATATTGGCATAGTACGTTTCTTCAAACCACAGATGTATTACATATGTATGTTATTGTCGTGGATGTGTTGATACTTTACATTTCTCTACATTTTAACAACATGAGATTAGGTTTAGGTAAAAAAAACACTTGTATATGGTCAAGAAAGATCATGTTTTGTCTTAAAATATTTTTGGTGGCACAATCCTGGCTGGAAATGCAGCCATGTCCAGGTAAAAAACAAACTGCTCTTTGCTATCCCAGCCGGGAAGAGAGCAATGTCCTGGTATCGCGGCTGGATATGCAGCGATGGCATGGTGAAAAACAACCACTTTCTGTGGCACTATCCCGGCCGAGAGAGAGAGTAATGTCCCCTTGAAAGACAAGCCGCTTTTTGTAGCACTGTTCTGGCTGGAAATGCAGCGATGTGTGGGTAAGAAAACAACCATTTTCTGTGGCACTATCCTGGCCGGAAACAGAGCAATTTCCTGGTGAAAAATAACTGCTTTTTGTTGCACTATCGTGGCCATATATGCAGCAATGGCCTGGTGAAAAACAAACCACTCTTTGTGGTACTATCCCAGCCAGAAATGGAGTGATGTCCCAGTAAAAAACAACCACTCCTTGTGGGACTATCCTTGCTGGGTTGGGAACAATTTTCTGGCAAAAAAACAGCCGCTTTTTGTTGCACTATCGAGGCTGGATATGCAGCGATGGCATGGTGAAAAACAACCACTTTCTGTGGCACTATCCCGGCCGGAAAGGGAGCAATGTCCTTGTACAAAACTACTGCTTTTTGTGGCACTATTCTGGCTGGGAAGAGAACAATATCCCAGTAAAAAACAGCTGCATTTTTTTGCACTATCACAGCTGGATATGCAGCAATGGCCTGGTGAAAAACAACCACTCTTTGTGGTACTATCCCAGCCGAGAAGAGAGCAATGTCCTGGTAAATATACAGCCACTTTTTGTCGCACTATTGTGGCCGGGTATGCAGCATTGGCATGGTGAAAAACAACTGCTTTCTGTTGCACTGCTCTGGCTGGAAATGCAGCTATGTCCCCGTACAAAACAACCACTTTCTGTGGCACTATCCCAGAGCTAAAAAGAACAATGTTCTGGCAAAAAAACAGACACTTTTTGTTGCACTAGTGATGGCCTAGTGAAAAACAACCGCTTTCTGTGGTACTTTCCTGGCCAGAAACAGAGCAATGTCCCGGTAAAAAAACAAACCGCTTTTGTGGCACTATTCTGGCTGGAAATGCAGTGATGTGTGGATAAAAAACAACTGCACTATCGTCGCTGGATATGCAGCAATGGCATGGTAAAAAACAACCGCTTCCTGTGGTACTATCTCGGCTGGAAAGAGAGCAATGTCCCAGTAAAAAACAAACTGCTTTTCTTGGTGCTATCTGGGCCGGAAACGCAGCAATATCTTGATACAAAACAACAACTTTCTGTGGCATTATCCTGAATGGAAAAAGAACAATGTCCCGGTAAAAATCAGCTGCTTTTTGTTGCACTTTCCTGCCTGGAAAATGCTGCAATGTCTCATGAAAAAACAACTGTATTTTGTGGCACTATCCCAGCTAGAAATACAGTGATTGGTAGCTACAAGACAACTATTTTTGTTGGTCTCCTCCTCCTAATAACAAAAAACAGCTTATATACCACATCACTTTAGAAAGTTTGCCATGACACATATGAAACAAATGTAACGGCGTTCCCTCTTACACAGGATATCTGTGAGAAATATGGACATGACTCCACTGGACTGAGCTCACTCTTTGTGGACACTAATAAAAGAATCTTAGTCATGTGACATGCATGTCTTGCAGTACTGGAGCACCAGCAGGCCCTGTTGTTGTTGTCTTACCTTTTGATGCTTTTTCTGATGGGTTTATCTTATATATGATTTTTTGTATGATGTTTAGACCCAAATATTTTATTTGTTTGTGTCAATGAAATAACTTAATAATTAGCTAACATATTTGTGGCTTACAGGAATGTACAACGCCAACATTCTTTTCTGGTGACTGTGCTCTGCGCTGTCAGCCCTGGAGTATATAACCGGCCCATCTCCACTTATTCCCTGTCAGATTGTCAAAGTTGCAGTGTTGAGATCTTGCCTTGTGTTTTTGTTACCCGTACCTTTTTTAAGGGCACTTTTAGGCACTGTAGCACATGATCAGCAGGTCAGTGATGTCGCCTCTTGTCTGAGCTGTCCTCGAAGCACGAGGTCCTGCTGTATTGTGAACTGTGATGATCAATGTGTTCTTGTAGTTTAAAACATAAAGACTAGATGGCTGGAACATGTGAAAACGGGTTTAAACTGTAAACAATGACCCTTTATTCGCTCGTCCATTCGCCTTACCCACTAACATCTTGTGTCTTCATGCATTACTGATGGGCAGCATGGATGCATTTGGCTGAGTGTGTGGCATTGAGCACCATTCACCACCCCACCGCCTCACAGAGATCCAATCCTCAGCCTTCACTGCCTCTCACTCCTCACCTGCTCAGAGTGATGGATGGGCAGCTTAGCGTGGCCATCAGGACGCCAGGGCCATGTGAAATAATCCCCTCTTTCACTGGCACCCGGCTCAGCATGGTATTACGTGCCCTTGAGCTGTCCTCTCTCCACACACACTCTTCATCACTCAGCGCTCAAACAAGTCACAGAGGCTCTGTGTAACGGACGGGTTGGGGGGGGTTGGTGGTGTTTATGTGAATGAAAATGTGTGTACGTGCATGTGCACATTAGGGAGAAGTGAGCAACGTTTGTACGGGTGAATCACAAGGCTAAGTAGAGGAAGTGGAGTACGCAGCAGAGGATTTAGCATCATGCTCACAGGGCGCCATCGACCACAGAACACACTGATGAAATGATGAAACGTCCCATGGACAATGAGCCTTTTGAAATGGTGCCAGGACTTCCTCAGAGAAACAGTCATGTTATCAGCTAGCCTGGAGCTACTGTACGGGCTCAAAGATTCATATTGTAGCTTTATTGCAAGGGTGACGCTTGCAGAGGAGTCTTGAAGGTCATGCTGCTGCTCTGTGTTTTCTGTCGCTGCCATGTTAAAGGGACAGTTCACCCCAAAATCAAAAATTCATAGTTGTCCTCATACCTGTAGTGCTATTCATCAGGCACAACGTGATTTTGCCAAGTAGGACATGCTCCTGGATCAACATCCCACATCGCATACCAGGACCATCATTGCAATCAACCAATCATCAGCGTGCTGCTCCTGTGCTTCTTTCAAAAGTTTCTTTGTGCTTCTTCAGAAATAAGCTAGTTTTCAAAATTAAAGGTACTACAATTGAACAAACTCCTCAGTGACACTGACATAAACCTTATAAGCTACTGCAAGGTTAGAGAATCAGCTTCTTAACAAGGTTGGCTATGCTAACGAGTAAACTTGCTGATAGATTAGCATATTAGCAAGTTAGCTTGCAAAGCAGGTGTGCTATGTTTGCATGCAAGCTGACCAATAGGTTAAAATTCATTAAGAATAAGGATGATGTTATTTTGCTGTTGCAACGGTGCTGTGAAGGACACATTTTCCCTCCTTTTTAATAGCCTATTGGAAACTATTTTTTTTCATTCACTGCCATGTTGACCCTGGATAACTTGTTTGTTGATCCAGAACCATCGTCATCATCATCATCATCTTTATCCCCTTTAATTTGTTTGATCCAGGACCATTGCTGCTATGTTGATGTTGACATAAACAAATTATCCAGAATCAGCGTGATGATGATGATGATGATGATGATGGTCCTGGATAAACCTAACCAAATCTGTCCAGGATCAGCATGAAAAAAAGGCGGGGAAAATGTGTTAATTGCAAATTTGCAACTGAAGACTGCTGTTATCCTTACTCTTTGCTAGTGCTAGCTTGCTAATATTCTTGTCTATATATGAGATGTTGATCGAGGAGCATGTTCTGTTGGGGAAAATCACATTGTGCTAATTATCAGGGAGATTGTGTTGGTGTGAGTTGCCGAGTGTTGGAGATAAGAGGCCTGTGCTTGAGGCAGCTCAACCTTTGAGCATCACAAGCGGATTATTTGCAAACTACAGATACATTTGTGTGTTATTATGTAGCAGATACATTGAAACTTACATTTCAACAACGCTGTGGTTAACTTGAGGCTAGCTTTAAGCACAACAAACACGTTATTAGGGCACTTTGGGCCCTTTGCTACGCTATGTTCAAACGCTATTTTTCTGCTGGGTGATAGTGTTGTTATGTTTCACTCTGGAGCAGCTGTTAAGTCAAGTGCGACACCTGCTAAAATCTTGTATACTGGTCCAGGCTTGTATTTGGCTTTATATCAAAGTGGTGTCGTAATGCGTCCCTTTGTCGAATATTGTTTCCCTCCTGTTAATGCCTAGTGCCCCCACTAACGGTTAGGGTTAGGGCTAAGGGTTTGGGTAAAGTTTAGGTAGGCAGAAGCAGATATCGACAGGGAAACAGACTTCAACACAACACCAGGTTGAAAATGTTCACACCGACTACCCTAAAGCTGAGTGTCGTCTAGTTCCATTATATTCCAGAGAGGATAGACAGCTCTAAGGCCGCCATCTTCACCTCTCTGACACTCACACTCACACTACAGGTAAAAGGAAAAATGTATATTTTTGGTTTTGGGGTGAACTGTCCCTTTCAGAGATTTTCCAAAAACCTCAATGAAAGCATATCTTCACTTGTTTACATGGCAAAAAGTGTGTTTCTCGTCATTCTACATAGGATTGTGAAATTGTGTGGGAGGCTCGCCAGTCAGTTCCCAGACAGCTCTGCCGTCATGTTGGCTATAATCTTTCCGGCCTGGGTCACTACACACAGCTCATGACAAACACAGATGTTTTGAAACCAGCTCAAATGTACTCCTCTGAGGCCTCACCAGACGTCTTTTCTGCACGAAGCTCTATTGTGAAACTGTGTCACAGTCCATGATGGCATTTCCATTGTGTGCATTTTTTTTTTAAAGATCAGCATTTATCTGACCACAGCTCAGTTTTTACTTCAGCTCTGCTGCGCAAGTTTCGCCCAGGTAGTGGAACGTGACTCAGCACATTCACTGAAGTACTGCAACTAAGTAAAAGTTTTGTTACTTGTACTTTATTTGAGTATTTCTATTTTATGCCATTTTATACTTCTACTCAACTACATTTCAGAGAGATTTTGAACTTTTTACTCCACTAAGGGAGCCTTTCTGTGTGGAGTTTGCATGTTCTCCCCGTGTGAGTGTGGGTTTTCTCCGAGTACTCCGGCTTCCTCCCACAGTCCAAAGACATGCAGGTTAATTGGTAACTCTAAATTGTCCGTAGGTGTGAATGTGAGTGTGAATGGTTGTCTGTCTCTATGTGTCAGCCCTGTGATAGTCTGGTGACCTGTCCAGCTGGGATAGGCTTCAGCCCCCCTGTGACACCCAACAGGAAAAGCGGTTACAGAAAATGAGCGAATGAATGAATGTAAATGTAGCGACTGGGGCGCCTCATTCTTTTTAAACCAAAAAGGTTCCACCAGTATGTTTACCCCTATGTGGCGGAAAATCGGGCATCTCGGATCAACTCGCCAATCCGGCTCTGTGTGTCTAAACGCTCGCAGCTTGCCTGCAAGACGGCCCAACATTTGCCGAAAATCTGGCAGTGTAAAAGGGGGCTTATGTTTCCAAACTGATCTATGGGTTTACAAAATCAGGCTCCCATTCATTGTCTATAGAGCAGCTCCAGACTTAATACTCTATGACATCACAAGTTTGAGACTAACTTCTGTGCTTCATGTTTTTAAGAAAGAGTAGTGTAACAGGATAGACCTGTATCAATTAGCTTTACACTGACTCACCTTTACACTAATTTACACTGATTAGGAGTGGTTGTGCATGTGTGTGTGTGTGTGTGTGTGTGTGTGTGTGTGTGTGTGTGTGTGGAGGAACTTTGATGTGAACCAGTGGCTGTGAGCCAGAGTCTGATTGAAGGCAGGTGTGTCTGAGTGTGTCTCCTCCGCTGCGTAGTTTATTTAAACATGTGCAGCAACACTGCTGTCTCTCATCCCTCCTGTGTTCCTCTCTGCGCAGGCCTGGGTCTGCTCAAAGTGCTGCTGTCAGAGGCACAGTCTGGGCTTCCTGAAGGCTGAAGTGTTGCCAGCCTTGTCCGTGGCGTCCGCTCAAAGAGGGCTGCCAACATGTATGTATATGAATGCATCTGCTCATTCTCTTCACCTGCTGGACAGTGTGTATCACAGGGCTCTGAGATTCATTACGAACTGTGCTTCTCTACAGTGACGTAACGTTATCTGCTCGTCGCCTCAGTCACTGGTACATCTTCATTTACAAAGCAATTTTGGGCAGACTTCCTTCTTATTAAGTTCACTATTAACCTGGAAACAAGGAAGTCACAATCTCCGCTCGATGGACATTTTGAAGCTGGTTGTTCCAAAGATAAGGACTGAATTAGGAAAGAAATCTTTTAGGTTTTCAGCTCCTCATGTTTGGAACAAGCTTCAGTCTGAACTACATTTACGCACACTGATTCCTTCGACTGATTTTAAAGAGAGAGTGAAATCTTTGGAGTCTAAGCTGTCAGTCTGTAATGTTTTATCTGATTTTAAACTGTAACTATGTGACTGTATCGCTGCTGTCTTGGCCAGGTCTCCCTTGAAAAAGAGATCCCCCATCTCAATGGGACTAACCTGGTTAAATAAAGGTTAAATAAAATAAAAATAAAAATAAATGTAAAGTTGTTGATGGACTGAAGAAGCAAGAAAAGAAATAATAATAATAATAGTAACACATTTTGTTCATAGAGCGTTTTTCATGGGACTCAAAGACACAAAAGACGAGTTTTGATGAGTGGTTTGAACTGGGAGAGGTCGGTGCAGTCTTCAATGTGTTGGGGAGAGAGATCCAGAGGGAGGGGGCGGCTATGGAGAAGGCTCTGTCACCTCAGGTTTGGTGCTTGGTCGTGAGTGGTGGAGTCACAAGTTTGAGACTGCAGGAAGGAGTGTGGCCTGGTTATGGAGGGCTTCATGAATGAGGAGAAGGACCTTGAATTGGATGCGTTGTGGGACAGGGAGGCAGTGGAGGTTGTGGAGGACAGGGGGATGTAATCGCAGGAGCGGGAATGGGTGAGCGGAGTTCTGGATGTACTGGGGTTTATTTAAGGTGTACCATGATGCTACAGTAGTCAATTCTGGATGTGATGAAGGCATGTATGAGAGTTTTGGCAGCACAGGGGGAGAGTGATAGGCGGAGACGAGCTATGTTTTTTAGGTGGAGGAAGGCACTACTGGTGATTTGATTGACATGTTTTCCGAAGGAGAGGTTGCTGTTGAAAATAAGTCCAAGGTTGCAGATGTGTGGGGAGGAATGCAGAGTGGAATTATCAGTGGTGAGGCAGAAGTTGTGAGAGGTTTTGGTGCAGCACTGTTGACCTTTGGCCTTGGACTGTCCTCCCTCCTTCCCTGCCAGTAAGACACTGACACTGACTTTTTATAGTGGAAAGATTAGAGGATCTCAGATGTTTTTCTTTTTTGATTTTCACATTTTTATATGACAAAAACCTTTGCCCACTGCAAAGTACCATCATGGTTGTGTTATAGTAGCTCATCCATCCATCCATCCATTTTCATCCACTTATCTGGGGCCGGGCCGTCGGAGCAGGAGGACAAGCAAAGCATCCCAAACATCCCTCTCCCCAGCAACGCTTTCCAGCTCCTCCTGGGGGACCCCAAGGTGTTCCCAGGCTAGATGAGATATGTAATCCCTCCAGCATGTTCCGGGTCTGCCCCGGGGCCTCCTACCAGTGTTATGGGAGCTTATGTTCAAAGATTAATCATTTATCCAGCAACTCATACCCCTAAACTTGTGTCACGTCATCCCTGATCAGTAATCAGTCACGACCCAGATCATCCACTCCACCAGCACTTTATCGCCCTTCCCTCTGTTCACACATGTTGACTACCCATGTGCAGAAGGGCCCGTATGAGCTCTAAATAAGTAAACCTCCTTTTGTTTTGAAGTTCAGCTTGTGATCTGTTGAATGCCACTGAGTGTTTTTGTCTCATGAATTAATTCTGTATGTCTTACTTGCTTGTATGCACGTGCTGTGGAAAAGAGTTTCCTCCATGAGGACAAAAAACACCCCTCTTTCTTTCTATCGGTCCATACTGACTCAACTTTTCTAGGCCATGGAAAAAACATTTGAATTCTGACTTTATGTTTTGTTCCCTCCTGAAGGGTGTCATGGTCTTGTGGCTGATGAGGAGAAACGGAGCACGCTCAGTCAGCCATTTTGCTGCGGCTTCTGGGTTGAACGACATGTGTCTTTAAAACGGTGTGCAACAAGCTTTGAGGGACGTTTTCTCTTATTTGGTGAGTGTGTCAGAGGCGCTACCCAAACAGCAGCGTCATGTGTGTAAGTAAGCCAACGTCTCACTATTGTACGTCCATTTTTTGTTTATACTTCACACTTGCTTTGGCCCTGTAAACATATGTTTACATACAAATAAAGACATTTGAGTTGAACTGAATTAAACCCCACCTCACTAAAAGACAGTGTGCTTGCGTAACACAACAATAGACATTTTGCCACGTTTTGTCGGGCCTGAACGCAGCCTGGGATTTGTGTTACAGACATAACAATGAAAGCTCACCTTTTTATTAACCTTAACCACAGTCATTCTCTACTCTTAACCAAATTGTAGTTACAATACACAGATGTTGTGGACAGTAAGAAAACATGGCACTCGCACATGGACGTGATTCCAAATCAGAGGTAAAAGTTAAGTTAGTATTGGATTTGTGTCCATCAGGTGGCCAGAAGCACAACTCCAGTGCAGATGTGGGCTCCTCCAAATGTTGCTGAATGTTAAAAAATTAAAACAACTTGACAAAAAAAGCTTTTGAAGGCTTTGCTGCTGTGAGTTTGTTGTGCCCCCTGGTGGGGCATGTAAAAAGCATCCAATATTTTATTCACATTACTTCTGTAATATTAGAAAAGACCAATTCTGATTTTGGAATGTGATCTAAAGCTGAGTTAGGCCCACTGTGGCATTCAGTTTGAGGTGATTTGATTGTAGATATATATATTTTTTTATAGTTAAAATACATGTTTAGTGTAAATACTTTTTTTTTTTTTTTTGGTAAAATGCACTAATAATGCCTGCCTTAATTTTTCGCCCTGGGGCTGTCGGGTGGTTTTATACGGCCTGGAACAGATGATATAATCCAGGAAAAAATCCTTGAGCTGCTCCAGAGACTGAATAAAATAAGAACTAATTATGAAGTTATTTTACATATATTATATTTACATATAAAAATATACATCACTTTAAAGTATTTTGAGATTTGCTCTGTGTTTAATTTATTTTTAGCGTCTTTGTCCTCCACTAAAGTTTCCATTTAACACCAGGACACTGGTACATCAGCCGTGAAGGCTTTTACTGGCATTTTATGTGATGGCACAACTGCATTCAAAACTGACATTAATGAAACCTCTCTTTCTGTTCAGGCCACTAGAGTCAGTGAGCGTCTGCGGTGCAACTCCACAAAGTGTCACCTGATGGCATCGTTCGACTTAGTGTTCTGATTTTCAGCTCATAGGGAAAATGTTTGTAGAGATTCAAGGTGAAATTTCTATTGGATTGGAAAGCAGTAGAGTGCAGAGTAATGTGTGTATGTGTATATGATATGTAGAATAAACAGAGTACATTCACAGAATAAACAGTTAATACAGATATATACAGTATGAACAGCACTGATAGCAGTGTATGAACATGTGCAGCAGTTACACATAGCGCAAGTATAAGTCATGGCAACAGAAAGACGTGATATACAGAATAAATAGCTGGAAGTCTGTGAATATGTTGTATATGTTATAGATCAGATGTAGCCTAAACAGTAGGGACAGCAGTAGAGATGCAGTGCAGACAATATAAATAAATATGAGAGCATAAAACAGCAGCTCAACACATCAAATAATAATCTTACACATGTTTTTGTAATGCTGCGGGTCATCTGGAGTGCACTATGAAATAATGTGCTGATGTCGTCACCTGAAATCGTTGTCTGAGCTGAGCAGATTTTTCTGTGAATCATCCTTCCTCTGTCTGGTGGGGAGTGGGAGGGGGCGACTGACAGACTGCAGACAGCTGGGTAACTTCCAGTACCTCTAAAATAAAACTGCACAGTGGAACCCGCCTTGTCGGGCCTTTCACATGCTGCCCTGCTGACCTGCACCACGTAGGCCTGTGCACCGCGGGGTATTTTTAGACCCTGCTTCCTGCTTGTTTCGTTTAAACGTAGGGATGTAGCAGCAGGTGTTACGTAAGTGTGACTCCTCTTCTTCAGTTTAAGACAAGTGTAAGATTGCCAGCTGGCTGTGGCGCTACTACAGAGTAAAGATAGTAAATGACCTGCATTCAAAATCTTACTTAAGTAAATGTATAAGCATAAAAATATACTTACACTACTGAAAGTAAAAATACTCATAATGCAGAGTGGCCCATTCATTAACAGGTTCATCAGTTTAATGGGTAACAACTGGGTAGCTTAACCTACACATCATCATTTATTAGTTGATTTTGTATTATTAATCTGAATCTGCAAAGTAACTAGAAGACGACATAGTCTAGTTTAAACTACCCAGCAGTGTATGAAGTAGTTAAAATTAACCCCACTCTGATCGGGGCTGTTTTGCAGTTTAGTGTTTATATGTAAAGTATAATTTGCTGGTAATTCTCATGCACTTTTACTTAAGTAACTTTTATCATTTAAAGGTACACGATGCCGGATATTTCGAAACAAAACTACGTAAAGACTCACACAAAAACAATCCCTCGCAATCATCACTTATGACCCACTAGAAGTGTGTGACAGCGTATTTATCTTTAGACTGCCCTCAGCCCTGGTTAGATCATCCTGATGACATCAGCTCAACATTCTGTTTCTCTCTCTCTGTCAGTCTGGACTCAGTGTCGCCTCGTCACGTATCCAGAAATTAAAATCCTATCGGGGCCAATCAGGGATCTGCCTCGTAATTGATAATACAAGTTGACATTTAGGGACTGCGCTGTAGATGATGATGTAAAATGCAGGCCGCAGCTCGCAGAAGAGCCCAGTCTCACTCTGAAGTCGTCGAAATTTGTCGTTGCTGTTTAAGTTTAACGGCGCCTGGTGGTGTCAGGGGGAAATGTGGTGGGACGAGGTCGAAAGTTATGGTGGCAAAAGTCCGAGCAGGGTGGGCAAGAGGGGTGGTGGATGGGTGTAACAAGTACTGACTTTCACCTGAGATAGTGGTGTTCTCGTCCTGTAAGATTCTAAAGCCAAACCCTGTTCTTTTTTTTTTTTATTGTTGAAGGAAAAAAAATGTCAATTCGCAGTGTTGTACTGACGTAGTGCTTTTATTTTGAGAGAAACTGTATGTAAACGTTAAATTTCCTGTGAAAATGGAAGTGTAGCTTGAAAGAAGACAATGCATGTAACAGGCAGAACTTGACACGGCGTCCCCGAACGTCAACAACCAACGCATCCGGGGTACCAAATGTGGACGTGGAAAGTCCATGACCCAAAAGTCAATATGTGACGAGGTCAGAGTGAGAATGTGATGTGCAGAACAGTAATGACGGTTCCCAAAGCAACAAGCGTTAACTCTGAACATTGGTGCAAACAGCAATAAATGAAGTTACTGCAGAGTCAATAACAACGATTAAAAAAGAGCAAGAGTACACAGAGTTTCTTAGAGGAAAAGACGCTTTTGACGTTCTTCTAAATGGTTTTGGCAAAAGCTTGATTTATCAGCTGGCTCTGTTAATGAAGAAGATTATCTTCCAGTGTTTTGTTACGCTGGTTGGCTGAAGGAGTTTGTCCGTCAAGGCGAATACTCCCGCCCACTGAAAGTGCTTGTTGGCAGCACCAAGTCCAGACTGATACAGAGATCAAAACAGAATGTTGAGCTCACGTCGTCAGGATGGTCTTACCAGGCTATCTGCCCTCTGCTTTTATTTTATTTTTATTTTGCTGTGTTTGGGCACACGGGAAGATCAGGTACCAGACTGTACGCAGCACACATCTGAGTGGAAGCTACAAAAATCACTGACAAAGCCCAGAGAAAAACATAAATATAGAAATATGAGGTTAGCTTTCACTTTTAGTGGTGTTCCTGTTCACACACAGTAGCCAACAATTCCTGCATAGTGTACCTTTAAAGGTATCCGTCCGTATCTGAAACACAAGCTGAAGTGTACAAACCTTTCTGAGTGTGTAAGGGCCAAATCAGATGTTGCCGATAATGCTGGCACCACTCTACATTTGAGTTAATCAGAAGGGTGTCTTTGCCAAAACAAAAATGTCTTGGATGTCTTATGAAGGGTGACGATGTGCAACAGAGGGCTACTGAAAATAATACACCTTCATCTGATGTGCAGCTCTTATCTTTCACTGTCAGGTTTACTCATGTGAACTTGTTTGCTCTGTGACACACTGACAGAGATACAACTGCCTGTCATTCTGCCGCTTTCAAAGTCAATCCCGTGAAAAGCACTGAACACACCACGCCTGTGTAAACTGTCTTTGCAATAACAAAAAAGAAGATGTCCAAGTCATAGAAGAAATATGATCTTCTTTAACAGTGGAAACCGTTTTTGTCAAACTAAATATTAGTTGCTTTTCATTATTTGTACATACTACTTTCTGTCTGTCTGTCTGCTTGTTTGTATGTTCATGTCTTATTTTACATGCCGAAATAAATATCAACTAATAAAATAATAATAACAGCTGACAGGGAAACTATAAAAGTTTAGATTTTATTTAGTTTCCTCGGCTGACAGGAATCAAACAGAGACCAAAGCTGTTAACCTAAACAGGAGAATAGCAATAAGACAGTTTATAGTTCCTGTTTTCATATGAAGACTACATTCTTAAAAAGCTTGTCAAATACAATGATTGATAACGACTGAATCAGGGACTCACGGCCTTCTTGTGTCCAGTGGGGGCTTCTTGTTATGTTTCAGATCTCTGAGTTGTTAGAAATTACACTAAAGAGAGATTTCCTCTTTACACTTCTCAGATGTTTTCATTTATAGAACTATTTAAGACCAACGGAGCTTAAAGGTAACATACGCAGGATTTTCCTAAATTAAAAAAACAATGTGAAGACTCATACAGAAGTAATTCCTCTCTCATCACTTACGACACACTAAAAGTGTGTGGTGGTGTATCTGCCTGTATTTACCTTATTGTCTGTGCTCTGTGAGGCAGAATTTATACTTCTGCGTTGAATCGACGCCGAAGGCTCTGCGTCAACATGGAGCCTACGCCGTGGCCTGACATGCACCTCCCCAGAAATGTAACTACACGCCGCAGCGATGCAGACCTCCTGTCTATTCCTGTAAGCTGAAACCATTTCCCTCAGTGGAAATGAAGCTTTTATTTACTTTAATTCCACAGATAATAAACAATAAATTGAAGACAATAAAGCCTCTTGTCGCTAGGCTAATTTATACAATGTAAAATGCCATAGGCTTGTGCTAATAACGTTAGCATGTTTATGAGTGTGTACCCCCACAGTGTCAGGTGAGGTCGGGCTTAATAAAAAGGTAGAGACCAGACCATAAGTGAATATAGTGAGGCGAAACACCAAGCGACAGTGAATCTAGGTATTTGCTTTTACTTTAACTTTCACAGTAACGGACAGTCGTGCACAGTATACCTTTAAAGTGTCCAGTATCTCACAGAATGACAGAGAAGTCCAAAACATCAAAACAGATTTGGGAATCTGAACTTTTTTTAAAAATGTTAATTATCTCAAAAACCCCTAGTTAAGAACCATAAACTAAAATAGGCTACCAAACTGTATATGAAGTAGTTAGAGGTGGCTCCACCTCGAGCAGCTACAGCAGCAGAGTTATATTTGTGCATGTAAGCTGCATCAGTATTAACAGTGTAGTAATATGTTCTCAATCATGACTCAGAGGAGGAAACTTCAAGCTGAGAAAGTATTCTTACTTTTTACACTTTAAGTACTTTTTTCTGACAGTACCTCAGTGCTTTAACTTGTGATTATGATGCAGACTTTGACCTGTGATGGAGTATTTTTACATGGTTGTACTGGTACTTTTACTTCATCCACCGCTGTTACTGTCAGGGAATTGAGCTCGCACATGCAGTAATACGAGTAGTAACCTTAAGTGCTATATCGCAGGCATCTGGACTTGCTTGAGATTCTTAAGTTCTCTGAACTGGAGAAGCTTCTTGGATGAGAGGCGAAACGTCTTCAAGAATCTCAAGCAAGTCCAGCTGCCTACGATACAGCACTTATGATTACCATGACCTGGATGACTGAGAATCTTCACCGACATGTTATAACTAGTGACACAAGTCATTCTCTGCTAATTTTTAAGTCACCTGTTGCAAAATAAAGCCACTAAAACGCAGTTATTTTACATCAGACAGATACTGATGATTAACTGATGCAGAGCTTAAAATCTCAGTCGTTTAACTTCACCGTCAGTAATCAGAATCAGCAACAAATTTGATTATTGGCTTAGCTTAAATGCCACAAGATTCTAAAATGTGAATATCTGCAGGGTTTTCTTACAGTTTCATTATTATAAACTGACTATATTTGTGTTTTGGGCTATTGGTCAGATAAATCAAGCAATATAAAGATGTCTCTTGAACTTTGTGATGAGCATTTTTCACAAGTTTTGACATTTTATGGACAATTTTTTTTTCAGTTAATTGCAAAAATGACCTGCCGGTTAATCGTTGATTAAAATAAACTGTAGCCGAAAACCTTACCAAGAAAACTCACAGCACCTCTGTTCCCCTGAGTGACCTCGTCCCCGAAGAGGGAGGACAAAAAGACCACACCTCTCCTGAGCAAAAACCTTTTTTATTTCTCGTTGAAAGGAACTTGGTAGATTATTACAGCAGAACACACATGACTGAAACAGCTGCCATTTCACGTAACACAGTACAGGAAGAAGGATGTAGTTCAATCTCATGTGTAATATTATATATAGTATATTTATATCAATAGAAAAGAAAAAAACTATTGCTCCCATGTGTTTTATTTTTTCATATGGCATTTCTCTGCTGTGTTGAAGTGGGTAAAGTAAAATTCAACGAGAGGTTTACACACCAAAGGAAGTGGGACAATGAAAGTGACATTCCCCAAAGCACGGGAACTTTGTGGCTTTTTTTTTTTTTTATTAGGCTAAGAAGTAAACTTTAAACTTTTTTTCCATTGCAAGAAATAAAACTTGAAACCGCTCTCAAAAAAAATGGATAAATACCATCGTACAGCAATCAGAATATGCAAAAGAAAAGAACACAAGGCAGCTCCGCGTAAGAGCACGCATGCAAAAATTATCATATTTTTAAAAGGAGCACTAAAGACAAAATGTTGATGATTGCAGGTGTTTATGTTTGCGTCGTATGGCAACTGATGGAAAGCCAATTTGTGACAAGACATGGTAAAACGGGTGGACTGAAACGAGGGGACAACTCGATGCTATGTAAAGTGAACTGGAGTGCTGAGTGTTTGCTGACAAACTACTTCAATGAAGTTGTTTCTAGAAATTGCTATAACATACTTTGTTATCATTTTGTTGTACTCTTAATTTCCTCTAAGGAATAAAAGAAATGTTAGGAAAAAAGCAGGTATGAAATATCACCCTGGACAGTTGCATCCAAGTTTAGTGTTTTAAATAAGCCACTTTAGGCAGCATTATCTAATAAATGTCTCATATTTCTAAGACATATTTCAATATATCTCTTTTTTGAAAAATAATTCTATCTATAGTTGATCTTTTTAGTAAGTAAATCTCTTCCAGTATATATATTTTTTTATTTTTTATTTTTTTCCTTAAGGTACAGCACCCTTCTGTGGGTTTTGTTTTCCAAAAGCACCTAATTTTTTTTCTTACAATCAGACTGAATATTGCTTCAGTCATTAATGGTCTGAGTTCAAGATTAAAGGATCCAAATGGCGCACCCCAAATAAGTCAACAAGGTCGTTTCCCTTGAGACCGTAGCTCGAGCCCGGCAATATTAAGCTTTAACTCGAAAAAATCGTGACCAGTGCTGGAGGCCTGAGCTCACCGTGTCCCGTTGACAAAAAGGTCACGGGGGTCAAACGCGGGCCTGCATCATATGAGACATCATCAGTTGCCACAGACGTCTCTACTGCAGCAACTGGCTGACCAGAACTGCACCCAGAACCTCTTGAGGATGATGCACAGGCACAGGTAATGCTGATATACCCCAAAATACAGATGGGACTTGCCAGCCCTGAGACAAAACAAGCCACGCGTGACCACGTTTCAGCTATCGGAGCAGAGGGGGGTCAGCACCTGAGCGACGCCCAGGAGGGAGAGAGGGAGGGAGGGAGGGGAGGAAGAGGGCGAGGAGGGTCATTTGGACTCATTTGGATCGTCCAGAGAATCCAAATGAGTCGTGTGCTTGTAACAGATCACCTTGTGGGACCTCGCTGGGCTTAGAGGATGTCCTGCGGTGCCAGGGGTGCCCCCTATAGCTGAGACCGTGGCTCTGGGTGTTGTGGGTCTGTCTGGGCGAGCCGCTCAATACAGGTCATTTTAGACAAAAACACACACAGCCATGGTGAGTAATGCAGGCGCTCCGTCTCACTCCCACTCTGCACCTGCTGGTATGAGTATGTCACACGTTTCACACTTCCTTATTATCATCACACAGACTACAGGTCAGCGCCAGGTGAGCTCTTACCATTGGATATCAAGCAGGAAGTGAGTCTGGTAACCTATTGGTGTATCTTGAGCATTGTCAAACTTAATTTGCTGGGCTACATGTGAGGTTATCAAATAGAAAATCAATATATATATATATATATATATAGATGTATATAGATATATATTTAAAAATTTATATCAATGGGGAATCTCATACAGGAGCTGGCTACTGCAGTCCGCACTCATTTAGCTATAACATCCACCTAAACTTTAGGACATGATTCTCTTATATAGACAGTAATTTCTCAGTCAAATATACTTTTTTTTTTATTTAACTCCGTTGTTTTAGCTTTTTAAAAGTTCGATTCGTCATGCACAGAATAGTCGCTCCTCTCTCTCTGTTAATCGCCAGGCTTTGCATCATGTTGTCAGCTTTATCACAAGTAACGTTAGCCACCTCTCCATCAATCGTCGTCCACGTCGTCGCCCTCCGACTCCTCTCCGGCTCTCCTCTCGTACATCTTATCCCGGTGCCGCTCCTGGATCTCTTTCATTTCCTCGGCGTAGCGGCTGAACGCTCCCCCGAACTTGCTCCACGCCTTGAAGGGGATTGTTATAGAGTTTCTGTAACTGGGCTTCACTTCGCTCACCCGCAAGAAAACTCCGTACTTGTTGGACCCCACGTCAAAGAAGAACCGCTTGGAGTCCACCATAATCGAGGTGCCCTCCGGAAGCTCGCTGTAGCCCCCGGCCCCTCCGCCGCCGGCCAGCTCCTCCTCGTCTCCCCCGTAGTCGTCTATCAACTTGGCCAAGGCGTCGCGGAACTCTATTAAGCCTTGGGCCGGGAGTGCGATGGTTTGTCCGGCCTGCAGGCCAGCTCCGGGGATGCCACCCACTCCGACTCCGAAACCGGGGCCTCGGTTGACGGTCTGCCGGATCCGGAGAAACCGACCCCGCTGGTTCTCCTTCAGGTCGAGGTAGTATTTTCGGTTCTCACGCACCAGGAACTCGCTCTTCAAGGCCCGTCTAGGCCCGGTGTCATCCCCACCGGATGATTGAGCGATCTGCTCCGGGGTGCTAGGCCCAAGCTGGGCGTAGTGCTCTATGAAATCCCCCAGGTAGTCGCGGAACTCTGCCGCAACTGACATCGAGAGGGTCAGCCGACTTTTCGAGCCCCCGGCGCCGACCTCGGCGATTTTGATGAACCGGCCTTTGGCGTTCTGCTTTACATCCAGGTAGAAGCGTTTGTTCTGAATGTCCAGACGCTTCGAGGCCAGCTCCTGGGTCTCCGGTTCCCGCTGGTAATGCTGAAATCCGCCGCCTCCTCCCCCTCCGCCACCGCTGCTGCCACCGCGCTCACTGCCACTGTCCCCATCCGCCATCTTCGCCACCAGCAGCCCGTTTCTCTGCGTATCTTTGACCCCCACCCCCCCTTGCTTGCCGAGCTCGCTGAGGAAACCGGACGCTGGTAGCTGGGCGCTGATTGGCCACTCCTGCTGCCAATCACAACATCTGACCAAAAGCTTGCGTTCCTATTGGCTGAAATGTCTGCCTGTCATTTATATGTACCCGCCTCCTGGATGACATTCAAGTACATATATTACAGTTCACAGCAGCTCTCCATGTTATAAAGTAAAACAAGTATCCTGCAAAGTTTTACTTTTAATTTTCACAGCTACAAAAAGTATTGGAAAGATTCAAGCTAAATATAGATTATATATGTGCTCTTTGTAACTCACATACAGAAAAAATATTTCATTTATTCTTTCACTGCAATCATGTAAGTTCATTTTGGACAGATATGCAACATTTAATATAAAGGAAAATGGGCACTAATATACAGACTAATGTATTCAATGTGATATATGACGTTATATTTTATGTTCCATAGGGTGGATAGCAATATTACCTATATTATTCAGCTTCTGATCACTCTTTGCAAATGTTATATCCACAAATCGAAATGGTCTGACTCCAAAACCCTGCTTTAACCGCTTTATTGTTGAGCTCCAGCAGCATGGCACCTCACTAGAGATGTGAGGAACAAAAAAGCTACAAAGACTTTAAATATTTTAAAGGACGTATATTTTATTTGAACTCTAATATAACTTAATATGATGGATTTTAATACCTCTGGCTTATTTCTTTGCATTGCATGATATTTGTGTGTACTTTTTTGTTTTAAATAAAGTGTTTTGGAATAAAAAACAGTTCTCCATGTCAATATTAAACTAATATTTAAAAGAGAATTTATCTGCTGGTGAATTTACTTCAGGCATAACCACTTTTGTGACGCTGTCAATGCATAACTGTTGTTATTTTAATAAGGTATAAGTGTCCTTGTGCTGAACTTAATTAGTTAATTCCAATTAAGGTCCTCCTGATTGTGTATTTTGTACATTTTTGGGATGGATGCCCCTGGAAGGACACTCCACACACTCACTGTCCCGCCTACTTGTTGGTTCCGTGCGCAAAGGCAGGCACGATGATCTTAGGGTGGGGGATGGGTGAGCGCTCTGCAAGCTGCTCGGCGATTGGTCGAGACGGAGATTCGAAGTAACAAAACACCCTCCCATTGGCTGCGCAGACTCCCACGAGGGGTCGCATGCAAAAGATTTGCGAAAGGGTTTATTGTTTCTTTGCTTTCGGGAGCCGAAATTGTTTGCTATCTGCTCAGTTCTACAATCAAATAACGAGACGGAAAAATGGTATGTGCGCCTCGGCTAGTGCCAAATGCTTCAGCTGGGATGTCGGTGCATTTGTACTGTAATTAATGTGCAACTGTAGAAAGTGCCGTTTTGAATTTGAACTGGGGAAATTCGACCAGAAGGTGTGTGGTTAAAAAAGCTTGATAAAGAGCTAACTGTCAGCTAACGCGTTAGCATTAACGTTAGCTTGAGAAGTCCGAGTTTTGTTGCCTTTCTGTTACGTGTGACATTGCATTTGCCGTGTGTCGGACAGCTCCTCTCTTGAAGAAGTGGGGTGGTTAATTCAAAGTTTGAAGTGGGATTCACAGCAGAGCGATTTTTCACTCGGTGTAACGTTAGCCTCTGTGAACGGTGGATTAGCAGCCGTTAGCATGCCAAGTTTAGCTATTTCATTAGCTTAACGGTTGGTTAGCTGTTAGTAGTTGACCACAAGACTTTCAAAGTGAGAATAGAGATTAAAAGACCGAGGTAAAATCACCCGTGTGATTTCTCTGCGCTTAGTGAC
The DNA here is from genome assembly GCA_019142605.1 of Cephalopholis sonnerati. Lineage (NCBI taxonomy): Eukaryota > Metazoa > Chordata > Actinopteri > Perciformes > Serranidae > Cephalopholis > Cephalopholis sonnerati. The sequence continues at coordinate 37,158,625 of JAGQAX010000007.1, read as the reverse complement.
TAAGTGAGGCAAACTTTTTTCCTTCCTTGTTGATTTTTGTGAATGAAAACTTAAACGCTGACCGTCTTAAAGCGGCGCGTCTGTTTTGTGTTTGTCGCGGGTTCAATGGCAGCACCCCGCCGAGAGCTTCTTGTGTTTTTGTCTGAATGGCTCTGGATTAGTTTGCTCACTTCATTCAGTTCATTTCTATCTTCTTTAATATACATTACATCGGTTACCATTTTGGTTATCTTCTTTGATTTGCAAACGTAATGTTTTAATTGTGATTGGCGGGAAAGCATTAACAGTTAAACCGGGCGTCTTTAAGATGCGTGTGATGACTCACTCATTTGTTTACTTTTCTTTTTATGACTTAACCACTTCATGCGCTTGGTTTTGGTTTTGTAAACGTCAATGTCTACTAACTTGAAACTATGAAGAGCTGTTTAAGTGTTTTTTTTTTTAGTCTAGCAACACTAATTGCACAAAATCTAAACACTGCAGCCTCCCACATATCTTAATCATCTGTCACACCAGTGTTGCTTCTCTTGTGTGATTTCCATTTCCTGCTTAAAATTTTCCTGAAATCACTCCTGCAGGCTGGTGGCAAGGCAGGAAAAGACAGTGGCAAAGCCAAGGCGAAAGCAGTGTCTCGCTCCCAGAGGGCTGGGCTGCAGGTAAATGTCTTTAACTCATTGTCAAGTCAGTTTAATGTGAAAAGCTCAATATCACAAGTCAGAAATTTCCCTCCAGGGACTTTCTCGTGTGACAGTTTGTGGCTTTATTTGATGTGTTGTGTGCCACCCATCTTGGTTGCTGAGAGATTCCCCCCCTCCCTTTTCTCTTTCTAACCCTAACCACTGCTTCGTGTCTGTTTCCTGGCAGTTCCCAGTGGGTCGTATCCACAGGCACTTGAAGACTCGCACAACCAGCCACGGCCGTGTAGGAGCCACAGCAGCTGTGTACAGTGCAGCTATCCTCGAGTACCTCACCGCTGAAGTAAGCCCTCCCCACTATGTGCATGTTTGTGATTAACAGTGGTGTTGGATGTTTCTGTGCGAGATGGTGCCGTTTGCATTAACGTCTGTTCGTGGCCGTTTCTGTTCTCAGGTACTAGAGTTGGCGGGCAATGCCTCCAAAGACTTGAAGGTGAAGCGTATCACTCCCCGTCACTTGCAGCTGGCCATCCGTGGCGACGAGGAGTTGGACTCCCTTATCAAGGCAACAATTGCTGGAGGAGGTGCGCTGACGGCTTCACAAAGACATGTTTTGTGTTTATTTTTGTCCCATGTTGTATCAAGATTTTGTGTCTGAATTGTATGTAATCAAACCCTCATGTCAGTGTTGTTGTGCTAATTCTATCCTGCTCATTCTGTAGAAATATTTACGACTGTGATCATTCAATCTCATCAACTTTTTTTGCTGTTGTTGTCTCCAGGTGTCATTCCCCACATCCACAAATCCCTCATTGGGAAGAAGGGCCAGCAGAAGACTGCATAGATGCCATGTTGACCAGAAATTTTGGGGCTTGGGCTTTGATCGGACCAGGAGTTCACATTTGTTCTTTTTTATTATTAATATTATAGCAAACGAAGAGTGATTGTTAGGATTTGTGTTGTAATATTTTCCCATAACTAGAAAAAAAAGTACAGAAAACCCCTTAACGACAAAAAAAAACAAAAAAACTTTGTATGTTATTGTAGAACGTTTGACTGGGGAGTTCATTATTCTTTCAAATGGTGACAGTGGATTTGTTTGATTGGCCTGGGACTCTGTAATGTTTTATACTGAAAGAAATTGTTAAAACCGTTTTTTATATAAAAAAAAAAAACTTGTTTTGTGGTTATTTTCTTGAAGGTATGATGTTTACTATAATACAAGTTTTTAAGGAGACGTTTCTTTTTGGACAGCAGATTAGGTAACGAGAGCTAAATGTGAGACGGTGCTTTTTTCCATTTTGACTTGCTGTAATATTTTGAACTGCACACAGATGGTAATGTATTAAAAGTTGAATTTTCTACATCGAAAAATCATTGAAAACAAGTTATTGCACGCCAACAAATGTGTTAACTTTACATGTGGTGATCAGGTGACACTGATCCTGCAGTCTCTGCCTCACTGTGGAGCCACCTGTCACGCCCGTATCACTATGACATAGCTGTTGACAGATATATGGAGAAAATCTGGCAGATCTGAACCGTATCAGTGCTTTAGAAATGTACCTACATGTATGAACAAACTGAAATGTGCCGACCTGAAGTCCGTTCATTTTTTTCAAGTAACAAAACAGAGTTTTTAAAAGCTGTGTGTTCAGGGAAATGACGTATTTTATCTTTGAATAAATACCCGTTGCATGTTGTCCTTGACTTGGTTTGAAACAACTACTTGAAATTATTTTTGCAGTTTGGAGTATAAGTCTTATATGTAAAGTGCTACGACTGTCCAAAAATACATGAACAAAACTTTCATCTGGATTTCTGTTTGGTTTGTAAAAGCATTTAGATTTGAGATATTTCAGGAGATAATTCAGCAGGTGATGTTATTAAAATTAGACCAGCTGCATCAAGTGAGTCTGAAAAGTCAATTTGTGTATATTTAGATTAATTTTGTTGAGTTTTATTTTAACAGTAGCCTATAAATAGTTTGACTAAACAAATCATAATTTACATTTTGGTCCTGGGACCAAACATTCATTATTTTCAGCTGTCTCTCCACAGCATTAGTCGTGCAGGTTTACATCCTGCCAGCAGGGGGAGCCACTGACATTCATAATAACATCTGTCTTATCCACGAATGACCAGTAGGTACTTCAAGTATTCACATATGCAGCATATAATATATATATATATTGTTTGTGCTAACTAGATATTCACCACAAGTACGTCAAGGTGCAAACATGATTTTTTTTTTTTTTTTTTTTAAATGGAAATCTTGAGAGAATATAGGAGGTTTAAATTAAATACTGTAATACAGGCTGTATTGGAGGCTGTATTACCAGTATTACGGTAATGACAATTTTTGTAAAAAAAATTAATAAGTAAAATAAAATAAATCCTTGTGAGTATGTTTGAAATTCTTGTGGTGTTAGTTTTTTTAAGCTGCAGATAAAAGAAAGAAAAAATGAAAATTAATAATAAAATAAAAATAAAAAATACAGAAACAAAATGGATATAAAATATAATTTTATACTTGTGATATAAAAACGTTACATAGAATGAGGTCAGGGTTTATTTAGCCAAATCTTGGTTTTAACAATATTCCTGTGAGATGGATTAAAAGACATAAAACACTTCCTTATTTAGTTTGTAGTCTGTTTCTGCTTCTGCCAACACTTCAGTGAAACCAGAGAACACTTACACATATTTAACACAAACACACAGACACACACACACACACACACACACACACACACACACATATATAAGTTCAGAGAGACTGTAATGGTAATAACTAAAATTATATTAATTAACTGAGGAAACGCTATCATGAGTGGGGAAACACCCGAGGCAGGATAAAAACACAAAATAGAAAACAATTTTAGATATGTCGATAAATAAGTACATAACTTAAAATAAATAACTTAGTGATGACATGGAAGAATATGCAAGCTAAAAAGAGAGATTAACAAAAGTGAATATATAAATACACAATAATCAAAAATACAAAATAATTAAAATAATAATAACAGTAAAAATAAGAAAATAAAAGACATTTCAATAAAAAGCCAGGCTAAAAAGGTAGGTCTTGAGTTCACTTTTAAAAATATCAACACTCTCTGCTAATATGTGTTTCAAAACTAAGAATTGAATCAAAGATTTTTAACCTGTTGACAGGGTGTTAGTGCCAGTTCTTCTAGTTTTGTGTTGAGTTTCTCTCAATCAGGATGACTGCATGATTTAAAAACATAGTGACAATGATTGTGCTTTAAAGGAACAGTATGTAAGATTTAGGGGACATTTTAGGTTTGTCTCGTGGTGAGAATTACAAAATTGCAGCCAGCTGAAAGTTATCCAAATCCTGAATTATCTGCAGGCATCTCTTCCTCTCCAAGACCAATGGATCAGGTGATTTAAGGCAGTAAAAACACAGAATAAAGCAGTTTCACGTGACAAATCAGTGTTGGAGACAAGCTGCTAGCCTAACATCTGCTTATCTGTGCTAACATTCTTTCCTTTGACAACTTAACGCGTGTTCACATTATTTCTGATCCAGATGTTGAGAAGGTTTTTACTGTGTGCTGAATTATCCACAGAGGTCTCCTCCTCTCCAAAAACAGACCAGGTGATTTAATCAGGTAAAAACACTCAATAAAGCATTTTAACATTTAAAAAACAGTGCTTTTCGCATACTCTTGCCGAGGAGGGGCTGCTAACTATGATGACTACTGTGAAAATGCAAGCCAGTGTTTGGTTTGTCCGTTCTAGGGCTACTGTAGAAACATGGCATCTCTGTAGACAAGGACCAGCTCCCTATGTAGATATAAACAGCTCATTCTAAGGTAATGAAAACACAATAACTCTTATTTTTAGCTGATTATGCACTTAAGAAAACTACAACACTGTGTTCCATTTCTGCCATTTCTGCCAATACTTCTCCCATGAGCATTTAAATATATGTTTTACCACAAGATGGCTCCCCTGCAGTGGGCTGTTCATCATTATTTGGTACTTTAACCTTAAGAAATCTGTCCACGCACTATTAAATTCTGAATTTCCTCCGAGACTCTTACTTTCATGGGTTTGAAAGTCATAGCCAGCCTAGATTGGGAGGCTCAAGATTAGCCACCACTGTTGAGATCAGGCAAAGTTTAGGAGAAAAGGCGTCAGTATGACATGTTTTAGCAGGCGAAATGTTAAAAACAGGTGCATAGGCTGCACATTTTTACCTTTGGAGAGGGTAAGAATTTCTTAAGGCATACAACAATGATAAATAAAAATGAAAATGCTGAATAAATAAATAACCGTTATTCATTTTCATGTGACATTTTTTGTCAGAGCCACAGGTTGTCTACCCCTGCCCTTAATCCCACATACTGTACCTTTAAAATGAAATTCTGCAGGTTTAAACCACGCTTCTGTTTGTGACGGGAGGTTGGTTGTGAAAATAAAGAAAATAAATAACAAAAATAATATAAAAACAACAGTAGCTTCTTAATCAAAACTGGATTTGGTGTTCCTTCAGGAGTCAGTGGACGATGCAAAGGCAAAAACACTGAAAATCATCCTTCAAGATGGAGCTGTATGTCACTATATTCATGTGTCGTTAGTTAAGCCACTTAAAGGTCATCACTTCACACACACACTCATACAAACACACATAAACTGTGATTGTCTGAATTTGATGCAGGCTGTTAGAAACAGTGCTGCGGAGACTCGGGTGCTGTTGCTCCACAAGATGATGAAAAGAATTTACATGAAGTGATCGAGAGCTTTGACGCTAAACTCTACAGAGAATACCTCACCTAACAGTGACTGCAGTCACCTGAAGACTTCTTCTAGTGTCTTACAGCAGTTTTACGTCCATGACCGAGGACAGTTCAGCAGCTTGTTGGCAGAATCATGTGACGCACTTCATGTATGTTCCTCATGTCTGCTGTTCAAGGCTGAAACATTGTCTGCTGTGTTGTCGCTGTGCTCTTTATCAATCCTTTTGCTGCCTCTGTGTTGGTAGTAAGGATTTTTCTGAAAGGTCGGTGCTGTTGATACTTTTCAAGTGTTTGTGGAAACCTGAGCTTTAACCTCGAAAGACAACACAGCTCGACAAAAAGGACAGCATTCATACAATATGACATTTAGTCGGTATTTGTGGAGGGAAAATTACTTTGCACTTCTTCACAGGTACAAGTTCAGTGACGGCTGCAGAGAGTGAAGAGAAAATAAAAATCCATTCAAGTATCAACAGCATTATTGTGACAGGAGGTAAAGCAGGGCTGTTTCTTTTTCAAGGTTTCTGCAAAGTTGGCCTTTTTTTAAAAGGAATTGCTCAACATATTTGGGAAACATTTGTATTCACTGTCTTACTGAGAGTCAGACGAGAAGATTGACACCAATTTTATTTAATAAGCCCAATATCACAAATCACAATTTGCCTCAGAGGGCTTTACAGCATACAACATCCCTCTGTCCTTTGGACCCTCACAGAGGATAAGGAAAAACTGGTAGAAACCTCAGGAAGAGCAGCTGAGGAGGGATCCCTCTTCCAGGACGGACAGATGAGCAGTAGATGTTGTACAGAACAGATCAACATAATAAATTAACAGTAATCCATATGACACAATGAGACATAAAGAGAGACAGAGACAGAGAGATGCAGGGCAGACAGCAATGGTAATAGCTTACAACGACATTAATTTAGGTAACAAAATTATAGTTATAATTACAGTAATTGTGGTACAATATGTTGTAGGTATATATTAATATATAATATTATATGTATGTGACAATAATCGTGTGTGTATAATAATGGTACAAGTATGACACCATCCAGGCACAGCTGTGGTACGAGTTAAAGGAGAAGTCCAGTATTTTGCACTTTGAGCTCCATTCCTGGTTGTTCATGATGAAATAGAGTGGTTAAGATCAAAATCTTGACGATTGCTCCTTCTCTGAGAATTTGAGAGAATTTGTCTTTCCCCTGCCTGGCTTAACAATGCTGTCTATGGCCATGTGTAAATCTGTCCTAAAACCACCTTAAACGTTGGTTTTCAAAGCCATGAAACCCACCGAGTGGTCAGTGGTGTTCCTTGATGTTTCCACATAAAAATCGTAGCAAACTGTGGTTTCCATCCGTGTTTTCACTATTCATCTGGATTGTGGAACTATTTTTTCAGCTGCCTCACACCCGTGTGTAAACTTCCGCTTGATCGTTCGTTTGACCCTGAAGCGTTATACACTCCAGCCGACTTGATGGCGATAATGCTCCTTTACGTGAGTGTCGCCAACCGGCAGGAAATTTTTCTGCATCTTTTTGGGACAGGATGGGCCTAATTTTCGCAATATTACACAGATGAAAAAACGCAGTCTGTGAGGTTTGTTTTAAATGGGAGTTAAAAGACAAATCTTGATCAAATATCACTCCGAGGTTTCTTACGGTAGTGCTTATCTTAGCTTAGCATATGAACTAGAAACAGGAGGAAGGCGCTAGCCTGGCTAAAAAACATCTGCCTACCAGCATCTCCAAAGCTCAGTTAAATGTCATATGTTGTTCGTTTGATCGATACAGGGAACAGCTGGAGCTGCTTGTGCCATTTTGCTTCTTCTCCTCAAAGCAGTTAGGTTTCCCTCGGTGGTGTGATCACAGCCTCTTTCCTTCCTTTAGCTACCTTCTTGAAAAGATCGGTGTTAGGATAGTGAGGGGGCGGACGTTTAATCGTTTAAATGTGTAATCGCGTGCATCCCTACCCTGCACACTGACACAACGTCACTTTATTCTGTTGAAACAATACTCACAACTTGGATAATTTTTCATGATAAACCCCTTTGACCCTTACAGATCAAAGACAAATAAATGATTTACAGGGTAATCGAGGAATGGTTGGCAGCTGAGACAGGCCTGTATTTGTCAACATGTGTAGCTACACCAGGCTAGTAGAAGCGACTGGGCGTTTCATTGGGACCAGGCTTTTAATGGTAGTTTTACTGTATTTTGCTACTTTTGTCTTCACATGCTGATGTTCACATTATGTGTTGCTTCAGTGCTGTGTGGATGGAAACATGTGACAAAGAGGAAGGCCCCCAAACCAATCCGCTTTGGGCCCCCAAAGGCATAGATCTGGCCCTGATTTAAGGAGCACCAATGGTTAGCATGCTTCACATTTTATCATAAGTTTCATACAGTGTGAGACGAGGTGACTACAACACAGATCAGTGAGAAAGCAAAAACATCTCCCAAAATGTCAAACTACTTCTGATAGGCTGCAAACATTAGCGAGCATATTCAAGCTCCTCTTTTTTAACCTCATCCTAGCAACAGTTCATTTTCATAATCACTCATGAGAAGCCTAATTAACTTTTGTTCCCTGGCAGAGACTTAGAAGAGCCTAATTATGGGTCTCTCCTTTGTACCCCAGCAACACCTCAGCGTCATGCTCATCTCATTATTTCTTGTTCAGTTCCCACTGGCTGAAGTGTCACAAAAACTCTTTATTATATGAGCTGCAAATGATGTGGAAGAGATGAGTGATGATACTGCAGAAGAACAAGCAGCTCCGACGGCGACAGGAACAAAAAGCTGTGGTTTATTTTTAAAAAAAAAATCAAATAAAATCACGACCACTTGTGAAGTTTTGTGTACTCATGACTGACTCAGAAGTGAAATGACTCTGAGATGATATAACATAGGCCGCAGAGGCCAGCACTGACAGCAAGGATCTTATTACGACACTAACAGGACTGACCTTTGCAAGAGCAGAGAGAACTCCACTGTCGTCCTGAGGCCCGCAGTACATGAGAGGACCTCTGATCTGAGTCACACTGATTTAATATTAACATTTTTATCAGCCACAAATGGACCAGCCCAGTCGCCAGAAGAAAATGTCGGCTTTGTGCGTTGCATTTGCACGTTTCATAAGTATCATATCAACATTTCTCAAGTGATGTATCAGGCTATAAAAGCCGACTGTCATCTTTTTGAGACCAACACACAACAAAAGCAGCTGCTGTTTTACAAGCAGCTCGTCAGGCACCAAACGACGAGACTTAAAGTGTTGTCTTTAAGGGCCCATTCACACTGGTCCGCTTTAAATGGACCCTGATCCGCTTCCACGGAGAGTTCGGTTCGTTTGGAGTGGTGTGAACGCTCAATCAAACTGTGGTGCGGACCAAACGAGCGAACCCTGGTCCGCTTGAAAAATGGGGGTCTTGGTTCACTTGCAAGTGAACCCTGGTGCGGTTCACTACAGTAGGAAATGCAAACGGACTATCCAGCGAACCAAAGAGAGGAAGTGACGTAGAGCGCCGTGCATGCGTATGATTTACGGACATATATGCGATCTGAAAATTTTTAAATCCTTGCAATACGTCGCTCGGCGTCTGTTTAACCACAGCAGCACGTCGTAGTCTCTCGCTCTCTGCCGTCTTTTTCGGTGCTGCTGCATTCGTCTCATGTACAGAGCAACATGCTGGATAGGGAATGGAAGGAGATGGATTTCCGTTTTCGGGTTTTCTTCTTCCTCATGCTTTTTTTCTTCCTGGTCAGCGGTCGTTTCGGACAATACCGCCCCCAAACGAGTAGCTGTTGTAACTGCATGACCCTGTCTAGGTGGTTTGGTCCGCTTTAAAAAGTGCAGTGTGAAAGTAAACAGAACCAAAAGAAGGTGTGAAATTTTTCAGCATTCCCCGCCCAATCGTATCGAATCCCCCAGACTATCCTGGTGTGAATGCGTCCTAAGTGATCTGTTACAGGTTTATAAGTGACTATATATGCACCAAACACGACTCAAAGGTAGTGGCACGAGAAGTGGTTGTTTTTCACCGAGACGTTGCTGCTTTTCCTGCACACCAAAACAGGTATTTTAAGCCAAAACATTATCTTTTCCTCACCATAACCAAGTGGTTGTTGTGCCTGAAGATAACAACACATCAGCCCCAGCTTTGTTGTAACGTAAGGTTTCAAAGTATCCGACACATCATGTACACCGATCAGCCAAAACATTTAAACCAGTGCTGGGTGAAGGGAGTAATATTGATCATTTTGTTATGATGCAATGTTCTGCTGGAAAACCTTTGGTCATGGCTTTCATGTGGATGCCACTTGACGCCCTCCACCCACCCAAACACCGCTGCGGGCTAAGCAACGGTATTCCCTGATGGCAGCAGAAAAATGAGCCATGCCACACCACAGAAACTGCTCAGGAATGGCCTGAGGAATGTGACAAGAAGCTCAAGGTGTCCCACACCCCAATCTGACTGAGCATCTTGGGACATGCTGGTGCCCCACCTCACAACTGACAGGTCTCAAATTATCCAAAGCCAGCACACCACAGGACACGTGCCCATGCCGTGACATGTCAGAGACAAGTCCGATTCAGGGAGGCCCCGCCGTGGATTAGGGGTACCTCTGAGGTACCAGCACGTCCCACGGATGCTTGATCAGATTTGGATCTGGGGAATTTGGAGGCCAGGATGATGCCCTTAGCTTTTGAGCACTTTTTGTGGTGTGGCATGGCTCATTTTTCTGCTGCCATCAGGGAGTACTGTTGCCGTGAGGGGGGATTACTTACTTACTTACTAGGGGGTGTTTGGGTGGGTGGAGGGCGTCAAGTGGCATCCACATGAATGCCATGACCAAAGGTTTCCCAGCAGAACATTGCACTGTAACAAAATGATCACTGGTCTTAATGTTTTGGCTGATTGGTTTATATTATCATGCCGTTAAGTCTCAGTTTCAGGTTAATAAATATACAACTGGATGGTTTTCCCAACAGTCTGGTGTGAAGCAAGGAGATGTTTTGTCCCCCACATTGTTTTCCATGTGTAGCAGGGGGACACAAGGACCTGGCGAAAATTTGGCCAGGCAAAGTGAGAGCACCTGAGCTATTAAAAGGCTGATAGAGCACAGGTGTGTGAGCCTCATTTTAGATTTGTGATCACCCCTGTGCACGTGCTTGCCTGCAACGCTAAGTAAGCCTTGTGTTTTAAATAGATTTTATTGTTAAGGTAGTGTAGGGGTGCAAAGACACCCCGAGGTGTTGTTTTTAAGTGTTAATATTGAAGGTGTTGTTTTTTATTTAAAAAAAAAGACTAATACAAAAGGTGGTTCTGCCAATAATTAATTGTTTCTATTTGTAAAGGGTCCTGAGAGTCCAAGGGAAGTGGCAGATAAAGGTACGAGTGTCTTTTAATATTAAACAGTGTGTTCATTTCACAGACAAAGTGCTGAATGCCGTTTATAGTGCTGCAGCTGGTGTTGGCCTTCAGTCACAGGAGCGGCTGTTAAGTCTGTTACGACTGTTGGCTTCATTACTGAAGTTCACCTGTGGTTATATAAAAGTGAGCGTGGGTGTTACACATGTATGTGAATGATTCAGAAGAAGAACACACCAAAGCCTCTGACTGACAGGTGATCTCTGGGAAGTGCAGCAGAAACACCAGGATGCATAAAATATGACACCAAAATAGAACATCTGATCCTGCAGATAAAGCTGATGCTGTGAATCACTCCGGGATGAAGTTGGTTATGAAACTGGTGCAAACTCAGGAACCCCGACACGCGACGCAAAGATTTCTCTGATTAAACGTGACATGAGATGTATTGTCCACATGAGTGCGAGCCTCAGCAGGGAACACATGAAAGACGGCGCTGCCTCATATCTTCAAAGAGCCAGAGTCATTTGTTTATTCTTACATCTCTCTCTGCTTCTGTCTTTACAGTTTTCTCTTGAGGACGGTGGGAGGGTGACAGCCAGAGGTCAGCCTTCAGCTCCCATTCTCTTCTGCAGCGAACAGGAGACGCCTGAAACGCACCACACTAAACAGTGACAGTGTTTAAGGTAATAATCCAGAAATGTTTAAGTAGTTTCTATTGTTGGATGCAACACAAAGCAACCTCTAATTAATTCCTGAAATTATTTGCTGTATTAAACCCTTGTGTTTTCTACTTTGGCTAGCACAAACAGTGATTAATTTTCCATGACTGATTTTCTTGAAATAAACAGACTTGGGTATGTAGCATCAGCAGCTAGTCTTTTTAAATGAAAACAAAAAATCTGTACTCAGTTGAGTGCCGATCTCTGCAGGGCTGCATTTATGCCGTGCTTTCCCAAATCAGACAAACAAGGAAACCATTAAACTGCCTGCTTACTTACTTCTGGTAGAAGCACAAATATTAAGGTAACATGACAGAATCAATAAAATCTGCATGTCTTTAAAAATCAGGCAGGAAAAGCGCTCCGCTTTTGAAGCAGTCCTGTAGTGGTGTGACGGAACAAACCAGTCGCAGCTGCACCCATTGGAATTGACCCCTCGATAAGTCCCGCCCCCAGACACAGACTGGCCAATGATAACGTAGCAAAGGTTGGCTCAAACCAGGGTCAGACAACACTCAGTTCTCTGTCTTGTCAACTTCAGCTCTGATGGCGCGTCAGTCCTCTTTCTGTTCACACTATAGCCTATATATTGATATAGTTTTGTTTTTACTTTGACGTGACACTGCAGTGCGGTTATGAACTTAACGTTGGAGGAAAACCTTAGTGTTTCTGTGCGTTGCTGTTTGATGTTTTCCTCGTTCCATATCTGGAGGAGTGCAGTCGTTTCATCATCAGACCAAAGTACTCTTCGTCCAGTGGTCGTGCTGTCGTTACCTGTGGCCATGGTTTTGTTGTGTTTATTATGCGTCCCACTGAAATAGCGTGTGGTCTGTGTACGGCAAGCCTGGAGGATTACAATACTATAGAGTTCACTTAACGGGCTGAAAAGGACCAAGTGTGAAGACACCCTCGCTCCGACCTCATCACATATTGATGTTTTGGTCATGGAATTTCCACGTCCACATACGATGTGCAGGGTACCCTGTGTGCGTTGGTTGTTGACGTTCTGGGACACCGTGTCAAGTTCAGCCTGTTACATGCATTGTCTTCTTTCAAAATACACGTCCGTTATCACAGGAAAGGTAACATTTACATACAGTCTCTTTCCAAATAAATGCCCTACGCCAGCTCAACACCACAAACTGACGTTTTTTTCCCTCCAACAACAAAAACACGTGGTTAGGTTTAAGAAAAAAGAACTGGGTTTGGCTTTATAATCTTACAGGATGCGAACACCAATGTCTTGGGTGAAGGTCGGTGTTTGTTGGACCCATCCACCACCCCTCCCACTCACCATACTCAGACCTCTGCTGCCTTAACTTTCGTTGTTGTCCTGCTGCGTTTCCCCCTGACGCCGCCAGGCACCGTTAAACAATAACAGCGACCGGCTGCGGATTAGGCTGATGTGAATGTGCGGCTTTTTTCATGTGTCTGACGCCAGAAGTTTTACTGACCAAGCACCCGTTTTTGACGACTTCAAAGTGAGGCCAGGTTGCCCTGTCCAGTGAATTGTGGAATGGTGAGTGTCACACAAACCAAAGCAATGTTTGGGTTAAAAAAAGCCCACCTATACTTCAATCCGATAATTTGAATTTACCCTGACGTCCCGATATGTCAGTGTGAGGTAGTCCTTCCACATAAACTAAATTAATTACCACAGTTGCCAGAAGAAAATGTTGGCATTGTATGTTTCTGCCATGAAAACATTACATTTGCACATTTCATTTGTATCATATCAATCGTAGTGTATGAGCTGACTTTGTCAAGGGGAGCCTTCCAAGCTGCAGACCACAAACCAGCTGTGTTTTGGTGAGTTATTGCTGTGTTTCCAGCAGCTTTTTAAGCTTCAAACGTGAGTGTTTTTCCAGCAGTGATAGTGCCATGAAAAGCAGTTGTTTACTGAGACTTCTCTGTGTTTCCTGTCGCGATTGTGCCCCAAAACTGGGTATTTTAAGCCAAAACATGATCTTTTTCTGATCATAATCAAGTGGTTTTTGTGCCTAAACCTAACAACATGTTATCCCCAAGGTTGCTGAAATGTAAAGTTTCAATGAATCTGCTACATGCAACGTGCAAATATTAAGTATCCCTGGTTTGCATATTTTTTCTCTGGCACTTGGGTTGAATTAATTCAAGAAATCCATTCTGGCTTTGAATATAGACAAGATTCAAACAGCCCTTCAGGTGACCTGCAGGTGTGATTTGTTACAGTGTGGTGGTGAAACTGGAGGTAATTCCTTCACAGGAATAACTTCACGATGAAAAGAAACGCAGGCGTCCTTTGATCCTCGATGTAAAGAACATGTTAGATAGACACTGACAGAGAACATCTTCACACACTTTGAGAGAGAGGAGCTTTCACAGAGACCTGTCAGCGACTGTGTGTCTTTATGTTTGATGTTTTTAAACCAATAAACCTCGTGGCTGGGTTCAACGCACTGGTGAAAAGGAAGGAGAGTGTAGGACTGAAGACATTTATTAGAAGAGGTCTTAAAAAACACAAACTAACGACAGTACTACATTGGCCATGAAAGTAAAAAAGAAACTCAAAGAAGTTTTCAAGGTGGCTAGTTTCCAAAGAGCTAAAAAAAAAAAGGAAAAGATTTCACTGAACATCTAAAGTCGGCCTTGAAACATAACAAAGAAGTAAAGAGGATGATTCAACTAAAACATTTCTGCTAACACATAAACATGTTACAACTGTCGAGAAAAATAAAAGCAAGGAGTTGGTTTTTGTTTGAAATTGTCCACGTTGAACCTCGATTGACTTTTTTTTTTATGCAATTAGAGTTCATAGTGCAACAATTAATAAATTCAACCACCTTTTCAGCACTTGCCTATTTCTACATCACTTCAAAGTCCACACATCTTCTTTTAACACCCCACAGATGAGCAATAACGAGCAGTTAGTCGTGTTTCCAGTTTGCGTATGGCACGGTTGTCTTAAGCTTCGTCAAGCGAGTTTATCCCAGGAGGCACCAGTATGGTCAGGGTAAAGGTTTGTGTTGACCACGAGCAGTTTTAACTCGTCACATATCTTCACTCACACACACATATGTGCTGCTTTCGTTGGCCACATTTATACCTGAGTAGGTATAAACAACAAGAGATGTTTATGACTTAAGTTGAACTAAAATCTCTCCACTCATCTACCTACAAAAACACACAAACCACAGTTTTCTGTCCCTCTCTGTGTCCCTGAATGTGTCTGCATTGTGCAGGAGGTGCTTCTCATCACTGGATCAGCACCAGGAAAACGACCTCCCCACCATTTCAAAGAACAACTTGTTGGGCTTCCTGAAGTAGCGACAGAGCTTCTTAAAGGCCTGGGTGCTCAGCGGCGCATGCGGTCTGCCCTTAGACTCGTCCAGGCACTTGTCGTGTCCGGCAGACAGGAGGCAGTAGAAGCCCTTGGTGGTGTTGTAGTAGAAGTTGTTGGGGCTTATCCTGGGCGGCAGGTCCAGAAACCTCTCAGCCTTTCTCAGCTCGGGGAAGGGATCCCGAATGAGCGCGTCGCCATCCACCACGTGGATCTGCTCCCTGGGGAAGACCTCCAGCCAGCGGGCCAGATGTTGGTGGTACAGGCTCCTCTGCAGCGCCTTGTACCCGGGGTCAATGTGGCCCTTGTGGATCAGGAGATCCTCTAGCGGCTGGTAGGGCTTGTGGCGGGTCAGGCGGTTGTGGAGGACCTGGGTGTAGTCGGAGACCAGCCTCTCAGCGGGGTCCCGGACGATGAGCAACAAGCGGACGGCGGGGTTCATGTCCCAGACGCGTGCAGGAACCTGAGGGGCCGCGAAGTAGCCAGGGGTCTTCTCCACTGTCAGCTGACCGAGGAGGGTGAAGGGCATCTGGGCTCGGTACCAGGCCAGGCCTCGGCGGTAGTGCTCCTCCACGTTGAAGTAGTGAACCTGACACAGGAAGAGGAAGGTGGTGTTAATGAAGACGAGGAAAGCAGCACATGTCCACAGAATTTCACTTTCTTTAATGGAACTGAAAGAATGTGAAGGGATGAGAAATGTGATGGAGCCAGATCTGAAATGTGCTGTATCTATGAGACACTGAGCTCTTTTCATTTTGTCCCCAGCTTGTCTGAACCAATCTATTCTTTAGCGCTAGCTCTCCAACTTTGCAGTCCTCACCTCGAACTACCCTGATCAGGATTTCTCTCAGTGGTGCGTCTTTGAGACAGACCTGTCTTCATTCATAATCATGTAGGTACACCGCAAACCTACAGACAGTAGGCCGAGCTGACTTTGTATGCATCTCTGCTTTGATAACGAGGGGAAAAGTTCACCCAGAGTGAGACGCAAATCCACCTAATGTATACTGTTGTGAGCAGTGGTGGAAAGTAAGTGCATTTACTTAAAGGAGCAGTCTGTGAGGGTGTCTTCACACTTAGTCCTTTTCAGCCCTCTAAGAGGACTCAGAGAGGTGGCTCAGCATTTTGTGCCAAAATGTAAACACTCTAAGAGAACTCAGACCCCTCTGAAGATCGGTTCACTTCCAGTCCACGGTGTGGTTCACTTAACCTGTGCTGTGTGAGCACAAAACGCTCCAGTTCCGCTTTGCCTTTTGCTATTGTATTGTAGCCCTCCAGGCTTGCCGTAGACAGATCACACGCTGTTTCAGGTGGGATGCATAATAAAGGCAACAGAACCATGGCCACAGGTAACGACAGCACGGCCAGTGGACGAGGAGTACTTTGGTCTGACTGTTGAAACAGCTGCACTCCAGATATGGAATGAGAAAAACATCAAACAGCAACTGTCCACAACGACAGAGACGCTCAAGTTTTCCTCCAGTTATAAGTTCATAACCTGCGCTGCAGCGTCACGTCAAAGTAAAAACAAAACTATGTCAATATATATTATATATAGGCTATAGTGTGAACAGAAAGAGGACTGAGGCCCCATCAGAGCTGAAGTGGACCAGAGAGAGAACTGAGTCCTCTTTCTGTTGGTCCACTTTCTGGTCCACTTTAAGAGGACTGAGTTTGGTTCATTTAAAAAGGGACCAAGTGTGAAAACACCCTAAGTGGTCTGAGTTCTCTTAGAGTGTCCATATGTGCAAAAAATGCTGAGTCACTGCTCTGAGTCCTCTTAGAGGGCTGAAAAGGACCAAGTGTGAAGACACCCTCAGATTTAGGGGGATTTCGCGGCATAGCAGTGAGGATTGCTGAAACTTCTTCAGGTTAGGAAGGTTAGTGTTCATGGTTCAGGAGGGTTTTTTTTTGGGTGCCAAATTACCGGCAAAGGTCTCCTCCTCGAAACAAACAGACCCAGTGACTTTAAACTGGCAAAAACACTTAATAAAGCAGTTTTACTGAACCAATCAGTGTTCCTCCCACGCCAGCGATACTCAACTTGCTGTGCTTGAGGGCCACTTTTGCAAAATGACAGGTGGCCAGGGGTCAGTCTCAAAAGCCCCGCACAGGTCAGGAGTACACAGGGGCATTTCTTGAGTTTGAGGACATTCGGGCTTCGTCTGTAACGTCCCTTGGCATTTTTTTAAATAAATAAGCTCTATTTTGATACTTTTCATGCACGCTGGCACCTTATTTACTTTAAAAGTGGAAAAAAAAATCTCACTGTGAATCAACTTATTTTCAGTGAGAGTTAGAAAATGGTTGGTGGGCGACCTGGCACTCTGTCACGGGCCTGAACTGGCCAATGGGGCGCTAGTTAAATATCCCTGTCCTATACTGTTTGGTACGTTGCAGACTCGCTGCCAGACCAGCACCTGCTAATGTGTGCTCACCCTTTTTCTCTAAATCCTCACCTTTTATTATTATTTGTATTTTTGCTGCTTTTACAGTTTTTCTTTTACTTTATTTCTCACCGAGGGGAAATTCTGTTGTCACATACACAGCTTCAGCTGCCAGTCCACACTCCATATTTGGTCTGGACAAGCCAGGTCCCTATGGACTGAGCTACTGCCGCCCCTAGTTACTAGTTACTTTGAATTTGCAAACAAACCACCTGATCAATTCATTAAATACAATTCCCTTTCATATTTGAAAGGCCACCATCTCTGTGAATGTCCCTGAAATATATATATTTTTTAATCTTATAGCGCACGATAATAAAATATCTTTTCAGACTTTGAAGGCTAAATACTCTTAAAAGAGCCATTTCGCATAGCGAGACTTTTAATTTTGCCACTGTGAAAGTTCAGTAAGAATTTCTGCAGACAAATAATTGACGGCTGAGTCTCTGTTGAGTCAATACCGACAGCCTTGGGTTGGCAGTCAGACCGAACCACTAGTCGAGGGCCGGCCCTGACTGCAGCTGTGAAATCAATGTAGAGCACAATATTTCCCTTTGAAATGTAATGCAATAGAAGTATAAAGACCTAAGTACCTAAATATTGTACTTAAGTAAGTACTGGAGTAAATCTACTTTCCAACACTGCTGATAGCACAGCCGCAGTTATGAGGTGACAGTGATGGTCTTTTACCTCGGCCTTTGCCACTTCCACGTCTGGGTGCAGATTGAGCATCTCCAGCAGGGCTCTGGTGCCGCCTTTCCGCACACCAATAATAATCGCCCCAGGCAACCGCTGCTGGGTGGCATTGTAAGAGGAGGAGGAAGAGGAGGATGAAGAGGAGTAGGCAGGGGGGCTGGAACCCCCGCTGCGTAATTCCCTTAAGCACACAGACAGCTGAGTCTGCAGCAGCAGAAGCACCAGCAGTGCTAGTATCACTGTCCACAGCATGGTGCCCGACACACACACACACACACACACACACACACACACACACAGAGGTGGAGTGGAGGTTATGTGCACACACTCATGAAGCTCCCGGACTTGTACAGAGTTGTGCTTGTTAACAGTCAGCAGGGGGCCTCAGGGGGAAGCTCTTCAATTGGACAACCTATGAACCAAGAAAAAAAAAAAATAAAGGTTAGCGTCCACTTTGTCTCACTACACCACTTTATTCTTTAACACAGACCCTGTGGTAGAAACACAAGGTGGAAGAGCTGCTGATAAACAAGCAACATGAGGTCCTCTTTATGTAAATGTATCTTAGAACAAAAATTCAGAAGGATGAAGATGAAGCTGCAGGCTGAGCTGAGATCTTTGTATCAAGTTTACTGCCACGTATTAGCACATCTTATGACAGATAAAGCCTGTAGCTCTAAAAACAAACAAAAAAAGCTCAGTGTCTGATCCTACAAATCAACAACTCTTCTGTCTGCAGCTTTCATCGTCAGTTATTTGTGTATTTGTGGATCCTCATTAGCTTGTGCTATAGCAGTTACTACTCTTCCTTTGGTTCACATATTGAAAGTCTCCAATTAAAACACTGATTCAGACATGAAATGAAATGTCCAATAAATTCACAAATAAATACAAATATAAAGGAGTAGAAAACAATTACAACAAATCAATAAGAAGACAAAAATATTAATAAATGGTTCAAATTACGTTAAAGAAGGTAAAGAGTGAGCCAAAGAGGCTCAAATGACAACTAATAATTTAAACAATACAGCTGCGTTTACGCACAAAGCTCGCCATGAAATGTAAAGACATCGGGAAAAGGCAAGAAAAAAAAGAGTTTGAAGCTAAATGTGGAAAAATGTTGCTGTTAATTTCAGTGTGGGCCACTTTATATTTACATTATATTAAATTAAAGTATATTAAATTAAATTAAAATCAATTCAATGTACAGACGGCACGCCATACGCTGCAACATAATCTTGAAGACTTCTGTATAAAAATTTAAATTGCATGAATGACAACTTTTGAGTGGTCAAATAAAAACAAACAACATTTTCTACACAATACAGCCACGTCACCACACGACAACGTGTTGTGACAGCTACAAATACACGAACAGATCTCCTGAAGATGCACAAGTCTGAAAAACAGGTGCGTCCCAAACATAAAAAAAAATCCCCCTGCAAAGAAAAAATAAAAAGGTAAAATGTCTCCTTGGAGGATGCAGTGTTGGCGTCACTCACAGATTTTAAGGGTGGAGTCACGGAGCATTTCTTTTCATCTCACATAGCTACAGCAGTGGCTCTATACACTCTTGCTTTCATGATCCCATATGCCTGAGACTGCGCTACACTCTAATGTGCCATTTTACAAAGTCCCAGTCCAAGCAGTGGTGGTTTCAGCCCAGAAAATAGGGCTGTGATGTGATTATGGCCAGAAGATATTGAAATATTAATCTACATCTAAAGCACACGCAGAAGAGATGCATTGAAAATTAATGCTGTTATGAGGTTTAGGGCCTCCCCAAGGAGCACTAACACCCCTCGGAGTTCAGCTGAACCATTTTAACAGTATAGCGGACGTGTTTCAATGAACGTCTGAACGCTGAAATATGTCTCATGGAGTTTATACTGTATTTGAGGAGGTTTCAAAATGTTCAGGTGTAAGAAAACACAGATTTTCACAGAAGTATTAAAAGAATGAACCGATCCTTCATTTAAGACTGTTTTGTTTCAGCTGAGCATCAAATACAGTAAAACATACATACAGATATATTCATTCAGAGACTTCTTAAACAACGCTTTGCCCTTGAGCAAGGCATGTCGGTCCCCATGTGTTCCAACAGAACTGATCAGCTGCTTCGCCACAGAGCAGAGGGGGAGGTTGTCACAGCTCCCTGAGGTTTTTTAGAGAAAATTCGTGTGAAACAGAAGTTTGATAAGAAAGGAGTTGCTGTTTCTGGCGTCGTTTCTCATGAGCTTATGTCGCCTGCATGTTCTGACCATAAACGATTGACAAGGTAAGAGTGACTCAAGGATCGAGAGCGTTAGATGACACTCGTGTTTGTATGAAAAATATCTGAGGCCAGGACAGAGTCTTGCATCGGGTTTGGGGCCCATAGTTGACCCAATAAAGGTTATATGTTGGTCAAATACATTCCCACCAGATCTCTAAGATCCTCCACCTCTGGTCTACTTCATGTCCCC
Source organism: Cephalopholis sonnerati (assembly GCA_019142605.1). Taxonomy (NCBI): domain Eukaryota; kingdom Metazoa; phylum Chordata; class Actinopteri; order Perciformes; family Serranidae; genus Cephalopholis; species Cephalopholis sonnerati. The sequence goes on along the minus strand of JAGQAX010000007.1, from coordinate 37,138,195 downwards.
GCAGAGTAGAGCTAAAAAGTACGCTGATGCTGCAGTCTGTGTCATTGCCTCTTGTCTCTGGAACAGCCTTCCAGAGGACGTCAGACTCTCTGATGCTGAAATCTTAAAACCTATGTTTTCAGACTTTCATTTTTTTGTAGCTCTTATTCAGTTAACTGGTATCAAACCTCATTCATTTCTCATTTTATTATGTGAAGCACTTTGAGTTGCTCTTGCTGTATGAACTGTGCTATACAAGTGAAGTTATGATCATAATTTGTGGGTGGTATTTTGTCTTAATTTTAATTCAGGCTTCGGTTCTGGGCAATTGAATGTTTTGACATTCATATGTCGGCTGTGTCTTCTGCGCTAGTCAGAATATGATAGATGCTTCAGTCAGATGTGCTGCGCGACATCATGACAATAAGCAAGAAATATTTATTTACATTGTGTACAAGCGCTGTACAAGTGCAGTCCATTCACCATAACTAAAGTGTTGTAATTTGCATTGTTGTGCACAAACTTTCCCTCAGTTTGCATTTGTTTCATGTTTGTGATTTCTATTTATCAAAATTTCATTTCCTCAACTCTGTGAGTTGGCTCTAACCATCGCTATTATGGTTAACTAAAACTAAACTAGCAGCACAGTGGTGCAGTGGTTAGCATTGTTGCCTCACAGTAAGAGGGTTCCTGGTTTGGACCCAGGGTGGAGAGCTCGAACCACGGGGTGGGGGAGCCCCTCTGTGTGGAGTTTGCATGTTCTCCCCGTGTCAGTGTGGGTTTTCTCTGGTACTCCAGCTTCCTCCCACAGTCCAAAGACATGCAGGTTAGTTGGTGACTCTAAATTGTCCGTAGATGTGAATGTGAGCGTTAATGGTTGTCTGTCTCTATGTGTGGCGATGTGTGCAGGGTGTACACCGCCTCTCACGCAATGTCAGCTGGGATAGACTCCAGCCCCCCCCATGACCCCCAACAGGATAAGCAGTTACGGAAAACAAATGAATGAATGAATAAAACTAAACTAAAACCAGGTGTGAAAAGACATTTCAGTTACTGAAATAAAATAAAAACAAGGCTTCAGAAAAAAAAGAAAACTAACTGACACGATATTGTGTACGTACAAAACGAACTACAACAAAATAAAAACGTACAGGAAATGTCTTTAATTTTCTTTTTTTGTCAATTGGGTTATATTTATCAACAAAACAAGCATGAGGAGGCATTGGTGCATATGTTAACTGGGACTGAGATATCTACATGACTGGGAGTCAAACGCCTTCACAAAGTGTAGTGTGTGTATCTCAACACTTATTCTGAACTTCTTAAATCTTTCCCTCCTGTATAATAATGAAGGAAAAGACTAAAACTGATACTGAATTCTATAGAAATTAAACTGAAGCAAGCAAACTCACTCTAAGTCAAAACAAAAAGTAAACATTAAACTCTGGTTCTAACTAATATGACAGGTGTGAACGATCACACTAACGACAGTGACGCAGGGCCATCGTTAATGTCATTATTTACACCTGTGCTCCTTTGCTGTCATGATGCAGACTGTCACAGAGGTCTCTAGGTGCTGAGACTATTATAAAAGCTACTAAAAGAGAAGGTAAGAGTTTCAATGTATTCCACATGCATGTGTTGTTCAGATCGTAATGAGGCCTACAAGAACTAAGTGGGGAAAAAGTGACCCTAACCCTGACAGACACAAAATCCCCCAGTGGCTGAGCAGATCTGCAGAAACAGCCATCACTGGTAGCTACCTGTACATCTACAGCTGTGCACACTTTGTTTATATCAGGCTGCAGTGCATTCTGGTCTGTTAAAGCTGCTCGAGAGATTGTTGGTTTCTACTTGTACGATTCATTTCTGTCTGCAGGACGCAAATATGCTTTTGCTCTTTGATTTTTAAGACATTTTCCGGCGATATCTGTGTGAGTTTAAATGTTTTCTGTCACTGTAGCTGCACTGGAAATATTTCTATTGTGTCAGCGTTGGGTCAGGTAAATAAGAAAATACATAAAACATGGTCCTTAAACTGCTCGCAGCTGTAACCTGCCAACAACGTTTTAACAGTGTTTCGGTACACAGTTGTTGCAAAACACTGCTAAAGCCTTCCTCTTGTTCTCCTGCTTTTCCTGTTGTTGCTGTTGTTATTATGTCAGAGCCGCCCTGATGAGACTGAGTTATTAATTAGTGTAACAATGTTCTGGTTCAGAGGAGGAACCCTGTCTAGCGTTGTTCCTGTAGTGGAGCACTAATTGCACCTTCAGGGAGAATCCCTGCACCTCAGACCTTCTGTGCTATCCCCTGGCTTGGCGACATTGTCGTCATTCGTGTTGCAACCTTTGCCATCCCTCGTTGACTGTGGGTGGGAGTTTCGGTGCGAAGCGGTGTGTGGGTTGTGTTTGTTGATGCAAATGTTATGGATGTGGTGACTTGCAGTTAGCAGAGAGGATGTGCTCGAATAGATTCGTTACAAGACGTAGATTTTGAGGTCTAAATGTTTTTGTGAATAATCAAAGAATATTCACAATGAATAGCTTCAGACTAGTTACTGATAAAAATGTACGTGTGTGAAATTATAGTGAGTTAAAGTACCTTTATTTCAAAGGGAAATTAAACAGTTTTTTCTTTTTGTCCATTGTGAAGGTTGTAAGATTTTTGATTTAACATTTAAAAAAAAAAAAAAATCAAGGCCATTTTCCTGTATTTTATTATGAAAAGAGCTGAAGGTTGTTTTATCACCTTTGACTTCACCTAGCAAGAATGAGAATTCAGAGGCTGCACAAGTTTGTTTAATATGAAAAGGTAGATAAGCCATGAAAACCAAACACAATCCTGTCAGTGACGTTTGTGTTTTGATCCTTCAAATCCCCTGAAATGCTTAAAAGTATTGTCTCTGAGTCTGTCAAAAAAAAAAAAAAATGAAACCATATAGTTGTTTTGGACAAAGAACAGCCAGTAAATTGCTTCCTAAATATTTCAAGACATCACCATTATGATGCTCGCTCGCTGTGGTCTCGTGAAGCTCCGAGAGAAGTCAAAATTACAGGAATACCCTTTAATCAACCAGCGCGGCTCACCAAGTACAGCGCTCAATTAAAATTCCATATGCGGCTCAGAGGCTTGTTGTCATCATCTAAACTGCTCTGCATAGCTCACTGATTGGTCTGGTTTGCAGCTGCAGAGCTCAACAGGCTCTCAGTGGATGGTTTTATCAGACCAAAGTCAAGTCAACTTTATTCATGTAGCACTTTAAACACAGAGTTGATTCAAAGCGCTCTTACAGCACACACAGAGAAAAGCAAAATCAAAAGAAGGAAGTGAGACACATGATAACAGCAATAAAATAATAATAACAGGCTAGTGAGTAAACAAGTGTTTTAGGATGACTCTTGAAAACCTCAGTGGCGGGGGAGAATCGGACGATGGGAGGAAGAGAATTCCAGAGTTTTGGAGTAGTGACAGAGAAAGTCCTGTCCCTGTAACACTTAGTCCTGGATCTCGGGACACTCGGGACAAACAGAAGACAAGTCTTTGATCAGACGATCTCAGCTCTCTCATAGTGTGATAAAGGGGGCGAGGTCCTTTAACACTTTGTAGACAAACATCAGAATCTTAAAGTATTCTGTGGGAGGTAAGAATGGGGGTGATGTGCGCCTTCTTTTTTTGGCCTTGTAAAATGAAGGCGTGTTTGACTTCCTTCAGGTCAGAAGTACTGAGAATTGATCTGAGTTTGAAGACGGTACGCAGCTGCATGAAACTCAATTTTACTACTTGATTGTTTGTTTGTCAAACTTCAATTATGAATCAAATATGACAGAGGGGGCCAATGGGCCAAGATAAGGAGAAATAACGCTGGTCAAGTGCCGTGGTCTAAATAAAAGACCTTCAGTTTTACTCCCATTGAGCTGGAGAAAATCTGCAGCCATCCATGATTTGATATCATGAGGACAGTTATTGAGCTCAGTTGGTTTGTTGATGTTTGGCTCTAAGGGGAGTTCGATCTGCGCGTCATCTGCATAACAGTGAAAAGATATATTATGTTTCTGAATAATGCGCCTGAAGGAAAGTACATAGATGGAGAAGAGGACCAAGTATGGAACCTTGGGGTGCGCCACAGGAGATGGGAACCAAGAAAGAAAATGAGTCACTGATAAAGACAAAGAAGGATCTGTTGGATAAATATGAAGAGAGCCAGTTTAAAGCAGAACCAGAGACCCCAGCCCCATGATTCTGCAAACCACAGATATACATTTGTACTTTTCATTAGTAGGCTATATTATCAATGTTTATGTATATGAACTGACTTTGTCACTGGGAGGTGGAGGGGATGGTGGATGATGTGAGACATCAACAAAAGAGGCTCATATTTAATATGTTCTCCCCGTGTCAGCGTGGGTTTTCTCCGCTGTCGTCGTCTGCAGGTTAATTGGTGACTCTAAATTGTCCGTAGGTGTGAATGTGAGTGTGAATGGTTGTCTGTCTCTATGTGTCAGCCCTGTGATAGTCTGGTGACCTGTCCAAGATGTACCCCGCCTCTCACCCAGTGTCAGCTGGGATAGGCTCCAGCGCCCCCGCGACCCCTAACAGGATAAGTGGTTACAGAAAATGAGTGAATGAATGTTGATAAAAATGTGTTCAGGGCAGAATGTATTTACTGTTGCAAATATCTGGGAGTTCAAGAAAATCTGGTAACGATATGTCGGCCAGTAGTCATTTTTAACCTTTTGAAACCAAAGCATTTGTCTTGATTTCTTTTAAAAACAAGAAGAAATTACCCCCCGAAAAATATTAGCAAGGCATTAGTAAAAAATAGAAAATTAAAAACAGGAAAAATAGAAAAAAAAGAAGAAAGAAAGTTAAAAACAAACAAACAAGGAAATGACTCGGAAAGAGTGCTTTAAAATTATAATAATTCTGTAACATTGTTTTAAAATGTAATGATAATTATTATAAATATAGTTTTTTCATAGATTTTTTTTCTTTTTTCCCTATTTTTTTAAATAAGTTTCTGAATCTATTTTATTTATTAATTTCTTTCTTTTTTTTTTTTTTTACAATTTGTGTGACAATTTTTAAGTTACTCTTTGTCTTTTTTCCCATTTCTTTTGAGAGAGAAATTGCACCAGTTAGGGTTCAAAAGTTTAAGTACTTGTGAGAGGTATCTGAAAGCAGCACAAGAAAGGTTATGTTGCTCCAGGTTTCAAAGGGTTAAAACTTCAATCTTTCCTTTTTTTGTAACCACAGTACGTATTGAGAGAGACAGTTAACAGATGAGAAATCAACCTTTCAGTACTCTCTGGTGGAACACTGTTTGTTAATAACCTCACTCCCAGTTCGGCATTTCTCTCCTGTAATTTCTTCTTACATCTTGGCCAACACATACACACATGCTGATATACCTGATATAGCTATGTGTCACTTATGTCATTTGAACACTTCTCTGTGAATTCAACCGACATCAAACGTCCTTTAAATGAACTCATGTACATTAGCTGCTGGCAGCGAGCCGAGAGGACGCCAGACTCAGAGCACCTACAGTCATCATTTTGATGTGAAGTGGCAGACTGTGGGCTGATGCCAATCACAGTGTGGAGTGTGTACAGTTTATGTGTGTTTGCATGAGAGCAACTGGAAAAAAAGAGATGTTTTGGCAGGTTTGTGTGCATGTGTGTGTGTGTGTGTGTGTGTGTGTGTTGCACAGCGAGACACATGCCTTGTGTTAAGTGGCTGCATGAGTCCCTTGTGACTCCCCTGCAAACTGGAATACTCCCCTGCTGTCAAGTCTCTTTGCTCCCGCCTCACCTCATGACCTTCCTCTCTCTGCCCCCGCCACCTCCCACCCTCCTCCTCACCTGTCCTCGTCCCCTTCAACCCTCACCTTTGTTCACCGTTTCCTCAGCCTGCTCCTGACTCTGTCTTCGTGACTCGTTTGAATCCGTCCCTGTTTATGTGGCTCCGCTAACAAATCCCGGCACCATGCTAATGGGGATGCCCTGCAGCAGCCTCTCAGCTGCTCATAAATAAAACAGAAGCGCACCTTTCTGCCCTGAAATATTTTTGAGTGAATGAACTTTTAATCTTGATGAATCAGAAATGAGACAGGATTGGGTTTATAAATGAGAAACAGCCCTGTGTTCACTTTCTACAATTTTGCTGCAATTTGAACTTTTTCTGGGGCACAAATATGCAAATGTGCATTTTTGTAATTTACTTTTACTGTTTTCTGAAACTTTTGGATTCAAAACATATAATTAGGTCCAGTGTGTAGGGGGATATATTGGCAGATATAAAATACATTAAAATGAGTATGTTGTCTTTAGAACGTAATCACCTGAAAATGAGAATTGCAGTGTTTTTGTTACCTTAGAATGAGCCATTCATATCTACATAGAAAGCTGGTCCTCGTTTATGGAGGTCACCATGTTGCACTGCCATATTTCTATAGTAGCCCAGAATGGACAAACCAAACACTGGCTCTAGATAGAGCCATTCACATTTTTGTATCAGCCAACAAAGTTAGAAGTCCATTGGGAAAAAACAGATTTTTTTTTTTCGTGAAACTACTTTATTCAGTGTTCCTACCGATTTAAAACACCTGGTCCATTTGTTTTGGAGAGGAAGAGGCCTCTGCGGATAATTCGGGTCCTGGTAAAAACCTCCTGAGCATCCGGATTTTAAGTTATCAGAGGAAAAAAAGGCGAGCACACATTAGCAGGTGCTAGGCTAGCGGCCTGCTAAACAGCACTGGAGAAACTTAGATTTGTTACATGCTTTTAAAAGTTTAATCACCTGGTTTGTTTTACGTTGGAGAGGAGGAGACCTCTGTAGATAATTCGGCTCCTGGTACAAACCTCCTGAACAATGAACACCGAAGGAATTCTGACCTGGAGAAGTTTCAGCTGGCTTCAATCTGCAATCCTCACTGCTAAATCTTAATACTGCCCCTTTAATGTGTGTCAGTAAGATTCTTAAAACCCAAACTTCACTGAATGTTCCCTGCAATATACATATGTGTCTATATTTTTTTACCTAAAAAAACAAAACTGAATTGGGGGAAAATATGTTTTCCAAAGCATAAACTTGAGACATTTTGTCTGTGTCTGATTTTTGATTTTATTTTCTACTGTTATCACTCTTTCCTTAACTTTAAATTGCTTTTTTTTATGATACAATATTTTTTGAATAATCAGATGTCTTGCTTTTACTCAGCGTAAATGACACAAAATCAAAACAAGATGGCCGAATTCATTAGCACCACTTAATGGCTGGACGGCTCTTTTCATCATCGCCATATGAGCCCTGAGTTAGCCTCTTAGCCCTGCTCAATGAGGCTCACATGACTCATTGCAAGTCCTTGTCTTCTCCGCTCATCGCTCCTTGTGATTCACATTAGCCAGCATGGATAGGGAGAACAAACAACAACAACAACAAGGCCAGGATTGTCAATGATGCGCGAATTCTCCATATTGACAAACACGACTATCTATCCGGAGTGGAAAAGATGGAGATGGAGAGAAAAAGGGAGAAGAGGGGAGGGTGGAGTGTAATTATCTGTGAAAGGCAGATGCTGTCATCTGCGTATTGGGAGAGTCCCCGTATCTCATAAGTTTTGGGGTGTGTGTGTGTGTGTGTCTCATCTCATCTGCATGTGTGCAGCGCCCTTTGCCTTTTGTGCGAGCACGCAGCATGCGGCTGCCTGCGATCCAGGCCCTTGGAAATATCTTTTTACTGAGCGATGGTATTTGGGGGGGCGGGGGAAGGATTATCCTGTACAGAGAGACGGAGGGTGGCAGGGAGGGAGGAGACGGGTGGTAGGGAGGCAGGATGGGGCTGAGGTGCAGTTGGTGTGTGTGTGAGTGTGTGTGCTCTGCAGGAGGGTGTGTGTGTAAGGCTGCAAGGAAGATTGTCCCTGGTAGGGGGTGGCATGGTGAAACGCTTTGGATTGCCAAGCCTGTCATATCACCAAGGCTGTGAGAGTCAGATAAAACTCTCTCTGTCCTCCTTCCTTTTCTTTCTTCTTCCATTCATTCCCCCCTCTCATCCATCTCTCTTTCACACTCTGGACTCCTTTCATTTCCTTTTATTTGCTGGGTCTCACCTTCATTTCCTCACCCATTTGTCTTTCTTCATGTCTAAACTTTAACGCCGGCCGCACTTTCTCAGTTTTCTGTTTGTGTCCGTATACCTTTTTTGTATCCCGCTCGACCAATCACGCCTGCTGATTACAGCACACATACATCACATCCACAGACGTGATTGCCTTTCAGAATAAAAACCGCAATGTAACAAGGCCGGTCCTATTTCCCATTCCGTTCCCATTACCCGCCTGGAGAGAAGATGGCCAGCACTCGGAGGGGGGTCTGTAATCAAAATAGATGAAGCCATCTGAGAAAGACGGGAATCAGTCATGCTTCCAGATCGGGCCGACCGCAGGCGTTCTTCCTGTGTTCCCCAGCACAGAAAAGATGGAGAACAATGAACAGAGAGGACTGAGATGGTGGTTTATAATGTTTAATGATGTTTGATAACAAAAACGAGAGATTTCACCAGTCCAGTTTTCTCCTTCTCCCATTACAATATGTTTCAGAAATCCTTTTTAAGCCCAACGAAGCTTCCCATCTGCAGGCAGGTCTTTCAAAGTTCATAGATAAGATGAAAGAAACACGAGATGTGGATAAGAGAGTGAAATCAACTCTCCCGTCTCTATTGAAGTCAAGGAGTTTTGCCTCTTCCAGGCACTCTGTCTATTTGTGTGAGGAGTTTGAGGCACCCTGCTCCAGGTACAGGGGCCTGGGGAGAGATACGCTCAGTTATCTGCATGAGTGGAAGACTTGATCTTCTCCTGAGAGAGATTCAGAGTAAAGACGGATACAGAGAACGAGCAAAAAACAGAAGTAGGACCTGACAAGAGCTTCTTTGTCTCTCTCTCAGAAGTTTATCTGTGCTGCCGAAGTATGTATGGGCATTAATAATAATATCATGTGCTCAAGTGAAATACTTGTACCAGTATACATGCATACAGAGATATTCTTTAACCCACGAGCCCTGCAGATATGAAGTATGTGTGCAATACGTTGCATTTTCTTTCTAATCTGTCGCCCCTTTAGGCAGGACGGCATCAGTTCTTTACACACACACACACACACACACACACACACACACACACAGATCTGTTTTATGATGGAAGTCAAGGTTTGGCTAGGTTTAGGCACAAAAACAATGTAGTTAGGGTTAGGGGAAGATCATGGTTTGAGTTAAAACAAGAACTTAGTTTAGGTTAAGTAACCAAGTGATAAAGGTTAGGGCACAAATGTGGCCATAATCAAATGAAACCAGTGTTAGCTGTCTATAGGAATCAAACTAACCCCATCTCACACTGAAGTCGTTGAAATCCAACGCTTTGTCAGTGACTTTCGGCGTCAGACAGCGACAAAAAAGGTGTCCTTTCACATGATACGCAGCTGGTCACCGTTACTATTTAACAGCGCCTGGCGGTATCAGAGGGATACAATAAAAGTTAAGGCAGCGGTAGTCTGAGTAGGGGTAAGAGGGGAAGTGGAAGGGTCCAACAACCACGGACTTTCACCCAGGAGGCTGGTGTTTACTTCCTGTAGGATTGTAAAGCCAAACCCTGTTCTTTTCTCCTAAACCTAATCACGTACATTAGTTGTTAGAGGGAAAAAAAACATCAATTCATGTTTTTGTAGCGACGCAATTGGTTTATTTTGAAAGACTGTATGCAAACTGTACATTTCCTGTGAAAACGGAAGCGTGTTTTGAAAACAGACAATGCGTGTAGCAGGCTGAACTTGACACAGTGTCCCAGAACATCAACAACCAACACACCCAGGGTACCTTTCACATCGTACCTGGATGTGGAACGTCTAACTCCAAACGCTGGTATGTGACGAGGTCGGAGTGAGAATGTCGCAAACAGTGCAGTGGTCCTACATGTCAAACTATGAAGTTCTAGGCACCTCTCCAGTGTCAGTTTTGGACGTTCAGGGACGGCATGTCAATTTACGCTCGTTACAGGCACTGTCTTTTTAAAATAAAGTTCCAGTTTCACAGTAAAAGTACAAATTCCACTTGTTAATGCATAAAGTCTCTTTTTAAAGTCTACTTCCAACATTTGTTTACTTTATTAGGTTTAGGCAACAAAAGTACGTGGTTAGGTTCAGAAAAAAACATGGTTTGACCTGAAATATCAATGTATCATCATACAACAGTGCATATGATATCCTACAGCAATGCACACATGACGGTTCTTATGATATCGTAGGAATTAGGAACTTAGGAACTAAGAATGATGTTACGCACTCCACATAAAGTTACGCAGGTTAGGCTTAGGCAGGTAAAGTTACTGTGGTTAGGTTTACAAACATAAACATGGTGATGACATATCTTAAAATGACTCAAAGTTCACACAGTTCCAAACACAGGTCTCCTCGGGGAAAGCCCTGTGTTTTGTGACCCATCCACCACCCCGACCTCTCTCCTGATAGGGACTGCTTTCTTCATTACTCCCGTCAGTGCATTTCCAAATACGTCAGCCTTTCCAAATACGTGGCTCATACAAGAATCACTGTACAAACTATGCATGAGCGCAGCCTGAAAATAAATATGTTTGTTACTAATGTAATTGTTATAAAATAAGTCGGATGACTTTTGGTTTCACACGGGACACAAACAGTTCTCTTGGGTGAAAGTCTGGAGTTTGGTTGACCATTTCTCGCTCTTTATACTATGGCAGTGTGGGCATCAAAAAATGACACTGCCCGGTTTGTCTCATACAAATGCTTAGGGTGCCTCTGTGCATCAGAATCTGACGCTAAGGGTCGCTGACCAAGCATCTGTATTTGATGAGCTGGCTTTGTCACTGGGAGGTGAGAGGGATGAGGGAAGGCATCTGTCAAGCTGCAGACCACAAACAACAGCGAGTCATCTCTGCGTTTCAGTGGCCTCATGGCCAACAAACATAGTGGCCCTTTGCTGTTTTCCCAGCAGGGATAGTGCCACAAAAGGCAGTTGGTTTTAACAGAGACATTGCTGTTTCGGATTGTATCCCCCAAACTTGGTATTTTAAGCCAACTAGCGGACTAAGCCAACTAAACGTAACCACGTTAACCTAACATATTCTCACTCCCACCTCGTCACATATGGACATTTGTACAAGGACTTTCCATGTCCTGATTGACGTGAAAGCTACCCTGGGTGCGTTGGTTGTTGACGTTCTGGGATGGTGTGTCAAGTTATGCCTGTTAAATGCAATGTCTTCTTTCAAAACACACAATTTACTGTTTACATACAGTCTCTTTCAAAATATCACACTATGTCAGTACAACACCGTAAATTGGTGTTTTTTTCCTTTAACAACTAGCGCACGTGGTTGGCTTTAAGAAAAAATGACAGGGTTTGGCTTTATAATCTTACAGGATGCTTTCCTGAGTGAAAGTCGGTGGTTGTTCGACCCATCCACCTACCCCTCCTGCCCATCCTACTTGGACTTTCGTTGTCTTAACTTTTGTTCTTGTCAGTGCCAAACACCTGAACCTGTAACGCAGACCGACCGCGTATCATGCTGACGTTAAAGGACGGCTTCTTTGTCAGTGTCTGACGCTGCAAGTCACTGCCCAAGCACTGGATTTCTACGACTTCGGAGTGAGATGAGGTTGCGTTAACCACAGCGTTTTTTCAACGTGTCCACTACATAACAACATGCAAACGTAACTTATCTGTGGTTTGCAGAAACGTACAATGCCAACATTTTTTCTGGTGGTTGAGTTTTAAGTGCACATATGTCAGGATGCTTCCTATGGTGGAAATGGAGGCTAATGTCTCATAGAGTATTGCAAATGCTCAAATGGCGGTGCAATAGTGCCATTAAAAAAATTAAAAATTAATTTACTGCATGTTTTTTTTTATTTAACCTTCAGTTTTCCTCTGAGTTCACAGCTCAGGTGAACGACAGAAACTGTCTCTTGTTTGTACAAAACAGAATTATGCATTCATTAATCTACAAGCTGCCAAAAGTAGGGCACTAGAACATGGTAATAAACATTTTTTTTTATCCAGTAAGGAATTAAAACACAGATTCTTCGCTAGCTGCCAAGTTTATGTGCAAAGTATCAGTGATTGGATTAGTATTTAGCTGAAAGCAGCTCAAATCAGTGTGGTGAGTTTACATACACTGAAGCTTCACACCGAGGACCTCCAACATAGCTGGCGGACTGCTGAAAGCCTCTCGTCACCTCATGTAATTTTATCATTTCTTTATTTGTTGGCTTCTCTCTCTGTGTTTATCTCACTGGCTCTGACCTTTGCTGAGGTCTGTCCATCTTTTACCCATCAGCCCCCTGCTGCTTTTCAAATTAGACTATTTGGAAAAAAAAAACCCTCTCTGAGCAGCCCAGCAGCCCACACCCACCACCCTTTCACCCACTCATCATCTTATTCATTCACACATGCATAACACCCAGATACACCCCCGCTTTAACCCCTCCCTTCCCCTCCTCCCTCTTGCATATTCAGCCGTGCACGCTCCAAGATCTGGGTCAACCGTATCAAACACCAAAATGCGCCTGCTCCTTCTCCTCTCTGGTGTGTGTTTAGTGTGTGTGCGTGTGTGTGCAGGAGGAAAAAGTGGGGGTTCTACAGTACTGTTGTTTTATCAGAAATTGCTCAGGGGGCGTCTGATGAAGAAATCCAGTTTTATCAAAGGAATCTTGTGTGTGTGTGTGTGTGTGTGTGTGTGTGTGTGTGTGTGTGTGTGTACATGCATAAAAAAGCAAGCTGTTTCTCTAATAATGCATATGTATATGTGTTTGTGTGTGTGTGTGTGTGTGTGTGTGTGTGTGTGTGTGTGTGTGTGTGTGTGTGTGAGAGAGAGAGAGAGCCAAACAGGAAAGCAAAGCGTGCTGGGGGTGTGTGTAAATTTTGCTCTAATTAAAGGGGGGTCTGGCCTGAGTGTCTGGGCACACAATCCACTCTTATGTCTGCATGTCAGGGGTGTGTGTGTCTCTATCTGTGTGTGTGTTTACATGGCCAAACTGGCACAGGGCCGATGCCATTTGGATTTAGCGAGGTGAGAGAGATTGAGAGGTAGCCTGCCTGGCGATGCTTCCCCTGAGTCAAGTGCACGATGGGGCCATCTTTCTTCCTCTATTTCACTTTTTGTCATTCATGTCTTCCTTGATCCTCTCTTTGCCTTCCTCTCTTCTCCATGCAGAAATAGTTTATCCACCGTTCAAGGTTGAAATACAGTCTTTGTAAAGGCATAAAATCTCAGTTCAGAACGTGGCTTCAGTCTAAAGACAGACAAACACTTATGAAACTACAAAGAATTCAGAGAGCACATTTCTCCACCAAGGTCACCAAATCTTCTAAATTTTGACATCTAAGGGCACATGGGTGTAGTTTTTGGGTCTTCGCATACTTCAGATTTTAAGAATACCCACATTTTTTAGTGTTTATCAGGGAATATTAAATGCTGTGTTCACACTACGAGCAACACAGCAACAGTGTGGCCAACAACCATAACCATTTCCTAGATCTGAGTACATAAGGAATTGAATGCAGGTATCCTTTTCAATACTACTTGGTATTGGTATTGCACATGTTAGATACTGCGTATCATAAGCCACGTTTACAAGAAAATGATCCGCTGAAAACAATCATTTCTTATTTTTGTTTTGAAAAAAGTTCCGTGTTCAGACGACAACGTTTTGATGACAGTCGCCGTGCACAGGGATCCTCAAAAATGACCAAAAACGCTGTAGCACACATGCCAGGCCAGTAGTGGCGTGACTTTGTCATGAAACAACACGCCCCTGCACATGTGCACTTCCCTCTACAGAGTGGTGATGTATAAACAAACAAAATGGCAACCGCACAAATGTTTGTCTGGACGGACGGCGAGGTGGAGCTGCTACAGTAAATCTACACTTTGCTGGAGAAGCGTTGTTAAATTCAACAGAGTGAGCAGCACAGACAGAGCTCGGGAGTCCGCCATTGTTGTTGTGATGGTCGACTATCTCGCCGTGTGCCTCGTGACTGGAACCGTAACGCGCATGTGCAAAAAGTCTCCGTTTTAAGAGGATACTGCATATTGCACGTTTACATGACAACAGACACGGTGCTGTTTCCAAAAAATTGCACTCTGGAACCCGTTTCCAAAACGTTGCGTTTTCAGGCACCCAAAACACCGCTGTCCTGTAAACGATCAGCCAAAACGTAACTAAAGTTTACAGTTTTTGGTTGAAACCATTGTCATATAAACAGGACCATAGTGCACTGAGATTTGTTACAAACTATTAAGCCCTCGCTCATCACTTTAGGCTTTATTCCTGGCTGGTTGGCCACCTTTTACCTTTCGTAGACTCAGTCACTGGTATTTGTTCATTTATAAAAACATACTGGTTAAACTCCCTTCACACATCTGCACTTTGATTGAAGAGAGACTTCAGCTGGTTCTTGTCATTGTGTGTCGGTGTTTCTAATATCTCTACGGTACATGTTACTGTGTATCTTTTATGTTTTTTATTGTGTTGTAGTTTGGCTGTAACTATTTGTATACTGCTGTCTTGGTCAGGTCTCTCCTGTAAAAGAGATTGTTGATCTCAACAGGACTTTCCTGATTAAATATGGGTTAAAAAAGAAAAAATTAATTGGGTTATTTCGGTTATTTCACGTACCAATACCCAGCTCTAGTGACCACTGACTGTGGCTGTTTTATTTTTTGCTGTAGTGCCACAGATGGGCAAAATCAAATTATATTTGGCAGGATTACCTGGAGTTGACTCGTGCACCTGTCTTCCAAACTTTGGCAACATTAGCACAATATTTTCAAGAGTTTTGGAAGTTCGTGTGAAATAGGCCACACATGCCAGAATTTGGCAACCAATTAGAGCGAAACAATTTTTAGAAAACATTTTTTGCAAGATCATGAATGTGATGTTGCAGATTTTGTGAGGACTGGATACAGTGTGTAGGAGGAGCGGTGGAAAAGGTGATGTTTGTAAATGGTTATAATTTCAGAATGGCTGATTATTCTTGAAGCAAAGAGTCCAGGAAAATGTATTTATACATGGAGTTATCTACAACAAAAACGAATCATTTCTCCCTCGGGCCATAATCTAACCCTGCACTAAAGTTCACTGAAGGTGTCAAGTTTTGACAAAAAAATCTAAAGCAAGAGGGTCTATTATATATTAAAAGCTGTGGGGGTAAATTTCTGATTGTTGCTACTTTGAGGGGAAACACATCATTTTAATTACTGCAGCTTCACAGACCACACACACACTGTGCTTAATTCACACCCCTGTCCCCTCCCCGCTGCCAATATCCTTGTTTATATGCTCACACACACATACACGCACACACACACACTTACAGACTCAACATATGTGGTCTCTCTCACAGTGACAGTGGCCCCGACAGCTTGGCCTGACAGTGAGAGGAGACTGACCCGTCAGAGTGGATTTAACCCGACTGTCACTGAGTGACGGGACACTCGAGGGGTGCAGGACTGTTGTGTGTTGTGTGTGTGTGTGTGTGTGATATTTTGGGGGGTGAGGGAAGGGAGGATTTGGGCGCGTCCCTCTTGGCACATCGGCGGGGTCAGCAGCTCCGGGGCAGCAGACACCATTGACTTGTTGTGTTGGGTGAATTCAGTGTTGTTTGCTGTACGTGTTGAGCGTCATATTTGTGTACATATGGGCGTCTGGAACGAGGGCGAGCTGACAGATGGGGGCGGGCAAGTAGTGTCTGGTCAATATCATCACGGGCCAGCGAGCCCGAATATTATCTGGGTCCTGAACTGTGGCTTTTCTGGGTTACATGCTGGACAGAAAACAAGACAGAGAGTGAAGGAGAGAGGGAAAAAAAAGCAGATGGTGTTTATGTAAAGAGAAGAGGATTTGAGTGTTGGAGGAAGAGGAGTGAAAAGTGAGTGACAGATGAAGAGAAAGAAATGATGTACCAGCACCATCAGGTGTGTTTGGGCTCCTGCTGCTATCCTTACCATGGCAACGATTGTTCAGGTTGCTCTCACCTGGGCAGTGGGCTCCAGGGACTGAGGATTATTAAAGCGAGGAGGTTGAGTGGAGGGTTGGAAAAAGACAGGAAGAGAGTGAGAGAATCAGAAGATGAGGGAGGGTGTTGGCGGTGGTGGTTGCAGATGATGCCACAGTTGGTGTGGTGTTAACGGCCAAACGGTGCCCTACGGCGACAGTAATAAACCAAAGCGGCTGCTGGTGGCTTTGTTGGCCAAAATGGGCGATTAGTCTGATTGGTGTCTCAACTGTTCAGCCCTAAAGTAAACACAGACACACAGAGAGACAGATACCCAGGCTAGCAGGCATGTTTGGGCTTTTTTAAAGCTGCAGTAGTCGAGATCTTTAAAAAAAAAAAAAAAACACTTTCAGTATGGTTTTTCCAACGCAAACAGTCCTCTTAATGTGGGCGGGGTTGTTGTCACTCACTGCTCCGTCCAGCACTCACTGTATTTCCTCCTTTATCAGTCTGCACCTGGTTTATCGTCCACAGAACGAGGCTGCACGCCAACATTTTCAGAGCAAAATAAAACAGGCTGCAGTGAGAGTCTCTCTCCATGGGATATTTCAAAATAGCAGGTTTGTGCATTTAGTCCTTCTCAGGCAAGCTCAGGGGTTTAGTGTTGCTGTAGCCCACAGGAACAACACTCTGTGACGCTTTTGTTTTTCTCTGAGTGAGGATTAGAATATATGCAGTTCACATAACCTGTTGGAAATTAATATATACAAACGCTTAAAGATCCACTCATTACTAAAAGTGTATGGCATATAAAAACTAAAGGGATGGTCAAAGTTGTCACAGTGAAATTTAAGGTGTGTTGATGGATTCACGTCATCAACTCATGCACTCAGTAACATAACAAGAAAAACAGTAACCGGCAGATAACGGAAGGAAGATGGAATGCCAGATGATACCTGCGGCCCAATGGCAGGTTTATAGCCACAGTCAACATCTAGTGAGTTGGATTAGTTTCTGCCCTGTCTTGTATTTAACTCATCTTATTTAAAAAAAAAAGTCTTTAGCTTTCTCTTTTCAAATTTGTCAGACATTTTCTGTAAGACTATTAAAGTAATATTGCGTGTTGTATGTTTTATGTTTTACAGATAAATGAAATAAACATGGATGAAGTTAACATTAGCAGATTCAGGAAATGAAAGGAAATTAACTAAGTCATGGCACAGTTTTTAAACAACATACGATTTAATTGTTGGGCTTTCAAGTCAAAAGGTTCAAGTCCAAATGAAGTCACGAATCATTGGTGTCAAAGTTTAAGTTGAGTCAAGCCTCTCTGGTTTTTGTCAGGTCTAAAGTTATCAAATTTGTGACTCAAGTCTGACTTGAGACTATCTGTCGTCCTGATGAGTATTACTGAATATTTATTTACACAAGAGTTGATGAACTGAAATGTACCAAGGCAGGATTTAAAAGTTCACATTTTGCTTAACTGCAGCAGAGGTAACTTCCATGTGAGGCAGCAGAAAGGAGTTAAATAACATGTCAGAGCACTGATGGTGTCATTGCTCAGCTTTTTGCCTCCCAAGTTAAAATGCTGATGCTCAGGCAGGTGAGGAAAACTCCGCAGCAGCTGTCAGCCAGCTGCATGTCAGCGCGTTCATGTCAAACTTCCCCTCTTGAGCTTTAAGATTAAAATAGAAAAACAGCAATGAGTGAGTCCTGAATCATCAGAGGAGGCTGGAATTTGAATTTTTGCTTTCGTTTAGGAGCATAAATACAAAGTTATGTTGGGACGGTTACGAGAAATGTGCTGTTTATTGCAGAGATGTCGATGAGCCTCCTAACAGGCACCTGCTTCAATGAATATTTTGACGTTAGAGCAGCTTAAATTTTCAACCAGTCAATGCTAAATGCCACCCTACCCTGCAGCTCCATTTAGCCTCTTTTGGTGGATTAATCTGGTTTTAAATACATATATATATATGAGTGCTGTATTTAAGTACAAATTTGAGGTACAGTATATCCATTTAATACAACATCATACTTAGCTTATTTGCTGGTCAAGCATTAGCTCAAAAGCTCCAGATTATCAGACCAGATCATAACAATTCCAAATGACTTGACTCGTCTTACTTTACTTATAGTAGAGACTCGACTTGACTTGCTTGATTCTCACCACAGTAACTTGAGACTTGAAGGATAAGACTTGAGACATGTGACTTCAGTCTCATTGATACTTCCTTTCTGTATGAAAACAGGTGTGTCAAATGCAACCATGGCTGCCCACGTTCTTCCATGTGTCCTTTACATTGGCACAAATACATCAACTAGATGGCGCTATACAGGTAGCGTTGTGCATGCCCGCGGTCTGTTAGGCCATTAAATACATTACGACATCTGCACAGAGAATTCTAGATTCGCTCTGCTCCATTTTGAAATGTGGGTTGTGTTCTACAGTCTTTTCTCTTGTGAATTATCCCTTTGCTGAGCTCCGCCCTAGGACGCAGACTGGCTAATCATAACGTAGCATCGGGCTGGCTCAGACCAGGGTCCGACAACAACACAGCTGTACCCCATCGTTTCAGATTTCCTTCATTTTCAGGCTGGTTTTGTGGATTTGGAGCTAAATGTTGTGCCTGGGGCACGTCGTGTATTAATGATACTCGTTACCTGGAGAGGTTGGAAAAAGATATACGGTTCTTCCCTGTTCCAAAACCAAAATCAAACCCTGAAAAGTGTAGGGTTAGCTAGCTAGCTACTGAAGATATAGCCTACTGAATGTATACACATGCTGCTTTTGCTTTGTAATGATTATAACAGTGAAACAAAGACCGACCCTGCTGTACAGGAACCAGTGAAGGAAAGCAGGGAAATGTTCATCTGCACACACTGTGATGCCACACAGCTGGTTCAGTATCAGTGAAGTTTCCCTTTATATTCATTGTCTTCTGTGTGGATCAGCAGTGATGTGGTGGTTCACTTTTACACTGTGATCTGTAGCCTATAGTTGGGCTTTAGCTTCTAACTATCTTTGTCTTTTTAACCTGTTGTTGCTGCTGAGTCAGTTTGACATCCTGGATATATCCTTCAAACACAGACTGTATTTTTTTTTCCAAAAAATATGATCATATTTCTTCAGGGAGGGCAGTTAGTTACAGTGTGGGCTCCATGCTTAGTCCGACAGCTTGTCGGACTATCACAAAGGGGCGAGGCTTATTGAAAGATCAATTACGCTACACTGCCCTCAAGATCTGTGTAGTACTGCTTTGTATCCATATAAGCCCTCAGACAACTCAAATAGGGAGAAAATGAACACAAAGTACGGACAGACAGCTCCATCTGTATATGTACGTGGCGTTGAGCATAAATCAGCCATTACTCCCACCTCTAACAGTTTGACAGACAGTCATGTATTTTTAAATGAGGCCATTAAAGTGTGTTAAAAGGAAGAAAATCAACTGATGAGTGAAGAAAGTTCCCCCTCGTTTCTGTGGATCATTAGGACGTTGGTGAGCGGACATAACTGTGTGATTAAGTGCTGTTTGCAAAGTGTAACTCGCACGCCGCTATAGATTCTTTAAACTGACAGTTTAAACTCTTGCAGAAAATGTCTCTGCCAAACAAGACGCACATAATAGACCGAGCCCTGCAGTAGCTCCAAATTAGGCTGAAAGTCTGAGTCACAGACGGAGACGTAGGTGCAAATGCATGCACATGTATTTACACGCACAAATGTAGACGGACAAATTACACTCTAATAACTGCATCTGCTCCGTGGCTACTTTCACAGAGCTCCACTGGTGGTGCATCCTTTCTTTCTTTCTGCCGTTCTCTCCCTCTTTGAGCTCAGTGTCCCACTGACTCTCCAGACTGGCTCGCTCAACCCCTCAGTGCACACACAAATGACACACCGACACACACATGGATGCACAAACTCATTCCCCCACATACACAGAAACGTGTCCATGCACTCCGTTGCTCTTTTTCTTGCATATACACACACACACATGCACGTAGCAGAGAACATGAGGTGCCTAGCAGGGGGCGGTTTTGATTGACCAAGCACTTTATGACTCTTAAATGGCTTTATTGCCTTCGTACTTAACCCCCACACACCACCTCCTTCCTCCCTGTCACACCACAACACACACACACACACACACACAGTCCTCAGGCTGTCTCTGCGATGGGGAATTAATGAGAGCCATCACTAACCTCATACACACACTCGCACACATACATATTGCCACCCAGCTTGCGATTTGAGCTCCCTCCTACTGTCTGGAATCCATCAAGGTCACCCCGCAAATCTAAAGCTCCGCTCCTCCCTCTGGGGTCTTTCTGTTTGCTCTCCATGACCTCCCTTTGATTTTTTTTTTCCTTCTTAAATTTTGGGAGCGGGCCAGTATTCGTGTCTAATGACTTTGTTACTGTACAGCGTGGGTCGATATGAGAGATTGGGTTGATTGATTTTAATTGACAGGACACCAGGGCATTGGAGGCACAGACTGCCAGCAGGATGGGACAAGGGTTTGACTGATATGAGAATATGAGGGCTGCTACTTATTACCGTTGTTCAAATCTGACCTCTGTCGTGGCCCAAATGACAAAGAGATTTTGTGTTTCGGTTTTATTTCAGAGTTTAGAAAAGCATCTGAAAAGGAATCTGATTGAGGTGCTGCTTAAACTCTCCCCCCAGACACTCTTTAAAGTAAAATGCTTTTTAATAATACTAACATTTTGTTTGACATGGCTTCCCACATAATAGTTAAAAAACAGGCTGACAACAGAGCTACTCTTTCTCCCTCAGTGAGAAATTCTGTAAAGATTCAGCCACACATTTTTGAGCCTCAGTCAAACCCAGACTTATATGAGAGGCCTGTTGTGCACCAAAACAGGCAGCTAGCAGACGTAGAATATTAAGCGTAGCATCTTTTCTTTAGTCCGCTCTCACCAAAGACACAACCACATAGGTCGACTGAGAAAGCAGCTTATAATGACCCATACTTTTGTTTATTGCAAGCCAGTGGCCACGGTAATCATTACAGGAGCAGATGAGACATGATCTAGGATTAAAAAGGACCGTGCAATGTTGTGCAAATTTCAAAGACGCCCCTATAAGGTGGGTGGGATTTGTGGTGGATGGGTCAAACAAACACAGGACTTTCAGCCAGGAGAGCTGTGTTCATGTCCCTATTCAAGGTTGACTTCTTTTAAATACACTGTAGCTTGATATGCTAGGATGGGTAGCATGCTACCCTGAGAAGTTTGACGTGTTGTGTGCCAAACCATGATACTTTTCCAAAACCTAACCACATCGTTTTTGACGTGAACTACAGCCGTTTCATGACATTAAGTATGTGTTTAAAACTGCGACATTTAGGACGGTAATATACGTCGTTTTGTGGCTGTTCAAAACCCATTCTGAGAGATTTCTGCTTTTATTTATTTACATTGTGTGTTAGTTTGTTGGCTAACTTGCAGTGGTTGATACGTTAATGGTTGTGAAACATATAATATCTGCTATGATGGGGTTTTCGGTAGATAGTGAATGGAAGCTTCAGGGTCCAGTTTGCATCCAAAAACTGCACACTCTGTTTGCTGTCAAAACCTTGGCTATGCTAATGCTAACTCTGCTCTCTGTACTGACAAGTCCACTCTTCACTGGAGGTTTAACGTTTATTTGCTGGTGTTGTGTCAAAGTCTGTTCCCCTGTCCATATGTGCTTCCCGTATTAGACAGTGATTGGCTACTTACGCTCATTTCCTCTGTATCAGTATTCCACTCAGGTGGTGATGTTCCCGTCCATAGTGAGGGGGAAGATCATCCCTCAGCCTGAAGACTTTGGCTCGAGCCCAGTGTGCTGACAGAAAATCTAAGCCTGCTGTTGTGCCCTTGAGCTAGACACTGAACCGCTCTCTGCCACTGACCTCTGAGCTCGGTGTGTAGGAGGGCAAGCGAAAGGAAAATTCCCAACAGGGATTAATGCAGTATCACGTTGTTAATAAATAGTGTAGGCAAACAACCCATTTAACACCATAATCTGTAATAAACCTCTGACCAGGAGTGTCATTGTGGTTGCAATGCATTTGAGCTCTGGGCCTGCATCATGTTTGTTTTGGCTTGTAGCCACGTTCTCAAAGTGCTAGTTCAGAGAGTGATGGTGGATTGTAACTAAGTACAGTTACCTAGACATAGGTACAAATTTTAGGTACTTGTGCCTGAGTATTTTCCTTTTATGTAGCTTTATACTTTTACTCCACCCACCTCTCAGAGGTAAATATTGTACTTTTTACCTCACTGCATTTGTCTGAAAGCTTTAGTTGCGTTTCACACCACAATTTTTCATACCCTTACCGTCCACTGAAAACAATGTAACTCCACATTTGGTATATTTCAACATTTGTGACACACTAAAGGATGAGATTGAAGAAATTTTCATAGATAGATAGATAGATAGATAGATAGATAAAGCTATCAAGGACTGACTGTAGAGAGCTCTGAGTGCTCTCTGTCAGACAGAGGTGAGGTATTATATCGCGCTATGGCTTGGAGGAGGAATGATTTCCTGTATTGGTCCTTGTACAGTGAAGCTGTATCAGTCTGTTGGAGAAAGAGCTCCGCTGTCTGTCCAGTATGTGGTGAAGAGGGTGGTTAGGATTATACATGATGTATAACAGTGTGTTCAATGTCCTTCTTTCAACCACTGCTTCACACTGTAAAGCTAAATAAATGCTTTAAAACCCTCTTGGATCAGCTGGAAAATGCATCGTGACAAGGCTGAAAACTGGGCTGTTTTTCTGACACCATGACAAGCTTTTTTGGGATACGTGGCTCTCACAGGACATGGACACTATAAACATATGATAATCTCATGGAATATGATGCATTGCTCTGGATTAGGGGTGGCCAAACCTGCAGCTCGCGGGCCAAACTGCGGCCCGCTACTCGTTTTAAAAACGGCCCGCGGCCAGATTTTAAAAATAAACTAGAACATGGCTTGAGCATATTTCTGTTAGACTACACTGTGTGTACATTGCACTGCCTCGTCTAAACACGATGTCACTTTCATCTTGAACCACTAGCAAGTCCTGCCACTGCACCTATTAATATAAACACTACATGTCGCTGCGTCGCCCACAATGATCGATTACTAGTTGATTAAGACATTTGCCTCAGTAAACACAGTGGTAGACAAAGATGGAAGATAGAGACATACTTTTTGTAATATGTGGGCACACCAATAAACAACTATAATGTCAAACATTAAACTGTTAAGTAGTGTGCAGTTATTTTGAAAACTAACACGTTTTCCATAGAGGCATGCGAGAAACAAAAAGTTTCTTTTCATATTTTAAGTACATTTTGTTGCTAATACCGACATATTTTACTTGGGGAGGATTTTAAATGCAGGATTTTTTCCTGTGGTAGAGTATTTTTTCAGTGTGGTATTTGTATTTTTACGTAAGTTTCTTTACAAATTCAAGGTAACATGGCCAACCTGGTTTCATTCTGAGTGAGCATCAGACACCAATGAAAAAAGCCATCCTTTCAGGTTGGCATGATATTTGACGTGGCCAGACAACAACATAAGTTAAGAGGGTGAAAAGTTTGAGTAGGGTGGGAGGGAGGCATGGTGAATGGGTCAAACAATCATTGAGTTTTGCCCAGGAGGCCGGTGTTCACTTCCCGTATGAATATAAAGCCAAACCCTGTTGTTTCTTTCTAAACTTAACCACATGCGTTAGTTGTTGAAGAATTAAAATCACGGTGCTGTACCGACGTAGTACATTATTTTGAAAGAGACTGTATGCAAACTATGAAACACTTCATATGAAAACCAAAGTGTGTTTTGAAAACACACAATGATGTAACAAGCTGAGGTTGACGTGGCGTCCCAGACTGTCAACAACAAACGCACCCTGGGGTGCCTTGCACATCATATGTCGACATGGAAAGTCCATGATCACGCGTAGATATGTGACTAGCTGTAGTGAGAATGTGTTGACATGGCACGCCTAATCGATTTACAAATGGTCATTTTGTGGGTAAAATGAAAATGGTAAACTTTGACTTTTCATACTTTAAGTACATTTTGTTGCTAATATTGTCGTACTTAACTAAGGTAAGGTTTTAAAGGCAGGATTTTTTCCTGTGGTGGAGTATTTCTCCAGTGTGGTGTTAGTATTTTTACTTCAGTAAAGGATCTTAATGCTTCTTCCACCGCTGCTTTTGAGTACCAGACATGTAACTCAGCTGTCAGAACCTAAACCCTCCGGATCAGTGTTTTTTAATCTGTTGTATTTTGCTGTGATTCCAACTCCACTACATTTCCTCCTCATGCTGATATAGGAGGTGGCATTTGATTTTCAGCGGTGTACTCCTCTAGGACTTGGGTTTAAGACTAATATAAGATTTTCTCATCCTCACCGGGGTTTGGCTGTCAGGTCCATACCTGCATGTCTTGGCCAGAAAACAGGGCGGAACCATAATCATACAAATTACAATTGTGTCGTCTTGCTGGCTCTCTCCATCTGCCATCCACCAGGAGTTCTTGTCACCTCAGAGCTGCTGAGGTGTGACGGCCTTGACGTTGTACATGTGTGTGTGTGTGTGTTTCCCCGCTAAGCCAGAGTCACTGTGAACCTTCACCCTGACAGAGCGGGCGGCTGCCAGGCTGATGAACTCCTACCCCAAGGTTTTACAAACACAGTTAACACTGACCTCCTGAGTGCATGGCCTCCCTCCAGCTCTTCGAGCGCCACTAGATCCTTAAATAAGACTGCCCTTAAAGACTTTAAAGGAGAATACCTTTTACCAGGCTTTCAGGCAGCCTTTGTTTCAGATCAGCTGGAGGTGCACTGTGAGAATCAGCCTGCAGAAGATCGAAACACGCTTTAGATACTAAGAAAGTGCCCTCCTCCTATAGAGGGCAGAAAATCTGTCAGCTGCTTTCAGTCAGCAGTGAAGTAAATTATTTGCAGTTAATCAACTGAAACATACAAAAAAAATGATGCACTGGACATTAAACCAAAAGAACCTCTACAGCCGCCAACAAAATTTCTTGAAATGTTTCAGTTTAAGTTCATATTTGCGCATTTTAATTAATTACAAAAAGTAAATTTAAAGTTACCTCATACTAATCTGTTAAAAATATAAATGTAGCACATCCTCCGATCCGCCTTTAAATCACCTTTACATTTACAGAAAAAAACCCGCTCATGATGTGACTCTCTCTTTCATGCCTGCACTAATATCCGTGAGTAGACGTCAAATGATATCTCACTCTGGAACTAAACTGTTGAGTAACGGATGAGGCTGGAAAATTCAGCACGCAGTAATAAAACTCTGAGAGGAGCCAATCGTAAAAATGACACTTAAAAGTTTTGATTGTCGGAAGTCATCTGAATATGACTCTCTTGTACGTGTAGTATTGCGTGAGAGGAGTGTGTGTGTGTGTGCTTCTCAGAGGGTGTGTGAGATGTTAATGGGCTCATTGGCTGCCCTGTTAGACCCGAGGATCACACTGACTGTCTGCTGCCTCCTTTTTATGTTGACAGGTAGGAATCTGGAGGTGTCTTAAAGATAGTGTTAGTCACACACTCAGCTCCAAACACACAAATACACATGTGTGCACACACACACAGTCATGCTTTTTCACACACAAATAAGCATACACATGTTGCCAGTTTGCCAGATTTTGTGATTTTGAGGGCGTGTTAGGCTGTCAGTGAAAAAGGGAGGACTATCTGTGTGTGTGTGTGTGTGTGTGTGTGTGTGTGTGTGTGTGTGTGTTCCGGTTCAGTGCGCTTCAGAGGACGTATGCACTCTGCTCATAAATAAAGGCCATGCATTATTCAGGGCTGCTCCTCCAGCTAATGCCCCTTAATGTGCCCAAACAGCCATAATGTACTTTGCTACCAAGGTGGCAGAGACCCCCTCACACACACACACACACACACACACACACACGCACACAGACAGACATCAAACCTCCACCCCTAGATTTGACACAATGTCTTTGTCAGTGTCGCTCTCAGGCTCTTATCTCCCTCTCAAATCGTCCCATGTTCCTAATTTTCACCCAAAAATCCATTTTGCTTTTGATCCAAATTGCTCTTGCTCACGCTGTCTCGCCATATTTCCATCGAACTTTGCTCGATTTGTCCCTAATTCTCCACTGTCACTGTCTACGTCTCCCTCTCCGTCCCTACACCTCTCCCCGCTGTCTCTCTTGCTCCCTTTTCTTTTTTTCATTAACAAAAAATGTATCCGAGTACCGTTCTGAGAAACCTGCCATTCTTCCTCCTGCATGGCCCCGGGGCGCCAGCTTTCTGCAGATTTAGGCTTGTGTCTAAACACGGATTTGTAGCTGTGAAGCTCCGGCAGCGAAGCATCCTAAGTGCGTAATCTTAATCAGTTTTGGAGGGGAAATTAAACTGATTAAATTCGGAGGTAAACAGGAAACAGTTTGGAGCCAAAAAAAAAAGCCATGAAAAACCATAAAATCAGTTTAAGGCGAAATGTTTATCGCTGCTGCTTTGCTTGTCTGCATTTTATCGACAGTGTTTTATGTTCTAATCACTTTGTAATTGATTCACTTGTTTACTGTCTGTGGTTTTAATTGCTTTGGCGGTTTGTGATCCTCTTTTGTTTTGGGCTTTGTGGAGCACTTTAACTCTTCCAAAGTGTAACATAACTCAAGTTCACAATTTATACTTGTTATAAGAAATACGGCATTGTTTAATTTTCCCTCAGGAGACACTTAAAGCGCCGCTCTCTTGGACTTCTGTCATCCACTTACAGTGACCTCTATGGGTTGAACATTTTGAGATACTACTTGTGTTGCCACACCCAGCAGTGATGTCATATCGTGCTATTGTGCATTTAGATTTTTCGTCTGGAAAAAAAATTGCTGTATATTTCCACCACAAAAAGTTACTTCCCCTTGTTTGTGCTGCTTTAATGGCTACAGCACAACCAAGTTAATCAGTGTTTTTATGCTGAAAGTAAATTAGATAGCTACTTGTATAAAGGAGTTGCTTGTAGTGATGAACACATGGAGAATTATAGCCTGACTCTGCAGTTCCCCTCAGCTCTCCAGAGCTTTATAGCAACTTTAGCTTATTGGTGTTTGGTATTCCAGTCCACGACTTTACTGTTTGGTTCACTCTCAGTGCTTCCAAGGCGCTGTTATCAGACGCAGCAGGCAGCTGTTTACAGCAGAAACACTGTCAGGAGCTCAGGAGTAGGTAGAGACCAAAAACGGAGCTTAAAGAAGAGTGACTATTGGACTTACATTTCTTAAAGTGGACAGAGACATGACTCCAAATGAATGATGAAGTTGCTCCTGGATGTGTATATAACTGCCTTCTAACTAGTTCACCATATTAGCGCAGCGAGCCCAGCAGTTATTGCTGGTTTAAGTCTACTGTGTAGATTTTACTGGTATGTAGCGGTGAGGCTGCAGATTGCAGCCAACTGAAAGTTGTCCCACGTGTCAAGCCTGTAGGAGAACTGCTGTAGCTGATGCAAAAAAGGCAAATGCTTTATCAAGAACCAGTGTTTGCATTTGTCTCCTCTGGCTACTGTAGAAACATAGCAGACTCAGTGAAAGAGGTTCTGCTCCCTGTGGAGAAATAAACGGCTCATTCTAAGGTAACAAAAATGCAAAGATTCTTATTTTCAAGTGACGTTATAAACCAATAAAACATAGCTGTGAATATTATATTCCATTTCTGCCAATATATCTTCCTAAATTCCACACACTGGACCTTTAAGGATTTTAGCTAGTGGTTGGGATAGTTTTTGAGAAGGGTATTGGTCAAATTGACACCACAGAGACTGTTTGAATTTTTTGGAAAAATACTTTATCCACCTTTTACCAACCCTGTCTCCTAGAAATTACGATTGTATATTTCTAATTTGACAGGGGCACGGCGGTGCTGTGGTTAGCATTGTCGCCTCACAGCAAGAGGGTTCCTGTTTCGAACCTGGGGTCAGCGTGGGTTTTCTCCAGGAACTCCAGCTTCCTCCCACAGTCCAAAGACATGCAGGTTAACTGGTGACTCTAAATTGTCCGTAGGTGTGAATGTGAGTGTGAATGGTTGTCTACTACTACTACACTACATTTATGTACCGTGCTGGATTCGCAGGCAGATGGCCGGGCTGGATGCAGGACTGCGACACCAGAATCCCAGGTTCACATACAGATCCTTTCTGTAGTTATGTTTGGGCAACAAGGGCACTTTGGTTAAGGACAGGGAAAGACTGTGTTTTCGGTTAAATGTGAAGAAGAAGGCTGATAAGAAAATAATGCTGTAGTCACTACGAGTGGATAGTGTAATGCAAGACTGCCTGTTTGTGGATATCTTCAGTATCAACATTTTGGTGACTTGCTGGCATAGGCGTAGATTTCCAGGAGTGTACCCAGCAGCACAAGGGGGCGTTTGGGGGCGTCACCCCCTCCTGATCGACTGTCCCGCCCCCTCAGTTGGTGTGATGTTTACGGGCAGTCATTGGAGAGAATTGTTGTTTAGCTAACTAAGTGGCTATGTGAATGATTTTGAAATGGATATCCGAAAGTGGATGAAGACTAGTGGGCCGCCTACCTCTGCCTCTGAAGATCCTGAATCTAGCACCACCACCACCAGACACAGGCTTCCAAACAAATTCAGCGGAGCCGCCGACGGAGCCTTCAGTCTGCATGTAGTGACGAGGCTCTGTGAATCGGATGCCAACTTCAGCCTCGTATTTAGCAACCAGGTGGCGAGCATGCACTGCACGCACCTCTTGCCAGACTCTTTATTTTTTTAGACACCGCCGCCCCCTCCTTGCAACTCACTCGCCCCCTGCATCTACCAGTTTTTCTGCCGGGCATGTCCAGGAGGATGCAGGGGACGCTCAATATTGAGAACATGTGCATTTGTCCTCCCCCGCCAATAAAAACGTGAAAGTAGCAGGGGACTTTTATTTTGACAAAATTAACATTTACACCATAAACTGATGCAGAAAAGTCACAGAAGGAAGCAGCAGCTCAGCCCAAAGGGACCTGGGTTGGGAACCGGAGTCCCTGCCTAGACAAAACATGGAGTGAGGAGTGGTAGCCGGAGAGGTGCCAGTTTGCCCAGGGTGCAAGCTGAGGTTCCCATAAGCAAGGCACTGAACCTTCAACCACTCGAGGCGCCCGTCCGTGGGCAGCCCCCTCGCTCTGACATCTCTCCCTTTAATGCATATATAGGTCCTGTTTGTGAGTGTGTGTATTTTGGGCCTGTGTGTATATGACAACAGAGTGAAAAAATTGAATTTCTCCTTGGGGATTGATAAAGTATATCATCTTCTTCTTCTAGAATGAAGGAATTCAAGTGGTGCTAAGTGCTCGATTTTATTTGTGTCTTTGTTTTGTGAGGTTGTGTAAGGATTTTGTATTGGGGTTAAGTTTCTGAGTCTGACCTGTAAAGTCACCTAGAGTTGGCCAGTCGCTGCTCATGGTAACCATCCAAATCTTCTTCTACTTATTAAAAAAAGTAATGTAAAACACGTGACTGCCTTTGAAGCACATGTGTTTTCAGAGGGAGTCGTGTATTTGTGTGTCACAGTATCACAGACTGATTTATTCAGATGATAAGTGAGTAACAGTTATTAAACGTGAACGCTTTGTTTACAAGACGCGCCACATCATGGTGTAACATTAACCTCTCACATGACACTGATGGCTCAGTTTGTTTTTGAGACACACAAAACACGCCCCCCTCATTCAGCACACACACACACAGACCAGACAATGACTCCATTCATCCTTTTACTCTCTCCGTCTCGTCTGTCTCTCTCTATCTCTCCTCCTCCTCCTCCTCTGCTCACATCAGCTCTTTGTAAACACAGTGAAGGTCAAAAACACAAAACACACTACGTTTGTCCCTGCGCAGCCTCTCTGACCTGGATCTGCTCCGGGTGTTTCGTCTTTTGAAGGGTGTGTTTGAATTCTTCAGATGCTTCAGAGTTGGTATTGTCTTCTTCATGGTGCAGGCTCACTTAACCAATTAGTCATGTGGGAGTGTCATGATAAGTGGAGCTGGTGGTGCTTAGTTCAGACATGTAGATACAATACTCTTCTATGATAATGAAGACAACATGAGAATACGTCCTACTCTGTTTGACATTATGAGAAGGAAGATATGAAATCAAGCACAACAAAATGTCAAGGATAACACAAGACTGATTTCCCTTTTGGTCTTTGCAACAAGTCCTTCAAATGACACGTCAAAGTACACTGTTTGTCCATGACCTCTAAATGAAACATTTGCTGATCTGATGCCACTACCATCAGGACGACATCATTTATCTGTGCCCTCCAAAACCGTTACCAATCGTGCCTGACCCATGGTTAGACTTGGGCACAGTTATAACTTGGTTTAATAACATGCAGAAAGTGTGTGTTACTGTTTGTAAACTGGACATTCAAACTTCTTACTCCTCCGTTCTACACCGCTCGTACCCACACTGCAAACTTTGTAAGAACGTTACGCTTGTTGTAATGGAAAAGCTGATACTTTAGCCTGTTCAACTTGCTTTTTTTCTCCATTGCTTTCGGTGCTGTGCTTGCAATTTTTGTGGCTTCCTCTTGGATGCATGCTGCTTACAGTCTGGCACCTGGTCACTAGCTTTTTATGAAGTCCACACCTCGCCTGCTCGCTGTTTTTGGCTGGGCTTTACATGCCCATAAATGTCCTGACCACCGTAAAATAAAAGGAAAATCAGAAAATACATGCAGAGGGGAGGATCTCTGTGGATCAGGCTGTTCTCATACATTGTTTGTACATATACTACCTACCTATGAAAGGTAATGCACCACAATTTGTATATGTCCCACATAATCGGGACGCGATGACCAATGCGCTGACAAGAGTAAAGACAGTCCATGTAAGGATGCAGGTTGGGGGTAGTGGATGGGTCAAACAGCATGGCTTTTCCCCCCAAGAGAACTCTGAGTCATTTTAGGGTACATCATCACCATGTTTCTTTTCTTAAACCTTACCTACGTGACTTAATATTCAGTGCGTGACTTTATTTGTGGAGTGCTTATAAACGTCATTCATGGAGCAATAAATTAGATATAATCGAACAAGTTGTGCTACACTTCTAACGGTTTAGGAAGATCCTGCATCGTAAACCTTTTAAAGGATTTAGGAAGACATATTAGCAGAAATGAACATATATATATATATATATATTTCAATATGTTTTTATTAGTGTATAATCACTTGAAAATAAAAACTATTGTGTTTTTGTTACCTTAGAATGAGCCGCTTATACCTACATAGGGAGCGGGTCCTCCTCTATGGAGATCACCAATGTGCATCCCCATGTTTTTACAGTAGCCCAGAATGGACAAACCAAACACTGGCTCCTCTTCACATCGGCCAAACACTGATTTTTAAACACAAAACCACCTTGTTTTTTCGGTTTTAATCACCTGGTTTGTTTGTTTTGGAGAGGAGGAGACCTCTGCAGGTCATTTTGCTCCCACTAAAAACCTCCTGAACAATGAACACTGAAGAAAATCTAACCGGGAGAACTTTCAGCTGGTTGCAATCTGCAGTCTTCACTGCTAGGTGCAACTACACTTTCCCAAATCTCTACACACTGGACCTCTAAGATATAAAAAACATTCTTGTTTCAGTTTATGTTAAGGTCAGGAGGCATTTGGTGTCAAGGTTACAATAATAACCACATGGTTGGGGAACAATCGCGGTCAGGAGTAAAAGAAACCAATGTTGACTTTCAGCAGGAAACAGGAAACAAACTGCGGTCTCTTGTGTTTGAGTCTGGCGTTCTGTTGACCGTCCAGCCAGCTTGACCTTCCTGCTCTCTGTGGACTTTGTGGCTCAACAATAACGTCATCCAGCTTTACTTTGCCACCTACAGACAAGAGTCACAATCACTACAGCCTCTGCAGCGTTTAATCGCTGACATGGATCAAATGTGTCTGACTGAAATTTAAATAAGTTAAACAAATCTTTAAATTAAGAGTAAAGATGCAAGAATCCAGGTGGCAAGGCGTCATCATACCACCAACAAACCAATACCCAAATCATCATCAACAAAGGCACTTCAAGTCAAACAGCAAAAAGCAAATAATAAGAGTCTTATATCAGCCAAACTATTACCTTCTTTTAAAGCAGTCGTTTTATGATGCCAAAGTAATTTATTCTGATTCCTCGCTTCACCGAAAATGAAGAAACAAGTTCTGGTGTTAGTGTTAAACCTCGGCAAGCACAAGTCATCAACAAGAGCTCTTGTGTGATGAGCTCGAGTCCCCACAACTCCATAAAAGTGATGTCTGAGATACTCTTTTGTTAGCTTTCACAAAAATTCCTCCTTAAGCATTTTCCTTCTGCTTTCACTCATGTCTCACTCTGATTTTAAACACACCCAGCGCATGCTTGGATGCACACACACAAAACAGACCTCCTCAACTTCATCCACTCAGATGAATGAACCACACATGTCCCCACTTTCCCCACATGTCAGCATCTGTGACTTAAAAGCACCACAAGCAGCTCAAAGTTTACTCTCTCTCTCGCAGGTAATACATGAACAAACAAGCCTCCAAAAGCATGGGATTTTATGGACTCGAGAGAAGAGAGGGCGAAAACTTCCAGAGAGTGAGGGCAGATGAGGTTAACACTGTCCACTGATCCTGTACACATACAGTCACCCTGCACAGCATGAAGTGGGACTTTACATCTTTACACAGTTTATTTACTCCATGCAAATGTTGCACTTTGTGTAAATATTGGCTGTGATGCAGAGTGTGTGGTGGTTTTTCCGATTCAGGGTGTTATCACTAAGAAGATAAGCAGTGAGTGAATGAATGAGATAAAAAAAAAGCTCTTACCTGATTGATTTTTTCCCCAAAATGTATCTTTATTTTCTCTTCTTCTTGCACTTCTTCTCGCCTCTTTGCTTCTGTCCCTCCTTCCTCTCCTCAGTTTTGCTTCAGCTCCCCGGGCGTCGCTGAGGAGGTGTGTGTCGAGCGTCTGAGCGTGTGTGTCAGGAGTGTGTGTGTGATGTGTGAGAGTGTGTGCAGGCTGGTTAGAGAGCGACTCTGCTTTGTGCTGCCGACCTCGGTGAGCGTGTTGTTGCAACTGACTGAGTGACTGGGAGAGAGGGAGGGAGTGTGTGTGTGTGTGTGTGTATGTGAGAGAGGGAGAGAGATTAGTTCACACACAAACACATCTCCGCCTCAGGGAAACACCCCACTCCCTCTCCTCCTCCTGCCTCCCCCCTTCTTTTTCCTTCTTGTCTTTTTTTATTTCTCTCACATCAGGTCTTTTCTTTTCTTTCATCTGATCACCTTGAAGGACTCATGGAGCGAAAACATTTCCAATCCCACTCGTTCTCTGCTCCCATTTGACACCAGCCGATCCTCCTGCCTGATTCTTGGTTTTTAACCTCGTCTTTTGTTGTCTTTCCTCCTCATATTCATTCAGTTTTGCTGTTGCGAGTCCCCAGAATCATAAATAAGTTAAAGAGAGCTGGCACAAAACAGCACAAATATCTCTGATGGGCTTCTCTGCCTCTCTCTCTGTGAGCTGTTGCTTTTTGTTTGACTCTATATCAGTGAAAAATGCCATCTTTTTTGCACTTTCCATGTTTTTCCTGCCTTTGACTCTACAAAGACATTAAATTGAATAGCAAGGCTGTTGGTGCGGAGAGAAAGGAATCTTTTCACTTTTCAAATCATTTCAGGGACAAACTGCTTATTAATGGCTGTTGAGTGTGACTTGACAGCACCTAGATGAAGTTTTTTTGGTAAATGTCATGATGTTGAGTGTTAGAGGATCATGGCATGAATAGTCTGATGACCAAACAACAAGCTGCTTCTCTGACTTTTATTGTCTGATCATAGTCATGCCCTTCAAGGTTCTTTCTATCAACAAATAATTTGCAACCACTTCAATCAATACTGCAAAAAATTTTGAAGCTTTTAGGTGTCTTGCTAACAAGTGGCTAAATGAGACTACAGAACGTCATCACGCCGAATGCGGCTTTAACGCCTTGTTGTGGTGCAAACGCAGAAGACATGCGACTGTGGTGTAGTTCATTTATAGCATGAAGCGAGTTCACTCAGGAAGACATTACGTTTCATGCTCAGGCTTTCAGTTTCTTTCTCACCCTGCCATTCACTCACTACCTCTAGGTGTCACTGTCTGGGTAGGTTGATTGAGTCATCAGCTGAGTTACAGTCAACCATCAGCACAGCGACACACCTTCCCTGTCAGCCCATCATCTTACCACTCCTCATTTTAAACACGGTTCTCTCTCTGCCGTAGTTCTGTCTTGCTGCAGTCGTGTGCACCCTCCACCTCCTTATTACCACCCAGTCTTTACAGATTCATCAGCCTCATACGCCTCAGCAGTGAGCAGCCTCAGAGTCATCAGCCACCACCACCAACACCACCAGTGTCTGGACTCCATGGGGGGATTTATCTTGCTGACGCTCAGATGTCCCTCGATCACAAAACATTTCCTTCTGGTGTCCAATATTGATTTTTTTTTTTTTCTCTAAGACTCTTTTCAAAGTAAGAAAACAGCTGACAAATTTAGATTATTGGGTGGTCTATGCATAGGTTAATTGGTGACTCTAAATTGTCCGTAGGTGTGAGTGTGAGTGTGAATGGTTGTCTGTGATAGTCTGGTGACCTGTCCAGGGTGTACCCTGCCTCTCACCCAGTGTCAGCTGGGATAGGCTCCAGCCCCCCCGCGACCCTCAAGAGGATAAGCGGTTAGAAAATGGATGGATGGATGGGTGGTCTATGCTTTTAATGTTAGTCAGGCACAGGCTTAGATGCGATATTGTAGAAACATGCCTGCCTACCTGCTTGGCGTGCTTATAGTGTCTTTGGATCTGGCGCAGCATTGTGTGGGTCTGTGTTTGAGCTGAAATGGTCTGCTGTTGTTGTGTGTGTGTGTGTGTGTGTGTGTGTGTGTGTGTGTGTGTGTGTGTGTGTGTGTGTGTGTGTGTGAGTCTGACTCATTGGCAGTTTTGCTCTAGAATACTTTGTCGATACGAGCCCTTTGAAATGGTTTGATGATATGATTTATCATCATCTGCAGACTGCGGACATTTTACTGTAAGGATTGTAAGACTCCAGGAGCTGTATTCACAAACATTCTGAGAACGCTCTCAGAGAGCTCCTAACCTAGGAGTCCTAGTTTAGGAAAGTTCTCAGAGCAACTCTGAGCGAGGAAGGGGCAGAAACTTTAACCTGAGTGAGGAGGTGTGGTTGACCTGGTTGCTATGTACAACACATTCTTTTAACAGATGTGATCGGTTGTCACAGACACGCCTTTTTTGTGAGCCTGCAAAGTGTGGACACCCAGTGGAAATTAGATGAACTGCAGACAGTGAAAGTGTTGTCGTTGTTAGTGTGATCACTCTGCTGATGGAAGGTTGAGACAGACTCAAGTCATCACTGCTGCACTGTTGCATTTTTCCAGTTTACTGAATATCTTACTACTGTGATCATTTTATTCCTGGTGTTATAGTGTTAGGTGGGAAATGTGTGTGTATCCCTAATGATATCGACCACAAATATTATCCCTGCACCATCGAATCTGTAGCATTTCATTTACTCACTGCCATCCAGTGTTTGGAGAATATTCCTCCAACCTCTTTGTCTTTCCATTATTTTCTCCTCTATTACAGAAACACCTAAGCCTCTTAAAAATCTTCCTCCTTGCTCCTAACAGTTTTTCACCTTAGGAGCTCTTTTAGGAGCAAAAACACTTTGTGAATAACTTTTAACTTTACAAGGACCTAGTCTTAAATTTAAGGGCAAATTCTAAGAAAATGTCTAAGTATTTTCTCACTAGGAGCAACTCTTGTTTTCAGTTGAATAAGACATAAGCATCTTGAAACAAGGCGAGTCAGCTTGCTGCACATGAATAAAAAAAGATTAAATGAATACTCGAGACAAGTTTTTTGGAAAAGGGGTGAAATATTATTTTTTCCCCCCTTGAAAAGGCACTTAAGGATTTAATTACAGTCAAACACATTCAATAAAATGGAGATTTTAACATACAGTTTTACATATTTGCCATCCAAATCAACATCATGCAGTGAAAAAAAGCTGCTCGTCTGAATGAACACTGACAGGTGATAGAAAAAGACAGCAATCAGTTTAACCTTGAGGAGACCCCCACTCAGTTTTGTTTAAGCCCATCACAGCGATTACAGAATTTAGCTTTAGCCTGCTAATCTGCTCTAGATCCACATTAAACTGCTCCTCAGGAGGCTGAGCAGAGGGGGGCGGGGTTTTTGTGGGTGTGCAGTAATTTACAGTACGATCTCCTGATGTATTTGGACTCTTTTGTTTCGGTCTCTGTACTTGCAGCGCGTTGGGTATGAAATTGAAACAATGGCTATGAGTTGAAAATACTGACTTTCAGCTTTACTTCGAGTGTGCTTACTTCAACATCTGGGGATTGTAACCCTTTTTATTCATAACACCCCTAAGGATAGGAAAGGCTGCGAGTCCTACTGTTTGCCAAATGTGGATGTAAACAACCTCAAACACCCTTAAAGCTGAAAATTAGCACTTTAACCTCATATTCAACCCTGTTTCCTAACAATTAATTTCATATACAACTTGTACAGCATTGGCAAATATCACCTCGCTTGTTTTTTAACAACATAACAAGAAAACATTTATAATTAATGTATCTGCAAAATGTTCATTGTTGTGCATTATTTGTTTTACCTATGTATCTTCTGCTTGTAACTTAAGCATAATTAACGTTTTTATGGTTATGTTTAGAACTCAGAGCACTTTGTTAAGGAACAAGTTTGATGTTTTGATCATTTTTAGATCATAATGGAGCTCTGTGCACAGACGACTGAGATATATGCGGCTTTGGATACACAGAAAATACTTCATTTTTTTTATTTAAATTATTATTTTTTTAATATTACCAGACTTACCATTTAAGGAGAAAGATAGATAAAAGATAGTGGTGACGTATGTTCTGGAAAATGTTGACTTTTTGAATCCTAGTCCTGTGCTTCATCTGAAAAGTGGGTGAGATCAGGAGGCAGCACTAGAGGGCGGTGACAAAAAGCTGCAGTCAGGTCAAAGAGCTTCCGGCAAAGATGCCCTCTTTCCATCAGCCTTCAAAGAATACACAGGAAAGTCACAAAAATTATTACATCCTGTCTGTAGGCTACCTGCAGTTTGCACACCGAGACTACTAGCCTACAATCTAGTGTTAAATATTCAGATGACACCAAAAATGGAAATTTTTTTACAACTTGTGTTAGCAGTTGAAGCCCATCAGCTCTTTGATCAAGAGACAGCCAGGCGTTTCCCATCATGCCCTGGGCCTGGCAGTGGAGAGCAACTTCAGCGCCTGGCTCTAAAAACAGTGGCTGTTTAAGGCTATATCCATACAAATACTTGTTGATTTGAAACCGCCAAATAAAATGATAGATTGCAATAGTGTTCTGTAAACATGGAGCCGACTTCAAGAATGCAGGCGTCAAAATGAAGCCGGTTCAAGCCACTGAAACCGCATAAAAAGGCTGCAGTATATATACCAGCCAGGAGGAGGCGTGCCACTAAAACCAGAGCTTACAGCTCTGACCCGGAGAAGGAGATGCGTGGTGTGTACAAACAGAAGAAGAAGATTCAGAGCGAGCACAACAAGAAGATGGCGAAAACGAATTCAAACACACGAGGAAAAACTGAGACTTAAGTTTGTCGTGACGATGAAGTCAAGCTGCTGCTTCGAGTCACGCTGGATTACAAAGCCGGTAAACTTCAACAAAACGTTGATTGGGAGTCGTGTCAGTCGAAGTAGGTGGGGCTATGACATGATTGCCGGCCAAAGTTGTGCATTAGCTGTACACACGGAGACGCAAAGGCGACATCTTCAGATTTGTGCACTCTGGAACCCCGCTTTAAAAAGGTGTGGTTTCGACCTCCGAATATGCCGGATTCATGTGGACGAAAGGCCGAACCGGTTAAAAACTTTGGCGAATTCACCCTGACACAGCTTCGTGTGGATGGGCCCTTACCCCCGATGTCCACCGGATCCGTCATGAGCGCAATTCAGCCGCGGCGCGGGTGCTGGAGCAATTAGCGGCCATTCAAGTCAATGTGAGCATGTCCACCAGAAGCGGCGCGGCACGTCCTAGCAGTGTCCCAGAAGCGGCTCAGTGCTCCGCTCCACTAAAAATACGCGCCAGGTCTATTTCTTGACGGACGCCGCGCGATGACGCGTCAATTTCCACAGACCAAATGAGTCAAACATGAAGTCAGGCGCAGAAAAGACGAGAGTATCCAGTCAATTTTCAAAATAAAAACACCCATGAAAACTCAGGAGCTCATTTCACATCGCTACAACAACATGACATCAAAGTTTGTGGCCCCCAGCAGGTAGAGAAATCTTTTCTTTGTTTGTTGATGTCTATTTACCTCCAGTGTTTCAGCAAATTAAAGCGTGACATTATGATCTCGCGATGCGTCAATTCCAGCCGCTCGCATGCGCGCCGCTACAGATACGCTTCCAGTGGACATGGACGCCTGGCACAGGACGGAGGAGTCCGTGTTAAAGACGGACCGTGCACGCGACGGATCCAGTGTACACCCGGGGTCACTCTTGAGAGGCAGTGGGCCATTTGAGGGGGAACGCCACACCCCTTGATAGCAAAATGACCAAAATGTGTCCCCCTTGTTAACCTGCCTCTCCATCCTCTCCACTTGATTCATTCATAGAGTCCTAATCACATTTTGTTTTTATCGATACACCAGCTTCTGGTGTTTTTAAAATCTGTTTAAGAATTTCTGGCATTTCTATTTAGTTTTTTTTATTGTGTGCAAACTGCTTTAAAAATGTGCATCACAGCAGCATGTGCTTACTGTTCATTTAAAATCCGACGTGTTGGAGGAGAGGAAGCATTCACTGTCCTAATACTTACAGACATCATGTTTATTTATTTGTGAGAGTGAAAGTGTGTTAAATCTTACATAGGAAGGTGGGCAGGGTGTGTGTGTGACTGTGTGTGAATGTGGGGGTGGTAGATGAGTGACTGCATTAGAAGAAGCCCCCCATGTCTCTGAACAAAGCTGCTCCGCCAGCTGAAATATGGAGTGTACGAGCCTCTGGTATCACTGTGTTACTGTCGAGGGTGGTGAGGAGGTTTTCTTTTTTTTCTCTTTGCAAAACAAAAAGCTGACCCCCTGTTGAGTTTCTCTGCGGGGGGCACACTCGCCGAGCCATCTTCCTCTCCCTCTGAGACCCCTGGGAGACTCTCTACCAGCCCCCCCACCCCTCCACACCTCCTCGCCTCCTCCCTTGTTAGTTTCCACCACCCCCACCCTCCCCCAGCAGTCTCTCTCTTCTCATTTCCCTCCCTCCGAGGCTCGAGTTAACTCACTCTGATCGCTTTCCCCCCCAAAAAAACTATTTTCCTCAGCTTTCTGTCATCTTCCCTTTGTGTTCCGGTCTTCATCTCCTTCCTGTCTGTCTCTAGCCCCTCTTCTGTCTTGCTGTCTCTCGATCTTCCCCCTGACCCCAA
This sequence comes from Cephalopholis sonnerati, assembly GCA_019142605.1. Taxonomy (NCBI): domain Eukaryota; kingdom Metazoa; phylum Chordata; class Actinopteri; order Perciformes; family Serranidae; genus Cephalopholis; species Cephalopholis sonnerati. The sequence continues at coordinate 37,098,618 of JAGQAX010000007.1, read as the reverse complement.
CCTGTAATCTTCCTCCTCTTATCTGTCGTTTTACAACTTCTGGGAAAACACTACCTTTTCTTTCCCTTCCCCTCTTTTTATTCTCTGTCATTTTTCTCTCCTTCCAAGCAGCAAAGCGATTTGGCGCTCGCTCGGGCCTGTGGGAAGACCCAGGGGGTTGGTTGCTCTATGAGGCGACATCTCTGAATAAATAAGCATGGGTAATTTGCTCCGAACCTGCAGCCCCTTTTTTTTTTCTTCTTCTTTTCAGCCTCTCAGTTTAGAGAGAGGAGATAAAGACACAATAAAATGGTGGGAGATCCTCACAGAGGCTCATTATATGGTTGTCAGTGAAGTTTTCTCACAGGGCTTTGTGACGGATCGCTCAGCCCCACTCCGCTTCGTCTATTTCTTTTCAGGGCAAATTATCTATATTACATTCCTGTTTTTCCAAAGGCTGAGTATTTGGATAAAACCAGTCTCATTTAAGGAAGTAATGAACCGTCAGTTCTAGCTGAACTAAGGCAGATTATCAAGAACAAATTGCAAAGCTTGTCGTACAGAACTAACAGCTATTAGCGGCGTAGCACCTCACACACCCAGCCAATGAGACTCTGATAAGGATTAAGCAATTTCTGAGCAATTCGTTTCCAAAAAGGAGACATTTCATGCAATAAACTAGATGTGGTGTATCCATCCTGGATGTTGTAACACCATTTTAATTCTCCGTCTCTCTGCTACACACACTCCTCCATTCATGGCCCGGTGAAGGAAGTATGTGAGCGCCAGGTCAACTGTGAACATCAGGTATTAATAATGCAGGACAGGAAGCAGCCCCTCCGACTACAAAGCTGTGCACTCTGACTCCACGTCTCTGCTCCCCATCCCACTGCTGTGAGATACATAACCCGACACAGACGGGGAGGAGATCGAGTGAGGTGTGTGCAGGGGAGGAAACCTGCCAAAAAAGCTTCCAAAACTTGATGTAAAATCTGACATATTATCGAGTCATCATTGTCCCCAAATCATTTAATATGCTGCAGCTTTTCCAAGAAATTTGTGACCATTTTTGTCGTATTTTGAACTCAGTAATAATCGAAAGATGTGATGAGTTCCAGTTGAGTAAAAATCTGTTCCCCAAATTCTCAAATGCTTCAAATGCTGTTTGCAGACATTTCTATTTGCAGCTAGCCTGTGAATACACCTCTGTAACTTTTTGCCTGAGAGGGATACTTTGCCAATTTCCAGCAGCTTTGTATCATAACAGTGAGGGTAGTATGTGTAAATGAACTGTGGTAAACTTCCCTCCATCTTACCTGACCTGCCTCCTCAGCTCAAATATTCCAGATTTTTGCTGGCTCTCGGGCAGATTGTACTTCCTACTTCCACATTTTTGTATGCCAGCCCAACGACACAAGGAGTATAGAAGCAGACTGAGAGACAGAGAACCCCCTCCCCCTCAAACTCAGACCAAGCTCCCATGAAATGGTAAAACTTGGAAAAATAAAACTTGCATTATGTCACCCACCAGCAGGAGTGTTTATTGGTCCAGGGCAGCGCAGTGCATTCTGGTAGCTGTAGGTTTTCTCTTGAGCAAAAGTGAATGCCAGAGTCTTTTTTCTCTCTCTCCTTTTTTTGGTCCTGTTGCACCAATCTCAAAGTATTTGCATCTTTTTACTGCATAGACCAGTGGTTCTCGAAGGGTTTGTCATGGGATTTTGTGATAACCACACAGCAGTGGCGGCTGCTGGTCTTTCAAACAGGGGAAGCTCACTTTAAGTTTACATCATAAAACATGTCATATTGTAGCGAGGCAGTAACTTATAAAAGGAACATTTAATTGAAGCCGTTTTTCAACCACACTCATGCCATAGAACCACAGCAAAACACACCTCAAAGATTTTCAGATGGGTTTAAACACCTGAACGGCACTCTGTCAGAAGACTCCACTCGCAAATATCTGCATGGGACTGAGCTTGAAATGCGACGATGCCAGTGTGTATTTCAAAAGCGCTGTCAATCACAAAGGGGTTCAGCCTTTTAGACAGTTCCTCCAATCATCACGCAGACACTGAGCGTCCTCTCCCGCCTACCGCTCCATTAGGTCCCAGGGAAGCTGAGCCTCCCTGGAAGTGACGATTTTGTCACATTTATCCAATGACCGTCTTGCTTTGCTGCATGAAAAAAACCTGCTCAGCGCTGTCTCGTAGGACACAAGAATGTATGACAGGGAGGTCGCGTTTGAAAACTGGTGATAAACAGCTGACGTTTGAACATCATAGTCATGATGTTAAACGCATCCTAGCGCACGTTTAATGCAATGTAAATTCTTATTTTAATGTAAATTCAATAGTGCATATTTGATCATTTCTTCTATGAACTTTTCTCAGAGCAATGGCCCCCTGCCACACAGTATTATTACAAAACACAACTGAGCCTTTTCAAAAAGTTGTGAATGAACTTTTAATTGACTGTATCAGTGTTTTGTGCGCACCCATTTCCTAATAAAGAGGCAAAAACTGTAATTTAATTGAATTGAATTTAAAAAAAAAAAACTTCACAGGGAACCTATTTGTCGCTGTTTGCGTGTGGAAATTATAAGTGTGTGACACAGTGTGAAGGATGATAACTTCTGAAAGGAGAAGGGACAATGGATCACTTTATTGTACAGAGCAAATTGCAACAAAGCACCAGTGAAGACGACCTGTCAGCTAAAGAAAAGAGAGGGGAAAAGAACTAAGTAGACAGTATCACGAAAGCTACGCCATGAGATTTTGGCTTGCACTTTGGTTTGAAAATGTAAATACAAAATACGAAATATGAAATACGTCTTTAAAGAGCCTATAGTCAATATTCTGAAATTAAAAATGCATCCCATGACTATTGTGAAAGGGGTCACTTATAGCTCTGGAGCTTTATAGCTTCCTCCAGCTACGGTTTTCCAGCCAGAATCTTTACTCCGCTGGTCCACAGCAACAGCAGCCGAAGCTCTAAAAAACTAACTCTGTGCTACCAGCCAAGCACCAAGCTGCAGACAAAGATGAAGACGAGCTAGTGAACATAATGGAGCAGCTACAGAGCAAGACAGTCGGTGGAGACTTAAATGGAGCTAAAAGAATGTGAACATCACCAGGTGGACTCCAAATTGGCACGACTGTTTGCTAACTAGTTCACCATATAAACTAATGCGTTATAACATACAGTTCACAGCTTATTTCCACCGCCCTTAGAGGTCAAGAGTATGATTTAGAGGGATTTAGTGGTGTCTAGTGGTGCGGTTTGCAGATTGCAACCAACTGAAAGTTCTCCTAGCTAGAATTACGTCAGTGTAGCCCTACCCTGTGTTGCGCATTGTTTTCTGCCTATGATATGGAGGTGGAAATCAGTGTTGAACCCAAAATGAAAATGTGAATATCTGTGAATATCCAACGTCAAACTATCTTCACAACGGTAAAGAAACACCGAGGACGGAGCCACAGTGAGACAAAGTGTCTGCTCTCCATCTGGTCTGACAAAAGTGTCCATACAAGAACGCAACTTCATGGGTGGCTAACATCTTGTTGTTGTTGTTATTGTGGTGCACATGATATGACGTTGTAGTGTGCCACTAGGATGTAACGTCAGCGGGACGGAGCGTTATCTGATAGCAAACAAATCTGGATGGGACACCAGAGACGCATATTAATACCAGGTATAAATGTATGTGGTCATACGCTATCTGATTGCTATCTGATTGCAAAAAACACATGCTAATGCAAGGTGTAAAGGGGGCCATAGTGATCTTCATGAACTAGGCATGGCTCGCTGTAAGGTAATAAAACACAATTCTTATTTTCAGGTGATTATTCACTGAAGAAAACAAACTCATTACATTATATTCCTTTTCTGTGAATATATACCCCTAAGTCCTACACTGGACCTTTAAGTTGCAAAAAAAAATCTGTTAATACAGGTGTAAATTGAGTCTGTAAGGTAACTTGCTGTGTAGCACCAATACCAACAAGCTCCATAAACCAAATAGACAGTTTTAGGTTACTGGATTAGAAACGGTTGAATTTTGGAAACTTGGAGAAGCTCGGTTGGCACGATACATAGCCTGAGGGCAGACAAGTTCTGCTCTGGGAAAACAAAGTCTTTCCAATGTAGTTGGGTCGACTGAGGCTTGATTTTTTATTTTGGCTCAAAAACATGGCTCCGGCTTTGATAAAATATGCATGCACTCTTTCCGTTTGACCATTTTTTTTTGTGTGGAAAAATTGGTTTGTTAAACCTTAGGCAACAATCTCAAGAGGAAAAAATGAGGGGACTGGATATGGTTTTTCCCATGTTTAAAACTGGCTATGCATACAGTAAATACATGGATACATTTCTGAGCTGTGAACATAGTTATATAACTTAGAGAGCAGTTTGCCCTCTCTTGCTGAAACAACAAAATAAGTCTTCCACCATTTTAACCCCTATGCTATTTTTAATATCAGAGCATGTTCTGTTCATTTTCAGTGTGGAAGAAAGATAAATATATAACAGAAAATACAACGTGTCACCTTCAAAGGAGGCCTCACATCTTTATCAGCTGCCCTCGTGGTTTAATTGTGTACTTTAGCCTGCCGAGTGGACTTTTGTAGTAATATCATTTGTATGTAAATTTATGTTCATTCAGATGTCTCCCTTCTGCTGAGTGTCCCTTTGTGTTTCCTCCATTGTGTTTGTTAATATGATTGTTTTGCTCTCTTCACTTCACAGCATTTTGTGCCTTAGATAAGAAAACTACAGTTTAATTATCATTATTATAGTTATTGCTTCACTGACTGTTTTGCTCCTGGGAATAAATTGATTTACAAAAGGAGCTGAAACTGATTTTTTCAATGAAGACTGACTCATGCAAGCAAAATAGAAATGATTGTAAACAACAACTGGTAAGTTTCTACGATCCATCTTTTTACGTAGACTTCATCTTCATCAAAAACGGGTGACGCATATGATGTAAATGATGCGATGTGTATGACTTGAGGACCTGAAATTTGACACTGTTTGGGAGAGTTTTTTCAACTTGAGCGAACAATTCACATCACGCTGTGTTGCAAAAGCCTAAGTTAGATTCTCCTGACGTTACCAAGAAAAGGAACAAACAATGCTGCCATCTGTGGTCATCCGGAGCTCTACAACTCAACATCAGTACGGTGCGGCGACAGAACAGAAAAGGAGAGTGCTCGGAGATTAGTAAGCGAAGACGTAGGACTACGTGGTAGGCTCTGAAAATGTGTTTCTGTGACTTGTGTTATTTGGATGACAAGATGGCGGTGCACAGCAGTGCAGCAGCTTCTCAGCTTCTGGCGACTGGCGTTTTAACTATTTATCAAAGGTCTATCTTAAATTGTATTTATTCTGTACGCTGCTGGACCTGGCATGTTTGAGTGACAATAAACTGAACCTCGATCTTGAACCTTGAACCTTTTTTGTCAAGTTGCTTCTTGGCAAAATGCTCTGAGTAATTAAAGTTGTTTTTTTATTGTAGCGGTATTGTGCTGCTGTGACAGCATTAAAAATAAGAGTGTTGCCACCTTGGTTTAAGCTGGTTCAGATTAAGAGCCTACAATGCAATAGGTAACACAGTAACACAATCCTGGTTTATATCTAATCAGCACTGCCTAGTTATACTGTTTAGCTGAGTTAATTTACACATACTATCAACATTTTTAGGATACAAAGCTGGTTGAAAATCGGCACAGTGTCCCTTTAAGTGCACACACGGTACACTAGATGGCAACAAGTTAAACACTTAGTTTGAAGAGAGGTATTCGCACATCCAGCTGTCTCAGATGCAGGTGAGCTGGAAAATATCACTTGAGTCTTTGAACAGAAAATCCTGCACGCTGCTCTTGCTCAGCTTCACAATTTCACAACCTAGAAACTCAAGCTCCTTACACAATAAAGGTTGTTTACAAGATTATTTTTCCAAAATGTTGAGCCTATGAATGAACACATCGGCTTTGCAGCTTTCATAAATCATTAAAGATGGTCAACATTGTATACTCTTATGCCATGTATTATAAATTGGTCTTTTGAGATCCCCAAATACATTATAGCATGACAAGCCATGGAGCTCGAGTTGTTTTTCATGTTCCCTTGCTCTTTCGTTTGCAGGATATGTGACATATGGTGCACAGGCTGGTGTCAATTATTGAGAAACACACCCACAGCTGATTAATTCCCTCACACCTGTGCACACCTGTGAAATGGGTGAGGCAGTTTCTATTTAAGCTCATTGTGGAAATAATGGTGTTGAACACTCGCGATGAACGTTAGTGTTACTAATAAATTGTGAAGCTGAACAAGTTGAACGATAAAATGCATTGTTTCACTGCAGTTTATTACAATTTAAAAAGAGGAATGTGATTATTGCAAAGATTTTTAATACTTTCCCTGAGCACTGGATTCGAGTAATCTGCATTTCAGAGTTTGTGCAAATTTAACTGATGCTCGTCTTTTTGTAGAACTGAAATAAACAGCTGCTCACTCTCTGCACAGAAAACCCGCTCTGTGAACATTTGGTCTCTGCTGGAGCCGCTACACTCTCCATGTGTCTTCCACCATGACTCTCGGCTCTCTTCAGAAGCTTGCATAAGGACAAATGGTGTTCATTAGCCACTGATGAGTCGTGTAGCTGCAACAGGCCAAACTAGAACAGAGGCTAATTAGCCAACAGTTGCCAGCTGGGACGTCAAACCTTTGCGCTCTTGATGTGTGCAGTCTTTGTTTCTGGGCCGAGAAAGTAAGAGAGCAGCGACTGTAGAGAAGAGATCCCAGGAGAGGCTGTGATCTTATTCAGGCCTCGGCTCTCACTCGTTCAGGTCTGAAAACTCCAGTATTGTGAAGAGAATGAAAACCGACCGCTGTGTGAGAGAGACGTTGTTAAAGGAGGTGGCGGCTGTTTGGTTTTATGTGATTTTGATTACGGAAGATGGTTAAGAGTGCACGGTTCCTTACACAGATTAGATATGGCGCCAAGTGCTTATTTGTCCCTTTTCCAAAATGGTCCCTCTGCACTTCACTGCGGTGTCGCTCCACATGAAAAGTGGGGAGCGTCACAGCTGTGGATGGGAAAAGGATGTATAAGGGAGAGTAGATTCAAGTACTTAAGGGATGGCGCCCCAGTCTTTCAATCAAAGTTGCTCATTGGGTGTGTACTCTTTTGCATGTCTGACCCTTAGCACATGCACATGGCACAAAAATAAAATATGGATACAGCTCTCTGTGACTTTTGAATTTATGGTCAGACTTAGGCTGACATTTAGCAGATATTTTGACTTGTTCACAGTTGAAACAAATTTCATTGACAATGTTTCATTAAGCGTCCCAGTAAGCCATGCCAGTGAGCCAGCATGACGAAAGAAACAAGTGAACAATAAGGTCAATACCGATATTTACTGTGCACTGGCGAACAATAACACATCTCTGCTAAAGAGCTCAGTGGCTAAAAAAATAGTCTTACCTAATACAACAAGTTTGTTTCAGTCTCATTCCCTCATGACTTTTGTGTTTATTTTTCTCACCTATATTTCTCTTCTCATGCACTGGGTCGACCTGCCAATCAGAGAGTTCTGTTCCCTACGAACTCTGCCTTTTCCGACGCCAATTCAACATGCTTAATCGGCCTAAAAAAAGCGGACAAGGGACGAGTTCAGTCTGAACGGTGCGGGACATACCACAAAAACTAGGGCAACAGATGCTCACCGACGGCCGACCTTCAGCTTGGAGTGTCAGGAACCTTACACCCACAGGACCACCAGCGATCCTCGGGCTTCCCCCTCACAACAGAATATCAAATCCTAAATACTGAACGTTTTGTACTTGAGAAATCGGTGAGGCCAGGATGGACTTTTGAATAGATCGGGAGATGTAAAAAACACTTAACAGACCTCAAACCAGAGGAGAATCTCACAAGATAATCTTCAGAACCAAGAAGAATCGGGGCTTTGCTGACCGTTGTCGGGAGTAGGGCTGCCCCTTAATAGTCGACCAAACGTTAGTCGACCAGAAAGGTCAATAGCTGGCAAGATTTCATTGGTCGTTTAGTTGCAGAAAAAAAAAACCAACGTGAAACTCTATTAGGAGCTGCACCTTGTCCTTTCAAATTTAATCTAATTTGAAAGGACAGACACAGGAAGTGGCCACGCTCAGCAGTCAGACAGGAGTCAGGTTACAAACCAATCACAGCCGACAGATATCGTTCCCTTCTCCTGTAAATATTCAGTCTGATAAATACGGAAAAGTTGATCATGTTAGTGCAGGGCTAACCAGAGCTTTACATCTGTCCCACAGACGATAGGCCTACACACTTATAAACAGCTCCTGGAAGAAGATCAGCTCTGCACTCAGGGTTTCAGGTAAATATGAATGAACTTTATTTATATAGCATCTTTCATGCACAGAGCACAGCTCAAAGTGCTTTACAATTCCACAGCAAATTAAATCGCAACAAAATTCATACACAAAATAAAGTTTAAGACAAACAAACAACAACAGAAAAAATCAAGTAGAAACACAAGGAAGAGCATGTATGAAAGATCTAGCCTATAGGTCTATAACTTGTTATAGGCCATATTAAAAAGATATATTTTCAGTTGCCGTTTGAAGCTGTCTACTGAGTCAGCAAGTCTAATGTTTAAGGGTAAGGTGTTCCAGACTTTGGGGGCATAATGGCTAAATAGGCTATATGATGGCTGTTAAGTTAAGTTAAACCTGCCGGCGCACTTTTGAAAGCTGGCACAAAAAAGGCACAAGAGTAGCACTCAGAGCCTGACCTGACGTTTTCCAGGTGGTTAAAGATGCAACATGTGTATGGCCTCTAATTTCCAGGGCTGGTACCTGCGGTTATTCCACAGGCTAGTTAATAACATGTCGGGCAGGAAATCCAAAGTGTGGGATCATTTTGAGAAGGTGAAGGACCAACCCAAGGTGATATGTAAACTCATCTTCATTGGTCCACTACAAACATGACGTATCATGTGAAACATGGAAGTAGCTACATGCCCATTAGCCCACAGTGTCATTAACAGGCGGCTCGCTCAGTGTGTGACGTGCACTTGGAGATAAAATATAGGCCTATATTAATGAAGGTTCATTAGTACGGTTTGTATTTCTCTGTAATGTAGCACAGTGTTAACAATGTTACTGAGACTATTCTTTCTCACACCTTCAACTCAAACCACCAAAATATATCATTTAATAATTAAATTAATATCGTAAACATGCGGGCGACTAGTCGACTAATGGTCGTAAATGATGACTGTTGGTCGACTCGGAAAATTCTTAGTCCGGAGTGAGGAATCGGGCCCAAAATCAGCTTGATTCTCAGGTAGTGTGTACATGACGTTAGTCCCCTGTGGCTTTAACCGACTGCTGACTCGAAATGTTTTAAATAAAACCTCAGTAGCAGGGTTAATGTGTTGAAGTGTGTCTTTGCACATGAACTGAAGTCTCAGAGTCTCACATTAATTACCTGCCATGTGAGCAGGATGTAACTGGCTTTTCCCGAGAGACAAAGAGACATTTTTGGCTGAAAATAAATTTTCATGTGTTGAAGTGGTTTGGGACGTCAGAGCAGCGGACACTTTACAAACCTCCAACTCCCACCATCAGTCAACACAGCCAGGCAAAATTATTAAATATTGAATGCCTTTATAACTCACTGCAGCACTCACTTTTATCGTCAGCGTTTTTTGTGACAATTAAAAAAAATCTATATGTATATGTTTGTGTTTGTACAGACACTTCAGCTCAGTCAAAACTGGGAGGTATATTTTGTTCCTTATCTAAAAATATGTATGAAAACAAGCAGAATAGGTGTAGGTACAAAATCAGTCGTGACGCCTTTTGTTACACCAACTCTACACGCACACACATACACACACACACGTGTCCTCTTAACATCACTGTCAGTGCATGTTGGTAAGAGATATGTGCTACATCCTAGAATAGATATGAACTGTCATCCAAATAAAAAATCAGATTCAAGCAGCGATTCAGAGCTGAGCACGAAGGCCTGCAGAGGGACTGTAGCCGCTCAGACGCCTGGATACACACACACATATATAAACAGACACACACATCACAAGCTAAGTTTTGGTGGCCTGTCGGCGAGTGTAACTTAGTGAGACCTAAATAAGAAAAGACACAAGTGGAGAAGGAGGAGTGAGAGGTAAGAGATGAAAGGAGTGCCACTGCAAACTCCACATCTTAGTCAGTAAAACTTCACAGCAAGGAGAAATCTCTCCTGCTCTTGTAAGTCCATCTTTTTCATGATTTCATCTAATTAAACTCTGACTCCATTTCTGCTGCTCGTTTCATGTTAAACTAAGCTCACCTGTCCTTCCTCACCTGCCTACACACCTGCTTCTCATCAGTCATCAGCTCCAGTATATAAATGCTCCTCAGGCAGTCTCGAGCCCTTTGCCTAATTGTCTTCAGGAGGATTTTCAGCTTGTGTGTTTAAAAACTTGAGTGGGAACACCTGAACTTTTGAGACGAAGATTTTTTGCACTTGGCTGAGGTTGGAGAAGCTGAGATACAGAAAAAAAGATGTGATAAAAATTGATGGATTTCTCGAATTCACCCGGTTGTTTCTGTGTCACTGCTTCTGCTACTGTAGTCAGAGCATTCATGCATGCTGCCACTCAGTACGCTTCACCAAAAAAAGCCCAAGACAAGAGCCTTCGTTGCCTGTCACCGCCCTCTTAACCTGCTGATAAAAATAAAATGGGTCCAGGTGGATCAGTGCTGATGAATTAATCTTAAAATCACAAATGCCGTCTTAGGTGGAATACAGCAATAAAATGGCATCGTATATGAGTTACTTAATAATAATACACTTTATTTATATAGCACCTTTCAAAACACAGTTACAAATTGCTTCACAAAACCAAATAAAAGACGAAGCAATAAAGATAGAATGCACATAACAGTAAAAACACGCATCAATAAAGCAGTTAATATCACTGACAGGCATTTTTAAACAAGTAGGTTTTCAAAAGTGATTTAAAAGTTGAGACTGAGTTTGCAGCCCTGATCTCCTCAGGCAGGTCATTCCAAAGTCGAGGAGCTCTGACTGCAAAGGCTCGTTCACCTTTGTGAATTAAAGCAACTCTTACCTTTCTTGCATTTCACACAGCACTTAGAAAAAATTTGAACATCCACAACTCCCATCCCCCTCCTCCTGCAACCCCACCTCCCTCCAAAGGATAGACGTAGGTGTTGGCAAGGTAATGTTAGATACACACAAGAGGAGAGCGAGTGTAACACGCCAAGAGAAAAAGAGTAAAACATGCTGCTGATTGCTGAACATTATGTTATATTAGAAGCAAACTAAACATAACATCACCTGTCAAACACAATCCCGGAGTTTTGAAACTTATCTGGGGTCAGTGATGACTGATGAGTTTTATAATATACAGTAAACGCTAACGTTAGATGACTGGCAACAAACAAGGAAGATAATACAGAGGCTCAGGCTACGTTAGGCTACAGTAGGCTAACTGTTAGCAACTGGATGCTGTGTTGTCATATAACGTTATAGTCTATGTTACATTAGAAGCAAACTAAAAATAGCTGTCCAGCAGAAACTCTGCGACCATCTCGTCCCTTTGTAGCTCAGGATGAAGCTGCATCAGTCTTCGCCATCGCTCGAAAGCAGAGCTGATGTTGACCGGAGTTTTGGCTCTTGCAGCATCGAGTTCTCTCTTAGTGTTAGCTTTTTCTGCAATATTCTTTCTTGTGCCAACTGATTTCCCTGTTGGAGCGGCAGGAGGTGGAAGTGGTGGTCCGCATTTGTCTGCCATTGTTATACACAAGCGTTCCTGTTACTAGCTTATTTGTTGGGGTTGATTGATGTTATGCGAGCGGGTATGTCAGTCGGAGGCCTCCACGTGGGGAAGATAGAAAGGACGCTCGACAGGATGCAATGATTGGTCAGAATTTTCTTAGAACCATATGACAATGGTATAATTATGAGTTTGCATGTATGGTGGAATTCACTTACATTTTAGTGTGCCATCAACTTATTAATAGCATTTAAACCTAACCAAAGACAAGCATAAAACTTCCAGAAAGGTAAGTGTCGCTTTAATCGAGACCTTGGAACAACAAGAAAAGATGCATCTGAGGATCTCAGAGTGCAAGAAGTAACATAGGACAATAAAAGATCTGTTATATAACTTGGAGCAAGGCCTCTCAGGGCTTTGTAAGTAAGCCAGGATTGGTGTGATGTGGTCATGTTTTCCAGAGTCTGTCGGCAGATTTAGGTAATATTCCTGTGGAATTTAATGTTCGGGACAAGTACCTTCTTAAACTATTATTGTAGCTAGCAAAAAAGCAATAACTAAGAAATGGCTGAATAAAGAACCAAGAGCTCAAAACTTTGCTTAAAACTTGTGCAACATTTTATTAGAAACTTATATTTATATTATCTTGTTTCTCTGCTTAATTCTGCCTTGTGGGTTTGTACATGAGATGTCGGTCATGTGCCAGTTTCCTCAATTTTCGCAACCCTCTGGGTTATTGACACCACAGAAGAGGAACACTGATTTGATGATCTGCATTTTCAGAGTTGCCCAACTCTTTTGGCACATCTAAACAAATGCAGTGCCAATTCCAGTAAGAGGAAGCTATGGAGTAGATGAAAACATTAAAGATATGGATTTCGAAGTCTACCTCAGCACACAGGCTTTTTCCACAGCAGTGATTGGTCGTAAATATTATAAACGATCTCAAAGGCAATTTGCATGGCTTGATAGGGAGCACAGATGTCTCCAATTAAAGGTGGATTTCACCTCTTCCACTTTGTTACTCATGAGACTGTCCACATTTATTCCTCCAAAGAGAGATTAAATCATTGTTCTTGTTTGCATTATGTCAAGTCAGTTGTATTGTTATTGCTCTAAATCATTAGCAACAAATGAACAGTCTATACTGTGGGACACCCTCTGTCTTTAAATCCTAAATTAAGCCATCCTGTTTTGAAGCCATATCAAAGCAGAGCAATGATTTGTAGGTTAAGATGAGGAGGGGGCCTCCCACAGCACAATCTCACTGGACCCCAAAATTACAAACACCAGCCCTCAAAACTAACCCCAGCAACCTTGAAGGCATCATAAATATACAGCGCATAAAAGTCACAGCCGATTTCATGGTAAAGGTCAAATGTGGTCCCATTTGCCCTTTTTAGATCTTTTAAAAGATGAGTTTAATCTTATACTCTGTTTAAAATGATAGAAATTACAAACACAGTCAAAAACAGGAAGCGGCAACATCTGGGTGGCGATAAAAATGGAACCACCAAAAGAGATTTGTATCAAAGTGGTTCATATATGTCAAGAGATTGATTGAAAACATGGTCCATTACAGGGAAAATATACTTGGTTGGTTTATGGTGAACACATGTGTTTGAACCCGCATATTTTTTTCTGAGATTTGAAAAGAAATCTGCTCCATCTGCATGGGAAGATTGTTGGATGGATCCAACAAACACCGACTTTCACCCAAGAGAGCATTCACCCATTAGATTATAAAGCCAAACCCTTTTCTTTTTTTCCTTAACCTGTCCTCGTGTGTTCTTTGTTGAAGAAACAAAACGTCAATTCACGTTGCTGCACCAATGTAGTGTGTTTATTTTGAAAGGAACTGTATGTAAATGTTAAATTTCCTGTGAAAACAGAAGTGTATTTTGAAAGAAGACAATGCATGTAACAGGCAGAACTTGACACAGTGTTCCAGAACATCAACAACCAACACACCCAGGGTACCTTGCATGGTGTATGTGGACGTGGAAAGTCCATGACCAAGCATGTCAATATTTGACGAGGTCGGAGTGAGAATGTGTCTTAACTCTAGTAAAGTAAACACAGCAATAACTGACATTATTGCAGAAATAGAGTCGTAACAAGAATCGTCAACAAGAATAAAAGTATGCACTCGCAGAGTTTCTCGAAGGGAAAGACATTTTTGTCGTTGTTCTTGGCTCTGTTGGTGATGAAGAAGATGTTTCCCGATGTTTTGTTACACTGATTAGCTGAAGGAGTTTGTCAAGGTGAGTACTCCCGCCCACTGAAAGTGTTTTGGGCGGCACCGAGTCCAGACTGATACAGAGAGCAAAACAGAATGTCGAGCTCACATCATCAGGATGGTCTTGGCCAGTCAGGGCTGGCTCAGGCTTGTCTTAGACCAGCCCCTAGTTAGGCTGGCTAGTCCAGCCTGTTTTCATTCACTCACAACTCATCGAATACCGTCACTTTGTCAGTGGACCTCGGCATCAAACACCGACGCACATGAGGCACCATTTGCGGCGGTATAATGCCCACCTGACGTTTGACATGTTCGCTGTGAGGGTCCAAGGACAGAGGGTGCCATATGTTGTAAAGCCCCTCGGGACACACTGTGATTTATGAAATTGTGCTATATAAATAAAATTAAATGAAACTGAATTGTCCAGGCACCAAAATATTTCTGATCAAATGTTGCTATTTGCGCAAAGATTTCAGATTTCAGATAAAATAGGCAGCCAATACAAATTATTTTCATTTGTCCCTGAGATATCAAAGCCAAACTGTGATTTCCACGTGCACCATCATTTCTGCATTCCTCAAATATTTTTCTTTGAACCAAGTGCATAGAAGAATCAAGGACTTTTCTATTTTCCATTTTCTAAATGAGACTGAATGGTTAGCTTCAGATTTGTGTCCATGGCGGATATTCAACAGTTCGGACCAAAAATGTTTGGTTTAATCAATATTTGTGAACAAGGATCACTCGCTCCTGAAGCTGGAAACGAGGCAGACGAGAGGATGCTCTGTAACATCCTCAAGGGATGAAACCTGGAGCTGATCCACTGGCAGTCGACCAGAGACTGACTGAGTTTAAAGGCTGAACAGCTGCTTGCAGCTTCTTTTTCACAGAGGAGCTTCTCTTTATCCTGCGTTTAATCAAACGCTGTAGGCCTGCTTCACTGCACCGCTGAGGTTAATGAACTTTATGTGAGTGTTTCCCTTTTCACATCCCTTTTTTTGGACACTTTTTCCCCCCTCAGCAATCCAAAGTTAATTTTGTTCTTTTTTTATTTTTAGTGAATTATATGGCATTATTAGTGATGTTGAAACTTGTACTTCAGGCCAGTCTTCACTGAGACGAATAAAAGGAATAACTCCTTACTTAATAATGTACATTTATTAAAACACATATCTGATGTCAGAGAGGATCTTGATTACAGATATACCAAAACTTAAACTAACATTGCAGTAGCTCAGCTTTGTTCACTATGTCCTACGTCATATTTTGGTCCAGACTGTAACCCTGGGAGTCGGGAACATCTACAAGGTCTCCATCTTGTCTTATTAACCTCCAGACACCCAGAGCCTCTTTACAAAGTATGACAAGTGTGAAGGACTTTAAAAATACTAAACCATGACAATGCACATAACATACAATTCTTCATAACTAAGAATTTTTCCTGCCACAGTTTTTCTTGGAAGACTGTGAAAAGACTTTAAAGATACCTTTAAAGCCTAAAGTCTGACTTTTTCCCATCCTTCAACTGGCGGAAAATATTACGCCAAACTCGCTGTAAGAAACACGACCTAATAATAATTCATTACCTGTCTGTAAATATGCATAACTCTAGAAACACTACATAAAAGGTGTCATATGTCGACAATATTCTTGTGAATGTGGCAATATAATCAATCACGGAAGTATATTTGTGCACACACTTAACATTTTGGATTTTGCGAGATGCAACAAAGGTTTCAGGCCAGACTGAAATGGGACATCACTGTTAATGGTTGGCATCCCAACCTCTAAAGCGGAATTTATGCTTCTGTGTCAAATCGACGCCATAGCTACGCCATGGGCTCTGCGTCGACGTAGAGCCTACGCTGTATCCTATGTCGTAGCCTGATGTGCACCTCCCCAGAAATGCAACTTTGCGTTGCAGCAGCGCAGACCTCCTGTTTATTTTTGTAAGCTGAAATCATTTCCCTCAGGGGAAAGGAAGCTTTTATTTTCTTTAATTTCACAGATAAGAAACAATAAATTATAAAGACAATAAAGCCTCAATAAAATAACATTTTAAGTCTGGTGTGTGATTTATACTTCAGGATTTATCCCGGCTTCATATGAGCAGAGGAAATCTCTGCTCATCACTAGGCTAATTTATGCAATGTAAAATGCCATAGGCTGTGCTAATAACATTAGCATCTTATAATTGTTTGGGAAACAAACATGTTTAGTATAAGACAGTTGTTTTGTCAGTGAACTTTGTGAGTTGTAATAGAGCCAAATTCTTGTGTTACCTTAGTGAAATGTTGCTGTTGTTCACGGCTTCATATGAGTAGCAAGAAGTCTGCTAGCCGCTAGGCTTATTTATACAATGTAAAATGCCATAGGCTTGTGCTAAAAACATTAGCATGTTGTATTTGTGGGGAAAATGTGTCCAGATAAAGACAAGTGTTTGTCTGTGAATGCTGCGAGTTATAGTGAAGCTGATTTGTGTACTTGTGTTTGAAATTTTGCACTATTAAATCATGTTCAATGTGTGTTTTGAATCAACTAAACTTTACAGCACTTCACAGAAACTTCCACTGCTCACTAGTGTTTAGGAGGTGTAACTGCAGAGTGACACAGACACACCACCACACAAGTACAAATGCTTACAACAGCCCCCTAATGACTAAAGGCCAATCACTAGTTTCTGCATCCACGTGTCCATGAGGGTCCACGGAGACGGACCTTCAGCGCTGCTTTGAATGGTAGCAACAGTTGATTGCCGGTGATCAGCTGTCAGCCCCCACTATCACAAATAGATTCTAATTTTGAGGGAAACACTGAATGCTCTTAATGATAAGCTCAGAATATGAGACAGCATTGCAACTTTTCCCCGCAGTTACATCACAAAAAAAAGTCTATAAAGACTGCAGCGTGCATCGCAATATTTTGGAAAAGCTGCCGTGAAATCAGACATTTCAGGCTGCAACAATCTCAAAAACAGCCCGCGAATTCCTGAGGAGAGTTGCTAACTTGCATTCTTCTTTTTTATTCATTTTGCAAACCCATTGTCTGTTTGCGCTTCACTGCCACCAACTGGCAGTCAGTGGAGCTACATGAAAAAGGAGCCAGGTCTCATTCCGAAGTCGTCGAAATCTGGTGCTTGGGCAGTGACTTGCGGCATCAGACACCGATGAAAAAAGCCACCCTTTAACATCAGTATGATACATGGCCGATTGCTGTTATAGTTTAACGTTACACGGACGGCTTCACGGGGAAACACAGCGGGACAAAGACGAAAGTTAAGGTGGTGATCGTCCAAGTGGGGCAGGCGGGACGGGTAGTGGAATGGTCCAACAACCACCAACCTTCATCCAGGAGAGAGGTGTTCATGTCCCGTAAGACTATGAGGCCAAACCCTGCTCTTTTTTTCCTGAACCTAACCAAATGCTTTTGTTGCCTAAACCCAACCATGTGTGTTTGTTTATCAAGGAAAAAAATGTCTATTCGTGGTGTAGTACCACTGCTGTGCTTTTATTTTGAAAGAGACTGTATGTAAACTGTAAATTTCCTGTGAAAATGGAAGTGCATTTTGAAAGAAGACAATGCATGTAACAGGCAGAGGGTCGGAGTGAGAATGTGTTGGAAAAAGTGGCGGAAATGTGTGTTGCATCACCCGTGTGCATCTTGTTCACATGCACATTTTAAAAACAAAACACTTTTTGTTATCAAAGACTTCACTCTGTAACTTTGAGGACTGAAAGCTACATAGAAACCAATTTTATCAGGATTGTCTTGTTTTCTTATCAAACAAAAATCAGCAGAATAATTTGGAAGAGGCTGTAATCCCATACATACAGTGGCTTTAAGTAGAGCTGCTCCTTTGGTTGACTTTTATTCACATCAGAGTTCTTAAAAAGAAATAAAACAGCAGCTCATAAAGGAGAGACCTTAATGAGTTTGCCTGCTTCAGAATGGATGCTCATATCATTGTTGTTCGTGTTGTTCATTGTGAATTCTCTGTGTCGGACTCTCTCCCTCTGCCCCAGCAGAGTGCATTGGGTGTGTTGTGTCTGGAGCCCTGAGCTCAGAGATGCTCCACGATGACGCTCCTCTGAGCCTTTGTGGTTGGATGACATGAGAGGAGAGAGGAGAGGGAAATGAGAGAGGAGAGAGGAAATGAGGACACAAGAGAGGAAATGAGGAGAGAGGAAAGGAATTTAGGAGAAAAGGAGATGAAACCCAGTGAGGAGGCAAGAAGAGGAGAGGGGATTAGAGGAGATGAGACAAAAATGAAATGAGAAGAGGAAACAAGGAGATGAAAGGACCACAGAGGGAAGGAGGCAAAGAAATGAGAGAAAAATTTGAGAGACAGGAGAGGAATCAAGGAAAGGATAAGAAAGGAGGCAAAGAGTGGTAAGGAGAGGAGAGGAGAGGAGAGGAGAGAAAGGAAAGGCAAAGAGGAGAGGAGAGGAGAGGAGAGGAGAGGAGAGGAGAGGAGAGGAGAGGAGAGGAGAGGAGAGGAGAGAGGAAATGAGGAGACAGGGGAGGAGTGGAGACAACAGAGAAAATAGGAAACATGAAGAGGAGAAGAAACAAGGAGGGAAAAACAGAGGAAAGGAGACAGGATGACAAAAACAAAGAGTGGAGTGGAGAGCAGATGATACAAGGACATGAGAGGAGACAAAAAAAGGGTAAGGTAGGATACTAAAAGAGGAGAGGAAATGAGGAGAGTAGACAAAGGAGGAAACAAGGAGAGGAATGAGCAGTGGAAACAAGACAAAGAGCAGTAAAGAGAGGAGACAAGAGGAAACAAGAAAAGGAGAGAAGAATGGAAATTAGAAGAAAGTAGACAAGATAATAGACGAAACAAAAGGATAAGTAACAAGGAAAGGAAAGCTGGGGGGGGATAGGGGAGGAGATGAGATGAAAGAAATGAGGAAGAGGAAATAAGAGGGTAGGGAAGGTAAAAAGAGGCGAGGCAAGGAAAGAAAAGAGGAAACAAGGAGAGGAAACAAGGTAAAGAGCAGTGAGGAGATGAGAGGAGCATATGAAGGACAGGGTGGAGGACAGGTTATTAGTCTGACTTGACATCATCTATGAATTTAACATGAGTTGAATTGTAACAGCGATACAGCTGCTGTGAGCCTCGGCCTTGAGTACGTGACACGCAGATCGACTGTCACTTGTTGCTCCTCGCAGCACAAATGCATCATTAAAGTTATTTATTGAGCTACACGCAGGTGAAGGCTGCTGTAACACCCGCTGATGCTGAGTCACGCCCTCCACGCAACAACGCTGCTGCCGCCTTGAGACTCCTGTCCGCCATTACCCAGCACAGCCATATACTGTTAGTGGCTGATGTGTGCATGCACGACACGAGTCTTTGGACAAACTTGACCCAACGAAAACATTTTGATTTGCTCCTGCAAACATGTCCTGTACTTTTACAGCCAAGTCGCCACAAGAAAACGTTTGCTTTGTATATTTCTGCACGTTTCATCAGCATTTCTAAACTGAAGGGAGCTGACTTTGCTGTCAAGAGGTGGAGGGGATGGTGGGTGGTGTCACACCCAGTGCTTGCCAAGCTGCAGACCACTGCAGTGAGCCCAGTCCTTCTCCAAAGTCGTCAAAATCCGGTGCTTAAGCAGTGACTTGTGGCGTCAGAAACCAACGGAAAAAGGCGTCCTTTAACATCCTTTGACCTGTTAAAGTTTTACAGCGCCCGGCGTTGTCGGGGGTAAATGTGGCGAGACAAGGACGAAAGGGGTGGTGGATGGGTCCAAGAAACACAGACTTTCACCTGAGAGAGCGGTGTTCACGTCCCGTAAGATTCTGAAGCCAAACCCTGCTCTTTTTTCCTAAACCTAACTATGTGTGTTTGTTGTTTAAGAAAAAAAAACATAATTTCACGGTGTTGTACCGACGTGGTGCGATAATTTTGAAAGAGACTGTATGTAAACGTTAAGTTTCCTGTGAAAACTGAAGTGCATCTTGAAAGAAGACAACTTGACACAGTGTCCCAGAACGTCAACAACCAACGCACCTAGCTTACCTTGCACGTCGTATGTGGACGTGGAGAGTCCATGACCAAGCACGGCAATATGTGACGAGGTCGGAGTGAGAGTGTGTTGCAGCAGTCTACTTTCTGAGACCAACAAACAAC
Organism: Cephalopholis sonnerati; assembly: GCA_019142605.1. Lineage (NCBI taxonomy): Eukaryota > Metazoa > Chordata > Actinopteri > Perciformes > Serranidae > Cephalopholis > Cephalopholis sonnerati. The sequence continues at coordinate 37,078,442 of JAGQAX010000007.1, read as the reverse complement.
AAAACTGGTTGTTTTTTAGCGAGTCATTGCTACGTTTCCAGCAGCTTCTTAGGCACCAAATGTGGGACATTTTTAGGGACCCTTTGTTGTTTTTACTGCAACCAATGGCTCCTTTCCCAGCGGCTTATCAGCCCCTAAATGTGGGTGTTTTTTAGGCACCTGTTGCTGTTTTTCCTGCAGCTTTTTAGCTCCCAAACTTGGGTGTTGTTTAGAGATCCATGGATCATTTTCCAGCAGCTTTTCAGCATCCAAATGTGATTTTTATAGGGACTCCTTAGTGTCTTCCTTGCGGCTTTTTAGCCCCCAAATGTGGATGTTTCTCAGCAACCTGTCACTATGTCACCTGCTAGGATAGTGGCACAACAAAAGGTTGATTTTTATCTCAACTGCTGCTTTTCCAGTGGAAATTGTGCCCCCAAATCAAGGATTTTAAGCCAAAACATGATCTTTTTTTAACCATAACCACATGGTTTATGTGCCTAAACTTAACTGCACATTAACCCAAGAGTTGTTTCAACAAATCTGCTACATCAGTGGTCCCAAACTGGTCCCCCCACAGGGTCCAGATTTCTCCTCAGTCATTAGTTCAAGGTCCACACAGTTTAATATATTCAGAGTCCTACTTGTGTTTGGCCATGTCGCTGAGCTAGTCTGCTGTCTCTGTTAAGCAGCTGTCCGTTAGTCACTCACTCTACAGCAGGAAACGGCACCTCTGTGCTGGAAATCGACTGTACTTCGAAATAAAGTTGAAATTGATTCAGTTCGATCAAGTTGCTCACATAAATTTGTACTTTGCTCTTGCATAGTGTTGAACCTCGATCTTTTTGCACAGTGAAATAATTACAGACATTCTTGACTTGCAAGTTGTTGCTACATCACCAAGTTTCCTTTGATACGTATTTCACAAGGACGCACACATGAATTTTATTTGCCATTTCTCAGTGTGGCGAGGCACATAGTCAGACAAACAAAAGCCAAAACTTGAATGTGGCTCAATAATTGATTTGAAAATGCTGCATTTGTCTGTGGGCATATCTGCTGAAGGAGAAAACAACTGTCACAGTTCAAAGAGTGAAACTTGACAGTCAAGTCAGTTTTATTACAGCCCAATATCACAAATCACAAACACACAACACACAAACTGCAACTGAAGCGGGACCCCTCTCCCAGAACAGACATGTAATAGATGTTGCGTGTACAGGAAAACCAACACAATAAAATTATAGACAATCCAAATTACAAACATGCATAGAATGCTCAACCTTAAATACCAGAAAGAACCAGGAAATAGTTTTACTACTTATTTATAATGAGACTTTCTCTACCACAGAATAAATTCCTAGACTTGGCTCTGTTGACGTCCATCTTTTCAGGCCCATGTCAGACAGATGTGGGTCATGTAAAACTTTTCAGAGCCATGAAGTCCTCTAATCCTCGCTTGTGTGTAAGTGTCCATGAGTATGTGCTTGTAGACATTCATTCACCCTGTAAGTGTTTTATTCAGGTCTGAGCCCAAAGAGGATTTGGTAAACAGCGTATATATCCCCCCCCTCGTCAATTAGCTAATATGTTGATGTCAGCATGGTCAGTATAATCCCTCTCTTAATGTACTGTAATAACCCCCCTCCTTCACCGAGACACTCTGAACACACACACACAACAGTTCCTGAGGGAACCAGCCACACAACAACATGACAGGATGCTGCATTAGCTCAGCCGTCATAACAACATTACCAGGGGCTGAATGAGGCTCTCCAGGGCTTTGGAAGAGACAACTTTCTGACCCAGCACACGACTCTGCTATGCAAGCACTCAATTTAGCGCTCATCTATCTGCCTCTCATATACACACCAAGCTCCCTATCACTGTTGTTTGTTTATTTTTATTATTTTAACTTTATTTTTACCAGCATGTGGTCGGGCACAGGAACAATTTCGGGGTGAGAGCACCTGACCTGTGAAGGTGTGATCTGTGATCACTCCTGTGCACGTGCTTTTTTGATGAGCCAAACTATGTGTTTTAAATAGAATTATTTTATTATTAAGGTGATGTAGGGGTGCAAACACACCCTGGGGTATTGTATCTTTCTTTAAAAATTGAATTTGTTGTGTTTTTTTATTGCAAAACAATTAAATTATAAAATGTGGGTCTGCCAGCAATTTATTATTTCTTTTTGTAAAGGGTAATAACCAGGCACGTGCACAGGTAGACCCCAGGTGGTGCTCAAACACCTGCCCTTTTCTGAATGGATAAATGCCCTTTTTGCAAGACACTTTGTTTCCTTTGTGTTCTAATAATTGTATATGTTAGTTTTCAAATTTGACACATGGCAACTGTTTATTTAAAGCCGATTGTTGTATGCAGGACAACTGCATTTGAGTCGAGCCCCTGCCCCTCCCTCTTCAGCTTCCTTTGTTGTCACAGCCATGCAAATTTAGCCCCCTGCAGAGCAGCGTCCATGTCGCCCTGACCTTCCTTCACGACAGCCAGGTAACAGTGGTGTTTGCCCTAAGCCTCGGCATTGTTTGTCACTGTTTTGACATTGAACTACTATTAAAACATCTCAAAACAGCCAGTCCAATTAAATCGGGGCAAAAGTTTTGATGATTTAAAAAAATATATAATTGAAAAACTAAAATTTGAGACTTAAAGTTAAGTTAAATAACAACAATATATTCAAACTAAAAATGCTTTTTTTTTTTTTGGTAAAAAAAATCATTTTGATTCAGTTTTTTATTTTTATTTTTCACTGTCACATAATATTTTGATATTTGAGGTGTTTTTATTTTATTTTATTTTATTGGATCTCTTCAGTTTCAGATTTTTGACTTTGATCTCGCGCGGGGGATAGTGGCATGCAAAAACTACTTGTGGCACAAGTGCCTTTATTTTTTTACTTGAGCTCTTGCCTCACAAAATGTTGAATTATATCATAATATTAATATCATATAAAATAATAATAGTAAAAATGTCATTTTCTGGTGCATGAAGCTCACACTGGGGCCAGTACAGTGAGCATAAACCATGCCTAGGAGGTCACGAAACAGATTTCAGTTTATCCTGTGGGTAACATGAATGTCTGTGCTTAATGTTGTGGTCATCCATCCAATAGTTGCTAGGATATTTCACTTAAAACCTTCATTGACCGCTTGATGAGGAAAAAATTAAGCAATCACCAACGTCATCAGGACTCACCCACTGAGGACCGTGAATGTCTGCACCAAATTTCAAGGCAACCCATCCAGTGGTTGTTGAGATGTTTCAGTGTGGTGAACCGAGCGCTGGCTGTTACTGTTTCTGTTCATGAGCCAGTTCTGCTTCTGTTTAATCCAAACAAACAATATTGGTTTTGCAAATGGAAAATAAATGTCTTCCTGAAGTGAGTACACAGTAAACTTTGTGTCTTACCATATGTTTATTTACACAACTTCAACAAGTTTGTAGGTTTATTTGCTCCGATTCTGAGCTTCACAGCCGGAACAAAAATAATGACAGTCAGCCTCATTTCCCCGAAACATCATCCCCTCACATCGGCATTAATCGCAGCAGCACACTTCCACGCAGTCTGTCCACAGCCTCCTTTCCTCTGGTTCTGAGGGACACAGCAAGCGTCAGGGCCAAGATGGCGGCTAATGATGTGTAGCTCGCCAGGGGACTGAGGCGAGGCTGCCATTTCAGCCGTGGGGACGGTCCGGTCTGGGTGGATAATGCATCCAAGACAGCTGGTGACACAAACCTAGCCGTCCAGAGGAGCTGTGGGTCCGTCGGTCCCTCCAGACATTCAGTGGAGTCGTGCAATAGCATGTGTGTGTGTGTGTGTGTGTGTGTGTGTGTGTGTGTGTGTGTGTGTGTGTGTGTGCACTGAGGGGAAGATCAAGATGGTTTTCATGACTGACATCAGTAGGGACAACAGATCTTCAGGGTCTCCAGTGGGCTTAATGATGATGAGGGGAGGACATGAAGATTAACAAGCAAGCCCTGAGGAGTGTGTGTGCAAATGTGTGTTTGTTTGCATGAGTGTGCTGGTGGGCGGGGTTAATGCATGTTAGGTAAAATCACTCCCAATGTCTCAACTATGTATGTTTCATGAAGTTAAAGTTTTGTCTTGCAAAATTTTGAAGAACAAGAAGTGAGAATCCCGGTCACAGAAAACAGACCTTGACATTAAGGGGAAGCATTATGTGTGTGTGTGTGTGTGTGTGTGTGTGTGTGTGTGCGCGTCTGTGTGCGTGTGTGTGTGGACAGGTTGCCTTGTTTCGTACACATGAGCGTCCTCCAAGGGCCAAGTGTCTTTTTCCACCTCCTCCGTCTCCATGGTGAAACAAATGAGGTTCCTTCCTTGAGGGATCATCGAGGAGCTTGTGTGTGCGTGTGTGTGTGTGTGTGTGTGTGTGTGTGTGTGTGTGACAGGCAGCTCCAGGTGTCTTTTGCAGTTCGCAGTGTTGTCAAGTAGTGCCACCTGTCTCGTCCCTGCCGTCTTAAACTCACTGTTGTTTTACACATCTGTCTGCCAGGCTGTGTACACACACACACACACACACACACACACACACACACACACACACACAAATGATTTCTAATTGGGGAGCAAACTCGGCTCATTTGTTCAGATGAAGAAATATATTTTGTTGTTCGTTAGCTATTCCTCAGGGTCGTCTGTTTTATATGGTGCCATATGTGATCTACTTCCATGTGTGTGTGTTAGCTGTATTAGAGTGTGTATTTTCTTCACAGAGTTACTAAGCTAAACCTTAGAGAGTGTTTCGCCGGTGGCCTTGGTTTACGTGTCCCAGCGCTCTTCTGAAAAAACAAAAAAAGAAACATTTCTGAAGCAAAAGCTGTTGAATAATTCAACCATGTTTAAAAAGAATAAACTATGATCCTCCATGAATATGACCTGGTAATCCCCAAAGATGCTCCCCCACTTCTCTTTCCCTTCCTGTCTTTCTCTTTTCCATTATTGTACAACAGCCCACTTCACTGTAAATGACGGAGGGCTCTTTTTGTGGTTCATTTTTGAGCGTAACAAATCTTACCAGGGATTTTGAATGGTCGGCATTCATGTCACTAAGAGGCTATAATGTATCATGTAACTGAAAGCTAACCAGTTCACCTCACTGTTATGGAGAGGTGCCACGCAGTGATTGCACATTATCTAGCTAGCCTGATTGCACAAGAATTCATGTTTAACAGATATCATCTGTAAATTAAATGTTTGTTTTTATGAATGTATGTATTTTCAGACTTATATGAATTTAAAAAAAAGTAAACTAAAACCTAAATTAAATTACCACATAATATTTTAGCAGCCCCCTGTAGTAACTCTGAGGAACCCCCAGGGGTTGCGGACCCCCTGTTGAATACCCAGGTTTCATGGTAAAGTTAAAGGAGCTGTACGCAGCATTCAGATCATATCTATGATTCAGAGTCTGAGCCGGGATTGTCTGCACGTGGTTCTCAACATGGACGTGCCTGAGCCGGTGGCTAGCAGCTAACAGTGCCAATAATGCTAACAATGGCTACAGTGCTGGCAGAGCTATTGGTGTTAACCTGGTGCAAAGTGCAAAGCGGGGGCAGCTAGCTGTTCATTGGGAATGTGAATTCATTGCTCCGCTATATCTTTACATAGCAAATAGTTGTTTTCTGCTGTATTTAATGTTGTGAAAGTCACACGCAGCACTTACAGTGCTTCCGTCTTTGTGGCAGCACTTCAGGGAAAATGCTTTCCTGCTCCAGCTAGATGTAGAGGAAGCTGAGTGGCCTGCATAGAGCCCTGATCCCATCCAACACCTTTGGGATGATGCCGTCTGCAAGCCAGGCCTTATCACCAAAAATCAATGTTGGACCTCACTAATGCTGGTGGAAGGCCTGAAACCAGAAGAGTGGAGGCTGTTATGGCAGCAGATCAATGTCCGTGGTTTTGGAGTAAGTTGTTCAATAATAACATACAGGTGATATGTTCAGGTGTCTGTATATTTCTGGACAATTATTGTAACATGTGTGTTGAATTTATTAGAGTTTTTAGCTGTTTCTACTGTTGTTTTAGCCTTTACTTGTATGTATATTTTTCTCCTTATCTGCCTCTCCAATCTTTTTCCTGTGCTGCTGTTTAACTTAATTTCGCACCTGGGGATCCATCTCGTGTTATCTTATCTTGTGTTTTACTGTGCTAAGAAAATGAGTCCATAAAAATGTGCTCGAGATGCAAGAAATGATCCGTCACAAAGGATATTTTCACTCTTGTTTTTGTCTAGGTTTTACTGTGCTAAGAAAATGAGTCCATAAAAATGTGCTCGAGATGCAAGAAATGATCCGTCACAAAGGATATTTTCACTCTTGTTTTTGTCTAAGTTGTGTATTATAACTAAACCAAGACAAGAAAGTGAAAGTGTGTGTCACCTTTGGTCTTTAGCTATGTGCAACAGTAAAAGACCTGTCCATCACAGAGAGGGGGGAGACAATAAATACTGAAATTTGGGGACAACAGAGCACATTTTCAGTCTCTCCTGGAAGGAATTCACAGCGTTTCATTCTGCTGTAAACACTCACCTCCACACATAGCCACTTCCTGTTTGACTAGTAGACTAGTTTCTTAATTCTAGCCTCTAAGAGTTTAATAAAACATAAAGCAAGGAGTCCAAACTTTTCCATATGTCAACGTGAAAATGTGAAACTGCAATTTTCTATTGCAGCTAACCGATTAAATGACACTTGCTGTAATTACAAAATGCAACGTGAGTCGATCATGAGTGCACTGTAGCGTGTTGTCTGTCAGCTACCAAATCCAAGAAGAAGAAAAGAAAACTTTTGAAAGGATGGAAATGTTTGAATAGGAAAAGACAAAGTACAGTTTAATCAACAGAGCAGAATATTACAGTTGGTCATACTAGGTTACAGTGACAGTGTGGAGTCACACACAGAAATATGACTCCAACACAGACCTACAATCATTTACCAGCACCAGATGCATCAACAATCAAGAACATTTACTCATTTTTGACCCTCTGACCCCTGCTGATGAGCTCTGTGAGGGTGCAGAGGAAGAGAGACTGTACATCAAGCTTTAATGCAGATGGTTTGTTGATACAACTTAATATCATAATGCTGCGCAGGCTCAACATCAGGGAATGAAATTAAACAAAGTGCAGAGTATTATGGCACTGTGAAACAGCAGCAACAGATAGATAAAATGGCGCCCCCTACAGATATTTGGATTTAATCACAAGTGAACAGAAAGGAAGTTTCTTCTCTTTATGATTTACAGCAATAAACTCTTAGCCCAAAGAGCCAAAATCTGAAAACTGGCCAAAGACTGAGGAACATAAATTGTGGCTACACGCTGTATGTTTCTGCAGAGATGAACAGAAACAGTCAGTGTTCAAGGTTTTCAGTCAGCTGCAGGTAAAATGAGTTACAGTGGGATCCCTGTGGTACTAAATCATATACACCACGCTTGATTGACGCTTTTCCTCACCTTCACCCTCCGTCCTGCAAGTGGAGTCACGCGTAGATTGAACATGTGAGTGTGTGTGTTTGATTTCATTACATCCAGAGGGAGTCTTCAGCTCCCAGCACAGCTTTGAACAACGCAAACGGCCTGAATGTGTTGTACGACTTGATGTAACTCTGCAAGAAACAGGGAATCTAAAGCCACTTGATTATATATATATATCCTTTTTTTTTATAAATTGATTTGAATACATTTGAATCACTTGGAGCACAACTGTGGTACTTTGGGAAATGGAAAAAAGGTTGTTTAAAAAAAGGAGATCCATGTCAGTGCTGGTAAAGTAGAGCTGAAGGTTTTACAAGATGAGAGAAATCGGCTTTTGTTATCACATTTTGTAAATTTATATTTTTATACATGCTCCCAAACGCAGGATGCACAGCAGGGGGGAAACAAAAAGATAACATTCAAAGGTTTGCATTCTGATACAGAGAGTACAGAGCTGGAAACATTATCTGATTCATTAATAATTTAGTCATTTATCAAGTACATAAAAAGAAAAATACAAGATTCTTTTTTCTTTGCATGCCAGTCTAGTTTTCTACTTATGGTACGACAATAAAAAGCCTTTATTTCTAATAGACATTTGTCATAATTTATAACACTGTGTAAACAATTACCATAGGTTCATGAGTAATTATATGTTATATGTTTTCTGTTTAAATCCTAGTGGAAATGTTAAATGGACTGCATTGATCAGTCCCTCCTGGATTCTGCAGGCTGTTTCTGCAACACATTCTCACTCGGACTTCGTCACATATTGACGTTTGGTCATGGACTTTCCACGTCCACATACGACTTGCAAGGTACCCTGGATGTGTTGGTTGTTTACGTTTTCTGTGTCAAGTTCTGCCTGTTACATGCATTGTCTTCTTTCAAAATACACTTCAGTTTTCACAGGAAATTTAACGTTAACATACAGTGTCTATCAAAATAAACGCACTACATCGGTACAACACTACAAATTGACGTTTTTTTTGTCTTCTTCTACAACAAACACACAGGGTTGGGTTTAGGCAACAAAAGGAAGTGGTTAGTTTTCGGAGAAAAGAACAGGGCTTGGCTTTAGAATCTTGACGGGCGCGAACACCAGTCTCTCAAGTGAAAATCAATGTTTGTTGGACCCATCCACCAACCACAGTTGGACTTTTGCTGCTTTAACTTTCGTCCTTGTCCCGCCGTGTCTCCCACTGCCGCTGCCGGGCGCGGCTAAACCATAACAACAACCAGCCATGCATCAGGCCGACATTAAAGAGCGCCTTTTTTTGTTGGTTTCTGACGCCACAAGTCACTGCCCAGGCACCGGATTTTGATGACTTCGGGGTGAGACCAGGTTGGTTTTTGGGATTGTTGCTGTCTGAAAAGTCTGATTTCACTGCAGCTTTCCAAAATAGAAAGTGCAATGTATGTTGCAATGTTGAGGTGGATTTTTTTTTTTTGCAATCAAATTGCGTGGTGGTGGGGAATGGGGCGAGCTGATTGCCAAAGATCAGCTGTTGCTGCCGTTCAAAGCAGTAGTGATGGACCATCTCCTTCTGCTCGCTCTGCCCAGTTAGCACAAGCTAACACCACAGCAGCGGCTAACATCTGACAACACAGCCGGTAAACAGTCCCAACAAACTCACATCCACATCCAAACAGCTCACCTCTGTCATTAAACCTGTCAAAACTGTTGGGTAACATTAGAGGCGTGATGCTAACAGTTAGCCCTGTCGCTGTAAGTGTGACTTCCAGGCGCAGCGCTCATTCTCTCACAGCCATCGTCTCATGGTAAATAGAGAGAGAGGGGGAAGGAGGGTTTCAGCACATCAATATGCCCTAAAATAAAATTATATTTTACTTTTTGTAACTAGTCAAATTTGCAGTGAAATTGTGGTAACTGTGGTGACAGGTCACACATAATTCATATAGCACTTCCCAATTTTGCCTCTCATTCACACATTTACACATATTCACACACTGATGGCAGCATGAATGGATGGATGGATTACTGAACAGGCTTATAGGGCACAGGACCAGGGGCCCAAAGTGTTGGGGCACCCCCCTGGCCCTCACCTGTCATTCAAATGTACACATACGGACCACAAAGAGATGCAAAGGAGCTACAAGGCGACACAAAATGACAACAAAAAGAAACAAAATGATTACAAAGAGGAGCAAAACAACCACAAAGTTTGTGTGTGTTACATGTATACAGGAGAGGTGGTGGGGTCTTTTACATATCTTGGCCCAGGGGCCAGTTTTCTCATGATCTGTCTATGGGTGGCAGCAAATACAAGGTGCTGGCCTGATCATCAAGAGCAATTAAAGAGCAAAGTAAAGTTTGTTTATTGTTAGTTTAACTCATACTTAGGTCTGAGATGTTTTAATTCTGCAAGACAAACTCAGTTAAAGGTGATCAGTTACACACCCAAACATGTACTTTCACTATATGCACATATACAGATATATGTCATCGTATTCATACCACACTGGTTTTCTCTACTGGGAGGTCAGGGAGAGCCCAGCTACGCTTGCGGTGTGTTAATGTACCTTGGAGCCAGAGAGAGCCGGCCTCAAGGCCTCTGGACCGCATCAATATTACAGCATAGACGAGCCAATCAAATATTCATTCATCACCCCTCCTCTCTTTCTCTTCCTTACAGCTCTGGTTCTCTCCAGCTAGGGAAAACACACACACACAGTCTCTGTTCACATCAGCTACCTTAACCCTCGGTGCAGAGCCTCTGCTTGTGTATTCAGTTATTCAGAGTTCCTCAGGGAGAGCTTGGGTTAAGTGTTACACAGAACGAGCACTCCATTCAGGGTCAAATGCAGAACAAGGACAATGTAACGCTGAGGAAAGGATGTCTGGTTCTGCTACATGTGCATTCAGTGTAATCCATCTTAACTGCAAGTACTAACCTGCATGTGCATATAAAGAGGTCACTGTACTCAGATCTCTTGTTACAAGTAAAAGTCCATCATCCAAAATCTTAATTAAAATTACAGAAGTATTACCAGCAAATTGTACTTAAAGTATCAAATATGAAAGTAGTCATGATGCAAAATGGCTCCATTCAGTGTTGTACGTTTATATATTTATCATTAGAATTTTATTACCATCTGAGCTGCCTCTACATGTTGTCAAGGTAGGAAACTAATTTTAGCAAGTCTGTTGGGTAGTTTTATTTATAACAATGCATATTTTGCAAATTAATTATCTGTGATGTCTAAAATCTTGATCTGAATAGTTAATACAGCTGTAACATAAAACGTAGCGGATTAAAAAGTAAAATATTTTCTCTGAAATGTAACGGAGTATAACTGTATAACTGTATCTCAGATTTGTACTTAAGTGCAGTATTTGAGTGACTATATTTTTCTCCATTGTGGTCACCCTTCAGTATGTGGAATGAGATATGTGAGGTATATATTTCATGCTGATATAACAGATGAGCTTTTTAGTTTCTGTGTAATAACCTGCAATGCGGAACATCAGTGAACAGAAAGGTGTTCTGTGAAGTGCTTTAAAGGGACATTGTGTAACATTTTCTGTTGTTTACTGGCCAAAATTGATGTCTGCATTTATATTTGTGTTATCATCGGTGTATTATGACCTCCGCTAATAATCTGACACATTCTCGTAAGCAAAGAATTCTAGATTTGTTTATACATACGACGGGTAAGCCGGTAGGGAAGCGCCATGACGGTCTGCCATCTTGAAACTACAGCCGCCGGCAAGGGACAAATAGCACCAACGCGGAATAACTACGCGTTTTCCCTGCGAGCCAGCGCAGAGTAGGAATGACCTCAGTGATTGAGACGCCGGAGGAGAAGATCAGCGAGAGAGGCTTACTACCCCGGCAAGTTTGAAAATCTGCACTGCTGCAGCATAATGCAGGAGCATGCATATGCAGCAGCAACACAGGAGACGGTTTCACCATCGCCAAGAAAGCCAAAAAGGGAACTTAAAAGGCAGCGTGACCGGAGCATTAAAAAAAAGAGGATTAACATCGGGCTAGCCTTCCCCAGGTGGAAGGAGCCCATGAAGGAGAAAGATTTTTAAAGGGACGCTGAAGTTGCCAGCTTTCTCCTCGACAAGTAAGTCAACTGTACTGCCTCAATTAGCCTAAAGCTAACTTTGTTCATTGGGTTTTGTTAGACAGTGTTGCTGTTGCAGTGTGTGTTTACGTGGTTTCAGTAGCTTTCAAAGTCGCGGTAAACGCCGGCTTTTTGTCACAGTAAATGGCAGCTTATAAAGCCTTCCCACCGGCTTTTAGTCCGGCTTTATCGCGACTATGAAAGCTACTGAAACCACGTAAACATACAGTTCCACCAGAGGAGTATAACCGGATTTCACTGTATGTGTAGTGTCTGTGTTGTTAAATGTGTACTTATTGGATAGCAGAGGATGACATGGTTTCATCAGTGTTGTCGAGGGTTTTTGATACACGGCGGCTACCATTGCTGCAATACATGTTTGAAAAAGTAAGGCACTAGAGTGCACTATTCATTTGAATGTGATGCACGATTTCAACGTTAGATGGGAGTAATTCCTACACAATGTCCCTTTAAGGTTTCTAATGACTTGAAAGAGACACATCATCGAGGGTCTGATAAAAAAACCCTAGAAATCTGATCAGCTTAGAGAGAAGTATGATCTTCTGCACAGTAACTTTTTCAGGTTATATACAGGCTCCAGATTACCCCACTGAAACGCAACAAGTTTAACCCTTCGCTCTCTAAATATTGAAATAATTGTAAAATTTCTGAAGGGTCGTATTTCCATCGTATCTTTGACTGCCCCATTATTAAGGACCTCTGGGTCAAAGGGTGTAAAGAAAGTGATATTATTTTTAAGAAATGTTTATTTCTTATTCATTATATTTGAATGTATGTATTGTTGTTTTTGCTGTTCTTATACTTCAGACACTGTGACGTCAAAGGCAAATTTTCTACTGGGACAATTATGTCTATCCTGTCCTATATACATGTTCCATTTGTGTGTGGACAAAAGTTCATTTCTCTACCTCCACAAGGGGTCTAGAGCCTGCCCTTTTCCTGGAGGCTGTCCGTGTGATCAACTGAAGTGAGTTTAATTCCACCGACTCACTGTTCCTTCATTCAGATATTAAAAAGTATATCTTAACGTACGTTTCACACTCAGTGCTGTTGGTTAATCCTTAGAGCATCACTGATACATGATTATCTCTGACAATAAATACTGAAATTACATGTACCAATAAAACTTTGAATCCAAAGGTCAGGCAATAAAAAAAAACTTGTCACACAAGGCGCTGCTGTAAACAGCAGTTAACAGGAGCACTGAACTAATAAATGTCCTTGAAAATCTCTTTGCATATACTTTGTATGTAAATATTTAATGCACACACAGACACAATCACATAAAGTCATGGATAGGTTTGATTTTAAAAGAAGTTTGGTTTCTTAATCATCAGTGTTTCCAACAGGTTTTTTTCTTCATTTTAAAATATATTTAAATTGTGATACATGAATTATCAGCTGCAATATTTCAGAGGGATAAAAGTATTCACCGTCCTGTCAGAGTTTTTATCTTTTTTCTTGACACTGCTCAGATCATCACACAGATGAAGAGAGAGGGGTTAAAAAATTCTGAAGGTGCGGTTGAAAAGTATCCTGCTCTATCTGCTAGCTGATAGCTGTGTTTATTATTGTTAATGATTAACTAATGAAAAGAGGTTGGTGAAATTGAAAACAAAGTCTGACATTGCTGAACAGAGCCACGTCGTCATTACACTGTGGGAGATCTCTGTCAAACAGTGGACATTTGGGGGACTATAACACACAAACTGAGGGGACATAAAATTTGGTGAGTCATTAATTTAAAAACTATTTGGAAAAAAGAGAAAATGGCTGAGAGAGCTCTTGTTGAAAGTTTCCTGAGCTGCCATGTGTGTTCAGAGACTTTCAGAGATTCTGTGTCTCTGAGCTGCAACCACAGCTTCTGTTCAAGCTGCCTGCAGAAATTCTGGGAACAAGCTGGAAACAAAAACTGTCCCATTTGTAAGAGAAAATCCTCAAAGAGCGATCTGGGAGTGAACTTTACTCTGAAGGAACTGGCTAACTCCTTTGCTGGGAGACAGAAAGCTGTATCATCTGAGACAGAAAAAGGAGAAAGGAATAAAGGGGTGGTGAGATGTGAACATTCAGAGGTCCCAAAATTGTTCTGTAAGGATGAAGATAGAGCTGTGTGTCCTGTCTGTGAGATTTCTCTCCACCAGAGTCACAAGGTGGTTCCTATAGAAGAAGCAGTCAGTGAGCTGAAGGAGCAGCTGAAATCTGACTTAAAGTCTCTACAGGACAAGAGGGACAAATACAAACAAGTGGAGGAAACATACAATGAAGTGATTCAACACTCCAAGAAGCAGCTGTTGTCCACAGAGAGGCAGATCAGAGCAGAGTTCAACAAGCTCCACCAGTTCCTGAAAGAGGAAGAGGAGTCCAGACTGGCAGCTCTGAGGGAGGAAGAGGAGCAGAAGGGGAAGACTATCAGCAGAGAGATGAAGATGATTGAGGAGCAGATCTCCTCTCTGTCACACAGTATCTGTGCTGTTGAAGAAGAGCTGCAGAGGGACAAGGTGCCATTCCTCAGCAGTTATAAAGCCACTCAGAGCAGAGCCAGAGTCCAGTGCTCACTGTCAGATCCACAGCTGGTCTCAGGAGCGCTGATAGATGTGGCCAAACACCTGGGCAACCTGTCCTTCAGAGTCTGGGAGAAGATGAAGGACAAGGTCCACTTCAGTCCTGTCATTCTGGACCCAAACACTGCAGCCTACAGTCTCTATCTGTCTGATGATCTGACCAGTGTGAGATGTGGAGACACAAAGCAGCAGCTTCCTGACAATCCAGAGAGACACACTAAGTATGCAGATGTTCTGGGCTCTGAGGGCTTCAGCTCAGGGAAACACAGCTGGGAGGTGGAGGTGGGAGACCATCCTAGCTGGCTTGTGGGTTTGGCTAAAGAGTCAGCTGACAGGAAGGGAGAGATATATGCTTCACCAGAATATGGAATCTGGTGTTTATCACATGACAATGGAAAATACGTTGATGTTGTTAATAAGACTGTCACTGTGAAGAAGAGTCTCCAGAGGATCAGAGTCCAGCTGGACTATGACAGGGGGGAGGTGTCCTTCTACGACCCTGAAGACATGACTCACATCTGCACTCACAGAGACACTTTCACTGAGAAACTCTTCCCATATTTCAGTATTGGAAAGTCTAGTGATGCTAAAACTGCTGATATCAAAATGTGTCACACTGAGATTTCTCTGTGATGTTCAGACATGTTTGTGTTAGTGAAGACTTTACTCTGACTTCACTGTCTGTCTCAGTGTCATTGAGATAATTAAGACAGTACACAATTATTCAAGAAAAAAAAGTTTCTAATGTTCAAACTGCATTACATTATCAGGTGATGAACTTTCATGCAGGAACAAATCAAGGCTGATTTTTAATTATATTTTGAACATGGCTAGCAGCATCTTGTTTTTAATTCGACCACAATATAGCAAATATTATATCCATTAAATCCAAATATTCTTTCCAGTGTGATTCTTTAACTTTTGTCATCATTAGTTTTAGTTTGTCAGATTTCTGGATCTTCATTTTTGAAATATCCTGTGCCATTAAGGATTTAGTTTTATTTTGTTTAGCAAAAATTCATAAAGAAGGAAACTCCTGATTTAGATTTTCTGGTATTTTGGAGATTCCAAATGAATATTTGCTCATGTTGTTTTGTAAATATTGTGATTGTTCTGATGCTGTTTTTACCAGCTTTAGCTTTAGATATTAATTGAGTCTTTTATGAGGTCAATCAGTTTTGGATCTGTTGTTTTATTCTGAGTGGTTTAATTTGCTTTTATTTTTAGTCAGTCTTTAATTCTTCTTCCTGTGTGTGATATTTTTGTAGTGTATACATGGTCAGAAACATGAATGATGAATGACAATGTCTAGTTTGTGATCAACATTAATGAAATACCAGCAGTACAATTGAGTTGAATATGTTTTCTGTATTGAATCAACTGTATCTTTATAAAATGTTCATCAGATGGATGCTGCTTCACATGATGTGAAAATAAATCACCAGCAGCTTTTATTCTGAAGGATGTGTCTGAGCTTGTTTCCTGTTTCTTCACGCACATCTGTGGAGCTGTCATGTGACTAATTACAATGAACAATAATCACAAGCAGCTTTTATGATACACAATATTTGTTCTCAACACATTAATGGTCAAATCTCAGTGATATATTTTCAAAAGAACTCATTTCTTACTGAAACTCTTTCAACTTTAACATTTAGAAACAGCCCTGACTAATCCAAATCATATTTCTGTTGTAAAGTTACTACATCACCACATGTGTTTACACACAGATGTAGTGATGGGTGTCTAAAAATGCAGAACTAACTAAAGATTTGTTTCTTGAAACCAGTCAGTCAGCAGGGCTGTATAATGCTAACACAGTGTATGAAGGGTGCAGAGATGGAGAGGCATTTCCAACAAGACAACATGGTTTATGGACTGTTTTCAGTATTACATTTGATTTACTGTGTAACCTGCTTAATGCAGTTTTCAGAAAAATTATGCTCACATGTAAAGTCATCAACATTATGAAATGTACACTATGTATAGTGGGAGAAGATGAAAGTCTGTTTTATTGTCACTCTGTATGTCTCAGTTATGTTATTCCCCCTTCCCCAGGCCCCTTCATTGCCATTGTCTACCTTTCCACCATATGCTCTCAGACCCTCCCACCAATCCCAGTCACCTGACTCTGGTTGACCTGCTCACCTGTTTCCACTTTCCCTCATCAGCCCTGCAGTACATATACCTCTTCCTTTTCCCCAGTCACTTGTCAGATTGTCAGTGATGCTTTGTGTCTTGCTTTGCGGCCATCTTAATATTTTACAAATTAATAATGTGTTTGATGCATAAAATCGGAGTTGTGAGACATGTGTGGTATGTTGAGGCTTATTATGAGAATCAGAAGAAAATGGAAGTAGAACTAAACTTCACTAAATTCTCAATTATATTAAGTCAAGTAATATTTCCAAGCCCTAAATATACAAGTCTGAGAGGTAAATAGTGCAACTGTATGTTGTTAGACATTGAGAAATAGAGCAAAGATGCAAGTGTTGTTTATCCTGCCACTCTGTGACTGTTAGTTGATCAGAGCGACAGGCTGGGGGAAGAAACTGTCTTTGTGACGGGTAGTTTTGGTGAACAGTGCTCTGTAGTGCCTACCAGAGGGGAGGAGTTTAAACAGTTTGTGTCCAGGGTGTGAGGGGTCTGCAGAGATGTTCCCTGGCCGTTTCCTGACCCTTGACCAGGGAAAATTGTCCGTTGCAGTCTGTTTCTGTCCAGTGAGGTGTGTCCGGTGATGGACGTGCAGAGAACGGACTGGATTATGGTGGTGTAGAAAGAGATCAGCAGTTCCTGAGGCAGGTTGAGCTTCCTGAGCCGTCGCAGGAAGTAGAGAGAGATTGCGGTACACAGAAACCTGAAGGTGTCCACAGTAGACTGTGCTGTTGAGGATGGTGAGGTGAGGCAGTGTTGGGGGGGCTTCTCCTGAAGTCCACTGTCATCTCCACAGTCTTGAGCGGGTCCAGGTGGTTCTGACCGCATTAGAGGACCAGTTGCTCCACCTGCTGTCTGTATGCAGACTCATCACAATCCTTTGAGTTGTTTTCAAGGTTTTTAATACAACTTTTAGGAGAAACATCTTGACCTCCAGGTGATGCTCAATTTCTGAAGCAAATCGATGATAGTGACTAAAAAGTGTGTATGGACAAAGTAGTCATATAAGTATTGATTCAGCTGAGAATTGTGAATATTACACCGAGCTCTACCTTTGGACAGAGACATAAAGATACTCTTGTAATCTTTGACGCAACCAGAAAATTGGTTAAAAAAAAAAAAAAAAAAAAGCAACACACTTAGGAAACACTGAGGTCGGCAAACTCAATAACCAACTTGACTGTGGCAGCAGAATTTATTGGGTGCATTTAGGGAGATGTTTCTGGAACAATGTACTCTGACAGGTATTTATGATATCTTGTCAGTCATATGTCAGGCAGACATGTGATGTCTGATGACTCTCCTGATGTATTTTAAACATCTGACATCTTTAAATATCTGAGAAAAATAAATACTGAAATTAGTATATACTGTGATTTGACAGAGGCCTGGGAAACATTAAATGAGAACAAGCACAGTATCCAGGTTTAGTATCAACAGTAGTTTTGATGGATTTTACAAAGAAAACAGAGAATGTAAAAAAAGACATACGAACATTTTCATGGTCCTCGATCTTCAAGACAATTCCTACAATGAATTTGTGTGAACCTGTGCAGAAAATTCTACCAGCTTTAATGAAAAAACAAAAGACCTGAAATCACAAGAAAGTACATGTACCAATAAAACTTTGGACTTTATGTGGCACATTTTTTTATTGCCTCAGTCATAAACTGAACAAATACATGTTTATGACAATCTCTTTACATATAGATACACTGTATGTAAAGGAAGCATACGCATAATGTCATGAAGAAGTTTAATATTTAAAGAGTTTTACATCATTGGCCTTTTTGTCGTCAGTGTTTTCAAACATTTCTTTGCCTTCACTGTGTCGCAGTTTATTTTTGTTGTTATAATGAAAAAAAGGATCTGTTTTGGAGGGATAAGAATCTTCACCTTCCTGTCAGTGTTATAGAGCAGATTTCTCACACTGCACAGACGGAAACACTGAAGTTAATATAGGTTGAATAATTAGTTTAAAAGTTTTTCAGATCATGAAGTACAAGCTGCAGAGTATCAGGGTGTATCTGCTGGCCATAAAACCAGGTGACTGCTTTTATTGCTGTAAAAGATTAACTAATGAAGCAGGTTGGTGAACTCAAAAGCAAATTCTGACATTGCTGATCTCTGAGTGCTCAGCTGAAGGATTTTAAGCCACAAGTCGAAGAGTGATTCGAGCTGGTGAGTCTTGCCTTATTTGGATAACACCTGAAATGGCTGAGAAAACTGCTCTTTTTGAAAGTTTCCTGAGCTGCCATGTGTGTTCAGAGACTTTCAGAGATCCTGTGTCTCTGAGCTGCAACCACAGCTTCTGTTCAAGCTGCCTGCAAAAATTCTGGGAACAAGCTGAAAACAAAAACTGTCCCATTTGCAAAAGAAAATCCTCAAAACATTTTCCATATGTGAACTTTTGACTGAAGGAACTGGCTGACTCCTTTGCTGGGAGACAGAAAGCTGGATCATCTGAGACAGAAAAAGGAGAGAAGAAGGTGGAGGTGGTGTGTAGTGAACATAAGCCTAGATTGTTCTGTAAGGATGAAGATAGAGCTGTGTGTCCTGTCTGTGAGTTTTCTCTCCACCAGAGTCACAAGGTGGTTCCTATAGAAAAAGCAGTCAGTGAGCTGAAGGAGCAGCTGAAATCTGACTTAAAGTCTCTGCAGGACAAGAGGGACAAATACGAAGCAGCAGAGACAACGTACAAGGATATGGTTAAATACTCCAAGCAGCAGCTGTTGTCCACAGAGAGGCAGATCAGAGCAGAGTTCAACAAGCTCCACCAGTTCCTGAAAGAGGAAGAGGAGTCCAGACTGGCAGCTCTGAGGGAGGAAGAGGAGCAGAAGGGGAAGACTATCAGCAGAGAGATGAAGATGATTGAGGAGCAGATCTCCTCTCTGTCACACAGTATCTGTGCTGTTGAAGAAGAGCTGCAGAAAGACAAGGTGCCATTCCTCAGCAGTTATAAAGCCACTCAGAGCAGAGCCAGAGTCCAGTGCTCACTGTCAGATCCACAGCTGGTCTCAGGAGCGCTGATAGATGTGGCCAAACACCTGGGCAACCTGTCCTTCAGAGTCTGGGAGAAGATGAAGGACAAGGTCCACTTCAGTCCTGTCATTCTGGACCCAAACACTGCAAACTGCTGTCTCTATCTGTCTGATGATCTGACCAGTGTGAGAGATGGAGACACAAAGCAGCAGCTTCCTGACAATCCAGAGAGACACACTTACTATGCCACTGTTCTGGGCTCTGAGGGCTTCAGCTCAGGGAAACACAGCTGGGAGGTGGAGGTGGGAGACCATCCTGACTGGAATGTTGGTTTGGCTAAAGAGTCAGTTGACAGGAAGGGAAAGAGATATGCTTCACCAAAATATGGAACCTGGTGTTTAAAACACAAAAGTGGAAAATACACTGAGGTTGTTGGTAAGACTGTCACAGTGAAGAAGAGTCTCCAGAGGATCAGAGTCCAGCTGGACTATGACAGGGGGGAGGTGTCCTTCTACGACCCTGAAGACATGACTCACATCTGCACTCACAGAGACACTTTCACTGAGAAACTCTTCCCATGGTTTGAAATTGGATCAGCTGGTGATGCTAAAACTGCTGATATCAAAATGTGTCACACTGAGATTTCTCTGTGATGTTCAGACATGTTTGTGTTAGTGAAGACTTTACTCTGACTTCACTGTCTGTCTCAGTGTCATTGAGATAATTAAAACAGTACACAATTAATCAAGAAAAAAAGTTTCTAATATTCAAACTGCATTACATTATCAGGTGATGAACTTTCATGCAGGTAAAGTCAAAGTTAAAATGATCCTGGTCATCAGCATCTTGTTTTGAGTCTTTTATGAGGTCAATCAGTTTTGGATCTGTTGTTTTATTCTGAGTGGTTTAATTTGCTTTTATTTTTAGTCAGTCTTTAATTCTTCTTCCTGTGTGTGATATTTTTGTAGTGTCTACATGGTCAGAAACATGAATGATGAATGACAATGTCCAGTTTGTGATCAACATTAATGAAATACCAGCAGTACAATTGAGTTGAATATGTTTTCTGTATTGAATCAACTGTATCTTTATAAAATGTTCATCAGATGGATGCTGCTTCACATGATGTGAAAATAAATCACCAGCAGCTTTTATTCTGAAGGATGTGTCTGAGCTTGTTTCCTGTTTCTTCACACACATCTGTGGAGCTGTCATGTGACTAATTATAATGAACAATAATCACAAGCAGCTTTTATGACACACAATATTTGTTCTCAACACATTAATGGTCAAATCTCAGTGATATATTTTCAAAAGAACTCATTTCTTACTGAAACTCTTTCAACTTTAACATTTAGAAACAGCCCTGACTAATCCAAATGATATTTCTGTTGTAAAGTTACTACATCACCACATGTGTTTACACACAGATGTAGTGATGGGTGTCTAAAAATGCAGAACTAACTAAAGATTTGTTTCTTGAAACCAGTCAGTCAGCAGGGCTGTATAATGCTAACACAGTGTATGAAGGGTGCAGAGATGGAGAGGCATTTCCAACAAGACAACATGGTTTATGGACTGTTTTCATTGTTACATTTTATTTTGTAACATAAGGTACAGTATGTATACAGGATGTGATCACATGGACACATTTTACTTCCTGTAAACGTCACAAGATGGAGACAAAGTCCACATTTAGTTCACAGCCTGCTCATTTTCAACACATTTATATTTGTATACAGTGCAGTAAATCTTTACATTTACATATATGTATTTGTGTGTGGACACAGTTTCCCTCTCTTTACCTCCACACAGGGGAAACAAAGCCCACATTTTCCCCTGCAGACTGTCCAGTGTGTTCAACAGAAATCAGCTTATTTCAACCAGCTGTCACTTGATTTTGAGTCAAAGTTGAAAAAATATATCTGTCCATACAGTATAGCTGAAAGTATATGTATACGTATTCTTTCAGCTGTTGTATATAAGGTGCTGGAAAGTAGATAATCTTGAATGTCAGTGGTTGCTTCTTTAAGCATCATTATTACCTGAATATGTCTGATAAAGAGAATGAAAGTATGTTTTATTGTCACTCTGTATGTCTCAGTTATGTTATTCCCCCTTCCCCAGGCCCCTTCATTGCCATTGTCTACCTTTCCACCATATGCTCTCAGACCCTCCCACCAATCCCAGTCACCTGACTCTGGTTGACCTGCTCACCTGTTTCCACTTTCCCTCATCAGCCCTGCAGTAGATATACCTCTTCCTTTTCCTCAGTCACTTGTCAGATTGTCAGTCATGCTTTGTGTCTTAATAATTTTTGGGGTCATTTCTTCTTTCGTTGCTTGCTGCCTTCTCCTCATGTTTCAGGTTTCAAAGGGTTAAATTTACTGATTTTTAGGACTAATACAGCAATTGATTTGTATTCTTTTTAATAAACACAGAAGACCCAAAATCCTAAAGGAAACATGTGTACCAATGAAACTATGTTAAAAGGTCCAGCAATTTAAAAAAGTCCAAAGATAATGAGAGCTGTAATCAGCAAGAAACAGGACCACTGAAAAAAAATCAAATATTTCTGAAAGTCCTTTTGCATATACACTGAACAGAAATTGACACACAACACTTTTGTTGTTGAGTTAAAGATGGAAGACTTTGTTTATACACTCCATAAATATATTTCCCCAAAATTTGGTTGGCACATTTGTTCAAATGTTTCTTAGTGAGCACTTCTCCTTTTCCAAGATAATCCATCCACCTGACAGGTGTGGTAAAAATCTCTCTGGTACCACTTTGTTTGTAGGGTCCATAGAAATACTTTGAAGAATAAGAACTATTTCATATGAGCAGCTTTCATAATTCTTTGGACAGTCATCATTGTTGCTGTTATTGCTCCACAGTATCAACAAATAGGTTTGTGTGCAGTCTATTGTGAGATCTTAGGTACCAATATATGCAATAATGACGTCTGAATCACACATAGAATTACACAGGCATAGACTAAAACACCACAATCCTCTCCTTGTTTATTGGCATTTTGTCTTGGAAAAAAAAAGCCTGAAGAGGAAAATATTCAACAGTGAAGCACATCCTGACACCATCTGCTGGTGACTGAATGACATGGCAACAATTCCTGCTGTTAATGATCCTCACTGTGTCAGAGGTGAGTGAAAGTGAAAGTAGATTTTGACGTTGTTGATCGGAGCTGAGACGCCATCACAGGGAGTGAGATCTCTGCTGGAAAACACACAGTTGGAGTTTATTAAGTGAAGAGACTAAAAGCTGGTGAGTCCTGCTATTGAAAAATAACTTTTCTTTTCAATGGCTGAGAAAACTGCTCTTGTTGAAAGTTTCCTGAGCTGCCATGTGTGTTCAGAGACTTTCAGAGATCCTGTGTCTCTGAGCTGCAACCACAGCTTCTGTTCAAGCTGCCTGCAAAAATGCTGGGAACAAGCTGAAAACAAAAACTGTCCCATTTGTAAAAGAAAATCCTCAAAACATAATCCTCTGGTGAACTTTGGACTGAAGGAACTGGCTGACTCCTTTGCTGAGAGACAGAAAGCTGGATCATCTGAGACAAAACAGAAGGTGGAGGTGGTGTGTAGTGAACATCAGGAAGAGCCTCGATTGTTCTGTAAGGATGAAGATAGAGCTGTGTGTCCTGTCTGTGAGATTTCTCTCCACCAGAGTCACAAGGTGGTTCCTATAGAAGAAGCAGTCAGTGAGCTGAAGGAGCAGCTGAAATCTGACTTAAAGTCTCTGCAGGACAAGAGGGACAAATACGAAGCAGCAGAGACAACGTACAAGGATATGGTTAAATACTCCAAGCAGCAGCTGTTGTCCACAGAGAGGCAGATCAGAGCAGAGTTCAACAAGCTCCACCAGTTCCTGAAAGAGGAAGAGGAGTCCAGACTGGCAGCTCTGAGGGAGGAAGAGGAGCAGAAGGGGAAGACTATCAGCAGAGAGATGAAGATGATTGAGGAGCAGATCTCCTCTCTGTCACACAGTATCTGTGCTGTTGAAGAAGAGCTGCAGAAAGACAAGGTGCCATTCCTCAGCAGTTATAAAGCCACTCAGAGCAGAGCCAGAGTCCAGTGCTCACTGTCAGATCCACAGCTGGTCTCAGGAGCGCTGATAGATGTGGCCAAACACCTGGGCAACCTGTCCTTCAGAGTCTGGGAGAAGATGAAGGACAAGGTCCACTTCAGTCCTGTCATTCTGGACCCAAACACTGCAAACCGCTGGCTCTATCTGTCTGATGATCTGACCAGTGTGAGACGTGGAGACACAAAGCAGCAGCTTCCTGACAATCCAGAGAGAAACACTAAGTATCCCATTGTTCTGGGCTCTGAGGGCTTCAGCTCAGGGAAACACAGCTGGGAGGTGGAGGTGGGAGACCGTGCTGTCTGGACTATGGGTTTGGCTAAAGAGTCAGTTGACAGGAAGGGAAAGAGATGTTCTTCACCAAAATATGGAACCTGGTGTTTAAAACATCACAGCGGAAAATACTTTGATGTCGTTAATAAGATTGTCACAGTGAAGAAGAGTCTCCAGAGGATCAGAGTCCAGCTGGACTATGACAGGGGGGAGGTGTCCTTCTACGACCCTGAAGACATGACTCACATCTGCACTCACAGAGACACTTTCACTGAGAAACTCTTCCCATGTTTCTTTATTGGACCAGCTGGTGATGCTAAAACTGCTGATATCAAAATGTGTCACACTGAGATTTCTCTGTGATGTTCAGACATGTTCGTGTTAGTGAAGACTTTACTCTGACTTCACTGTCTGTCTCAGTGTCTTTGAGATAATTAAGACAGTACACAATTAATCAAGATAAAAAAAAGTTCATAATATTCAAACTGCATTACATTATCAGGTGATGAACTTTCATGCAGGTAAAGTCAAAGTTAAAATGATCCTGGTCATCAGCATCTTGTTTTGAGTCTTTTATGAGGTAAATCAGTTTTGGATCTGTTGTTTTATCTGTTGGTTTAATTTGCTCTTATTTTTAGTCAGTCTTTAATTCTTCTTCCTGTGTGTGATATTTTTGTAGTGTATACATGGTCAGAAACATGAATGATGAATGACAATGTCCAGTTTGTGATCAACATTAATGAAATACCAGCAGTACAATTGAGTTGAATATGTTTTCTGTATTGAATCAACTGTATCTTTATAAAATGTTCATCAGATGGATGCTGCTTCACATGATGTGAAAATAAATCACCAGCAGCTTTTATTCTGAAGGATGTGCCTGAGCTTGTTTCCTGTTTCTTCACACACATCTGTGGAGCTGTCATGTGACTAATTACAATCAACAATAATCACAAGCAGCTTTTATGATACACAATATTTGTTGTCAACACATTAATGGTCAAATCTCAGTGATATATTTTCAAAAGAACTCATTTCTTACTGAAACTCTTTCAACTTTAACATTTAGAAACAGCCCTGACTAATCCAAATGATATTTCTGTTGTAAAGTTACTACATCACCACATGTGTTTACACACAGATGTAGTGATGGGTGTCTAAAAATGCAGAACTAACTAAAGATTTGTTTCTTGAAACCAGTCAGTCAGCAGGGCTGTATAATGCTAACACAGTGTATGAAGGGTGCAGAGATGGAGAGGCATTTCCAACAAGACAACATGGTTTATGGACTGTTTTCATTCTTACATTTTATTTTGTAACATAAGGTACAGTATGTATACAGGATGTGATCACATGGACACATTTTACTTCCTGTAAACATCACAAGATGGAGACAAAGTCCACATTTAGTTCACAGCCTGCTCATTTTCAACACATTTATATTTGTATACAGTGCAGTAAATCTTTACATTTACATCTATGTATTTGTGTGTGGACACAATTTCCCTCTCTTTACCTCCACACAGGGGAAACAAAGCCCACATTTTCCCTGCAGACTGTCCAGTGTGTGTAATTTAATTTTTTTTTTTTTTTTTTTTTTTAAATGCTTTTGTGATCATTTTTGGGGTCATTTCTTCTTTCATTGCTTGCTGCCTTCTCCTCATGTTTCAGGTTTCAAAGGATTAAAGTTGCTGATTTTTTTAGGACTAATACAGCAATTGATTTGTATTCTTTTACATAAACACAGAAGACCCGAAATCCACAAGGAAACACGTGTACCAATAAAACTATGTTAAAAGGTCCAGCAATTTAAAAAAGTCCAAAGATAATGAGAGCTGTAATCAGCAAGAAACAGGACCACTGAAATAAATCAAATATTTCTGAAAGTGCTTTTGCATATACACTGAACAGAAATTGAACACAACACTTTTGTTGTTGAGTTAAAGATGGAAGACTTTGTTTATACACTCCATAAATATATTTCCCCAAAATTTGGTCGGCACATTTGTTCAAATCTTTCTTAGTGAGCACTTCTCCTTTTCCAAGATAATCCATCCACCTGACAGGTGTGGTAAAAATCTCTCTGGTACCACTTTGTTTGTAGGGTCCATAGAAATACTTTGAAGAATAAGAACTATTTCATATGAGCAGCTTTCATAATTCTTTGGACAGTCATCATTGTTGCTGTTATTGCTCCACAGTATCAACAAATAGGTCTGTGTGCAGTCTATTGTGAGATCTTAGGTACCAATATATGCAATAATGACGTCTGAATCACACATAGAATTACACAGGCAGAGACTAAAACACCACAATCCTCTCCTTGTTCATTGGCATTTTGTCTTGGAAAAAAAAGCCTAAACAAGGAAACTGTATTGTTCCAATTAAAGAGGAAAATATTCAACAGTGAATCACATCCTGACACCATCTGCTGGTGACTGAATGACATGGCAACATTTCTTGCTGTTAATGATCCTCCCCGTGTCAGAGGTGAGTGAAAGTGAAAGTAGATTTTGACATTGTTGATCGGAGCTGAGACGCCATTACAGGGAGTGAGATCTCTGCTGGAAAACACACAGTTGGAGTTTATTAAGTGAAGAGACTAAAAGCTGGTGAGTCCTGCTATTGAAAAATAACTTTCCTTGTCGAATGGCTGAGAGAGCTGTTCTTGAAAGTTACCTGAGCTGCCATGTGTGTTCAGAGACTTTCAGAGATCCTGTGTCTCTGAGCTGCAACCACAGCTTCTGTTCAAGCTGCCTGCAAAAATTCTGGGAACAAGCTAAAAACAAAAACTGTCCCATTTGTAAAAGAAAATCCTCAAAAGATTCTCCACCACTGAACTTTGCACTGAAGGAACTGGCTGACTCCTTTGCTGGGAGACAGAAAGCTGGATCATCTGAGACAAAACAGAAGGTGGAGGTGGTGTGTGACAAACATCCAGAAGAGCCTAGATTGTTCTGTAAGGATGAAGATAGAGCTGTGTGTCCTGTCTGTGAGTTTTCTCTCCACCAGAGTCACAAGGTGGTTCCTATAGAAGAAGCAGTCAGTGAGCTGAAGGAGCAGCTGAAATCTGACTTAAAGTCTCTGCAGGACAAGAGGGACAAATACGAAGCAGCAGAGACAACGTACAAGGATATGGTTAAATACTCCAAGCAGCAGCTGTTGTCCACAGAGAGGCAGATCAGAGCAGAGTTCAACAAGCTCCACCAGTTCCTGAAAGAGGAAGAGGAGTCCAGACTGGCAGCTCTGAGGGAGGAAGAGGAGCAGAAGGGGAAGACTATCAGCAGAGAGATGAAGATGATTGAGGAGCAGATCTCCTCTCTGTCACACAGTATCTGTGCTGTTGAAGAAGAGCTGCAGAAAGACAAGGTGCCATTCCTCAGCAGTTATAAAGCCACTCAGAGCAGAGCCAGAGTCCAGTGCTCACTGTCAGATCCACAGCTGGTCTCAGGAGCGCTGATAGATGTGGCCAAACACCTGGGCAACCTGTCCTTCAGAGTCTGGGAGAAGATGAAGGACAAGGTCCACTTCAGTCCTGTCATTCTGGACCCAAACACTGCAAACCGCTGGCTCTATCTGTCTGATGATCTGACCAGTGTGAGACGTGGAGACACAGAGCAGCAGCTTCCTGACAATCCAGAGAGAAACACTAAGTATCCCATTGTTCTGGGCTCTGAGGGCTTCAGCTCAGGGAAACACAGCTGGGAGGTGGAGGTGGGAGACCGTGCTGTCTGGACTATGGGTTTGGCTAAAGAGTCAGTTGACAGGAAGGGAAAGAGATGTTCTTCACCAAAATATGGAACCTGGTGTTTAAAACATCACAGCGGAAAATACTTTGATGTCGTTAATAAGACTGTCACAGTGAAGAAGAGTCTCCAGAGGATCAGAGTCCAGCTGGACTATGACAGGGGGGAGGTGTCCTTCTGTGACCCTGAAGACATGACTCACATCTACACTCACAGAGACACTTTCACTGAGAAACTCTTCCCATGTTTCTTTATTGGACCAGCTGGTGATGCTAAAACTGCTGATATCAAAATGTGTCACACTGAGATTTCTCTGTGATGTTCAGACATGTTCGTGTTAGTGAAGACTTTACTCTGACTTCACTGTCTGTCTCAGTGTCTTTGAGATAATTAAGACAGTACACAATTAATCAAGATAAAAAAAAGTTCATAATATTCAAACTGCATTACATTATCAGGTGATGAACTTTCATGCAGGTAAAGTCAAAGTTAAAATGATCCTGGTCATGAGCATCTTGTTTTGAGTCTTTTATGAGGTAAATCAGTTTTGGATCTGTTGTTTTATCTGTTGGTTTAATTTGCTCTTATTTTTAGTCAGTCTTTAATTCTTCTTCCTGTGTGTGATATTTTTGTAGTGTATACATGGTCAGAAACATGAATGATGAATGACAATGTCCAGTTTGTGATCAACATTAATGAAATACCAGCAGTACAATTGAGTTGAATATGTTTTCTGTATTGAATCAACTGTATCTTTATAAAATGTTCATCAGATGGATGCTGCTTCACATGATGTGAAAATAAATCACCAGCAGCTTTTATTCTGAAGGATGTGTCTGAGCTTGTTTCCTGTTTCTTCACACACATCTGTGGAGCTGTCATGTGACTAATTACAATGAACAATAATCACAAGCAGCTTTTATGATACACAATATTTGTTCTCAACACATTAATGGTCAAATCTCAGTGATATATTTTCAAAAGAACTCATTTCTTACTGAAACTCTTTCAACTTTAACATTTAGAAACAGCCCTGACTAATCCAAATGATATTTCTGTTGTAAAGTTACTACATCACCACATGTGTTTACACACAGATGTAGTGATGGGTGTCTAAAAATGCAGAACTAACTAAAGATTTGTTTCTTGAAACCAGTCAGTCAGCAGGGCTGTATAATGCTAACACGGTGTATGAAGGGTGCAGAGATGGAGAGGCATTTCCAACAAGACAACATGGTTTATGGACTGTTTTCATTGTTACATTTTATTTTGTAACATAAGGTACAGTATGTATACAGGATGTGATCACATGGACACATTTTACTTCCTGTAAACGTCACAAGATGGAGACAAAGTCCACATTTAGTTCACAGCCTGCTCATTTTCAACACATTTATATTTGTATACAGTGCAGTAAATCTTTACATTTACATCTATGTATTTGTGTGTGGACACAGTTTCCCTCTCTTTACCTCCACACAGGGGAAACAAAGCCCACATTTTCCCTGCAGACTGTCCAGTGTGTTCAACAGAAATCAGCTTATTTCAACCAGCTGTGACTTGATTTTGAGTCAAAGTTGAAAAAATATATCTGTCCATACAGTATAGCTGAAAGTATATGTATACGTATTCTTTCAGCTGTTGTATATAAGGTGCTGGAAAGTAGATAAACTTGAATGTCAGTGGTTGCTTCTTTAAGCATCATTATTACCTGAATATGTCTGATAAAGAGAATGAAAGTATGTTTTATTGTCACTCTGTATGTCTCAGTTATGTTATTCCCCCTTCCCCAGGCCCCTTCATTGCCATTGTCTACCTTTCCACCATATGCTCTCAGACCCTCCCACCAATCCCAGTCACCTGACTCTGGTTGACCTGCTCACCTGTTTCCACTTTCCCTCATCAGCCCTGCAGTAGATATACCTCTTCCTTTTCCCCAGTCACTTGTCAGATTGTCAGTCATGCTTTGTGTCTTAATAATTTTTGGGGTCATTTCTTCTTTCGTTGCTTGCTGCCTTCTCCTCATGTTTCAGGTTTCAAAGGGTTAAAGTTGCTGATTTTTAGGACTAATACAGCAATTGATTTGTTTTCTTTTTAATAAAAACAGAAGACCCGAAATCCACAAGGAAACGTGTACCAATGAAACTATGTTAAAAGGTCCAGCAATTTGAAAAAGTCCAAAGATAATGAGAGCTGTAATCAGCAAGAAACAGGACCACTGAAAAAAATCAAATATTTCTGAAAGTCCTTTTGCATATACACTGAACAGAAATTGACACACAACACTTTTGTTGTTGAGTTAAAGATGGAAGACTTTGTTTATACACTCCATAAATATATTTCCCTCAAATTTGGTTGGCACATTTGTTCAAATCTTTCTTAGTGAGCACTTCTCCTTTTCCAAGATAATCCATCCACCTGACAGGTGTGGTAAAAATCTCTCTGGTACCACTTTGTTTGTAGGGTCCATAGAAATACTTTGAAGAATAAGAACTATTTCATATGAGCAGCTTTCATAATTCTTTGGACAATCATCATTGTTGCTGTTATTGCTCCACAGTATCAACAAATAGGTTTGTGTGCAGTCTATTGTGAGATCTTAGGTACCAATATATGCAATAATGACGTCTGAATCACACATAGAATTACACAGGCAGAGACTAAAACACCACAAACCTCTCCTTGTTTATTGGCATTTTGTCTTGGAAAAAAAAGCCTAAACAAGGAAACTGTATTGTTCCAATGAAAGAGGAAAATATTCAACAGTGAATCACATCCTGACACCATCTGCTGGTGACTGAATGACATGGCAACAATTCCTGCTGTTAATGATCCTCCCCGTGTCAGAGGTGAGTGAAAGTGAAAGTAGATTTTGACGTTGCTGATCAGGGTTGAGACGCCATTACAGGGAGTGAGATCTCTGCTGGAAAACACACAGTTGGAGTTTATTAAGTGAAGAGACTAAAAGCTGGTGAGTCCTGCTATTGAAAAATAACTTTCCTTGTCAAATGGCTGAGAGAGCTCTTCTTGAAAGTTTCCTGAGCTGCCATGTGTGTTCAGAGACTTTCAGAGATCCTGTGTCTCTGAGCTGCAACCACAGCTTCTGTTCAAGCTGCCTGCAAAAATTCTGGGAACAAGCTAGAAACAAAAACTGTCCCATTTGTAAGAGAAAATCCTCAAAAGGTCATCCTACACTGAACTTTGCACTTAAGGAACTGGCTGACTCCTTTGCTGGGAGACAGAGCAGTGATTCAAGTGAGACAGAAAAAGAAAAGGAGAAAGAGGAGGTGGTGTGTGACAAACATCCAGAAGTCCGTTATTGGTTCTGTGAGGATGAAGATAGAGCTGTGTGTCCTGTCTGTGAGTTTTCTCTCCACCAGAGTCACAATGTGGTTCCTATAGAAGAAGCAGTCAGTGAGCTGAAGGAGCAGCTGAAATCTGACTTAAAGTCTCTGCAGGACAAGAGGGACAAATACGAAGCAGCAGAGACAACGTACAAGGATATGGTTAAATACTCCAAGCAGCAGCTGTTGTCCACAGAGAGGCAGATCAGAGCAGAGTTCAACAAGCTCCACCAGTTCCTGAAAGAGGAAGAGGAGTCCAGACTGGCAGCTCTGAGGGAGGAAGAGGAGCAGAAGGGGAAGACTATCAGCAGAGAGATGGAGATGATTGAGGAGCAGATCTTCTCTCTGTCACACAGTATCTGTGCTGTTGAAGAAGAGCTGCAGAAAGACAAGGTGCCATTCCTCAGCAGTTATAAAGCCACTCAGAGCAGAGCCAGAGTCCAGTGCTCACTGTCAGATCCACAGCTGGTCTCAGGAGCGCTGATAGATGTGGCCAAACACCTGGGCAACCTGTCCTTCAGAGTCTGGGAGAAGATGAAGGACAAGGTCCACTTCAGTCCTGTCATTCTGGACCCAAACACTGCTGCCTACAGTCTCTATCTGTCTGATGATCTGACCAGTGTGAGACGTGGAGACACAAAGCAGCAGCTTCCTGACAATCCAGAGAGATGCTCTTACTATGCCACTGTTCTGGGCTCTGAGGGCTTCAGCTCAGGGAAACACAGCTGGGAGGTGGAGGTGGGAGACCATCCTGACTGGCGTTTAGGTTTGGCTAAAAAGTCAGTTGACAGGAAGGGAGAGATATATTCTTTACCAAAATATGGAATCTGGTGTTTAAAACATTACAGTGGAAAATACACTGATGTTGCTGGTAAGATTGTCAGAGTGAAGAAGAGTCTCCAGAGGATCAGAGTCCAGCTGGACTATGACAGGGGGGAGGTGTCCTTCTACGACCCTGAAGACATGACTCACATCTACACTCACAGAGACACTTTCACTGAGAAACTCTTCCCATATTTCAAAATTGGATCAGCTGGTGATGCTAAAACTGCTGATATCAAAATGTGTCACACTGAGATTTCTCTGTCATGTTAATTATTCGTCCCAACATTTACCTTTTTGTAACTTTGGTATCGTAATCCTTTGATGTTAATCATACTCTAAATTTTCCATCACACTTTACACCCAAAGCAGTATTCTGGATCTGCTTTTCTTTCATTGATTGTTTTACATGTAACGCAGATTTAATAAGTTGTTGAGGGGTCCCTGATTTTTTTTTTTTTTTTTTTTTTGTCAGTGTTTTGGGTGTGGAATAAATAACTCAAACTAACCAACAATCAAAATCTGTTGTTTTTTTTAACATTAACAATCTTCTAGGGAGTTTTTCATGTCCATGTTTTAGTTTCCTTTTTTTAAACTCTATATTAAGAGTGTCTGTGGTTCACTGAATCTAAACACACTGTAATTATTTGTTTCTTTTGTTTTTCAGCAGAATTGATCTGTTTTCAAGAGCTGTCTCATCTGAATAGGGCAAAATGGTTTTCATGTTGTTTTATGGTTTAAACTTTCTTGCCTTAAAAAAAGATTCTGACCCATTCAGTGTTATAGTTTTACTATGTTAAGCCAGCATTGGTCATCAGCATCTTGTTTTGAGTCAGCCAACATTGTATATCAGTATCAGTCATCAGTTTTAGTTTTAGAAATGATTTGAGTATTTTTATGAGCCATTTCTTGTTTTGTTCGTTAGAAAAAAAAAGTTTTGTTTTTGAATCAGCTGTATCTTTATAAAATGTTCATCAGATGGATGCTGCTTCATGATGTGAAAATAAATCGTCAACAGATTTTATTCAGATTTGTCTAATTGTGTGAAGTCACATGATCTGACTGTGTATAAAGGAATGAGAGAACCTTCATGAAGCCCTGATGAAGGCTAAACAGCTGAAAAACGTGTGAGGAATAAAGCATGGCATGTTGGAGAAGAGTTGTGCAACTTGTTTCATTTTGATGGAGTCATACTGGTTCTCACACTGGTCTGTACCTCACTGTGTGTGTGTGTGTGTGTGTGTGTGTGTGTGTGTGTGTGTGTGTGTGTGTGTGTGTGTGTGTGTGTGCTCATAAATAGAAAACAGTCAGTGACCACATTTAAAAGATTGTTAAACTTCACCCTCCTATATCACTGCATCATTATAAACTCATAAAATCAAACCAGCAGAATCATTGCACGTGTTGATGAGCTTTGTGATTTGAAGTTGTCACGGTGTGTTGAGAGGGAGCACTGAGGGTTGTTTACTCACAAATGTAGTGATGGGTGTTTAACATTATTTCCTCTGAAGGAGAATTAAGATTTTCACGAAAGATTTGTTTCTTGAAACCAGTCAGTCAGCAGGGCTGTATAATGCTAACACAGTGTATGAAGGGTGCAGAGATGGAGAGGCATTTCCAACAAGACAACATGGTTTATGGACTGTTCTCATTATTACTTTTTATTTTATTACATACTTAATGCAGTTTTCAGGAACATTATGCTCACATGTAAAGTTGTGAACATTATTGAATGTACAGTATGTATACAGGATGTGATCACATGGACACATTTTACTTCCTGTAAACATCACAAGATGGAGACAAAGTCCACATTTTCTTCACAGCCTGCTCATTTTCAACACTCAACATTTGATTTCTCTCACTTATTTACCTGCATATTATTCTTTGCTGCACAGCTTGATCAATAGTAGCACCTCTTAGCAGTTTCTCATCATTTTTAAATACATACTCTTCACAAAAACCTCATTCTGTTGCTCAGACATACTGTATGTCCAGAGTATCTAAGAAATCCATCACTGCTGTGGCTCCTGATGTTGTTGTTGCTTCATCAGAGACACCAGTTTAGTCAAATCATCTCAAAAACATTATTCAGAATGAATCTTGAATTTTATCTTTTCAGATATAGAGGCCAACATTTGTTTTGTGCTGCTGTACCATCATTGAAACTCAGTTGTATAAGATACAGATTAACACTGAATTTAAACATGTTTCATTTTACACAGCTTTCTTTTTCTTTCTTCCTTCTCTGCTTCTCTTTCTGATTCATATTCTGCTGGTGTTACAAAATTCAGATGCTCAATAAAACACATCTTTCCTCCCACCAAACACTTTACAACACAAACATTTTACTGTTAAAATACAAATCAGTGACATCATCATGACCGACACTGGCAACAGTGCCATCACATCAATGGAGTGGTACTGAATCCAGGACATCTTGTAGGAGTCGGTCTTTAAGTGAGCAGCTCCCTTGTGTCTCATGACAAACTCTATCCAGAACATGGCTCGGTCCAGAGGCTTCATGGGCTGGTCTCTGTGCAGCCTGGAGAGCTCCTGCACCTTCTCCCTGTAGGACGGCTCATAAAGCACCGCCTTCACTGCCTCCAGGAAGTTGTCTGTGTTCAGTGTGCCAATGTCCAGCATTTTGGCAACGCCCCTCGCTCTCATCCTGAACAGGTTATCATCCTGGTCAAACATCAGAGGAAGGCCGATGATGGGAACTCCATGGTAGATGGCCTCTTGAAGTCAGTTGGTCCGTCCGTGGGACACAAACACTCTGGTCTTTGGGTGTCGTAAGAGGTCATTTTGGGGCAGCCAGTCCAGCAGCAAGGTGTTGTTGCCCAGGGTGGACGCTCTCTTCCCAGTAAGCCTCCAGATGACCTTCTGAGGTAACTGAGCAAAATGATGTAGGCTATTTACAGAAGAAAGGTGCTGTACAGTAGGTTAACAGTGTGTGTAACCTTTGTCTCACAGTCAGCAGCAGATCTGCACTTTCAATAGTTGTGTGACTGACGAGCCTCACACTGACTGTTGTACAACATGTTGCTCAAAGGTCGTCATTCAGAGTGATTTTTCTCTCTGAACAGATTCATCAAACAGATCACTGTCACTGCAGCTCTGGCATTTCACTGCATTTATTCAAACAAGTGACCAAACAGAGACATGTTAGTGAGAGTTTGAAGAAATTTTCTTCATGGTTACAAGAGACGTGCTGCCATGTTGGAACAGAATTGAACTGAAAACTGACCATGTGCCTCTATAATTAAACAAACCCAAACATTTAATCAAACTGGATGAAATAAACACAGTCATACTGATGTGTCAGCAGAACATGTTTCCTGTTAAATGTTCATGTTGGCTGAAAAACAAAACTGTTGTTAAACTGGTTTAGTGTCAGTCAGCCTCTCCTTGTTTCATGTTGAAGGTGTTTTTTTTTTAGCTGTGAATATTAAATGATTTATTAAGTGGACACAAAATTTAAAACATGTTTAGACAGTTGCTTTTTAGTTTTGTTTGCATTCAGATGCATGTGCAATGAATTTGTACTGTACTGAATAAAGAGAGAAGTATTTACCTCTGAAAACATCCTGACACCATCTGCTGGTGACTAAATGACATGGCAGCATTTCCTGCTGTTAATGATCCACCCTGTGACACAGGTAATAAAACTGATAGTAGATTTTGACATTGTTGATCTGAGCTGAGACGCTATTACAGGGAGTGAGATCTCTGCTGGAAAACACACATGTGGAGTTTATTAAGTGAAGAGACTAAAAGCTGGTGAGTCCTGCTATTGAAAAAATACATTTAAAATGGCTGAGAGAGCTCTTCTTGAAAGTTTCCTGAGCTGCCATGTGTGTTCAGAGACTTTCAGAGATCCTGTGTCTCTGAGCTGCAACCACAGCTTCTGTTCAAGCTGCCTGCAAAAATTCTGGGAACAAGCTGAAAACAAAAACTGTCCCATTTGTAAAAGAAAATCCTCAAAAGATTTTCCACATGTGAACTTTACTCTGAAGGAACTGGCTGACTCCTTTGCTGGGAGACAGAAAGCTGGATCATCTGAGACAGAAAAAGGAGAGAAGAAGGTGGAGGTGGTGTGTGACAAACATCCAGAAGAGCCTAGATTGTTCTGTAAGGATGAAGATAGAGCTGTGTGTCCTGTCTGTGAGTTTCCTCTCCACCAGAGTCACAAGGTGGTTCCTGAAGAAGAAGCAGTCAGTGAGCTGAAGGAGCAGCTGAAATCTGACTTGAAGTCTCTGCAGGACAAGAGGGACAAATACAAACAAGTGGAGGAAACATACAATGAAGTGATTCAACACTCCAAGCAGCAGCTGTTGTCCACAGAGAGGCAGATCAGAGCAGAGTTCAACAAGCTCCACCAGTTCCTGAAAGAGGAAGAGGAGTCCAGACTGGCAGCTCTGAGGGAGGAAGAGGAGCAGAAGGGGAAGACTATCAGCAGAGAGATGAAGATGATTGAGGAGCAGATCTCCTCTCTGTCACACAGTATCTGTGCTGTTGAAGAAGAGCTGCAGAAAGACAAGGTGCCATTCCTCAGCAGTTATCAAGCCACTCAGAGCAGAGCCAGAGTCCAGTGCTCACTGTCAGATCCACAGCTGGTCTCAGGAGCGCTGATAGATGTGGCCAAACACCTGGGCAACCTGTCCTTCAGAGTCTGGGAGAAGATGAAGGACAAGGTCCACTTCAGTCCTGTCATTCTGGACCCAAACACTGCACACCGCTGTCTCTATCTGTCTGATGATCTGACCAGTGGGAGACATGGAGACACAGAGCAGCAGCTTCCTGACAATCCAGAGAGAAACACCAGGTATCCCACTGTTCTGGGCTCTGAGGGCTTCAGCTCAGGGAAACACAGCTGGGAGGTGGAGGTGGGAGACCATCCTTACTGGCGTTTAGGTTTGGCTAAAGAGTCAGTTGACAGGAAGGGAGAGATATATTCTTTACCAAAATATGGAATCTGGTGTTTAAAACACAGAAGTGGAATATACGGTGATGTTCTTGGTAAGATTGTCACAGTGAAGAAGAGTCTCCAGAGGATCAGAGTCCAGCTGGACTATGACAGGGGGGAGGTGTCCTTCTACGACCCTGAAGACATGACTCACATCTGCACTCACAGAGACACTTTCACTGAGAAACTCTTCCCATATTTCAAAATTGAAGCGGCTGGTGATGCTAAAACTGCTGATATCAAAATGTGTCACACTGAGATTTCTCTGTCATATTCAGACATGTTTGTGTTAGTGAAGACTTTACTCTGACTTCACTGTCTGTCTCAGTGTCATTGAGATAATTAAGACAGTACACAATTAATCAAGATAAAAAAGTTTCTAATATTCAAACTGCATTACATTATCAGGTGATGAACTTTCATGCAGGAACAAATCAAGGCTGATTTTTAAATTATATTTTGAACATGGCTAGCAGCATCTTGTTTTTAATTCGACCACAATATAGCAAATATTATATCCATTAAATCCAAATATTGTTTCCAGTGTGATTCTTTAACTTTTATCATCATTAGTTTTAGTTTGTCAGATTTCTGGATCTTCATTTTTGAAATATCCTGTGCCATTAAGGATTTAGTTTTATTTTGTTTAGCAAAAATTCATAAAGAAGGAAACTCCTGATTTTGATTTTCTGGTATTTCGGAGATTCCAAATGAATATTTGCTCATGTTGTTTTGTAAATATTGTGATTGTACTGATGCTGTTTTCATCAGCTTTAGCTTTAGATATTAATTGAGTCTTTTATGAGGTAAATCAGTTTTGGATCTGTTGTTTTATTCTGAGTGGTTTAATTTGCTTTTATTTTTAGTCAGTCTTTAGTTCTTCTTCCTGTGTGTGATATTTTTGTAGTGTATACATGGTCAGAAACATGAATGATGAATGACAATGTCCAGTTTGTGATCAACATTAATGAAATACCAGCAGTACAATTGAGTTGAATATGTTTTCTGTATTGAATCAACTGTATCTTTATAAAATGTTCATCAGATGGATGCTGCTTCACATGATGTGAAAATAAATCACCAGCAGCTTTTATTCTGAAGGATGTGTCTGAGCTTGTTTCCTGTTTCTTCACGCACATCTGTGGAGCTGTCATGTGACTAATTACAATGAACAATAATCACAAGCAGCTTTTATGATACACAATATTTGTTCTCAACACATTAATGGTCAAATCTCAGTGATATATTTTCAAAAGAACTCATTTCTTACTGAAACTCTTTCAACTTTAACATTTAGAAACAGCCCTGACTAATCCAAATGATATTTCTGTTGTAAAGTTACTACATCAGACATGTGTTTACACACAGATGTAGTGATGGGTGTCTAAAAATGCAGAACTAACTAAAGATTTGTTTCTTGAAACCAGTCAGTCAGCAGGGCTGTATAATGCTAACACAGTGTATGAAGGGTGCAGAGATGGAGAGGCATTTCCAACAAGACAACATGGTTTATGGACTGTTTTCATTGTTACATTTTATTTTGTAACATAAGGTACAGTATGTATACAGGATGTGATCCCATGGACACATTTTACTTCCTGTAAACGTCACAAGATGGAGACAAAGTCCACATTTAGTTCACAGCCTGCTCAATTTCAACACATTTATATTTGTATACAGTGCAGGAAATCTTTACATTTACATATATGTATTTGTGTGTGGACACAATTTCCCTCTCTTTACCTCCACACAGGGGAAACAAAGCCCACATTTTCCCTGCAGACTGTCCAGTGTGTTCAACAGAAATCAGCTTATTTCAACCAGCTGTGACTTGATTTTGAGTCAAAGTTGAAAAAATATATCTGTCCATACAGTATAGCTGAAAGTATATGTATACGTATTCTTTCAGCTGTTGTATATAAGGTGCTGGAAAGTAGATAAACTTGAATGTCAGTGGTTGCTTCTTTAAGCATCATTATTACCTGAATATGTCTGATAAAGAGAATGAAAGTATGTTTTATTGTCACTCTGTATGTCTCAGTTATGTTATTCCCCCTTCCCCAGGCCCCTTCATTGC
Source organism: Cephalopholis sonnerati (assembly GCA_019142605.1). Lineage (NCBI taxonomy): Eukaryota > Metazoa > Chordata > Actinopteri > Perciformes > Serranidae > Cephalopholis > Cephalopholis sonnerati. The sequence goes on along the minus strand of JAGQAX010000007.1, from coordinate 37,039,802 downwards.
CATTGTCTACCTTTCCACCATATGCTCTCAGACCCTCCCACCAATCCCAGTCACCTGACTCTGGTTGACCTGCTCACCTGTTTCCACTTTCCCTCATCAGCCCTGCAGTACATATACCTCTTCCTTTTCCCCAGTCACTTGTCAGATTGTCAGTGATGCTTTGTATCTTAATCATTTTTGGGGTCATTTCTTCTTTCGTTGCTTGCTGCCTTCTCCTCATGTTTCAGGTTTCAAATGGTTAAAGTTGCTGATTTTTAGGACTAATACAGCAATTGATTTGTATTCTTTTTCATAAAAACAGAAGACCTGAAATCCACAAGGAAACACGTGTACCAATAAAACTATGTTAAAAGGTCCAGCAGTTTAAAAAAGTCCAAAGATAATGAGAGCTGTAATCAGCAAGAAACAGGACCACTGAAAAAAAATCAAATATTTCTGAAAGTCCTTTTGCATATACACTGAACAGAAATTGACACACAACACTTTTGTTGTTGAGTTAAAGATGGAAGACTTTGTTTATACACTCCATAAATATATTTCCCCAAAATTTGGTCGGCACATTTGTTCAAATCTTTCTTAGTGAGCACTTCTCCTTTTCCAAGATAATCCATCCACCTGACAGGTGTGGTAAAAATCTCTCTGGTACCACTTTGTTTGTAGGGTCCATAGAAATACTTTGAAGAATAAGAACTATTTCATATGAGCAGCTTTCATAATTCTTTGGACAGTCATCATTGTTGCTGTTATTGCTCCACGGTATCAACAAATAGGTTTGTGTGCAGTCTATTGTGAGATCTTAGGTACCAATATATGCAATAATGACGTCTGAATCACACATAGAATTACACAGGCATAGACTAAAACACCACAATCCTCTCCTTGTTCATTGGCATTTTGGAAACATTTATAGTATTTATTTAATGAAACAAAATAAGAATTCAGAATTTTTTATTAATGTTCCAATGAAAGAGGAAAATATTCAGCGGTGAATCACATCCTGACACCATCTGCTGGTGACTGAATGACATGGCAACAATTCTTGCTGTTAATGATCCTCCCCGTGTCAGAGGTGAGTGAAACTGAAAGTAGATTTTGACATTGTTGATCTGAGCTGAAACGCCATTACAGGGTGTGAGATCTCTGCTGGAAAACACACAGTTGGAGTTTATTAAGTGAAGAGACTAAAATCTGGTGAGTCCTGCTATTGAAAAATAACTTTCCTTGTCAAATGGCTGAGAGAGCTCTTGTTGAAAGTTTCCTGAGCTGCCATGTGTGTTCAGAGACTTTCAGAGATCCTGTGTCTCTGAGCTGCAACCACAGCTTCTGTTCAAGCTGCCTGCAAAAATTCTGGGAACAAGCTGAAAACAAAAACTGTCCCATTTGTAAAAGAAAATCCTCAAAAGATTGTCCAGATGTAAACTTTGGACTGAAGGAACTGGCTGACTCCTTTGCTGGGAGACAGAAAGCTGGATCATCTGAGACAGAACAAGGAGAGAAGAAGGTGGAGGTGGTGTGTGACAAACATCCAGAAGAGCCTAGATTGTTCTGTAAGGATGAAGATAGAGCTGTGTGTCCTGTCTGTGAGTTTCCTCTCCACCAGAGTCACAAGGTGGTTCCTATAGAAGAAGCAGTCAGTGAGCTGAAGGAGCAGCTGAAATCTGACTTAAAGTCTCTGCAGGACAAGAGGGACAAATACAAACAAGTGGAGGAAACATACAATGAAGTGATTCAACACTCCAAGCAGCAGCTGTTGTCCACAGAGAGGCAGATCAGAGCAGAGTTCAACAAGCTCCACCAGTTCCTGAAAGAGGAAGAGGAGTCCAGACTGGCAGCTCTGAGGGAGGAAGAGGAGCAGAAGGGGAAGACTATCAGCAGAGAGATGAAGATGATTGAGGAGCAGATCTCCTCTCTGTCACACAGTATCTGTGCTGTTGAAGAAGAGCTGCAGAAAGACAAGGTGCCATTCCTCAGCAGTTATAAAGCCACTCAGAGCAGAGCCAGAGTCCAGTGCTCACTGTCAGATCCACAGCTGGTCTCAGGAGCGCTGATAGATGTGGCCAAACACCTGGGCAACCTGTCCTTCAGAGTCTGGGAGAAGATGAAGGACAAGGTCCACTTCAGTCCTGTCATTCTGGACCCAAACACTGCAAACCGCTGGCTCTATCTGTCTGATGATCTGACCAGTGTGAGACATGGAGACACAAAGCAGCAGCTTCCTGACAATCCAGAGAGACACACTAACTATCCCATTGTTCTGGGCTCTGAGGGCTTCAGCTCAGGGAAACACAGCTGGGAGGTGGAGGTGGGAGACCATCCTCACTGGAATGTTGGTTTGGCTAAAGAGTCAGCTGACAGGAAGGGAAAGAGATCTGCCACACCAAAATATGGAATCTGGTGTATAAGTCACGATAATGGAAAATACACTAATGGTCTTAATAAGACTGTCAGAGTGAAGAAGAGTCTCCAGAGGATCAGAGTCCAGCTGGACTATGACAGGGGGGAGGTGTCCTTCTACGACCCTGAAGACATGACTCACATCTACACTCACAGAGACACTTTCACTGAGAAACTCTTCCCATATTTCTGTGTCATACATGCTGGTGATGCTAAAACTGATGATATCAAAATCTGTCACACTGAGATTTCTCTGTGATGTTCAGACATGTTTGTGTTAGTGAAGACTTTACTCTGACTTCACTGATCTAGTTTAAATAAGCAACACAAAAACCAGTTGATCAAAAAAAAAATAAAAAATACAGGTACAAATCAAGTAACCTAACGGCCTGGTTAACACAGCCTACTGTTTACTGTGTCCACTATACCAAATACCTTGTTTTCAGTGATGTGATTCTTAAAAGGAGCTGTGTACAACATTCAGAGCATGATTCAAAGTCTGAGCTGGGATTGTCTGACCACAGGCTCTCACTGTGGAGGTGACTGGGCTGGCGGCTAACACCTAACAGTGCTAACAGTGCTGACAGAGCCAACGGTGTTAACCAAAGGGGGAATCGAAGGGTAGAAGTTCCACTTCCACGATGACATTTCATCCCCTTCAATCAGGATGGCATAATCAGCAGTGAGGGGCCGTACACATGCCTGGAAAACACAAGTTCGGGTGCTGGGTGCTACTCTTGCCTTTTCTGTGGCAGCTTTCAAGAGCACAGTGGCAGCTTGTGTCTGAGGTCGCTAAGTAACCTTAACAAGCACCGTATCACAGCCTGTTAACCTGAAATCCTTAGTGCAGAGCTGATCTTCTTCCAAATTCTGGCTCTGATTAATTATTGGTTCTTTTGGTCATCAAGGAAATTGATTTGTCATAAAACAGTCTGTCTCTACAGTCTGAAATGAACAATACAAAGTGGCTGTCATTCTTGTTTATTGTCTTAATACAACTTCTTGTAAAATCATTCAACCACAATATAGCAAATATTATATCCATTAAATCCAAATATTGTTTCCAGTGTGATTCTTTAACTTTTATCATCATTTGTTTTAGTTTGTCAGATTTCTGGATCTTCATTTTTGAAATATCCTGTGCCATTAAGGATTTAGTTTTATTTTGTTTATCAAAAATTCATAAAGAAGGAAACTCCTGATTTAGATTTTCTTGTATTTTGGAGATTCCAAATGAATATTTGCTCATGTTGTTTTGTAAATATTGTGATTGTACTGATGCTGTTTTCATCAGCTTTAGCTTTAGATATTAATTGAGTCTTTTCTGAGGTAAATCAGTTTTGGATCTGTTGTTTCATTCTGAGTGGTTTAATTTGCTTTTATTTTTAGTCAGTCTTTAATTCTTCTTCCTGTGTGTGATATTTTTGTAGTGTATACATGGTCAGATACATGAATGATGAATGACAATGTCCATGTTGTGAATTCTTCACGTTATTGACATTGGTAGTCCAGAGACTTTATTTTGAATACACACTTTTATTTAGAGACTCTTATTTTGAAAATTCCATTTCGTATCGCGAGTTACTTCCGTGTCCTTTACTCCGTTCAGTCGGCAGTGTAATCGTCTCTGGTGCAGAAGTCACTGATGATAAACTGAGTGTTCATGCACTCCCATGCTGCACCATGTAAAGCTTCTCATTCTGCCAGTAAAGAGTTGAAATCTACCTGATGACTGTGTGTTCTCTGACCGGAACCCTGTAGTGGTCAAAACACCCTACTCACCAGTTTAAAGGGTCATTCCCCAACAGTCCAGTTTGTGATCAACATTGATGAAATACCAGCAGTACAATTGAGTTGAATATGTTTTCTGTATTGAATCAACTGTATCTTTATAAAATGTTCATCAGATGGATGCTGCTTCACATGATGTGAAAATAAATCACCAGCAGCTTTTATTCTGAAGGACGTGTCTGAGCTTGTTTCCTGTTTCTTCACACACATCTGTGGAGCTGTCATGTGACTAATTATAATGAACAATAATCACAAGCAGCTTTTATGATACACAATATTTACACACAGATGTAGTGATGGGTGTCTAAAAATGCAGAACTAGCTAAAGATTTGTTTCTTGAAACCAGTCAGTCAGCAGGGCTGTATAATGCTAACACAGTGTATGAAGGGTGCAGAGATGGAGAGGCATTTCCAACAAGACAACATGGTTTATGGACTGTTTTCATTGTTACTTTTTATTTTGTAACATAAGGTACAGGATGTAACTGCATGGACACATTTTACTTCCTGTAAACGTCACAAGATGGAGACAAAGTCCACATTTAGTTCACAGCCTGCTCATTTTCAACACATTTATATTTGTATACACTGCAGTAAATCTTTACATTTACATATATGTATTTGTGTGTGGACACAATTTCCCTCTCTTTACCTCCACACAAGGGAAACAAAGCCCACATTTTCCCTGCACACTGTCCAGTGTGTTCAACAGAAATCAGCTTATTTCAACCAGCTGTCACTTGATTTTGAGTCAAAGTTGAAAAAATATATCTGTCCATACAGTATAGCTGAAAATACATGTATACGTATTATTTCAGCTCATGTTTCAGGTTTCAAAGGGTTAAAGTTGCTGATTTTTTTAGGACTAATACAGCAATTGATTTGTATTCTTTTTCATAAAAACAGAAGACCCGAAATCCAAAAGGAAACACGTGTACCAATGAAACTATATTAAAAGGTCCAGCAATTTAAAAAAGTCCAAAGATAATGAGAGCTGTAATCAGCAAGAAACAGGACCACTGAAAAAAATCAAATATTTCTGAAAGTCCTTTTGCATATACACTGAACAGAAATTGACACACAACACTTTTGTTGTTGAGTTAAAGATGGAAGACTTTGTTTATACACTCCATAAATATATTTCCCTCAAATTTGGTCGGCACATTTGTTCAAATGTTTCTTAGTGAGCACTTCTCCTTTTCCAAGATAATCCATCCACCTGACAGGTGTGGTAAAAATCTCTCTGGTACCACTTTGTTTGTAGGGTCCATAGAAATACTTTGAAGAATAAGAACTATTTCATATGAGCAGCTTTCATAATTCTTTGGACAATCATCATTGTTGCTGTTATTGCTCCACAGTATCAACAAATAGGTTTGTGTGCAGTCTATTGTGAGATCTTAGGTACCAATATATGCAATAATGACGTCTGAATCACACATAGAATTACACAGGCATAGACTAAAACACCACAATCCTCTCCTTGTTCATTGGCATTTTGTCTTGGAAAAAAAAGCCTAAACAAGGAAACTGTATTGTTCCAATTAAAGAGGAAAATATTCAACGGTGAATCACATCCTGACACCATCTGCTGGTGACTGAATGACATGGCAACAATTCTTGCTGTTAATGATCCTCCCCATGTCAGAGGTGAGTGAAAGTAAAAGTAGATTTTGACGTTGTTGATAAGAGTTGAGAGGCCATCACAGGGGGTGAGATCTCTGCTGGAAAACACGCAGTTGGAGTTTATTAAGTGAAGAGACTAAAAGCTGGTGAGTCCTGCTATTGAAAAATAACTTTCCTTGTCAAATGGCTGAGAGAGCTGTTCTTGAAAGTTTCCTGAGCTGCCATGTGTGTTCAGAGACTTTCAGAGATCCTGTGTCTCTGAGCTGCAACCACAGCTTCTGTTCAAGCTGCCTGCAAAAATTCTGGGAACAAGCTGAAAACAAAAACTGTCCCATTTGTAAAAGAAAATCCTCAAAAGAATTGCCACTAGTGAACTTTACTCTGAAGGAACTGGCTGACTCCTTTGCTGGGAGACAGAAAGCTGGATCATCTGAGACAGAAAAAGGAGAGAAGAAGGTGGAGGTGGTGTGTAGTAAACATCCAGAAGAGCCTAGATTGTTCTGTAAGGATGAAGATAGAGCTGTGTGTCCTGTCTGTGAGTTTCCTCTCCACCAGAGTCACAAGGTGGTTCCTATAGAAGAAGCAGTCAGTGAGCTGAAGGAGCAGCTGAAATCTGACTTAAAGTCTCTGCAGGACAAGAGGGACAAATACGAAGCAGCAGAGACAACGTACAAGGATATGGTTAAATACTCCAAGCAGCAGCTGTTGTCCACAGAGAGGCAGATCAGAGCAGAGTTCAACAAGCTCCACCAGTTCCTGAAAGAGGAAGAGGAGTCCAGACTGGCAGCTCTGAGGGAGGAAGAGGAGCAGAAGGGGAAGACTATCAGCAGAGAGATGGAGATGATTGAGGAGCAGATCTCCTCTCTGTCACACAGTATCTGTGCTGTTGAAGAAGAGCTGCAGAAAGACAAGGTGCCATTCCTCAGCAGTTATAAAGCCACTCAGAGCAGAGCCAGAGTCCAGTGCTCACTGTCAGATCCACAGCTGGTCTCAGGAGCGCTGATAGATGTGGCCAAACACCTGGGCAACCTGTCCTTCAGAGTCTGGGAGAAGATGAAGGACAAGGTCCACTTCAGTCCTGTCATTCTGGACCCAAACACTGCACACCCCCGTCTCTATCTGTCTGATGATCTGACCAGTGTGAGATATGGAGACACAAAGCAGCAGCTTCCTGACAATCCAGAGAGACACACTTATTATGTAAATGTTCTGGGCTCTGAGGGCTTCAGCTCAGGGAAACACAGCTGGGAGGTGGAGGTGGGAGACCATCCTGTCTGGGTTGTGGGTTTGGCTAAAGAGTCAGCTGACAGGAAGGGAAAGAGTTATGCTTCACCAGAAGATGGAATCTGGTGTATTACACATGACCGTGGAAAATACATTGATGTTGTTGGTAAGACTGTCACAGTGAAGAAGAGTCTCCAGAGGATCAGAGTCCAGCTGGACTATGACAGGGGGGAGGTGTCCTTCTGTGACCCTGAAGACATGACTCAAATCTGCACTTACAGAGACACTTTCACTGAGAAACTCTTCCCATGTTTCTTTATTGGACCAGCTGGTGATGCTAAAACTGCTGATATCAAAATGTGTCACACTGAGATTTCTCTGTGATGTTCAGACATGTTTGTGTTAGTGAAGACTTTCCTTTTAACATGGCTAGCAGCATCTTGTTTTTAATTCGACCACAATATAGCAAATATTATATCCATTAAATCCAAATATTGTTTCCAGTGTGATTCTTTAACTTTTATCATCATTAGTTTTAGTTTGTCAGATTTCTGGATCTTCTGATAAGTTATATCCATTTTGTTTATGTTTTCATTTCAGTCTCAGTGCTTCAGTGAATCAAAACACATTCTGGTTCTGATTAATTATTGGTCCTTTCGGTCATCAAGGAAATTGATTTGTCATAAAACAGTCTGTCTCTACAGTCTGAAATGAACAATACAAAGTGGCTGTCATTTTTGTTTATTGTCTTAATACAACTTCTTGTAAAATCATAAACACATAAATGATTGTTTTAATCTGAAATTCATTTTTGAAATATCCTGTGTCATTAAGGATTTAGTTTTATTTTGTTTCGCAAAAATTCATAAAGAAGGATGTGTCTGAGCTTGTTTCCTGTTTCTTCACGCACATCTGTGGAGCTGTCATGTGACTAATTACAATGAACAATAATCATAAGCAGCTTTTATGATACACAATATTTGTTGTCAACACATTAATGGTCAAATCTCAGTGATATATTTTCAAAAGAACTCATTTCCTACTGAAACTCTTTCAACTTTAACATTTAGAAACAGCCCTGACTAATCCAAATGATATTCCTGTTGTAAAGTTACTACATCACCACATGTGTTTACACACAGATGTAGTGATGGGTGTCTAAAAATGCAGAACTAGCTAAAGATTTGTTTCTTGAAACCAGTCAGTCAGCAGGGCTGTATAATGCTAACACAGTGTATGAAGGGTGCAGAGATGGAGAGGCATTTCCAACAAGACAACATGGTTTATGGACTGTTTTCATTGTTACATTTTATTTTGTAACATAAGGTACAGTATGTATACAGGATGTGATCACATGGACACATTTTACTTCCTGTAAACGTCACAAGATGGAGACAAAGTCCAGATTTAGTTCACAGCCGGCTCATTTTTCAACACATTTATATTTGTATACAGTGCAGTAAATCTTTACATTTACATATATGTATTTGTGTGTGGACACAATTTCCCTCTCTTTACCTCCACACAGGGGAAACAAAGCCCACATTGTCCCTGCAGACTGTCCAGTGTGTTCAACAGAAATCAGCTTATTTCAACCAGCTGTCACTTGATTTTGAGTCAAAGTTGAAAAAATATATCTGTCCATACAGTATAGCTGAAAGTATATGTATACGTATTCTTTCAGCTGTTGTATATAAGGTGCTGGAAAGTAGATAAACTTGAATGTCAGTGGTTGCTTCTTTAAGCATCATTATTACCTGAATATGTCTGATAAAGAGAATGAAAGTATGTTTTATTGTCACTCTGTATGTCTCAGTTATGTTATTCCCCCTTCCCCAGGCCCCTTCATTGCCATTGTCTACCTTTCCACCATATGCTCTCAGACCCGCCCACCAATCCCAGTCACCTGACTCTGGTTGACCTGCTCACCTGTTTCCACTTTCCCTCATCAGCCCTGCAGTACATATACCTCTTCCTTTTCCCCAGTCACTTGTCAGATTGTCAGTGATGCTTTGTGTCTTGCTTTGCGGCCATCTTAATATTTTACAAATTAATAATGTGTTTGATGTATAAAATCGGAGTTGTGAGACATGTGTGGTATGTTGAGGCTTATTATGAGAATCAGAAGAAAGTGGAAGTAGAACTAAACTTCACTAAATTCTCAATTATATTAAGTCAAGTAATATTTCCAAGCCCTAAATATACAAGTCTGAGAGGTAAATAGTGCAACTGTATGTTGTTAGACATTGAGAAATAGAGCAAAGATGCAAGTGTTGTTTATCCTGCCACTCTGTGACTGTTAGTTGATCAGAGCGACAGGCTGGGGGAAGAAACTGTCTTTGTGACGGGTAGTTTTGGTGAACAGTGCTCTGTAGCGCCTACCAGAGGGGAGGAGTTTAAACAGTTTGTGTCCAGGGTGTGAGGGGTCTGCAGAGATGTTCCCCAGTCATTTCCTGACCCTTGACCAGTACAGGTCCTGGTGATTGACATCCAGAGAACAGACTGGATTATGGCGGTGTAGAAAGAGATCAACAGTTCCTGAGGCAGGTTGAGCTTCCTGAGCCGTCGCAGGAAGTAGAGAGAGATTGCGGTACACAGAAACCTGAAGGTGTCCACAGTAGACTATGCTGTTGAGGATGGTGAGGTGAGGCAGTGTCGGGGGGCTTCTCCTGAAGTCCACTGTCATCTCCACAGTCTTGAGCGGGTCCAGGTGGTTCTGACCGCATCAGAGGACCAGCTGCTCCACCTGCTGTCTGTATGCAGACTCATCACAATCCTTTGAGTTGTTTTCAAGGTTTTTAATACAACTTTTAGGAGAAACATCTTGACCTCCAGGTGATGCTCAATTTCTGAAGCAAATCGATGATAGTGACTAAAAAGTGTGTATGGACAAAGTAGTCATATAAGTATTGATTCAGCTGAGAATTGTGAATATTACACCGAGCTCTACCTTTGGACAGAGACATAAAGATACTCTTGTAATCTTTGACGCAACCAGAAATTTGGTTTAAAAAAAAAAAAAAAAAAAAGCAACACACTTAGGAAACACTGAGGTCGGCAAACTCAATAACCAACTTGACTGTGGCAGCAGAATTTATTGGGTGCATTTAGGGAGATGTTTCTGGAACAATGTACTCTGACAGGTATTTATGATATCTTGTCAGTCATATGTCAGGCAGACATGTGATGTCTGATGACTCTCCTGATGTATTTTAAACATCTGACATCTTTAAATATCTGAGAAAAATAAATACTGAAATTAGTATATACTGTGATTTGACAGAGGCCTGGGAAACATTAAATGAGAACAAGCACAGTATCCAGGTTTAGTATCAACAGTAGTTTTGATGGATTTTACAAAGAAAACAGAGAATGTAAAAAAAGACATACGAACATTTTCATGGTCCTCGATCTTCAAGACAATTCCTACAATGAATTTGTGTGAACCTGTGCAGAAAATTCTACCAGCTTTAATGAAAAAACAAAAGACCTGAAATCACAAGAAAGTACATGACCAATAAAACTTTGGACATTGTGTGGTACTTTTTTTTATTGCCTCAGTCATAAACTGAACAAATACATGTTTATGACAATCTCTTTACATATAGATACACTAAATGTAAAGGAAGCATACGCATAATGTCATGAAGAAGTTTAATCTTTAAAGAGTTTTACATCATTGGCCTTTTTGTCGTCAGTGTTTTCAAACATTTCTTTGCCTTCACTGTGTCCCAGTTTATTTTTGTTGTTATGATGAAAAAAAGGATCTGTTTTGGAGGGATAAGAATCTTCACCTTCCTGTCAGTGTTATAGAGCAGATTTTTCACACTGCACAGACGGAAACACTGAAGTTAATATAGGTGGAATAATTAGTTTAAAAGTTTTTCAGATCATGAAGTACAAGCTGCAGAGTATCAGGGTGTATCTGCTGGCCATAAAAACAGGTGACTGCTTTTATTGCTGTAAAAGATTAACTAATGAAGCAGGTTGGTGAACTCAAAAGCAAATTCTGACATTGCTGATCTCTGAGTGCTCAGCTGAAGGATTTTAAGCCACAAGTTGAAGAGTGATTCGAGCTGGTGAGTCTTGCCTTATTTGGATAACACCTGAAATGGCTGAGAAAACTGCTCTTTTTGAAAGTTTCCTGAGCTGCCATGTGTGTTCAGAGACTTTCAGAGATCCTGTGTCTCTGAGCTGCAACCACAGTTTCTGTTCAAGCTGCCTGCAAAAATTCTGGGAACAAGCTAAAAACAAAAACTGTCCCATTTGTAAAAGAAAATCCTCAAAAGATTATCCTATGCTGAACTTTGCACTGAAGGAACTGGCTGACTCCTTTGCTGGGAGACAGAAAGCTGGATCATCTGAGACAGAAAAAGGAGAGAAGAAGGTGGAGGTGGTGTGTAGTGAACATAAGCCTAGATTGTTCTGTAAGGATGAAGATAGAGTTGTGTGTCCTGTCTGTGAGATTTCTCTCCACCAGAGTCACAAGGTGGTTCCTATAGAAAAAGCAGTCAGTGAGCTGAAGGAGCCAGCTGAAATCTGACTTAAAGTCTCTGCAGGACAAGAGGGACAAATACAAACAAGTGGAGGAAACATACAATGAAGTGATTCAACACTCCAAGCAGCAGCTGTTGTCCACAGAGAGGCAGATCAGAGCAGAGTTCAACAAGCTCCACCAGTTCCTGAAAGAGGAAGAGGAGTCCAGACTGGCAGCTCTGAGGGAGGAAGAGGAGCAGAAGGGGAAGACTATCAGCAGAGAGATGGAGATGATTGAGGAGCAGATCTCCTCTCTGTCACACAGTATCTGTGCTGTTGAAGAAGAGCTGCAGAAAGACAAGGTGCCATTCCTCAGCAGTTATAAAGCCACTCAGAGCAGAGCCAGAGTCCAGTGCTCACTGTCAGATCCACAGCTGGTCTCAGGAGCGCTGATAGATGTGGCCAAACACCTGGGCAACCTGTCCTTCAGAGTCTGGGAGAAGATGAAGGACAACGTCCACTTCAGTCCTGTCATTCTGGACCCAAACACTGCAAACTGCTGTCTCTATCTGTCTGATGATCTGACCAGTGTGAGACGTGGAGACACGAAGCAGCAGCTTCCTGACAATCCAGAGAGACACACTTACTATGCCATTGTTCTGGGCTCTGAGGGCTTCAGCTCAGGGAAACACAGCTGGGAGGTGGAGGTGGGAGACCATCCTCACTGGGATGTTGGTTTGGCTAAAGAGTCAGTTGACAGGAAGGGAAAGAGAACTGCTACACCAGACTATGGAATCTGGTGTTTAATGAATCGCAGTGGAAAATACAGTAACGCAGCTGGTAAGACTGTCACAATGAAGAAGAGTCTCCAGAGGATCAGAGTCCAGCTGGACTATGACAGGGGGGAGGTGTCCTTCTGTGACCCTGAAGACATGACTCACATCTGCACTCACAGAGACACTTTCACTGAGAAACTCTTCCCATATTTCTGTGTCATACGTGCTGGTGATGCTAAAACTGCTGATATCAAAATGTGTCACACTGAGATTTCTCTGTGATGTTCAGACATGTTTGTGTTAGTGAAGACTTTACTCTGACTTCACTGTCTGTCTCAGTGTCATTGAGATAATTAAGACAGTACACAATTAATCAAGGAAAAAAAGTTTCTAATATTCAAACTGCATTACATTATCAGGTGATGAACTTTCATGCAGGTACAAATCAAGGCTGATTTTTAAATTATATTTTGAACATGGCTAGCAGCATCTTGTTTTTAATTTGACCACAGTAGCAAATATTATATCCATTAAATCCAATATTGTTTCCAGTGTGATTCTTTAACTTTTAGTTTTAGTTTGTCAGATTTCTGGATCTTCATTTTTGAAATATCCTGTGCCATTAAGGATTTAGTTTTATTTTGTTTAACAAAAATTCATAAAGAAGGAAACTCCTGATTTAGATTTTCTGGTATTTTGGAGATTCCAAATGAATATTTGCTCATGTTGTTTTGTAAATATTGTGATTGTACTGATGCTGTTTTCATCAGCTTTAGCTTTAGATATTAATTGAGTCTTTTATGAGGTAAATCAGTTTTGGATCTGTTGTTTTATTCTGAGTGGTTTAATTTGCTTTTATTTTTAGTCAGTCTTTAATTCTTCTTCCTGTGTGTGATATTTTTGTAGTTTTACATGCTCAGAAACATGATTGATGAATGACAATGTCCAGTTTGTGATCAACATTCATGAAATACCAGCAGTACAATTGAGTTGAATATGTTTTCTGTGTTGAATCAACTGTATCTTTATAAAATGTTCATCAGATGGATGCTGCTTCACATGATGTGAAAATAAATCACCAGCAGCTTTTATTCTGAAGGATGTGTCTGAGCTTGTTTCCTGTTTCTTCACACACATCTGTGGAGCTGTCATGTGACTAATTATAATGAACAATAATCACAAGCAGCTTTTATGATACACAATATTTGTTCTCAACACATTAATGGTCAAATCTCAGTGATATATTTTCAAAAGAACTCATTTCTTACTGAAACTCTTTCAACTTTAACATTTAGAAACAGCCCTGACTAATCCAAATGATATTTCTGTTGTAAAGTTACTACATCACCACATGTGTTTACACACAGATGTAGTGATGGGTGTCTAAAAATGCAGAACTAACAAAAGATGTGTTTCTTGAAACCAGTCAGTCAGCAGGGCTGTATAATGCTAACACAGTGTATGAAGGGTGCAGAGATGGAGAGGCATTTCCAACAAGACAACATGGTTTATGGACTGTTTTCACTATTACATTTTATTTTGTAACATAAGGTACAGTATGTATACAGGATGTGATCACATGGACACATTTTACTTCCTGTAAACGTCACAAGATGGAGACAAAGTCCACATTTAGTTCACAGCCTGCTCATTTTCAACACATTTATATTTGTATACAGTGCAGTAAATCTTTACATTTACATCTATGTATTTGTGTGTGGACACAATTTCCCTCTCTTTACCTCCACACAGGGGAAACAAAGCCCACATTTTCCCTGCAGACTGTCCAGTGTGTTCAACAGAAATCAGCTTATTTCAACCAGCTGTGACTTGATTTTGAGTCAAAGTTGAAAAAATATATCTGTCCATACAGTATAGCTGAAAGTATATGTATACGTATTCTTTCAGCTGTTGTATCTAAGGTGCTGGAAAGTAGATAAACTTGAATGTCAGTGGTTGCTTCTTTAAGCATCATTATTACCTGAATATGTCTGATAAAGAGAATGAAAGTATGTTTTATTGTCACTCTGTATGTCTCAGTTATGTTATTCCCCCTTCCCCAGGCCCCTTCATTGCCATTGTCTACCTTTCCACCATATGCTCTCAGACCCTCCCACCAATCCCAGTCACCTGACTCTGGATGACCTGCTCACCTGTTTCCACTTTCCCTCATCAGCCCTGCAGTACATATACCTCTTCCTTTTCCCCAGTCACTTGTCAGATTGTCAGTGATGCTTTGTGTCTTAATCATTTTTGGGGTCATTTCTTCTTTCGTTGCTTGCTGCCTTCTCCTCATGTTTCAGGTTTCAAAGGGTTAAAGTTGCTGATTTTTAGGACTAATACAGCAATTGATTTGTATTCTTTTTCATAAAAACAGAAGACCTGAAATCCAAAAGGAAACACAGTGTACCAATAAAACTGTGTTAAAAGGTCCAGCAATTTAAAAAAGTCCAAAGATAATGAGAGCTGTAATCAGCAAGAAACAGGACCACTGAAAAAAAATCAAATATTTCTGAAAGTCCTTTTGCATATACACTGAACAGAAATTGACACACAACACTTTTGTTGTTGAGTTAAAGATGGAAGACTTTGTTTATACACTCCATAAATATATTTCCCCAAAATTTGGTCGGCACATTTGTTCAAATCTTTCTTAGTGAGCACTTCTCCTTTTCCAAGATAATCCATCCACCTGACAGGTGTGGTAAAAATCTCTCTGGTACCACTTTGTTTGTAGGGTCCATAGAAATACTTTGAAGAATAAGAACTATTTCATATGAGCAGCTTTCATAATTCTTTGGACAGTCATCATTGTTGCTGTTATTGCTCCACGGTATCAACAAATAGGTTTGTGTGCAGTCTATTGTGAGATCTTAGGCACCGATATATGCAATAATCAAGTCTGAATCACACATAGAATTACACAGGCATAGACTAAAACACCACAATCCTCTCCTTGTTCATTGGCATTTTGGAAACATTTATAGTATTTATTTAATGAAACAAAATAAGAATTCAGAATTTTTTATTAATGTTCCAATGAAAGAGGAAAATATTCAGCGGTGAATCACATCCTGACACCATCTGCTGGTGACTGAATGACATGGCAACAATTCTTGCTGTTAATGATCCTGCCCGTGTCAGAGGTGAGTGAAAGTGAAAGTAGATTTTGACATTGTTGATCTGAGCTGAAACGCCATTACAGGGTGTGAGATCTCTGCTGGAAAACACACAGTTGGAGTTTATTAAGTGAAGAGACTAAAAGCTGGTGAGTCCTGCTATTGAAAAATAACTTTCCTTGTCAAATGGCTGAGAGAGCTCTTGTTGAAAGTTTCCTGAGCTGCCATGTGTGTTCAGAGACTTTCAGAGATCCTGTGTCTCTGAGCTGCAACCACAGCTTCTGTTCAAGCTGCCTGCAAAAATTCTGGGAACAAGCTGAAAACAAAAACTGTCCCATTTGTAAAAGAAAATCCTCAAAAGATTGTCCAGATGTAAACTTTGGACTGAAGGAACTGGCTGACTCCTTTGCTGGGAGACAGAAAGCTGGATCATCTGAGACAGAACAAGGAGAGAAGAAGGTGGAGGTGGTGTGTGACAAACATCCAGAAGAGCCTAGATTGTTCTGTAAGGATGAAGATAGAGCTGTGTGTCCTGTCTGTGAGTTTCCTCTCCACCAGAGTCACAAGGTGGTTCCTATAGAAGAAGCAGTCAGTGAGCTGAAGGAGCAGCTGAAATCTGACTTAAAGTCTCTGCAGGAAAAGAGGGACAAATACAAACAAGTGGAGGAAACATACAATGAAGTGATTCAACACTCCAAGCAGCAGCTGTTGTCCACAGAGAGGCAGATCAGAGCAGAGTTCAACAAGCTCCACCAGTTCCTGAAAGAGGAAGAGGAGTCCAGACTGGCAGCTCTGAGGGAGGAAGAGGAGCAGAAGGGGAAGACTATCAGCAGAGAGATGAAGATGATTGAGGAGCAGATCTCCTCTCTGTCACACAGTATCTGTGCTGTTGAAGAAGAGCTGCAGAAAGACAAGGTGCCATTCCTCAGCAGTTATAAAGCCACTCAGAGCAGAGCCAGAGTCCAGTGCTCACTGTCAGATCCACAGCTGGTCTCAGGAGCGCTGATAGATGTGGCCAAACACCTGGGCAACCTGTCCTTCAGAGTCTGGGAGAAGATGAAGGACAAGGTCCACTTCAGTCCTGTCATTCTGGACCCAAACACTGCAAACCGCTGGCTCTATCTGTCTGATGATCTGACCAGTGTGAGACATGGAGACACAAAGCAGCAGCTTCCTGACAATCCAGAGAGACACACTAACTATCCCATTGTTCTGGGCTCTGAGGGCTTCAGCTCAGGGAAACACAGCTGGGAGGTGGAGGTGGGAGACCATCCTCACTGGAATGTTGGTTTGGCTAAAGAGTCAGCTGACAGGAAGGGAAAGAGATCTGCCACACCAAAATATGGAATCTGGTGTATAAGTCACGATAATGGAAAATACACTAATGGTCTTAATAAGACTGTCACAGTGAAGAAGAGTCTCCAGAGGATCAGAGTCCAGCTGGACTATGACAGGGGGGAGGTGTCCTTCTACGACCCTGAAGACATGACTCACATCTACACTCACAGAGACACTTTCACTGAGAAACTCTTCCCATATTTCTGTGTCATACATGCTGGTGATGCTAAAACTGATGATATCAAAATCTGTCACACTGAGATTTCTCTGTGATGTTCAGACATGTTTGTGTTAGTGAAGACTTTACTCTGACTTCACTGATCTAGTTTAAATAAGCAACACAAAAACCAGTTGATCAAAAAAAAAATAAAAAATACAGGTACAAATCAAGTAACCTAACGGCCTGGTTAACACAGCCTACTGTTTACTGTGTCCACTATACCAAATACCTTGTTTTCAGTGATGTGATTCTTAAAAGGAGCTGTGTACAACATTCAGAGCATGATTCAAAGTCTGAGCTGGGATTGTCTGACCACGGCTCTCACTGTGGAGGTGACTGGGCTGGCGGCTAACACCTAACAGTGCTAACAGTGCTGACAGAGCCAACGGTGTTAACCAAAGGGGGAATCGAAGGGTAGAAGTTCCACTTCCACGATGACATTTCATCCCCTTCAATCAGGATGGCATAATCAGCAGTGAGGGGCCGTACACATGCCTGGAAAACACAAGTTCGGGTGCTGGGTGCTACTCTTGCCTTTTCTGTGGCAGCTTTCAAGAGCACAGTGGCAGCTTGTGTCTGAGGTCGCTAAGTAACCTTAACAAGCACCGTATCACAGCCTGTTAACCTGAAATCCTTAGTGCAGAGCTGATCTTCTTCCAAATTCTGGCTCTGATTAATTATTGGTTCTTTTGGTCATCAAGGAAATTGATTTGTCATAAAACAGTCTGTCTCTACAGTCTGAAATGAACAATACAAAGTGGCTGTCATTCTTGTTTATTGTCTTAATACAACTTCTTGTAAAATCATTCAACCACAATATAGCAAATATTATATCCATTAAATCCAAATATTGTTTCCAGTGTGATTCTTTAACTTTTATCATCATTTGTTTTAGTTTGTCAGATTTCTGGATCTTCATTTTTGAAATATCCTGTGCCATTAAGGATTTAGTTTTATTTTGTTTATCAAAAATTCATAAAGAAGGAAACTCCTGATTTAGATTTTCTTGTATTTTGGAGATTCCAAATGAATATTTGCTCATGTTGTTTTGTAAATATTGTGATTGTACTGATGCTGTTTTCATCAGCTTTAGCTTTAGATATTAATTGAGTCTTTTCTGAGGTAAATCAGTTTTGGATCTGTTGTTTCATTCTGAGTGGTTTAATTTGCTTTTATTTTTAGTCAGTCTTTAATTCTTCTTCCTGTGTGTGATATTTTTGTAGTGTATACATGGTCAGATACATGAATGATGAATGACAATGTCCATGTTGTGAATTCTTCACGTTATTGACATTGGTAGTCCAGAGACTTTATTTTGAATACACACTTTTATTTAGAGACTCTTATTTTGAAAATTCCATTTCGTATCGCGAGTTACTTCCGTGTCCTTTACTCCGTTCAGTCGGCAGTGTAATCGTCTCTGGTGCAGAAGTCACTGATGATAAACTGAGTGTTCATGCACTCCCATGCTGCACCATGTAAAGCTTCTCATTCTGCCAGTAAAGAGTTGAAATCTACCTGATGACTGTGTGTTCTCTGACCGGAACCCTGTAGTGGTCAAAACACCCTACTCACCAGTTTAAAGGGTCATTCCCCAACACAAGGTCCTTCGAGCCGGATTAATTGACTACTGCAGAAGATGTCATCAGAGGATGAATCAACACCTCTCTCCCATCCTGACGTTCGAGAAAGGCCTTCGAGACAGCACCACACTCCCAAGCACTTGGAGGATTATGTCCTTGACTACAGCCATCACCGACCTGTCCTTTCCTCCCGCCCTACAGTGAGAGAGTCAGTGGAGCAGAGAGGAGCAGCAGCCGCAGTGAGTGAAAGCCAAGCAGATATATCCTCTAACTTGGGCAGGCCCACAGCCACATACCACCATGACTCAAGTGACCTCCTGAGTATGGCTTCACTGAGGAAACTAGCAGAGTCCATTTCTGGACAGGAAATGAAAGAAGCTGCCAAAATAGCTCAGCTATCCAACAAACTAGCTCAGTATGAGAAACGACAGCGCCGTCGTCAGGAGCTAATGGAGCGGATTACATCTTACTTAATGGAGGAAGAAGAAGTAGATGAGAACACTGAACAAATGAGAGGTGCATCATGTCCACCAGGACTGTCACCCACAGTGACGTATCATCCTACGACTCACGTCTATTCCCCCTGCTCCCCTCCTGAGTCAACGGAGCAGTCACCTGACACAGAGCCTCATATTAAGAGTCAGACTGCCGATGATACACCCCAGGAGCCAGTGGTTCAGCCAAGACAGACAGTTCACACCCCCAGAGAGGAGACAGAGCAAGCAAACACTCAATCAGAGCCCCCTCCATGCTGCAATGCTGGATTTAGGCCTATCCAGCCATCCTTCCAGCAGAACCGGGCCTCACCATATTCGCCGCTCTCCTCTGGTATGCTGACTCCAGTACCGGTCAGTCCACAGCGACTCACCAAGTCAGGACCTGTGCAGTCACAGCCTATCGGTTTGTCTCAGCCCCCACAGCCTCAAGTGCAACAGCGGTTAACCACTCCAGTTCCAGGACATGTACAGCCCACTGTCCCACACAGTTACTCTACGGTAACGAACCCACAGCTGCAACAAACTGCTTCAGCTCCTACACAACCACGGCCCGCTTTGCTGCTCCCTGTGCTTCAACGCTACTCTGCTGCACCCAGTCCACACCTGCAACATGATGCTGATCCCATATCATCAGGCCATGTTCCACCTCATTATGCCCCTTTACCTTCATCAGCTTCACTGCCTCAAACCCTTCCTACAGCCATGACAGCGGCCGGCCCGGCACCAGCAGCCGCTCCTCAGATGCCATCAGCCTGGACTGTGACACCGCCAGGCCTCAGTATGCATCACCCCCCCTTGTATGGTGCACCGAAGCCCACAATTCCAGACTTCTCGGCCGACAGTGAGAGAGAGTTCGCTAATCTGAAGTTAGCTTTGGACAACCTTCTCGAACCTCACCAGGAACTGTCCGAGAGGTACAAGTATCATGTACTGCTGGAACATCTGAAACTGCCAGAAGCCCAGATGATTGGTCAGTCCTGCCGTCACCACCCATACCCATACTCAGCAGCTATGCAGGCTCTACAGCTGCAGTATGGACAGCCCCACCAACTGGCACAGAGTGAAATAGCAGCAATTCTCACTTCTCCCGATGTGAAAGCTAACGATTCCCGTAGCTTCCAGAGTTTCTCCCTACAGGTCCACCTTCTAGTGAGCATGCTGCTTTCTCTGGAGGGGCCACAAGGAATCGAGCTTAATTGCTGCTCACATGTTGACCGCCTGCTCAGCAAGCTACCAAGGTATCTCAGGGACGGATTTATTGAGTCCCTTCAGCTGCAAGGAAAGCTTAACTCAGCAAGCCTTAACCCCTACAATCTGCAGGACTTCGCAGGATGGCTCCAAGCCAAAGCCCAACAGCAGCGACTGTCTAATCGTCTAGTCCAGCGCTACCAACTAGAGAAATCTCCAAGCGGTGGGAAGGATAAGTTTCCAGTTAAGGCCAGAAGTGCCACAGTCTACCTGGGTGCAGAGTCTACAGAGCCCCAGGCACCCAGCTCACCCATACAGTCCAAGTCAAAGAAGCCACCCAAGGTGCATTGTCTTTTCTGTAACAGTAAAGAACACTACATTTCTCGTTGCAATCGCATTAAAGAACAACCAACAAAGGATCTGGTCAGATGGATTACAGAAGGGAAGCGTTGCTGGAAATGCGCCCGTTCCCACACACCTGAGGCCTGCAACCTTAAGAAGCCCTGTAGTGACTGTGGCGGAATCCACCTCCAGGTCCTCCATGGGGTAGCCCAAGAAGGCTCAGTAAACCCTTTGTCTGGCCCACCAGAGAGTCGAATCTATCTGACACCATCCATCCCATCAGGCAAAGTGCTTCTGAAAGTTGTGCCAGTTCGACTGTACAGTCATGCCAAGGCAATCGAGACCTTCGCTGTGTTGGATGACGGGGCTCAGCGGACCATGATCCTCCCTATGGCTGCCCAACAACTTCAGTTAACAGGTGAGAGAGAAAACATTGCCCTTCGAACTGTTCGACCTGACATTACTCACCTCAGTGGTTCCAAGGTCACCTTTGAGATTTCTTCCAAGCATAACCCAGGGAAACGCTATAAGGTCCAGGGAGCATTCACTGCTTCAGGGCTAGACTTGGTTGAACAGAGTTACCCAGTACAGAAGCTCCAGAGACTATACCCTCACCTGCGGAAAATTCCACTCTCACCCTTCCACAATGCAAGACCAATGGTGCTAATTGGATCCGATCACGTCCACCTCATCACCGCTATTGAGCCAGTACGCCGGGATGTCAAAGGTGGCCCCGTAGCCATCCACACTGCCCTCGGATGGGCTCTGCAAGGTGCTGAGGAGGGCAATCCAAGCCAGACGTCTGTCCAGCAGTGTCTTTTTCTCTCTGCGGCCAGCCCTGAAGACCTCCTCTACAGAAATGTCGAACGATTGTGGCAGCTCAATGTTTTACCTTACCGAAGTGAGAAAGTGGTCACCCGCTCCAGAGAGGATCAAGAGGCCATAAGTCTCCTTGAGGACAGAACTCAGCGGGTTGACATCGAAGGAGTTCAGCGCTACGCTACACCTCTCCTTCGCAAGTCCGACACACCCAAGCTGAAAGGTTCCATCCAGTCCGTCATGGCTAACCTGAGGAGCACAGAGAAAAGACTTAAGAAAGATCCAGAGAAAGCAACTGTCTATTCTGCTGAGATCAACAAGCTTATTCTAGCAGGCTATGTCACCAAGCTACCGCCTGAGGAGGTAAATGAGACCGAGGAATCCTGGTACTTACCTCATCATTTGGTACACCACAATGGTAAACCAAGACTAGTCTTCAACTGTTCATTCAGGCACCAGGGCATGTCGCTGAATGAACAACTGCTGCCAGGACCTGCGCTGGGTCCATCCCTGGTAGGAGTCCTCCTACGATTCAGGCAGCATCAGGTCGCGATCAGCGGGGATGTGCGAGGAATGTTTCACCAGATACGCCTGCTGCCTGGGGATAGACCTTTACTACGTTTTATCTGGAGAGATCTGCGCAGCGAGGATCCACCTGATGTCTATGAATGGCAGGTACTGCCATTCGGGACCACATGCAGCCCATGCTGCGCCATCTTCGCCTTACAGAGGCACACTCGCGACTGCCAGGACACTTCCCCCTCCATACCACGGTCTGTAGAACAAAGCTTCTATGTGGACAATTGTCTGGAGAGCCTACCCACCCTGCCTGCAGCCAAGCAACGAGTGGACCAACTACGCAGCTTACTGGCGGAGGGAGGGTTCGAGCTAAGACAGTGGGCCAGCAACGAACCGGCTGTGGTAGCTCATCTGCCTACTGAAGCAAAATCCGCTGCTACGGAACAGTGGTTGGCTCAGAACCGTACGGACCCGTTGGAGCCCACTCTAGGTCTGAGGTGGAATTGTGCAGCTGATACTCTAGGCTATCACCATCGCCCCATCAAACATGCATCGCTGACCATGAGAACGGCCTACCAGGTGTTAGCCAGTCAGTATGACCCGTTAGGATTCATAGTGCCGTATACCACACGAGCTAAAGTGCTCATCCAACAGCTGTGGTCCAAGAGGAGGGACTGGGACGATCCCGATCTGCCTGTGGATCTACGAGATGCCTGGAGCGCCTGGGAGACTGAGCTGGACCATCTCAGCACAATATCCATCCCGCGCTGCTACCTACCTGCCCTGGTGGATGATGCAGATTTGGTATACGACCTCCATGTGTTCTGTGACGCATCAGAACGAGCTTATGGTGCAGTTGCCTACCTGGTAATGCAGAAGGATGGTGTCACCCACACCTCATTCGTGATGGCGAGATCGAGGGTCGCCCCCAAAAGACAGCAGTCTATACCCCGCCTGGAGCTCTGCGCAGCGCTAGCTGGAGCTCAGCTGGCCAAGCTTGTAGAGACTGAGGTGACGCTTAAACTCCGCCAGACAGTCCTGTGGACAGACTCCATGACAGTCTTGGAGTGGCTCCAATCTGATTCCTGTCGGTTTAAGGTATTCGTTGGAACCCGTGTGTCGGAAATCCAGGAGTTGTCGGACAGGCGAGCCTGGCGTTATGTGGATACGCAGTGTAACCCAGCCGATGACATAACGCGGGGCAAACCACTCCTATCTCTGATTGAGCCTGGTCGATGGAGTCAGGGGCCTCCCTTTCTTAAACAGAGCACTGATCACTGGCCCAAGAGACCTGACACTGCACCTTCAGTGAGCCCAGCTGAGCTGAAGGGTGTTACCTTCTGCTGCCTCACTGCAGTGCACCCGGGCTTTGCCATCCCTGAAGCCACCAAATTCAGTACATGGAAGGAGTTGGTGGATGCTACTTACCAAACATGGCAGGGGGCTCAAGGGGCGGCAGTAGATTCGGCACACATCCAACCCCTCAGTCACAGGGAGGCAGAGGTTCTACTTTTGAGGAAGTGTCAAGCTCATACCTTCCCAGAGGAAGTCACTGCACTCCAGGCGCAGAAACCTGTGCCAAATCACAGTCGTTTAACTAGTCTTGCTCCAGAGTGGGACTCCTCCATGGGTATGATCCGAGTAGGAGGGAGGCTGCGAAGACTGCAGAACCCAAGCGTAGCAGAAATCCATCCCATCGTTCTAGACCCAAGGCACCCAGTAACAAAGCTCCTCATCAAAGAGATGGATGAGCGTCTTCTGCACCCGGGGACTGAGCGGGTGTATGCAGAACTACGAAGGCAGTATTGGATATTGCGAGGACGACAGGCTGTCAGACACCACCAGCTCAACTGTCCAGCCTGTCAGCGATGGAGAGCACAGCCGAAGGTTCCACAGATGGCAGATTTGCCACCACAGCGCCTCAGACTTCTCTGTCCACCGTTCTATTCAACGGGTGTTGATTGTTTCGGGCCTTACCTTGTCAAGATGGGCAGAAGGACGGAGAAGCGCTGGGGTGCCATCTTCAAGTGCCTCACGACTCGTGCCGTCCACATCGAGCTCCTCAACTCCATGGACGTGGATGCTTTCCTCCTTGCTCTCCGCCGATTCATTGCAAGACGAGGCCGACCAAAGGAAATACTATCAGATTGTGGGACCAACTTCCGCGGTGCTGAGCGGGAACTCCATGAGGCATTCACAGTTATGGAACCCCAACTGAAATCACAGCTGGCTGACTACCAAATCACTTTTCAGTTCAACCCGCCAAGTGCCCCCCATTTTGGGGGTGTGTGGGAAAGGGAGGTTCGTTCGATAAAGAACGCTCTGCGGGTGGCAGTTGGGAGTCAAGCAGTCTCTGAAGATGTGCTCTACACAGTCCTGGTGGAGGTCGAAGGAATTTTGAACTCAAAACCACTAGGCTACACCTCAACTGATGTTGCCGATCTTGATCCCATCACGCTGAACATCCTCCTCATGGGGCGGCGAGATGCAGCTTTACCCCAAGCTGTTTATGCCCCAGCGGCTATGGGGCGGCGAAGATGGCGCCATTGCCAGAATCTCGTAGACCAATTCTGGGTCCACTTCACCCGAGATTATTTGCCCACACTTCAGACCCGCCAGAAGTGGCAGAAATCGTCAAGGAACCTTACTGTCGACTCCATTGTCCTCATAGTTGATCCACAGTTGCCCAGAGCTCAGTGGCCCATTGGCAGAGTCACCAAAACTGTGATGAGTCAAGATGGATGTGTCCGGGCAGCAGAGGTCCTTGTCAAGGATAAAGTTTACACAAGACCAGTCGCCCGCTTAATTGAGCTTCCTGCTCTCAGCGAGGATCATGCCAAAGACACTTGAAGAATTCTAGTACTACACATTTGCTGCTCAAATGTGGGGGCGGCTGTTGTGAATTCTTCACGTTATTGACATTGGTAGTCCAGAGACTTTATTTTGAATACACACTTTTATTTAGAGACTCTTATTTTGAAAATTCCATTTCGTATCGCGAGTTACTTCCGTGTCCTTTACTCCGTTCAGTCGGCAGTGTAATCGTCTCTGGTGCAGAAGTCACTGATGATAAACTGAGTGTTCATGCACTCCCATGCTGCACCATGTAAAGCTTCTCATTCTGCCAGTAAAGAGTTGAAATCTACCTGATGACTGTGTGTTCTCTGACCGGAACCCTGTAGTGGTCAAAACACCCTACTCACCAGTTTAAAGGGTCATTCCCCGACAGTCCAGTTTGTGATCAACATTGATGAAATACCAGCAGTACAATTGAGTTGAATATGTTTTCTGTATTGAATCAACTGTATCTTTATAAAATGTTCATCAGATGGATGCTGCTTCACATGATGTGAAAATAAATCACCAGCAGCTTTTATTCTGAAGGATGTGTCTGAGCTTGTTTCCTGTTTCTTCACACACATCTGTGGAGCTGTCATGTGACTAATTACAATGAACAATAATCACAAGCAGCTTTTATGATACACAATATTTACACACAGATGTAGTGATGGGTGTCTAAAAATGCAGAACTAGCTAAAGATTTGTTTCTTGAAACCAGTCAGTCAGCAGGGCTGTATAATGCTAACACAGTGTATGAAGGGTGCAGAGATGGAGAGGCATTTCCAACAAGACAACATGGTTTATGGACTGTTTTCATTGTTACTTTTTATTTTGTAACATAAGGTACAGTATGTATACAGGATGTAACTGCATGGACACATTTTACTTCCTGTAAACGTCACAAGATGGAGACAAAGTCCACATTTAGTTCACAGCCTGCTCATTTTCAACACATTTATATTTGTATACAGTGCAGTAAATCTTTACATTTACATATATGTATTTGTGTGTGGACACAATTTCCCTCTCTTTACCTCCACACAGGGGAAACAAAGCCCACATTTTCCCTGCAGACTGTCCAGTGTGTTCAACAGAAATCAGCTTATTTCAACCAGCTGTCACTTGATTTTGAGTCAAAGTTGAAAAAATATATCTGTCCATACAGTATAGCTGAAAATACATGTATACATATTCTTTCAGCTCATGTTTCAGGTTTCAAAGGGTTAAAGTTGCTGATTTTTTTAGGACTAATACAGCAATTGATTTGTATTCTTTTTCATAAAAACAGAAGACCCGAAATCCAAAAGGAAACACATGTACCAATAAAACTATATTAAAAGGTCCAGCAATTTAAAAAAGTCCAAAGATAATGAGAGCTGTAATCAGCAAGAAACAGGACCACTGAAAACAAACAAATATTTCTGAAAGTCCTTTTGCATATACACTGAACAGAAATTGAACACAACACTTTTGTTGTTGAGTTAAAGATGGAAGACTTTGTTTATACACTCCATAAATATATTTCCCCAAAATTTGGTCGGCACATTTGTTCAAATCTTTCTTAGTGAGCACTTCTCCTTTTCCAAGATAATCCATCCACCTGACAGGTGTGGTAAAAATCTCTCTGGTACCACTTTGTTTGTAGGGTCCATAGAAATACTTTGAAGAATAAGAACTATTTCATATGAGCAGCTTTCATAATTCTTTGGACAGTCATCATTGTTGCTGTTATTGCTCCACAGTATCAACAAATAGGTTTGTGTGCAGTCTATTGTGAGATCTTAGGTACCAATATATGCAATAATGACGTCTGAATCACACATAGAATTACACAGGCATAGACTAAAACACCACAATCCTCTCCTTGTTCATTGGCATTTTGACTTGGGGAAAAAAAGCCTAAACAAGGAAACTGTATTGTTCCAATTAAAGAGGAAAATATTCAACAGTGAATCACATCCTGACACCATCTGCTGGTGACTGAATGACATGGCAACAATTCTTGCTGTTAATGATCCTCCCCGTGTCAGAGGTGAGTGAAAGTGAAAGTAGATTTTGACGTTGTTGATAAGAGTTGAGAGGCCATC
The DNA here is from genome assembly GCA_019142605.1 of Cephalopholis sonnerati. Taxonomy (NCBI): domain Eukaryota; kingdom Metazoa; phylum Chordata; class Actinopteri; order Perciformes; family Serranidae; genus Cephalopholis; species Cephalopholis sonnerati. The sequence goes on along the minus strand of JAGQAX010000007.1, from coordinate 37,012,962 downwards.
ACAGGGTGTGAGATCTCTGCTGGAAAACACACAGTTGGAGTTTATTAAGTGAAGAGACTAAAAGCTGGTGAGTCCTGCTATTGAAAAATAACTTTGCTTGTCAAATGGCTGAGAAAACTGCTCTTCTTGAAAGTTACCTGAGCTGCCATGTGTGTTCAGAGACTTTCAGAGATCCTGTGTCTCTGAGCTGCAACCACAGCTTCTGTTCAAGCTGCCTGCAAAAATTCTGGGAACAAGCTGAAAACAAAAACTGTCCCATTTGTAAAAGAGAATCCTCAAAAGATAATCCACCAGTGAACTTTACTCTGAAGGAACTGGCTGACTCCTTTGCTGGGAGACAGAAAGCTGGATCATCTGAGACAGAAAAAGGAGAGAAGAAGGTGGAGGTGGTGGGTAGTAAGCATCCAGAAGAGCCTAGATTGTTCTGTAAGGATGAAGATAGAGCTGTGTGTCCTGTCTGTGAGTTTCCTCTCCACCAGAGTCACAAGGTGGTTCCTATAGAAGAAGCAGTCAGTGAGCTGAAGGAGCAGCTGAAATCTGACTTAAAGTCTCTGCAGGACAAGAGGGACAAATACGAAGCAGCAGAGACAACGTACAAGGATATGGTTAAATACTCCAAGCAGCAGCTGTTGTCCACAGAGAGGCAGATCAGAGCAGAGTTCAACAAGCTCCACCAGTTCCTGAAAGAGGAAGAGGAGTCCAGACTGGCAGCTCTGAGGGAGGAAGAGGAGCAGAAGGGGAAGACTATCAGCAGAGAGATGAAGATGATTGAGGAGCAGATCTCCTCTCTGTCACACAGTATCTGTGCTGTTGAAGAAGAGCTGCAGAAAGACAAGGTGCCATTCCTCAGCAGTTATAAAGCCACTCAGAGCAGAGCCAGAGTCCAGTGCTCACTGTCAGATCCACAGCTGGTCTCAGGAGCGCTGATAGATGTGGCCAAACACCTGGGCAACCTGTCCTTCAGAGTCTGGGAGAAGATGAAGGACAAGGTCCACTTCAGTCCTGTCATTCTGGACCCAAACACTGCACACCCTGGTCTCTATCTGTCTGATGATCTGACCAGTGTGAGACGTGGAGACACAAAGCAGCAGCTTCCTGACAATCCAGAGAGATGCTCTTACTATGCCACTGTTCTGGGCTCTGAGGGCTTCAGCTCAGGGAAACACAGCTGGGAGGTGGAGGTGGGAGACCATCCTGTCTGGGTTGTGGGTTTGGCTAAAGAGTCAGCTGACAGGAAGGGAAAGAGTTATGCTTCACCAGAAGATGGAATCTGGTGTATTACACATGACCGTGGAAAATACATTGATGTTGTTGGTAAGACTGTCACAGTGAAGAAGAGTCTCCAGAGGATCAGAGTCCAGCTGGACTATGACAGGGGGGAGGTGTCCTTCTGTGACCCTGAAGACATGACTCAAATCTGCACTTACAGAGACACTTTCACTGAGAAACTCTTCCCATGTTTCTTTATTGGACCAGCTGGTGATGCTAAAACTGCTGATATCAAAATGTGTCACACTGAGATTTCTCTGTGATGTTCAGACATGTTTGTGTTAGTGAAGACTTTCCTTTTAACATGGCTAGCAGCATCTTGTTTTTAATTCGACCACAATATAGCAAATATTACATCCATTAAATCCAAATATTGTTTCCAGTGTGATTCTTTAACTTTTATCATCATTAGTTTTAGTTTGTCAGATTTCTGCATCTTCTGATGAGTTATATCCATTTTGTTTATTAATTTCAGTCTCAGTGGTTCAGTGAATCAAAACACATTCTGGCTCTGATTAATTATTGGTTCTTTTGATCATCAAGGAAATCGATTTGTCATTAAACAGTCTGTCTCTACAGTCTGACATGAATAATACAAAGTGGCTGTCATTTTTGTTTATTGTCTTACAGTTTTTTTCAATTGTTTACACGCAATTTTGAAAACAGGGCTCCTATTTTCAAAATATTCACACAATTATCCAAACACTACACTCAATTTGCATAACTCCTAGATTGTTTGCAAAATGACACACTTCAGTCAAAACATATACACATATTTTAAAAACATACACATATTTATAAAAATGCTGTTTTGTTTTCATCTCACTAACACAGTCTTCAAATGATCAGACACGACTGCAGTCAGTTACACACTACTGTGATCAATACAAAACACATTTGTAAAAACCCCTATTTTAGGAAATAGCCTGTGCTAGACTTTTTTGCCAGACATTTTTTATGTAAGGGATAATTTAGATGACAAAAAGATATTGACAAACCCTCAACATTCTTCATGATTACTTTGAGGTATACAGAGAAAGTACACACATACTATAAACTTACCAAGCACTGCACAACACTGATGCTGCAGACTGAAAATATTTATTTCTTACCATACTCAGTTATAGTAACATATCAATCAACAATGAAAATCAGAACAAAACAGTAGTTTTTCTTACAACTGTGAAGTGTCTACAAATAAAAATTACTGCATGAAGTACATACACTTACAGCACCTCTGAAGAAAAACTAAAGCAACAACAACAAGAAGAACAATACTGTAACTCTAATCATTATCTCTCCATCTGGCTGGATCAGGCCATAGGATTTCATCCACATCACAGGCTATGTCTTCATTAGTGAGGCACCGTTGGAAGAATCGCCTTGTGTGACGAATCCACCCCTGCACAGAAGCTGCTTCGAGAAGATCACAGGCCTGCTCCGTGGCCTGAATGAGGGGCAAACGATCGTAGGGCCGAAGGTCGTATACCTTCCACCGCCATGCAGAAAATAACTCCTCTATTGGGTTAAGGAAGGGGGAGTATGGTGGGAGGTATAAGACTGCAAATTCAGGGTGCTCATGGAACCAATTCTGGACCAGAGCAGATGGATGGAAAGATACATTGTCCCAAACAACAATGTACTGCATGTGGTCCACTTGGTTTAATGCTGTGACGATGTCGTGTAATCTGTCAAGAAATGCAAGTATTAGATTGGCGTTATAGGGTCCCAGATTCGCATGACGGTGGAGGACCCCATTTTGGGTAATGGCAACGCAAAGGGTGATGTTACCCCCTCACTGCCCTGGCACATTGGTAATTGTCCTGTGTCCAATTACATTTCTCCCTCTTCTTCTAGTTTTTGAAAGGTTAAATCCAGCCTCATCAACATATATAAATTCATGTTGGATTTCTTCAGCATCCATTTGCAAGACTCTCTGAAACACAGTAAAAGACAATAGGACGCTGTTCAATATCTATTGCACAGTAATTTTTCATGCAAAAAGGTTGTGAGCAGCGCACAATACCACACCATAGTAAGGTGAACAATACATACCTCTACATACTCATTACGCAGATGTTTGACTCTCTCTGAATTTCTGTCAAATGGTACTCGATACAGTTGCTTCATGTGTAATTGATTTTTTTTGAGGATTCGACCTAATGTTGACAGAGACACTTGATGGATGTTATTGAAAATATTGTGATCACTGATGACATTGGCTTGGATTTCTCTCAGCCTGATACAATTGTTGGCCAAAACCATGTTTACAATGGCTGTCTCTTGTGCCCGAGTGAACATGGGGCCCTTCCACCTTGGTGTCCTCGACCCTCAATCCTATGTAGACAACAAACACATGTCACAGGAAAGGATATCAAAAGTGATGACAAGTACAGTAAGCTGCAGTTTCAATGTACTGTGTGGTCAGTTTACCTGTTTTCTCGATGAAATGTTCGAATTACTGTCGCTTCAGTATTTCTGCTGAGATCTGGCTGAACTCTTAGTCCAGCTTCCCTCAGTGTCAGTCCATGGTTGATAACGTGGTCAATAAGTGTTGCATGGATTTCTTGAGTTAAATTTGGTCCTCGTCTTCTTTGTTCAGGTTCTATCACTTCTTCAGGTCCCTCTCTACCTCTTCCTCTACCTAGGCCTCTTCCTCTACCTCCTTCTTCTCCTCTTCCTCCATCTCCTTCTTCTCCTCTTTGAGCTCTTCCTCTCATTCTCACTCTTCTTCTTCTAACTCCTTCCATTTTTGTTGAAGACAGGTGAACTCAGCTGTTGCCTTTTATAGCACCTACCTGAGTGCTGTATTTTCAATTAAGCACATGTGTGCTTCCACACCTGGTGGATGTGATTATCCAGTTTGTTCATTAGCGTGGTCATTGGCAAGCCGGAGCTTTGTCATGAGAAGGAAGTAACCTCACAATCCTTATCTGTGTCTAAGGTGTGAAAATGTGTGTAGAGTTTTGCAAATCACTGTGTGTAATGTTTTGCAACACGTGTGAAGCTGAGTCTGTGCTTATTGTTGTGCAACTCTGGATAGGTGTTTTGCTTCTTGAGTGTAAAGATCTGTTAATTGTGTGAAAATGTTCATTTTAGTGTGTAAACAACTGTAGTAAAGAACTGTATTATGATCTGGCACAATCCTGGTAAATCTTATATACCCTCAGTAAGAACAGATACAGTGTTTAGTTTTCAGTATGTACAGGAGTTGTGGGGGAGTTTACAATACAAACTAGCTAACCCTGAGCTGACTGGGGCCATTTCTTTCAATAACATGGGGGAAAAAAGGCAGTGAGCAACTTGGCAAGAAATGTCCTACAAACTGCAAAAAAATAATAGATTTGAACATTATATTTGAAAAAATAACTAGGGAAAACTATATTTATAATTATTATTATTATAATTACATTTAAAAATTATGTTACAGAATTATTATATTTTTAACCACTCCTTTCTTTTTTTTAAATTGCTCAAATTTTCTTGTTTTTAATTTTATTTTTTCAATAATTTCTTGATAATTTTTGGGGTCATTTCTTCTTTTGTTGCTTGCTGCCTTCTCATGTTTCAGGTTTCAAAGGGTTAAAGTTGCTGATTTTTAGTACGAATACAGCAATTGATTTGTATTCTTTTTCATAAAAACAGAAGACCCGAAATCCAAAAGCAAACACGTGTACCAATGAAACTATATTAAAAGGTCCAGCAATTTAAAAAAGTCCAAAGATAATGAGAGCTGTAATCAGCAAGAAACAGGACCACTGAAAAAAAACAAATATTTCTGAAAGTCCTTTTGCATATACACTGAACAGAAATTGACACACGACACTTTTGTTTTTGAGTTAAAGATGGAAGACTTTGTTTATACACTCCATAAATATATTTCCCTCAAATTTGGTTGGCACATTTGTTCAAATCTTTCTTAGTGAGCACTTCTCCTTTTCCAAGATAATCCATCCACCTGACAGGTGTGGTAAAAATCTCTCTGGTACCACTTTGTTTGTAGGGTCCATAGAAATACTTTGAAGAATAAGAAGTATTTCATATGAGCAGCTTTCATAATTCTTTGGACAGTCATCATTGTTGCTGTTATTGCTCCACAGTATCAACAAATAGGTTTGTGTGCAGTCTATTGTGAGATCTTAGGTACCAATATATGCAATAATGACGTCTGAATCACACATAGAATTACACAGGCAGAGACTAAAACACCACAATCCTCTCCTTGTTCATTGGCATTTTGTCTTGGAAAAAAAGCCTAAACAAGGAAACTGTATTGTTCCAATGAAAGAGGAAAATATTCAACAGTGAATCACATCCTGACACCATCTGCTGGTGACTGAATGACATGGCAACAATTCCTGCTGTTAATGATCCTCCCCGTGTCAGAGGTGAGAGAAAGTGAAAGTAGATTTTGACGTTGTTGATAAGAGTTGAGAGGCCATCACAGGGAGTGAGATCTCTGCTGGAAAACACGCAGTTGGAGTTTATTAAGTGAAGAGACTAAAAGCTGGTGAGTCCTGCTATTGAAAAATAACTTTCCTTTTCAAATGGCTGAGAGAGCTCTTTTTGAAAGTTTCCTGAGCTGCCATGTGTGTTCAGAGACTTTCAGAGATCCTGTGTCTCTGAGCTGCAACCACAGCTTCTGTTCAAGCTGCCTGCAAAAATTCTGGGAACAAGCTAAAAACAAAAACTGTCCCATTTGTAAAAGAAAATACTCAAAAGATAATCCACCAGTGAACTTTACTCTGAAGGAACTGGCTGACTCCTTTGCTGGGAGACAGAAAGCTGGATCATCTGAGACAGAAAAAGGAGAGAAGAAGGTGGAGGTGGTTTGTGACAAACATCCAGAAGAGCCTAGATTGTTCTGTAAGGATGAAGATAGAGCTGTGTGTCCTGTCTGTGAGTTTTCTCTCCACCAGAGTCACAAGGTGGTTCCTATAGAAGAAGCAGTCAGTGAGCTGAAGGAGCAGCTGAAATCTGACTTAAAGTCTCTGCAGGACAAGAGGGACAAATACGAAGAGGTGGAGGAAACATACAATGAAGTGATTCAACACTCCAAGAAGCAGCTGTTGTCCACAGAGAGGCAGATCAGAGCAGAGTTCAACAAGCTCCACCAGTTCCTGAAAGAGGAAGAGGAGTCCAGACTGGCAGCTCTGAGGGAGGAAGAGGAGCAGAAGGGGAAGACTATCAGCAGAGAGATGAAGATGATTGAGGAGCAGATCTCCTCTCTGTCACACAGTATCTGTGCTGTTGAAGAAGAGCTGCAGAAAGACAAGGTGCCATTCCTCAGCAGTTATAAAGCCACTCAGAGCAGAGCCAGAGTCCAGTGCTCACTGTCAGATCCACAGCTGGTCTCAGGAGCGCTGATAGATGTGGCCAAACACCTGGGCAACCTGTCCTTCAGAGTCTGGGAGAAGATGAAGGACAAGGTCCACTTCAGTCCTGTCATTCTGGACCCAAACACTGCAAACTGCTGGCTCTATCTGTCTGATGATCTGACCAGTGTGAGACATGGAGACACAAAGCAGCAGCTTCCTGACAATCCAGAGAGATGCTCTTACTATGTCAATGTTCTGGGCTCTGAGGGCTTCAGCTCAGGGAAACACAGCTGGGAGGTGGAGGTGGGAGACCATCCTCACTGGGATGTTGGTTTTGCTAAAGAGTCAGCTGACAGGAAGGGGAAGAGATATGCTTCACCAGAAGATGGAATCTGGTGTTTAAGTCATGGTGATGGAGAATACACTAATGGAGATTATAAGACTGTCGTAGTGAAGAAGAGTCTCCAGAGGATCAGAGTCCAGCTGGACTATGACAGGGGGGAGGTGTCCTTCTACGACCCTGAAGACATGACTCACATCTACACTTACAGAGACACTTTCACTGAGAAACTTTTCCCATATTTCTTTATTGGATCAGCTGGTGATGCTAAAACTGCTGATATCAAAATGTGTCACACTGAGATTTCTCTGTGATGTTCAGACATGTTGGTGTTAGTGAAGACTTTACTCTGACTTCACTGTCTGTCTCAGTGTCTTTGAGATAATTAAGACAGTACACAATTAATCAAGAAAAACAAAGTTTCTAATATTCAAACTGCATTACATTATCAGGTGATGAACTTTCATGCAGGAACAAATCAAGGCTGATTTTTAAATTATATTTTGAACATGGCTAGCAGCATCTTGTTTTTAATTCGACCACAATATAGCAAATATTATATCCATTAAATCCAAATATTGTTTCCAGTGTGATTCTTTAACTTTTATCATCATTAGTTTTAGTTTGTCAGATTTCTGGATCTTCATTTTTGAAATATCCTGTGCCATTAAGGATTTAGTTTTATTTTGTTTATCAAAAATTCATAAAGAAGGAAACTCCTGATTTAGATATTCTGGTATTTCGGAGATTCCAAATGAATATTTGCTCATGTTGTTTTGTAAATATTGTGATTGTACTGGTGCTGTTTTCATCAGCTTTAGCTTTAGATATTAATTGAGTCTTTTATGAGGTCAATCAGTTTTGGATCTGTTGTTTTATTCTGAGTGGTTTAATTTGCTTTTATTTTTAGTCAGTCTTTAATTCTTCTTCCTGTGTGTGATATTTTTGTAGTGTATACATGGTCAGAAACATGAATGATGAATGACAATGTCCAGTTTGTGATCAACATTAATGAAATACCAGCAGTACAATTGAGTTGAATATGTTTTCTGTATTGAATCAACTGTATCTTTATAAAATGTTCATCAGATGGATGCTGCTTCACATGATGTGAAAATAAATCACCAGCAGCTTTTATTCTGAAGGATGTGTCTGAGCTTGTTTCCTGTTTCTTCACACACATCTGTGGAGCTGTCATGTGACTAATTACAATGAACAATAATCACAAGCAGCTTTTATGATACACAATATTTGTTCTCAACACATGAATGGTCAAATCTCAGTGATATATTTTCAAAAGAACTCATTTCTTACTGAAACTCTTTCAACTTTAACATTTAGAAACAGCCCTGACTAATCCAAATGATATTTCTGTTGTAAAGTTACTACATCACCACATGTGTTTACACACAGATGTAGTGATGGGTGTCTAAAAATGCAGAACTAACTAAAGATTTGTTTCTTGAAACCAGTCAGTCAGCAGGGCTGTATAATGCTAACACAGTGTATGAAGGGTGCAGAGATGGAGAGGCATTTCCAACAAGACAACATGGTTTATGGACTGTTCTCATTATTACTTTTTATTTTATTACATACTTAATGCAGTTTTCAGGAACATTATGCTCACATGTAAAGTTGTGAACATTATTGAATGCACAGTATGTATACAGGATGTGATCACATGGACACATTTTACTTCCTGTAAACATCACAAGATGGAGACAAAGTCCACATTTTCTTCACAGCCTGCTCATTTTCAACACTCAACATTTGATTTCTCTCACTTATTTACATGCATATTATTCTTTGCTGCACAGCTTGATCAATAGTAGCACCTCTTAGCAGTCTCTCATCATTTTTTAAATACATACTCTTCACAAAAACCTCATTCTGTTGCTCAGACATACTGTATGTCCAGAGTATCTAAGAAATCCATCACTGCTGTGGCTCCTGATGTTGTTGTTGCTTCATCAGAGACACCAGTTTAGTCAAATCATCTCAAAGACATTATTTTTGTGTCTTTTTTTATTTTGTATTTTATTCATGTATTTATTATTTATTTTTTGAGTCCTGACTGGTAATTTTAAGTTTAGTTTATTTAAACTTTCATTGAACTTGAGAAAGGAGAACAAAATAATGAAAACAAAATTATTATAGCTTTATCATTGGACTCAGGACTCAAACACAGAGACACTCTTGTTATCTTTGGAGCACCAACTAGCCACTTCACAGCTTATTCGGGATTCTAAAGGGACAGTTCAACCCAAATTGAAACAGCTCACAACAAGGTCTTTGGATTATCTGTGGAGTGACCGGGTCATGATTTCCGGAGAGAGACATTACTGTTGAGTTTTTCTGATGGTGTTTTTTAGCACCACAAGTGGAGTGTCACCTAGTCCCATCATATTAGACAGAAGGCAGACATCCCTACAGCTGATACCTCCAACACTCTGCAACTCACACCAAAACAATCTAGACTGATAAACAGCACTACAGGTAAGGAAAAAATGTATTCTTGATTTTTTTTTATTTTTTATGTGAGCTGTCCCTTTAAAACAAAAATTTACAGCTTACTGAATAATAAATCTGTTTGTAAGTGAAGCAGATGAGCAGATGACGCTGAGTGTATTTTGTCAGCTGTAGTTAACTTACTAGAATTGTTACTCAATTTGTATTCCCTTAACAATAAAAACTGTTAATTTAGCTGAATAATAATAATGATTGATGTCATGATCAAACTTGTTACAGCTCAATAAAGATCTGCAGAACTGTTTCTTGTCGACATAAACTGAACTGATTACTTGTGTCTGACAGATGTGTGATCAGTGCAGTCCACTTACTCCCTATGGTTAAATACTCCAAGCAGCAGCTGTTGTCCACAGAGAGGCAGATCAGAGCAGAGTTCAACAAGCTCCACCAGTTCCTGAGAGAGGAAGAGGAGTCCAGACTGGCAGCTCTGAGGGAGGAAGAGGAGCAGAAGGGGAAGACTATCAGCAGAGAGATGAAGATGATTGAGGAGCAGATCTCCTCTCTGTCACACAGTATCTGTGCTGTTGAAGAAGAGCTGCAGAAAGACAAGGTGCCATTCCTCAGCAGTTATAAAGCCACTCAGAGCAGAGCCAGAGTCCAGTGCTCACTGTCAGATCCACAGCTGGTCTCAGGAGCGCTGATAGATGTGGCCAAACACCTGGGCAACCTGTCCTTCAGAGTCTGGGAGAAGATGAAGGACAAGGTCCACTTCAGTCCTGTCATTCTGGACCCAAACACTGCACACCCCCGTCTCTATCTGTCTGATGATCTGACCAGTGTGAGACATGGAGACACAAAGCAGCAGCTTCCTGACAATCCAGAGAGACACACTAACTATAACGCTGTTCTGGGCTCTGAGGGCCTCAGCTCAGGGAAACACAGCTGGGAGGTGGAGGTGGGAGACCATCCTTACTGGACTATGGGTTTGGTTAAAGAGTCAGCTGACAGGATGTTGGAGATATCTGTTGCACCAAAAACTGGAGTCTGGTGTTTATGGCATCGCAGCGGAAAATATATTAATAGTATTGGTGAGACTGTCAGAGTGAAGAAGAGTCTCCAGAGGATCAGAGTCCAGCTGGACTATGACAGGGGGGAGGTGTCCTTCTACGACCCTGAAGACATGACTCACATCTACACTCACAGAGACACTTTCACTGAGAAGCTCTTCCCATGTTTTAGTATCGGAAAGTCTGGTGATGCTAAAACTGCTGATATCAAAATGTGTCACACTGAGATTTCTCTGTGATGTTCAGAAATGTTTGTGTTTGTAAAGACTTTACTCTGACTTCAATGTTTGTCTACATATCATTTGAATAATCAAGACAAGCAACAGTTAATCCAGAAAAATGTACTCATATTACAACTTATTTGCCTAGTTATCAGCATCTTGTATTTAACCAGACCACAATATAACATAAACTGTGTCCACTATACCAAACATTTTGTTTCCAGTTGTTTGACTCTTTTTCTTTAATCGTCATCAGATATCAATTTAATTTTATGATTTTCAGTTTTTTACACTTTAAACTCGGAGTCTCAGTGACTCAAAACATGTTCTGGCTCTGATTGATTGATATAGTCTTTTATTCTTCAGCTGAACTGATTTGTTGTAAACACCTGTCTCCACTGTCTACAATAAATTGTGTGTAAGTATTTTTTTTACCTTCACATATCTTTTTCTTGCAACCCACTGTAAAAACATGTAGGCCTAGACATTGATCATTGTTTTGATGTGAAACTTGTTTTTGAAAGATTTTGACCCGTAAAGGATTTTGTTCGATTTTGTTTTGACCAAAATCACGAGATTCTTTATTTTTAATGTCACTGGAAGATTGGTTGTATAGTTTTGTAAACATCTGATTGCAATGATGCTGCTTTCTTGCCTTTAAAAAATAGATGTAGAGAATGACTGAAAATAAAGTGTAATCCACAAGATAATGTGCTTCCTCTTGCTGAGACAGTATCACATCATCAGGAGACAAACGTTAACAAATCAAAGCTTTTAATTCTGGTTATCAGCATCCTGCTTTGAGGCATTGCGTATACAGGATGTGATCACATGGACACGTTTCACTTCCTGTAAACGCCACAAGATGGAGACAAAATCCACATTTTGTTCACAGCCTGCTCAGTTTGAACACTGAACATTTGATTTCTGTCACTTATGTAAATGCTCCTGATGTTGTTGTTGCTTCATTAGGCACCACTTTAGTCAGATCACCTCGAAGACATTATTCAGACTGAATTGTATCTCGGACATGAGTCTTTCAGCTCCAAAGAGGCGACATTTATTGTGCTGCTGTACTATCGTCATTAAACATCTGTTGTATAAGACACAGATTAACACTGAATTTAAACATGTTTCATTTTATACAGCTTTCTTTTTCATTCTTCCTTCTCTGCTTCTCTTTCTGATTCATTTTCTGCTGGTGTTACAGAAAGACTCAGCTGCTCAATAAAACACATAACAAAGTACAAACAGGGCAACATAAGTGTCCGTATTAGTCCAGTTTCTCTTTCCTCCCACCAAACACTTTACAACACAAACATTTTACTGTTAAAATACAAATCAGTGACATCATCGTGACCGACACTAGCAACAGTGCCATCACATCAATGGAGTGGTACTGAATCCAGGGCATCTTGTAGGAGTCGGTCTTTAAGTGAGCAGCTCCCTTGTGTCTCATGACAAACTCTATCCAGAACATGGCTCGGTCCAGAGGCTTCATGGGCTGGTCTCTGTGCAGCCTGGAGAGCTCCTGCACCTTCTCCCTGTAGGACGGCTCATAAAGCACCGCCTTCACCGCCTCCAGGAAGTTGTCTGTGTTCAGTGTGCCGATGTCCAGCATTTTGGCAACAGCCCCTCGCTCTCATCCTGGACAGGTTATCATCCTGGTCAAACATCAGAGGAAGGCCGATGATGGGAACTCCGTGGTAGATGGCTTCTTGAATTCCATTGGTCCCTCCGTGGGACACAAACACTCTGGTCTTCGGGTGTCCTAAGAGGTCATTTTGGGGCAGCCAGTCCAGCAGCAAGGTGTTGTTGCCCAGGGTGGACGGTCTCTTCCCAGTATGCCTCCAGATGACCTTCTGAGGTAACTGAGCAAAAGCAGCAGCCACATGTTCTGCTATATCCTCAGGAAGAGTCCCCACCAAGGTCCCCAAGCTCATAATAATGACTCCATGCTCTGCAGAGCTCTGGACAAAGTCCTCCAAGGTGTTGAGGAAGTGGCTTGGAGGGTTTGCACTGAAACCCGCCCATGTAGACAACGTTGGGCATGGTGGGACGAGGGAACTCAAAGGTGAAGTCAGTCTCATCAACCAAATATCTGCTGCCAGAACAAGGTCATCATACTGGACGTCAGGACCAAAGTGACGCTGGACAAATGGTGTGTAGAGAGACTCTTGGATTATCTGCCGGTTATTAAGCGCTAGTAAGGCATACAAAACATTTTTCAGCTTCTGCCAAAAAGTCATCTTATCAGTCAGTTCAGTGCCTGGTATGGGAACATATGAGAGCGGTGAGGGGGCAACTGCGTAATGTCCGTCAGCCAAGACCGTCCATCGTACATTGAAGACCAGAGGCAGACCCAACCGGTGAGCCAGAAGAACCCCTCCACCGAAGCAGGGGTCAGTCAGAACAACATCGTACTTGGCCTCTTCGAGGAACTGCATCACTTTAGCATCCTCAAATATGTCTTGCATTTTATCAACCACAGATTTGTGAGTATGATGCATCGTTATCAAAAATTCCTCTCCAGCTTTAAAAAACGCTGCAGTTGAATTATGGAAGTCACGCCGGAACTGCACCATTTTTGTCGCCAAATGAGTCATGTTTTTCTCATCAAATCCAATACTGACATCGAGGGTGACTGACTGGTAGTATTGAGACTCTGCTGTGATGTACCAGCTGGTTTTGGACCGGATCACTGTGATGTCGTGACCTCTGGAGTGGAGCTCCTGGATGAGGACCTTCATGTTGATCCAGTGGCTTCCATCCACAGGGAAGACGAGGACTTTCCCGCCATCAGCACTGGGAAGAGAGCAGAGCAGTGCTGCCAGTGTCAGCAGTCTCAACTGGGTCATCTCTGAGGTGAAACTGGAAACATAAAAACAAGGAGGTGGTACAATGGTGGCAAGATGACATTCAATAGCTGAAGAGAGGATATGAGAGAAGAGAGATTTGAAAATGGTTGGACCTCCTGTCTGTTTAACCTGCTTTTCATAAACCATACAGCAGATATCAGAGTGTTAGTGTGACTTCTAGGGTGTATTCCAGGGACAGTGAAATTACATCGTTATTGTTTTTACAGCTATGTCCTATTGGTGTTTGTAATATTTATGATTATTTTGTTCACTTAAACAGTTAATATTCCTGTTAATACTATTGGACTGGTCATCAGTTACTTGAATGAGCTGTCATCCATCATTTCTGACAGCTGTCAGAGGATTGTGGGTCAGAATAGCCAGAAAAGCATGCTGGCTTGCACACTGTAAAATTGGATGTAGTAGAACATCCTGGTATTTTTTAGTATACTGTATTTGACTTACTATGTATTGGGACACACTACTTTCTGGCATGGTAGTAGAAGTATTGAAATGCACAGCTAGTTTCAACTCTGTCACTTTTTTAAATGACAGAATAAAGTCAGTCACATCAGCTGAAGTGGGTTAGTATCAGGTTGCACAATTTCTCACTGTTTATCATCTTTACAAACATCATGTCATCCAGGAGTGAAGCAGCCAACATATTTTTTCTACGACTGTTTCAAGTATAGATATTAGAACGTGATGAATGGCTGAAAACTTTTGGAAACGCTTGAAATCTCAACATCATCTTCATTTTTTAAAATCACATCAACTTGTTTTTATTTGAATGACCAGTAAGGTGCCAGTCAGGATAAATGCTCAAGGAATTGGTTCAGTTCATTCCAGCCCACAGCTGTTGTGACTTTCAACCCAAAATAGAATTTAATGAGACGAACCATGTCAAAGGAATCCACCTCTATATGTACATGCATCTCAGCAACTCTTGTATTTCTTTTGCAGAGAGGCACAACAGTAAAACATCAGTATGGGCCTCTGTACATGTTGGGATACCTGCAGTCTGAAGGGCTGAAGCTTTAAAAGGATAGTTCGGACTTTTTAAAGTGTGGTCATGTGGGACACTTATGCATAGTCAGTGTATTACGTACAGTAAATGTCAACTGAAATCTCCTCAGTTTGGAGACGCATGCTGGAGTTCGACACAGAAGCAATGCAACTACTGCTGTGAAGGGGTCAGTAGCAAAAGGTATTTTAGCCACCTAAACAAAAGTCCTAGCAGTCCACCTAAAAAAAAAATCAACGTTGATTTAAGCGTGCGCTATATTTAAAATATTGTCACTGCTTTGCCTTGTTGTCAGATAGCCCTTGACAATACGGAACTGAAGCTGTTATAATGCTCTCTTGAAAGCCAGACACAGTTGAGAAAAACGGTAGTTTAACATTTCCAAACACAGAAGCTGCTGGTGTACTGCTGCCTCAAGCAGGTAGTTTGTTTGTGTGTGACTTTAGCGTTTGAAAGGGTTAGTTCAGATTCACAAAAATCACACAACAGGACAAACTAACTAACTAACTGACCGTGGCAGTGGTAGACCAGCAGCTTTTGACTTCAGAGCTGTTAAATCACTCCGGAGCATCGATGGGGAACTGAAGCTTTCATGGCCTCCACGTTGGAAAGGGCTGTCTGCAGCAACGTAAAACTGTGAGAATATTCCCAATATAGCGTACAGTTAAACTGTTATTAACTTTTTTAAGTGGGACTTTTTTAGGTGGCTGAAAAAAGTTTTGTTGGTGACCCCCATCCACACAAGTGCATTGATTAGCTTCCCTGTTGACACTCCTACCTGCTGCTCCAAACTGGAGGCACACCAACCGACACCTACTGCAGGTAATAATACACTGACTATGGATAAGATAGGATAAGAGATAAGATAAGATATTCCTTTATTAGTCCCACAGTGGGGAAATTTCCAGTGGTACAGCAGCAAAGTGGATAGCAAAGATAGGGAACATCAGTAAGAGACATTAAATAGTAAAAAACAATATAAACGATATACAAAAAGTATGAACAATTTAAAAGAGGAACATATGGAGTATAAACTATAGAAATAATACACAATATATACACTTATATATATATAGTATATATACTTTCCAAATTTAGACTATGAGTGAATGATAATGATGATGTATAAGTACCTCATACATCCCCGCTGCAGAAGTTTTAAACTATCCCTTTAAATGCTCAGCAACAATCCCAGTTGTTTGTTGTTAATAAAGTTCAGTGACGACATCTTGATTCAATGACAATAGTTTATGTTGTACTTACAGTGGAGAGCTGTTGTTCAGTACGTTAACAGTCTGTGCAGCGTTTGTCTCAGAGTTGGCAGCAGATCGGCACTTTTGACTGTCGTGTGACTGCCGAGCCTTACGCTGACTGTTGTGCAACATGTTCAGAAGCAAAGTTCACACAGTCGTTTTATCAGAGCAAGGAAGCTGCGACATCTCAGTGCATTTACGGTTTGGCATGACGTAAGACTTTGAATGATATTTTCTGATGGTCTGAGAGACATGCTGTCAGGATGCAGAAGCTGCACGAAATCAAGTAAGTCAAAGACTTTACAGTTTTCACCTCTTATTCCTCTGTGGGAGATAGATGTTAATCATGTGTTGTAACGGTTATAGTTACTTAAGAACTTCTGTGCATGTCTACTTCTGATATTTTATCATTGTTTTTTATGCTTTGTGTGCACTCCGGGAAGAGAAACTGCTACAAGAATACTAAACAAACAAACTAATATAGATTATTTTAGGGGTTTTATTGTGTCCTACTTGGTTTTACAAGCTGAAAACACAAGTTATTATTATAAGAAACAGTTTTAGGCTAAAGACATTCCACTTTCTTATATTTATAGATCCATGTCAAACTGCTTTCATTGTCATATCAATAAAATTGAAACTACTTTTAGACACTGTACGAATATTTATGTCCATCTACTCATTTTCATTCACTTATGCAGGGCAAGGTCGCAGAGACAGCAGGCTGAGCAAGGAACTCCAGACATTCCTCTCCCCAGCAACGGTTTCTAGCTCCTCCTGGGGGATCCTGAGGGGTTCCCAGGCTAGATAATAAATATAAATCCTCCCGCATGTTCTGGGTCTGTCCCGTGGCCTCCTACCAGTTGGACACACCTGGAAAATCTCTAATTGGAGGCACCCAGAAGGCATCCTGGTCAGGTACCCAAATAACCTGGCCCCTTTTGACGTGGAGGAGAAGTTGCCCTACTCCTAGGTCCCCTCCAGATGTTCCCAGTTCACCCTCATGACAAGTTTGGGATTACCTGGTCTGTCCGACAGCCTCCCCCACATTCTGATCTAACTCAGTTGACAGCTCTGCTCCTCTCTTCGCCCGAGTGTCCAAGACATACAGCCATAGATCTGACGATGCGACCACAAAGTTGGCCATCAATCTTCGCCCTAGGGTGTTCTAGTACAAAGTACACTTATGAACCATCCCATGCTTGAACATGCCGCTCGTTGTGGCCAATTCATGACTAGCACAGAAGTCCAAAAACACAACACCTCTCAGGTTCAGATCAGGCAGGCCGTTTCTCTCATTCACCCCCCTCCAGGTTTCTCCATCATTGCCAACATGTGTGTGAGAAATCCCCCAGGAGAACCATAAAAGAGAGTAGTATCGGTAGTATGGGCATCATAGTATCAGCCATCAGTTTTAGTTTTAGAAATCTTTTTATGAGCCATTTCAGTTTTGGATCTCTTGTTTTGTTCTTTAGCAAACATGTTTTGCTTTTGAATCAACTATATCTTTATAATGTTCATCAGATGGATGTTGCTTTTCGCGATGTGTAATTAATTGTCAGCAGATTTTATTCAGATTTGTGTATAATTTTGTGAAGTCACATGACCTGGCTGCATATAAAGGAATGAGAAAACCCTCATACAACCCTAATAAAATAGCTGAAAACATGTGAGGAATAAAGAATGGCATGTTGGAGAAGAGTTGTGCAACTTGTTTAATGTTGATGGAGTTGTACTGATTTTCACACTGGTCTGTACCTCACTGTGTGTGTATGTGTGTGTGTTCTCAAAATGAGAAACAGTCAGTAAACTTCACCCTCCTACAACTTCACTGCATCATTATTAACTCATATAAAATCAAACCAGCAGAATCATTGCAGGTGTTGATGAGCTTTGTGATTTGAAGTTGTAACAGTGTGTTGAGGGTTGTTTACACACAGATGTAGTGATGTGTGTCTAAAATTATTTGCTCTTCAGGAGAAATAAGATTTCTTTTTTTTCACTGAAGATTTGCTAATTGTCCTCCCCCGAGAATTCTTCAACATCACACACTTCATTCCCTGCATTCTGGTGAATTGTTATTCACCAATTTGTGGTGGATATGTATTTATTTATGGAGCAGATGACCTCTTAAAATATAAAACTATAATGGAATATCATGCTCTCAGGCGTTCTGTATTGCTAGATCAACTTCTGTCCTTTAGCCTAATGTCATCTCTAGGTAACTCACATGAAGAATGATCATCTTTTGTTCAGCTAAATTGCTTCTTTTTCCCTTTGACACCTGGAGCGACATCACTTCTCTTGTGCTTTATTTCAGATATTTCAACTTTTGAACCCTGAACGAGCTGGTGCGACTTCTTTCAAAAAATGTGGGGAAAAGGGCAATGATTGAATGTTTCTTGGTAAGAAACGTGCCACAAATTGCAAAAAAAAAAAAAAAAAAAATAGATTTAGAAAATAATTTACGAAAATAGGGGGAAAGGAAAAACCTGTGGAATAATTATGTTAATAGTTATTATTATTAGTAGTAGTATTACATATTTACAATTATGCCACATAATTATTATAATTTTAAGCACTTTTTCCAGGTCATTTCCTTGTTTGTTTGTTTGATTTTAACTTTCCTTTTTTAAACTAATTTTCTTGTTTTTAATTTTCTCTTTTTTCTAATTTCTTGCAGATTTTTGGGGTCATTTATTCTTTCGTTGCTCATTGCATTCTTCCCATGTTTTGACAGAGACCAAGCCAATTTGGTCTGGTTTCAAAGAGTTTAATGTGCATGTGGTACCTATGCATGTCAATGATAAATTCATTCCTCCGTTAATTTTAATTTCAATAATTCTGTACTTAGTCAGTGTCAGTGTTTCAGCAAGATTTCTGCTCATGTTTAAAACTTTCTACACAATCAAAACATATCCCACAAATCTTTGTTGAGAATACAGTTGCGATATTTTAAGAAAAAGTTTAAATATTACGAGTATAAAGTCCTAATCTAAATAAAATAAGGTCATTATATTATCTTGGAGCTCCAGTTTGCTTTGTTAATACGGTTGTAGTATTCCCCGTCATAGCGTCATAGCAGACATTTACTTACGTAACGCAGCAGCTGATTGGGTAACACCTTTGACACACATACGAAACGAGAGAAAACGTACCTCAAAGCATAAACCCGTTGCACAGCGTTTCGAGGAAACGTGTTGTTTAATCAAATTGGGTGCATTAAACTTAAAACCGACCTTAAACTTTTGCAGTTTCCTTGCGTTTAACCCGGAAACCGTAGCAAAATGTGCACACCGTTTTCAGATTTCAGATTTTACATCGTAATATTTTTTTAAAATTTGGATGATGGATCTGTTTTTTCTTCCACCACTGACGGGAATGATTGTTTTAAATATTCAGCAATATGTTTACAAAAAGTTTTTCAATCACTTCCGCCAGTTGAATATTTGTAAACATGACGCTTTTATTCTGGAAAAGCTAACCGGAAGTCCTATGTTAGCATCCACGGGGCAGAGCCTTGAGGTAAACAAACAAACTGCTGTTGCTTCCGACGATAGCTTACACGTGTTCAGACATTTCTTGTGAAAATTATATCTTTTTTATGCAGATAAACATTTTTTCAGCGTGGTAATTTCTGAATCGTTGTCAGACCGACGTATAACTCCGGAATTTAACAACCAATCATGCTAACAGCTAGCTTATCAGTGTAGCTAGCTAAAGAACTAAAGAAATGGGACATTACATTCGGTCGACATAACTACAACGTTTTAGTCTTAGCTGCTTATCCAACACTGTAAGTATACATGTTAAGTTTATTTTAGCATTTAACTACGTTGGTTACCAGTCATAAATAATGCCGTAAATGATAAGGTTTGACTTTGGGTGATGTAGCTTCAATGGTCGGTTCACCCAATTAACGTTAGCGTTATTTAAGAACAAATGACTAATCCTAAATCTAACCTAATCTACTCTAGTTGTCTACAACAATATGTAAACGGGCTATAAATTTTGTCTAATGTTAGATTAACTAGCGGACAGGACATTGTTTGCAGAAAACGATTTTGCAGGGGATTTTTTTCATATGTAATTATGGGAAATGTTATCTTAAAATATGGAAAATAAAACAAAACATCTGCATAACTTGGTACCACAAGACTTAACTGACTTAATTGAGACCATGTTCGTTTTGTCAATTGGTTAAACTGACCCGTTAATAGCAAACAAACCTAAAACCAGCCAATTCCACTGCTTATTTCTTAAACAAAGATGTAAATCCCCCCTCATATTTTATTTGTAGACAGGTGTGCAGCATTTGCAATACAAAGTGAGAAGAGTGCAACAAAAAGAGCACTAATAAAAGTCTATGTACAGTTATAGTAAGGTTTAAGTAAGGTGCAGATTCAAAATATACAACACACACAATGCTAAAATGAGGTATGGATGAGATAACAGTATGAATCAAAAGATAAACAAGTCAAAGGTAGGGTAAATTATTTCCTAATGTCTCATAATTGCACAAATGTCCTGTGAGTCAGTTGTTATTGTTACTTCACTTGGATGTTTGCCCTTCACTGTGCAGAGTTTGATACTAGATGACTGGTGTCATATTCATCTGCAGAAGGACAGAAGTTCCTCTGTTCAGTTTAAATCTGGTTTGAAGATGTGTACATGCTTAAAAGCAGGATTTTAAAGGCCTCACACCTAATTTGGAAACTAATTGCAGGTCCAGTATGAAATTACACAAGTATGTGGCGTGAAAACTTAAAACCTCCATCACATGGAGACATGTAATGTCCAATAGTTAAACTTTTGGAGTGGAAAATATTTGCTGACTGAATGAATGAAATAAGTTTAACTGTTGCAAAGTCGATGTGAAGACATGACATTACACACTGGGTATGACGTCAGGACAGTGAAAGCAAATTCATAGTTGTGACTCTGATGGTGAAGTGTGCATGTTGTTTTGCTCTGCTAGGACCTGTCTCAAAGGAAACAAAAGACTGCAAGCAACAAACTTTGATGGTTATGGAGAATTATGGATAACCTGACAGCAAATAAGAACCACCTACCTTGTCAGTCGTGGGCAGGCCAGAATGGCTGGTCCACTGCTTCAACTCAAGGACCACTTCTCAACCCGTTGCCCGGCTCTCAGCATCTCAGCCTGGGCTCGTCATCTGACCAGAGACCCTCCTACGACCACATGCAAGACTCCAGTCAGAGCTGTCTGAGCGACCTCAGCGCCTTATCATCCAGAAACAACACTCATCACTCTGCTCTGTTTAAAGCCTCTCACATGAGCAGCAATCCGGCACCCACCACGCTCTTTGCTGATACTGCTATCCCGACTGCCTCTCACATTGTATCCTTTGCCCAGCAAAGCCCTCACACTTCATCATTGCTGCTAAGTTCAAACGAAGGAAAAAGCATCCACCCACCATCTCTTCCCCAAGCAAACCCTGCTCCACAGCCTTGTAGGCCCCAACATGTACCGCTTGTCTCACCCAACAACCCCTACAAGGCATCGTTTCAACCTCCATTAACCAATCAGGGTTTACCGAACGGACTTCAAGATCTGCCCATTAGTCTGCCATCATGTGGACAGCGTGTAAGTACATCTCAAGCTACTTTTGAAGGAGCGAATGTGGATTTAGCTGGTGTTGATGGATACACTCACAGCCATGCCTCATCCACTCCTCAGGAGCAGCGTCAATGGATGCCCTCATCACACTGCAGGGGTAAGCTTTACTGTGAATATATGCTGATAATTTCTTTTTGTATTAGTGGATGAAAAGCTCCTCAGTGTGGTTAAACGTGTTGAGTTTGATTTATATTGAGATTCTGTCAATGGAGTCAGGTGGCTGTAGATGGGGGGCAGCAGCAAAACATATGTTGGCCTCCTAAGAGGACCAACTAAAGAAAATCTGTCTGTTTAGGTGTGCGCTATATTTAGATTATTTCACCACTTTACCTTGCCACCAGACAGCCCTTTCCGAAAGCGAACTGAAGCTGTTACATCGCCCTCTTATAAGCCATCAACTCTATTGACAGACACAGTAATTTTGCCTCACCGCACACAGGAATTGCTGGTCTATTATGTGAGTTTCCAAACCAAACTAACGTGACGTCAACATTAGCATGTGGGTTTAAATGCAACAACAAATGTAGAAACCCTGCGTCAGGTCACATGTGAAGGGCTTGGAAAAGGAACATTTTGATGCTAAAAATACATACTTTGACCAAAATCTGAATTTTCAGATTTAAAAACAGAAGAAACACCACTGAAAATCTACGAAATTTATATAAACCTCAAAAGCAAAAAAAGATGGAGCCACCTCAGAGTAAACAAGGAGCCCACACTGTAACTAGCTGTACTCCCTGAAGAATTATTATCATATTTTTGGAGAAATGAAACAGTGATTCCAGAGAGCAGCAGACAGAGGGGTCTACAGTCTGTGTTTGAAGGATATATCCAGGATGTCAAACTGACTCAGCAGCAACAACAGGTTAAAAAGACAAAGATAGTTAGAAGCTAAAGCCCAACTATAGGCTACAGATCACAGTGTAAAAGTGAACCACCACATCACTGCTGATCGACACAGAAGACAATGAATATAAAGGGAAACTTCGCTAATATTGAACCAGCTGTGTGGCATCACAGTGTGTGCAGATGAACAGTGTTTTTAATTAGCCAGTCTGTGTCTGGGGGCGGGACTTAGTAAAGGGCTCTCATTAGTGTATAATCACCTGAAACTAAAAATCATTGTGTTTTCATTACCCTAGAATGAGCTGTTTATATCTACATACAGAGCAGGTCCTCTTCCACGGAGTCCACCATATTGTTTTGCAGTAGCACAGAGCGGAAGGGCCATTCGCATTTTTGCGTCGGCCACCATAGTTTGTCTGCATGTTAAGCACATGGGAAAACTTTCAGTCCTGCAACCTTACCACTAGATGCCACTAAATACTTTCATAAGTGGTGAACCCTTAAACAAGTGTTGCAGTACTTTAGACATTGCCGCCAAGCTTCTCTCACATTGTCTAACTTGCTTGTGTTTTCCTCAGGTGCTGTAAGTAAGTCTGTCCCTGAAGCTGCTGCTCATCCTAACAAAGAGCCATCGCAAGAGGGGAACGTAAATCCACTGGTGAGGAAATAACAGCACACCAAAAGTTATTTTGTTTGGTGTTTTTTAAACATATCTTTACAAGTAAAACTAAGATGGTGTAAATGTTTTTACATGTTTGATGACATCTAGCCTGTTTGTTCTAACAGAAGTTTATTGCACCCATTGTGAGTCACTTTGAACAGCAGCATCCACCAAATTAACGTTACCCATTTGCTGCATGCAATAATGTGGACATTTCCAGTGGAGTTGCAAAGCTGTGGAGTTTCATAGGAGGCCAGTTTCATTAGAATATACCTTGTAATTTTTTCATTTTATTCTGCTTTCAGGCCAGCAGTGAGAGTCAACGTTCGCTGCTTTTACATCACCGCGCACAACTAATTAAACAAGTGGCAGAGTTGGATAAAATTGTAAGTGTGTCAAGGCAATTATTTACATGAAGAATGTCAATATTCTTTTAGAAGTTGCTCACTAGTACATTTTTAAAGTATGTATTAGGTTTAGTTGCAAACGGCTTAAATTCCTCTTAAGAAAAGAGACTATTTTAGATGATTTTACACCGTTACACCCTGTTGACTTCACTTTGTCCTCCAATGAAGCTGGAATCACTACCTCCAGGTGACAGCAGTGATGGGCAGTCTCAACACACAGCTGTTCAGGTACTTTAAGTTGTTTTTAGATGCTGCAGTTTGATTTAATTCATACAAATGAAAAATATTTTTTCCTTCACTTTTAGTCTCTTTCATCAATGGATGATTCAACTCAGTGTGAACAAACTAAGACAAGCGATGCACAGCGGGGTCAGCTTTCTGCAGGAAAGTCAAAGGTAGCTCCTCATTAAATTGTTTTCCATGCATACATAACTGCTCCTTTAATTTGTACATTTTCGGCTATTCATAAATGACAGTCCATGTTCAACCCCATGACTTTTTTTTCCCGGCTGAGAACAGCAGGCGCTCTTCAGGAAATGCAGCAGCACTTTGGTTGCGTCTGGTTGCTCTGGTGCATAAAATCTGCGGAAGTAAAAAAAAAATGTCGGCGCAAGGTGAAGTACTTCCTCTGGATGAAGGAAAGGCTGAAGCATGTAGGAAAAGAGGACAGACCCGCCTTTGTGGGTTCATAAGAGGAAATAGATATTGATATATGTACAGTTTATTAACTTATTTCTCCTCCATTGATGTTGTTTAGCACCTATCCTTCTGGTATTGGTCCCTCCTTCACTGTGATTTAATATCTGGGTAAAAACGGACAGTAGTGAGCGCAGCGTTTTACCCAAAATTATTAAACATGTTTTAATTCACAGTGCTCAGAAAAACAACACCAAACATGGAGCGAATAGAATAGATACTCAGCGTCTCGTCACGCTGCTGGTGTTTGTAGCATAGTGAAAATTCACAACGTTTCCATGTCAAAAAATTAAGTAATAAACTGGCCTCAGTAAAAAAAAATTATCGTTATTTTCAACAATATTAGAGCTGAAATGATTTGAGGATTAATTAACTTGGCAATGGGCAGAAAAATAATCTGCACCTATTTTCATATTCGATAAGTGTTTAAATCAGGCCAACTTCTGATAGTTAAAAACATCTCCAAGGACTACTTTACCAAATAAAAGACAAAACATGACAAAAAAGGAGAAAAAATAAACTTGGCTGTAAATACTGTCAGCTGTTAATGTTGTGATGACTTTCTGTTGTGCACCAAGCTCATTCCTTTTCCTTAGGAAATATTCTTTTGGCTTCCCAACACATCCTGAGTGCTTTGTGTTTAAGTGTCTCCTAAACTTTGAGGGTTTTTTGCGCCTCATTTGACAGGATTTCACCACATCAAAACACCATGCTATCAGCTCAGCATCACTGCCTGCCATTATCAGTCCAATCTGAATGTATTAGGGGTTATATCTCCTCACCACACAGCTTTTACTAGTGCACAAACTTACTTACATGCATTTGTAGGGGATGTACTGAGCTGATAAATGAGACTTGTATTATATTGCACGAGTTGTGTGAAAGTTTGTAAACAGATGTTTTGATATTGCTGTTGCTTTCCACATTTGCTTTAAACCATGAACACTAACCTTTTTGGATTCTCCGTTCACCGTGGAGGCATGCCAGAAAAAGAAAGTTTTCTTCATGAATTCAGTGTTTCACTCAGGGAGTAATTATACACAAATGGTTATTTAAAGGGTGAAGTATTCTTTTCAATGCATCTTTTTAAAATTTCCTTCTCTCTCCAATTAGCTGTGCTAAATTAGCATTAAGATATTTGTGTCTTTGTCTCAGTCTCAATACTCAGTCAGATATTTTCTGCAAGTGACCTTATTTTCATATATAATTGTCTTTCTTCTTCTTGTTCTTCTATTTTTTCTTTTTAGAAAAAAGAAGATGCCTCAGCCGAGTCAGAGGACGACAGTGATCCTGATTACATGCCCAACAGTGACCGTGACTTCTCTGATTTCCTGTCTGGCCCTGATGGGGGCTCTTCAGATGAATCCAGTCACAGCAGGCCCTCGACCCCTACAGACAAAAGACCGTCTGTGCCAGAGAAAAAGAGGGCTAAATCAGAAAGTTCTTCGTTGAAGGACAAAAGTGTCAGTCCTCCAAAACAGATCCGTGCAACTAAACCAAAGAAGAGGTCTTCTGAAACTGTCGTGTTGCCGTGTTCAAATTCTAAAAGTAGACGCATTTATGACAGGAGGAATTATTGTTTGTTTTGTGCTAAGCCAGTGTGCAAAATGGCACGACATCTTGAGAGAATCCACAGTGACAAAACAGAAGTTGCAGCTGCATTTCAGTATCCCAAAAGTTCCAGAGAGAGACAAAAGATATGGAACAGGCTAATTAATGAGGGAAACTTTGCTCATAATAAAGATGTCTTGGAATCGGGGAAGGGCCAACTTGTTGCCCGAAAAAGGCCCAACAGGAGTCATAAAGCCCAAGACTTTCTTCATTGTCTTTACTGTCGAGGTCTTTTTGTGAGGAAAGCTCTGCACAGACACATGAAGTCGTGCCCAGAGAAATCGCAGGATAAAGATGAAGAGGAGATAGGGAGAAAGCGTATTGCATTGCAGAGTGTGCTTGAAACTGTAGGAGACCTTGGCTTAAGTGAAGGTTTTAAGAGTGTCATGTCCCAGATGATATACGACGATGTGACACGAGCTGTCATGGAGGATGGGGTTATCTTGCAGTATGGTGAGCTCATGTTTGATCAGCACGGATCAGATCCAAAGAAACATGATTATATAAGACAAAACCTTCGTCAGACAGCGAGACTTGTACTCGAAGCTCAAAAAATAACTCCTCTGGAGCAACTGGAAGACTTCTTTCTCCCTTCAAACTTCCCACATGTGGTGTCTGCAGTCAACGTTCTGGCAGGCTACAATGCAGAAAACAAAACATACAGCATTCCTTCACTTGCCATCAAGCTGGGCTACCACCTACAGAAGGCCTGTAGTATTGTTGAGGGTAATGCAGTGAAGTGCAATAATGCAAGTTTGGCAGAGTCTGCGCGCAACTTCCTCTCCGTTTACCAGCAAAACTGGAACAAGCTCATTTCTGGAGGTGCATTAACATCGCTCAGAGAAGCAAAATTGAACAAGGAAAAGAAGGTGCCATTTGCTCAAGACGTAAAGCTCCTAAATTTTCACATGGAGAATGTTCATCGTGTCGCTGATGAAAAACTCAGAGACAGCCCCTCTGCAGAAAACTATACTGCTCTGGCCAGGGTCATACTTGCTCGGACAATACTTTTCAACAGGAGAAGAGCCTTAGAGGTTTCGTCGATGCAGCTCACAGCTTTCATGTCACGGAAGAAGTCAAACTTGCATGACGGCATGGACGTATCTGTCTCAGATTTGGAAAAAACCATGTGTGGGTTCTTCACTAGAGTTGACATACGAGGGAAGTGTGGGAGAAAGGTCCCTGTTTTACTGAAACCATCATTCGTGTCAACTTTGGAGCTTCTCGTTCAGGTACGGGAGACATGCGGAGTGCCCAGTAAGAACCCCTTCCTGTTTGGCCGACCACATGCGCTGTCTTTCTATAATGGTTCAGACTGCATCCAGACTTATGTCAAAGCATGTGGAGCAAAAAACCCTGAAGCGCTGAAATCCGCAAAGATCCGCAAGCATTACGCAACAATGCTGCAGCTGATGAACCTGGATGACAATGAGGCCGACCAAATTTTAGGCCCTAATAATCAAGTCCGAAGCCTGCGACAGGACAGCAGCATGCAGCTGAATGATGTTGAAATGGAGTCTGATGGTAAGAATTTTATTTTTCTTTTTTTTGACAGTTTACAAGTGTAAATGCCAAAGTTTAGGAATAATTAAGTGTAGTGTGAACAGCCAACATACTGTAGATGACAAAATAATGTGATTTTAACTCTGTATTTAGGCAGCTATACAGATTCAAATATATAGTATGAAGAATTCTCCTTAAAAAACAATGTACAGTCTCGTGTGAGACTGAAATGTCCCACTAGAGGTGTGTGGCGCTGTAGAGACTTTGCCCTTTGCCTGTATTTTCTTTTTCTTTTTTTTTCTGTGTTTGGGATGTTTGTGGACATAGCGAGCAGGTGAGTTTGGGACTTCATAAAAAAGAAGCAACCAGATGTCAGACTGTAAGCAGTATGCATTAAAGAGGAAGCTGTAGAAATCATAGACACAATGCTGAAAAAATGCAAATATAGTGAACAAAACAGCCTGAGTGAAAATGCCGCAGATCTCGAAATATTGCAAAAATAGTATGTACGCTTGGGGAAGGTAAGTATTGCACTTAAAGGGAAATTTAATTTAATTTAAGTAAAATGCGACAAAGTTCAACAGAAACAGATTCAGCAAATAAAAGATGGCACGCAGTCATGACGTACTGTCATTGCGTAGGCCACTGCAGGCTCTCTTCTGCATTTCTAGATGGCTTTTAACTCGCTTATACGCACACAGGACTGTTGGCAGAACTCTTCCAAGAGCACATAGCTTTAATAGTAGTTGTTCCAAACTTTCTGTTTCCAGTGTCCGGTGTGCTTCGCAGCATTATACACCAGTTGTTTTTCTTTGTGTGAGGTTCGGCTGGCACTCTTCTTCCACAGAGGTCTACTTGCATCTGACTGGAGAATTAGCGGCACCTGCTGCCTATCTCGATAAACCAACGCCCAATATTTGCCTAACAGTATCGATGGAAAAGCATATGAGTTTCTTTTGCCGATTTTCAGAAAATTCAGTTCAAATTTGTGCTACATTTGGATGGAAACTGAACTACTGTTTACAGACAGTAACAATTACTGCTATAGTATACCTTTAGCTTCGCTGCAGATGCTGTGTATGGTTCCAAATGTCACCTGTAATAAAGCCAGGTGTGTTCTTGCTGATTTCTTAATCACCATCTTAGGAAGGTTACACAGTGTTTGTCCCACTGCTTTGAGAATATCTGCCATAAAGAGCACAAGAGGAGTTTTTTTCTATCGTGATGTTATGCAGTGTAAAATCATTTTCCACCTGAAAATACAAAAGGTAACCTCTCACCTGGGGTAACAGGCTGAGCAGTGTTGAAAGCATTGACTATAACCTACTGAACAGCTTTCTAAATCAACCAGGGCACTCTACAGTAATGTATGTATGCTGCCAAGCAGATGGTACCCAAATCTGGTCCCACACCACCAGGTTCAGTGACTGCTTCATCCCTCAAGCCATCAAATTAACCTCCTGAGCTCACTGCTCATCACTGTGGTCACTGTCACTTCACAGTATATTGCCATTTTACTTTTTATACACTAAACTATTACACCTCTGTACACATTTATTTATACTCCTTGTTATGCATATACACACATTTTTGTTTATTCATTGCTACTACTGCATACCACTAATGTGACACTTTATTTCATTTAACTTGCACTACCTTCAGTCATAGATTCTCTTTTTGTTTCTTTTGTGTGTTTTTTAAATACATATTAATTGAATTGCTGGGGGGAGCTGCTGTCACAAGGATTTCAATGATCACGACCGCTTTTGTCATCATATATATGACAAAAAATAACTTAAGTAAGTGGGTAGATATTAGTGCTGTGACCTATTATTTATGTAATATGACTCAAAATCTTGGCAAATTAAGAACTTATGTGGGATGCTGTTCTGTGAGGCAGTTATTTCTCTGGCTTTTCTGCAGTGAGGTGTAAGAAATGTGTGTATAGGTTGATGGGATATGTAAAATAAGACTTGCTTTCTTTTTGTCTTTAATGCAGAGAGAGGACAACAAGCTGCAACATGGGATCTCAATGAGGATTCCGGTGCACGCTTTGGACTGGCAGATATTTTCCATGAACAAGCACATGGAGCAACGAGATGTGTCAAGTCAGACAAAAAAGGTAGCAATAGCGATCATTAACTGACAGCTCTATCCTTTTCTCTTTTTTTTTTAATTGTGTGAAACCTTGGCTGAGATTTTCTTTGATAAGAAAAGGATCAGAGGGGGGTTGAGGCAAAGTATTTCCAAAGTATCTCCAAGAGTTTTACTTTTTGTCCACCCAGTACGATGAGTGTATCCGTGATGACAATAAGACTAGTCTTAGTCTCACTTCTCTTTCACCCCACAGGCTCCCAAAATCAGGGAAAACATAAATGGGAGGAAGCAGAGGTTTCGTGCAGTTGAAAGACACATGATGCGCTTCATTCAAGGACACAAGGTGCCTCAGAAAAACGACTGCGTTCAGTGTCTTGAGGCTGAGACAGAAGCACTGAAGACGCGGTCATGGAAAGGTGTGAAGGACTACGTCCGAAACAGAATCACTGCCCTAAAAAGGCAAAGCGGAACCCAAACCCAAGCTACATCCTCAAACAGTAACTGGTCTGGCCAAGTGGAGCCACAGCAGAGTACTGGACATTTTCAGCAGTTATAGATGGGATATTTTGTTCATGGCAAAGTCTGTTGAGCCCATTTTCTTATCCCTCACCATTCTCTGGTTCTCTGTCTTTCATTTGTTCAGTCTTATGCAACATTGTGAGCATTTACATCCATTATGAAGACCAAGAATAGATTGACAGTTGATCATTTTTGTGGTTTGTGGTTGCAGTTTTTTCTGCAGCTGCCATCACTCTTATTTCGTATGATTACAGTATATCTGTCACTGTGGTTTTGTTTCATTTTATAAAGTTAATGTGGACAGAGATGGCTCATGTGTACTGACGAATAATGTGTCTAACTAGCTGATGGCCAATTAGTGTGTTTTTGGAGCTGGAGGTAAAACTTCTGTGACCATGTTATGTGGTATACTGTATTTTGTTATTCTCTTTTGTATATTGGCATACTGTGTTTTGTAGAACAACTCGCCACCAATAAAGTTCCAAGAATAAAATAATAGCAGTGTGTGAATTTTCTTTTTTAAAAAGTTACCAGTAGTTAACTCATGAAGTGTGAATACATCGTATTTCAGTGATTTGTGCCACCTTATCAGGCCTACTGTATCTCTGACCCTGTATGTATGAATGACGGTTGTACAGGCAGTAGTGTTGGAAGTACTCAGATATTTTAGAGGTAGCAGTAGCAGCAAAGTCACATTCAAATTTTCACTACAGCAAAAGTACAGAAGTGTTGGCAACACAATACCAAAAATAAAACACAGTCTGGGAGCAGCAGACTTGCTCCTGTCAGTGTTATAATGCCAAACCACATATTTTCAGATATATAGTAGTTATAATTAGTTACATCCATCCATCCATTTTTATCTGCTTATCCGGGGCCGGGTCAGGGGGGCAGCAGGCCGACAAAGCACCCCAAGGCGTTCCCACGCCAGATGAGATATGTAATCCCTCCAGCGTGTTCTGGTTCTGCCCCGAGGCCTCCTACCAGTGGTACATGCACAGGAGGCATCATGATCACACGCCCGAACCACCTCAACTGATCCCTTTCAACATGAAGGAGCAGCGGCTCCACTCCAAGCTCCCTCCGGATGTCCGAGCTCCTTGCCCTATCTGTAAGGCAGAGCCCAGCCACCCCAGGGAATCCTGGAGGTCATGGTGTGATGAAGCCAACAGGACCACATCATCTGCAAAAAGCAGAGATGCAATCCTGAGGTCCTCAAACCAGACACCTCCCTCCTCCCGGCTGCGCCTGTCCATACTGTATCACAAACGGGGACAACCCTGGTGGAGGCCAGCACCTATCAAGGCGGTGTTTGACTTTATCTCAAGTATGTAGATGTCAGCAGCAACCCAGGTACCCAGTAATCCCGCAGTACCCCCCACAACACTCCCTGAGGGATGCCGTCATAAGCCCTCTTCAAGTCCACAAAACACATGTAGACTGGATGGGCAAACTCCCACGACCCCTCCAGCAGCCTTGCAAGGGGAAAGAGCTGGTCCAGTGGTCCACGGCCAGGACGGAATCCCCATTGCATTATTAACATGTTAACAGCATTTCAGTGTCACTGTAGCTCATCAAAGTGGAGCTAATTTACCACCTTATATATTTATGTTTAAGATATATGTTAAACTAAATGTACATTATGTGTTGAGTTTTTTAACAGTGTATTATTTTATTAACTGTGTAAATTTTCTGTGTAAAATCTTAAACTAAAAAGTAGCTACAGTTTTTAAATGACTCTAGTGGAGGTAAAGGTGCACCAAGTATTAATACTTACTATAAACTATACTAAAAAATTACTTGGATATTCTTTGATTGTATCTAACAATGCTTACCGACAAAAAATGATCTGCAATTTAATAAAGAAACTCTCAGTACAATTTTTCTTATTACTGGGAGCGTTAATAGCTTTTTAATTGTTATTTTTGATTTCCAATTATTTAATTCTAGTGTCGCAGACTTTTACTTTGAAAGGAAACCCGGAAGTGCCTTGTCGCGCTTTTGCTAACTTGATGCTAACATTGCAGCTAAGGCTCAGGTTCACGAATTGGTGCTGTTAAAGTTAACGCCAATCATGTAACGGTCTGTTGTCGTGGAATTCAATTTTAATAAAACGTAAAAGAGGAGCAACATAATGAATCTGTAACCTCTGAAGCGTTTCGCTTCCGTCGCAGAGGAGGAAATGAAGACGCTAACGCTAACGGTAACGAACAAGTGCCGCACGCGAAGCCCTCTGTTTCCGTTGATGTCCAAAGGTACCTGATGTTTTAATATTTATACTCTCCAGGAAAGCTTTTTATTTTACTCCGACCATGTCGAGACTTTCACATCCACCAGAGCACCTCTGTGCTGCGGGCTAATATTATTAGCTAACTACAGAATAACGTTAAATTCACAAAACAAGCTAATCATGGTAACAATTTGCTCCAATGATCTTGCGTTTAGATGACGTTAGAAGTGTGCAGGTGCTTTCACAGAGCTCGGTTAACTGTGACTTTTTTTATACAGAGGTAACGTTATTCGTACAAACAAAGCTACATTTTGCTTGATATTGGTTGCAAGGTGTCCTCAGTACCACTGTCAGTATCACATCTTGGCCTGTAACAGCTGAGAGTCGCATCACGACCCTGATGTTTTGCCTCGCTAGGTCCCGCCTCCAAGGAGAAACGCACCAATCAGTGATGGTTATGGAGGATGATGGACGTCCCCACAGCCAATCAGATCCAGACACCCTATCAGCCGTGGGCGGACCAGAACGGCTGGTTCCCAGCTTCACCTCAAGGACCCGCCTGCAACCCTCTGCCCGGCTTTCAGCATCTTAGCCTGAGCTCGCCTTCTGACCAGAGACCCCTCTACAACCACCTGCAGGCGTCCAACCAGGGCTGCCAGAGCCACACTCACCACAGCACGCCATATCCTAATAGTGCTGATCAGCAGCGGATCATTCCTGATGCTCACGTTTCACCCATGGTTGCAGCTGCAAGCCAAGGAAGTCATGTACCTCCATGCTCTCTCCCTCTTACGAACGAAGGGATGCAGCCATGCAAGCTCCAACAAATGCCATTTTACCCCCCTCTCAGCCCTCACCAAGCAATACCCCCCCCTTTCCAGCCCTCGTACACACACCACAGTTCACTAAATGAACCTCAGTCACCACATCAAAATCATCTACCCATTAGCTCTCCGTCATTTGGACAATGTGTAAACCAGAGTCAGCCGTGTATGCCTCAGCCTGCATTTGAGAGGGCGAATGTGGACTCCTCTGCTGCATACACACACAATCATGCCTCGCCAACCTCTCCCATCCAGCAGCAGCCTCAGTGGACACTTGCAGCACACTCAAGAGGTAAAAT
This sequence comes from Cephalopholis sonnerati, assembly GCA_019142605.1. Classification (NCBI taxonomy): domain Eukaryota; kingdom Metazoa; phylum Chordata; class Actinopteri; order Perciformes; family Serranidae; genus Cephalopholis; species Cephalopholis sonnerati. The sequence continues at coordinate 36,979,809 of JAGQAX010000007.1, read as the reverse complement.
TTGTTTGTAATGTGCACATGAGGAGCTGATCATTCAAATAAAAGCCAATAGAGCAACACACTGGATCATCCAGTGTGTATACCACCGACATACAGATCAAAGTACAGCTTTGACTCTTTCATAAAAGTGTTGCAGTCTGAGCAAAAACAGTCCACTTAGTTCAGAATACAATACTCTAATCTGGATCTTTTCTCCCTCTGTTTTCTCCTCAGGAGCCATAAATGAGTTTGTTCCCAATGCTGCTCCGCCAGGACAGGAACATCATGCCACAGGTGGGGAAAATTTGGTAACAGCATTGAAATCTTTAATGTAGAAACTCTTGCTGATACAGATGATCAGTTAATTATTTGATTATTCTTCTCATCTTCTTTTCTCAGTAAATCAGTGTATAGTTTTGGCTCTAAAAAGTCACACATAAGAGAGAAATGGTCATTCCAGTCTCCCAGGTTACAAATTGACATCATCAAGGGTGACATTTTGCTCAATCAGCGGTCAAAAACCTAAAGATATTCAGTTTGCGCTGCTATAAAAGAGAAGAAGGCATTTCCCCACATTGGAAAAGCTAGAACCAGAGTGTGGATGCTTTTCTAGACTCAATATTGCTGCAGTCATATTTAATGCACAGTCTAGACAATCGTACTAAATATAGTGTCCGTGTGTTAAAAGTAATGCTTGAAAGGTTTGGGAATGAGTTGTTAAATTTTCTCTCTGCAGTCTCCTAACTCTGAGTCTCGTTATGGCCTGGACCCAGAGCTCCTGCCCAGTGTTGTAAGTTTGTACGTTCTCTCTCTTCACATCTTTTTTTGACGGACTTCTGCAGCTCCTCTGACAATGAAATCTTTGAAAATGAAATACTCCTTAGGGCAACATGCATTTGCAGCATCATAGAACATCACATCATTTGAAAACACAAGCAAGTAAAGGGTCCTAATATAATGTGTTTCTTTGATGCTCCAGGACTCTTTGGTAAAATATTTTGGGCTTTTAAGTAATTTTATACATGCAGTGTATGAATATAGACATCTTATAACAGATTCTGCCTCCATTTAAACACACTAAAATGTTACCACATGCTCGCTGATTGACAAGGTTACACCTCTCTCTGTCTTAGGTGAAGGTGATTGCAGAGGACAGGGCAGAGTGGGAGGGAAAGGTGTTCGTCTCAGAGCCTTTTTCCCGTCTTCCTCCTCTGGCTACTACCTCCTGCATCGTAGAGGACAGGGGTAAATGCACACAACACTGCCTGTATCCGTGTCACAGAGATGTGGTCTGTATGTTATCCAATACTGTGGGTCCAGATGGTGTACTTAACACCGCATCAACAGTACTCACAGCTGTAGGGTATGACTGAAATTTAGACAACTTCTATTCCTTGCACAGTGAATGTTTTTTGTACTGTTACAGGTTCTTACACGCATTATAGATGGAGGTAAATCAGGCATTGGTAACACAAGAGGAAAACTTGTAACACAAGCATATTTAATCTAATAAATTTGAGCCATACTTTGTTAAACATCTACCTGATGTCTTATATCAAGTGTATGAAAACCAAAGTAGTATAACAGCTTTTTGCTGCCGGCAGGTAACGCAAGTCCTTTAGCCATCCGCTCCGCCTCGTACTGTGTGCCCTGTGAAGGTCAGACTGCCCTGCTCAGCCGCCTGCCGCTGGGAGCTCTGGTCACCCCTCTGGCAAAACAAAATGCTGGAGAGGTCAGTTTTTAGCCTCTCTGCTTATAGGAAAAATGTGTAAAAGATGTTTGTGTGGAATTGAAGCCTTTTTGTAGTCCTACGGTTAATTCTTGTTTCTTTGGTGGTATAAACATGTACCTAACGTGAATGTGTGCGTTGCCTCTAGAAGCCCCTGCCAGTGTGCAAGGAGTCAGAGTGTGTTATGGGTTGTGGTTGTTGCGGAGCCTCCATGTGCCCGGCGATGGGCTGGCAGGACTGCGGGCAGAGGTTTTACTGCCCCTTCTGTGGTAAACTCAGTGAAGGTAAGATTTCATGTTCAAATTTCAAAACCATTTCAATATGTTGAGCTGCCGTAACTTCCCTGAATGTAGTTATTCTGACATGCAGCAACAGTTTTTCCCTCTTCACTTGTGTCTCAGTGCCGTGGCAATATTACCAGCCCACCAAAGGGGTGGAGGGGGTTCGGGTGGATAAAGACAAGAGGCCCGAACTCAGTATGGGGTCATACGAAATACTCAATTCTCAGAAGGTTAGTTTTGTTTGAGTGTTTATACCTGCTTTTAAATATAGGCTTCACTAAAGATATCTACTGTACATCTGTGTATGATTGAAAACTGCAGTCTGGATACTAAATGTATAAGAGACACTCCCTATACAGTAATCCTAGGGCATTCAAAATATGAATATTTTAGGCCATTAGGGCCCTATTTGATTGGTTTTAATGAGGGACACTCCTATTAGTGAGGATTTCTGAAACCTGATATCATTCAGTTATTGATTAATTAATAGAATAGAAGAAAAGAAAGAACTTCACTTCAGCTGTCCAGCAGCTCATAAAAGACAAAAAACAAAATAAAATATATTAAAATAAGTGCACAAATAGAGATTAAATTAAAATGAAATTGTCCATTACACAGTCCAGTCCAGTTGTGACCAATGTGACGTGTGATAGTAGTTTGTGTGACTGGATTCAGGACATATTAAACAGTCTTATTGCTGTGGGTACGAAGAATCTCCTGTAACGCTCTGTTCTGCAGCGCAGTCGGATAAGCCGACTGCTGCTGCTGCTCCTCTGTCGCTCCAGGAGACTGTGGAGAGGGTGTCTGTTATTGTCCATTATAGATTTCAGTTTGTTCAATGTGCCCCTCTCCACCACAGGATTAGGACATTTATCAAGCAGGTAATACCAAATATTTGCTGATTCTACCTTGTTAAACGTGATGATGTGTTGCTTTATATCACTGGAAATTGAATATTTGGGGTTTGGGGCTGTAAGTTGGCCCAAAAAAAGGCAATTTGAACATTCCATTCAGGGCTCTGGAAGCCTGTAAACTTGTTTTCACTCTTTTCTAACATTTTGTAGACCAAATTATTTAATTAAGTAATTTAAAAGGCATACTATGCAGGATTCTCCTAAAATAAAAAATGTATTAGAGCTGGGCGATACGACCTCAAATTAATGTCATGATTAACTGAAGATTTTACCTCGATACGATTATTTTGTTTTTGTTTTTTGCCCTCGTAGTTCACCGACAAGCTTTGCACTGTAAATATGCTCAACTGTTGAAGCTGGGATATTTTTTTCTAACTAAAGAGTTCATATCTCATCTTTGTGATTTTAAAATAACTGAAGGAAACAAACACAGATGAACTACTAAAAATTCTGTTGGAGGTCATAATATAATTTTACTGTTGTACTATCGAAATGCCTCATGAATTTAAATATTTACATCATTGTTGGCTTTCAAAGACCTTTGATAGTCTCAGAATTTTACAGGGAAAGATGTGTGTGTGTAAACTGCTGTACTTTATCTCAGGGTGAACCTGCTGCACTGCTTCTAGCCATAGATGTGTCTGCCTCAGCGCTGAGAGGAGGACATTTGGAGTTCGCAACACAACAAATACTCACTCTGCTCACCTCTCTGAAGAGGTAAAACATGCTCACACGCCTAACTATTAATGCACACACACACCTTTTCACAGCCTGCTCAGCAGTACCCTTAAGCAGGTTTGGAAATAGTGGGAAAATGGGGACAGTGGTTCTTGATCTGGTTTCCAGCCAGCTGTCTTTAAAGTTTCATTTTGTTTGTGTAGGGAGGATGGTGACGCCTTGTCTGACGTCCGCATTGGTTTGATGACGTACGACAGTAGGATCCACCTGTACGACCTCAGCCCTGCCCTGTCCCGCCCACACATGCTGGTCATCACGGAGACAGAGGACTTGCAGCTTCCTGTGAGGGAGGGGCTTCTGGTGTCCCTCAAAGATTGTATAGATAGTATCGACAGGTAACAAACGTGATCAATGGCCGTTTTGTCAGATGTATTTTGCAGAGTCTGTATGCCGAGATGAAATAGTAGAAGTACTATCTTATACACATGATTCTGCTCAGTTTCATACATCACTCTTATAAGGAATATTTTCATCTTATGTTCATGTTGTAGCTTTACAAAGCCAGCCTAAATATGACAAGCTCTTTTTTTGCTTTTGTTTTTAATTTCAAAAGCATCTCCTTATAAACTATTGAGCCCGGCAGCAGCAGCACATTTTTTTCCTACTTTATTGAACATGATTTAATGACTTTGGTGTTCTTTGGTGTAAAGTGATATATGTCCGTTGTCTTTGTGTCTAGTGTGTTGCAGCTCATTCCTCAGTTTAGTCCGGAGTGTGATGACAGCAGTGGAGTTCCCATGGAGCTACCCGTCAAAGCAGGGTTAGCTGTACTGCAGGTCAGTAATCAGTGCACAGACTCTTATGGGTTGCCTCTAAAGTTTATTGAAAGTCTCTCCTGTATTTATTGTGGCTGCACAAGGAGGAAAAATATCTTCATTGTTTTGCAAGCTGTCAGTGACTACGTTTACATGCACATTAATATTCCACTATTATTCTGAATGTGACAATATTCTGAATTTGATACGAGTCATATCAAGAGCATATTCCTTTTCTGAATTAAGCATTTATTTTTTTATTAAGACGTGTGTGACATGCTGGTATTATTCAGGTTTTAGGAGCATTCTTTGGACATGTATACAGCATGTTTGATATATGCATCTCAACTGGGCTTTCCACAGCAGTTTGTGTGACACGGTGTCTTGCCTGTCTGCGGTCAGCTCTGTGTGATGTCATGAATGCGATGTACACAGAAAAAGCTCACATCTCTGGTCAGGAGAAGAAACACAACTGCTTTTTGAACATTATAAAAGACTTTGATATCAACAGGTTTTTGGTAAGGTAAGGTAAAACTTTAATGTCCCCAAGGGGCAATTTGAGATACAGACAGTAGTCAAGAGTACAACAAAACAGACAGTACAATATATAACACACAGTGTCCAGTATCACACACTGGCAGGGGTAAATCATGGACAGTTTGTGGTCACTGCTGGTTAAGATAAGTGATAGCAGATGGGACAAAGGACGATCTGTAAGCGCTTAGTGCTACATTTAGGGAGACAAAACCTCGATACACAACATGGAGGGGATTTTGAGAGTCTGAGACAACACACCAAGCTTTAGAGGTGACTCTCTCTTGACAACTTGACCACCTTTTCTAACTTGTTCTTGTTTTTTAGGCTCAGATTGCCAAAGCAACAGTCAATGTTAAAGAAAAGATCGGACTCGTCAGTGTTCTCATCAAAATTCAGCTTGAAGGAATGAACGAGGGAGCCTGTGTTCTCGCAGTCGAACAAGTCCGGCAACAGTGAAAAACTACGATTTTGATGCAAAATAGCAAAAGACAAGCAGCTCTCAGCTGTTCCACTTCTACATGTTTTGATGTGATAAATGACACATCAGAGCATGCTAATTGGAGTATGCAGGGCAGCGTGTAAACAGGAATATTAACTGTCATTAGCCATGTAAACAGCTTAGTAGGAATATTGTCCTTTTCAGAATAAAGGCAAAAACCAGAATATTTTGTGCATGTAAACGTTCCCAGTAATAAGTGGTCGGAATGTGACTTTACCACTTTTACGGCGTCTCACTCTCAACAGCTCGATCATTTTATGTGACATGATGTGATGTAAGGAGCTTATTTCAATTTGTTTCTAGGCCCTGAATTGTCCTGGCAAGCTGCTAATCTTCCATACTGCCCCTCTGATAGAAATGAGACACACAAACTCATCCTCAGGGTTCTTTGGCTCCAACAAACCAAAGGTACATATCTATCACTCACACACACAGCTGGCTTCCTGTACGGGTGGGATGATAAAGCAACAGCAGCTTCACGGTTGTATGGTCACATTAATTCCCTCTCCTTTTGTTTTTTGTTATTTTCCAGTCCATCTTTCAGCCGTCAGATCTAGCCCTCTCATTGGCCAAGGAGTGCGTCAGTCAGGGGTGCAGCGTTCACCTGTTTGTCCTCTCCCAGCAGGATGTGGGCGGGGCTTGGCCGGGGCACATACCGTATCTAACAGGTGGAGCTCTGTACACCTACAGCCACCTCCAGGTATATCAACAGCTACTGTTATTGTAGCACAGGAAATAGCACCGAATTAACTACATAAAGAAGAAATATAAATTTCAAAAGCTGATTCGCTGTTGTGGTCTTTTGTTAAAGGAATAGTCCGACATTTCAGGTTCAGGTTCAGGTTACTTTATTAATACCCGAAGGTAGTTTTGTTCTGCAGTGAGATAAAATAATGACGTCCACTTGTACACAGTTAAAGTACAAATATAACATAAAACAACCACAAAATAAACATGATAAAAGTACCCCAAGGCTCCACCAGTCAGGACACGAGGGGGGGAGAGAAACATCAGTACATAGAAAATACTAATAAATAACCCAAATAAACAGCCTCTGCATAAAAAAAAAAAATTAAAAAAAAAACTAATTAAAAGCAAGTATAAAAACCAAAATAAATAAATAAATAAATAATACCTCTACAGTATGTGCTAATTGTGCAAAATCTCTACAGTTTGTTCAATTTTTGGAAGTTTAGATGAGATGATTGCTGCTATATCTGTCTGCTTAATTTAAGGTTACAGCCCATGGCTGGTTAGCTCAGCACATAATAAAAATACCAATTTTGTGTTGTTGTTTTTAAAGGTAAAGTAGGTAGAAATTTTCAAACTTCACTGTTGGTAAACATCGCCAGCAAAAGTGAAAATGAACCTCACATTCACTCTGCTCAATTTTTAAATTCTTTTTAATTCCCACTACAGGGAGAACTGGACAGAGAGCGTTTCAGCACCGATCTGAAGGGGATTGTAGAGACTGACACAGGCTACAAGGCTGAGCTCAGGATTTTTGTCAGCAAAGGTAAGAGATTTTTTCATGGTGATTATGCAGGCAGTGTCCTTTAAAAAAACACAAGTGATTTCACTATTTGTACGTGTCCTCACCAGATTTGCGTGTGTCCGGCTGTTATGGACTTTTCATCCCTGGGCCAAGCCCCAGTCAGGTCACCATGGCAACTCTTGATTGGAGGACAACACTGGCTGTGGAGCTCGCACACACCAGAGCTCTGGATGAGACGAGAGGTGTGGCCATACAGGTGGGTTTATGTTCATGATGATTAGAAACAGGGTTGAATTTACACACCTCACACTTTTGTTGTTTATTTCATATAAATCCAGCTGCAAGCTAAGATTTAATTGATTGTCACTCATTTTCTAATACTCTTTACTTTATCAGGCCTTAATAAAACAGTGACTTTTAAGAGATACTTTACAGAATTGCCATACCCTTACACATGCTCTTTTTTTCCACCCTAATCCTCCTCTTCTTCCCCTGTTTGTCAGGCTGTTTTGTCTTACAGCACCCAGACAGGAGAAAGGAGGACCAGGGTTCACACTCTGACCTTACGATGCTCTCGTCACCTACAGGACGCTTTCAGGCAGTACCAGGCCCAAACACTGCTCACATTCTACTGTAAAAAAAGTAAGGCTCTTGTACTGTAGATTAATACATTATTTACCAGGGCTGGGTGATCAATGAAATGTTATTTTCAGTCACCATTTTAGCCTCTAATGATCAATGAAAACGAGATCATCAAGAAAAGATGGTTATCGTGCTGCATTCAGCAGCACTCTCAGCCAGGCTGTAGCATGTTACCTTACCTTAAGCTGAACTATGTATAAAGTTAAAGAAAATCCACTCTTAAAAAGACATTGATTTTTGCCATAATCAAACAGCCTATTATTCAGCATTGTATCGCAAAAAAAAAAGTATATAAATATATGCAATGCTTGTTAATATTAGCATCATTTGTTGTTAATAGTTAAATTGATATCTATGATATTTTATCCAATTTGGGAAAAATAACATGAAAGCTTAAAAATTAATGGACTTCATGAGAATGAGGACAGGACAGTAAAATAATCTCCACTGTACTTTCTGTAACATTGTCGGAGATCATTATATTATATGTGCACAAGTTTGCAAAGTATCATCATTATGAATCTGAAGTGAAACATGCAGCCTTATTCCACAACTATTTGTCAGCGTCAAATTAATATTCATGTCTTAATTATGCAATCTGTAAACAAATGTAAACAAACATAGCGGCAGTAACTCAGTCCATAGGGGCTTGGGTTGGGAACCGGAGGGTCACCAGTTCAAGTCCCCGTCCACACCAAATGCACCTCCTGGGCACTGCCGAAGTGCCCTTGAGCAAGGCCCAACCACTCTGGGGCCCCCCTCAGCCTGACATCTGTCCATTAATGCATGTATAGGTCCTGTTTGTGTATGTGTGTATCTTTCAGGCCTGTGTGTACATGTATATGACAACGGAGTGAAAAAATTGAATTTTTACTTCATAAAGTATATAAAATTAATTTAAATAAGAAGATTTTTCACTATCTAAAGCTAGTTTTGGGTTTTAAAACAGCCCTCTAGATTGCCCTCTAAATCTGAATTGTAAATTTAATGTATAATCCAAATGCAGCCATTACGAGCTCCCTGCCTACCTTATGATGTCATCTTGGTGTCATCAACCTGGGTGTTATCTTTCACTGTGATCTGTGTTTTGAACCCCAATTGAGAAACTGCCAAAAATTCATTTTTCCATCCAAGAAACATCGCCCATGTGCTACCTCTTTTATTTTAAGACGACACTGAAAAACTTGTCAGTGCTTTTATCTCCAGCAGACTTGACTACTGTAATGTCTTGTTCTCAGGCCTCTCAAAGAAATCTTTCAACAAACTTGCAGATGATCCAAAATGTAGCAGCACGTCTACGCACCAAGAGTACTCACCCCTTCATTTTAGAATTCATTTTAAAATTATGCTTTTAGTATTTAAATCTCTCAATAGACTGGCTCCTGACGATTTATCTGATAAACTGGTCAAATACATTCCCTCCAGATCCCTAGGATCCTTCACCTCTGGTCTACTAAATGTCTTCCAGAGCAGAACTAAAAAGTACGGTGATGTAGCATTCAGTGTCATAGCCCTCCTTCCAGAGGACGTCAGACTCTCTGAGTCAGTAGACCGCTTCAAACAAAATCTTAAAATCGTAAAATCTTTTTAGACTTTTCTTTTTCAGATTTAATTCATATGTTCTATGTGTAAGTGTCTGTGTGAGTGTGTGGTCGAATCTTATTTACTCTGGCTTATACTGTCTTTTATGTGTATTTTCTCATTTTATCATGTTAAGTTGCACTTGCTGTACGAACTGTGCTGTTATTATTGTGTTATTATTTGTTTACAGTAATCCTCAAATTAAGAAGGGAAAAAGTATAATGTTAGTGGGTCAAAATGTCCCATAAGAAAATATTAATCTGTATTTTGATGTTTTTGTCTAGTTTACTGTGCAGTGTTGGAGCGCCCTCTACAGGAGCTGAGGGAGGAACTGCAGACGGAGGTAACGGAAGCGTTGGCGTCCTACCGAAAACACTGCTGCTCTGCTTCAGTGTCTGCTGGACAGGTAAAATATCTGTCTCCCAGAAGAATGAAGTTTTCTTTTTACTCTTAAAAACTTAAAAATACACTGTTTACACAGATTTTAGTCCTTCAGTCTTTGCAGGCTGACGCCTCGATTCTTTTTTGCTGTACAAACCAGGTTTTCCCTCAGGCATCATCGTTCTCTCGTTGCATCCCTCCACATCTTTACATTCACTCAGCAAAACCTAACTACAACATGAGACATGACAGTAAATCTTTTTGACCAAATGTACTGTGTGTGTGTCGTGTAGCTGGTCCTCCCTCAGTACCTGCGAGCACTTCCTGTTTACATCAACAGTCTGAGGAAGAGCGAGGTACTGCTACCGGGCCTGAGGAGCTCCGTCCATCAGCGGCTGCAGCAGCGTTGCCAGGTGCTCAGCATGGACACCTGCAGCACCTCCACACACTTCTACCCTCTGCTGCTGCCTCTGGTCAGTACCATCAACACGTGGTAATCTGGCAGAGAGTTGAAGGGGAGCGGTGTGATTTTATGCCAGACTATCTTACTTGTTGTTAAAGCTAACAGTGGGTTATTGCCTCAGTTAGACTGCCTGCGTTAAGATGGTTGAATAGTGGTTTAATTTTACAACAGTAACAAACAATACTGAGGCTGAGGGCAAGCTGACAGAGAGACAGTCTCTCTGATGAGGCAAGGAATGTGCTCGTCTGCAGCAGACAGCTCTCTCTCTCTCTTTCTTTGATTGCTCCATGTTCACAGGTCGACAGGATGCACCTGTCTATAATAATTATCACCTCCATATAGGGTGGTCACTGGCTACTCATGGATAGGGATGTATGCTAATTGCTGGCTAGCGTTAGCATGTTGTCAATTTATGATTGATTGGCATTCATGAACATACACACGTGTGTACAATCAAACCCGAGTCTTACGCGGCGTTCATGAATCTGAAGTAGGTTTTTAGTACTGAGGTTTTTTATGTGCAAATCTACTCACAGACTGACTAACATTGAATGAATGAGACCCTTTGTGTCCGTGGTGGCGGGCATACGAAAATGCTGAAGTACAATCAGTCATTTGCACAACAGCAAAGTATCCCTTTAAGAACATCATATTGAATAGTACCCAAAAAAAACAGCACAGGCCCTGCTGCTGATGTTAGAGCAGTTTTTTTTTATTACAAAACAAAGTTTCTCCTGTCATCACTTTTATTTTTGCCTTTGGAGCTTCGGCACACATCACTTCTTTTTCCCTCGTTTGTCTCCTGCAGCCGCTGTCAGTTGACGACTCCAGCTCTCCAAACCCAGAGGAGGTGCTGCGCTGCTGTGCTGCCAGCCTGGAGCCCAGAGGTCTGTATTTGGTTCATGCACCCCTCACCCTGCTGCTCTGGGTGGGCACTCAAGTCCCAGCATGCACCCTGGTCGAGCTCTTCAACACCAGCTGCTTCTCCTCCCTGCCCTCTGGAGAGGTAAGAGATTAGGGAGATGTATGTATACGCATACAGTATGCAAGAGCTGATCCAGTGATGCTGCAACTCCAGCAGATAAAATGCCCCCATTAAAGTGTTCTTGACTTTTATAATGCCGTGAAAACACTTTTTAAAGCATTTTAAGTCACAGAAAATGTAAAAAAAATAATGTTTTCTAATCAGCTGCAGGTTTTAGTCCTTCAGTAGTTAAAGCATGGATGCTTGTGGCAACAATAAGAAGTGTCAGCTATAAACAGTGTTTCATAAAGTGTAGAGTAATGTTAAGAGAAAGTTATTAAGAAGAGGAGAGCAAGCAGTCTGGGATGGGTCAGACAGTGATAAAAAAGCTAGCCATAATAATGGCCCTAAGTGTCCACTGTAACAGACAGATATTGCAGCATCAGCCATCAGGATGTTGAAATGCTGTGGTTTAACACAAATTCAGTCAGTCCCAACATTCAACTTTCTCTCCTTGTTTATCCTACAACTGTAGTTGGAGAAAGTCCGTAAATATTTATATCTGTGTGCATCTCTTCAGCTTTTTTTGTGGATGCTTATTTCATTTATTGTTGTTTTTCTTAAAGCAATATTGTCAGGGGGAATTTCAGTATCGCCCAGCCCTCGTCCTGCAGCATTAAATCTGATCCTTTGTGTTCTCATGTGTGTGTTTCTTCAGACCAAGCTGCCAGTTCTTGAAAACCCTCTGTCCGTCAGCGTGCGATCCCTCATCAACACACTGAACTCCCAGGCACCCTGTGCACGCAAGGTGAGCTGCTGACGGTCCTGCTGTAGCTGAAGGCAAAGATTATATATGTCAACAACAGCTTCAAGAGTCAGCCAGCACCTGTGACCTTAAATTACACAGTCGCTGTCTCGATATGTCAAGTTGATTAACATCTCCTCTGTTGACAGCCTGGCGCTGCTCCTCATGCTGCTTTCGTGTCATGTCAGATTTAGAATAAATATGAACTAGGGAAACAGGAAAGGCAAAAAATGATGTTGACCTCGTCGTACTAGTGTACATTCAAAGTGGATTTTGTATGCTTTATCTTCCACTTAGTTTCAAATGATGCTTCACACAACAAAGCTTGACACAAAATAGAATTTGAATCTTAATAATTTTACTATTGCAGATATTTTATCGATGACATTATCCACTAGAATATTTCCAGCTGCTTCAGAAGATTGATAATCTCTGACCTGTTACATGTTTATTCTTTCCTCATGTATTGTATAAACAAACAAACCTTTACCTTCAAACGTTTCCTTTGTCAAGACGTTTTTAAAGTAATGTAATTTGAAGGTAACTGACCCGCCACTAAGTCCCACCCCAGATGCAGACTGGCCAATCATAATGTAGCATCAATGCTCAGACCAGGGTCCGACAACAATACAGCTGTGCTCCATTGACTCTAATGCAGTCGTTTCAGATTTCCTTCATTTTCAGGCTGGTTTTGTGGATTTGGAGCTAAATGTTGTGCCTGGGGCACGTCGTGTATTAATGATACTCGTTACCTGGAGAGGTTGGAAAAAGATATACGTTTCTTCCCTGTTCCAAAACCAAAATCAAACCCTGAAAAGTGTAGGGTTAGCTAGCTAGCTACTGAAGATATAGCCTACTGAATGTATACACATACTGCTTTTGCTTTGTAATGATTATAACAGTGAAACAAAGACCGACCCTGCTGTACAGGAACCAGTGAAGGGAAGCAAGGAAACATTCATCTGCACACACTGTGATGCCACACAGCTGGTTCAATATCAGTGAAGTTTCCCTTTATATTCATTGTCTTCTGTGGCGATCAGCAGTGATGTGGTGGTTCACTTTTACACTGTGACCTGTAGCCTATAGTTGGGCTTTAGCTTCTAACTATCTTTGTCTTTTTAACCTGATGTTGCTGCTGAGTCAGTTTGACATCCTGGATATATCCTTCAAACACAGACTGTAGACCCCTCTGTCTGCTTCTCTCTGGAATCACTGTTTCATTTCTCCAAAAATATGATCATATTTCTTGAGGAAGTGCAGTTAGTTACAGTGTGGGCTCCATGCTTACTGCAACAGCTTGTTGGACAATCATAAAGGGGCGGGGCTTAGTGAAAGGTCAATTCCGCAAATCCCTAAATAGCTGTAATAATATTCCTTTAGAAAGTCGATGAAACTAAAATAAAAATACAGTCAGAAGGTGAGCACTGACGTGCTCCTAGTGTAACCATTAGCATTTCACTTTGTCCATTTTTTCTATTGGTTTTAGGACTGCAAGTTGCGTCATGTGGTGTGCATGTGTCTTTCATAGAAAGTGATTAGTTAAAATTGTTCCACTGCAGACCTGGTGTTTTTTTGTTGTTGTTTAATTTCAACATATTCATGGCGTGCTGGTACAGATTCATGACTTGACCTCCAAAAAAGAAGTGTCTGATGATGGCTTTACATTTTGAGAAGCAGGACATGTTATTTCCTCTTGTACTTGTATCCACACCGAAGTCATACCAGGATGAATTACTTATGGCGGGTGTTGACTGATGATGCCACGACTTGTAACCATTGATAAGACTGTGTCTGTGTTTTTGTCTCAGCTGTGGGTGGTGAAGCAGGGTGACACCTGCGAGGAGACCCTGCAGCGCCACCTGGTGGAGGACAAGAGTCCCAACGGAGGAGCGTCCTATGCAGACTTCCTCTACCATCTCCATGTCAACTCTGTCCGGCTTCTGCAGTGACTTCACACACACATGACCTCTCTGGGTGCATTATCTTCTATAAAGGATGACACTGCAGCATATTTGCCTCCCAAAAAACAGAGAGATGGGAACAAAAGTATACTTAGACACTATAATGTGAAATATCAAAGGCCTGTCAGAGAATCAGGCGGTGCATGAGGACATTGTAAGAGATATTCATGTAAGGACTGCTGTGATATATGTGTGACGTGTGCTGTGGTGAGTGTGATCTGTGCTGTTCTGAAAATGTGTTTGATGATGTTAATTTATTCCTGTGTCATCATGGCAGTTCTCTAATCTCTACCTGAGATTTGCGTGTATGTGTGTCTCTGTGTATGAGAGTGTGTGTGATGCCCACAGTGTGTTCTGTGAGTGCATAATCTCCTATGAATAAATAAATAAATAAATAAATAAATAAATGAAGGCTTTAACTGAACCTTGATTGAAGTTTCTTCCAGTGTTCAGCTAAAGAGAGGAGGTGTCCCTGTGTTTCATGATCATCAATGGAACTGTGCTCTGATTAATGATGAGGAGTGAAGTTGGGTCTTTGACATCGTCCTGCAACTTCAGATGAGTATGTGACTCAAGAAGTGGATAGGGCAACTGTCTAATGAGTCCAAGTGGCTAATCAAACTAATTGGCAGCAATTATGTTGCTGCAAGGATGGGAAGCCCTCTAACATGTGGCTGAAGCAGAGACGGAGTGGGAATGGTGACACTGGCATTATTTTTGTTTGTTTAGTTCGTATTTTGATGTCACGCATTCAGATTTTATTGGCCAAACGCGGATATCATGACCCGGTTATCTACAGACAGGCAGATCTTCCACACTCGGCAACTCACACCGAAACAATCTAGACTGGTAAATAGCGCTACAGGGAAGACAAAAAATATGTTTTTTTTATTTTGGGGTGAACTGTGCCTTTAAGCCCCTTTCCAAGTGGACAAAACACCGACTACCACCAACTAACGTCTTGCTCTTGTCTTTAGTGAGAAAGGTTACAGTCGACACTTTCCTGGACAAACGATTCTAGTCACAGGTATTTATCAACTCAGGCTACAATTAGCAGTGCTGGAAACATGACCCTTATGTGGATGCGTTAATTTTCACCACTTTTCTGACACAATGCAGTGACTGCTACAAATTCGTGTCCGTCAAAGCAGCGCTCAAACATTGTTCCAAATTAGTCAGCACAGACTTTAAAAGAAACACTGAATAAGTAAGAAATATTAAAAAAAGAGCAACAACCGTAACATTTTTCTCTGGCCTCCATCCTGCTTTCTACTGTTTACTAACCCTTTTTACAGAGCGTTTATCATGTCAAACGTGACACGCTAGTTTAAAAAACAGAAAGGCTTACTTACCTGGTCTTGGGGCAAACGGACAGGACTATATGGCCTATTTTTAGTGGGTTTTCCCTCATTTAAAAAATGTAGTGTGTTAGCATGCTAACATTTGCAAATCAGCACTAAAAACAAAGTACTTGAGATGTCCCGATCAAGTTTTTTTGGCCTTGATTCCAGGTCCTTCTTTAATGGGTATTTGCTGATACCAAGTCCATCTGGATCCTTTCATTTACCTAAATGTTGATTAAATATGAGGCACTGAAAAAACAATCTAGGTTTGGCTTGGAACATGCCTACATAGTACGGCTGAGGATGATGGGAATTTCATTAGGTTTGTTGGTATTTAGTCAATAATCCAAGAATTTGACAAACTGAAATTCTGACTAGATGGGGCTTGATAAAAAGTTTTGGAAGCACCAGCGTTATCCTCTGGGGAACACGTATGTCTGTACCAAATTTCATGGCAATCCATCCAGTTGTTGTCGAGATCTTGCTCAAAACTACAAATGTGAACCTTAAGTGCTATATCTTAGGCAACTGGGCTTGACTGAGCTTCTTGAAGACGTTTTGCCTCTCATCCAAGAGGCTTCTTCAGTTCTAACGGACTGGTGCAGAGTCGCAGTGGCCCATCCGGCCATCATGTGTGTCGTTAGGGTTAGATGGGTCCAGGTGTGAATGGGTGTTAAGTCGTCTGGGAAGGGATCCCAAGACTGCATTGTAGGTGGGTGATAACGGGTGTCGTAGGCCACCTCGTACACTTTTGTCACAAAACAACCACACTAGTACGACACCACTTATCACATGATGTCTTGTGTCCACTTTTTGAATCTAGCACTCTGAGAAAGGCGCCAACCTTGAACACTGAAATCATTTCTCATGGTGTTTTCCCTCCAATAACTTGCTAACCACTTAGTAAACTGTGTGCTTTTTATTGGCAGCGTGTAGGCCGTCTTGCTTCGATGAATTTGTATCCTCAGGCGTTTTGGATGCAGGCCAGTTAGATTCTGGTGGGATCATACTGACTGAGAGGATGTGGACTGCTGGAGCAGAAGTTAAACTGCAAGCACTCCATGTTTGACACTTAATCGTGAAACAAAGAGATTTTTTTTTTCCTTTTCACCAGGTCAAGATGATGTACTGTACTGATGACTGTAGCTACTCATTTCTTCTGTTGTACTTCTGTAACACTGGGTGGTTTAATGACACAAAGGGCAGTTTTCATACTCGATTACACATACTTCACACAGTGGGTTGGCTTAAAGAGGACATTTTGATGGTTTTTGACTAAAATAATAAATATGACAACGCTATTATAGTGATTTACACCTTATGGTATTATAATCTACCTGTACAAAAGTATAGAGAAGGCCATGAGACAACATTTAGACACTTATGTGAGAAGTTAAATGACAAAAAAAGGGTGCTCCACCTTCTGGATAAGTATTTTTAAAGCTTTCAGTGAGATGTTTGGAACTCAGTTGGACCCCGGCCCGCCCTCCTCAAAGTCACTAATGATTTCCTCCTCACCCCAGACTCTGGTCACCTCTCAATTCTTGTCCTTCTTGACCTTAGAGCATCTTTTGACACAATTAACCACACAATTCTCCTCTCTCCGCCTCGAATTCTTGCTCAGTAAGGCGTCCCCCAGGGTTCGATGCTTGGTCCCCCCCAATTCATCCTTTACATGCTCCCCCTTGGCAACATCATTCACAGCCATGGTCTCAACTTTCACTGCTACGCTGATGACATCCAACTCTACATCGCCACTACGTCCATCACCACTGAAACTCACTCCACTCTGACCACCTGCCTCAACGATATCAAGTCCTGGATGCAAATCAACTTCCTCAGACTGAACTGTGAAAATCCTGACATGATCATCATCGGTCCCAAATCCCTCACGGAAACCTCTCACAACTTCTGCCTCACCACTGATAATTCCACTCTGCATTCCTACCCACACATCTGAGACCTTGGACTTGTTTTCGACAGCAACCTCTCCTTCGAAAAACATGTCAATCGAATCACCAGTAGTGCCTTCCTCCACCTGATAAACATAGCTCATCTCCACCTATCACTCTCCCCCTGTGCTGCTGAAACTCTCATCCATGCCTTCATCATGTCCAGAATCGACAACTGTAGCAGCATTCTTCATGGTACACATAAATAAACTCCAGTACATCCAGAACTCTGCAATCACATCACCCCTGCACCCCTCCACAACCTCCACTGGCTCCCTGTCCCACAACGCATCCAATTCAAAGTCTTGTCCTCACTCATGAAGTCCTCCATAATCGTGCCACACTCCCTCCTGCAGTCTCCCCTCTTCTGATGCCAACCTCGTGGCTCCACCACTCAGGACCAAGCACCAAACCTGGGATGACAGAGCCTTCTCCATAGCCGCCCCCTCCCTCTGGTTCTCTCTCCCCAATCTCATTTGAAACTGCACTGACTCATCAAAACTCATCTTTTCAAACCGGCTTTTAATGAGTGAAATATGTTGTGTGTATTTTACTGTATTCTATTTTATGATAGTTTTTTAACTAAGTGTCTTTGAGTACCATGAAAAGCGCTTTAAAAATAAAATGTATTATTACTGTATTATTAAGCCAGTCTGCACACTGTTTGGACGTTGAAGGAATCCCGTGCTACGTGGTCAGAGCTTTCACTGCTCTCCTGACACGACATTTGATCCCTCTAAATTGGATCAATGTGCTCCCTCATCCTTTTCTCACTGGGTTAGAAAAAATCAAATACACACTCAAACCTTTATGAGGATATGGAGTCCCTCTTTGGACTTTTTTGATTCACTACAGGGATCCCTCGATAAAACATAAGGCACCACTCACCCTGTTTCTTTGGGGGTTATTTTTGTTGTTTTTTGTCTTTTTATGTTTTTGTTTTCTCTTTTCTTTCCCTTCCCCCCTCTTCCTATATTTGTTTGAATAATTACCTCATCATTTGGGAGAGTTCTGTTAGTTTGCCTCCTTTAGATGAATGTATCTTGTAACCTGATTTCAATTTGTCAGTATAATATATATATATATATATATACATATGTATTTATATGTCTGGTGAACAATGTTTGTCTGTAGTCAGGGGAGGAATGGTTGAATTGAAGCCAAGTACACATATTTTGTATCCTTTTTTTGTGGGATAAAGACACTGAAAATCAATGAGACATATTTACAAAAAATTATGATAAAAAAGGTGAACTTTATTTTTGTATTTATTTTTTTTTTTTATTTCCACAAGAGGAATGGTTGATTTGAAGCCAAATATATATGTGTTTTGTATTTTTTATTTATTTTATTTAATTTTTTGAGGGATAAAAACACTGAAAATCAATAAGATATATTTACAAAAAATAATGACAAAAGAGGTGAAATTTATTTATTTATTTTTTGTTTCCTCAAGAGGAATGGTTGATTTGAAGTCAAACATATGTGTTTTTTTTTTGTTTGTTTGTTTTGGTTTGGTTTTTTTTGTGGGATAAAGACACTGAAAATCAATAAGATAAAGTTACAAAAAATAATGACAAAAAAGGTGAAATTTATTTTATTAAAAAAAAAAAGTTTTAATTTCCACAAGAGGAATGGTTGAATTGAAGTCAAATATACGTGTTTTATATGTTTTTTGTGGCATAAAGACGCTGAAAATCAATGAGACATATTTACAAAAAAAATAATGACAAAAAAAGGTTAAATTTATTTAATTTTATTAATTTTTATTAATTTTCACAAGATTTTTACAGGCTTCGGGTTGGTGGTAAGTGAATGGTGAGTCTCAATTTTTTATTTTTTTTTAGGCCCCTGTGTGCAATTTTGCCCTATTACATATCATTTATGCAAAAAAATGTAATGCACAAACTGCAGTTTAACATGCAACTGCATATTTATCATGCAACCCAAATGCTCTGTAATCAACAAAACTACTGTATTCCTATAATGATGCTATAGTGACCTCTGGATTCTTGAATGACTTCTGAATGTTTATTGAGATATTTTACTTTATTACCTATATCTCCAAAGCCTAAAGCACTGAATCTATTGTTATTGTATCTAAATTATATCTTTCTAAAATTAATTTCAGGGTTCATATAAATCTCTCTGTAACGTTTTGTGGATTAAACCGTGAAGCGCGTCGCATGGTCCAGCTTGTATTCAAACAAACACGTGCACTGACAACACGCATGGCGGCACGTTTTGAAGGCACAAACCAGCGCTCTCATATTTGCCCCTATTTGGAAATACGCACCGTGCAGGCGGGAGGTGTGTTCGATTACAGCCGCTGCCGCGCGGTGCCGTTACGCGCCGTGTCCAGCAGAGGGCGGCACAGAGCGGCTCCTCCAGCGCCGCTCAGCACTGAAGCTGCGACCGACTCAAGCGGACTGCGTCAAGTCAGCCGGATTTATCAGCAAGAGACCGGAACATGGGTGATTTTTGCCTTCAAAATAAAGTGCAATATTATCGCGTAAAATATGTTTTAAAAAGAAAGCAGGTATTGTCAGTTAGAAAAAGCGGGTAAACTATGAATCTCATTATGAAGCTTAACAGAAACATTAAAAATGCATGTTGTATTTTTCCTATTTTATATGTAAAACCATAAACTGCATATAAAAGGACATAGTTGAGAGCTGACATGGTGTGGCAGAAAAAGTACTCTGACTACAGTGGTTAAAATTTGGGCCTATGTGGAAAGACTAAATTAAGTATATCCAATATTTGTGAATCACAACAACAACATAGTTTACCACATGCCAGCCTAAATAGGTGATCTTTATTGTGGAGTACAGAAGGATGAAAAGTGTGGGTTGAGTTTCTCGACTCAAGTGTAGGTCTACAACAGGGGTGTCAAACCCACTTTAGCTCATGGACCGGATCAATGAAACCATCGCAAAATAACCTGTAAATACCAACGGCTCCATTTTTTTCCTTTTCTTTTCCTTGTAAACAAGCACAGTACTTTCCTGTTATAAAACAGATGAACAGCCCAAGATGTCTTCAGAAAAATAAATGTAATTTCAATAATATGTCTCAGTTTTACAGATTCTTTTTGTACCGCACCGCTGGTTGATAATATTTTGTACAATGGTTAATATCAGTACGTATTTAGTGTTGTTTTTTTGGAGGAGTAAAGTCTGGTCAGGGTGTAAAGGCCTGTGAAGCAGCTCCTCACTCTTTAACTTGCTCCTAAACTGTCACACCACTCAGCCTCATCATCCAGTGGGCTGGATTGGACCCTTTGGCAGGCCGGTTCTGGTTGTATGTTTGACACCCCTGGTCTACAACATTCAAGAGCACAAGGATTTATTTGTCAACTACTCATATATTGCAATAAACAACATTAAAGGTCCAGTGTGAAAGACTGAGAGGGATATAATGGCAGAGACTGGAATAACACAAGTATGTTTTCTTTGGTGTATTTTTACCTGAAAATAAGAACTGATGTGGTATCGACATGTATATCTACACAGAGAGCAGGTCCTCATCTACGGAGCCTGTCATGCTGCGCTGTCTCGTTTCTACAGTAGCCCAGAACAGACAAACAAAACACTGACCATTCACATTTTTGGGTTTTCACGTCGGCCACCATAGTCAGTAGTCCCTCTGCAACACGCAAAGCTGGTAAAATATTTACTTACCAGTTCAAATCACCTGGTCCATCTGTTTTGGAGAGGAAGAGACCTCAGCGAGTAATTCACCCTCTGGTAAAAGCCACCTAAATAATGACCTTGGATCTGTCACACACAGATTTGCTGCAGCACTGGTTGGGCTAACTTAAAGGTCCTATACAGTGAAAAGTTAGCTTTCCGTGTCGTCTTTGATATAAAGCAGGTATAGGTGCTATATGAAAACTGTGAAAGTATCAATCACAGAGAAATGCAAGCAGTCTGTTTTCAGGAACTGTCTGTAAACAAGTCGTCAGGATGTCTGTGAAGTTGTGATGTCACAACTATACTACATAGAAAATTTCAAACTTAAAACAACGGACTGACTGTATGATGAACTGAACAGTTTGTTAATTAAAGTAGAAATACAACGCTCAGTGTATTTGAACAACAGGGGTCTTATTTTCGTGTAGAGCATCAGATTAGATTTACGAATGCAATGAAAGGTGGGGTTCACCCTGGACAGGTCCCCAGACTATCACAGGGCTGACACATAGAGACAGACAACCATTCACACTCACATTCACACCTACGGACAATTTAGAGTCACCAAATAACCTGCATGTCTTTGGACTGTGGGAGGAAGCTGGAGTACCCAGAGAAAACATGTGGACTCCATGCTGGGGGGCTTCCCCACCTCAGGGTTTGCCCCCTTTTATATTATTTGGATATACGTCATAGTCTGTGCCTGTGTAATTTAATGTGTGATTCAACCATAATTATTGGATATATCAGTACATAAGATCTCATAAGATAGATTGCACACAGGCCCACTGTGCAGGTACTGTAGAGCAACAATGGGAAAACAATGAGTGTCACAAAAAATGAGTAAAGCTGCTCATTTGAAATGGTTTTCATTTTTAAAAGTACTTACCGTAAAACTTAAAATTAAAAGCCTGCTCCCAGTTAGACACCCTAGTCCCTTTTACTAGCCCTGATGTGGCTACACATTTTGACAGATAAAGGCCTGTTTCAATTAGAGGCCTGGCAGTTCATTTTTTTCGTAGAAGTTCTTCTGATGTATAAAAGCAGGTTGTTGGCTACCTCAAATTATTTCTCCTTGGCTGGATTACCCTGTCAGTTATTCATATTTCTTTAGTCCGTAAGGGTCCTCAGCTCAAAAGAATCAAAAGGGTTTTTCATAAAAATTAATCCAAGTTGTGAGTATTGTTTTAACAGGATAAAGTGATGTTGTGTCGGTGTGTCTTCGAGTGCCGTAAAGGCCTGATCACACAGAGCACTCCAGTTGAAATCACCCCACTTCATCTCTTTTTACATCATCTCTTTTTTTGTCATCTTTTTATCCCATAGTCTTACGTGATGATTTGAGAGGCAGGGCCATCTGTTGTGATCATGACAAGTTTACAGTTGGTAAACAATGGAGGAGACACTGGTGATAGCAGGTCGCTGGATAACCAGAGCTATATGTCCTGATGTTAGACAGCAGGTTGTCACACTGCCCTGTGAGTCATCCGAAAATATGCCTGGAAACGTCCATCATGGAGGCGAAGCTCCTGGACCAACTGGTGGGACTCCCCATGACGCACCCTCTTTATTAGGGTCTCATGTACCCACACAGATCTCTGCTGCCCTGAGACTGACATACTATTTAGTAACAGACTCTTACTCTCAACCAGAGCTACAGCAAATACCCTGTGTCTGAACATTTTAGGAACTAGATACTGATTACTGTGAAGTTAAAAAAACAGACAAACAAAAAAACATAAGTTTGATTACACAGGAAGGTTAGCGTAAGAAAAATAAAGGGTCGCGATGGAGTGGTTGCCATGAGGTGAGGTGCGCCTGGCATTTTGCACCCTGCAAAATGCAAATGAATGATTCATTATCGATATATTATCTGAGGCCTCATTTTTACACAAGTAATATTCATACTGATTTAAACAAATAATTTAATTGTATTTCCCAATCTTTGCGGAGCAACACTTTTGGGTGAAAGGAATTAAAGGCCTGTCTCATATCAGCCACACTGCCTTCAATGGGACCTTATCAGAAATGACCTGGCCCAGAATCGGCCTGAACTCGGCACGCCAGATTAAATTAGCTGGGCTTTATCCGGTTGCCTGACTCAGCTGAGACTTGGTATGGATGACGCCCCAGATTCGGGCCAAATCAGCTGGCCCAATTCCGGCTGCCGACACTGCTATCAATGGGACCTTATCAGATATTACCTGGCCCAGAATCGGCCTGAACTTGGCATGCCGGATGAAATTAGCGGGGCTGGGTTTGGTTGCCTGACTCGGCATGAATCACACCCCAGAACTGGGCCAAATCACCTGGCCCAATTCCGGCTGCCATCACTGGGCCATTATCAGAAATGACCTGGCCCAGAATCGGCCTGATCTCGGCATGCCGGATGAAATTAGCCGGGTCAGGTTTGGTTGCCTGACTCGGCTGAGACTTGGTATGGATGACGCCCCAGAGTCGGGCTGGGGAAAAAAACATTTCTTCTGCTTGTCTCATATAGAGGCTTAATTTCACTGATTTAAACAAATAATAGCCAAGGCTATTAATTGTTTCATGGTACATGGACCCTACAAAAGAAATGGTACCAAAGATTTTTTGCCTCCCTACTTGGTGCCAAATCCTGGTCCAGGATTTAGTCCAAGCCCATGGACTAATTCATAAACATTGCGCATGAAAGGTGAGTACTGTTCGCACAAGTGTGGAAGTGTTATTATTGTGCACAAAGGATGAAAATGATCCTATTTGGAGCTTATAATCAGAATAAATTCCACAACAACCATCAACCAAAGCTGCGTTTTATTCTGAAATGCAACAGGAAGTCGCCTGACTTTGCCCAGCTGGCTTGATTACGCGTCTCTTTGAGCGCGCTAGCTGTCAGATAGTGGAGACAGACGGAGAGAGAACACCCACCCTGGTCGCTTCGTCTTTCTATATCAAACCCTCCTTCACTCGGCGCCTCCTAAAAGGCATTTCACCGCTCCAACGGCCGTGTAGCTGCTGGGCGGACCCGCTTTTTTAAAAACGCACATTTAGCGCAAAAATAACCGCGTTTTTTTAAATTAATTTCTCCGGAGCTGATAAAGTAAAAGAAGCGAGAGACAGGGGAGAGACATGGCCACGACAACCTGTACGCGATTCACAGACGAATATCAGCTATACGAGGAGCTGGGGAAGTGAGTATCAGCTGTTGGTGATGCGTTTGAGTCAGGTCTGGTTGCTGCTTTCCGGTGGGGCTGTGTGTGAAGTGTCTCTTGGATGAACGGTTGTGTTTCCAGGCTGTGCAGAGCAGAGCTGAGCGACTCTGCAGGCCAGCAGTGCTGTGTGTCTGCTGACTGTGTGTGTGTGTGTGTGTGCTTTTTCGGGATGACAGCTCTCAAAATACGCTGCTCTCTCCCTCTCTGCACAAGTAAATGCCTCCCTGTAACACATGCTTGCTCTCCTCAGAACATTTTGTCATGTGTGTGTTTCGAGACAGTCACGAAAAACTTGCGCAAAATGCAGCAGCACTTCTAATATTTGCAGTTACACGTAAAGATAGAGGAAAACGTGGGGTGTCAGATGTGTTGCGGTGCAACCATTTGAACCACACATGCAAAGAAGGCAGCTGCGGTTCATATTTAGTATTTTCCACCCTGAGTAACAGTTGCATGGCCTTTATGGAGAGCTGGGGTTCATAGATCTTCAGATGTGGTGAATACACTGAATGTGCACGGAAATGGACTATTTTTGGTTGCACACATGACAGTTTCTGGGCGGTAGAAAATTAACTAATGTTAGAAAACAAAGATCTGCACAAGGAAATGCATTCTTGTACATGCTCTTGATGTTTGGTTGTTGTCTTTTGGACTTGTTTCCTCTGAATTAGTGTCATCTAGATGCACACGTTTTGTAGTTTCACAGCTACTCTGCACATACTGTGAAGGAGTGACAGCTGCCGCTTCCTCAGGAGGCTCTTCTGCAGCAGTGTGGTGGCAGATAACACAAGATATGACATTGTGCACTTGCACCAGGCAAAACAACTCCCATCCATCTCCATTCATAAAGCTATTGTTACTGTACATGCAGCGTATCTAATGACTGGAAACAGACACAAGTTTCCATATCAGTCATAGTTACAAAGACAGCTGTGCAAATAATCCAGCAAACTATGAAAAAAGACATTATAGTTGTATTATTATTATCAGTATTACTGTCGTTCTCAACAAACAAATGTAATTATACTGCAGAAAAATCCACTGTAGGGCCAGAGGAGATTAAAAAGTAGCAAAATGGAGTTTGAATTTCATGAACTCAGTCAGTACTCGCTGTGTCCATTATCAACTAGCAACTGTTAAACTAAATCACTCTAAATGCATTATACTAATGTTATAATAGAGGGAAAACAAGTTCAGGAATGCTGCGTAAAAGTCGTGTCTGAGCTTCCTACACAGTGAACAGGATAATTGTAGTAATATCATAAGATTTAAAATGAACATAAGGGTTTGTAAGGTCACCAAACTCGCCTCTGAACACTGGAGACATTGTTTGAAGCTGTAGTTTGTACTTTTTATTTTTTAAAAAGTAACTTTTTTTTCATATTTGCTGAAATTGTAACTACCCAGGCAGCCAAAATGACCTGGCCCAGAGTCGGCCCGAACTTGGCATGCCAGTTTAAATTAGCTGGGCCAGGTTTGGTTGCCTGACTCGGCTGAGACTTGGTATGAATGACGCCCCAGAATTAGGCCAAATCACCTGGCCCAATTCCGGCTGCCATCACCGGGCCATAATCAGAAATGACCTGGCCCAGCATCGGTTCAAACTCAGCATGCTAGATGAAATTAGCGGGGCTGGGTTTGGTTGCCAGACTCGGCATGAATCACAGCCCAGAACTGGGCCAAATCAGCAGGCTCAATTTTGGCTGCAGACACTGCCATCACTGGGCCATTATCAGAAATTACCTGGCCCAGAATCGGCCCGATCTCGGCATGCCGGATGAAATTAGCCGGGTCAGGTTTGGTTGCCCAACTTGGCTGAGACTCGGTATGAAGGACGCCCCAGAGTCGGGCCAGATCAGCTGGCCCAATTCTGGCTGCTGAAACTGCCATCACTGGAATTACAAGAAATGACCTGGCAGGGTGAAGTTAGCTGGGCCTCATCTGGTTGCCAGACTCAGCTGAGACTCAGAATGGATGACGCCCCAGAATCGTGCCAAATCAGGCCAGATAATCTGTGGGAAAAAAATCATATCCTCTGCCTACTCTACAAGTGTCCTAACTTTTTTGAACGGGGTCAAATAAGATCATGTAAAAACACTGGGGGTCAGCTGCTTCTTGCATTGTGTGGATACGTCATGTTTGTAGTCGACCAATGAAGATGAGTTTACATATCACCTTGGGTTGGTCCTTCACCTTCTCAAAATGATCCCACACTTTGGATTTCCTGCCCGACATGTTATTAACTAGCCTGTGGAATAACCACAGGTACCAGCCCTGGAAATTAGGGGCCGTACACATGCTGCGTCTTTAACCACCTGGAAAACTGTGAGGTCAGGGCGCTGGGCGCTACTCTTGTGCCTTTTTTGTTGCCAGCTTTCAAGAGTGCAGCGGCAGTTGCGTCTGAGATCACTAAGCAATCTGAACAAGCACCGTATCATAACCTATTTACCTGAAATCCTGAGTGCAGAGCTGATCTTCTTCCAGGAGCTGTTTATAAGTGTGTAGGCCTATCGTCTGTGGGACAGATGTAAAGCTCTGGGTAGCCCTGCACTAACATGATCAACTTCTTCTGTTAATTTATCAGACTGAATATTTACAGAAGAAGGGAAAGATATCTGTCGGCTGTGATTGGTTTGTAATGTGACTCCTGTCTGACTGCTGAGCGTGGCCACTTCCTGTGTCTGTCCTTTCAAATTAAATTCCCACATGGTCCAGTCATATAGGTTTAGATTATTTCATGTTTCACGTTTTTGTTTTGTTGTCTGCAACTAAGCGACCAATGAAATCTTGCTGGTGTGCTGTGGTAGATTCTGGCAAATGCCATTAGAAGCAGTAGCAAGAGGAGGTGAGGCAGGATATTTTCACAGACTATCTGTCTCATGAACATCTTTCAGAATATAATGTTTCCATAAAATTACTAACTGGTGCTTTAAGTCTCTATATTGCAGCATTATAGTTACTGTATTGTTATGACAGGGCGGAGGAGGAAGTCGAACAATTGAGAAATCACTCCTCATCAGGCGCACATTGTTTACATTGCTGCAGTAGAGTGTCATGGGTCTCGCTGCTGTTGTTTGATTATTATGCATATCACTTGTTATTTAATGATAGCTTGATTGGCTCCATGCTGTTTAGCCAGCCACCTCTGGGATGATAGCTGCAACGACAACAACAAAACAACCAAAATACTTAAAACTGCAGTGTGCAGTGTGTGTCGTATTCTTATGTGGGTTTTGTTGAACTGGGAAAGAGGCTGGATCACTTACAGGAGTTTATGTGTTACCCTCAATTTGTGGGTTTCTTTACAGAATGTTTTGTTACTTACTGTAATGTATATTAATCCTGTAAATTTTAGATTAACAAGCCAAACATTTTGCTGACAGTGCCTCAGAAATAATTACTTTATATGATCCTGGTTGTGAATCAACAAACAGCAATGATTAAGATCATGTATGATACATTGAGTTTATTTTAAGACCTGTACTTTCCTTACTACTACTACTACTACCTCCTTCTGCTTTTATCAGAGGTCTGCCATGTTTCTCAAAATGCATTTTGAAAACCTCCATAGAATAAGCATACATTTTGCTTGGTTTATTGTCAGATCACAGCTCTAAATAGACAAAATTTTGCACAAGAGTTCACTAATTAAAAGTTTTAAATTGATTTTTTTAGTGTTTTTGTGCCCTAAACTGTCTGCATGTAGGGCTGGGTGATGTGGAGAAAATTAAAAACCAAGATACTGTGACAATATTGTAGCGCTGATAATAAATAATAATAAATAATCATCAGTAACATGGCTTTAAGTGGGAAAGGCAAATAATATATCAGCTAGCACAGTCCTGTAAGTTGAGAAAATTACATAACTTTCCTGTAATACAGCTTTTAAAACCAGGAAAAGACAACCCTTAATGATATCACCATATCCAAAATCTAAGATGATATCTAGTCTCATATTGCAATATCAATATAACATTGGCACATTGCCCAGCTCTGCTTGCATGATCAGGTGTTCTGCAAGAAGTTTGTAATTTGCAGGGTTAGAAAGCCTCCAAGATGGCCGCCTGTAGACACTTACACTCATATTTAAAAGTGGTTTAAGGCATTTTATGTTAAGGTCCAATGTGAAACACTTATTGGGATATATTGGCAGAAATGGAATGTAATGTAGTAAGTATGTTTTTATTAGTGTATAATCACCTGAGAAGAAGAGTTGTTGTGTTTTTGTTACCTTGGAATGAGCCATTTATATCAACATAGGTAGCAGGTCCTTGTCCATGGAGACTGCCATGTTGAACCGCCATGTTTCTACTGGGGTTACAACACTATACCAGTTTAAAGGTATACTATGCTATGAAAATTGACAGTTACCGAGTACATTTGCTTATCTATGATATTTAAAAAAAACATATAATTGGATAGAGAATCTTACTTTTATTTCTCAAATTTTCAAAAGGGAGACTTTTTACACATACTTCCATTAAAAAATGTTTTAATTTTTTTTTACCGAAAATAACCCTCTAGTGGATTCCATGAAACTGTGATATTTTCTGAGACGGTTATCATATTGTGAAATCTCATACCGTTGCACCTTCATGTTCCTACAGTGGCCCAAAACAGACAAACCAAACACATGCTCTATATAGGGCCATTCAGTTTTTGCATTGACCACCGTAGTGAGAAGCCCCTCCGCTAGGATGGCATCCAAAAAACACAGTATTTATTTATTTATTTATTTTCATAAAACTTTTTGTTTGTTTGTTTTCATTACCTGGTCCGTTTTTTTGTTTTTGTTTTTTGGAGAGGGAGAGACCTCTGCGGATAACTCTGAAGGAATTCTACTCGGGAGAAGTTCAGCTGGTTGCAATCTGCAGTCATAGCTGGACACCTCTGAATCTCCCTAAATTTTACACACTGCTATTTTAAGGTATATTTTTAGGTGGTAACAGGTCTTGATGGCAGCTCATCTGACATCTTCAGGAGCAGGTGAAACTCGTGTGTGTAGCTAGTTAACAAACATTAATTACATTTTAATGCCAAGAGAAAGAAGAAGAAAAGATTAAGGAATTTTTATCAAACTGCAATATTTGACACAATAAGCAAAGTTTTTCAATTCAGATAAATTTTGGTTGACGACTGAATCCATGAAGAGACATATACGTGAACTTAAACAACAAAAATGTTTATTTTTCATTTCGCCAGAGAGTTTGTTAATTTGTCAGGTGTTGGCTAGATAGCAGAGAGGTGAGTTAGGAAGTAATGAATTGAGAAATGTATTTTGGTCATGACACTAGGTCACCATTTGATGTCAGCAACAAGTTTTTCAGAGCCACCTTTCAAGCGTTACAGGTGAGTGTTTGATACTCAAAACGTATGTCTCTGATGGGCTGTTGTCTTATCTAGATATGTGGAAAAAGCCCAGTATGATAGATTAGGTGGTGGTCAGCTATAAATGGCTGGTCGTCTGCCACACTGAATGCTATAGCAGACACCAGGATCAGACTGATATACAACATTGCATCCCAGCTGTGCTCAGCTCACCCCTTAAGTAATAAATATTGTTAGCAGGGAAGGTTTTGCCTGCCTAACTCCAATATATCTCACACCCACTGAGACTTCCCGGCTCTTGATTAAAAAATACATTTGTGAAGAATGCAGCAGATCAAATGTGTAGGCCCGGCTGTGTTCAGATAAATCTGAGCTTCTGCACAATACACTCCAGTCAAAAGCGCTGGCTTTGAAACTCTCTGTGTGAGCGGGAGAGACTAATCTGTATGCCCTCGCTGCACTGCAAAATATCTTTCATAGACCAATCGTATTATTCAGCCAGTCACATAAAGCTTGAAGGAAAGAGCGCAGGTGTGAATGGCTTGGCATCCTCGTGATAACGCTCTCCGTGACTTTGTAATACTAATCCAGCATCTGAGGAGAGCTAATTGTTGCGCGCTCACTCTCTAATGGTGTCACTTTCTTAGCAGGGCTTGTGACATTTAAGCTTCGTGCCTTTGCTTTAGTATGTCTAGCCCATTTATTACAAATCATGTCTGCCGTACTAAACTGCGAACACCACAGCATGCTTTGAACAACGGATGGCCACAATGTTAATGACATAGTAAATGGGCTGAAGTATGCTGAAACACTGCAAAGGTCTTCCGTTTTTTTTCAGTGTTTTGCCATGGGGTTTCAAATTCATACTATACAGTTCATAATCAAGCACTTCTTTTATTTAATTCTTCATGCAAAATCCTTTAAACCCTGCATTTTATATGATTTTCACAATAATATGAACAGTCACACAGCCTTGAATGTCGCTTCCTGTCACAGTTACTCACTGAGAAAGAAACACACTCAAAGGGCACCTCTCAAAAGTCGTCTGTCCTTCTCTCACACAGCTGCCAGAAACAAATCTGTAATGGCAAGCAGAGCTTATGAAAAACTCCTCATCGTTTTTCTTTGTCTTTGATATCCTGTTTTCATCTCAGTTAGACTTGCAGCTTCAGAGTATAGATTTACAAATCCTAATTCTACAGTGCGTAAGTCTCCTACACCACCGGCAGCTTGCGAGACTGTAACAGCACACCAGAAGCTCAGAGTTATCCGGTTACAAAATACCCTTGACTGCTGAAGGCACCAATTTTTTGCAAAAATAATTTGCGGTTAATTTAATCAGTGCATGTCCATGTTTCTGGATGTCAAACCAGACTCTGAAAAGCAATCATTCATGACCTGTTACCCTTTTTAAACTGTGTATGTGTGTTAAAGCATTTTTAGCCCTGACGGTGGATACTTACCTCACAGAGTGTGAACTTTCCAGGCACAGCTGTGGAGTTTGGTGTCAATAATTTGTTTGTGTGTGGCTGGTGTCGCCCATGCAGTGCTTACACACAACTGTGTGTCAGTGAGGCTCTTGCTTTTGGGTCGTATTTCGCCACGGCGCACATGGTCACCACGGAAAAGCACTTTGTAAGCGTGTTGATTCTCTGGCACTACTTTAACCAGAGAGTGCCGATCCTGAGATAGGGCATGTCAAACTCAGCTTGTTTTTGTTGTTGCTGAAACAGTATTGAAATACCCTGGGGATTTTGCTGGGTTTTGTGTCCGCACACAGACAATTCCCCCAGTGTGTGCTCATCTAAGTCTCAGGCCAGCTGGTCTCACAACTTTCACCTTTGACCCTGACCTTGTTGGTTGGCTGTAAGGTCCTCAGTGTGGAGGCAGACCAGCGGCACCAGTCAACCTTTTGCTGTAAACAGTGGCAGTCAGACTGGGGCGGATCTAACGTTACAGGTCAGGGCCAGCCAAGGCTGTGAAGCTAGGTCTTTACTAGAACTACATTAATTGGTCAATAAGTCAATAATTAGCTTCTTAACTGTACCCCTCAACAAGTTCATGAGCGAGATGTAGAGGTGGACACCTATGTGAGAGACAATCCCCTCTATCAGATATTAACCTAAATCCTCTTCGCTGGTGAAAAGGATCAGAAAACTTTCTGTTGCTGCTGTTACAGAACGTCTGCCCAGTTAGCACGAGCTAACTTAGCAGTGGCTAATATCTGACACCGGGACGTTAAACATTCACAGCAAACTCGCACTGACACCGAAACGGCTTGACCTGCTAACAGTTAGCCCTGTCACTGTGGGTGCACAGGGTGGATAGACTCTCAGCGTCCTCAGTGTGGGGCTCAAACTCTTGCTGCACTAGTGTCATAATAAACAGAGAGAGATAGAAAAAGGAGGTGCTGAAGCAATATGCTATGCCTTACTCTACAGTGAAGTAAGATCGTGTTTATTTTAAATAGTGAAAAAAAGCAGTCTTAGCATCCTTAGAGGGAAATTTAGCAACTATTTTAAAAATCGTTTCTAGTCTTTTCATCATCAAGAAAGCCAAATGTTAACTGTTTTCATGTTTCTAAAATGTAATTAAGTAAGTATTTAATGTTTTTTGGTTATACATGATCATAAAGTGAATAAAATTGAATTTTTCGACTGCTGGTCGGATAAAACAAACCATCTAAAGACATCACCTTAGGCTCTGGAAAGTTGGACTGGGCATGTTTCTGTGCATTGTCTATTTTCTGACATTTTATTGACAAAACAGTGAAATGATTAATCAAGAAAATAATTGGAAGATTAATCGATAATTAAATAATTGTTAGTTGCAGCCTAGGGCTGAGGCTGCTGGAATATGCACTTTTTATGGCCAGATGCATCCAGAAATTCAGAGTTTCCAGCTGCAGTTTCATTAAAATTTTGAGTTATTGTTTGCCACAGTGGTGCAAGTTGGCTTTGGGATATGGACTGTAAAAAAAAAAATGGACATAGCCATTTTGAATTCACCCATTGGTTTGTGGACTCAAAGCGAACCGCCCTTAATTGCGTAACTTTAAGCTTAAAAAAAATGTACAGCTGTCATGAAGGGAGAAATAAGCAATATATGTAAACTGTTTTATGTATCAAAAAAAATTTAAAAATGTTTACCTATGCTGTAAAGTTTGACATTTTAAAATGGGTGTCTCAAGCGGGTGCTCAAAGAATTGCAGTTTTTAGCACTTTCATGTTGGCTTCATTTTCCAGCCCTGGAGGCTGCTGCTCGCTTTGGGTCAACATGCTAAAGGTTACATGAGGTGGCTGTAAGGCACTATACTTTGGTTTTGGACCTGGTGTGAGTGTGTGTGCATTATGACAAGCTTTTCAAGGTAAAGGACCTATCACTGATGATGGGTTTGTGTCTAAGAGCCCATTTTAGCCCTGTTTCTCACTCGCCACATACGTGCGTGTTACTTAGAATCTGCTGACTCTGGTTGAGGAGCCTCATGGGAGCCTATTAAGCAGACAAATCCTAGCAGCATCATCTTTTAATGTAGGTAGCTGCGCTTAACATGAGAGCAAGTGACATCAGGTCTGCTCACCGTTGGGCCCTGAAAAGTGCCAGCTGTGCAGAAAATGTTCTCCGCAAAACCCTTAGCTATAGTCATTAAGTGGAGCTGCGGTCCTTCACCGCTCTACTTGTCATTCATCAAGAAGTTGCAGGTGTGCTGATGATACCTTTCCATTAGCAGTTGATGAATAATCCAATTAGAGAAGCACGGACGTAATGTTTCGACTGATAACAATGCACCAAAGCTTACTAAATGTTTTTTTCTGTTTTTACAGGGGAGCCTTTTCAGTGGTGCGCAGATGTGTGAAGCTGTGTACAGGACAGGAGTATGCCGCCAAAATAATCAACACCAAAAAGTTATCTGCAAGAGGTAAGCACATCCATATTTCAGGTTTTTCCATCACAGGTGTTGCTAATTTCTTCATAACACAAGATATACAAGGGCTGAGACTAGTGTCCTGTGTGTGTGTGCTGACTGGTTTGTATAGTGGGGTTTCAGACAAAAGGAGCATAGTTGAATTTCACGATCATTTCACATGCTAAAAGTACAAGGCGCAACCATACAAGAATGACTCACTTGTTCATAGTTTCTCTGTCCCAGTGGTCACCTCCCCACCTACAGTGTAGACAGTTATATAAGTGATATCTAACAGCAATTACCCTCTCAAATGGTGCTGCGTAGGACAACATTTTTATCACATTGGGGTCTGTGTATGAGAAAAAGAGGACAATGGAACAGTTACAGAAGTTTGTGACAGAAGAGGAGAGCTACTACTGTACTGCAGTGGCCCCACTGTGGGCTACTCTGAACACCAGCTTCACCTTTTACACTGCCCTTTTCTTCAGTTATACTTATTCTGATTGAAGGATTCTCTGGTTTTAATTCTGTGTAATGTCCCATGGTTTCCATTTCGAACGGGCTCTCAGGCTGTCTAGGGGAAGCACGGATGACACAGGGCTGTAATCCACCTCCTCCTTGGGTCTGATTCCCGTAAGCGGTACCTCCCCCTAGGTCCAATTGGCCTTGCTGTTTGTAAGTGCATTCTTGCCCTAACAGCTCGTACTGGCTGGTTGGAGCTCCTGCAGAGTATGGGATGGAACTGGTGGGGAATGATAAGGCTTCTGCTTGGTATGCTGTCCCAGTTAAGCACAGCGTTTCCCAGGTAGAGTTGGCAATAAGCAGCTGCAGTGTAGAGAGGAGGGGAAATCCAAAATATGAGAAAACAGGCAAAATCAGCAAAACGACTGCATGTGACCATCTCATACTTAGGGTGCTTTCAGACCTAGAGTTGTCTTGCTTTGGTCCGAATCAGGGACTAATATTTTTGTATAATTGCCTAGAGTTTGTTTGTGTTCTCACGGCAGAATTTATAAGCGGACCAGTTAAAATGCCTTGTGTGAGAAAGCTGCTCGTGATTGGTCAGAATTTCCATGTGGGAAAAATCCAGGAAGTAAAGAAAACGTTGAAGAAGAATACACTTACAAGATAAATGTGACACTTTCTAATGTCACAATGGAGGGACAACTACGCAGGTTGATTTTAGCGCTGCTCATCGTGGACTATATTGCTGTCATTGTTCATTTGAGTCAAAGCATACAGTTTGAAAACGAGGCGCGACTCCAACTAGAAAACAATGTTTTGATGCATTGGATGTGCTGAATGTGCATATTAAGGCAGTACAGGAGGAGGCGTACATTAATAATCCTCCAGGACTGTAACATGCTCATGTTTAACCCAAACAATGTGTCATGTGACTGCAGTTGGTTCAGATCCAGGTCGGAACACGTTTGCACCACAAATGAACTGCACCAGAGTTTGTTTGTAACCAGACCGAGACTACCTCTTCAAGAAGGTCTCAGTCTGGTTGTTTTGGATTCTTTACCATGTTGGTAGTGCATCCCACCACAAAGCCGCTTTTAGGTATTTTTGTGTTGTTTGGTAGCGGACGTAAATTACAAAGAAGCACCTTGACGCAATGATGAATTGCTTTTGTGCTCGCTGTCTGTATGGTCGTCAGTAGAACTAAATATTTAATTTCTCTCAACTTAGGTGGCTGAAAGGTTTTCTCCTCTTTGAGTACCACTGAAGCATCCTGTAGCAAACGTTAATCTCTGTTGCTTTTCCTGGAACTTAAACATTAAATGATCACTGTGGAGAGAGGGATATTGTAAAAGCTCTAAAGGCTCTTAACCCTGAGTTCTTTAAAAGTGATTGCCTTTGAATTTGGTGATGGGACATTAAGCTCCTTCTACTGCTGCTGTCATTCTAAATAAATGGTCGAAGCTAAATGCTTCATATTTAGTAGAGTGTTTAAAAATGTTAATGTACTGTAGTAATGTTTTAATATGTAATTGTATTATAATGTTTTCGTAAACAAAAAAGATCTTTTAAGCACCTTAATTAGTGTCACATGCTGTGCAGCCAGTAACAGTTTAAGCCAAAGCCAAGGCTAAATGCCATGACCATGAAGACCAATCCGGCACCACAGTGGTCGCTGTGGCTCTTCACACCACCACTTGCCCAGTGTAAATCTCCTGCTGCCCCTCTAGCCTCGTAACTGGAGCCTCACTCCCGAGGCCCTGCCAGGTGGCTCCGCACTGATACTTGACTGTTACCCTGCCTTCACACACACACACACACACACACACACACACACACACACACACACACACACACACAAACAGGGCCACTGCTTGTGTGTGAAAATGTCGAGTGTGGTGGAAGAGGCATTTTAACAGGCATTAGCAGAGGGCATCAACCTAGAATGTCTGGTCATATCTGTTTGTCTCTCGCAAGTGTCAGTCTCAATCAGGACCGCATCATTTGTCAGTGAACCTGTTTGTTGTGTCAGTAATACTTTCTGTAGATGCGGATGATTTATGATAGTGCGCTCTGTTGTGATGACATGATGTGGAACAGGGATGTTTTTAAGGATCAGCCTGCTGGAGACAACGCGCACAGTTGTTTGAAAATGTTAGACTAGAGAATGCAGACACTTGGAAACAGTGTAGTGTTAATAAATAAATTAGATGATGATGTAATGCACTTTCAGCATTGTATTTCAACATACTATTTCCAGCCGTGGCAGACATTATTAAAAAGGAATATTGCCACCTTGACTCATGACATTTTGTGCAGTGAAAATATAAATGTGTTTTCTGTTTTCAGCCATTAAGAGGTTTTAAAAGGATGTGCGATATACAGACCGCTGTTTTTTTTTTAGCTGTTTCAGCTTTTGTTACTTATCCATGACCAAATATGTAATCTTTAAAGCAGGTATAATCAATATATTTGTAACAATGTATGAAGTGGCAAAGGGTCAGTCGTAGTGATGAACCCACAGACAATTATCAACTAAATTTGTGGCTCTTCTTGGCTTTATGGTGGTGAGTTTAATAGGGCTGCCGCCTAATAGTCGACCAAACATTAGTCGACCAGAAGGTCGGCAAGATTTCATTGGTTGCTTAGTTGCAGAACAAAAAAAAAAAAAGTGAAACTCTATTAGGAGCTGCCCCTTGTCATAAATCTAAACCTATATGACTGGACCATATGGGAATTTAATTTGAAAGGACAGACACAGGAAGTTGCCACACTCAGCAGTCAGACAGGAGTCAGGTTAATTTCCAGGGCTGGTACCAGCAGTTATTCCACAGGCTAGTTAATAACATGTCGGGCAGGAAATCCAAAGTGTGGGATCATTTTGAGAAGGTGAAGGACCAACCCAAGGTGATATGTAAACTCATCTTCATTGGTCCACTACAAACATGACGTATCATGTGAAACATGGAAGTAGCTACATGCCCATTAGCCCACAGCGTCATTAACATGCGGCTCGCTCAGTGTGTGACGTGCACTTGTAGATAAAATATAGGCCTATATTAATGAAGGTTCATTAGTACGGTTTGTATTTCTCTGTAATGTAGCACAGTGTTAACAATGTTACTGAGACTATTCTTTCTCACACCTTCAACTCAAACCACCAAAATATATCATTTCATCATTACATTAATATCCTAAACATGCAGGCGACTAGTCGACTAATGGCGCTAAATGACGACTATTGATCGACTAGAAAATTCTCAGTTGGAGGAAACCCTGTCGTCATTGTTTAGTTGTTTGGCGCACAACTTGACGTTCACTCTCACCACTGTCATGGCCTGATGTCCAGCTGCAGCATGCGACACACTACCTGCTCAGCACCACACAGCAAACAGGACACAGTTACAGACTACATGGTGGTCAGGAGTTGGTAGAGACCAAAACAGAGCAAATAGACAGTGAATTGGACCTAAATTTGCGAGTCGGGCAGACACACAACTCCAAGTGAATGACGGTGTTGCTGTGTAACTGCTGGACGTGTACATAAGCAACTGTTTGCTAACAAATGCGCCATATGAATTTAAAAGTGATGTGTCCATATTGTGTCACAGCTTGATTTCTGCTGCCCCAAGCTGCCAAAAAATCAGTTATCGCGGGTTTAAATGACTCCGTTTTTCCAACTTTCTTTAGTTTTTCTTTTCGTTCTCTTCTTCAAGTTTTTCGAGTGAATGTGTTGCGCTACTATTGTTACATAATATTTTCAGTGCAGGAATATATGTGTGTCCACAACATGGGAAAAAAAAACATAAAAGAAAAAAATTAAAGATGTCAGCCAACCTTTTCTACAATCTACATTGTTATTTAAATTCTGTGTGCCATCACCTGGGGCCGCAGTTATGTCACGCATGTCATATTTTGACTCTATGTCAGAGCAGCGAGCTGCTTTTAATGAGATTAAACCCATCCTAGATTATCCAGCTGCTATTAGCAGGAGGCTAACAGTTAATCCCAGCAATTGGCCTGACGAGACCTAAAGCAACACACGCAGACACACACAGAATAAATAATTCACCTTTACGTTGTGCTATCATTGGACCTATACATTTCACTCAAGCTGCTTTATCAGGGATCGCAGCTGCTTGCAGCTTTCCACCATATTTCTGAGGCACAGCATAATCTCCCTGCTTCTACATTTGATAGGAGAGCTGATCTGACCTGACTGGGTGGTGCGCGAGGCTCGCGCTGCGCTCCTTACTAATGGATGAGCCATGTTCTATGAAACAGCAGAGCAGCGTTAGAGCCGGCAGAGCTGCTGCATACTACTTCCACTCCAGGTCCTATTCATAGCTCCATGACCTATCTGACATGGGCTGCCACAGCCAGGTTTTATGGCCGTCAGGGTGACTTGCCGCTCTACTTTAGAAGTGGGATTTGGTTTAGGTGGCTTTGTTGTTGCGCTGTTTTTCAGGCAGCAGGTAAGGTCACTGAGCTTAGAGCCCTGGTTGCAGCAACTTAAGAGGAGCGTTTGCTCAGGACTGGCAGATGGAGGTGGAAGCCGAGGGGAGGGAGGGGTCATGCGAGAGAAGGCACCCCAGGCACTTGGCAGCTGAGGGCCATGCGCCTGTACGCCTACATGCCTTTAGCACGGGACTCTCATCTGACTCTCTCTTTCTCCCTGACACACACACACACACTCACACACACACTCAAACAGATATTCAGACAGACATAGCAGAGGAGCTGAGACTGTGATGCACTCTGTCAACTGCACAGTGAACTCTATCGGTAATCTATTACCGCCACAACAAGACAAATTAAAGACTGCTTATTACTGCTGATAATATTCCACACAAACACACACAGCCAGGGTTCTCCTCTGTGTGTAATGTCTTTCTGTCACTCCCGACTGACCTCTTGCAGCCCTGAAAAGGTTAATGCCTATCCAACACATGTCAACAGGAAATGTAGGACAGGTCTGTTGGGCAAGGCTTCCAGCCAATCACAGAGCTTGTTTGTTGGCTGTGATCTCTGGATAGGGGTTGCCAGAGGTTGCTGTATGGCCTTGTAATGTATCACGATGGAGAGTAGTTGTGTATATATACAGGTGTGTGTCTGTATGTGTGTGTGGTGTTTGAGATTTAGCTGCAATGCAGTAGCAGTGATCTGACCTGGTTTTGGCCAGCCAGCTTTGTGTCAATGTCAAATAACCAGGACAGATGTAGTCACCTCAGCTGAGTCCGTATTAAACCTTTGGTATTAAGCCTCATTATGAAGTCAGGTCACATTAGCTGGAAGTACAAATGTAAGTAAATCCTGATTTGTTATTTAACCATACTTTTTACTACAAATACGGCCTGCTTGTTTGTTAGAGCAGTGTTCACTTTTATAACATGAATATTTCATCACCTATGTTTTTAGCATATTTTAGGTTATATTGGACGATGACACAGAACGACACCTTTAACAGGCTCAGAGTTTTTCTTTGGTTGCTTCCTCTTAGTGTTGGGCACCTTTCACATTTGAACTGATATCGGTACCTGGAATTTGGCGGCAGTACCCAGTGGTATCTTTTTTCAGTAGTTAACTCCCTCTTTAATTTAATTCAGTTGTAAAAAATAAAACCAAACTTCCAGCTGCAGAGTTAAAGTGGAGGGCGTCTGTGGGATTATAAACTAGAGCAGAGTGTGCTGCTGTCTGAGCTCTGTCCAGAGACAGCACACTCTGTTCAGCCTAGGTTGCAAAATATAGATTGATATACTTATTCAGTGGCTTTTTATTGGGCATCAACCTCGCGTTTATCCGCATATTGTCGGAAGAAATAGACTTAAAGCGAAAATGTGCATTTCAGGTCGAGGTTACAGCCGTCAGACGCAGCTGAGCGAGAGGCCGCATGGAGCTGATGCAGACAGCTGGATGGATTAAAATGAGAGTGTACCTATTGTGTGTGACGTGTGAGAGAACGTCCGATACCTTGAGGTCTAGGTACAGTGTGTTTCCACCTAACGCTGCTGTGCTACTTTCCAGCTCCAGTTTTATTCTCTCCTCCATTGCCTAGACCAGTGGTTCCCAACTGGTGGGTGGCGGTCCAAAAGTGGGTCATAGGTCCATTCTGAATGGACCGCAAGTGTATTGAAAGACGTCAAATTTGTAAAGAACACACTTAATTTTTCAGTACGGTAAATTTCCGGCACAGAGCTTTTATTTTGAAATGCCATTTCCTGCTGTAGACTGAGTGACTAACAGACAGCTACCTGACAGAGACAGCAAACGTGCTTGACGACACGGCCAAACACAAGTATGACGCTGAATGTATTAAACTGTGTGGACCTTGAAATGACTCAGGGAGAAATCTGGATCCTGTGGCTGGACCAGTTGGGAACCAGTGGTCTAGATTGATGGCAGTCAGCTCCGGTTGCGGCATCGCAGCCAGAAAGCGGCACACTCTCTCACCAAAATGCGCTCTTTGGTACAGAAATTTGGCACTGATTGCTTAAACGTGATTTGGTACTCTATAGTGACGACGTAGTTCGGTCAGCACCTTTAAAAGTACCCAAGTACCTAACCCTACTTACTCGATCATTAATTCGTATACTGAATCGAAAATTTAGAGGCTGCATGATGACCCTATATCCCTCTGTCCTGACCGCCCCGACCACAAGCACAGTTCATACTCAACATTTCCCACCTGACAAGAGTCACACTGATGCTGCGAGTCAAATGTTCTGAACAGCGGTTATATCTGGCTGTCTTTGTGGCTGTCTTTTTACATCTCCTCCCCTCTTGAGACTTCAGTCCTCACTGGTGATGATTAACCCAAATTCATTCCTCTCCTCTCTGCTCCCCCAACACATAGACAGGCTTCACTGAATGCTGTCCTTGGGTTATCTCACTCGGTGAACACGGTGCTTATGTTCTTCTCTGCAACCTATCTCCTCCTGCTTGTCCTCTTATCTCCACTTCCTCTCTCCTTCCCCTCAGGACAAGTCCTCATCCTCCCTCCTCTCCCAGCACTCTCATTTCTTATTAACCTGCTGCATCGCTAGCTCAGGATTGTTATCTGACTGGCCGGCTGTTTGAATGACTGAGTAAATATATGAATTTTTAAAGCAGCATGCTCTACCACTGCTACATCACCACAGTCGCAAACTCACTATAAGGCAGCACCACACCAAGGAGGTTCTGGTCTGAGCCCATGTTTTGTCTACAAAAAAAGAAGGAAAACATTTTATCACTTGAAGAGAGAAGGCATTTTGAACACGTTCACTTTGAATTATCTCTTTAAAATCATGTATAATTGTTGACTGTTATATCCAGTTGCGGTATAAAAATATCTTTTACCATTTTGCAAAATTTAAGCTTACAACCAGACACATTTTAAGACTTTTAAAAATAGTGTGTTCACTGTAGATGCCTCACCTGCACTCATCACCACTTTAGTGGTGCTCACCTCTTAATGTCATAATTAGTTATGTACCAGATATATTAAAATTTAACAAGTCAACTATGCTGTGATTAACTTATGGTTAGATTTAAGCATAAATACCGCTTGGTTGTGGTTAAGAAAAGATCATGTTTTGGTTTAAAATACCTGAGTCCTGTACTACGAAGCCAGTTGAACCTACACAGGATATCTTTGCGTTATCTGGCTTGACTAACCCTAACGTTGGCCGTCTGGATAAAGCTGGTTTTCAGCTAGTTCAGTCAGCTCTGGGTTTTCCTGTCCAGCCTCGAGCTTGTTCATGTGAAAGAGGCGGGGGTGTTAATGACAAGCGACATCATCAGAACCATAAATGAAGTAGACTGTTTCATATGATATGAGATGAAACTGTACTGAAAGTGTCTGTGACCGCAAGACAGTAAAATGTCAGTGGTGCGGAGTGTAAAACATACTTTGTAATCTTATAAAAGAAGATGTAGAAACACTGAAAATACTATCCAAAAATTACCATCTGCCGAGGCTTAAATTATTTGTAGGTGTCATGTGACACGTTACATGTGACATTAGTATTTTTTGCTACTTATGATGATGAATATGTCACACGAAACACTTCAACGCAATGCCAGACTGTTTCTGCTACTGCAGGAAAGGGTGGGAAAGTACCCTTTAGTGAATGACTGATGAGGTCTGTCTGACCAAAATGTTACACTCATAATAATGGGAGCCATTTAACAGTGTATGCACAGATGTTTCCTTATTTTGGGCTGCAGTGATGGAATCAGAGTGTAAAATAGCAACACTATCACTTTGTTAAGTTAAAGTTAAAATGCTGCTAAAATCATGTGTTAAGTGTTACAAACAATCTCTCCATTTGTTAGAAGCTCTGTTTAAAGCCACTGGAAATAGAGCCCTGAAACAATGAAATGATTCTACTGACCAATAACATAGGCTCCTCTTTTTTACCTGAGACTCTGGACTTTCTTTCATGGATGCTTTTTTCTTCAGCGATCTGATTGGTCAGACATCGGGCTGTTGACAGGCTGTGATCCAGAGCAGGCTAACTGTTCAGCATAAGTTACCACAATAATTTATCCCACTAAAAAGAGAACCAGCTTCGTAGTATGAAAACCCAGAGTTAACTCTGGAGTCACCTTTTTAACTCCAAATCTTGATTTGTAGTACAGCTCTCAGGTTTTGGGGGCACAATCCCTGCTGGAAATGCAGCAGTTTCCCAAAAACAACCACTTCTCATGTCACTATCCCCAGTGGAAAAACAGTAATGAGTCGCTACAAAACAACCACACTTGGTGACTAAAACGCCACCAGAAACACAGCAATGACTCACTAAAACACAACCAGTGTTGTTGTCTGTTAATCTAGAACAGTAGAATGCAGCTTGGCAGACGTCTCGCCTAGGTGTCACTAGTGTTGTCACGATACCAAAATTCTGACTTTGACACAATACCTGCCTGACAAACATCTCACTACTGGTACCAACACAATATCAAGGGAAAGACCTAAAACGTCAGAAAATAATGTGACTAAATAGAAAACTAGAAAATGTGCTCAGTAGAGTGCAGACCTCAGCCAAGGAGGTGTGTTGAGTCATCGGTGTTCAGTCTACTTTCGACTAGTCTACTTGCGGTCCATCCAGAATGAACAATGTGACCCAGTTTCAGACAGTAGCCTACCAGTTGGGAGCCATTGATCTATCATATGTAATAATCTGTCGCTCTTGGAACAGCTTGGCATGTCTGTCAGTGACATGTTTTGCTGAGTTGGATATGCTAGCTCCCTCAGTCCCTGCAGAGTCGCTGTAGCTCAATCTATGCAATTCGTAGAAAATAAGGCTCTTGTTAACACTCTTTTATTCCTAATTCTTAAATGAAATGGGGTGTTTTTCCGTTTAGTACGGGTATACCATCCAATGCTAAGTGTCACACCATTTCTCATCAAGATCAGTGGTTCCCAACTGTTGAGTCCGTTGGGTCGTGTGTCCATTCTGAATGGACTGCAAATCTTTATTTCAAAGTACAGTGAATTTCCGGCACAAAGGTTTTATGTTGAAGTGCTGTTTCCTGCTGTAGAGTGAGTGACTAACAGACAGCTCCTTGACAGAGACAGCAAACTGGCTCGATGACAAGGCCAAACGGCAGTATGGTGCTGAATATATTAAACTGTGTGGACCTTGAACTAATGACTCAGAAGAAATCTGGATCCTGTGGCTGGACCAGTTGGGAACCACTGATCTAGATGATGTCAGCTCATAGTACATCACATCAGAAACGTTAATATCATACCTATGAAACGAGCAAATTGTAGAAATGTACATTGCCAGCATTTTCCTCTGGCGGTTGAGCTGCCATTCAACCACTCACCAGTTTTTATTCTCAGCATGTGCAAACTCCAAAGCAAACACAGACTAGCTGATCAGCTGGATTTGTATTCAGAACTACAGCTGCGGGAACATCAAATAAGACTATGATACCTGAGACCATCTTGACGATTCTCCACACTTCCCCTTACCTCCAGGTTATCTCACACAGTCCAGGCTGTGTTCCCTCTTTATGCGTAGTACTTGTGAAGTGCCGCCATTGTAAAACCTTGTATGAGTGGTCCACAATGGGCAGATTATCTGTCATTCACCGTGTTGGCTGCAGGTTTATCTCCCATTGATCCAGTCAGCCTGGAGTAAAGGACCTGAATAGAGACCTTCCTTGCTACAGAGCAGGCTGGTGTATCTCGTTTTAAGTCAAGTCTCCAGCTGTAAATCCCAAGACAAGTTCTTGATCAGTTTTCCAGTCTCAAAAGATGAAGCAAGGCCAGAAAGAAGGGCAGTTAATTGTGCATATTATGATTTTTATTAGCTTTATAATGACAAAATAATGCCGTGCCAGCATTATTGAAACAGTATGATTGATATACAGGCTTTACTTGAGAGCTCAGTATGTTAATAAGAAGTAAAGGATGGTGTCTTCCTTAAACTGATTAATGTTTAATAAAAACTTTTACCATTACATGTAGCTATGTACAGTAGTTTCCAGCGCAGCCATCAGTCATGCAGTCCTGCAAAGACGTGTAGATAACAAAGGCCCAGTCTGGCCATCTGGTAGACAAAGCTAAGATGAACCGTTGTTCTCACTCAGAGCCAAATCTGTTATTGCAAATAATGTCAGCAGATGCCACTGACAGAATGAAATACGATGCTTGTGCTCATGACATGTTTTCCGCCATTTGATATTGTAGTGTGATAAATAGCATATCTGGGAGCGTGTTATAGTTGGTCATTTTTTAAAACACGGGATTAAAAGTTCAGACAGTTCGGATTTTTTAAATTGGGGTTGTATGGGGTACTTATCTGTAGCCAGTAAATTACATACAGTAGATATCTGATGGCACACCCCCAGTTTGGAGAAGCGGCAGGAGTGCAGACAGGGAAGCTAACCGGCTTTACGAGGTGGGCGTCAGTTCTCCATCTATGCTCTTCTCCATTGACAAGAACAGCAAGTTTGTCTAGCAGAACACGGGAGCTGCAGGTCTACGGCTGCGTCGAACAGGTACAAGGGGTGACTGAAAAGTTTTGACCCTCAAGGAAACAAAACAAGATACCTATTTTTCGGTGCTTTTATTTTTCAACATAATCCCCCTCAAGGGCAACACACTCGCTCCAGCGGTGCTGAAACACCGTTATCTCA
This sequence comes from Cephalopholis sonnerati, assembly GCA_019142605.1. Lineage (NCBI taxonomy): Eukaryota > Metazoa > Chordata > Actinopteri > Perciformes > Serranidae > Cephalopholis > Cephalopholis sonnerati. Next base: position 36,935,069 of record JAGQAX010000007.1, on the reverse strand, counting down.
GTGGTCCCGGTTGGGACCCTACACACACTCTCCCTGCCACGCTTGAGTTCTTGTACCCAGCGTCTCACTGTGGCATATGAAGAGGCATTGTCATGTAAAGCACTGAGCATATCTTAGTGGATTTCAGATGGTGACATTCCTTTGAGATGAAGATATTTGATCACAGCACGATACTCCAGTTTCTCCATTTTCAACCAATCACTGACACTATTCACTTCAAGAATCTGCAAAAATAAAACAAAAAGAGTTCAAAACATGAACATGATTAATGATAATAAGGAAAGGTGGTAGATTGGACAAAGTTTGTCTCGTTGTGTGACTTTAGTGAATTCAAATTAGCCTGTTTAATCGCCAAAGTCACACATGAATACAAATGAAAGAACAAATTTATATCAAGGCTTCAGTTCCCCGTTGGAAATGACTTTACTATATTGTCAATATAGTGTACACTTAAACTGTTATTGACTTGGCAGTACAGCTTAACTTCTGTGTCAGACTCCAGCCTGCTTCTCCAAACTGGGCGCATGCTGCCTGACATCTACTGTATGTAATACACTGACTATGGATAAGTACCTCATACAGCGCCACTTCAAATGATCCGAACTATCCCCTTAGTCCAGTCAGGCTGAGTTTGGCTGGAGACAAAGCTTGGCAGTGCTTAGTACGGAGTCCGTAAAGGTGTGATCCTTCACGGACAATAGCCTCATTTGGGGTGCTAACTCATGATACTTCTTCCCTAATGATTAACAATTAAATTATTCAATGTATTTCTGAGAAGCTGTGAAGAGATACTTCTGTTTTTGAAATGTCATCACATCAACAGTGTCTGAAATACAGTTTGTAACACAGAAACAAACAAACAAATGGAAAAAAAAAAAACATTCAGTGTGTCCATAGCCCCTACAAAACCAAAGTGAAAAATTGAAGAATGAATCGATAGTGTGAGCAAAAACAAAACTAGAAGCAGGCGGTGGTGTTCAGTGAAACGGCAGCAATCAGCAGTGTTGTATTCTTTCAACAGAAAGACAGCAACCAGGCTTTGTGCATATTAATCGCCCTTGCATTTTTTTCCTCCTTCCTTCCTCCTTCTCCGTCCCCCCCTTCAACACTCCTCCACTCCTTTCTCCGCCTCGCTCCTCTCATCTTCTAAGACTATAATCACTGGGCTTACACTTCACTGTCACTCCTCAATGCCAGCGTGAATGTGTGCGCTCGTGATTTGCCAGTCTATTTGTGTGCCTGCATGTGCTGTACACGTTACAGTATGGGTACATTCGTGTGTTTTTAAGCCCATGCAACTTGTACATGTGTGAGCAAACACATGCATCTCCATGTTAATGCTCTCTGCTGTGCTCTGCATGCCTGCACATACAGGGTGGTCCACCCCCTTGTGTGTGTGTGTTCGTGTGTGTATGTGGGCTGGGATTGCTGCTTGCTTGATAACCATGGAATCATGGTTGGCTAGCATCATTAAGTTGTTATATAAGCACACACACACACACACACATGTAAATACATAATCTACACACATACGTAGTCTTCTCAGCAGACAATAAGTTAGTAGACCTGTACTCTGACTCACAGGGAATGATGTAATTATGTTGCATTCATACCCTGGTATATTTGTTTTGTTAAAATAGGATAAAAACTGTCAGTCACCAGAACGACCTGAAAATGCGTTGCGGGATAATGGAAAATCTGCCTGCGAATTTGTGTGAATTATCTGCGATGCTTGGTTCCATTTTTGTCAAAAGAAAAATAAATAAATTCCTTATTCTGAGAAGAGAAAATGGAGTCAAGCAGTAGCAGCGATGATCATGACCACCTTTTCCTGAGAACTAAGAAAAGAAGATGCTAGGTCCATCCAGTTTTGGAGGCATATGGAACATGGTGCATATCATTTACATCACCGTCGTCATCGTATCCCAGCTGCTGGGTGATCTCAAGCCATATGTCATCCTTTATTTGGTTGTCGAAGTAGTCGGCGCAGTGCTTGTTGTAAAATATAGGGTGTTGAGAAACCAAATTGACAAGACGTTCCCCCATTTTGGCTGCAAGCTAGTCATGACCGTGAGGTATGACGTGTGTTGGAACAAAGGATTTCATTAGTCAAACGTAGGCTATATTTCTGCAGGCAGAAATCTGCTGTCCAATTATTTTTTCCAATGCATGAATGTTCTGCAGGGGTGTCCAAGCATTCGTAAGAGCCCACACAATCAGTTTTGTTTTTGGTTTATTTTAATTTCCATGCAGTTTTTTTTGGACAAAAAGTCAGTGTTTTGTCTTGAGGATGCACATACAGGTGACACGATACATGATCTTGCTAGTGGTTGCACACTATTCCACTCAACTAGGTGTGGTCGCAATGCACTAGCAAAGACAGGGAAGAAGAAGACTGCTAGCTAGTAAACACGAATATAAACAATGCCGGTTTTAAAATATCAAAAAATTTGCAAATGTTTTATGAAGAAGGAAATGCATTCAGTGGACTTTGGACTTTTTTTAAACACAATTTAAAATTTGTATCATAAATCTCACCTTTCTGTCATCTCTGAGCGTTTGGTTTTTGAGAGAATTTTTCTAGTCAACCAATAGTCATCATTTACGACCATTAGTCGACTAGTCGCCCGCATGTTTCCGATATTAATTTAATTATTAAATGATATATTTTGGTGGTTTGAGTTGAAGGTGTGAGAAAGAATGGTCTCAGTAACATTGTTAACACTGTGCTACATTACAGAGAAATACAAACCGCACTAATGAACCTTCATTAATATAGGCCTATATTTTATCTCCAAGTGCACGTCACACACTGAGCGAGCCGCCTGTTAATGACGCTGTGGGCTAATGGGCATGTAGCTACTTCCATGTTTCACATGATACGTCATGTTTGTAGTGGACCAATGAAGATGAGTTTACATATCACCTTGGGTTGGTCCTTCACCTTCTCAAAATGATCCCACACTTTGGATTTCCTGCCCGACATGTTATTAACTAGCCTGTGGAATAACCGCAGGTACCAGCACTCATGACCTCTCTGGTCGAGCAAGGTTTGGTTGACCATCAAGGGGCACCCCTAGATTTTACAATATTGTCTCATCCCCACACAGGTCAGTGTCTAAAGGTATTAGATAGTGTGCCATGATGAAACAGAGTTTGTGTTTGGGAAAATGTTAGTATTTCTTTAGCTGTATATTGAAATGACACAATGATGGCATGGTTATAGAAAGAAGATTCGAACTGACAAACATTTGCACTTCGCCTTGTATTGTACATCCATTTCATAATTTCTGCCCCCAAGTTAACGTCCAACCTTCATTGCAAAAGATGGATTAAATGGACTGTCTTACCTTCTGTTTGATTGCTATTAATGTCTCCCTTTGTCAGTGAAGATACTCTGTAACACCAAGAATCTTTAGAAAACCTAGAGAGACACTTCGTCTCATTGAGTGGATCTATATACTGTAGTTTGTTTCTTTCACATGAGTGTTTTTTTTTAATCAAACTTTGACATTACATATTTCACCACAGTGTTTTGACATTCTCACATTTAACCTGATGGTCCCGAGTGAGCTGCTACAATATCAGGTCATGATGGGAAAGTGTATTTGCAGTCACATTTTAAGAATAACTCCTCATTATCTCTCTCTCTCTCTCTCTCTCTCCCTTGTTCTCTGTCTTTCTGTCTCCATTGCCCTTCAGATCACCAGAAGCTGGAAAGAGAAGCTCGGATCTGTCGCCTGTTGAAACACCCCAACATCGGTAAAGACATGTCTTTCTATTTTCACTCCTCTTACCGCCAACATCTGTCTGATTAAAGAATCAAAATGAAACCCTTTTTTTACCACTTACTGAGGAGTGAAAACCTGTTGTTTTGATTTTTCAGAACATTAATTTATTACTTTTTATTACAAAATACTTCATATTTCTTCTACTTTTTGTTAAGTGAGATCATTTTGCTAGTGTTAACTGAAAATATAAACCCATTTATTACAAATTAATACAAGAGACAACCCACCTAATACTGACTAGCGGAATAAAATATAGTGATACACAAGTGTTACCAAATATGCATCTATTTGTGTTGGTCTAGTGCAGTGGTTCTAAAATGGTGTGCTATGATGCCAATCAGGTGTGCAGTGGGATTTTGTGATAACCACAATATTCAACTGGGCCTATATAAAAAGTTATGAATTAATTTTTAATTGACTGTATCAATATGTTTGCAAACCCATTTCATAATAATGAGGCAAACTTAAGCTAAAAAAATCTAAAAATTTAATTAATAATTTAAGTTAAAAATCTTTATGGGGAACCTTTTTGTTGCCTCCTACTCGTGGGAATTCTAAATGTGTGACACATCGAAAGCCCTGATTGGCAGCCAGTGTGAGGGATGATAACATTTAAAAGGAGAAAGCTGTGAGTGGGACAATGGATCACTTTATTGTGCAGAGTAAATTGCAACAAAGCACCAGTGAAGACGACCTATCACCGACAGAAAAGAGAAAAAAAAACCTGTCAGTAGACAGTATCAGGAAAGCTACCAGTCTTATTTTTAATTTTTATTTTCTTATGTTGTGATAAGGGTGATAACACACGTTACAGATGATATTGTGCTCAGATTTAAATACACGTCTGTCTTGAGATTTTGGCTTGCCCTTTATTTTCAGAAACCACATCATACTGTTAAATCTCATTTTCCTTTTTTTATTATCGTATGTGTTACTTAGAAATGGTCACCTCAAAGCAGGTGCAGTTTCAAAATCAAAACATTTGTTTGTTCTGACTATGCTCACACAAGGAGAAACTGACATTTATCTGTCTCTTTATCTCTCTCTTCCAGTTCGTCTTCATGACAGTATATCAGAGGAGGGTTTCCACTACCTCCTGTTCGACTTGTAAGTTCTCCTCTCCTCTCCTCTCCTCTCCTCTCCTCTCCTCTCCTCTCCTCTCCTCTCCTCTCCTCTCCTCTCCTCTCCTCTCCTCCTTCACCCTGATTCCCCACCCTTGCCTATATATACAATTACATAACTCTCTATCTCCTATATCCCCTCCACCAACACCACCACCACCACCACCACCCACGCCCTCCACATCCATCTCCTGGCAATTCCCTCTAGTTTCCATGGTAACTGTGTGGGAAGGGGGAGGATTGGGGGAAGGGGGGGACGCCGTAGGAGTCCTTGCTTTATAGCCTTTGTAGCCCCCCCACCTCCCTCCAATGTAGCCATCCCGGTATTAATATGTTTGTGTGTGCGTGTGCAGGGTGACCGGAGGTGAACTGTTCGAGGACATCGTAGCCAGAGAGTATTACAGCGAGGCCGACGCCAGGTAGGAGCGCAGCCTTCGCTCTTTGTATGTGTGAAAGGGCTTCTCCTTGTCCTTAAATGGCCTCTGTCTTCTGTTGTCTGTTGTCTTTTAGTTTTTATGTATTTTTCCCTTTCTTTTGTGACTCTGCTTTACGCTGTCTTCAACTCTTCGCTCCTCTTTTCCTCGCTGTCCTCTTTACTCCTCTCCCTGTCTCTGCTCCTCACATCCCTTCTCTGCATGTTCTCTTTCTTCGCTTATTTTTTTTCCTCTTGACTCGTGTTTGTTTTTAGTGTCTTCTTTTGTTTCTACTGCTTTTTCTCTTCTCTCCTGCTAGCTGTTTCCCTGTCTCTACTTCGGTTAACTTCCCATTTTACTTCCTATTTTCACTGCCATGTCAGTACTACTTTTTCTTTGCTCTTTCCCTCTTTTCCTCCTTATTTTACGATATTCCTCTTCTGTCCTTTGCGTTTTCCTTTACATCAATGCCACAGCACCTCACCTCTCACACTTAAACAGGAGCGACATTAAAGTCTAATCCAAGGTTTGACCAATATGGGTTTTCAAGGTCAAAGCAGATTTTCGAATAATCTGCATTTCGGGTTTTCAAATCTGAAAAGTGTGGCGGATGTTGTTGCTGAGTTTATTTTGGACTATGCATTGCCCAGTTTAAACAAAACTGACTGAGATACCAACAGAGTTTTGTTTGTAGTAGGAGGACAAGTGATTTCTGCAAATTGCAAAAGATGTCACAGCAAGAAACACTTAGCACAGGGAAAAATGGTTTTGATTCAAACATCTTTAAAGACCCCCTCCACTCAAAAATGTGTTTTTTGTTTTGTTTACGCCCCCTAAAATATCTGACCTTGACTCTACTGACTTGTATCTGTCTGACGTTTGTTACTAAAGAGGTGTTTTCACATTCCTCTCCTGCACTTTCCTAAAATCAGATTTTCAAACGTACCCTGGGCAAGCTAGGCTAGGCATGTCACAAATTCAAGAGCCAATCACTGTTGTTACGCTGCTATGCTAGACAGGCTTGTGAAACCTCATCAGCTAAGGCTAGCAAGCTTGCAACTTAGTGTCACTCCCTACGTGTTGCATTAGACGTGAGAAACGTACCTGGACTTACCCAGGTGTGTATGACCTCTCCTCTCCTCACGACCAGCTCACTTGGACTCAGTAGAGTGTGGAGTTTTTGGATGTAAAACAAACCCTGGAGCTTTCTTTAACTATCTACCAAAAACCCCTTCGTAACAGATGTTTCCCAGCGATTAACGCTGTTTCATCCACTACCAGTTAGCCTATAAGCTAACAAGCTAACAAACAACATGAATAAAAAAAAGAAATAGGGCTGTCAAGCAATTAAAAATAATCTAATTAATTACATGCTCTGTTATTAACTAATCTGAATTAATACATCAATTTTTGCTGTGAAAGTATTTAAAAACTTTTAATTCAAATTAATTTTGGCAGATGTCGTAGTAAAGCTGCTGGATTTTGGACACAATTGTCCCCCTGTCCTCTACCACCCAAACTGGTCTTCAGCCCGTTGCAAGGGAGTTAGTTAGTCGTCACAGGAAGACTTACTCAGTTTGAACGCCTGGTCGAGTGTGGCCTGATGAGATAGACAGCTAGCGCTAGCATCAGAGGCTGTGCAAGCTCAGACCTCTGGGTTTGCTGCTAAATGCTTTGAGTTGAGGTGATATTTTGGGCTTAAAGTACCTCGGTGGTACCAAAATTCCTCACTGCAGAAACTGCAGAGAGCGGTGCTTCTATCAACAGCTCCATCTGGGCGTTTTATTTAAATGTAAATGTTCCATTTATGGGGCCGAGCAGCGTCGTGTCATCTGCCTCCATCATGCGACAAAGCTGCTGTGGCCTTCAACGACGCGGCGGGTCAAAGGGCACCACGGACCGCAATTGATCAACATTCATTTCTTTAAGACGTTATTTTTTCTGTGGTTAGTTCATCAAAATGAATGCGTTATTTTGACAGCCTAAAAAAATGCTAGCTACATTTACCATTCTGATACGCCTGTCAATCACCAATTTTGGTGCACAACAGACTCCTCATCTGAGTCTGGGTTTGACTGAGGCTCAGACATGTAGGACTAAATCTCTCTAAACACTAGCCAGCTTGATGCACACTGCCGTGTCACGGTCAATCTGGTGTGAGCATCGCTGGAGAAAGCGGAAAGCGAAACCTACAGTAGGCCGCCTCAGTGGGTGTGGCAGACGCCAGATTCAGAATTTCTCAATGAGGGAGAAAGAGTAGAGCTGCTTCCAGCCTCTTTTCAGAGTCTTTTTTTTAACTTCTATTTGGGAAAACAAAATATTAGTATAAGTACTTAAAAAAGTGTCTGGAGGGGGACTTTAGCATGTGCCAGAAAAATAGTCTCCAAAACAGTAATTAGACCATGACACAGGAAACTCTGAACCCCAGGACAAAACAGTTACCAAAAAATCAGCATCTTCTGTTTCATAGAAAGTCGCTGATATTTTTAATGACTTCAACAAACTCTTATTGGTCAAACCTTAACTATGTGTCCTTTAAATGATCCCAGTTAGCTTGACTGGTGCAGGTGGTCCAGGGCACACCCCTACACTGTTACCCCTTCCTTTCCCGCCTGTGCTTTCCCTTCCTCAAACAGTGAGAGACATAAAAACAAGTATGTAAGCAGAACAAAACAAATTCCCCTGCTCACCTGTAGTGTCTGTGTGTCTGTGGACAGTCTCACCTTCTCTCTTTCTTTCCATTTCTTAATTTTCATTCAGCCCTCTTCTTCACTTCTTTATTCAGATTGCACCACCACCACCACTCGTGCTGTTTTATATCTCACTCCCACCACTCGTGCTGACTCATCGACACACACAGTTCACTTTTTGAACCAATGGCGGAAGAGGAAATGGAGTAGTGGTGGGGTGGACAGACAATAGACTGAGAGAAAAGTGAGAGAGATGCTTGAAACTGACAGTTGTGGTGTGGGTGTTGGTCCATTCAGCAACGTTAAAAGTGAAAGTGAATAGTCTGATGTTGAAATTCATGCCAGTATGGCACAGTAAATGGTTGTCTTTAGCTCTTCACTCCAAAACTGTTTGACTTGTAGCTTGAGAACAGTGAACTCAGGTCATTTGAGCAGAGTGTTCTCCAGCTAACTGGCCTTGTAACCAGTTTAAATTACATTTATTCAAAATGCCTCAAGCCTCAAATGTCAACTGTGTAACATTTGATGATGGAACGATTTTTATATTCAGTTTACTGAACTGAAAAAAATGACATGAGGTCATCTGGTTTTGTCCTGCTGATGACAAAATTCATTTTAAAGGGAATATGCTCCTTTGATAGTCTTGAGTAGAAAGTGATCCCAGACAGGGTTTGTAATCATGAGCCGTTTACTGACATCACATCACTTGATTTTTTGGTAATGAAGTCCTCAAAATTCAATTAGTCTGATTAGTCCGTTACATGAAATATAAACAAGAGGCACCACCCTCGCTCACCTTATAAATGCATTCACATCATCACTTTTTTTCAGATAGTATGACTAAAAACTTAAAGGTTCTTATTTATATTGTCTGGTGTATTCAGAGTGGCACAGCTTTGTCAGGTTTAATCTTTAACCACAGTGTAACCTAGAGCTGCAACTAACGATTGTTTTCATTGCCGATTAGCCTGTCGATTATTTTCTTGACTCATCGATTAGTTGTTTGTAATGACGCGTGGGTCAGGGTTTTTTAAAACCCACACCAACCCATCTGTTATGAGAGTCAATCCGCCCTGCACGACCTGTAAACATATGCGATAATCAATGACCTGTTTCTGGTAATGACCTGCACCAATAACAACCCACTTGCTGTTGGCTATATTTTATGTAATTTCCAGTAAATATCACAGTATAAAATGTGTGTTCAGTTTTAAAAAGTACAAATGTAGGAAGACAGCAAGTACTATCCCATCCTTTTAAGTAGTTACAACTTTAGTATGATCTCGAGCGCACAGCTGTTAACCCACTTGTTTTGTTTATATGACGTCACAGAAGTGCATATTAAACAATTTCAGTGTGGACGAAGATGCAGTTGCTTGCTGTTAGGCCACGGTGTTAGGCCTACAAATTCTCAGAGGGAAATATTTTTACCGGACATTATGACTGGAGAGATGTTAATATTCTGACTTCAACAGATTTTCCTGGCGAAAAGCCGAATGACGGACAACATGCAGCAGCGCTGGTGATAAAGCTGCTGGCTGTGTGACAGAGACAGAAGGAGTGGAAGAGAAGTTGGCTGTTGGATTATTGCAGTGTTTCTGTAGTTTATTAATAACCTGCTAAAAACACTACTTCGTCACTTTATGACCCACCTGTCTGAAATTTGTGGTATTTTCGAACAAGCTGACCTGAGCCACTGACCCGCGGGACCTGAGCATCATTAGTTGTTTGGTCTATAACATGTCAGAAAATGGTGAAAAATGTTGAATTGTCTTTCCCAAAGTCTAAGATGACGTCCTTAAAAGTCTTAAAAGTTGTGTCCACAACCCAAAGATTTTCAGTCTGCTGTCACAGAGGAGGAAAAACAGAAAATATTAAAATCTAAGAAGCTAGAATCGAGAATTTTGACTTTTTTTCTTGAAAATGACTCAGACTGATTAATTGATTTTTAGATTATTCATCCATCTATCCATTTTCAACGCTTATCTGGGGCTGGGTTGCGGGGGCAGCAGGCCAAGCAAAGCACCCCAGATGTCCCTCTCCCCAGCAACGCTTTCCAGCTCCTCCTGGGGGACCTCAAGGTGTTCCCAGGCCAGATGAGATATATAATCCCTCCAGCGTGTTCTGAGGACTCTAACAGGAGGCATCCTGATCAGATGCCTGAACCACCTCAACTGACCCCTTTTGATGCGAAGGAGCAGCGGCTCTACTCCAAGCTCCCTCTGGATGTCCGAGCTCCTCACCTTATCTCTGAGGCTGAGCCCAGACACCCCACGGAGGAAACTCATTTTGGCCGCTTGTATCTGTGACCTCATTCTTTCGGTCACTACCCAGAGCTCATGACCATAGGTGAGGGTTGGGACGTAGATGGACCAGTAAATCGAAAGCTTTGCCTTCGACTTAGCTCCCTCTTCACCACAACAATCCGGCACAGCGCCTGCATTACGGCAGAAACAGCACCAAACTGCCGATCCATCTCACGCTCCATTCTACCCTCACTTGTGAACAAGACCCTGAGATACTTGAACGCTATCACTTGAGGCAGTTGGTGAATAATTTAATAGATTAATCAATCAATCATTGCAGCTCCGTGTAAATCCAGCTGAAATTTTAGTGAAACTATTTTAATTGTGCTCATAAAGTAATATAAAAACATTTTTATTTGGAGCAAGAGTGGCAACGTTTGGCTCACAGCTCAGGTTTTAGTCAATCAAACCTGATACGGCTTATTTCTTATAGTCATAGTTTGTTCACACTTGCCATCTAAAATGAACTGAACGAACATTGTGGTTCCATTAACTGCTCTGCAGTGAGTCTTGAATTATTTTTCAATCCAGTTTTAACAAAATATTCAGCAAAATGTTGGTTTGATTTGGTGACAGCTGCCGTGCCTCGCAGCAGCAACAGCGGGTGGCTAAGAGGCCCACATGTCACTCACAGTGAAAAGGTCATGTCCCACAGTAGTAGTCTGTATTTTGCTCTTTTTAATCCAAACATGCCTGGCATCAAGAAAATACAAATAAAAGCTACCATCAAGCTTAAATGTCTTTCTGCTGTTTGAAGTGCATTTACAGCTCTTCGCTCCCATTCTAGAGTTTTAGTTGATTTTTAGCCAGTGACAGAAATTGTGGAAAAGACATATCCTCAAATTATCTTTGCACTTGTATCATTACTCAGAAAAGAAAATGCAAATGTGAGTTCACAGTTTCTTTAGGGATTCCTTCCCAAACAAAGCCTAAGCTCACTGCTTCTCATGTAATAACATTATGAGTGTGCTAGTTTTTGAATATCATCTGCATGTAATACAAAGTTACAACTAGACAATCCCTCTTAATGTGGTAAGTGACGGTGGCAGCAACTCTGAAGTGCATTTTATATCAAAGTGAGAAAGGGGGAGATTGTGTTTGTGTATTGTCATCGTAATTGATAAAGAAATTAACAGACAAAGTGGTGTCAAAATATCAGCTGTAGCTCTGTTGTGCTGTTTATTATTATTGCAAAACATTTTAAAACACCATATGGTATATTTTGGTTTTGAAGACATGAGCAGCGTTTAGGATTCGGAAAGGAATGCAGATTGCAACCAGCTGAAACTTCTCCCACATGCCAAGCATGAACTCCTGCTTAGAATTCCTTCAGGGTTCACTGTTCAGGAGTTTTTTTTACTGTTAGCCGAATTATCCACAGAGGTCTCTTCCTCTCCAAAACAAACAGACCAGGTGATTGAAACCTGCAGAAACACTGAATAAAGCAGTTTAATGTTACAAATCAGTATTTCTCCAATGCTGTTTGGCACGTCGCAGTGGGCTGCTAGCCCAGCACCTGCTAGTGTGTCCTCACCTTTTTTCTCTGATTACTTAAGAACCAGACATTGAGGAGGTTTTAGGAGCTGAATTATCCACAGAGGTCTCTTCCTCTTCAAAACAAACAAACCAAGTGATTTAAACTGGTAAAAACACTGAATAAAGTAGTGTCATATTTAAAAATCAGTGACTTTCTGATGCTGCTTGTCACGGAGGGACTGCGTTGGCTGATGCAGAAATGCAAACAGCTCTTTTTAGGGTAACATTACATTCTATGTCTGCTGATATATCCCCCTAAATCCTACACACTGGACCTTTAAACTATGGCTCCAAAACATGAAGTTTTATATAATGGATTATTATTAGTTGAGGCCCACATATGAAAGTATCATGTAAGCATACTCTGTCGTATTGTAACTGTAAAGAGGGATTTATACGTCTGTGTCGAATTGACGCCGTACCCTGTGCCGTACCCTACGCCGAATCCTGACATGTACCTACCTAGAAATGTAACTACACGTCGCGGCGATGTAGACCTCCGGTCTGTTTTTGTAAGCTGAAGCCATTTCCCTCAGTGGAAATGAAGCCGTTATTTACTTTTATGTCACAAATAACACACAACAAATTGTGAAGACAATAAAGCCTCCACAAAATAGCATGTTAAGTCTTGTGTGTGATTTATCCTGGCTTCATATGAGAGGAGAAAATCTCTGCTCATTGCTAGGCTAATATATACAATGTAAAATGCCATAGGCTTGGAAACGTGTTTAGTATTAGATAGTTGTTTTGTCGGTGAATCTTGTGAGTTGTAATGGAGCCGAACTTTGTAACATTACCTTTGTTTAATGTTGCTGTTGTCCCTGGCTCCCTATGAGTAGAGGAATAGTCTGCTAGCCGCCAGGCTAATTTATACAATGTAAAATGCCGTAGGCGTATGCTAAAAACATTAGCATGTTGTATTTGTGGGGAAAATGTATCCAAATGATTTGTCTGTGAATGCTGGGAGTTACAATGAAGCTGATTTGTGTACTTGAGTTTGAAATTGTTGCTATTAAGTCATGTTTAATGTGTGTTTAATGTGTGTTTTAGATGTAAACTTTACAGTACTTTACAGAAACCCTGACGCTGACTACCTTTTTAGAGGTGTAACTGCAGAGTGAACAAAGTATAAATGCTCACAACAGTGTAGGCTCTGCTTAGAGCTGACGCACAAGTATACATCCATCCTATAAATGTACAAAGACAATTTGCAGTTGAAACTTGATTGTCCTCAAGAGTATTGTATCTTTCTGCTTCCTGCACCCTGAGGGATCTGCAGAGCTGCAACAGATTTTAAATTTTTTAGATTTAGATTTCAGATTTTTTTCATTTTTTAGTCTTTTACATTTAGACAAACTTTCAGCTGTGTCTGGGTTTATGGGTCAAACCATGAGTGGAGAAAGGCTGACTTCCTCTGCTTGTGCCTTTTACGAGGTGGTCCTTGATTTTAAATACAAGGTGTATTTCACTTTGCTAATTATCTTTGATTTCTGCCCGTTCATCTCCTGTACGCTAAGGAGGACAGTTGTTTTGTCAAAACTGCATATTTAGTAGTCTTCAACAACTGCCAGCAAATTTCTGCTGAAGCTTGAAGCCAAAGAGTTTTTGTTCTGGCTTTGGTCCAGTTGTTTTTGCAAGCTAACCAAGGCGTGCTGTTTGATGAATGTAGAAATGTGTCTGTATGTGTTTATAAATTTTTTTTCAGATTTGAGAGACAGAGTTAGAGTATTTTACTCTGTGTGTGTGTAAGCTGCCATGTACCTGCAGTAACGTGTGCTGCAGTATTAATAACTACCCATCTAAACCCCCACGTGATCGCTGTCTTTTCCACCCACCGTGTAACCCTTGCAGTACTTATCCTTCGCTCGTGCACACAGACACACATTCACTTTTCTTTCCCCTCCCTTCACTTCTTTGAATGTCAGTCATCCAGGCCAGTCCTTCCCTCCCTCCCACCCTCACTCCCTTGGAGACCAGCAAGAATTGGGACTTTAATTAGCTACGATAATTAGCCTCACAAGCACACACTCACGCACTCACACAGACCCCAAACTGTGCTGCATCACACCTTGTCGCCCCCTGTCAGAATCTATCAGAGTGTCTCCTCAGTAGTGTTTGATTGGATGGAGACCATTATGAGCAGGGAGAAAATTACACCTGAAGCTGAATCAAGGATTTTTTTCTCACCAGGGAGCAGGCAGACTCAAAAATAAAGTTGTGATAACACAGCACTCTTGATATATTAAGTTGTTGTGGTTTGGTGCTATTTTTCTCCACCAACCTCTGACTAAAATATCTGATTCTGTAGCTACATGATGCAGCCATGGAAAGTTTATGCTTTAGTTTCCATGGAGAAGTTAATCTGTTGTTTGTCCATACTTATATTTTCATCCTCACGTTTATTTTTGTTGTCACACAGCACTGAAAACATGGAAGGAAACTGGATTTCCCCCCATTTTGATTCTGTTTCGCAATTATTTTTTCATAACACACAAGCTTGGTCATGCTTTATTTCAGTACAGTGTGTACTGTAGTATTGAAAGCACACACAGGCATGTGAGAGGCAGAGAAGGTGCCCTCTCTTGACATACAGACTGGCTCTGTATTTGATTTTCCTCCCAGTATCACTTTACTTTCCTGCAGAGAACAGTTGGACATTGTAGCTCAAAGTGCTGAGCAAGTCACATTTTTTGGCAAGTGTGACGAGCGCTGCACTTCTTTCCCTCTTTGCCCCACCAGGAGTTCATAAACAGCCGACTCCCTTGGAATGACATAATGGTTTTGGATAGTGAGACATTAGAGGCGCACACAAACGGACAAACAAAGGAGTGGGATGGAAATGCGCCCCTATTTCTTAATGTCGTACGTAGTTGTTCACTGTCAGGTCAAGCCATGTGTCTATGCATGCATACAGTAAAGTTTCCCATCACATTTAACTTATTTATCCAGTCATATCCTCAGTTCTTCCCAAACAGACAGCCCTTTCTGTCAGGGAACTGAGCTGAAAGTGTCAGGAGCTAAACCTAGGAGCTGCTGGTCTACCACTGCCTTGATCAGTGGTTTGTTTCAGTTATTGTGTGACTTTGGTGAATCTGAACTAATCCTTTTAAAAAACCAAAGTTTGCAGATTATCGCTGTCCAAGTTTCTTTTCTTTTCGAACTTGGAACATGTCATTTTCATTCAATCTAGGCTCCGACTGCTGGCAGTATCGATAAGCGTACCGCTTCAACAGCGAAAGTAAAAGAGTGCCGTTCTCGCTGACAGTCTATCAGCGCATCGTTGGCATGGAGATGCCTGCCCATGTACACTTGCTGACCAAACCAAACAACACACAGTGAAGGAGTCACGTCTTCAGCTCGCGGTCCGCATATAGGCGGGCCACCATATGAGGGCCACTGCCCTGTGATATTGTTGTATTCTCTAGGACTGCCCCTTAAAAGTCAGATATTTGAACGGTCAGTCGGAGACCCCTCAGTCGACTGAGATTGCTTCAGGTCGAGCAGTTGTTTCTGTGTTGTTTTTTATGTCAGTCAGCACGCCCCCAGTTTGGAGAAGCAGACTGGAGTCTGACACAAAAGCTAAGCAGTGTACTTTTGTGGATGGGGGTCAGCAACAAAACATATTTTAGCCACCAGAAAAAAAGTAAACAAATGTAAACAAATCAATATCCCTTTAAGTGTGCGCTATATTGAGAGTATTTTCACTGCTTTTCCTTTCTGTCAGACAGCGAATTCCAACGAGGAAGCTGTTAACGGCTTCAGTTCCCCATCAGTGCTCTCAGCCAAAGCCACCAAACTTCATTGAGAAAAACAGTAATTTTAGCTCACTGTACTGAGGAGCTGCTGGTCTACCGCTGCCTCAATCAGTTAGTTAATTTGTGTTATTGTGTGACTTAAATGAACCTGAACTAACCCTTTTAAATGCCAAAGGCACACCGTAACACAAACTAACTAACTGATGGGGGCAGCAATAGACCAGCAGCTCCTGTGTTCAGGGATGGTAAATCACTGTTTTTCTCAATGGAGTCTGGCTTCGACGAGAGCAGTGTAAGCAGTGAAAATACTCTCAATATAGCATACACTTAAACTGATGTTGATTTTTTTAGGTGGGACTTATTTTACATGGATAAAATATGTTCTGTAGCTAGCTGACCCCTCCACAGCAGTAGACTGCTTAGCTTGATTTGGACTCCAGCCTGCTTCTCCAAACTGGGGGCGTGCCAACTGACATCTTCTGCGTGTAATACATCATCTATGGATAAGTACCTCGTACAACCCCACTTCAAAAAAATCTGAACTATCCCTTTAAGATCAAAAAGTAAATGCAATCCATACAAAGTCTCAACCTTTGGGGTTGAGTGTAGCACCATAAACTGTGTGTGCATGTCATGTGTTTTTTAAAGATTTGCGTGTAAGGCGTGCGTGTGTGTGTTTGTGAGGAAGCATGCACATATTATCTCTCTCATTCTCTCTCTCAGTCCGCCCACTAACTAGACACTGTGTGGGTGTGGATCCTGCAGGCTGCCTGTCTCTTTGCGCCTGCTATTAGTCACATATTGTGCAGATTACACTGTCGTTGCACCAAGGCTACATACACACACATTTAAATGTACACACACACAATAGAGCGAGGTAGGTGCCTGTATCTCTCACGCAGAGATGTGTTTTCCTTTTAGTGATGGAAAAATAGCCTGGCATCAGCCCACCAGTCTTCTATGATTCAGTGTCATCCTATACATAAGTGTTCCATTTCTTTCATGTATTGTTATCTCCCTTTGCCCTTCAGAAGCGACTTCTCTTTCATAATCTGTCACCTTTTTTTTCTGTTTTTGGGTTTCCTCTCTCCTCTCCTCTCCTCTCCTCTCCTCTCCTCTCCTCTCCTCTCCTCTCCTCTCCTCTCCTCTCCTCTCCTCTCCTCTCCTCTCCTCTGTCGGTGTTGTTGTGATTTTTGTCTGGCAGGTTGTTCTGCTGTGGCTGCTCTTGTCTCTCATCATGTTTAAAAAAGCAAAACGAAACGTTTTTGTCTCCTCCACCCGCATTCACCCACCCGCCCCTCCCCTTCCAACATCTCTATCTGCATCAATCGCCCTCTCCTCCTCCTCCTCCTCCTCCTCCTCTCTCTTCTCATTTCTTCGGACATCTATGTCACATGGCCTCCTCTAATCTAACCTGCCATTTTCTCATATTTAATTTTGTCTCATTCATCTTGCATTGGCCCTGCCCGTCACTCTGTTCACCTGGCATCCTCTTTCTTCTCCTTCACCCCTCTCCCTGCCATTTCTCCACCTTCATCCCTCTCTGTACATCCCCATGGTCTGTCCATCTTCATCCCTCCTTCCCCCCTTCTTCCACCTCCACCCCCACTGTCCCTCCTCTCTCTGTTTTGTCTTCACAGTCACTGTATCCATCAGATTCTAGAAAGTGTCCATCACATTCACCAACATGACATAGTGCACAGGGACCTGAAGGTTAGTATATGTAGAGGAGCATCTGCATCCCTGCTTCCTTTCCCTCCTCCGCCCCTTTCCTCCTTCCTCCCTTCCTTCCTTCCTTCCTCCCTCCTCCGTCTCGTCTGTTCGTAACGTCAATTGCTGGTCTAATGTCCGCCTGTCCGACTTGTCTCTTGGTATGCTCTCATGTTTCCTTTTTGCTTTTTTATTATATGGTATTTTATTTTTTAACTGGAGGACCCTGGCCTGCCTCACCCACCCTCCCTACTCCACCTGCCCCCTCCCACCCGTTCTCTTTACAACCATTTTACAAACAACTACATTATAAAACTCCTGTTGCACTGACCGACAACCAGACCGATCAATGAATGAGCCTTTGCACACACAGAAACAACCTTCTACAGGAGCAATAAATATCCAGTGTTTACTCATGCCCATGCAACCATCAGTTTCTCCCACAAGGCTAGTTAAAAGACACCACAGTCACATTTACATTGATTTTTGTTTCCTCCCTCCTCCTCTCTTTTCTCTGGCTTTGAGTCATTTATTTTTTTTGTATTGATCCTGGTAGTTTCAAGACAGCCTCATTCAAGATCAAGTATATCTCTGTAGTGTTTAGAGATCTTGAGCTGAGAGAAAAACACAAGGAAAGAACCGCGCTGCGTTTTAAAGAAATGGTTTACGTTTTATGATACTCTTAGAAGCGCCTCCTGAGCTGATGCTTTTATCTTCAGTCATGAATTACACCTCAGAAGAGTCTTAAGTTAAACCAACAATGTCATCATTAACCCTCAGGAAAGTTTCAGAGGATGATGTCTTCTCTCCACAAATTCACTACTGTTACTTTAAATCTAATCCTAACAGTACTGCCCCCTTCAAAATATCCTTAACCTAGATATATAGAAGTTAAACCCTCTTATGCACACTCAGTTAACACACATTTTTAAACCCCTCCATGTGATTTAATCAGATTCAGTGTATAGTATTGTCACACTGATGTAATCAATGAGCACTGACTGCTACAGCAAACATAAACTGATGCTGTTTTCTGAAAAACTGCTTGCCTCATGACGATCACCAGCCAGGGATCATAATTAAACCGTCATTTTGATTGTCTCTGCAGATCTTATTTAATTAGTTCTTTATTAGTATATTGTATGAAAGGTAATTTGTGCTCACACAGTATCTGCAGCTACCACAAGTCATTTTACATTGGCACACTGAAGGCTTAACAGCTTTGTGCCGCTCTCATGTACATAACAAACAAAAACTAATAAAGATGTTCTTAATGTGTCAAAGTACAGTTTTGTTGCCAGCTGTATAGATGCAGTCGGTGTCTAGTCATAGTTAGGGGACGTTCGAAAGCATGGTTTTTAAACTCACATAAGAGACACTATTTAATTTACTATAGATATGATGAATAAACTTACCATAATATCTGTACCCTGCAGCTGTTAACATGATAGACTAGCATGTTTAAGTGAATTTCATGCATGTTTCAAGACAGTATAGCAGCGCTAACTTTGCTCAAGGCCATGTGTGCTATGTTTCAACCGTGTGCTATAATGTCAACACGCAGGAATTTAAAACTGGAGGCTCACTTTTTACCAGTGGCCAAACAATCTAACACTGTTTGGATAAAGCGCTACATCCATTTTGTTTAACCAGAAGCAGTGCTGAAATTGCCATCTCCAAACACACCAGACTCCATTCAAATAAACAGTATTTTAGCATGGATAGAGCCGACACATTTTCACCTCTAAGTGGATAAATTAAGTGTTTATTTCAACCAAACCAGAGCTGGCGATCATTGGAAAAGTGGAAAGATGAACCAGGATGGTTACTGTCAGTTTTATTTTGTTTTGTTGACTTTGAATGAAGTGTGATTTACGATGATAAAACTGCTGTTTATTTAAATGGAGTGGGGTGGGTTTGACAGTAATGATTTTGGAGCTGTTTCTAGGATCGCACTCTGTCTCTGTAGAGATCCTTTTGATAATCTGTCAGACACTTACAATAACTATCCGACCCTGTCATTGGCAAAAACAAGCACTTAAAGTCGACGTACATTGATGGTGGGAACACTCCCTGTTTACAGTGCAGTCTGGTTGCTGCTGTCACTCAATACTGGACTAATTTCTAAAACTTAGACACAAAAACATGGGGAAATAGGGTCCATTTGACTCTGGTTTTTTGAGTTTGTTTGATGTGCAGACAGCCACACAGCAGCTCTTCAGCATGGTGGTGAGTTTTCAGTCCCCCAAATGGCTTTTGTTGAGGAGTTTTTCCTTATCCGTAAGGGCCCAAGGACAGAGGGATGTTGTATGCTGTAAAGCCCTCTGGGGCAGATTGTGATTTGTGATATTGGGCATTGAAATTGAATCGAACTGAATTTGTTTTCCCCCTCTGTGTCAAAGAATGTGAGCTCCCATAAATACCAATTGTATCTATTATTAAAATCACAATATAATATTCTATTATAATGATTCCATGATTACAATGAGCAGCAGTGTTGACATTGATGGAGTTAGAGTCAGTGTGGATACATATATTTAGATCCTTTGATGGCTATTCTTTAAAAGATAATACTAAAAATGCTGATTTTTCCTTTTACTTCAAGTGATACAATTATAGCGGTTCCTTTTATTTGTAGCGTACTTTTCATTTGAAGCTCATCTGAAACGCTACAGACCGTAAGAAGAAAATAGCTTCTTAAAATGTACAATTCACAAAACAGGATAAGCGCGTAATTTACTGTCATCTGCACCGTTAGTTTTATCCAGAAGAAGAGTGAAAACAAGAGAATTATTTCAAGTCCTGTTTGTTGCTGTGATCTGTAGACCTAATTATCCAGTTCCTCTTTGAAGTGGGGTAACCCCCTTAGTTTTCAGCAACCATAAACAGATTACATACGTACACAGAAGCACTGCTCGTATACAAACTGTGCACAAAGCCCGCTTTTCATGGACCGTGTAGTTAAAGCAAAGGGTGAGCAGGAACACTACAGGATGGATCTTAAAATACAGCAGATATTGAGTGTGATATCCACGGCATGACCACCCTTAACTGCTAACTAACACAGGAACGTTCGGGATGAACTCCCTCCATCAGACACAAACACACACATGCAGAGGATTCTCACCCTGCGGGTTACAGAGCTCAACAGCTGACAAAGTGGGGGGAGGATGGACATAGACACACACACACACACACACTCACACATACACTGAACTGCATGCATACCTGCATGCAATGAGCGAGCAAGAGAACACGCACGTATTTCATAGATGGAAGTCGCTGTAGCCTCGACCGCACATTTACAGACACATGCAGCCACATGCTCGTGTTGGCTTTTAGTGAACACTCAGCACACGCGCCCAGCTCTTAGTATTTGGGCTGTAGATGTGACCTGGCTAGTATTTATTCATTGGGAGACCTTTAGAGACAAGACACAGGATTCTAATTTATAGCCCTGAACTTTACAGCCATGCCAGTCCGTCTTTCTCTCTCTTACTCTCTCTCTGATTCTGTCTCACTTTCTGTCTCTCCCTCTCTCTTGTTTCTCTCATATTATAATATTTTACAGACCCCTCCTTTATTGCACCTATACTGTAAGTCAGCCTTCAAAGTCCTGTGCATTTCGATTAAGACTTTTACAGCTCAGTTTCTTAGCTTAATTGTTAGGTTACTAGTTAACTGATTATATATTTGATTGCAAGAAATCTTGAGATCAGTTAAGGGTGCAGATTTCTTGCAGTCAAACAAAAATGCAACAGTCGCATATGTATGTGGTGTACAGTGCAAAACATCCAAACTACATAAAACATGAACATAGTTCCCACACACAAGTCCAGACGGCAGGATGGAAGGAGCTCTTCTATTAGATGCAAGGGATATCAAGAAGGCCATGTAAATGATGTAAACTCCGAGGCCACACACAAGAAGTAATCCATTCTATTTATATTGTACGTACACACACACCTACACACAGGGATTCTCCTTTATCCGTCCTTGCATTTTTCAATACACAGAGGTCAACAAGCTGCTGTTTTACCATCTGGCAATTAGACTAAGCAGTTTTCCATATTCAAACGATTTTCTGTCCGCGACAACACAATTCACAGCTGTTCAAAACCGAGTGTTTGAACTCGAGTGTCTGAAATGAAAGAAAACATATTTAAGAATTTAATAATTATTATTTCTGGTGAAAAATTCACAGGTAAGAGCTGACGTTAGTTTTATGACCAGAGGACCTTGACTTTAGTAATATTTTTTTGCAATTTAATGACTGAGTATAATTTTTAAAGGCACAAGCACTTTAATAATTTGTGCTACAGTAACTTCTCCAAACTGGAGAACATTTTTCTGGAGGAACTACGGCACATTTATTGCCTGTGTTACCCACATAGTAGGGCTGGACCAATAGTCATCATTTAGGGCCATTAGTCGACTAGTCGCTCACATGTTTATGATATTAATTTAATCATTAAATAATATATTTTGGTGGTTTGAGTTGAAGGTGTGAGAAAGAATAGTCTCAGTAACATTGTTAACACTGTGCTACATTACAGAGAAATACAAACCGTACTAATGAACCTTCATTAATATAGGCCTATATTTTATCTACAAGTGCACGTCACACACTGAGCAAGCCGCCTGTTAATGACGCTGTGGGCTAATGGGCATGTAGCTCCTTCCATGTTTCACATGATACGTCATGTTTGTAGTGGACCAATGAAGATGAGTTTACATATCACCTTGGGTTGGTCCTTCACCTTCTCAAAATGATCCCACACTTTGGATTTCCTGCCCGACATGTTATTAACTAGCCTGTGGAATAACCGCAGGTACCAGCCCTGGAAATTAACCTGACTCCTGTCTGACTGCTGAGCGTGGACACTTCCTGTGTCTGTCCTCTCAAATTAAATCAGTCATAACCAGTCATATAGGTTTTGATTTATTTTGACAAGGTGCAGCTCCTGTTAAACTTTCACTTTTGTTTTTTTTTGTTTGGTTTTTTTTTTCGGTTACTAAGCAACCAATAAAATCTTGCGAACTAATGACCTTTCTGGTTGACTATGAGGGGGCAGCCCTACCATTAAGTGAATTAAGAAAAATCTTAATTTTGTATCTTACCTTCAAGTTGTAATATTAAGTGTATTGCTGAAATTACATGGTACATTTTTAGAGTATCTACTTTCGCTCATCACGGCTCTAATTCTGCATCAGTCAGTGATTTGTCATTTCACACAATATTTTATTCCAACTGTATTTAAACTGCAGAATGCCCTTTAACACCACAGAAAACATGAATTAAACATTTCCAAAAATGTGGGTGGAAAGAGCAATAGTTTAGTAAGAGCAAGAGAGCATCTTTTTCCATTATCCAGAAGCTTCCCTTAAGCTGCACTCAGACCGAAAACAGGCCTGTGTTAAAAACCCACGAGGGGCTGCGTTGGTGGAAGCGTGCTGTTTGTGGCACAGGTGAGATGATGAAATACGATCCAGGTCGTCAACTTTGAGTAATTAATCCACGAGTTTAAAGGCTTATCAGACACCAAAACACTGCGCAGCACTTTATAATACAATGAGGAAGGATTTTGCTGCTGTGGAAAGTTATCATGGTGTCAGTCATTTTATCTTTGAGTGTGATGCTCGGCAGTTAAACAGTAGAGATAAATCATTCAGTATTGTACCTATTTGCATGCATTTGATTGGCCTGCTGCACATCAGCACTTGGCCTCATTACAGTGAATAACAGGGCTGCATTTCTTTACACAGTACTGTGGTCTGTCTGAATGTGGCATTATTCAAAATTCTACATGTTCTGTGGCAACTCTGGGTTGTCGTCTGTTTGGGCCTCCAATAGGTGAGGAATCTTCCTCATCCAAAATGGATTTTATCTGGTATGATTGAATAGAGTTGCTCAGGAAGAAGCTTTCTCTTTGATTCCTAAAGGACATAAATTATTGACACATAGTCTGACGTAGATATTACATGTCTTGACATCATGTCATATGTTGTGCAGTTGGAATGAAAATGTTAAACACAACAGAATGTAAGCGTTATAACCCACAGCTGTTTGCAAACAGTCATGGGGTGGACTTTTTAATAATTCAAAAGAACAAAAGCACAAACCTCACTCTGAACTTTGATGAACTCTGAATTTGTCAGTGCACAGGAAGCGCACATGCACGCTCAGGCTTTTATCCACACACTGCCACATCACCAACAGCCCAGGCGCTTGTGTTCATGTGTGTGTTCATGCAGCTCTGCGTCAGTCCACACCTCCCACAGCTGGACCCAGGCAAAGTACATGTCCCTTCGCACACATGTACATGTTGTCTGTCTCATCACATATATACTGTATAAATATATATATATCCTCCTTCCCCGCTCAGTATATCATCTGGTTTCTGCATAGACTCAAACCTCAATCATCCCTCAGCGTCCCCTCACAGTTTTTGAGATTTGGGTTTTTATTTTTAGTGTCCGGTAGCGCACTGACATCAGAATGACAGCTCTTGTCAGCAGAGGCCAGCTAGGCTGGCAGTAGACATGGCATTGATCCCAGACACATCTTTTAAATGTTATTAATTGCACAATGACTCACTCCTTCCCTTACCTCCTTCATCAACGCCTTCTGTGCCCCCCCCCTCCTCCCAATGGCCAGCCACATTCTCACACCATCTTTCATCGCCAGAGGCCTGCTGACTAAAACATGGAGGGAGGTGGGGTATCTAGAATCCAGCTGCAGCCAACTGTAAAATGTGTTTCCTAGATGAGTGTGTCCATGGATATACTCATCTACGAAGAGCACAGTATTGAAGACCAAGATCATAGAGAGTAATATCTATCGGTTAGTCGCAGAAGAGATTGTCTTAGAGGAATCTTCTGTTGCAGAGCACCCACAGCTACGCCCCTTTCAGGCCAACCAACTGGAACATAGAGCTACAGCCAACTTCTAAAAACCTTACTCACGAAGGTTGTTGACGACGTCATTCCCACAGTAGCCATTTTGTTCATAGTTCAACACAGAAGAGCAAGCCAGTGTTTGTGGTACAGCCATGTGTTGTGATGCACATCACAGAAAATGTTGGTGATGTATGAAATTCAGATTACAGTATCTAACGTAGCCTATGTAGCTAACTAGCTGGAAGCTATTAAAGTGGCTTCATCTGCATTATCCAGGGTGCACACTTAGCTGTGGGTCAGCCGAAGCCAATAAAAGGTGAGAGTGTGACGGCTGGCAACAGAAGAGCCCTTTCAACCCATGTTGTACCCCTTAATCCCCTCCCACTCCTCCATCACACCCTCCCCTCACCTCCCCTCCCCACACCCCTGGCCTGTGCACGGGATTGTAGCGCTGCTCAGACTAACATGCGCCCCCCCACCCCCCCTCCCTTGGTGTTTGCATGCAGTCATTGCATCCAGCAGATCCTGGAGGCGGTGCTTCACTGCCATCAAATGGGCGTGGTGCACCGGGACCTGAAGGTGAGTGATGGGGATCATCTTGCTGTCCCTTTAGAGTGTGCTTAAATATTTGTGTAAGCGGGGGGGGTTGTGGTTGTGGGTGTGTTATATGTGTAGTCTGTGCAAGTCTGATAAGTAGATGAGAAACTGTCTGTGATGTCTGTGGACATAATGTCACTTGCAAAGCTTCAGGACTTAGAGAGGGTTTTGAATCATCATATTCTGATACATATACAGTTGCTGTCGTTGTCTCCTTAAATCATACAAGTTATGCTGCACAACAGTTGCACAGTTAGAGAGCCATTTAGAGATAGGCCAAAGATCCTTCCCCCAGGGTAAGAGCAGTCCCTATGGCTTCATGGCATCACCACGAGACTGTCAAATACCACCTCCGACCTCTCTCTGGCTCTGCCCTGCCATACACAGCCTCCAGCTCGGTGCAGTCAGCTTCTTTTCCTGTTGTGTAAACACCACTTTCCCGGGTCTGTGGAGATTTCAAGCATGCAACCCTGTCCATGCTGACTGACCAGTGCCGCTGCTCTGTAACCTTTTTGGAACAGGACCTTGTCATTGCACGGCTGGCCCATTCCTCTTGTCCATGGATCAGGAGGATACTTAATCTGACCTCTGGTTCATTTACTAGTCAGAGAATATGTTAACTATTGATTATGAGACACCCTGTGTGGTTTAGATTGCCTGTATAGATTTGTTAATTACCCTCAGTGCTTCAAATGTGACAGCTCATTTTCTGTAAGCTGCCATCAATTGTCTTGTGATGTTGTGACGTTTTGTATTGGCTAGCTGGCTGGTAGCGCAGTCTTTTTTAGGGTTGGAAACTGAGAGGCAGTTGCTAATTTTGAACTGGTACCAGCTTTCTTAGAACTGTGGCATTGCTTAATAGATGAATTTTGTAGACGTCTATACACATGCCATATGGTTCAGTTAAGTTATGCTCTTAAAGGGATAGTTCAGATTTTTTGAAGTGGCGCTGTGTGAGGTACCTATCCACAGTCGGTGCTTTACATTCGTGGTCAGCACGTCTCCAGTTCGGAGAAGCAGGCAGGAGTAATGCCCAGAAGCTTAGCAGTGTATCGCTGTGGACGAGGGCAGCAGCAAAATGTATTTTTGCCACCTGAAAAAGTAATGTCAGTTTCAGTGTTGGCTATATTTAGAGTATTTTAACCTCTTTACCTTGCTGTCAGACATTTCTGACAGGAAACTGAGGCTGTTTTATCCACCTATGCTCTCCTCAAAGCCACCAAGCTCCATTGACAATGACAATGATTTCATCTTGAGTAACATGAAGTCGCTGGTCTAGCACTGTCTCGATAAGTTAGATTATCTGTGTTACTGTGTGACTATGGTGACCTCAGTGTAACCCTTTAAAACACCAAAGTAGGTAATACACTGACTATGGATAAGAACCTCATTAAACCCCACTTTAAAAGTCTGATCTATCCCTTTAAGAATTTTGCTGAGCTTGAAATGCATTTTCAGTGAGACTGTACAGCAAGCAGCTGTCTTGCTTAATGTGATTGCTGACTGTGAATTGACTAACAACTAAACTGAAGTTTTGCTTAGGTCTGTAACTGTTTCAATTTGGCATAATGCTGTGCTTGTGTAAAAGTTTCCCCCCCAAACAAAGCAGCTCCTCAAACACGATGAGCTGTGCGGGAATCAGCGTCTAAACAGACAGAAATCAAACCGCTTTCAGTCCTCTCGCTGTCATGTCTCGTACCTGGTTGTGTTTTCGTGCGTGCATGCTTGTTTGTCACATCTTGCTTTGCATGATGCACTTTGTCAAGCAGACCTCTTCTATGCAAATGTCAGTCCCGGCATTCCAGCAAAGGCGTGTTGTGTTTATCAGAACTGTTGTGGCTATTTCTTTATTTAGCCGACACGCCTATCTGGTTTCACACCCAAGCATCGGGGAGCATTTCATGCAATAGGTCATAGTGTGATGACTGAGGACAGCTTGGTGACAAGATCCCTCAAATTAGGAATTGGGTTATGCCAAATGAGATGACAACACGGCAAACAAGTGTGTGTGTGCCAGTCCTGTATTGTTCAGACTGTGCAGCAAATATTATATTGTTTATTTTTTGTCATCTCAGAAATCAAAAGTGTGTTGCCTTTCAGATTAGATGTCAGTCTTGAAGGAAGTATGTTTAGCCTGACACATGTAATGCACGTAATGAAAATCGCATGAATAAATAGCTGGGATAAGTTATGATAATACTTAAATTAGGGCTGGAAATCTTTCTCTATTTTACAATCAAAGTTCAATCATACATTTTCCTACTTTAGACCATTACTTTAAGGTATTTTTTTCAGGTGTTTGGTTGGTGTTAGTATACAAAAATCAAGCTTTACCTTGCCCTGGCTGTATTAATTAATTAATTAATTAATTCCTTAAGTTATGGTAAAATGAGTTAGAGCCAGTTTCTCTTTCCACACTACAGTCTGCTTGAATCCTCTTAAAGGAGGTCCTCATCTCTGCCACTTTCTCTGAAAGACTTGGTGAGGAATCCCGCAGCAGCTCCAGAAGAAATAAAGATGGGAGTCATTTTATATGAAACACCCACTCATGAACTGCTCTCGATTACAGCTTTCTTTGTTGTCAATGTACCCTCCCTCTCAACCAAACTAGTTGCTAGTCAAGCGTGTGCTCAGCTGTGTGCATGTCTAAGTGTATGTGTGTGTGCCAAAGAGATGGAGAGGGAAGGCGCGCTTCCATCAAAAGTGATGGCGACTGCTGCTGTTCTGTCTGAACATGTGGCCTGGATGTTTGTGCACCTTTTTGATGGGAGCGCATGCTTCATCAGAATTTCCACCCACATCTGTGTTCACGGATTATCTTACTGCTGCAGTGTTGGCAAGTTCTAACTCCCCTCGTTTACAAAAGAGTAAAGCCTAACCAAGTGGTAGAGCTGGGAGAATATGATGACACGAGGTAGGCACAGCGCCTCAGGATTACTGCTCCGCTCACTCACGGTCTCTCTCTCTCTCTTGCTCATTTCCTTCTCTTTTACTTATGGGGCTCAAAGGCTATAAAAGCACACTTTTAAGTATCTGCGCTTTAAATACACAGTATTCCTGCGCCTCTAAACAAATTAGCTGAGGGGAGAGAGCGGAGGGAGGAAGGCAGAGGGTGCAAAGACACACGCTGCTGCAGTGCAGGGAAGGCAGTGACAGAAATGCAGCCTAAATATAATGTCCTCATTCTCGCCATGCTGTAAGTTTGCACTTGTGGTGCTGCTGGCTGAGGTACATTTCAGGAGACAACTACACAAGCTAATTGGAAGAGAATGAAGGCTTTGGAACTTAAGTCCCTCTTACAACTAACAGTGTTACTGCTGACATGTTATATTTAACCAAAACAAGGTAGTGGCATTACAAGACTGCACCTGACCCTTATACAAGCGGCTCCAGAGAGGCAGGAATAATTTTACTGGTAGGTTCAAACCTTAAATGGGCAGAGCCAAAGACATATATTCATCTGTTTCATGTAATGTTAGACTAGAGTTCAGTGAGGGAGGTGAGAGTAGTGTCAAGCCTAGCCTAGCGCTCTTGCTATCATCTTAAATAATGCAATCTTGCCACACAAAGATCTCTTGGTCACCTTGTTAGCCTAGCTGACCTCCCAGACTCTAAGTAGTCATATGAACTCATACTTGTGTAATGTGTTTGTAACCCTGTTAGCTAGTTCTGTGATTTTCCAACATCACAAGTACCCTGGACATCAATTAATTAAAAAAAGGTTTGCATTTTGTGTTAATATTTCCCACCAGAGTGCTTTATTTGTCACTCAAGATTGCCAGTTGCTTTTACAGAGGCAACGGTTAAATGAGAGTTGAGAGAGATGTAGAGAGACAAAATGAGAGAGCAGGGGGCCAGTGGGGATAGCAGCCCATTATTAGAGCCCTCTTCTGACAGAGAATAATGAGGCTGACTGCATTATCTGGGCCACAGCGATGGAGTCTATAGACCACAGCACACCACATGAGGCTAACACAAAAAAGCACTGCAGGCTGACGAGGTTGCGTGAACACATGAAGCTATACAGTACAGTAAAAGTTAGTCCGGAAATTTATTGGATTGACTTTTACTGTATAGCTTTTATGTGCCCGCACAAGTTATTCAAATGACATCTATGTCTGTGTGTACCTGTGTTTTGTGTGTGTGCTGAGTACAGTGTTGATAACAATGTTCTCCATGAACCCAGTTATAAACTTTGTGCATGCATAGCTATCTACCTTCAGCTCTTCCCCCACTAGGACACTGTACATGTTATGTACCTCCATCCTTCATTACAAACTGTTTGGTAACCTTATTTCTCTCCTCTCCCCGACTTTAGCCAGAGAACCTGCTCCTAGCAAGCAAATGTAAGAATGCCTGCAGTGAAGCTGGCCGACTTTGGCCTGGCCATCGAGGTGCAGGGGGATCAGCAGGCCTGGTTTGGTAGGTACAGGAGTTAATCACACATTTATTTATTTATTATATATATATAAAAATATATATAACTAAAGCTATGACAGGGCTCGTTCTATAATAGTGATAGAATAAGGTTCAGTTACTGTGGTGAGGTTAGTGGTAAAGATTGCAAATGTTTGTTAGATGCTTCAGAAAGGAATAAAGACCTATGGATAAATAAAGAGTAATGTAGTGACTTCTCTCCTCAGTCTGTGCAGCACAGATAGGTAGGCTAACGGGCCTTTTCCACGCCGAGTAAACCCATGCAGCGCTGATTTGCATTTCCATTATCCAATAAGACGTGCCATGCCACACTGAGCTGTGCCAGAGATGGACCTTCTCCAGAGTAGGTCCAAAAGCCGGGCAGCCCGCCCTCAAGGGGGTAGTGGTGACATCTCATTGACCGCAGCTAACACCTGACGACCCTGCCTCTCCCCCTCAAACAAGCGTGTGTGTTGCGAGACTCTCCTCGCCTCTGTTTGCAGGAGACCAGAGAGAAAGGCGTTTATAAAAGTCTCTGTGTTCAGCTCTCAGTACTTTTGTAGCTTCTAATTGAATCTCTGTGGTTTAGAGTTAAGTTTCTCTCTTGCATCCTGTTTTGACTTTAGATACCTGCTTTATTTTACTGTTTCATGCTCACTATCAGCTGAATTAGAAGTTCCTTCTTTCTTTCTGCTTCACAATAAAGGTTTTTACATAACAAAATGATGAGAGACTTTTATTGTGAAGAATCTACAGGAAATGAAATGTGTTTATCACTGAATTAGCAGCTTCTCTTGAATAAAGGCAGGTCTAATAATACAGCAGGCAGGAAAGTGAGAGCAGAAACAGCCACAGTGAGATGTTGATGAAGAGCTGCAGACAACAGGCTCTTACTGCACCTCTGCAAACAGCTCACCTCCAACAGGTAAACTTATTTTACCTGCCCTGCTGTGTGAAGGAAAAACACATGCAGCAAAAATGACAGGGGACTTTAGCCGTGGATCAGCCCACTGCTTTTAAACGTCATCCCCCAAGACAAGCCATCATCACACCTTCAAGTGGGTTGCCCTGTTGTAATGGAAATGCAACCCCCAACAGCATCTTCACTGTTAATGTTATTTTCTATCAGGGATGTCAAGCTCTGCATATAGAGGTCCAGAGCAGTGTAAGTTTTTGTTGGTACATGGAGATTAAGGATGAATCTGTCTCAGTACTGTTGAGGCACACTCCACATCTCACCTGGACCTCTTCTACAGACATCTGTACCCATCAGCGGTGGAGTCTGTGGCTTCCCTCAACAGATTTGCCAGTAAATCACAATCAACTGACCTTAAAGTCTCAAATCTGTCTTTAAGATCTCTTAGTCATAGCTTACTGAAGATTATCTTGCTTTCTATACAAGCTGATCCAAAGATAGCAGATACACAATCTGCTGCCTTGAGCACGTCAATCAATCGTATATGTGTATGTGTGTTTGTGTGTTTACTGCAGGATTTGCTGGCACACCGGGGTACCTGTCCCCTGAGGTATTGAGGAAGGAGGCATATGGTAAACCTGTGGACATCTGGGCCTGCGGTGAGTTGTACAGAGAGACACACAGTCACTCACACACTTCACACACATATGGCATTTTCCTAGATAACTGTACACAAAAAACACACACTGAAACACGTTTTCTAACAAATTGTGCATTTTCTGTGTGTGTGTGTCCATATGTGCTTTTGCGTGTGTCTCAGGGGTGATCCTCTACATCCTGCTGGTGGGTTACCCTCCTTTCTGGGACGAGGACCAGCACAAGCTGTACCAGCAGATCAAGGCTGGGGCTTATGATGTGAGTCTCCTCTCCTCTCCTCTCCTCTCCTCTCCTCTCCTCTCCTCTCCTCTCTCTTGCTCTCTTATGTCTCCCCCCTGCTGTAATGCCCTCCCCTCTCCTCCCACTGCCCTCGTTCCTTTTTGGCAGCGGTTACGTAACTCAGTCACCTCATTCATATTTCAGGGGGTGCAAGAGAGGGAGCCTCACCTTAGATCACATTTAACTCCATGCCAAATAGAGAGAGAGGCTGTCTGACTCTCTGGCAGAGATTCTGGGCTCGCAGGACACAGACCTCGACATTTATGCCTAAACACAACAGGACCTGATGGGTTTAGAGTTCCTTGACAAAATGCTCGAGGCTGTGCTTGGACTGGCCTTTTGATATTGTTGAAAAACACACACGCAGGAGGCCACAGTGGCTGTGATGTTGAAGGCAACTGACGACATCCTGGATTCATATCTGGCCTGTCACCTGTGTGTTGTTTGTGTTGTTATTCTCCCCCTCTCTCTACGCTTTTCATGCGTGTTTACTGTAAGGCTATCCAACAAATAAATCAGCTTACTTTTGACACATAATGTTAAATATAATATGCAAGATGTAAAAAACTCAAAAGGAATTTGAGCTCTTCAGACATTGACTACTTTTACATGGACAACATATTCCAGTTTTTGCGCTTATTCTCAAGAAATCAATATTCCCATGAAGCTGTTTACATGACTAATGAAAATGAATATTTCACCAATATCATCGTTAAAATGCAGCCGTGCATACTTCGATTAACGTGCCCTAACATGTCATTTATCGTGCCAAAAAGTGGCAGTTTTACACTGGTTGTGGACTTGTTCGACTTTTCAAACACAGCCTTCCTTTTATATTTCAACTACCGTCTGATAAGGTCAGCATTGTAAATCCTGCGTATATCCAAAAACCTGTTGATATCCAAGTTTTTCATAATGTTTAAAAGTAGGTGTGTTTCCATCTCTGACCAGAAATGTGGGTTTTTCTTGTGAGCATGCATGCGTGAGCCTTGCAAACTGTTGGCTAGTTAGTTGGTGTCCAACAGACAAGAGGCCATGTGTTGCAAAAAAACCTCAGTTGAGACGCAAATTCCGAACTTGCTCGACACATGTCCAAAGAATGCTCCTAAAACCCTCGCTGATTTCAGCCTGAAACTAACAATTTTTTTCTGTATTGATTTATCTGGTAATTATTTTCTTAATTGATTAAGTCTGTAAAATGTCAATAAGTAGTGGAAATGCTCATTGCAATGTCCCAACTTCAAAGCATTGTCTTTAGATTACTTTTTTGTCCGTCTGACATCCAAAACTCAAAGATATTTGCATCCTGATCTGATCTCAAAGAGTGGTGTCGGGGCTGATCAAGGCATTTTTAACTGACTGGGATCAGTTACGTTTAGCTATACGGAGCCTGATCCAATCCTTACGTCAGCTGTCACATAGGTTTTTTCTCATGAAACTAGAATGCAACAAGGCGGAGTGCAGCTGTCGTAAACTCTCCAACTCTCCACTGTCTGTCTCTGTACTCCGTGTGTGTCAGAGCAGGGGCTGAGCCACTTCCTTGGCAAAACACCACACACCGTAAACAATAAACAGAGTATGAGACCATGTGAGAGACTGTCTTGTGTTTTACGTGTTTGTTATGTGTTTTACTGCGGACTTTCACAATGTGTGACAAAAGGCCTGTGAGCAAAAAACCAATAAGATAAATTTCTGAAGGTAATCCACACAAAAGATGTACAGATGATGAAAACCAACACAAGTTCATTCAGGTAACTCACAGTAAGAGATAACACACCGGAGAATATTCTGTATATTCTGCTGTACTATCCAAGAAAAAAGAAGCATAGGATCAGGACTGAATGACTGAATCGATAAATCAACTAAGCGTTTCAGCTTGACACAGAATTATAAGACATGTGGTTCTGTTTGCCCCAGTTTCCTTCCCCAGAGTGGGACACAGTCACCCCAGAGGCCAAAAACCTGATCAACCAGATGCTGACCATCAACCCAGCCAAGAGGATCACCGCTCAGGAGGCCCTCAAGCACCCATGGGTCTGCGTAAGTGTCCCCTGCTTTAGATCGACGGCAGTTACTTTTCACACATCTTGTGACACAACTACTTGCTCAAACAAGAACAGAAACCTTTATTAACTGATTTCTTCTTGTCTTTTTCTTCCTCCTCTTCCTAAACCTGACTCTGTTTGTCCTCCTCCTCCTCTTCTTCTCCTTCCTTCCCCCAGCAACGGTCCACAGTGGCGTCTATGATGCACAGACAGGAGACCGTGGAGTGCCTGAAGAAATTCAATGCCAGGAGGAAACTCAAGGTGTGTTAGCATCCTTTTCCACATCTTCCTCTTTTGCTTCACTAAGCTCCTGCACAGGATAAAATAACCAGTTCCCTTAACCTTGTTCTTCCAACCTAAGTATTGCCAAGCGTGGTATTTGCACTCTTTACTGTTGTCCTGTAATGTTTGTGATCTATAAAATCAAGATGGCCTTAAGTATAAAATATAGCTTTTGTTTAATGGAGATGACATACGTTTAAGTGCTTTCTCTCCTGACTGAGTTTATATGAAGAGGCAGCGAGAATTAAGATTTTGAGTCATCCCCTCTTCACTGATTTATTGCTGACATTTTGTGTGGCTACGACAGCTTAGCCATTGGAGCATGCCACTGTTACCCTGCTGCTTTTGGCCAGTCTTGGCATGGCTTAAATACCAGCACATGGGAAACTGGATGCAGAAACGCAGGTGGCTGCAGACAAATGTTGGACCATTCAACCAACATGCCATCAGCATGAACCGATTGTCTTGGGCTTTTCACATTCAGAATGAAATGGACACTGGCAAGGTCAGACTTCAGTTACATAGTAAACAACAACAATAATAAAAACATCAATTATATACTAAGAAAGCAACACAGAAAATTCAGATAGAGAATTGATCATTCAGCGTATCTAGATAAAAATGTACCTGTCATTTCGACTGTTGTTATACAAACATAAATTCCGCACTTAAATCATTTTGTCTGCAAATCAAAAGGAGAAAAATCATCTCTTGAATATCAAAACATGTTGCACAAAACATTACATTATGAAAGAAAATCAGCCAGAGGGTCTCTAAGTGCCGTATACACCGCCGCACAAAAGTTTGGAATGTTTTTCTTCTTTTCTTCAGTAATCGCTGTTTTAGCATAAAAACAGTAAAGTTCAGACACCAAATGTATAATTTACATGTGAAATAGTTTTGGCCCTGAAAGAAGAATTTAGTTGACGTCCCCACTGTGTTGCTTGACAGGGGAGAGTACTGTGTGAATTTTGATTTTGGATTTGTTTTCCAGTCCAGAAGAGTGTCAGAGACCCTTGATGATTTCAGAATAATGCAACTGGGCTCTAAATATTTTGGGAAGTTGTTTTGCTTCAGCCCCTCTGCAGTCTACTCAGTGGTTAGATTGAACAGGTTCGAACTGTGATTTGTCAGACCATAGTCTACAGTTTGAAGAATACACTCACCGGCCACTTAATTAGGTACACCTGTTCAGCTGCAAGTGGCTAATCAGCGAATCACGTGGAAGCAACTCAGTGCATTTAGGCATGTAGACATGGTCAAAACGACCTGCTGAAGTTCAAACTGAGCATCAGAATGAGGAAGAAAGGTGATTTAAGTGACTTTGAACGTGGCATGGTTGTTGGTGCCAGACGGGCTGGTCTGAGTATTTACTGGGATTTTCACCACAACCATCTCTAGGGTTTACAGAGGATGGTCCCAAAAAAGAGAAAATATCCAGTGTTGATGCCAGAGGTCAGAGGTCAGAGGAGAATGGCCAGACTGGTTCAAGATGATAGAAAGGCAACAGTAACTCAAATAACCACTGGTTCCAACCAAGGTGTGCAGAAGACCATCTCTGAAGCAACAACACGTCCAACCTTGAAGCAGATGGGCTACAGCAGCAGAAGACCACACCAGGTGCCACTCCTGTCAGCTAACAACAGGAAACTGAGGCTACAATTCACACAGGCTCACCAAAACTGGACAATAGAAGATTGGAAAAACCACATTCAGATGGTAGGCTCAGAATTTGGCATTATGGATCCACCCTGCCTTGTATCAACGCTTCAGGCTGCTGCTGCTGGTGTCATGGTGTGGGGGAGATTTTCTTAGTACCAACTGAGCATGGTTTAAACACCACAGCCTACCTGAGTATTGTTGCTGACCGTGTCCATCCCTTTATGACCACAGTGTACCCATCTTCTGATGGCTACTTCCAGCAGGATAACGCACCATGTCACAAAGCTCAAATCATCTCAAACTGGTTTCTTGAACATGACAATGAGTTCACTGTACTCCAATGGCCTCCACAGTCACCAGATCTCAGTCCAATAGAGCACCTTTGGGATGTGGTGGGACAGGAGATTCACATCATGGACGTGCAGCCGACAAATCTGCAGCAACTGTGTGATGTCATCATGTCAATATGGACCAGAATCTCTAAGGCAATGTTTCCAGCACCTTGTTGAATCTATGACACAAAGAATTAAGGCAGCTCTGAAGGCATAAGGGGGTCCAACCCGGTACTAGCACGGTGTACCTAATAAAGTGGCCAGTGAGTGTAGCTTTCCTAAAACAACGTGTTGCCTGTTGATTCCAGCTTACTGTAGGCATCATTGTGCACTTGACACTGAACATGTTGCTATTTAAATCTGAACACATTTTGATGCCGAGATTTCAGTTTCTTTGACCAATGACTGGTGATTTCTTTTAGTCCTATTAAACTGTTGCTCAGATGGATCTTTGCCTCTTTCTGCCCTTTCAGTTGTCATTCTGGTTGAACCGTTATACAGCATTTTGTTCTCCATGTGCATAGTGTGACTTTTTTTGTAAAGCCTTCACACAGAGTAACCTGTATTTGAAACGAGGAGCATGAAAAAAAGAGTAGTCCTCTTCGCCATCTGACTGCATCCAATCAAGATTTGTGGCAGGAAGTTTAAATTTTAAAAGCTCCAGTGTGTAGGATTTAGGGGGATATAGCTGCAGAAATGGAATATAATATGACAAGTATATTTTCCTCAGTATATAATCACCTGAAAATAAAAAAAAATGTTTGTTTGATACCCTACAATGAGCTGTTTATATCTGCATAGGGAGCATTAAAACACCTCAGAGTAACGGCAAACTGTTTCTGCTACTGAAGAGTGGAAAAGCACTTAATGACTGATGAGGTCTATCTGACCGAAATGTTGCATTTCTTATCGGGAACCAATTAACAGCGTGTGGATTATTTTTCTAATAAAAGATTATCTTTCGTTTTCATTTCCAGTTCTCATCACACAGGTGTCTCATGTTATTCTGAGCTGAAGTGATTAATCGGAGTGTAAAAATCAGCCCCACTGTTAGATATCACTGCAGGGATAAATAAAACTTTGCACAATTAATATGCAGCTGAAATCATCATTTTGTGTTTAGTGTCATAAATGCTGTCTCCGTTTGTTAGAAGCTCAACATAAATACACAGAGGCTGCAGGCTAATCCAGTATACGCATAGAATAATGAAATAACAATCTCATCCTTCGGGTTATACTGTAGTAACATTATGCTGTGACAGAAATGACTTTAAAATAAATCAGAATATTTCAAATAAAGTTTTTTTTTTACTCTAAATCTGTACCGTCTGGTGCAGAAGTTTGGTGAGAGCGACACTCACTCGTGCTAAGGACTGGGGCTGTAACCTAGGTAACAATGTTTGGATCACACAAGTCGGAAACAATCCTACGCAGCTATGATTAGAATCTAATTTCACTGTAACACTAATAATGTTAGTGCAGCAAAATCTTTATCTGCAACTGTGCAGAAATGCCAGGTTTAAACAGAATGAAGAGGCATGCAGAAAAAAAGCTGCACAGCATCTGAATGTGGAGGTTATAAATGAAGCTTCGAGCTACTCCATGCAGTCCTAATAGAAACAGTGCACAGTGAGAGAAGGCAGGTGTGACATCAGACTGCGAGGCATCTTCTCTACAACTAACAAATACAAGAAAATATGTTCCCAAAAAAGATCTTCCATTGAGGAAAAAAAAACCCACCCACATATGTATGCAGCAGTACTGTTCTAGAAGTGCACCGCCTGTGCTGCGGTTATGGTAGAGTGGCATCTCATTTTAGCTGTTCAGATATGAAGTATATTATCAACCTCCGCAGCTCTTAAATACCACGCTCTATTTGCAGTTCAGTGCCATTTTAATAGGCCTATAAAAAGTTATCAGCTCCAGTAGTAAATGATCTCTCCAGAGAAAAAAGTGTTGCGATTAGCTGCTGTACTCCTCTCTCTGTCTCTCTCCAGCATCTCGTTGTGTTTTGGCTTTTTACTTTCAGTCTCATACACTGCTGACTCAGTTCCAATAATACTACATTTTTAATTTAATATGCCGTAACCTTGCCTAACTCCCTGTCAGTCTGGCTCTGTTGTCCATGCTTTAATGTTAAATTAATTTAGACGTGAACACGTCTCAGTAGTTTATACATGGAGTACAACTTGGTATTTTTATTCTTGTAATTTGTGGATCGTTTTATTTGTGGTTTTATCTTAAACGTTAAGCAATGATGGCTCATGAACATCAAATTTCAGACATTATCTTTCAATCAAACAGCACAAGTGGTACTGTTTGACACATTTTCCTTTGGATTTTATGATAACGAACTAGGGATGCGCCGAAATTCTCGGCCGATACTGATGTTTAAAATAACAATCTGGCCAATAGCCTGTACTGATACCACTGTTTTTATATGTTGTTTATTTTGTTTTGTTGTTATACATTCCCTTTTGTGCCAGGGAAACATGAAATCTAAATCAAATCAAACTTTATTTATACGGCACCTTTCATGCAATCATGCAGCCCAAAGTGCTTCACAGAGCAGGAGTAAAACAGCACAGAAAAAGCATCAAGTGAATAGCTAGACATTACAACAATAAACGATAACAAGTTACAATAAATGACATTTAAAAGAACAAATTTAAACTGAACTATTTCGAAGTAATTAAGCTCTTCATCAACTGTCTTTCAAGGAGCACAAAATCAAGCAAACAAATTCATGAAACAACCTTTAAAATAGCATTTTACATGAAAAAATAACTGCTTTATAAGCTTTTTTACTATCTATATCATAATTCCCTCTCTAATATCTAGTTTATATTGCCATGAAAACCACAAATTTCTTCTTCAAACTGCTGTTTATTCAAGTTTCTTACCCAAAAATTAAATTTTTCCAAGATAACATTGAACACACATGACAAAGTTGTAATTTCATCGATGAATATCATCTTATTTGTGGATAGGCCAATGGCAGTCAACAAGGCAAATCCTGGAGATATCCTCCAGCAGATGTTCAGTAGATAAATCTGCGCATCCTTTTTATAAAGTTTAAGTTCCACCTGCTGCGATTCTGGATTTTTCCGAGGAAAGACCCGTACTTATTTTGAGTTTTTGGACAGCAAATTTAAAAGCTCTAATCACCTGGGTGTTGGTTTAATCACTGCTGTGGTACATCAGTCAGAGACAAAGTGGCAGAATGGATGTTTATTTGTATAAAAATGTCAAAATGATTAAGTTGCTGTTTTAAATGGTTAAAATGCAACTTGTTTTTGTTTCCTTCTCAGGGGGCCATTCTTACTACCATGTTGGTTTCTCGAAATTTCTCTGGTAAGTGTTGCCTGCACATACTCCTTCTGTCCCTCATTACTGGAAACTACCATTCATGTCAATATGTAGTTTACATAAACATGCCAGATACAGGGGTTTTATTGTTTGCATGCCACTTGTTTCGCTGTATGCAAATACTTCAGTAGCAGGAGACTAAAATGTGTGTTGAACAGAAGCTTAACTGTCAGTTGGTTTTGAGGAACATGTCACCATTCTGGACTCTCTGGCTCTTTAAAGTGATACTTCATCCAAAACCAGACTTATCCAATGTAACTGACATGAATCCAAGCTGATAACTTCCTCTTTTCGTTGAGAAGAAGCAACTACAAACCTTTTTTCAGCCACATTTAAAGCCTACGGGGTGAGTACTTGGCAATCAGAAGTTAAAGTTTGAGAAGTATCACTTTAAAGCATGATTTGAACACCATATAACTACAGTTTTTTTTCCTTCTTAAAAGTAAGACACAATAAAGTCAGACATTTTCCATTTGATTTTTGATTCTGCCGAAATGGTGGCATGTGCCTGGTAAAGTCTGGTAACAGTAAACATTCAGTGACAGACCTGTTTGTCTCCCTTATACTAAGAGACATATTAATTTAAAGTTTAGCACATTTTCATTTCATCTCAGTGCAACTTCAGTGTTTCCCTTTTCTCTATTCAAGTGTTTAGTTTTCTAATTCAGGGAATAAGGCTTGCAATACAAAACATCTTCTGTAATAAAGTCATTTACAAAAAAGCTGTTATAATGAATTAAGGTGACTTTTAGACAAGATCCTCACGTTAAGAGCACGTTAAGTTTTGGGCACTGAAAAGCTTTAATATTCACGGTAACAAAACAGCAAAGAACAGTTCTAGACAAAACAATGGAGTGGTACGGGAATGACTTTAATATTACACTGAGATCTGTTGAAAGTGAGCTGTCTTGAGTTATGAAATGAAAATGAAAAAGTGTGACTTGTTCCTCTGCCACATTGTCTTCTGATTCTTGGTCAAACATGTCTCTAAAGACTCTGACGGATGTGAAAACATCCACAGACAGACAAAAATTCCGGACTCAGTGTGCAAACGTGTTTGACGCAACATGAGGTCGTATTTATTTTTAGACATGTGACAAAAAACAGATTCAGTGTGCAAAGGCCTTAACTTTGTTTCTCCTTTGCCTTACTGATGTGGCGATGTCTACGATGATGTCTTTACTGACCACGCCTTCATACTTAACAATTATCCTAATGTCCTAATCATGCTAAAGGTCAACATGCGAGTCCATTTGAAACACTTGGAAGTGTTTTGAAAATAATTAAGCTGTGGTAGGTTGTGTTTTTTTGCAGTAAGATCTGGGGAAACACTGAATTTGACCAGCAAGCTGTGGATGTGTCTGTGTCTGTGTTCTTGTCCTGGTATTCATGTATATCTCTGTAACAGATGTTGCTTATAAACATATGTTATAATCTAAGATGGACAATATATCTTGTACATCTGTACCTCCCACCTCTTGAGGCTGCCTCAGAGACACTTTCACAAATGACCTCCTTCAGCTGGGACCTCTTTTTTCCTAACTTGTTATATAGATGGTGAGATCTCAAAGAATCCAGTATTTCTCAGTGTTATCAGATTTATCAGTTTGACTCAATGAGGCATTTTCAGCACTGTTGTGGTCAGTGAAATGAAAATGGAAAGAGCTCATTGTCAGTGAATGATTTTTCCATTTAGCATGCAATAAGAAGAAGTCAGAAATCGTATGGGTGAACGTTTAAATGCAGCCAGACATGGGTGAAGCTAATTTAGAAGATACATACGAGTGACTGACATTAAACTATGACAGTGACATATTCTCAGGGATAAACCGTGGTTATAATTTTTTTTTAAATTGTTGCACTTTCCGTAAATGAAATCACAACCACTGAGTCTGTTCATGTACAGTATGTGTGTGTTTTGCATATATAGATGTGAGTGATGTTAGTGTGTGTGTGTGTGTGTGTGTGTGTGTGTGTGTGTGTGTGTGTGTGTGCCAGCATGCTGCTTCAGTAAACATGACTCACAGCAGCAACTCTGACACTGCAAGCTTTGCAATGGGAAATGGTCTGAACGCCAACTAAACAACCACTCGGCTCTTTAACTCCCACTCACACGTACACACGCTGACCCCGGTGTGTGGCCTGCCTGGCTGTGTCACGTTCTTAAACATATTTTCCTCCTCACTCTCTTTCCTCTTCTCAGGAAACAGTACTCCTACTATTATAGGTGTGAGGTCATCAGGTGAATGAGTCAGAGAGAGAATGAGAAATAAATAAAAAGCAAAAAAAAACAAAAAA
This sequence comes from Cephalopholis sonnerati, assembly GCA_019142605.1. Lineage (NCBI taxonomy): Eukaryota > Metazoa > Chordata > Actinopteri > Perciformes > Serranidae > Cephalopholis > Cephalopholis sonnerati. The sequence goes on along the minus strand of JAGQAX010000007.1, from coordinate 36,893,994 downwards.
ACACAGGCCTTCAGTAAAAGATATGGCTGCAAAATTATGGGAAAAAGATGGAAGATGGAATTTTTCCATAGAAATTAATGTAAATTTATAGGAAGTATCAGGAAATAATAAGTATAAAATAGAAATATAGAGGTTATTTGCTCAGGCTGTATTTACATATATCACATGCAGATAGAAACAAACATGTTACCGTATTGTAAACAGACATAGGTATAAACTTCCCTACTAGAAACCAAAAAATCAACAGTTTAGGTGATTAATTTACCCTTTGAAACCTGGAGCGACATCACTTTTCTTGTGCTGCTTTTAGACGCCTTTTGCAAGTATTTAAACTTTTGAAATTGGTGTACTTTCTTGCAAAAACATGGGAAAAAGGCAATGAGCAACTTGGTGAGAAATTTCCCACAAAATGCCAAAAATAATGGATTTTGAAAATTATAAAAAAAAAAAAAAAAAAACTAGGCGAAAAGAAAAAAGCTAGGGAAAACCTACATTTTTAATTATTGTTATTATTATTATTATTATTATTATTACCTATTTAAAATTATGGTGCAGAATTATTATAATCTTTAAGGACCTTTTCCAGGTCATTTGTTTGTTTGTTTTTCTTTTCTTTTTTTTTTTTTTATCAATTTTCTCATTTTGAATTTTCTCTTTTTACTGATTTCTTGCCAATTTTCTTGGGTTATTTCTTCTTTCCTTGCTTAATGCCTTCTTCCCATGTTTTTGAAAGATATCAAGCCAATTTGCTCAGGTTTTAAAGGGTTAACATTGTATCTCACGACTCAATTGTCCTCTCTCCAAAAAGTAATTTTCCTCTCAAGCCTCCGAATCTTCTTCATGGACTTTCTCGTTGTGAGACTCTGATGCCTCATCTTTACTGTCCAAGCTGAATTCATATTTAATGGGATGCTGGTAAATTATCTGTACATGTGATGGCAGAGTGTTGCTGAATGCAGTGCTTGGTTAAAACTCAATTAAATCAGCATTAGGGCTGAATGATTTTGGAAAAAATGTCTAACAGCGATTATTTTAACCTACATTGCCACTGTGGGAAAGATCATTTTAGCACCGTTATGTTTTATTTAAATTTAAAACTACATTGAAATGATCATGGTGTGTTTTTTTTTTATTAATTAATTTTATTTTTTATTTTATTTTATTTATTTATTTTATTTTTATATTGTCTATTTTTTTGCAAGGATTTATACCAAATAAAGATTTTTTTCTTTAATTTTTCTTTAATTTGTTTTTAGGCCACACATCTCTGCTGCACATTAATACTTAAATTAGAATCATATTTCGACAGATTGTTTCCCTTTAACAAATATTTTACCTCCTATAATTTGGATAATGCGCCAGTACATTTTGTGATTTAAATTTAAAAAAAAGAAATTAAGCCCTAACATTTTACCAAAACATGCCATAAGACCTTCTGATGCCTCTTTTTATGTATATATATTTTCCCCAGATAAGTTCAGTATTAAAAGCTTTGATTTTTATATTGAAATTGTGCAGAAAATCAAAATTCCCAGGCATAACTTCCCTTGGAAAATTTCAGGACATTTCCAGGTAAAAGAGAGTAAAAGATAGTTGTGGCATATGACATCAACACAGGAGCAAACGTTAGCACTTAATGCAACAGGTTACAATATTCTCATCATATGAATCATGCATTATACAGATCAGTGTATCAGTGTCCCTGTGCTGATACAGAGGCAGCTCTGTTTCCCTCCACATGATGTAATGTCTCGTGGTGTTCATACTCTGTAAGGATGAGGTTCAGGTTTAGATTAAAGTTTTAATTGTAGAATTGTGTATATCCCCAGTAAAGCCACCAGTATGGTACTTCACTCACAGTGTATTTAATTTCCTGCAATCAGTACACGACCTGTTAAATGATGCTGACAGTTTTTAGGTCAGTGAACACGGCAAATCTAACATTTACTAACATGGACTAAATTCTGTTTCATCATCACCGCCGTCATCCTAACAATAACGCTGTTTTCAGGAATGCATTGAGACAAAATGCAAGCATCAGAGAATCTCAGATGAAAGTTGACACTTTTCTTTGGTGATCCTTCTGTCAGAGCGGCGGATTCATTTCTGACAGAATATGTGTCACAGCCAAATAATGTCAGCAGTTTGTGTGTATGAATTAATCCTCCTTCTCTGAACTAATGAGCCCTGTTTGTCTCCGCCTTCGTGTGTCTCACCTTTTCTTTCTTTTCCCCCACCTTGCCCACCTACCTGCTGTGTCTCTGACTCACCTCCTGCCCTCACATTCTTTTTTTTTTTTTGGCCCTTGTCTCAAAATATCACTCCACCATTTCTCCATCTTAACCCACTGTTCCCCATTCGCCTCTCTCTCGTCTTTGCCTTGTAACTCTCTTTCTTCATGCGTGACTGGCTATTGGACTCTTAACAGTGGGCAGCAGGCAGACCACCGCTCCAGCCTCTGTCACTGCGGCCGCGGCAGCAGTGGCTGCAGCCGCCGGCACCACCGCAGGGCTGGTGGAACAAGGTAGCATGGTGGCTCACCCAGGGCATGCCACCCCCTCTCCCCCTTCGCCACTTCTCTGTCCCTGTCTTTTACACCTTATTCCTCCTCTCCTTCTAATTCCCCCCTGTCATTTTTCTCTTCCTCCTCCTTCCCTCCTTCCTCAGCATGGGCGCTCAGAGCATGATGGCTGACCACGTCACTAACTACATCGCCCATTAACTCATCAGCAGCAGCATTAGCTATGTTTCCATCTTACTATCAAGCAGGTTCTATGCAACCTGCAGTGTTTTTCAAGTCACTGGGTTAGGGTCAGTAAGCATTTCTAATCTTAAAAAAATCAAGAAAAGGGTCGGCTGTTAGGAGAGATGTCCAGCTGCTGCCAAGGAAGGCATTCATTAAACACAACTAATGGTCAAATCTTAATGGATGCAATGAGAGTGACTGTAGGAATTCATCATACATAAAGTCATATTCCACATACAGCAAATGAAAAATTAAAATTTTAAGATATTTTAGTGAATATTTTAATTTCCATTTTTCCATTCTGTGTTCATGCTTCATAATTTGTAAAGGACTCGGATGGAAGCCCAGCTACTGCTGTCATTTTCCACATCAGCACATCTGTCACCTCCAGTCTGAGATCTGATAGGATGGCTGTAGTGCCCATCACTGCTCTGTCATCGCCACTGACCCATATTCATCCCATCACCTTCATCTCTAGACGCAGCTACAGAGCATGGCCTCGACCCAACCAAACTGCTGTCCTGTCTCTCAGTTTCTCTTTTTTTTCTTCTCACCTTTTTCCTCCCACCTCACCTCTTCTCATATCACCACTCCGTTTCACACCATCTGCTCTCCTATAATCTGTCACCTCTACCTCTCTGGTCACTCCTCTACAACTCCACCCGCATCATGTTCCATCTTACTTTCATATCTCACTTTCCCCCTCAACTTCTCTTTCCCTCTCTCTTCTTTTCTCTGTCTGACAATGACACTGGAAAGTTCACCCCTGTCACTTTAAGGATGGAGCAGCCCAAAAGCTGTCGGTGAATGCTGCATGGGGCACTGGACTGGTGCATGCGCTGCAACACTGGGGGACTTTGGTGCATGGTGAACACTGTGGAAGATGCAAGGCTGGGCTGGTTCTCATGATGTAAAAAAACTTTGAAGCGTTTACTATTGTTGAATATGTAATCTACTGACTGAGCTTTTTTTTTTTTTTTTTAATCTTTTGGGGGTCCCAAAAAAAAAAACAAGTGGTTAAGACCAATCTAATGACTGTATATAAACATGGACGATGCATTTCCACTCCCTCCCTCTGTACAAAAATGAAGCCAAAATATCCCGGATTTAGCCACTGCCATCTTGCTCTTGTGGAGTCATTTGAAGCCAGAGTTTGTGCAGTAGCGATCTCCATAGTTTTAATGATTAAATAATATATTTTGGTGGTTTGAGTTGAAGGTGTGAGAAAGAATAGTCTCAGTAACATTGTTAACACTGTGCTACATTACAGAGAAATACAAACCGTACTAATGAACCTTCATTAATATAGGCCTATATTTTATCTCCAAGTGCACGTCACACACTGAGCGAGCCGCCTGTTAATGACGCTGTGGGCTAATGGGCATGTAGCTACTTCCATGTTTCACATGATACATCATGTTTGTAGTGGACCAATGAAGATGAGTTTACATATCACCTTGGGTTGGTCCTTCACCTTCTCAAAATGATCCCACACTTTGGATTTCCTGCCCTGTAAATTAGGGTCCGTACACATGCTACATCTTTAATTGCCTGAAAAACGCGAGGTCAGGCACTGGGCGGTACTCTTGGACCTTTTTTGTGGCAGCTTTCAAGAGCGCGACGACAGGTTGCGTTTGTGTCTTATTTACATGAAATCCTGAGTGCAGAGCTGATCTTCTCCCAGGTGCTGTTTAGGTATATATATATATTTATCGTCCGTGGGACAGATGTAAAGCTCTGGGTAGCCCTGCACTAATGTGATAAGCTTTTCTGTATTTATCAGACTGAATATTTACAGAAGAAGGGAAAGATATCTGTCGGCTGTGATCGGTTTGTAACCTGACTCCTGTCTGACTGCTGCATGGCCTCTTCCTGTGTCTGTTCTGTCAAATTATGCTTCACTCTTGGGGAACCAACTCATCGTCCATTTTATAAACAGTCTATGGGCTTCTCTTAATAGCAAACAATTGCCTATTTGCCCATTCAGCTGACACAGAGCAACATTGACATCCCCTAAGAGTCTTACTTCTGCCCCCCTGACAAATGTAAATCTAATATTTATTTGCCTCTAGCTGTTGTTTGGCCTGCCACCTCTTGAGAAAACGCTCTAGCTTGCTATATCCTTGGCTGTCTTCACCAATGCACTCAGCTTCACGCAGCTAGTTTGCTGGAAAAGTCTTGTTTTACAGTATATTGTGGCAGTTTTAAAAAACACCGTCCATTTGAAGAATGTTAGTGCCGATGAACCCAATAGTAAGCTTCAAAGCAGTCCTCCAGGGAACTATGGGTGATGTCACCAACATTTTTGTCAAGTCTGTTTTTAGTATTTTCAACACCATAAATATTTGAACCGTGAAGTGCAAGAGCAGTGGATTCGGAGGACATTTTAATAAATATGAACCCGACCTAATGTGTTTGTTCTGGGTATGCAGAAATGGGCCGCAGGCATAAACGACAAAGAGCTTCACATGACAGTCTAGCGTTGAGCTAAGGAGACAGAAGTGGTGGCAGTGTCCTTGTTTCTGTGGCCCACTGGGACTCCACAGTCCTCTCTGTGTCCCTGAGCCTCCACTAGGCTCCAATCAAATATTTATAGTGGGCTGCCTCCCCCTATCAGCCTCACTCTGCCTCGCTGGTTTACTGGAGGCCTCGCTCTATCTCGCATATTCATTCACACAAATACAATCACTGTCTAGTAGACCTCACCTTATCCTAATGCAGGAGAAGAGTAAGTGTATCTCCTGCTGTGTCAACATGCTAAAAGTTCTTGAGGAACTTCTGCAGCTAAGTAAGCCCCTCCAGTATCTTATTTCATTTCCAGAGGGCACTTTTTGGTTTGTGTGATTACCCCCTAAATTGTCATGTGAATTCATGCCCGTCCTTGCTTTGCTTCTGCAGTGGTGCATCTTGCGTGACCTTAGTGGGAATTTATAGCGGTGATCTTGTTTTAATCTCTTCCTCCTCTCTCTTCTTGCTTCATGTGTAATTTTTGGCAAGGTAAGGAGCGCCCCTTGCTTCTTCACCTTCTGTTTGAATTAAGCTACCATTGATTTTTCAGGTTTCCACAGAGATTTCCTCTTCATCACTGGAATCCAAGCCATTTTATCAAAGAAAAATAGCAGGTTTTTTGTTTTCTTCAAAGATCCAGTGTGACACTTTGACAGAATAATGGTGTTTGGAACAAGCCCAGTGAAATACCCTTATGACTTTCATTACTCTTCTTCTCTGCTCTCCTGATCTTCTCATGTCCTCTCTTCTTTTGCCAAGCCATCAGAGAATACGCGAGAATGATCTTGACACTCTTCTGACCCCATTTCTTCCCCTCAGTAACAATCAGCCTTTGGAAGGAGGGACAACAGCAAAACAAGAAACCATGAACATTCATGCCAATCTCACATGCCTCTGGATTATATAGTGCTTCTTTACCACTTCCTATGAGTACCCCCCTCGACCGCTGAATATGTGAACCCCACTTCAAACATGGGATACTATGAGGCAGGAAAGTAGAAGAAGAAACGTTGGACAAAAGGCGGCTGGTGGTTGATTACTCTCACACTTTTCAAGTGACAGCTTTAAAAGTCCACTTCTAAGGATGTAAGTTTTTCTTAAGAGGACTGGGCCAGAGCTCCACTAGACTTTGAGCCAGCCTCCTTGTGATTGGACCTCTGTTCCTCCTAAGAAATCACTGCCCAATGGATAATCTCATGGCAGGGTTCCTACCCACTATGAAAAAGTATGGGGCTTGATTTTAGTGATTTCCAGGTCAGGGTACTTGAGGAAAATTAGAAAAGACAACATGAAAACATATTTGTGTTTCCAGACTATTTCCCCTATTCTGTTTTCCAAAATAGAATGGTTTTCATGGCAACTGTTTTCAATTTTATTGATAAAAGACTTAAAAAATGCAGGGGAATGATAACATGGAGTGATCCAGGGACGACATTTTGCGGTAGGCCAACACAGAAGTTAGCTTTGCACTGGTTCAAAACAATGGGATTTGTCCATTGGATTTGGGATTATTGCAGAAAATAAGATCTGTGGTAAACAAACATTTATGAAACTTGTTGTTGTATGCTTGCGCCGTTCATGGCGACCCACAGTTCTCCCGCTCCTGTCTTGGACAGGCTGAAACTCAAACAATTTTCGTTGCTCTGTAACATGTGCACTGACGATAAAGATCATTCATTCATGTTTTGTTCAGCATAATAATCCTCGCAAATAAGCACAACTTTGTTGCTTTTTGGAGCCTAGATACAATCACCAGAAGTAAAAAGCTAATGTTAGGCTATCAACAATAACACCACAGCAGCATGACTTATCATCGTGACCCCAATAAGGCTGTAAAGCCATGCTTGGTGTGACGATGCTCTGGATTCTCATTTAGCCAATTGTTAGCAACCAGTTTTTTTAAGACACTTAAAAGCTTCAAAATTCACAAAGCGGGGTATTTACTGATGCATTTTATGTCATAGAACAAAACGTGAAAGTCTCTCAAGCTTGTGTTAACCACAGACCTTATTTCAGGCATCAAATAATCCAAAAACACACTCAAATACCCACTGACTTGGAGATGAGGGAACTGGGAGTGGAAAGATGCAAACTCATTTCTGGGTTTTAGGACCCATTACTGGGACACTCTGTTATTATTTGTTCAATATGTTAAAGGAATACTTTACCCACAAAATGATTATTTCTGTCTCAAGTCCTGCCGTGTTACCTTGAAGTTGTGAAGTATACGTTTTTCTTGGATGTCTCCATGGAAAAAAAGTGATTTTTATGTTGATTGAAGACCACGCTTCACAACAGCAAAACTATATCAAAACATTCATTTACAAACTCTCACATACCTTGTGCAGTACAGTCCAAGTCTCATTTATCCAGTCGTATGCTCAGTACTTCCCAAACACATGCACTTTTGCTAAAACCTCACTATTTAAACTGAACTGAAAGTGAAACGTGTTGAAGTTCTCTTCAAAGCCAGACTCCAATACTGACAGGTTTTTTTTCTTTAGGAAAGATGCATGTGTTTGGGAACTACCTAGCATACCACTAGATGAGTTCGTAAATGGATGTTTTGATATAGTTTTACTGTCGTTAAAATGGTCCCCAATCAGTAAATAACTACCACTTCTGTGGGGGCATGCGAGAAAGTCTTCTTCACAAATTCAAGGTATCGCTGCATGACTCATTGATACATAAATGGTCATTTTGAGTGTGAGGTCTTCCTTTAAGGGGAAATACTATGGGGAGCACTGGTTAGTTTCCTTCCACTTTGAGCAGAGATATTTGCCAGTAGACTGAACAACTACACTAAGTAAATGCAAGTTGGCTATTTGTATGGAGATGTTAAATATGGTCTGAGAAATCTATGGAGAAGTCTGGAAATTTGAGTCTGGAAAAGTATGGAGTTTAAAATGGAAAACGTGAAGGAACCCTGTCATGGAATTTAGGCTTCTATTGGAAATTCAACGTTGCTGGCTCAGAGCGTATTTGGAAACGAAAGTGAGGAAATCAGAGAGGAGCTATGTCTCATGTTCAGAGAGAGAGAGAGAGAGAGGGAAAGAAAGAGAGGCAGAGGGAAGGAAGGAGAAAAAAAACCCCAGACCGCCAGAAATAGTGTTTTATGTAACATGGCTGGCTGCTGATGTGATTGCATCTGATTAGACTTGAAATTGCACTCAGCCCCTTTAAAAAGTCCCAGCAAGGATTATGTCGAGCGGCGTAAGAGACTGAGAAGGAGTCTGGGACTCGGTGATAGGCAACAGCATTTCCCCAAATTACTGGTGTATTCCTTATAATCAAGCCATACTGCCATAGCACATCATTTGTAATGTGACGTAAATGTAATTTGTGTCTTCAGATGATTTAATATTCTAACCTGTTTGTTGGCCCTTGATGTACAACAGTGGTTCTCAAACTTTTTCTGTCACGCCTTCCTTTGGGGGAAGAAAAAAAATTCACGATGAAGTTACCGTCAGCTGGCCACTTTGTCTGATTTGTCTCAGAGACCCCCTCTTTGGACCGATTTTCTACTGTCCTCAGTCCTTCACCTGTTCATACTGTTATTTTATGGTCACATTGCTCTGTATCTGGACGTGCTGCATGTCTTTTGTTTTCTGGGAAATCTGCTGTAAAGGATTGAGTTAATATTGTATCGCGTTATTTCTGCCCACTACTTGTTTCGTCATCATCTGTTTGACTATTGTTAATAGACTTTCAGAAACACTCTAAATCAGTGATGTCTATATGAATATAGACTTTCTACAATTCTGTAAAACCTTTGAAATGCACGGCAAGTCTTTTATGTAAACAGCCTTATCTAAACATTGCTCAGTACTTACCTAATATAGAAATAGACTTGTTGTCTAGTTTGTATAGACCCCTTTAGAGCCACAATGACATCTGTTTGTTAGCTGGAGGCAAAACACAAAAAATGTTAAATGTGGTCTTGTTGTGTTATTGGGAGCCAGAATAGAAGGAGTCATGGCTCAAAACTTACATTTGAACACATACCAGCTGCCACTGCCCGTCAACAAAGACAAAGACAACTACGGTTAAATGCGATAACACGAGAGGACTGGACGAAGGTGATCATTAAAAATGCTCACATGTGCAGCGCACACTTCATATCAGGTTAGAGGAAAAGTATTTCCTGTTGTAGGGATGAATAACGTTATGTGTATCAAGGGTTATCATGTCCACCTAATTAAGAGGAATATTGGCTTTCTCTGTGATGCTAACTTTTTAGCACGTTAGCTAACGTTAGCTTCAGTAGCAGAACAAACTGGAGGAAACCGTTTAAGTGTCTTCTTCCTGTGACATCATCTATCCACTGAGTCAGCGCATACGGGTTGGACAGTCTGTTCCTGTTGGTCAGTGTTTACGTATTCAAGTAACACTCATGGTTCCAGAGAGTGAGTGAGTGCGTGCGCAAGTTCAGTCTGAGGCTCTACACTATAATGAGAGCCCTGTTGGTTGAAGAAATGAAGTGTTATATTTAACCCTAACCCTAACCCCATATGAACTGGCGAACAGTTAAGTTAATCACACATTCACTCCGGTCGGCGCTCTGTTGCTCCGTCTCCACAGACAGATTGCTCAGAGTACACTCTGCCGCTCCGAGACTGTGGTGCTCTGGATAACGAAACGGTACATTCAGGCAGTGCTCCGAATTTACGAACACTCCAGTTTGTGCCAGAGTGTGCTATTTAACTTGAAATGAGTATTTCTGAATGTACCACTCGCATCATCTTCCTCCATTGTCTAAAACAAGCCAACAGAACTCGCTAGTTAGCACTGACTAATGTCTGTGGAGAATTGTTTTGCCTCCAGCTAAGCCCCGCCCACCAAAAAGACATCATACTGTGTATAAACAGTAAAAGGGTCAATAAAGACTATGGGAATGTACCCACCTTATTCCTAGCCCCTATGATACCTTGCATGAAATATGGGCGCAGTTTTCACCGCTGACTCCGAATTGGTGTGTTCCAGTGGCAATGGTTGGCTAACGGTACACCTGTCCTTTGTCCTACAGCGATTAGGAATTTTAGTGTGGACCACAACGCCTGTAACACTTTACTCGGGATAATGTGATAATACCTCTGTCATAATGTGACAGCCGTCTGAAAGCTTTGGTTGTGTATGATAATTTATGACTTTTTACAACTCATAAACACACACTAACACATTCAGTGAATATTTAACACAATTCAGTGTCAGTTTTAGCTCCATGTAAAGTGAATAAATGTAATATTTTGCCAGCTAATGCCCCACTCATCTGCCTGATTGACAGTTTACATGTTTATAACTGCTGATTTATTAAAATCGGAGTTGTACTGACAGAAACATAACACCAAATTTAGCAACAGACTTCAGTAATGTTAGTAACATTGAGAAGTAGTAGGTTGAGAATGCAGACAGGGATAGACAGAGATATCTCCTAACAACGTTTAGTGACAGACCTGTCATTCTCTCTGCAAATTATGATTTAATACTCGTCTGCTATGTCCCATGAAACTCTTTTGGTTTTCTTATTTCTCATGTCATCTACACTGTTGGTTACAGGAACAATCCCTTTTTGTTCAGGCTGTGTGTTCAACACACCGTTGTTGAAACCACAGATTTAATGAAGCCTGGTTGGTAGTACATTTGCAGACAGAGCAACAGATAACAGAGCTCCACAAAAACTTTTTAGAAAATGCTAACTTAAGGTTAGACAAATCATAGACAGCTTATGTAGCTAACCACGTTACTGCTACCTTCACTGTCTCACTGGAAGTTGCACCCATAATCATTTCTACAGTAGCGCCCCCAGATATAAGGTAGATAGAGCCATCTTCCTCTTCTTTAATAGGCTGCAGCTATTCTTTACTACACCAATCAGAGAGTGTGAGATGGAGAAAGTGCTTCCAAGAACTTATCTAGCCTTTCTGTGGTTCTGACATTAACAAAGCCTTTTTGACACGATTCAGAAAGACGGTAAAACATTTAAAAAAATTACATTTTAATACAATTTTTGGAACAAAAATGCTTGAAAATCAAATTTATCCCAAGTTCATCAGTAACTGTGGTCAGTTTTAGCTCCCGGGTGGATAAAAGTCTTTTCTTTACTGATCAAGAAAATTGTTGAACTGTTAACCCTCCAGTGGTTCACCTACAGTCACTGAGACACGGCAACACAGAAATCAAATTAGTTTGTAACGTTTAGATGTGTAGTCAAACAGATAATCATCTTAAATGGGAAATGTAAAACTCATGAGTGCAGGGTTAAAGCTGTAAAGGTCTAACAAGTCTTCTAGTGCATTTTTGGTACAACAGTAAAGCAGTAAAAATACACACATTTGCTCGTCCAATTTCGTCAACATCTGGCATCGTGTTATTGTTAATCCTCTGTCTACATCCTCACACCCACAGCCTCCGACGGCAAACCACCACAGAGTCTGGCTCTTAGTTTAGGGCCCCTCTGGGTGAAGGTGTATCTATGTAACATAATCGGACCACCTAGCTATCCGTGCTTTAGCAGTGCAGTCATGGTGAATGCCCTGCGGACCGTTCTGTTGTCTGGGCGCAGTTTCCACTGTTGTAAGGATTATGGGTATTACGCTCATCAGAGGACTGAGTCTACAGTATCGTTCTTCCTCTCCTACCCTCACTCCCTCCCTCATTACCCTTCATTAGAGAGCAGACTGAAGACTAATCCTCCTTAAGGCCCCCACAGAGTTCTTTAAGGCAGGGCTTATTGTTGGGCCTTGCACGGCAGCCATCTTTGTTTCGGCTTCCCCGCAACCATGAGAGGACCTTGGCACAAGAACTGATGTGAAACAATGAGTTGGTGTACGTTTTTATTTCACTGCCAACAACGTCTCTGTATTGTTAAGAGACAAAGCAATGCGTTCTGACCCTAAAGCTATTGTATTGTGTCCCTAATCTCATGACAGACAGGGAAAATAAAATACGGTGGTGATGTGTATTGGGTTGAGATTCAACACTGCAATAATTCCTTGTCCGCCTGACCAACTAGCTTTGGCTTTTAGCATAAAACACCTTTGGAGCTGTAGGTGGTACCTTGCCAGATCTATAAAACCCCCTTACATCACTCCTATTTAGCACTGGCAGTGATATTCAATTACTTCAGATCGTGTGATTGCATAATGAGCTTGATTCTGTATTGATTGTTGGCAGGGGGTTATTTTTAGAAGGTTAATGGCTGCACAGCATCACTAGAAGGAAGACACATTCATGTAGGGGATAATGTACAGCGAGGGCGCCATTATTAGGAAATGAATCCCAACAGGGTGATGCAGGTTTTTAATCATCCTGAAGGGGTTCATTTTACAATAATGACCTGCTCACTGTACGGTATCACTCTTATTACATGGCTTATTAGTAAAGGAAATCAATAATTTGACACAAAATGTTGATTTAAAGATGATTGTATTGTTTTGAAATTAACTTATTGCATCTTCTATGCGTCTATGATCAGAACTACATCCATAGCAACGGTCTGCTTTTCAGCAATATAACAGATTCCTAAATCGATGCGATGCGAACGTGTACATATCAGATAATTTCAGCGTCTTAATCTTCTTCATGCATTAGCGAACGGGCTAAGCAAAGCATAGCTTGGTTGAAAATCCGCTCGCCCTGGCTCTTCGATCGCCCGCTGAATGTTGGGAAGAGGTTTAACAGGCTGTAAAATGCCGTAATTCGCCAATGAGATTCAAGTATTCAACACAGCTGTGTAATAAGTGTGGATAATAACACATATCATGGTGGCTGGAAAAGTCCCAGTGCGGCTACTGTGAAACAGAATTTAAGTGCTCTGTGAGCACAGTGCTGAGATGCTCTTGCTCTTTTCGAATAAAGTAGGGTTCACACTGGACGTGGAAGCATCACAAAGCGCACAGATTTTCCATGGAGCGCTGCCTGCTACCTATTGGCGCCCATGTTTACCAGCTAGGCCAGTGGTTCCCAACTTGTGGATCACGGTCCAAAAGTTTCTGACACAGAGCTTTTATTCTGTAGTGCTGTTTCCTACTGTAGAGTCACTGACAGCTCCTCGACAGATTTAGCAAACTAGCTTGACAACATGGCCAAACACAAGTACGACAATGAATTTATTAAACTGTGTGGACCTTGAACTAACGACAAGGGAGAAATCTGGACCCCGTGGCTGGACTAGTTGGAAACCATTGCGCTAGGCTGTTCTCACTGATCTCTGGGCCCGGCTCACGATCTGCAGCGGTACTTTCGGCATCTGGTCTGTTTTTGTTCGTGAGCCAATCTGGCAGGAAAACACACTGATAATCTATTCTGAGCGATATAAAGGATGTATTATATATGACATAAATGATCTGATTCTTATATATGAAAAAATATGCGTCCCACGCTTACTTATTCCACATATTTGCCAGGTGTGTCTAAATCGAGAGCGAGAGAGATGAGCACATGCACGCAGGCAGATAGAAACAGAGCTCTACATATTATTAGAAAAGAGCAGAGGAGCAGAATCCTTTGCTGATCAGCGCAGAAAAATACGCTTCTGGTGTGAACGGTGAGGCGACTAGTTGCTCAACATTTGTCATATTGACTGTGTCCAGTGTGAACCTGGTGTAAGGCTACCTCAGCTGAGCTATTGCTTTTCAAAAAGACACTTTTATTACAGAGGTCAATGAAGAACATTTTCCACACAGTCAAAACAATGCAAGCCTCTTTAATGTAGGTCAAAGATGTAGCAGATGTGAATCACTGAAGAAAGTCATTGTTGTTTTAGCTCTGTTTCTGCTCATCTTCACCTCTGACCGGTTATTTCCGCCTTTGTTTGTCATTGCAGCAGCTAAGACCTTGCTCAACAAAAAGGCAGATGTCAAGGTAAGGGTCATCACGTCTTCCTCCCACGTTTCTGCTCCTCACTCCCTGTTGCTTAATTTTGGATAGAAACTCTGCCTCTTCCTCTCTGGTGTTTTCTCTGCTCCACTCCACTTTGGTTCTTGTCCTAATCTGGCTAATCTCACTTTTGCATACCGTAGCTCACTTTTCTCATTAATTCTGTGTCTGTCATGAGCTCATTGTTTTCATTTCTTGTGATGTATGAAGAGACTGTAGTTTTGGATGTGTTAAGAAATACTCACAGAATTTTTTTTTTAAAAAGCCGCAGCCCTACTCTGGATACAAGTCTGCGGACACGTGTCCGTATACATGTGTGTATATGCTTTTGTGCTTTTGTCAGCCTGTGTGTTGCCTGTCAGAGCACAAGCCTCAAGTATCACAATCCTTCTGAAAGCACCCTTTTATTTTGAATCGGCATTATCCAGCTCATTGCCACCTCTCCATCTCCATTATTAAATGTAACCATCTGTCAGCCTCCCCATTTGTTTTTTCATCACTTCCTCTGCCTCTCATCCCCCCATTTTTGCCTCTTCCTCGTCTTTCACTGCTTCCTATTCCTGCTCACCCCATCTGGTCTTTAACCCCACATTCCAGTTCATCCTTTAATGAAGATCTCTCACCATCCCACGCTCGCACGTACACACACACTGCAGTAACACATCCCACACAAAGCTTCCATGAACGTGTCTGTGTGTGCAGCATGTATGCATGATAGTGTGCGACAAAGCTCGGAACGTGGTGTACATGCAAAAGAATGTGTTTGCTTCTCGGCATTGTACATTATGTTTGGTGGAGCTTTGCGAGCACACACGCGGGCATACAGGTGTGTGTTTGTTGTTTATGCAAATGTGACTGTGCGTGAATACATCACATTTGTTTGTCGGTTCGAAAACAGGACGAAAGCGCAAATGGAGGCGTGAACATGCCTGCACATCGAGTGTGCGTAAGCGTGGGTGTCTGTAAGTGTGGTCGTGTGCGTGTGTGTGTGTGTGTGTGTCTGTGCACATGGCCCCCCTCCCCTTTCTCCCTGCTCAGTCGGTTCAGCAGGGAATGTGACTCCAGTTCCAGGAATAGCTGCCAGTCTGGACCCTGGAAACTCAGATGACAGAAATAGACGCTTACTTCCACTGCGGCGCACTCATTGCCTAGCAACAGGCTCCCCACACACTCGCCCCAAACCATTTCTAAAGGCGTCTTCTTCGTTTGCTGCCGTCCCTGCTTTCCTTCGTCCCTCCCTCTTCTCTTGTTTCTTCCCTCCACATGTCCTTTTGGCCACTCTGACCTCCTCTCCTCGGCCTCTCCTCCTTCTTCCTCTCCCGCTGGTTCATTAATGCGTAATGGCACCTGACTTTTTTTTCTGCTGTAACACCTGCTCAGAGCAAGCAGGCAGTCTCTCTCTGGCACTAACTACACACCACCCTCAGCCTCCCGTGCTGCCAGGTACTGCCCATAAAAGCCACTCCATTCAGCATTTCATGCAGTGTAGTTACATTGATGACACACACTGTGTCTATTTTTTTGTTTCTAAAAGACATGACATGTAGTAGGGTAAAATAAACTGAGAAACTGCTACACAACAATCAGACAGATTTGACCCAAATTCACAAGAATACAAAGTACAAGTATGAGGTTTTGATTGGTCTTGATTACACCCATGTCCTCAAATTATCCTGCTAATAATTTATTGATGCATAAATGCCACATGTGACAACTTTACAAGTCTTGAGCCAGTTGTGATTTTAAATTTAAAATGAGTTCGGGGAGATTGCTTTTGTATTCTGACCGAATCAATTTTACATTATGTCTCCATCGTGCTCCTTGGTGCCCCAAATGTTCCTGATCTGTTGACAGAAGAAGAGTGGGGCACAGTTTTGCCATCTGCACCACTTCTCTGTGATCTGCTTCTCGCTCTTATGTCCTCCTCCTGATGACTTCCACTTAAACCATCGCTCCTTTTGCGTGTGCTTGCACCTCCATACTTCTGCAGTAACACTTGAAGGGAAACACTTGACCTTCTTCTGCTTTGTCCAAGCTGTTTGGAAAAGTCTGATCCTGTTCTTCAGAAGGATTAAAAGCTGCCTTGACATCAAGTGCACAAGTTCTCTCTTTTACTTTGTACCAGTTTCATTCACTTTTGTCATTGGTTACTTTATCTCCCCCTCCCTTCTTCTACCATCCATTCATCTATCCGTCAATAAATCCATCCATCCATCAATCGCCTGAGGACAGAAACGCAAGTCCAGCTCTACTGTCCAGTATATGGTGAGCATGCTATTTATGTGTTTGCCCAGTGACTCTTTTTTTTTTTTTTTTTTGCTCCCACTCTCTCCACTCCTGTGTTTGTTTTATCCACCGTTCCCTGCCTTCACTCTATTTCATCAGTAGAGTTTAGCTTCCCTCACCTCGCTGAAGAACTAATCTAAATCACAAACTTTTGTTTGCCACAGAGCTTATTTTCAGAATAATCCAAATCCAAAAGAAATACACCATTGGCTTTTTGACGAGGGAACCAGGGTCCTGCTAACTTCTGGGTCAGCCTACAAAAAAACGTCATCCCTGCAGTACTATATTTATTTAAGTTTCTTGCCAGAACTTAAATTTTACGAGACTGAACACATTGTGATAATGTCGTAATTTACATTCACCCAATGCTTATTTTTACTAGATAGAGCTTGAACACAATCTCAATGCAATTTCTGTTAGCTTTTAGTTCTGGCCACCGGCTGCTAACTGCTAATGCTAACTAGCTCTCCTCCTACTGATATCAACACGGATTCGTTGTTGACAACGTAGCATTATCAGGGAGAAATAGGGGGTCTCCTGATGTTTTGGTAGTGAGTTTAGTGCATTCTTTTGTCCTGAATGTGTCCAGGGAAAGATCTTGATGTGACACAACAGAAAAACATCGGCCGCTGCCACCGGTGAATGTCATCTTATTAGCGGATAGGTTGATGGCAGTCAACAAGGCGAATATCAGCCAATACTGATAGATCACCCGTAAACTGGTGCATCCCTATGAATTTTACATGTTGACAACACCAGCAGCAGCACCTTGTTAGGGTTGACAGAAACTGAACGAAAATAACATATACAGAAAGTCATTGAAAGTCAATGCCAGGCAGAAGTCACAGCGTCGGCCCTTGCAAAGTGCACTGCCTTAACTCTAACCCTGTTATTACTCTGGGAGCGTAACAGAAGCAGGATGTTTCAGTTCCATCAGAGTTACTCCAGGGATGCTGCTCCAGATCTGTCAGGGGCACACTTTTAGAAGAGAGGCAGTGCGTGTGCTTGTAGTTGTGATACAGAACTCTTCGGTCCTACAAGACATGCACATGCTTCAAACAAAATGTAGGGGGAAAAAAAGTTTGGGTAGGCGGGGGCGTACTTGCTTCTGCTCCCTTCCCAAAGCACTGAATGCAGCAATTGAGTCTTTATTCAAAATGTAAAATGAAACAGAAATCTTATTTGAATTCAGGTAAGTGAACTGAAAGGGAATCTGACCCTTAACTAGTTCCCTCTTTTCCTCCCTGAGTCAGCTTTTTTTTTTTTTTAATCTGACCTGGCATGTCACTTTCTTCCACACCCATCATCTGTTCCACACCTCCTCCTCTTTTGTTCACTGCTTTCTTTACCCACCTGGAGAACCACCTGTGAATACCCATTTTCTCCTTCCTCTGTTTAACCTCATGAAATTGTGAAGATGTGTGATCTCTTCTTTACGTATATCCTCTGGTATGCAAGTGGTGGTATAGTAGATATTTGACTTTGGATGTCAGTAGTCGTCTCCACTACGAGCAAACCACAGACAGAAGGGGTTTTCTCACAACAGACACACCCGATGTAGAAGCTAAGAACCGGAGCTGATTCTTTGACATCTCACCCGCTAATCGTTACTTTGATGAGGAATACATTTCCTGTTGCTCCACAGAGGCAGCGGAGTGATCGCTGATGACGGCTTTCGATGGTTTTAATGTGTGCATGAGTGTGGGTGTTTGGACAAGGATGTGTGTGAGTTCAGTGTATGTGTGTGTGTATATGTCAGCTTATTGTCAGCTTACACCAGCTTTTATTTTCATGGCTGTTTTATGTGTTTGCATTGTGTTGTCTCTTTGCACTTGGGTGTTCTGACGTATAAGCTCTCTTCTTTTTGTCTCCTCTGCTCTCTTGAGTAAGCCCTGTGGCTTACAGCATTCATATTATGGTACACATGTACATCCATAAACACACAACTCTACTTGACATCCTCTCCATCCTGTGTCAAACGGCGTAGCTTAGCAGTAAATCATCTGACATTCATTTAATCTTGTGCCTCCTTCTAAAAACTTTATTGTCTCAACTCTTTGACACATTTCTCTCCAATTTCTCGAAACATTCACACCATATTAAGGCTTAAAGTTGCAGTCAGCGATTCTAATCCAGTACACCTTTTGTCAACTTCAGCAGATATCTCCTCACGGCTCGCTAGCTGTCCGTTCTTTGTGTCCGTTTAAAAAAAAAAAAAAACTGGTTATACATTACCCTGGCTCTGTAAATTGGAAACAAAAAAAGAGTGGTCATTGCCAGGCTGATGCGAAATACAACAGGCATCTCCGCTTAGTCCAGTGCTCCATTAACTCGGTGAACTTTAGTGCTGCATTTCAAAGCATTAGCAGTGGCGAAATATTATGTTCTGTGATGTAAACATTTTGTCTTTTATTTTATTTTCTGTTGGCTTTGCTGACAGACAGAAAGCCAGCTGGCTAGGTTAACATGCGGAAATACTGTGCCAACTGTCCAGTCTGCACTGGTTAGCTAACGTAGCCTTGACCGCGTTGCACTGCGCATCAGCCAGGTTAGGTGGGAGCTAGGGGCGCCGTTCCTTCAGCAGTTACAGATGTGACAGGCTGTTATGATACTACAACTATCGCGCATTCACATATATATAGTTTTTTGTCGAGCCACAAGTGTCACATAGGTTTACATTACCAAAGGTTTAGGACAAAATCATGTGACAACACCGAGAGGGAGAGATGTTGTGCTGCTGCCAGAGGAGCCGCTGAATGAGTTCCCTCTGAGCAGTAAGTCGCTAAAAGAGTCTGAGAAGTCCGGGGCTGTTCATAAAACATTCAGTGTATTCCACACTACTGAAGTTGCTCCTCTTTTTGGAACCACTGTGGAGTCAATAATAATTTTGCTTTCAGCCATGCTAGTTGTTACGGTGCTTAACAGTATGACGTCAATGTGTCAATAAGTCAAAATATTGCAGGTATCAGGTTGTGAATTTTTCATATCATATTAAAAAATATACTGGTATTATCGTAAACGATGCCGTCACAAGTGGCAATTAACGGATGGACAACACCACTAGCTGACGTTAGCTGCCATAAGGCCTGGATGGTGCGCAGCGCAGTAAACAGAAGAGTAGCAAAATTATCCCATAGACCAACATGCGTAACAGGTCAGTGATTAATGGTTAACTGGTAACATCTTTAGTTCAAATATCAGCAATCTTTCTCTTTCTCTGACTCCACCTTTAACAGGGCATTAAGTAATTCACGACTTCTCCTGACCTCTGTCCCTGAGTAGTATGGATTGCTCAGATGTGATAGTGTTACATGATTAAGATTTATGTAAGGGTAGCTGACTTCTTACAGTGAGTCACTTTGGTGAGTCACTTCCACACCCGGCTCTCAGCCCCATTTAGCAACTTCAGGATAATATATTTTCCAGACAAGATTACAAACAATTGAATGCAGATTTAATGCAAATATCATTATGATCGAACCAAGCTATAAAGGACCTGCCGCTCTTTGATGTGTGGCCTTCAAAGGAGCATTTAATCAAGGCTCATAGAGGTGATTCATTACGGCCAAATGGCACCGCTGAATCGATGCAATGTGAAATGGTAAGCAGCGGAAGTCACCAGTGACAACATCGTGATGTCACGCAGTGTCTCTCGCCCCCTCATGCCACCTCTCAGAATTACAGATTAGTCTTTTGAATTAATTTTGTAGGTAGCACTTTCCTCACAGCTGCTGCCGCTGCTGCCTGCCATCTACCGGACTCCACACTGAGACAGTCATATATGTTTATCTTACTGTGGTTGTGGGGACCTTCGATTACAGTGTGACCCGAAACCAAGACCAAATCTGTGGTTCAGTAAAGGGTCGGTTTCTAGCCATGCTGATAGTCCTAATTTTATGTTAATTTATGAATTAGTTTCTTTTTTTTGGTGCAGTAATTTGGTCTACCTAAACAGCTTTTAAAAGGTATGAGAGTTTTCTTTCAAAGTAGTTTTTAGGACTTTGAGCAGCACAAGCAGACCTACACTAACCTCTATTACATTTGCGTGGCAAGAGAGTATTCAGGCCTTAACCTCTTCTCATATTTAGTTTCTAATTTCAACCGAAATAAGTGAAATTTAATCAAAAGGATGTCACAAAAGGTAAAAAGCTAAAGGATTTCTCACAGGTATAGAAGTGCAGCGACACAGGCTTCCATAAAAGCATGCACACACACGCACAAGCACGGACACACTCTCACAAACCCACCTCTTGCTGTTGTTAACACTCTTGTTGTGTCTCTACCCTTTCCTCTCCTTTCCTGCACAGCCCCAGACAAACAGCACCAAAAACAGCATAGTCACCAGCCCCAAAGGAAACATCCCTTCACCTGCTCTGGTATTTACCTCCTTACCCCCCCTTTACCTTTAAGTGTGTGTGTGTGTCCATCTATCCTACTGTCCGTCTGTCCTTCAAGACCCCTGTTTCCTACCCCACTCCCCTACTCTTTCACCTCTGTCTGTTATTCCTCTCTGTCTGTCTTGTTGTTTGTGGTTGATCTTTGCCCAGCTGCTGCGAGGGCCACAGCGGTCGGGCAGGTCTTAAACCAGCAGGTAGTGTCAGGAAACATTTCCACATGGCAGGTGTGGATGCTATGTGACTTGCACGCGGGTTGATATTGTGCTGCCATGTCGTTTTCTCTGTCAGCGAGGGTTTCCCAAAAGAGGAACAGACAGCCAATGCCTGCCGGGGCTGTCAGTACGATTTACCCCCTTCTTCCTATGTATGCGGCTGTAGAGAAACGGTTCCCCGCTGCGTGAGCATCAACGTCCAAAGGTCTTCAGATTGTCCTTCCAGCCAAATAGCACACCAGCTGGTTTCAGAGATTAATTCCTCCTCTTCTGTTAAGGGTGTGAAAATCAGAGACATTGGCTTATTGGCTAGAATGAAAACCTGCATGTTCTTGGGCTTCTGGCACGTGGTCACAAAGCACTTTTATTGAGGGAATCTGTGTGCATTTACACCTGGAAACATAGTCCAGAAGCGTGAGCAGGAATTTTACTCAGCATCAAACCTCCGGGGGGATTTCCAATTATTTGTACTTCTGTTTTTGATTTGTGTTGGCTTTATCTTATTTACACTTTCTGTTAGTGGTAGGGTTGGATATCCTTCACATTTCAACTGGCACTGCTACCTGCAATTCATTACTGGTATCCAACAGTCCCTCTTTTCACTACTTTACTCTCTCTGTGAAAACAAAAAACTGTCATTTCAGCGGTAAAAAATAACTTCAAACTCCAAGCTGCTGGGCACAAGTGCGGAGACTCTTCAGAGAGTGTGCTGCTCTCTGGGCGTATCCAGTAAGAAGCTCTGCCGAGGTTGCAAAATTTAGATATATATATTTATTTAGTTTCTTTTTTCAGACAAAAGGTATTGTTGGAAAAAAGTAGACGTGAAGTGTAAATAAATGCTTCAGGTTGCAGTAACAACAGAGACATGCAAGCCTTCATGGAGCTGGTGCAGGCAGCTGCATGGGTAAAAATGAGAGAGATGCTCAAGACGTGTGAGTGGAAGACGCTCATATGATTACAGTGTAGACATGGGGAAAGTTTTCACCTGGTGCTTCTGTGCCACATTCTGGCTGCAACCCTATTTTGTTCAGTTGTGCTTCACACTTCTTACCCAGATGCACTCTTAGGTACCAATATTCTGCACCGACTAATTTAACATTAATCGCACGGATGTACTTTGCTACCCAGCCTTGGTGGGTGAGTTGTAGACACAGGAACTGATGCAGTTATTCTTATTTCTCTTCAATTTTTCTATTAGTAAAAGCCATCATCATTTGTAAGTCTCTTAAATCTCTCTGAATATGATCACCCAACAGTACACCTTTGTGCTGGTGGTTTCAGTCCATGTCGCTGCTGTATAAAATCAAAACAGTCCCTGTATGCAAGAGCATAAAAAGCTAAATGTAAGATCGACCTTTAAAAGCATTTGTGTGGTGCTTGAAGACAGCACGTAAGTTCAGACATGTAAATCATGTACTGTACAATATTCGAAAGATGTCACGGGTTAGACATCAGAAACATTTTGTCAACATCAAACGTACATTTTTATACTTCTTATGATCCATGTTCTTTGTCTGTCTCTATCAACAATTTTTTACCAGTGCAAAAAATTTTACTGGTAAAATCCCCTTCATGCTGCTTATGGCTCACCGTAGTCATCAGTTTAGATCAACTTCACCTTTGATCTAAAAAAACAAGGAAAAATCTTCATTCTCGCTCTGTTTGTCATGACTAAAGCCATCTACAGTGTGCTCTGCTACTTATTCAGGGTGAAGCACCACAGAAGGTGACAGTTTCAAAGCATGTGCTCTTTTCTTTTTGCCAAACAGTCTTTTACAGCTTCCCCAGTTATTGAAATACTAATTTAGATGAACTTTTTTTTTTAAAGTGGTCGGTTTGCTTCAGTTTTATGATACCATCATAGTTATGTTTTAAAAAGGGCAAAAAAATAAGTGTAAGGATGCAAAATGTATCTGAGGAGTTTTATGCCCAGTTTAGGTCATTGTATAGGGATGTTGTCACAATACCACAACAAAAAAAAAACAAGTCCTATGCACAAAAATTGTTTTATTTTGTACCTCTGCCTTCAGTCATGTGGTGGCTTTGTTGCTGTAACAGCACGTTGAGGACCAGTTGATTTTGTGGTATAGCTTTATGACATACGATATTTTAAAACCTTTTTTTTTGTGTGTGTGTGTCCCCCTCTCTAAATTCTTACTTATGTGCAGGTCCATGAAGGCAGCGCAGGCTGAGCTCTCCACGAGTTCTTTTCTTAAGCAGCACTTTGTCTTGGGGTGGACAAATGATCTGTTGAGCTGATCAGATGAGATCAGTCAGACCCAGTTTAGACCCGGCAGAGTGAAATGTTAAGTTTCACTTTCAATGCCCCTGGCATTCTGCTGCTCCGTTTATGCCAGGCAGTGTTGTACCATAAATAATCGAACAGAATATATATTTCCCCGGCGCTCCTAATGAACAGCCCAGCAGTCCAAAAACAGAAAATCTATTTGTGTCGGCAGATGTTTTGATCGTGGCTGGCCGCCACAAATAAATGAATGTGTGGGAAACCCTGCTGTTGTTTCATCTGTGCAGGCCTGGGTGGAATATCTGATTGTAGATCTGGTTTTTTATTGCTTTGGTACATTTGATACTATCACATAGTGTTAGGGCTGTCCTGAAAACTTGTTTTTGACCATCAAATATTTGCAATTAATGAGAGACAAGGACATCAGTTGAAGCACCTGAAATAACATGACCGTTAGCCACTTTGTTGGTCACATTAGCCATAATATCTAAAAAAAGAAAACTCTGCAAGACGGCTGAGCTGTTACTTACAGTTTTTGAGGTGATTTGCCAAGCTCATTGTGGATTTGTGACACACTAGTTTCCTTTGACACATCTTGCATTTGACTTTTCAGGTTCATCTTCGCAATTTTTGAAACTACTGCAGATGCTTGACGTTTTGACGTCTTGTTAGTATATCTGTAAGCTTGTGACATGTGGTCAAACTGTCCCAGTTACAGTAGTGCAGGGCTGCTAGTGACTGACATTTGATGAGAGCAAATCAGAATCAGAAAACTATAACCAAGTTTAAAAAACTATAAATGTGGATGCATAATAAATAATGTTGGATAAAGATTTCATAAATGTACAATCAACGGAGATCGTATGATTTTAAACACAAATAAGAATCAGTAACTTATTGTTTAGCCGTTTTTGTTTAAAGCAAATAAATGATGTCCTGATTGATATATTAGTTTTATTGGAAACTGTTCTGTAAGCACATTTGTAGAGGATGGATCTTTATAAAACTGAATCATTTCAGTCGTGTTCCAGCAGCGAGCTACATTTGCAAGGGTGTAAGAGCATAATGTTTCCGACACCATTTTCCTCTGCGCATTATTTAGCCAAAATAGCTGCATTATATCATGCCATTTATACACCCAGGCCACGCTTAATTATAAATCACTGGCAACCGAATCCTAGATGCCTCACTAATGATCTCACTTACTTCGACATGTAACACAGCTGAGGACTCAGGCAAGTTTGTTTCCTGCATACTAAATATAGCTTTCTCACACTGGCTTTACAAAGCTCCATCGAAGCATGTAATGATTGGTCAGTGGGTCACTAACTGCTGTAGCTCAGTGGTTACCCTGGTATGTTGGGGATTACCAGTTGCTGTATCACTAGCAGTAGCCTGGCCTCAGCGCGGCACAGTGATTAGGACTAACCACCTGTTTTCAGTCCTTTAGTCAGAGAAGCGTCCCTGTGTGTCCGTTTTTTGTGTGTGCATGCATGTGACGTTGGCGTACACCTCAGGCCTCTTTGCACATGTGCAGGCACACTATTAGAAGCACTTGATAGGAAGTCTGCACGGAGCAGAAGCACAATCATAGATCACAAGAGGCTTTTTTTTCCTGATCCTTGAAGGGAATAGGGAGTGGGAGGGCGGCTGTGATCTCCATGCTGTTGCTAGGGACTTGAGCTAGTTACTGTTTAGCCATTTGGTACATTAACTCCTTCATCACAGAGCTTCCAGGTCATGGAGAGACACACTTGCGTGACCTTAATTTTCTAACCTGGAGGCAGTTTGGTGGGCTGCTGAGATTCTTACATAACATGTGCACAAGTTCTTGAATATATGTGTGGCTTGACTCTATTTACATAAAACAAAAGTCATTTGACTCATCTGGATCATCCCTGCAAGAGCCGCGGTGTTAATGTAAAGTCAGCGTCGATGATGTGACACCATCGGCCCTCGCCCCCTCCTTCTAATCTGCAAACCCCAGGTACTTTATTCTCACTCATCATCTTCTCCCAAGTTGCCGCCGGTGCCTGTTGCCCCGGGCGACGGTTGCCCTGACAACACCGCCATCATCACCAGGGAGAAAACTGATGATTGGTCATCACAGAGGTGTCATTTCCTGGTAGGGGGAGAAAAGAGCTGCAAATAATATGGGGGGGGGGGGTGCTGGGTTCTGATTTACTGTACATCAAATGACAGTTTTTAGCAGACTGTGGAGAGCTGCAGAAAAGGGAGAAAATGTATCCGTCTCCGTTCTGAATCATCAGCAATCAGTGCCTGCTGTATGAAGTGACAAGAAGGCAACACTTTGGGCTTTGTGAGCCGCAAAGATCAAGTAGCACTGTTTGAAAGGAGCCACTAATTGTGCTAAAAATGTAACAAAGTCATAGCGGGAATGTCAAAAATCATGTCATTACAGAAACTACAATATGAAAAGAAGAAAAGAGACTGTGCTGTGCTATAAGTGGAAGTTACAGCTTGGTTTTAGCAGCAAGAAGGTTCAGAGGGGTGTAGGTAGCAGAAGTGATAACAGCGAGAAAAGTTATATGGCTAATCTTGTGGAGTGACTGAGCCACTTCCGTGCACACGATCCTGACCAAAAAAAGACCCGGCAATTTCAGACAGTATTTCTTTTAGAAAGAGATCCCGAAATGATGCCAGTGTCTGCCCGGGAGTGCTCGCCTTTTCTTTTGAGACAAGTGTGAGGGAACAGAATGACCCGTTTTCATCTTGTGGGGCATCTTAGTCTTTTTGCTTTGTGCCAGTGTCTTGTAAGATGTTGTGGCTCGTGTTTATTTATGTCAGAGCTCATTTATATTGTATGAGCTGGCTGATTTTCTCTTAGTTCTGATGTACAATTCTCTTGATTTTGTACATATTTGCATCATGTAGGGCATTGGAGGCAATTTCAGGATTATGCATGCACAGCAGAGCAGTGCGGAAATAAAGAGCAGCCATGTTCAGCAAAACCCTGGATAAGCTAAGGTTTAAAAATGTCACAGTTTTGAGTGCAACTTAATGCTGTCCCTTTCCTCAGGCTGTGTACAGGCTGTGTGTGTGAGAGAGCGAGAATGTGTGTGAGCACTGATGTGCTCATGGCAGACACTTCACCCTGTGTTTCAGTACTGTCTCTGACTCTAAATTACATTTTTTCAGCTCATCCACCCACTCTTTCTCTCTGTTTGAAGGATTCTTCCCTCTTTCCTTTGTCAGCTTTAACAAGCACTTTCTCTTCATCCAACATTCATGTCACTCTCCTCTTCCTCTTTTTACACTTAATCCATTTCTATCTACTTTTATGTCACAATCTCTTCTCTTTCTTTCTCTCCCACTCTCTTCCCCTTTCTTCCCTCTTTCTCGTTTACTCCATGGTCCTCCATCTTCCCTCCTCCTCCTCCTCTTCTTCCCTCTCCAGGAACCTCAGACAACTGTCATCCATAATCCAGTGGACGGGACGAAGGTATACATACATCATCCCCCAGTCCTTACCTACTCTTTATCCTCTTTGTCATTCTCCTCCTCTTCCTCTTCTTCTCCTGCCCTTTGATCCGTCTTCTCATCGTGCATTTGTGTGAGCGCACCATGGCATTGGTTTACTAATGGGTATGTGCATATGTCTGTGTGTGTGTGTGAGATTACACTCCTCAGATAGATTACTTTATAGTATGAATGCAGCAAGTGGTTACTGGGATGGCGAACGCTGAGTCTTCTGAGAACTTTCTCTTAAAAATATTACAACACTCAGTATCATCCAGGTGCATTTTTCCCCCAGCTTGCCTTTGTTCAAGCAAAGCATTGTGCAGCACAATGAGCAGTGTTGTTAATGATTTTATGTTTAAACATACGCAAAAACAGGACCTTGCACCAGATTATAGAATTATAAAATCGAGTTGTCAGAGAGCTCTGATGTAGTTAAAAGATATATTTTTGTTCGGGATGCACTGATTAATTGGCTGTACATTGCCATCGGCCGATATAAAATAAGATGACATTCACTGTGGCAGAAGTTTTCCTGTTGTATCACATCAATTTTGCACAGGCTAAAAAGCACTGCTTGAAACCAACGGCCTTCAGTCGTCCTGGTACAATAGAAAACGTTGTTGGGATGAGCAGAGATGGAGAGAGGGAAGCCTCTGGGACAAAAGCATGCCATAAACTAACTATAAATGCATCAGGCGATGAGTGCTTTAGTTTCCCTGATAATGCTATATTGTCAACTACAACTCGGTGTAAATAATGTCAGGAGGAGAGATCGTTAACGTTAGCTGTTAGCAGTCGCTGGTCTTCACTAACAGCCAGTGAATGTTTATTATGATGTGTTGAAGCTCTTTTCGGTAAAAAAGGAGTAATGAAGGAATTTAAGTTATAACATTCGCTTGATGTCTTAAATGTATCTTGTAAAACATAGACCAGAAATGAGAAATTTAAATAAATAAGTTGTTTGAACAAGGAGTTGACTTGTGTTTTCACAGCAATTTAAAATAGATATTAAAGAGGGAATTATGATTATGATGCCCCCAAATAAGAATTTTCCTAGTCGACCAATAGTCGTCATTTAGGGCCCTTCGGCGACTAATCGCAACAAGAGCAACAAGAACAAGAAAAACCCTCAGTGTTGATATCAGCTATTGGCAATAATCATTTTGAACATAAGTATCAGTGCATCCCTAATTTTTGTGTAATTGTCATCATTGATCTTTGGTATCATGTAGCCTCTTAAATGTCGTTGCTACAGTTAGTGTGAATGTGTATGGGTCTGTAGGTGTTTAGAAGATGTGCATGAACCTGCATGACTTTGCAGTCAGATCCCTTTGTCAGGTATGACCAAGCATTTATTATCCGTGTCTGTGTGTGTGTGTGTGTGTGTGTGTGCCACTGTGTTTGCTGGAGTTGTTTTTGCTGAGTTGTGATGCGCACAGCTGAAGGGGAACAGTAACATAACTTTTTTTCCGAAGCCACATCCCAGTTTTGCATCACAACAGAGTGACCTTTCCAGTAGATTTTGGGTCAGACCTCAGAGGGAAGTGCTTGGCTTTGAATTGTGAGCAACATTAGGTCTTGGAAAGTTTAAAGGGAGGCGACACAGGAAGGCATTGAAAGCATTAGGAAAGAATTCTGCTTCTTTGCAGTTTTTGTTTTCACACCAGGGGCCAGATGTCTAAATAATGCGTACGCACAAGAAATATGCATACACCTTCTTCTACACATTAAATGGTATTTATAAATGGAGAATGTGCACTCCTCACACACGTACACTCAGATTCAGCTGAGATAGCTGCTGGTGATGATAAGAGGAGACTGAATGTAAGTTCAGAGACACGCAACATTGTTTTTATGTTATTTCACTGATGTGTTTTTATCTTTGCAGGCTGCACATCATTCTGTAAAATCTCCACAAAGGCACATTCAAGAACTTCATTTTAAATTATTTATGAGTGATGGATTTTATCATTCTTTTATTAACATTTTAGCCATCACCTCCCTGATAATAATTATTTAATTTGATCCTGAATTGTGAAACACTTTGTAGAGTCAGTTTCAACATGATCGCTCTGAATGAATCATTGATCATCCCTCTGATGTTTGATAATAATGATGACCTGGATTTTACCGTGACGATGGTTTGTGGAAACGTGATGAATTCGTGGTACGGATGCTACAAATATCTACAGCGGTGTGTAATGACAGCCGCTCTGGCACCATTGGAGAACCGTACAGATGTAACAGAGTTGGTGAAAAACCACTTTCATTGACAGGTCTAATCGTTGGTAGATGGTACAACAATCAATGTGCAAACAGATGTTAAAGACAGTGCCTACATCCTTTTATGGTGAACTGTGTTAATGTGGAAATTATCCTCATGCACTTGCACCTTGTTCCACAGTGATGACAGATCCATAAAACATAATCAGGTGTAGACGCGGCTTTGTAGAGCTGACAAAAAGAATGTGTATGCATATTTCTGTCTTTGTACGTACACACAGTTTTAGTCATGAGTCTTCAGAGTTTTATGCATCTGTCTCCATCTGGCCCCAGGCTGGCTTTAAGGTCTGGTGTGTAGGATTTAGCGTCATCCAGCGATGAGGTTGCAGATTGCAGCAGCCTGAAACTTCTGGTGGCCGACGAGGAAACGTGAATGAACCTATCTTAAGCTGGAGTTTGGTTTGTCTGTTCTGGGTCACTGTAGAAACAACAAGGCAGACTCTGTGTAAGAGGACCCGCTACAGTATGTAGATATAAACAGCTCAGTCTGAGGTGAAGAAAACACAGCAATATCATGTGATTACAAACTAATAAAACACAGTTAATGGTATGATACTTAATTTATCCCCCTAAACTCTACACACTGGACCTTTAAAGCAGCATACTTGACATCTAGAGCACTTGCTCGCTTTGCTTGGTCCATCTGGGCATGTGAGAAAAATGAATTTTGACCTGTTAGAGCCTGTAATGCCACCATTGTACAGGAAAGGACCCAAAACATGAGGTTTTATGAGTAAAGCTGTCTCTCTGATGCTTGGACATCCTGGCATTGCAGAACAAATAGAGTGCAAGTCTTGAGTCAAGATTAAATGGGTGAAATGCTTTAGTTTATGGACTGAGAAACAAATATAGACAAAACAACAGTGAGGGTTAATTACAGAAATAAGTGTATCATATTTTGGTAGGTAACATTTACAAGCCCTAGATGCAACAGAATGAATAGAATGCTAAATGTCAGAAAGAAAACTTCTCCATGATTCAGACCAAAGAAAACAAACTGTAGGTGCGATCACACTTATAATGATATTTCTAATATGTGAGGATGCCACAGCTTCTCTCCCTCACACATACACACACACACATGTACACACACACATACAGTTTTTCTCTTCCCTTGTTCTTCCTCTCCTCAGGTCACCAGCTGCTCTTTAGAAGGCTATGAAACCACTTTTGTGCTTTGTGCTCTCTACGCTGTTCGTGCACGCGTGTACTTCTAATGAGGTCACCGAGTCTCTCAACTCTCCTCTACATGCAGGGGAATTTAGGCCCATTTAATCTGCTAATTGGAAATCCGAAGCTAACTTCTCCTCTGGCGAAAGCCCGAGATGAGAGAGACAGCCAGGCAGACAGAGAGGTAGATGGATAGATTGCACAATCTGAAGCCGTGCTTAAGATGACAACTTATTGCCCTGTGAGAATCCCCTCCGCCTGCCCCCACTGTTGGAATAGATGGATGGAGCACATCCTATTGAGTTTCTGACAGTTTCAGCAAGAGACGAGAGCACCCTGCGGAGGACAGACGTCACTTGTCCACATGGTGTGAACGTGATGCACACACACACAGAGAATGAAGCTGCCTGGAGTAGAAGAAGACAAAAGAGGTTTCAGGTCAAGGGTAAAAAAAGTCAAATATAGAATGACTGCTGTGGATTATTGGGTCTCTCGTCTGACGGGTTTGCTGCATGGTTTGACTTTATATTCGCAACAGTTGGGTGGTTGTAACACATAACACTTTAACATCTGTTTATGAATGTAGTCACCTTAATTGGATATATGTGGTGCTCTGTAACCATTTTTGGTTTTGTGAAGACTTGACATAACAGCACAGGAATATGCCCCCTACTGGCCTGTGAGCTGACTGTGTACTACAAGTCTGTTGTGATGTGTGTCTCGATGTGTGCGCTGTTATGTTTAAATCCATACTCAATGTGTATCTCTGATCTCCAGGAATCATCAGACAGCAGCAACACCACCGTGGAGGATGAAGACGTGAAAGGTAAGAATGCAGAGACACAAGAAATAACCACATGACAAATGCCGAAGTTAAAAAAGTCAAGTATTGAACTGTGTGCTGTAAGTGAAAGGTCAGAATGCTTCTGTGAGCAAATTTTGGAGCAGCCCTTGACATTTCTACTGTATCGATGTAATTGTTTGTTGCTGCAGCCAGTCTATGAAGAACATGTGTGACTGAACTCCACCATGATGTGCCTCTCGTGATCATAAAGATCACATGAGGAGGACAAGTCATTCTTTGCAACACTAGACACATTAAAAACAGGTGTATGACAATCTTTTAGTAGGGCTGCACAATTAATGGAGTATTGACCGTGATCATGATTTTGGCTTCCCACAATTAAATCAACATGATTGACTGTGATATTGACGTTTAAAATGTGTGCTTGGATCATAAAAAACTCTGAACTCTTCTGAACCAACCAGCCTTCACTTTGAGCTGCAGCTGCACATGCACCCTGCAGCAGGAGCCTGGCCTGACTGTCGCAACTACAGACAGGCACAACTAAAATCATTCATTCATCAGTCATTATCATACATTGTTTGGAAGTATTTTGGATTTAGGAGAGAAGACTTGTGTCTGCACTGTAAAGCAGCACAACTAACTTGTTAAACCACAATTTGCAGTATGATGAATTCATGAAGGCGAGGAAGAATAATATCGTTAACATTACCTCACTGCATCCCGAACCTTTTCTAGATTTAGCTCAGACATCCATAACAGCAACGCTGCGTGTAATAAATTAAAAAAAAAAAAAACAGTGGTTAGGGCTGCCCCTGACTAAGAATTTTCCACGTTGACCAATAGTCATCATTTAGGGCCATTAGTCAACTAGACGCCTGCATGTTTACGATATTAATTTAATTATTAAATGATATATTTTGGTGGTTTGAGTTGAAGGTGTGAGAAAGAATAGTCTCAGTAACATTGTTAACACTGTGCTACATTACAGAGAAATACAAACCGTACTAATGAACCTTCATTAATATAGGCCTATATTTTATCTCCAAGTGCACGTCACACACTGAGCGAGCCGCCTGTTAATGACGCTGTGGGCTAATGGGCATGTAGCTACTTCCATGTTTCACATGATACGTCATGTTTGTAGTGGACCAATGAAGATGAGTTTACATATCACCTTGGGTTGGTCCTTCACCTTCTCAAAATGATCCCACACTTTGGATTTCCTGCCCGACATGTTATTAACTCCCACATGGTCCAGTCATATAGGTTTTGATTTATTTTGACAAGGCACAGCTCCTCATAGAGTTTCACGTTTGTTTGGGTTTTTTTTCTGCAACTAAGCAACCAATGAAATCTTGCCGACTAATGACCCTTCTGGTTGACTAATGTTTGGTTGACGATAAGGGGGCAG
Organism: Cephalopholis sonnerati; assembly: GCA_019142605.1. Lineage (NCBI taxonomy): Eukaryota > Metazoa > Chordata > Actinopteri > Perciformes > Serranidae > Cephalopholis > Cephalopholis sonnerati. Next base: position 36,861,568 of record JAGQAX010000007.1, on the reverse strand, counting down.
CCCTATGAGTGCTATGAGTATGAGTCCATTCGGCCAACGATATGGGTCCAATAAACACTGTTTACATTTAGTTGCACTCTGTGATGGCCTATTTGTTTTTTAGATAACCTATATTTTGGGTACAAGTCACTTTATATTTTGTTTGTAGGAGATGCACTGTGAAAAATGTGAAAAGTGCAAAAAAATATGTGGTCCTTAAATTCAGTGAATCATTGCAACAAATAATCGTGATCCCAATATTAATCAAAGTTATCATGATTATCATTTTAGCCATAATTGTGCAGCCCTATCTTTCAGTAGAGTTTTTTAAGTTTCAGTTTTGTGATGGTGGATTGCAACAAGCTCTGTTTTTAGCCTGAAGATACACTTGTGGAAAGGGATTCTTAAATTCTCCTTGCAGTTAAAGTTAGTGACATAACTCTTGTACCTGGGTGAGCTTGTCTTTATGAAATTGGGCACAGCTGATTTTTTTCAAGATCAGGGATTACCATAAAATGTTCTGACAACACAAAGGGCAGAAAAAGTCCTCTTACAACTGGCGCTCTGCTTTGCATGAGCTTCTTGTTTACTAGACGGCAGTTTCAAGAGCCTCACGGTGCTAATGCTTTTTGATGCCAACTGTTAAAACTCTCTCTTGTTACTGGCGTTGTCTGTGTTTTGGCTTATGAGAGGTTTTTATCTCTGTCTCTGAGATGTGTTTTATGTTTTTGACAGGGTGAACATTTGTGTCATGGTGATTCTTGGCCACTTTTAAAAGCTTTTGGGTGTTAAATGGAACAAAAAATTGCTTCTCTTTTATTCAGTTACCATGTGAACACCAAAATAGAGGTATTTTAATCGAGTTTCACTCTTAGTTTGAAAATAAGAGTTATACGTGCACATCATGTGTGGTATGGATTGTGTAGAAGTGACTTTAAGTTAGTCGTGAAGCAGTCAACCGGCTGATTGCTGACCTCTTACTGACCCCTCATGGAGCCTGGCTGTATTGCTTCCTTCTGCTGGTTTTTTAAAAAGACTGTTTGTGTATGTCTGTGCGTGTGTGTGTGTCTGAGAGGTTTTTTGAGGGGGGGCTGTGAAATCTAAGAGGCCTTGTAATGCCGTTGAGGTCTGGCTTTCTCAAAAGTGTTGCCATTTGGCTGAAATCTTAATACTGAGAAACACACACCTCTGGAATAACAACATGCCTGTGTGGGGTGTCAGCTTGCAGAGTCGTGTTGCTTGTGGCTGGGATTGTAAAATGACCGTCACAGTAGTGCACATATCACACAAATCAGCACATAACTTCACAGAGTGCTTTGTGTCCTGCTGCGAGTGTGTGTGACTGAATCTATGTTTGTGTAAAGTGTGATTATTCTGTGCGTGTGCCTCACACTCAAACACCCCTGTTCTCCACATCTGAGCAGAGTACAATGCGTAAATCAGGTCATGAATGTATCATTTCAGTGCCAGGCATACAGAACAGAATATGTGCTTCCATCTCCTCCTCTTCCTCCCTGGAGAGGCTTTGCTGCCATGTCACAAATTCTCTAGCAACCATGGCAGAGCCGTCACGTAGGCCTGGAAGAAAAATGACCTTTGTTGGAAAGAGGACTACAGTTATTAAGCTGGACTCAAGGACAAGTACTCGCTGGTTTTGTGCTCACTGTAAAAGCAGAAGTTGAAGTTTGTAAATCTCCTTCAGTAAAACAGTAACTCAGAGTAAAAGTAACAGGTACTTTAAAAACAAAGTGTTAAATCTAAAGCCCTGAGAGGACGGAGTTCAAACTATGTATTTATTTCAAATGATTGAACCGCAAGTGACTTGGGAATGTGTCAAGTTTGTAAAAAACACACTTTATTTTTGAGTACAGTGAATTTCCGGCACAAAGCCCTCATTTTAAAGTGCAGTTTCCTGCTGTAGAGTGAGTGGACAATGGACAGCTACTAGACAGAGACAGCAGACTAGCTTGATGATGCGTCCAAACGCAAGTATGACCCTGAATGTATAAAACTGTGTGGACCTTGAACTAATGACTAAGGAAAAATCCAGACTCCATTGTTGGACCAGTTGATAACCACCGCTCTATGCACATTTGCGCACTTTTTCACCATCTGTACAGCCCTGCAACATGTAAAATAGAAATACTTGAAATCCGGACTTCAGTCTGAAACTTTTTTTGTTTTGTGTGCGAGTCTTCCTCTGCTACATTGTGACATTTCTCTGACTTCCACACCAGAGAAGAAGACTAACATAGGACAGTTAATGAGGGTGCAGCTCATCCAATGCCTACCAAGTGGAAAACTTGGAAATTCATTCATCCATTTTCTGTAACCGCTTATCCTGTTGAGAGTGGCGTGAGGGCTGAAGCTTATCTCAGCTGACATTGGGTGAGAGGCAGGGTACACCCTGGACAGGTCACCAGACTATCACAGGGCTGACACATAGAGACAGACAACCATTCACACTCACATTCACACCTACAGACAATTTAGAGTCACCAATTAACCTGCATGTCTTTGGACTGTGGGAGGAAGCCTGGAGTACCCATTAAATCATTATAATACCTTTTTTTGGCAGCATTAAAAAGATAGGTGAATAAAAACAAACAAAATGTTTAAAAAATGAAACTATTGTGATGGTAGTGATGTTGGATTGACTGTGTAGTCGTGATTGTTTAGAAGGTGTTTTCCACAGTGGGACTGATCTTAAACTGGTTCCCCTGAATTTTCAAGATTACTTATCACTTCAAACGCACAACAAAATTTAACAGCCCACTTTAGAAAACTAGACACAGTTCGTTGTATTGAGTAACTGCTGGAGCTTTTTAACATGACAAACTATTAAGTGTCACAACCGCTGTCAAGCTGTCAGAGGCACACTGGGTCTCCCTCGCCTGATGGTGAAGCTGTGGGGTGCACAGTGTTCTGTCTCTCATCTGATGCTAACACCACTGTGGTGTGATGCCTGTTTTTTGTTTAGATGACACCTTTGTGTAATTAATAGGCATATTATTTACTGCTTTTTGTCCTCCAACGTTTTGTTAGTTGCGAATAAATCCTTTATATTAAATGGTAGCCATGACTGTTTAGATTGAAAAAAGCATGATGAATCGTACACAGTGCTGTGCATTGTTGTTGCTGTTGCCATCCTCTTTAAGATGCATTCTAAAAGTAAATATGTCATCATGAAGAATCAATCCCTTCTGAGGTCATTTATGCGATCACTTGATCTGGAAAGATATTACTTGTGCCCATCTCTATATGAAACGTCATGTCATTGACAGCACAGCAAGACTATTCCTGGATGGGAATATCATAAAACATCACATTCAGGAAAAGTTACTAATTTAAAATGAATTATTAAATCTACCCTTTATAGGAGTAGGGTGACCCGAGGGAGCATTGTGTCACTGTTATAGCCCCGGGCTCTACTGTACTTTCCCTGTATACACAGTGAAAGCTATGCTCCCCCTACACATATCCTTTCCTTCCAAGGTCCCAAATTGGAGCCCTACCACCCCACCCCTCTGGCAGCAGAGGGCAAGGGCACCTTGGGAGGGGGTCGGGGCTAAAGGGGGAGGCGTCTATATTTAGCCCTGGTGGCAGGAAACGGAGACGGAGTACCCAGAGAGGCGTTAAAAACACACCGCTCTGCTAGCGCCACCCTTGGATAGTGTTAGTCTCACACAGCGGGTTTTAAGACTCTCAAGATACGAACCCGCAGATAGCACGGTTAGCACCAGAGAAAACTACAAGAGCCAGGTGAGTGCGGGAGGAAGGGGAGCCGTGTTTGGTTAGTGGAATAGTTTGTGTCATGTCGGCCTTTGTAAGATCTTGTCAGGTCAGCGAGTGCTCGACAGCTGGTTTGTAACCTAACACCTGTGCAGGCTCTCGGAGCATCTGAATACATATCTGTTCTGTTACTCTCAAAACTTTTATAGTAGAGAATATGTTACAGAGGGTTTTCTGAGGGCGGCTTGTTGTGAGTCGTTAATCTGCAGTTTTGTTGTGTAGGTGATCATTTTTTACATCAGTTAAAATTTGTAGGATTACTTGCTGTTAAATTGCTAATCCTGAAGTTGTTCTTTTTGTGACATCTGTGGAATTAAGTGCTAATTGCTGGGATGTTTCGGCACTGGACTTCCGAGGGATCAGCTGTCAGTCAAACAGTGTGGGCTGTGCTGTGGCTTTTTTTTCCCCTTGGATTTCCTGTTGATTATATTTGGTTTTTTAGAGAAGGAAAATTTACATTTGTTGTAGCAAATGTTGTGGATTGTTTGTGCTGGTCTGTGAATTTGGTGGCACAAAGCTGTTCTCTCTCCTGCCAGTCTTGTGCCATTCATTTTTTTTTTCCTGCTGGGAGGCTTTCTTTCCTTCTATTTGTCAGTGAGTGTTAACGTGTTGCGTTTCCCCTCTGTGCCAGCTGATTAAACAGACGAGCGGTAATGAGTAACATCCAGCTCTCTCTCATTATCATGGCCATCACCGTTGTCATCATCCATCCTCTGCTCACTGGCAAGACTTCCATTAAAGTCTCAGTAAAAACCTCACATGCAGCAGCAGCTACTGTTGTAAATCCGCCTGTAATGGAGCCATTAACTGGGATAATGAGGACAATGCTCCCTTTTTTTTTCTTTTTCAATGAGATCTGGTGACGGAGGCCTCCAGTGAAAAGTAGCTGTGATTTCTCAGAGCGAGGAAAGGTTGACTGAGTTTATCATCTTGTATTTATCTGCCTCCACCTCATGTCATCTCACACCATCATTCCACACTGTGACATTTCAGGGTTTTTTTTTTTGTGCGGCCCATCTCTCTTTGCATTCATGTGTGTGTTTGGTGTCATTCTCTGTGTGTGCGCATGTTATCAGGAAAGAGCTTAGACAACAGCTCGCTTAAGGCGCAGTCCAGCACAAGCTCCCAGCCTGATAGCTCTCAGGGCTCCTCAGCTGCTGTGCACTGTAAGTCAGCATGGCTTGCCAAATGCAGCCTGTAACACACACACATACACACACATATTCATATGCTCTGCTAGCAATTCACCTTGACTAAATCCTTCCTTGTGTGTATTCCATTCAGCAGCCCTGCATGTATTAAAAGCATACATCTGCTGCCATTTAGCACCTCTAAATCCCCCCATTGCCCTGACTTGCACTGTGCTTCATCCCTCCATCAGAGTCTTCTTAGTCAGCACCATTCCTGCGTCTTACTATCAGACAGTCTGAAATACCCAATAACAAAATAAGTAGTCAAAGAAACAAGCCGTTCTGAAAAACAGTGAGATGCTTTGTAGTATTTCTACTCCTCTACTATCCCATCCTCCCCCCGTGCCACCCACGCCACGTGTGTTTAGAATAACTCGTTGTCTCCTTCTCATGGACGCACGTGGAATAGCAACACAACACTGCTCCATGACAGTCTGTGTTTTAGCTGTTTTTCAGACAATTATAAGCATGAATTTTGCATTTTTTGTGTCTTTTATGTTTCCTTCTCTGTCTGTGAGTCAGATTTTGTCTTGGAGAGCACTAAGGACACATCCAGGGTATCAATCTCACAGTAAATGAGACTTCATTGCTGTTTATGCTTGTCTCAGTGCAGTGGTTCTCAACAGGCGTCCTTGAGGGAACTCCAGGGGGTCCTCAGAAAAATAGGGAATAGATTATTCTCATAATTTAATTGACTAAAGAAGTGACCCCAGTGTGAGTGAGAGTCATATGAGTGACTATTCTGATCATAGGTTTCACTTCCTCTGCTGTTATCTCAGCTGTAGAATTAGTAAAAATCATTTGATTTTGTGAGAGTCAAGGTATGTTGATGTGTGATGTAACTGTTACAGTAGTCTTCCGTGGATGACATTTCATATCATGTAACATAACAGCAAGTTTATTTACTGTAGCTGTCAACACAACGTTCCTCTAATATGCGTTGCTATGCGATGTTTGTTTACCATCACAAACATTTTCTCCCCGTATTCCGTCTCGACCCTTCACATATGCCAACTAGCTGAAAGTGTTTGGAGAGTTTGGATGATGTTTGAAAAATGCCGAGCAAGCCGGGCAAAAAAATAAAAAATTCTGTGTCCTTGACAAGTTTAGAGATCTGGTCTAAATCATACCTAACAACCAAAATCTTTTCAGATGGAGGTCCATGGCCTGTGTTTACCTCATATCAGACAGAATTGTCAACTCGTTTCACTCCGCCTCCATCTTCACTCAGACATTGCGTTTATTTCAACTGATTTCTGTGGCGAAGGCAGAGACCGACATATCTGCCTAAATGTGTCTGCAGCAGTAGCACGCTGGCGTATGTCTGTGGTGAGCCAAAAAGGCAGATTCTACACAACTTGCCGAACTCAATACACCAATCTTTTTAACTCAATATAACATCATTTTAGACTACACTTATGCATAGCCATGCCAACATACCTGTTTTGCCGAGCTTTTAAATGTCAAACAGAGCGAAATGAAAACAAACTGTGATGTTGGGTGAGATTGGAAAGACATTTTTAATTTAAAAAAGCGAAGATAGCAGTGTCTATCTTGTCTATAGTGCTTGCCATTGTCGGGGTTACGACTTATTTGTCCCCGCGCACTGCTTGACAACAGTGTTAGTTCTTCCCGTGGCGCTGATCAGCTAATCGTGAGTCCTCCCGCCTCGCACATTGCTTGTTTTTCAATCAAACCAAGAAACTGCTGCTCCGTGTCACGCTGCCAAACAAATCAGTCAACCCCAACGTAGTGCAGTGGGCAGATTCAAAGCTCTGGACCCAGGCGACTAGTGTGTATCAATTTAGGGCTTCTTGACATGAGAGATGTTGACAACCACTGTCTTAGTGCTCTCCAGGACAAAGTTATTTTTTCCTCTGAATGGCCACAAAGCTACGGTCAGCCTTCCATCTAAGTGCACTGTCTCCCATGTTCCTCCCTTCCTCCCTCCTCAACTCAGCCGCCGCAAAGTTTGCTGACCTGCTGGGCTCAGTGCGTAGGGGCTCAGGGCCCACATCCGACGGGGAAGGGAGATCCATCACTCCACCTCCCGCTGCCTTCTCCGCCCCCTCCCCTCCACACACCCCTGTTGTCCCCATGCAGAGTAAGTAGAAAAGAACAACAGGGAGCGTACAGGAGACGGCTACTGGAAAAGACAAAAAGTGGTCATGAGACATTGTCGTACAAAGAGTATTAAAAACCCGACAGTGAGCCATGTTGTTGCACTGGGTGGCATGTTACTTTAATTAAATGAACATGTCTACTGAAGTGTATTTTGTACACCGTCCAGGTGCTGTAAACGCTCATTGGAGCGCCAGATGTGTATTGTGCCACTGCTGAAAGTAGTCCCCAACAAATGCACTATTAATTCCTGTTAGAGTAACATTTGTTAAAACATACAGTAATAAAAAATGAAGCTACGTATTTATTTCCACTTTTTATACCTTTTATACTAGATTAATGTCATTATTAGGAATGAATTGGCCTGAATATAGACCAAATAAAATAAGATTACCAAATAAAATAGTCAAATTAAATATTTTTATAATTCTATGATTATACCTGTATAGTTTAATTTTAATTATGTTCTTTATATTTGAAGTAGACTTATAAATTTAGTAATAGCTGTATGCAAATGAATGGCTCAGGATAAATGAAAGGTATAACACAGCAGGTTTAATTAAAATTTAAAACCTTACAGTTTGTCCACTGGATCATCCCTTTGTGGACTATGTAATACGAAAAAATTTAGTCATAGAGGTAGTAATATTTGTATACCATTTTCTAAAGGGATTTCTTTTATTTCTTCATTCCTTTATTTTCTAATCTGTTCTTTTGCATTCCTCCACCACCACCCATCCATCCATCCATCCTGCCTGGACGGCACTAAGTGTCTCGGCTCACAGACCTGGTAAGCAGCGTGCGCAGGGTGCCGGCGGCCCCTGCACCCGAGAGTGACGCTGCACCGGCGCCGGTACCCAGCGCCAGGCCCACCCCTCCACCTGCACACACCACCTCCTCACCTCCCCCTCACTCCCCCTCCAGCCCTTCCCTGTCTTCCTCCCAGAGTGAGTACCGAGCATGACCCACCCTGACCCTATGCGTGGTGGCAAACCACGAGCCTAATGAAATGACGTTTTAGCGCAGGCCTGTGTGTGATCGAGCGTATTTAACAGTGTGCTTTTGGTACAGACGGGTACATCAGAGTAATGTACGTTGTGTTTAAGTGCTCTTTTGTCAGCTAAGTTGGAAACTGAACCACCTGTGTTTGCTTTTTGTGTCTGAGCCTTATTAACCTCCTCTGCAGTCTGCCACGGAGAGCACTGCTGACTGCGGACAGATTTATGCATCGTTTGGTTGCTTCTGACTGGCTGTGATGTCTTTAAATACAGGTGGCATTGCTTGCAGTGATATAAGAGATGCCTTGTTTGTGCTCGTGTTTCAGTCATGCAGGATCACATGATGAGCAAGGGCTCTACTGTTTGTGTGCAGATGTTTGATTGTATTTGGCATGTGAGAGAAATGTATTCCCAAACTAATTCAAGAGTGAATTAACTTGCATCTTCACAGACCTTTGTTGTACGAAATCCACGCTTAGCACAATTAATGCTGTTTTACTATGAAGCATATTTTTCTCGCTCATTGTATCAACAAGAGAAGTCGAAACATTAGTTTCAGTATTTCAGTATCCTCAGTGATTATGAATTTATGTTGCCTTTGCCTGAGCATCTGTTGTTGTTGTGTTAATAAATTAAAATGATTTAAAAACTAACTGCTCTCCATCTGCCCAACTGTTGCGCTTACCTCTGATTAACTCCTGCGCCTACTGTCCTCCGCAGCACGCAAACAGGAAATTATCAAGATCACTGAGCAGCTGATAGAAGCAATCAACAATGGAGACTTTGAGGCATACGCGTAAGTCTGTGTTTTTGTGTTTGGTCTGTGTTCAAATGTACAGCCTAAAGTTAATGTTTGTCTGCATTAACATGCTCTGCTCTCCTCCTCAGTAAGATCTGCGACCCTGGACTGACCTCGTTCGAGCCGGAGGCGCTGGGCAACCTGGTAGAGGGGATGGACTTCCACAGATTCTACTTTGAGAACCGTAAGATTGATAAATTTGCTGTTATTTGAGTTTTTTAAAATCACTTCTGAGGTCACACTGTTGGAAGTCCTGTTTATAATTTTATCTTGTTTATGTCGTGATCATTTTATCTGGTTTATCTTTCGTTATAGTGCAAACACAGGGTCTAGTGTCAGTTGGTTTTATTCACTTGCCCAGTGTAAACCAGCCCATTTTTACCTTCCCGTATACAAATTGTATTATTTATTAGTGTTATTAGCCGTGTTATTCAGTTTTGTGATTAGCTGATTTGCCTCAGAGTGTATGTGTCGTACAAGCACCAGCAAGGCTCTGTCCACAGAGTCGTCAGCAGCCCTCTTGCTGCCATGCAAGCGAGACACTGTCAGTTCTTATTGTGGCACTTCAGCAGCCTTTTGCGGACTCGACGTGCCTCTGACTTTATGACTGTATGAGTGTGCCCTGATCTCAAACTTGCAGCAGACTGCACAATATAGAGTTTGAGTTTTGCTCACATCCCCCAAGTCCACCTCGATTAAACTCTGTCTCCAGGATAGTTGAAATGCTCACTTGTGCCTTCAGCTCATAAACTTTTTATAAGCTTCAAATGAGAAATAAAAGTAGAGAAATCGAACTAAAGCCTCATCCTGAAAAAGCTCGACCCGCCATGATTGGCTGCAGTATTTCACAGCAGCTTTTTAATAGCAGACGTAGTCCTGTCATCATCGTTGTTGTGTTGTCTTGCTCATTTTTTTCTCGTGACACTGTTCTTGTCATGTCTGTAGTTTTGGCTAAGAACAGCAAGCCCATCCACACCACCATCCTGAACCCCCACGTCCACCTGATTGGTGAGGACGCGGCCTGCATCGCTTACATCCGCCTGACTCAGTTTGTCGACAACCAGGGTCGGCCGCGGTCCAGCCAGTCGGAGGAAACTCGCGTCTGGCATCGCAGAGACAGCAAGTGGCAGAACATCCACTTCCACTGCTCAGGCGCACCAGCTGCGCCACTCCAGTGAGGTATGGACCCCAGCGCTGGGACAACTGGGTGAAAAACTGACAGCAGAGCATGTTTGTACTACTTTACTTTTTATAAGCTGCAGCTGTTGAACCTACTGTATAAGGGTGGGGTATTGAAATCAGTGCTTTTAGGGTAGCAACTAAATGATGTCGGTACCACAGAATACCTATTCACATTAAATCGATCTGTGACAAATTTCGGTACCCAAGAGCACATGTGGGTTCAGACAGGAGGCAGAGACACAGCAAAGCACCCTGCAGCCGGGACAGAACTTCATCAGCAGCTTTGGGGTGCTTTGCTGTGTAGACAACAGAGCTCTGAGGAGCTGCGGGGTTTAGAATCAAGGCCGAAGCCCTGCAGAGTGCCCAGAAGCTGGCCACAGAGCTCTGTTAGCTTTGCAGGGAGCTGAAACTATCACTGATGTACCCATAGTTTCAGTCTGTCTGATCTGTTTTCTTTTCTATTTTATTTTGGAATTTGTCGAGTATCAGCACTGTTTGTGATTGTGCTTTTATAAATTACGTACTAAATCACCATTTGTTAGTTGTGTCTAAACAGAGAGCAAGTGAGACAAGCAGACACACAAACATACAGACACATGGGCAGACAGACAGACAGACACAGAAGGTCTGTGTGCGATTAGAAACAAGGAGAGGAGCAGTATCACTTGTTGACTGCAGCTTGTTTAAATATTACAGAGACGATACAGGGTTCCCACGGTCATGGAAAACTTGGAAAAGTCATTGAATTTCAAGGCCATGTTTTCCAGGCCTAGAAAAGTCATGTAATTAGTAAAAATCATTGAAAGTTAAGGAAAGGTCATTGAACTTTGTTGTGTGTAATAACATTTTTACAGCAAACATCCGTGTATAATCAATATAATGTAACATAACTGCAGATTTTTTTCCTGTAGCTGTCGATGTAACATAGCGTTAATATGTGTCTATGTGCGACGTTTTGTGTACCATCACGGACGTTTCTCCATTTATTTCTCTGTTTTTCCCTTCACATACGCCAGCTAGCTGAAATTATGTTTGAAAAACTCCAGGCAAGTGGGGCAAAAGTTTTTTAAATTTTGTCCACGAAAATATGTGGGAACCCTGAAAGTAAAGAACTGAACAAGGTGCCGAATTTGAGGTACTGGCGCTGATACCAGAATCAATTCAAATGTGACCCTTACCCAACTATATACTGTTTATGCATTTAGGCAGTGAAGCTTTCTGTGACCAGATTAACTGACAGTTCAAGACACTAATCAGAATAAAAATAGAGAATAAAAAGCGAGAACAAGTAGGTAAAAAGAAGTTGGTTACAGATGGTACTCTGGTTCTAAATTTAGTATTGGGCACATTGGATGCATTGCATTTGGTTCTTCTGGGTGCTCACACTGTCTCGAAGCTGTTCTTAGGCTGTGTGTTCATTCAAATGCTGAATAGTTTTTAGGTGCACTGACAGAGTCAGCAAAAAAATCAGCCTTTGGTATGCTAATAGTCTGGAGAAGGTGCAGCAACTCTGCTTAAAACTGAGGTATTCCCACCAAATAAATCATTCAAATTACTTTTTGTGTTTGTTCCTCATGTACTGTGTGAGGTGTTTTCAGTTGCATTTCTTTATTTAATTCTCGATGGCAACGAAAAGTGACAGTGATCCTAGAGGTGGAAGTAGCAGGTCTAGCATGAATCCATCAGGGTTTTTTATCCTCACTGATATGGCAACTTTCGCACCTAGCTAAGCTTAGAAACATTTTTGTGGTTGACCAAAGTTGTGGAGGAGCTGGCTGGCGGATTTTGTGACCTTCAGACTCTAAGCTAAGCTAAGCTAAGCTACGCTAAGCGAACCGACTGCTGGTCGTAGTTAAGTTTGTCTTAATCTACTCATCTACTGTAACATTTGGCAAGATGTCAAACTAATCCTTTCTTTTTAAAGATGTGACCTCACTCACATTTTCATTGTGACATATTTAATTAATTTGACGCTGTTTTGTTTTTCTTCTCAGGGTTGAATGCCATAGCTTTGTCTGTCGGGAGTGCTCTGCTGGAGAGAGAGAGGAAGAGGAGGAGGAGGAAGGGATGAAAGAACAAGTCCAGTGTCGGTTTGGGGACAGGCCCTTCAACAACAAACCCTCCCTCACTGGACGCCCGGCCTCATCCCCCAGCATGCATCTCTTCTTTTACTACTACCGCCCCCCCCCTTGTCTGTCACCCGCCCTACAACATCTTCTGACAACCATCAACCAAACAGCTCGACATCCTTCACCCCCTCCGGCTTCCTCTTCTTCCCTCCAGCACGCTGGGTGATTGGCGGGGGGTGGGGGTGTTTTCAGCACTCGGTGTGATTCCTTCTTCCTATGGTCCCCCCCCTCCTCGTCCCCACGATTTTTGTGACACCAACCCTCTTGTCCTCCTGTTAATCCACACTTGTGTGACATAAACACTGCACTGGAAATACAGTATGTAAAGTTTTAAGTAAAATCTATTATTATCATTACTATATTATTATTATTATGATTATTATTACACATTTGCAATTGTATATGTAATTTGTATAATTCAAAATTCTTGATGCCAGTGGTTTCTAGAGTTGAAGGAAATCTTTTTTTGTTTTTCTCTTTATCTTTTTAAGGAAGCATGTTTTTTTCCCATATTAACAGTGGCTGTTTTTTATTGTGGCTATTAAGTGGAAAATGATATTGGCAGTTTTTGTAATTTGCTTCTTGTATGTGAGCTATAATACTGCGCCCACACTCATGGTCAACATGTTTGTGTTTGTTTGTTTGTTTGTTTGTTTGAGGTTTTCTTTTTTTTTTTTTTTGGAAGGGGTGTGTCTGACGGTGTCATGTGCGAATGTAGAGAGTGAGTCCTTACGTGTGTGTGTGACTGTGGTTGTGTAAGCCAGACATACACAGCGTGTGCTAGTCCACACAGAACGACTCCGGACAGTTGGAGGAACCTGTTGTTTTTCCCTTGTTGCAATGTAAACGGCCTGTGAAAGGGGTTAGCTGAGCTCAGTGTCTTCCTGCCTCGAGACGTGAACATTTCCAACACACAAAGCAGATAACTTGCAGCAGGAGTTTTACGGTGAATTCGCTTTTCCATCTTCGTGGGTGACGCTGCAGTGGTAGACTGCCCTGCGCTCTCGCACAGTGATTGTATTGCTGCCACAATGAGAGGAAAATCTGTCTCTCATAACAATAAGAACATTTTCTTAATACAACAAGATACTTAATGTTGGAGTGACATTTTGTTTTGTTCAGACAGCAAACTGATTTATTTTTACAAGAAACTTTAAAACAACACTTCCCCTCGTCACATTATTACAAAATAAGTTAGTGTTGTTTCATATTAAGTAATTATTTCAACATATGCTCCATATTATAACAAGAAAAGCTTGCGGTCCAAAGAGGAAATATCATAGCCAATATTGAACAAATCGACAATGTTTCATTTAATTGATTTTTATCTTACTTCCGGGATGAGATATCATCAGCCATATTGTGCTTTGACAGGAGCACAGTTGTGCACATAGAAGCATAAGTTAAGAACAATATTTAACCATGCAGGGCCTCACAGGAGAAAGAATCAGTCAGACCCCATACGGGTAGCATCATTTCTTTTGAAGAGATTGTTTTGGTTTTTTGAAGGTTGTATGTCAGTGTATTAGCAAGTGGAAATCAGTCAGGCAAGCCCCCAGTTTTGAGAGGCAGGCAGGAGCACTACCACAGGACTAATATTGTGGACATGAGCAGCACCTAAAAAAATCTATATACACAGTTTAATTGCTGCTATATTGAGAATATTTTCATCCCTTTTCCTTGACGTAGACAGCCCTTTTTTTACAGGGAAAGGTTGACGTAAACAGTAATTGAACACGGTAGCTTTTCTTCTACAGCTGCCTAGCTGAGTTAGTTTGTCTTACTGTTTGACTCTGGTGTTTAATAGGGGTTACATTTGGATTCACCAAAGTCACACAATGCCAAACAAAATATCTGATCCAGGTAGAAGCTGATCAGCAGCGTCTGTGTTCAGCGATGTTAAATGACTGTTTTTGTAAATGGAGTCTGGCTTAGAGAGAGCATAGATGGATACAGCGGCATCAGTCTGATAGCAAGGTAAAGCTGTGAAAATATTCTCAATATAGCGTACACTTAAACTGATATTAAGTCACTGAAATACATTTTGCTGCTGCTTCCCATTCACAGCAGTACATTGCTTCGCTTTCATGCCAGTAGTCCTGCCTGCTTCTCCCAAACTGGGGGTGTGCTGACCACCATCTACTGTAGCTACTACACTAATTAAGAATAAGTATCGCATACAGTTCCCCTTTAAAAGATCCAAACTGTCCGTTAAAATTAAGTAGTAGAGGCACGAAAAGGCTGCATGGTCCCGGCATGGATACGAGTCCTGGCCCTGTTTTAAAGTAAAGGATTACTTTTGGTTCTGCACTCGACTGATCTTTGACCAGAGAAACATCAACAAGTTCAACTGGACACTAAAACCATATTGAAATAATATCGTTTCGCTATACAGCAAACTGTTTTGAGCAAATTCAGGGTATTTTTATTAAGGTATTTAATACTTATATCCCAGGTGTCGTGTAAGGAGTCGAATTTACCCCGTTATGGTTATGAAAATACTTAATTTTTGCTAAATTACTAAATGCGTCAACATTTTATGTATTGTACTGTGCCTCAAACTGAGACTCTATAAAACATCAAACTGCTCTGTAACGCTCGTTAACAGATGAGAAAGAACAAAAAAGTTTTTTAAAACACCAAAAATACCATGTCATTTCTTGTTATACCAACATAAGAACTTGTGATACATCAACAAAGGCTGTGTGTCATCGTGAAATGTGTCTGACTGTAACATCAGAGTATCTTGTTATAATTGCAATATTTTTTCATGACAGACTGAGCACTGCTTTGGTCACAGTGGCAGCGCTCTGCTGCCTTTTCTCACACAGTGATGACTCACATAAATCTCAGTGAGCAGTAGTTCAGCCTTGGCCCCTGCTTCCACCGGGAGCTTGGAGTTTTTTTGGTTTTGTTTTGTTTTGTTTTTCTTTCGGCTAGTGGTGCTAAAAAGGTGCTCGGGGAGGGATGCGCTGTTGGTGGCTCCTGCTGTTGCTAGGCGACAGCTGAATACCCGCTTGAAGCTCAGTGCGCTTTTTCTAAAAGTTGTGATATTTTTAACTCGCTTGAATCTCAGTTCTGTCTGGAACACAACAGCAGGACATTTTTTTTCCAATCAAAACGACAGAAGAAGTCAGTGCTCCGAGGAAAGGATCCTGGAGGCTGCGTGACCTTTCCGAAGCCATAGTGCAGAAAGCTGGTGCCACTGCCTATTTATCTACTGTATATGAAGCACATACACTTATATACCCATATCAGTGAAGAATCGAGGGTGTGTGTGTGTGACTGAAGCCTCCACTGGACAAGTGTGAGGAGTTTTCCGCCGTACCATGAGTTCATAAATGTCTGCAGATTGTGAGGTTTGTGTCGAACTTCTCTGTTCTGGTTCCTCATTTCAGGGCAGTCATTTGCCACAGGGTGCAATATTTGTGTGTTCGTGTGTGTGTGTCTGCAAGCATGTACAGTACATCTGTCGCTCTCAGTGTGTATTCTTTACAAGCCTGGGGGTGGGGATATCGGAGGTGTGTGTGTTGTGTGAGAGATGGAAGGAGAAGGCTTTATTTCGGAGGACATATCAGTCCCCTGCCTTCAGCCCAGGGCTTTTTTTTTTCTTATGATTTGATCTGTTTTTATGTTTTTCATGTATTATCAGCTTTTTATGATATTAAGTGCTTGTGCCAGGGGCGGCAGGATGAATCCAATGGACTTTGCAGCACTGAAAAATATTTTTTTGTGGGGGGTTTGACTTGCGATCAGCTCCTCTGTACTTTGCGCGTCCACCATTGGCTGCCTTCACATTTGTCTCACCCCTATTGGTCAGACCAAGATATTAAAGAGACCGGGCAGTCGGTTTGGTGAATAGTCCTCAGGTTTCTATTTATTTTGAATATTTATTTATTTATTTTAGTGGATATTTTTATTGTGCTTTACTCTCTCTCTTTTTTTTTTGGTTTTGTACAGCTCATGCACTTGTGCAAGTACTGTCTGTTGTTGTTCAAAGGGACACTGCTCCATGTAAAACATGACTGTTTTTAAAGGGATAGTACACCCAATTTGCATCCTGCATGTGTTTTTTTTTTCTGTAACGACCAACATGGTGTGAATTTCTTTTCCTGCTGTTTTTCTTCTGAAACTTTCGATTGAAGTTTTCAACGCTGTTTTTTGCAGTTTTATGGTGTCCGTCGTTTGCTTCCACTTAGCTCACTGCCACTTTGCCAGAGTGGGACATCTGTCACTTTAAAACCCATCTTTTACAGGCTTGTATTTTGAGTGAACTATCCCTCCAGAAGCGTCATCGCCTTTTTTTAAAGGTGATGACGCTGTTATTCAAATGAAGGTTTTTTTCAAGGTGAACCACTGAGTCGTTGTATTGTACTCGTGTCTCATCCAGTAACAGTGTTAATGCCTAGTTGACCCTGTTCTAACTCTTAAAAGGTCAAAGGTTATGTGAAGGCGTTCATGCGTGATCGTGCTAACCAGACATGACCCCCACCCCCCCCTCCAAAAAAAAGAAGAGATAGCAGCATGTACAGTACAAAGGTGTTGTTCTTCTGTTCTTCTTATAGTGTGTTTACTAGCCTTGAAAATCAATATAATAGGATTCACATATTTAAAACGAGGGAGTTCACAGTATTACACAACTGCAACTAACTAGCAGCGTAGCTGGCATTTTCTTTGCATGACAGTCAACGGGACACTTGTTTTTTGGTGTTTTCCTTTTTATTTGTTTTCTCATTTTCTACTGAATGCTGGTATACTCGACCTTTCTCTGTCTATTTTCTCAGCTTTTTAAGTGCATATAACTATTTTTGTCTCAAGATGATATAATGAAGAGGATTATGATAAATATGGATGATGATGTTAAAGACTGTGGCACTATGAGGATGTTGACAGTGATAATGACGACGATGATGATGTGATGAAGATTATTTGGCATGCTTTTCTATGGGGCTCTGTGTTGTCAGTGCAGAACGGCTGCCTTTTGTACGTAGCTGAGAGCACAAAGAGTGACTGGTGCTCCACTGAGCCTGCATGTCTCGAGTCCAAACAGATGAGAGAAAGTTCAAAGAGTGGATGAGCTCCAGCAGGGGGCGCAGTCACACAGAGTAAAGCTCAAACGCACACAGATGGATGGCACATCGATGCTTCTAATGTAGCTGCACAATAAGTTGACGTTAGTGTCAAATCTAACAGACAATCCAGTCAGAGACGATAGCAGTCTATCACTGTAGAATCAGACAAAGCTTCCATTATGATTATTGCTCAGGGCTGCACAGTTATGACCACAGTGACCGTCCTGATTACACTTTGACGTCATGATCATGATGATGAT
The DNA here is from genome assembly GCA_019142605.1 of Cephalopholis sonnerati. NCBI lineage: Eukaryota > Metazoa > Chordata > Actinopteri > Perciformes > Serranidae > Cephalopholis > Cephalopholis sonnerati. Next base: position 36,844,046 of record JAGQAX010000007.1, on the reverse strand, counting down.
ACAGGATTGTTTTCCTCAGACTTTTGGGAAACTAAATTATTCTCCTTTACTCATCCATGGATGGATTACTGGACAGACCTACTGGGCACAGGCCCAGGGCTCTTAAGTGTCAAGTGCCACCCCTTGCTTTCACCTGCAAAATGTCATTCAAAATGACTGCAAACAGATGATTACAGAGAGACACGAAATGACCTCAAAGAGACAGAAAGCATCTACGAAGAGACACATTTTGATAACAGAAGATGACAAAACAACCACATACACAAAAAACTACACATAGACTTAAAAAACAGCAACAGGGATGCAAAATAGAGGGAAAAGAACCGCAAAGAGACACAAAATGACCTCAAACAGTGCAAAGCAACTACAAAGACACTCAAAATGAATACAGAGAGACACAAGACAACATTAAAGAGAGGGAAAACAACACAAGACATGCAAAGCAACTACAAAGAGATGCAAAAAGCTGCAGAGAGGCACAAGGAGACTCGTGACGACTTAAAAAAAAGAGGCAAAACAATCACAAAGAGACATAAAATTACTACAGAGAGATGCAAAGCAACTACAAAGAGATTTAAGATGACAACAAACAGATGTAAAATGATTACAGAGACGCAAAATGTCTTCAAAGAGACAGGAAGCAACAACAAAGAGACTTGATGACTACAAAGAGACGCAATATGATTACAGAAGACGACAAAACAACCACATACGCAAAAAAACTACACAAATACTTAAAATAAACAACAACCAAGATGCAAAAGAGGGAAAACAACCACAAAGAGACATAAAATGACTTCTAGGAGATGTAAAGCAACTACAAAGAGATGCAAAAAGCTGCAGAGAGGCACAAGGAGACTCATGACGACTTGAAAAAGAGGCAAAACAATCACAAAGAGACATGAAATGACTACAGAGAGATGCAAAGCAACTACAAAGAGATTCACAATGACTACAAACAAATGTAAAATGATTGCAAAGAGACATCAAATGTCTTCAAAGAGACTGGAAGCAACTACAAAGAGACTCGAGATCACTAAAGAGACAAAAAATGATGAAAAAAACGGCAAAGAGATGGAGACTCAAAATGAGCACAGAGCAAGATAAGAGAGACACAAGACAACTTTAAAGAGATGCAAAACAGCTGCAAAGACACAGAGCGACTAACAATAACTGAAAAGATGTAAAGCAACTACAAAGAGACACAAAACAACAAAAAATCTGTGTGTCTTGCTCCTGTGGTAGAGAGGTGGTGAGCCCTCTGCATGTCAGTGCCCAGGGGCCCCATTGTCCCAGAATCCGTCCATGGTTGATCTTATATCAGAAACAGTTTTCAGACAAATGACATGCACCAATGCCGCTGATAAATCATGGTTGTGTGTGAATGATCAAAGTCAACATCATGACAGAAAATGATTAATTGTGCAGCCCTGCATATAAACCACAATACCTGTCCTTCTCTAGTCTCTTAAGGTCAGTGTGAGCGCTGCTGCCTTCCTGTCAGCTGTTTAGTCAGACAAAGCATCACTGAGATAAACTGGAGCCGCCGTGTTCACTCTGAACCTCCGCCATCTTCTTTCTCCAGCCAGTGACTACGTTGCACTGACAACACTGAGTTGGCTTCTCTTCGTAGGGTGTCTTTCACTCTTTCTCCCATTCCCTCTGTTTCCAACCTGATTCAATCATTTCTCTGCAGTCGGCTCTTTCTAGTTTCCCTTTGTCTCTTTTTGTCACTTTGGGTTTCTTCTGTATAATAATATTAATCCTCTAGTTCTCTGATTCTTCGGATTATTGCTCTGTTCTCTTACGTGCTACACGTGTTTCTATAACTTCAAGAAAATGTGTTAAGGTGTTATCAATAAAATGATCATTTAAATAGAAAGGTGAATCAGTTTCTGTGTTTGCAAACACATCCAAGTGCAGCAAAGCTTTGGTTTTAGTAACTCGGGATGGAAAGGAGCTCACTCATGTTTAACCAGAAGTTTTTGAATGCAGCATAAAGTAAATCCACAGTGCTAATGGGCTGTGTCGTATCTAATGGACAGGGACAAACACCTCCTCCTTAATAAATGTTCAAGTATTATAAAATAAATGCAGCTTCACAGTTATAAAGATAAAGATTAATGTCAGAGATCAAGATTAAAGTAACTACTGCTGGCAACCTTTAAAATTCTACATCAGCAGTTTAAGGTCAGAGCTTTACAGTCAACATTTTTTATATATATATTATGGAAATAAGACTGTTCTGACGTGGAATGTAGGTGAAGCTGTTTAATTAACTGCCAGCTATACTTATTAATCCACACTGGTGTCAATCTGAACAATAATTAATTGTTAAATTAATCTATCATGAAAAATTAAAACATTAGCTAAAGTTTGTATTTGGTCATTTCAAGTTATTTTGATATTTCATTAATTAAAACAATTAATAAATTAACTGGTAATAGAAACAATTTTAAGTTGAAGTCCCAGTTCACACTGTAAAAGTAAATATTTGTTCAGTTTTCTTGCAATTTTAATTTGGCACTGCAAATAAATATAAATATTATAAAGCAATTTCTGCAGAATTTTCTATAGTCTAAGATGGACAAATAATGAAGGAGATTAAGTTTGTTTTAATGTAGAAAAAAAAAGAAATATAATACAAAATATGTCTAACAGTCAAAAATCAAGGATGGTAACCTAACAACAGATGAATTATTACATCAGCATTCAAACCACAAACACCATTTTGACAGGAATGATTCACACACATAATTCTGCTTACATTTATGGTTTAATTTATCATTCTGTGCGTTCAAATTATATATTAAACAACAAGAAAGGAATGTTTTCAGTCATGTAAATTGGAATATACTTTCAAATTATACAATACTCACATATAAATAACAAGCTGGAATTGTCTGTAACTGACAATAAAATGCCACAATTATAAAAATCCTAATAAACCTCCTACATGTCAGAGGTCAGATTTCAGCTGCTCCTTCAGCTCACTGACTGCTTCTTCTATAGGAACCACCTTGTGACTCTGGTGGAGAGAAAACTCACAGACAGGACACACAGCTCTATCTTCATCCTTACAGAACAATCTAGGCTCTTCTGGATGTTTGTCACACACCACCTCCACCTTCTTCTCTCCTTGTTCTGTCTCAGATGATCCAGCTTTCTGTCTCCCAGCAAAGGAGTCAGCCAGTTCCTTCAGAGTAAAGTTCACATTTGGAAAACCTTTTGAGGATTTTCTTTTACAAATGGGACAGTTTTTGTTTTCAGCTTGTTCCCAGAATTTCTGCAGGCAGCTTGAACAGAAGCTGTGGTTGCAGCTCAGAGACACAGGATCTCTGAAAGTCTCTGAACACACATGGCAGCTCAGGAAACTTTCAAGAAGAGCTCTCTCAGCCATTTGTCTTGGTCACTACATTGTCTCTCAAAAGAAAGACTCGCCAAGTTACAGTACCTTCCCTTGAGTGCTTAAAATACTCAAAATCTGGGTTTTCACTTCCTGCTGTCACAGAGTGAGCTGTTAGGAGAATATGCTGCCATGTCGTTTAGTCACCAGCAGATGGTGTCAGGATGTTTTCAGAGGTGAATACTTACAGTCTTTATTCAGTACAGTACAAATTCATTGCACATGCATCTGTAGGAACCAGAATCAAAGGAAAACAACTCTTTTGTTTATAGTTTACTTAACAGTGAATTTTTACAGCTCATTTAAAAACCATAAAAATCAAAAATGAAGTGTTTCCTTTTGTCCTACATATTCAACAGGCTGACAGACATAAACCAGCTTAACACTGTTTTTATTTTTCAGCCAACAGGAACATTTAACGGGAAACATGTTCTGCTAACACATCAGTACGACTGCGTTTATTTCATCCAGTTTGATGAAATGTTAGTCATTCACTTAAAATACAGGTACATGTTCGCTTTTTAATTCAGCCCTCATTTCACTTTGTTTAATATTGTACAGCTTACTGTGATTTCCTTCCACATGTTCTAGTTTATTTACTCAATCATTTATTCATTCATTCATTTACTCTCTCATAACGTTTCCCCCCATTTTCTTGTTCAGCTTCACAGGAGGACTTGAGTCTTTCCCATCATGCACTGGTTACTGTCACAGTTCAAGCAGGTGATGAGCGGGATGGAATGAATCTTTAAAGGTGTATCTGCTGCAGAGCACCTAACAGCACCACACAAGGTTGTTTTATATGAGGACACTCTCAATGCAGTCAAAGGAAAACATGATGCAAAACCAGACTGAATGTTCCTCTTTCTTTCTTTATTTATTTATATCTTCATTTGCCATGTGGACTGGAGAAATTATATTCAGGTAGCAGAGAAGGTGTTTAATGGCTGGATGTTCTGTAAACTCTCTCATCATAGTGTCACACTCACCACCCTTAGGCGGTCTAACGGGGCAAACAAAACTCCAACACTGATCCAGAGTAACCGCATAAACTCCTTTAAAACCCCCAAATCCATGGGATGTATTACAAATAAAACAAGCAAACAAGACAACAAATATCCCATGCTGACAGGCAGCAGGACCAGCTCTCAAGCACCTCCTCCATGCCAGGTGCACTGCACCTTGTCAAGCAATGCAGCACACCTGGGCAGATCTCCAATGGAGGGAAAAGGGACAGCAGCACAGAACACACACAGACGTGACAATACACAACAGGACTGTGGTATATCTGTAACAGAAGAAACAAGAGCTGTCAAGATGACATTCGGTGAGTTCTTTCATGTTGTAACTCTTCCAATATGGCAGCCAAAATAGGCATACTTCACTCAAGTAGGCCTATTTTCTGCTACTCATTACTTCTAATCCACCACAATTTGGGATGTATGGCACTGTATGGCACTGTGCATTTTTCTCCACTGCAAGGAAACCATAGAGGGACTTGCATTAGGTCAGGTCAATCTGGGTCAATCTTCCCAGTTTCCCATCTTTATCCTGCACCAATGTTTAGCCAGCAGAGGGCAGCATAAGACAGCTAATGGTACATTCACTCACCACTCTACTTGTTCTACAGTATGTTAATGTGGAGACATCACAACTTTACTGTTTCACTATCCTTTGTTACAGGTATTAATTTATCATTTGTGTGGTGTATTTTCAGGTAATATTACACATGTTGTGCTGAAACTGGAGTAAAGTCCTGGACAGTGTTGTTGGAAAACACTGTGGATAGTCATTTCTTCATCACAGTGGCTCACCTGCACCTTCTAACAGAGGACAGGAATATCAAAGTGCAGCACACCAGTGTTAGTGCACACAGTGTCCCTCACCACCTGTATGTACTTCTACATTTCACTGAACAGGTGAGTGGAGTTTCTTTTTTTTTTCCCAGCACAAACAGAAAAGGAAAGAATGAGAGATGGAAGAATACATTTTATTTAGTGGTCATTTTTATCCACATCATGAACATGAAGATGCCTCAGTAACAACAAATATCTGACAGCCTCTCAAGTGCTGAATAATTCAATTTGTGTATTTGTTTTCTGACATTATTAGATAAAGAAACTCTTCATGAACCAACCTATCAAGAGGCACAGTCACTGCTGATTGTCTTCCAGATACCCATTTACTACCAGAGCCTTAACAACAATAAGGTATTAGTGATACTTTGCAGGAAACAATATTACACATGCAACAAGTGTCAAATCAAATGATGAAAACAAACCAGTTCAATTAAACCAGTCGCTATGAAATACAAGGAAGTAATTATTAAGACAAGACTTTCTGTGGTGATATGATTCAAAATTAAAGCCTTTTTAACGCAAACTTAAGGTTGTTGCTCATCATTGGGGGAAAAAATCTGGAGATAAAAGTTAAAATAATAATTAAAAAAAAAGAAATCGACTCATCCCAGTTCCTGCTGCATATTTACACCACAAACAGCAACCTGCTAAGAATGGTTTACACACATTAATCTGCTTACATTTCTCATTCTGTGCTTTGGAAATATATCGTATATTAAAGAAGAATCAACCTGGATCTCTAAATTTGATTCATGTAATTTCAAATCACACATTTCTCACCAAAAAAATAACAAACTGGAATTGTCTGTAAGTGACAAGAAAACACCACCATTATAACACATCCAAATATATTACTTAGAGCTCACCACCCTCCCTGAACATGACAGAGAAATCTCAGTGTGACACATTTTGATATCAGCAGTTTTAGCATCACCAGCTGATCCAATGTTGAAACATGGGAAGAGTTTCTCAGTGAAAGTGTCTCTGTGAGTGCAGATGTGAGTCATGTCTTCAGGGTCACAGAAGGACACCTCCCCCCTGTCATAGTCCAGCTGGACTCTGATCCTCTGGAGACTCTTCTTCACTCTGACAGTCTTACCAACAACATCAGCGTACATTCCACTGCGATGTCTTAAACACCAGACTCCATATTCTGGTGTTGCATCTATCTCTCCCTTCCTGCCAGCTGACTCTTTAGCCAAACCAACATTCCAGCTAGGATGGTCTCCCACCTCCACCTCCCAGCTGTGTTTCCCTGAGCTGAAGCCCTCAGAGCCCAGAACAATGTGATACTTAGTGTTTCTCTCTGGATTGTCAGGAAGCTGCTGCTTTGTGTCTCCACGTCTCACACTGGTCAGATCATCAGACAGATGGAGACGGGGGTGTGCAGTGTTTGGGTCCAGAATGACAGGACTGAAGTGGACCTTGTCCTTCATCTTCTCCCAGACTCTGAAGGACAGGTTGCCCAGGTGTTTGGCCACATCTATCAGCGCTCCTGAGACCAGCTGTGGATCTGACAGTGAGCACTGGACTCTGGCTCTGCTCTGAGTGGCTTTATAACTGCTGAGGAATGGCACCTTGTCTTTCTGCAGCTCTTCTTCAACAGCACAGATACTGTGTGACAGAGAGGAGATCTGCTCCTCAATCATCTTCATCTCTCTGCTGATAGTCTTCCCCTTCTGCTCCTCTTCCTCCCTCAGAGCTGCCAGTCTGGACTCCTCTTCCTCTTTCAGGAACTGGTGGAGCTTGTTGAACTCTGCTCTGATCTGCCTCTCTGTGGACAACAGCTGCTGCTTGGAGTATTTAACCATATCCTTGTACGTTGTCTCTGCTGCTTCGTATTTGTCCCTCTTGTCCTGCAGAGACTTTAAGTCAGATTTCAGCTGCTCCTTCAGCTCACTGACTGCTTCTTCTATAGGAACCACCTTGTGACTCTGGTGGAGAGAAAACTCACAGACAGGACACACAGCTCTATCTTCATCCTTATAGAACAATCTAGGCTCTTCTGGATGTTTGTAACACACCACCTCCACCTTCTCCTTCTTTTCTTTTTCTGTCTCAGATGATCCAGCTTTCTGTCTCCCAGCAAAGGAGTCAGCCAGTTCCTTCAGTGCAAAGTTCGGCAGACGATAATCTTTTGAGGATTTTCTTTTACAAATGGGACAGTTTTTGTTTTCAGCTTGTTCCCAGAATTTTTGCAGGCAGCTTGAACAGAAGCTGTGGTTGCAGCTCAGAGACACAGGATCTCTGAAAGTCTCTGAACACACATGGCAGCTCAGGAAACTTTCAACAAGAGCTATTTTCTCAGCCATTTGCTCTGATATGTGAATTATCCTGTAACAGCAAGACTCACCAAGTTTGTGTCCCTTTGAATGAGAGATTTTAATCCCGTCAGAGTAACCCTGTAATGGCGTCTCAGCTCCGTTCAGCAATGAGGAACTCAGCTTTAAGTTTCACTTTCCATTCTTTGATGTAAATATCTTCCAGGTGACATTTTCATCTTCTGACCAGCTGATGGTGCTATTTGATTTACAGATTTTACAGTAACCTTCTACATGAAGTGCCATAAAATTGTTCCTTATAAAGACTATATTCATTTTAAGGGAAAAAAAAAACAAAGTAAACATAATAAAGTTCATTGACATCTTTTATAACAGAATTATTGAGGTAAAAACAAAAAATTTAATATATTACTTTAAAGACAGGCCATTTTAGAAAAATAATCTGTGTGTCATTGTGTTATACAACCAGTGTTTAAAATATTAAATCACAGTTTTATGAAATCACAATGTACTCTCCTGAGACAGTGAAAAATACTGTAAAGTAAGTATTTTATTTGTGCAAAGAAAAAGACATAAAGATCAGCACAGACAAGTTGTGTTGGTGGTAACAAAAAACAAAAAGATAGTTGTCTCTTAATATACAGAAACATGTTTTTTTTTTTATTTCTTTTTAATTAAATGTGAAATAACCAGATAGGAATGTCTGTTTATGGCTGGTCCAGTTAATGTAATACTGAAATGTCAAGACTTTATTGTACTATATTAAAAATAGTGCGATGACTTTCATTTTTCATTTCTTTTGTTTTTTATATTTCTTTAATAAAATGCCAGTAAAAAGTGAAAAATCAACAGTTTCCAGCAGTTTCTCAGAGTGAAAGGTGACGTCCTCACATGTCTTGTTTTGTCTGATTCATAGTCCAAAATCCCTAAAATATTCAGTTTACATTGATATAAAACAGAGAAAAGCATTAAATCCTCACACAGAAGATTCAGGATACAGCAGAACATGTGGCTGCTGCTTTTGCCCAGTTACCTCAGAAGGTCATCTGGAGGCAGTGGTGGACTCAGGCTGTCTGAGGGGCAGGAACAAAGAAAGAAAAGGCACCAGTTGCATGTGGTGGAGCATCAACCCTCAGAAAGTTTTTAGCATGTAGGGCAGCCTGTTTGGTGCTGTGTCATGGCTTCTCCACTGAAAGGTCACCCTAGAGGAGCTTTATCATGTTTTCCTGCACATTGGGCCCCCGAGTCCACCAGTGTCTGAAGGTGTACTGAAAAGAGACCATCCACCCTGGGCAACAACACCTCTCTGCTGAACTGGCTGCCTCCACATGACCTCTTAGGACTGCTGAAACTGCTGAAACTGGAGTAAAGTCCTGGACAGTGTTGGGAGGAAAAATCTAGGGATAAAAGTTACAATAAAGTAGGAAAATGAAATCTACTCATCCCAGTTCCTGCTGCATATTTACACCACTAACAGCAATTTGCTAAGAATGATTTACACACATTATTCTTTCAACATTTGAGCTTTAGTTTCTCATTCTGTGCTTTGGAAATATATTGTATATTAAACAACAACCAAGGAATGTGTTCCATCATGTAATTTGCTGAAAGAGACCAAATGTTGTTTTTTCTTTAACCTGGATCTCTACATTTAGTTAATGGACTTTGAAATGACACGATTCTCACACATAAAGATCAAACTGGAATTGTCTGTAAGTGACAACAAAACACCACCATTATAACACATCCAAATATATTACTTAGAGCTCACCACCCTCCCTGAACATGACAGAGAAATCTCAGTGTGACACATTTTGATATCAGCAGTTTTAGCATCACCAGCTGATCCAATGTTGAAACATGGGAAGAGTTTCTCAGTGAAAGTGTCTCTGTGAGTGTAGATGTGAGTCATGTCTTCAGGGTCGTAGAAGGACACCTCCCCCCTGTCATAGTCCAGCTGGACTCTGATCCTCTGGAGACTCTTCTTCACTCTGACAGTCTGACCAACAACATCAATGTATTTTCCACTGCGATGCTTTAAACACCAGCTTCCATCTTTTGGTGTAGGATGTGCCTCTGCCTTCCTGTTAACGGACTCTTTAATGACACCCATAGTCCAGTGAGGATGGTCTCCCACCTCCACCTCCCAGCTGTGTTTCCCTGAGCTGAAGCCCTCAGAGCCCAGAACAGTGTGATACTTAATGTTTCTCTCTGGATTGTCAGGAAGCTGCTGCTTTGTGTCTCCATGTCTCACACTGGTCAGATCATCAGACAGATGGAGACCAGGGTGTGCAGTGTTTGGGTCCAGAATGACAGGACTGAAGTGGACCTTGTCCTTCATCTTCTCCCAGACTCTGAAGGACAGGTTGCCCAGGTGTTTGGCCACATCTATCAGCGCTCCTGAGACCAGCTGTGGATCTGACAGTGAGCACTGGACTCTGGCTCTGCTCTGAGTGGCTTTATAACTGCTGAGGAATGGCACCTTGTCTTTCTGCAGCTCTTCTTCAACAGCACAGATACTGTGTGACAGAGAGGAGATCTGCTCCTCAATCATCTTCATCTCTCTGCTGATAGTCTTCCCCTTCTGCTCCTCTTCCTCCCTCAGAGCTGCCAGTCTGGACTCCTCCTCCTCTTTCAGGAACTGGTGGAGCTTGTTGAACTCTGCTCTGATCTGCCTCTCTGTGGACAACAGCTGCTTCTTGGAGTATTTAACCATATCCTTGTACGTTGTCTCTGCTGCTTCGTATTTGTCCCTCTTGTCCTGCAGAGACTTTAAGTCAGATTTCAGCTGCTCCTTCAGCTCACTGACTGCTTCTTCTATAGGAACCACCTTGTGACTCTGGTGGAGAGAAAACTCACAGACAGGACACACAGCTCTATCTTCATCCTTACAGAACAATCTAGGCTCTTCTGGATGTTTGTCACACACCACCTCCACCTTCTTCTCTCCTTTTTCTGTCTCAGATGATCCAGCTTTCTGTCTCCCAGCAAAGGAGTCAGCCAGTTCCTTCAGAGTAAAGTTCACTGCTGGTTCATCAGTTGAGGACTTTGTTTTACAAATGGGACAGTTTTTGTTTTCAGTTTGTTCCCAGAATTTTTGCAGGCAGCTTGAACAGAAGCTGTGGTTGCAGCTCAGAGACACAGGATCTCTGAAAGTCTCTGAACACACATGGCAGCTCAGGAAACTTTCAAAAAGAGCTCTCTCAGCCATTTTCTGTGATATCTGAATTATCCTTTGGAAGTAAGACTCACCAAATCTGTGTCCCTTTTAATGAGATTACAACCCCTGAATTGTGTTTGTAGTGGAAAGTCTTCACCCTGTAATGGCGTCTGAGTTCTGTTTTTTTTTAGCAAGTGCAATTTTTTTCTCTTTTTTCCTATTCCTGCCCTACTTTGTTGCGATTGGCTTGTAGGCTACTGTGTAGGCTCTATCCTTTTGAGTAAATGATTAACAACTAACTTTTCATTGTCTTACCAGCTGGTGGTGCTTATTTGAATAACTTTTCAGTTGAAGTGCACTTAAGTGTATATATTTATATATTTTTTATTTATTTTTTTATTTATTAACACTACAAAGGAAGTAATCATGTCAAATCTTATGTTATATAACTAGTGTTTGGAACATTAAATCAATATTTCATTAAATGACAATGTACTCTCCCAAGACAGTGAAAAACACAGTGAAGTCTTTTATTTGTGCGAAACATTTCCTCTTAAAATACACAAGCACATAAAAGAACAAGAAATCTTTACATCTGCATGGTAAACAACAAAAATGTGAATGAAAACATGAATATTAAAAAACAAAATACATGACCATAAATAACTCAATAATCAGTTCCCTCCAGCTTCCACCATCAGGCCAGTTTCACCAGTCTCTCACTGGCCTCCCACAGTTTTTTGGCCACACCAGCATCTCTTGCAAAAGGACGCAGAGTAGCTGGTCGACAGTCGACGAAGTAACCCCCGCTGTGTTTGGCAGCTTCATCTGACACGGCACAGTAGATGACAGTCTGAGCTCCAATCTCACATGGCACAAAGAACATCCACATGACGACCTGCATCAGTATTCGGAACAGGACGGAGAAGTGGCACGTCCAGCCACTTTGGACAAAACCTGGAGAGACACACGGAGGCAGAGACATTGGGAAAAATTGACATATATGTATAAACAGTGCCAGGACTATACAAACTGTTTGGCATGGGCAATAAGAATCAGATCTTAAAGCTTGGCATGAGTAATTTTATATCTTGATATAAGCAAAAAGTTATCTGCTGATATTATTGCTCTATGTGTGTTTTGTAGGCTTTTTGAGCAAAGAAGGTGGATAGAGTGTGCACATACAATCAAAGATGGGCACCATTGCAGGACAAGAGCAGCATAAAAAGCAGCATCTCTTACCAGGGTGCACAGCATAGGACGTCACTCCTTTCCCTTCAGTGATGCGGGCCACTTCCTGACTGAAGTAGATGTTAGCCAGCTTGCTGCGGCAATAGGTGAAGAAGGGCAGCAGGTTGTAGTTGAGGTCCTGGAAGTCCAGCTTCTGGTATTTGTAGCTGGAGCACGTGAGGGTGACCACCCGGCTGGGTGCACATTCCTTCAGGCGTGGCAGAAGTAGATTGGTTAGGAGGAAGTGACCCAAGTGGTTGACGCCAAAACACATGCTGAAACCGTCGTCCGTCCAGTCGAGGACACTGGGCATGCCTGAGGAAAGTAGAAAAAGGCTTTCAGCTGATATTAAAACTGCACAATCTCTACAGTATACAGCACCCTCTTGCTTTGACCCTCCACAACAAAACATCAACAAATCTCAGATGCAAAGTAACATCTGGCCAGTCAAACTTCTGCGTTATATCTTCTGCGTTATATCTTCAAAGGAACACGTTTCCTTTCCTTTCTATCTTTGGTGATACAATTTCATGTATCAAAAGACTTCCATGTGGTTGACATCCTCACCTGCATTATTGATCAGGATGTCAAGCCTCTTCTCTCTCTGGAGGAAGCTCTTACAGAATTCCCTCACAGATTGCAGGTTGGCCAGATCCAGCTCCATGTGAAGGACATTAAGGCTGTGACTCTTGAACTTGATCTCCCTCACAGCCTTCTCAGCCTTGTCCAGGTCTCTGCAAGCGATGATGACACGGGCGCCTCTCATTGCCAAGGCAACAGCTGACTCCTTGCCAATGCCAGAATTCCCACCTGCAAAGAAAAAACAGACAAAAATGGTAAAATCATGTGTTAATGGGAGGATTGTGCCTGCAAGAGTATAGCAGTAACATTACCTAATCAGACAACAGGCGGTGATATTTGTGGTAGGCGTTAAGCTATTCAAACCACACTGGTCTTCATATACACTCACTGGCCACTTTATTAGGTACACCTGTTCAACTGCTCATTTGAAAAACGTTGCCTGGTCTCATGGATCCATCCTGCCTTGTATCAACGATTCAGGCTGCTGGTCGTGGTGTAATAGTGTGGGGGAGATTTTCTTAGTACCAACTGAGCATCATTTAAACACCACAGCCTACCTGAGTATTGTTGCTGACCGTGTCCATCCCTTTATGACCACAGTGTACCCATCTTCTGATGGCTACTTCCAGCAGGATAACGCACCATGTCACAAAGCTCAGATCATCTCAAACTGGTTTCTTGAACATGACAATGAGTTCACTGTACTCCAATGGCCTCCACAGTCACCAGATCTCAGTCCAATAGAGCACCTTTGGGATGTGCTGGAACCTGAGATTCTCATCATGGATGTGCAGCCAACAAATCTGCAGCAACTGTGTGATGTCATCATGCCAATATGGACCCAAATCTCTGAGGAATGTTTCCAGCACCTTGTTGAACTTATGACACCAAGAATTAAGGCAGGTATGAAGGCATAAGGGGGTCCAACCTGGTACTATCAAGGTGTACCTAATAAAGTGGCCGGTGAGAGTATATACTCTCTACAAACAAAGTCACTAAAGGTAACTTAAGGCTAAGTAATTAAAGGTTAATAAAGATAGATATTTGCTGCAATAAACAAGAAATGTTTATTTACCTGTAATAAGAACTGTTTTGCCATCAAGTCTTTTCAGGTCCGTGCAATACCTCCTCTTTTTCATCCTTTTCAAAATGAAAAAAGAAACTAAAGACGCGATGATTGTGTAGAGAACGTACATTTTCCTATCTTGTATTAAAAGCAGCTACAGTGCTGATGCTGCTGGCTGTGTGAGCCTGAAGCTAACGTCAGCTAGCTTCTTAGCTTGCCAGCTGACTAAAAAATACGACAGTCTTCCCTCTTCTTTTCCACCATTCTTGTTCCTGTCGCGTTAAACGTGGCGGAGATGATCCAGGACGAACTGAACACAACAGAAGTCGCTTATTTTATTTATTTTGACGCTCCAGCCCTCCATTCATTCAGAATTATTTTTCCAAATAATATGTGGAAGTGACATGTTGTGCGCAGGCGCAGAATCTCAAATGCCGCAATATCTCGCGATAGTTGATTACGTCAACGTGATAAACAAGTAGGCGTTCCCGGTAACGGTAAAGTTAAAATCCCAGCTGAAATTACTTAAAAGTGAAGTTATAAAACATGACAGTGTGCGTATTGTGAAGCATAAATATCGCGTGTTGGTATGCTCGAAGGAAAAAAAAACACGTTTTAAAACCTACCGACCGTTGTCAAATTAACGTCTGTTAATTTATAACTTCAGAATAGGAAACTGTCGTGACGCTCGTTTGTTTGCGGTTTCAGTGACCTTTACACTGAAAATCTCAGTGCCAGGCTTTAACCAAGCATGGTGCAGGGCAGGTATGTGTGTTCACGCAGTGTTATATTGATCTCTAAGATAAACATGAGAGCCCACTTGAGAGATATCATTTTTCTCTGTGGATTTTTTCTTATTTGCTCACCTGAAGTAGCAGGTAAGTCACTCTCAGAAGGTGTTTGTAGATGCTGAAATTCAAAGGACCATTATTATTTCCACCTATAGGTGTAACGAATTGTGAATTCTTATGACTTGTTTGCATTGTGTATAATATCCAGTGGTGTAAGTAAGTACATTTAAATACCAGTACCCAAGTAGATATGAGAGGTAGGGCTCTTTCAATGTTAGCAGCCTGTCACCCAACATGTTATTGAATTGTTCCTACAAATGTACTTTAAATTAAACAACAGTATTTATAGGGAGATAACTAGGACGGGCAAAGCAAAGACTAATAAAATCACTGGTCATGTGGCATGTTGATTTTCTCATTTTGGTAATAAGAATACTGCTGCTAAAACAATAACAGTATAATAACAAAAAATAGCTGTAGGATATAAAATATTTGACTTAAAATCAAATATATTGTCACATTACAGTGTCAGTGAGTACAATATGTATTCAGGTAAAGTGGTACATTTTTCTAAGGTGAAACCAGCATAGTTTTAGGCTACCAGGTGCCATAAAATCATGACTTATGCTATAGTTTGCTACCCTGTCATATTAAGATAAGACAAGATAAGATAAGATAATCCTTTACTAGTCCCACAGTGGGGAAATGTACAGTGCTACAGCAGCAAAGTGGATAGCAAAAAACAGATAACATACTGCATTTTTATTATTTTTGTCACTTAAAAATATTGAAGATGACGCAGTGAGTCCATGTCAGCCACAGAAGTCCAGAATAAGCCATAATTGTTCGACACACCATGATGATTAGCTTCATTTGTTTTTGCTTTTTTCCAGGTCAATCATGCAGGGGAAAGTGTGGAGATGTATTGGAGGAATGCTCCTGCCGTGCAACCTGTGTGTCTTTGCTGAACTGCTGTGCAGACTACAACCAGTCATGTTTCCAGGTGACGCCTCACTCCAGCTCCATGCTGGGTGGAAGAGCTCTCAGGATCCTCAACGTGGTCCTTCAGCCTGGTGGGCGCCTGCTCTGCAGGTTTGTGGCTACAACCTTTGTCCCGCGTCATGATCTAAATCTTGCATACTCTCGTCAAGGGATTATTGAAATTACAAATTCACAATGTGGAAAATATACAGTATATAGTCCACATTATGTTGTGTTTGCAGTAGATCTACTTTGATACATGTACTATCCAATAAAGTATTTGGTAACTGATATTTGAGTCCACATTCCAGTCATTTTATTCTCTTCAGACGAGGCAGGCAGTAATCCTCAGAATACAAAAATGCTTACAGAAAAAAGACAGTTTTCTAATACCCAAAGCATATATTTTTATTAGTGTATTTAAAACAATTATACAAAATCATTTTAAAAAAATTCCAAATTATCCAAAAAGCAAAAAGGAGTTGAATCTTTTGCAGAATCTTGGCAAACTTTGTAACACTGAACAAACACTCTTATCCAAAACATATCAGTCTCTCTTTTATTAAGGAAGTGTCACAAAACAAGTTAATGTTGAAATTGTACCGGACAGGATATGGTGCAACTTCAGTGGACAGTATGCTGCTCATGCAAGCTCTATGCCATCATAATTTTTTCCTGTATCAGGAATGGAGTCGATCTTTGCCTTCCATCAGGTTGGAAATTTGTCTTCAGCCCACCAAACACGGGAGACGATCATAATAAAAAACAGACGTGCAGTTAGTAAAACAAACATATGGACGAAGGTCATTAGAAACATTTTATACAGTACATTAGTTCATGTCAGTGTACGTCTGTGGGTTAGAGCTCATCGATCACGTTGTTGGGTTAAGAACGTTGCCAGAATATTTTAGTTGCCAGAGAGGCTCTGTAGCTCCTCCTGGAGCTATCTGCTAAGATGCTACTAGCTTTTTAAAAAATGTGCTAGAAAGTTTATTCTTTGATGTACAGTTTAGGTGACCGTACCGGGCAGGAAGGTGAAAAGTTAGACAATCTCAACCATAGCTTTGTACACTAGTTCTAAAATCTGCTGACTAACATCAAGGCCTAACATCAACATCTTAGGTTTCCTAAGAGGATACAGTCACTGTGAGCGTCTCTTGAAAATGTCCTCTTTATTTCCAGAGAAGCTCACCTGGGAGTCCAGAACCGTACAGAGATATTACAAGTTTCAACATGTTTGCCATCAGGTGTAACTGGCTGCATTTGTAGGTCTTGCTTGATGCAAATTATTAATTCTTTAGTCTTGGCCACATTGCCTTCTAGCTTGCAAATCTGACACCATGCTTTCGGTGGGCCAGAGAGGCAGCTCCATCTCCTGTTTCCTGCAAACAGTGTTACCATGGTCATGGAAAACCTGGAAAAGTTATGGAATTCTGATGTATGCCAGCTGGATGAAATTGTGTTTGAATAAATTTTGAGTCTGGAGTGCTTGAAAAACACTGGGCAAGTGGGGCTAGAAAAAAATTTTGATAAGTTTTTAGAAGGAAAAGTTTTGAAATTTTGTCCATGAAAATATGTGGGAACCCTGTGTAAAAGATGTCTATATAAGGAATATATTGCTGACTTTGAACTGACATATTTTGTTCTCAGATATTGCAGTGTTAGCACAGTTTCAATATAAACAATATAAATAGTTTTGCCTTAATTTCATTTGCTGTTATGTCATGATATGTTTCAGTGATTTGTGAATTCCAACCTGAGACAGGCTTGTTCATAAGTTATTTTCCATGAGTGTTTTCAAATGTTGTGTTGTATGAATGCACTTGAAGTTGTTAGTCTTCTGACCAGAGAATGTCAGTGTTTGCAGAAGAAAACAATATCAGGAATGATGTACAGTAGTAGTGTTGTGTAGCTAGCCAAAAAACAAAAAAAGAATTAGGTTTGTCTGTTCCTGTTGCAGATTCAAAGGTGAGACTGAACGAGAAGGATTTATCGATGCAGAAGGCCACGGCTACTGCATCTCTCCTTTACTGTACGAGACGGGGTGGATACCATTTACTGTCTCGACAGATGGAATACATTTCGACAGATCTGGAGAGTACTTGTCAGGTATGTTGCTAAAATATGAAAAATAAGATTTCTGAATTTGCAAACACCTCAACCTGTCGTTTGATTTGTTTGATTTAAAATCCATGACACACTTGACTAGTTTAGGATCAGTGAAGATGTATTAATAAAGTGCTATTTAAAAAGAAAAGTATTTCAGTTACGGCTATGAAGATGCCATTTTCTTGACAAGATATGTTCTCATCATTTTAGAAAATATCAAGTGGTGCTACTGGGTAAAGATTAAATGACACAGGCACATTTTGTGGTAATTATTACTGCTAAGAAGACCGTAACTATTTATGCAACTGTTTCAGAAAGATGTTTCTTAACCAACACTGGTTACCTGTGTGTCCCTTTAATATTTTCACTGTTAGTTAACCCCAGTAAAGCGGACCATGACTTCAAAGTTAACCTGGTGAATGCAACACAGTGGCTGAACTACGGTACACCAAACATGGCAGGACGGCTGCAGATGACATGGAACAGCTCTTTGATCGGGGCAGAGAAGGTCAACATAGAGCTGTGGGGTTACAGAGAGTTCAGCAGGAGCACAGAGACAAACGGATCACCCTCTCTGCAGGCCAAGTTGAGCTATCTGTACTCTCTCAGGAGGAATCTGTCCAACACTGGTGCCTTCAGCTTCATTCCAGAGCCCTCAAAGGACTTCTCTGACTGGATGTTGGGGAATATCCGCATCACTGCTAGCTCTGAGTCAGATGGAGCAAGGTATCCATGTTACATCAAGCACCTTAGAAATATTCCAGATCTAAAGGAAACATATCTTAATGCCAATATTCTTCCATCGTTTCCCCATTGAAGGGTGTTTTGGGGGGAACTTGTCCTTATCTGCAGTGAGGGTCCAAGGACAGAGGGTGTTGTGTGTTGTAAAGCCCTCGCAGGCATATTGTGATTCATGCTGTTGGGCTATATAAATAAAATTAAATTAAATATTTGGCTGATTGAGATGCTGCTAATTTTACAGCTGTTACAAACTGGTGTAATGATAGACTGGACTGTTATTGCAAATGGTTCTGAAGTATATTTAGTGTATCAAGTATCAGTAAGTGTGGTTTACTCAAATGAAAGGTGCTTTGGATTTGCTCATCAGATTGTCACACACGCCTGGCTGTAAAATTTAATGTGCCCCACCTTGCCTAATGACAGTAATAACTACATAAAAAGGATTTAATGAGTTTGATTGTCACATCGATTCCAGAGTCCAGCCAAGATCATTCATAGACTAAATGGTTAGACTAGTGACAAAAACATAACCAATGACATCTTTGCGATTTGATTAGTTGCAAACCAAGATAGGCAAGATGGCTCCATATTTTCAAATGTGAAGATTTTCTATATAAATGAAATATTCTTGGCTTTTTCTACTGTTTCTGGACAGAACTACTATTATCAAGATGTTGCCTCAGGCTCTGAGAAATTGTTTTACAATATTCTGACATTTTATTGACTGAACGATCAATTGATTAAGTTTATGGTGAAGAAAAAATATCAAATGTGTCGAAGTAACTTTGTTCAGTAATCGTTTCATACGCAGGGATGTACAGGCGCTCTGGAGTGGAGGTCATATCTTAGCCTGGCATCTGGAGCAGGCTTTCAGAGACGACTCTGCAGCCTGGGCCAAGGGCAAGTGTCTGCAGTGGGACGTCCTGGAGAGGACGCTGCCCAACTTCCTGAATGAGCTCATCGACTGTCCGTGCACTCTGGCACAGGCCCGAGCAGACACAGGCAGGTTTCATGTGAGTGCGCTTCAGTGACTCTAGTATATCTTTCTAATGATTTTTTATTGTAGTTTTTCACTTGAAGAAGTAGCCATAATTTAGCTATAGCAGCCATTATAGCGTCACTATTACTATAATCAATGTATATAGTAACAGAAAAATGGCTTTCCATAACTAAATTGCAAACTGTAGCAGGATATTCCCCAGCTTTATTAATGGAAAGAAATTAAAAGAAATTATAGTGCTGTTTAAACAACCAATTGTTCAATGTTTAAATGTTATTTCAATTAATAGCAGTGTTCTCTAGCACTTCAATTAATATTCTGACAACGGCAGAGAAGAGAAAGATCTGGGTGTAGTGACTCAAGCAAATATTGTGATAGCGATCTTCTCTGTTACACAAAATAAAACAAACAATTACATAAAACTTTTGGTAGAAAATAATAAAATAGGAAATGAAAATTTTTAAACAATATAAAGACAGTCGAGACAAATAAAAGCTTTGGCTCTGGACTGTCGTTTGTGTTTTTAGACCAAAATTCAGTGGACTAAAACACAGTGTTTATGGACAATAACTTCTGGGTAGAACACCATCGCGTCACAAACATAAATCAAACGGCACCGAGCAAACGCTGCCTCAATTGATCCTAAAAAAGGTCCAACAAAGAAATGAATATCAGTTTAAATGTACACTATATTTAGAATGTTTTCACTGCTTTACCTCGCCGTCAGACAGTCTTGTCTGACGAGGAATTCAAGCACAAGCACTGATGCACGATATTGGATTTTTATGCTGAGCACATTTGGCAGATAACTGATACCACTATTGATATGTCTGCTTTTTCCCCACATAATCAAGTCTATTCTGTAGCGAAATTAACATTATATTATATTATACATGCATGCTCTTATCGTGATGGAAATACAATACTTTTCAATGTATGTAATATTTATTCATTGTGTTAAGTCAGAAAAAGCATGCTGGGTGATTCTGATAGTTCATTATAAAGCCAATATTGGCCAAACCGATGACATACCGAAATGATCAGCATGTTAGTCGATTACGATGATTCATTTTAAAGCCAGTATCGGGCAAGTACCAATGACATGATGACATAATCATGCATCCCTAACAAGAACAGTAATTTTACTTAGCAGAATGCTGGAGTTGCTGATCTGCCACGGCCTTGATTGGTTAGTGTGTAAGGTAAAGCAGAGCAAATATTCAAACATAGCGTACACTTAACCTGATATTGTTTTTAGGTGGCTAAAGTATGTTTTGCTGCGGCCCCAGGCCACAGAAGTACATTGCTTAGCTTCTGTGCCAGTAGATTTGGTTTATCAACGATGCTAGCAAAGCAACACAGAGCATAACATAAGCATAGCAGAAATGTCAGACAGGTTGGACCACTGTGCTTAAGTATATATCTTAAACCGTCACAGTTATGGCTAAAAATGACAACAGAAATGTACAAGTTTGCGTATGTTACTTAACTCTGCCATTGAAAGATTGCCAGTTCTCCCCAGAAGTGATTGTTGTCATTAGCATGACTTCACAGAGACTAGGAAGAAGAAGAATTATATCATGAAGGTTATGCACTGTTCTTGTTTAAATTGTATTAAAGGTTTAGGTCCAATAGCTTTAAAAACCTCCCTCCCCAAAGCAGGACTTGGATAACACACAAGAACATTTAAATTTGCACGAACAGTGTGCACATCAAAGTCAAAGATAGTAGCTTGATAAATCAGAGAAAGGATTATGTTTTCAGCATCAGATTTGTTTGGCAAATATTGCAGGTTAATTCCAAAGTGGCACAGAGTATTAATAAAATAATTACAGCCACTTTGTGACCAGCGATGTGATTCAGGAAGTCGACAAAAGCACTGCAGCGATTCAGTTACAGTTATATATAAACTTTATTCCAGACTCAGGTCCATATAAAAGAATACATACGAACACACAGACAGTTATAGTATGAATAATTGCAATTCATCTGTTCATTCCTGTAATGATGAGGAATCAAAGACTGTCAGGATTAACTTAACATGCTTTTTGTGAAATCATAATATGCGATCAGCATCAAGGGAACTCACCTTATAAGAGTCAACAGAATTGACACTGATATATAAGTGTTAATTCTCAAACTAACTGTAATGTAATCACATTTATTATTTCACTGATTTGTATTTACTGTGTTATTTCAGACTGACTATAGTTGTGACATTGAGAGGGGCAGTGTGTGCACTTATCACCCAGGTAGTGTCCACTGCGTCAGAGCAATTCAGGCCAGGTAGGACTGACAAGAGGACAGATTGAGATTTTACCTTTTTAAAAAGTCAAACTAGAAGCATTTCTTTCACTTTCTGACATGATTTTCTTTTGATATTTTCAGCCCTACATATGGATCGGGGCAGCAGTGCTGCTATGACAGCACAGGTGCTCTGGTCCTGACAGCAGACTCGTCTGGTGGCAGCACACCAGACAGGGCTCACGACTGGGGATCGCCTCCATACAGGGAGCCACCAAGGGTGCCAGGGGTACTCCCACTGGCTTTACGACGTCGTGAGTTTCTACTACTGCTGCCTGTGGTCTGACCACTGCCACATCTACCTACACCATCGACCTTCTAGCGGATGTCGCAACTACCAGCCCCCAAGAGCTGGTGAGACTGTTCACAAGTCAGATCAAGTGATTTATTAACTGACCTCAGAGCACAAGAGAATGAAAACAGTGACAGAACCACAGAACATTAAGTCCTAACTAACCAGTTCATCTGAATCTTAACTCAGATTACTGGTTCATTAGATGCTCAGCCACCTTTATTGTCAAGGTATATTTAGTCAATATAAATATCTGAAAATGAAACAAATGGAAAGTTTTTCTTTGAACAAAAAGTGTAAAAAGATTTTGTCTTGTGTCTTAAAGGGACAGTTCACCCCCAAATCAAAAACACATATGTTTCCTCTTACCTGTAGTGCTTACCTGTATCCATCTAGAGTGTTTTGCTCTGAATTGCCAAGTGTTTGAGATGTCAGCTTTAGAGATGTCTGCCTTCTCTCGAGCATAAGGGAACTAGATGGCACTCGGCTTGTGGTGCTCAAAGCACAAAAAAAATACATTTGAAAACTCAACAGCAATGTCACCTTCCAGAAATCATGACTCGGTTACTCAAGATAATCCACAGACCTTGTTGTGAGCAGTTTCATGTAGGAACTGTTTTCTTCCTACCAAGCAAGTCTCAAGTCACTGTAGTGAAAATCAAGCAAGTAAGGCAAGTTGAGTAAAGTCATTGGTCAGGTCCAGCAAGTCACAAGTCAAGCCATACTCACAAACTGTTAATAAAGATAATATAACATAAACTGCACCCAGTGGAATGAAACTAAACACATTTACTCAGGTACTGTACCTGACTGTACAAATCTGTCTTTTTTCTAGTCATTCTACCGTCTGCCTCTACTCCACTACATTTATCCACTCACATAGCATAACCTGCTGCTGTGAGAGAGCAGGTGAGATAATAACGCACTATTAAAATCCCCAAATGCGAGCCGAGCAGTAACGGGAGGCCAAAAAAAAAAAAAAGTAACTGGAGAAATGGCAAGCTCACATACACACACTCACAGATAATGAACTTATGTTGAGACAGCAGGCAGGAACAGTCGTTGCGCACTGTGACAGTATCAAAACCTCGCACAAATCAGAGGAGAGCCTGAGCATAGAAAGCTAGCAGCTCATGTATCGGCTCTCACAGTGATGACTGTGTGTTCACAATGGCCTGGAGCTGACAGTGTGTTGCTGGTTGCAAAGCACGCTCAATACTGAACGAGTTATTAAAAACCTAACTCACATGTATCACGCAGATAGAACTGAATAAAAGCACACGGTGAAGCTCACGATTCCGCTGTTCCGAGGAGAGCTGCAGGCAGGAGGACCAAGCTGTGGTAGTGTGGGAACAAATATCATATTTTAAAAGCGTAACTTCTCAACATCTGAAAAATATGAATACTAAATTTAAAAAAGTCAAGTTCTTTCAAGTCATCTGTCTCAAGTCAAAGTCAAGTTGAGTCTTTCATCAGTGTTTGTCAAGCAAGTCTCTAGTCTTCAAATTTGCGACTGGAGTCGGACTCGAATCAAGTCATGTGACTCAAGTCCCCCACCTCTGCCTATCACTGTGCAGAAGGAGGCATGTATTAACTGTTAGCTCACCAAGCACCAGTGAGCTAGCGAACGTTACAGCTTAACCGAGGAGGACACCTTTAATGTTTACATCCCTGGCTGCAGCTGAGGGGTGATATAGTTGGTGGGTGTAGTTCACCTGAAAGAAAACAGTTCTTGCATGATTCTGCTCACAACAAATCCCGTTGATTATCTTGAGTACCTGGGTCATGATTTCTGGAAAGAGACATTGCTGTTGAGGCAGACATCTCTGTGGCCGATATCTCCAACACTCGGCAACTCACACCAAAACAATCTAGACTGATAAACAGGCACTACAGGTGAGAGGAAAAATATTTTTGATCTGGTGGTGAACGTCCCTTTAAAGTCAAATTAATTTTGTGATTTAAATTTGCTTGTATGTCATAATGATTTTGGATAAAATAAGGATCTTATATCTCTAAACCTGTGTATACTGTAAGTGAATATAAAGTCCTGATTCTGTTTTCGTTGGCTGAATTTGGGGTAAAAGTGAGACTGCAAAAAGTACTTCACAAACTGCAAGAAATCGTTAATCTGTGTTTAACAGCCTCTGCGTGGCTACACACACATATTCTACTCTGCAAATGGACATTAGAGTGGCAGGTAATACCAGATCAGTTTGCAGGAGGAGTAAATGAATAACAGACTGCGGCTGAGAGTTTAAGATGTGGAGGTTTATTAGATCATACTCTGCAGAGACTATAAACGCAACAATAAGCTGCATACTGATATGAGAATGAGAGATCAGGGGTGTGCTATTCGAAATAACTATGTTTGTGCCAAAATGTGTATTTGATGTAAACGCATCAGTGATTTGTTTCTTGACGCCTCACAGGTGTCGTCCTCGGGGATCCACATTTCATAACGTTCGACGGCCTAAGCTACACTTTCAACGGCAAAGGAGAGTACTACCTTGTGTCTTCTCCAGACAGAGAGCTGAGTGTTCAGGCCAGAACAGAACAGGTGAAACTCGAGAACGGTGAGTCCACATTTGATGTGAAAGCCCCGACTGTTTCCCCTCTTTCATCCCCATGTTACTACTGTAGCAGCTTTGTTTGGATGAAACTTGTTCCAGGACTACTTCGGAGAGACCTGTTTTATGGTTCGATTAATCCTTTTCTTTTTTTATCAGCCACAAGATTGATTGCCTGCCTCTAGAGTTGGCTTAGACATAATGACCTCGGTATTTCTTGCTGAATTTTTTGTTTGTTGTTTTTTTTGCTTGTGCTCTCCATCTTAAGAAGTGTTTAAGACTCCCTCTTATCTTTGACAGAGCTCAGAGAAAGTGATGTCGGGTCCTCATGTGAGTGAAACATGTTGGCGCTGTAAAATAGGAGCTTATTTCCTTAGTTCCCTTTTGTTTTCGCTCGGTATCTCTCTGTTCGGATGTGGTAAGAAGGAACAGATGTTAGCTTCATTGTTCAGAATTTCCTCCAAGCTATTACACAACAGCCATGGGCCATGAGACTGTCGATGGCCAGAATTATATTCTCCTCACTAGATCAGTAAAATCAAACATTTGGATTATTGCAAAGACA
Source organism: Cephalopholis sonnerati (assembly GCA_019142605.1). Lineage (NCBI taxonomy): Eukaryota > Metazoa > Chordata > Actinopteri > Perciformes > Serranidae > Cephalopholis > Cephalopholis sonnerati. The sequence goes on along the minus strand of JAGQAX010000007.1, from coordinate 36,819,108 downwards.
GAGAGTGATAAAACCATGTTTAACTTGAGAATACGTACTACATAGTAACAGATATATATCTGTAAAATTGTGATGTTTGTATTGACTACTAAGGTACCTTGGCCAAAGCCACATGGCTGTCATCCGTGGCTATGAAGGAGAAGACCTCTGATGTCATCGAGGTGCGTCTAGCAGAAGGCCATCTCCAGGTGCTAAGGAATCAGAAGGTCCTACCTTTCACTGAGCAAAGATGGATGGACCTACACGGTGAGATGATTAAACACTCCTGACCAGCTGCACACTAGACATAGTTAACTTTGGCAGTTCTGACATTTAACACCTGTCACTTTTTACCAAATTTTTCTCTGGTAAAGTTAAAGGGAATCTTTATTTTTCAACGTGGACCCTATTTTCGAGTATTTTTGTGTCCAAGTGACGAACAGCAGCCAGAAAACTCTACTAAAAGTGTTTGTTTTTGTCACTGTCAGGCTCAAAGTGTTATTACAAGTGTCTGTTAACATTATGAAAAGGTCCCTACAGATAAATAAAACATTTATCTTTACCTGTCACTCGATCCAGTCTGTCTGTCTTGCAACACTTCAAATCACAAGACTTTAAAACTTCTCTTTGAGCTAGACTTGGTTACACACAATACCAAACAGACCAGATCAAGCGAAAGGTTATATTTATTTATTTATATTATTTCTGATTTTATTCTTACAGGGACAATGCACATTAATAAACATTGCTGTAAATGTGCCACTGTTAGCCAAAGGCTAATTTTCAACTGTTGTCCCTGTGCTAGGTGAAAAAATAGCCACTGAATCAGGAAGCTGTTTGTCAAATTCGGACAAATATCCCCTCACAAACCATTAGCTGTCTGTTCTGCTTGTGTGTGTGCTCATACACAGCCCTAGCTCTATTCCACAATTATTACTACTCCAGCCAATCAGCAATAAGGGGGTATTTGTGCCCATACACAGGACAGGGGAAAGGACAAGTCAGGAGCAAAGGAGGACGTGAGGGGATGTTATAGAGCAAGAAAGTTACAATTCCTAAGATTTCAGTTAACTTTGGTTCAGTGATTCTCATGATTACTGATGGTATTTTCAAGTGTTTTAATACTACAGTTCCTGTAAGACATAAAAGCATCCAAATAAATTTATAAATTAATCAATGCTAATAATATTGCAGCTTTGGACTCTTCAAAGCAGCGATAGGAAGAGGATAAAATAGGCATACAAACAATCAAACAAGACACAAACAATCGAACACACACACACACTAAAAGAAAACTATTAAAAGGCCAGTTTATAAAAATTATTTTTAAAAGAGTTTTGCAGGAGGACAATGAGGTGACTTTTCAGATTCCCAGTGGAGGGTTGTTCCACAGTTACGGAGCCCTTGCAGCAAATGGCCTACTACCCTCTGTCTTAAGTCTTGCCCGAGGGACTGATAGCTGGTCTGCGGATCTGAGAGGGGTGTAAGGGGTAAGATGGTCATTCATGGCCACTCAGAGATTTGAAAACAAGCATTACAATTTTAAAATCAGTTTTAAGCACCACAGGAAACCAGCGCAATGAGGCAAGAGTAGGGGAAATATGTTAGAGTTCTTGTTAGAACCCTAGCCGCAGTATTTTGGACCAGTTTGAGTAACCCAGATGATTTTGCACTGATAAATGTTGCCTAGTCGTTAGGCCCTAATAGAGCCTTGACAGCACAGACATTTATAGAGTGCCCCATTTTTGTTGTATGCCATTGTGTTTGTAGAAGTTATGAGGTATATTTCAGTGTATTTCCCACATGCATGTTTTAAAGATTTTTACCATCCTTGACAAAGTCATTGATGAGGAAGGAGGTATTAAGATGCACAATGTCTCGTTTCTAGGATTGTTTTTGTTCGCCCCCGGTCCTCAGAATGTCACTGTCATCTTCCTCTCTGGAGTTGGCGTGGAGGTTCGTGTGCATGAAGGAGCCATGGCAGCGACCGTGCTGCTTCCAACAGAGTTTACCAACCACACTCAGGGTCTCCTCGGTCTGATGAACTCTGACCCATCAGACGACCTGCAGACCAAACTAGGAGAGGTCATTTCCCCAGCAGACGCCACACCTGGAGGAAATCTTCAGCTTCGGAGCTGGCTGTGAGTGAAAGGCTGTCGAACTCCGTTAAACAACAAACATCAATCACATCGATCAGTCGTGAAATAATCAGTTGTAAATCTAAAGCAGCATAAATGTCTAACTTAAGTGATTAGGGACTCCATGATTTGCTCATAATTACACATCATTGTTTTTTTTAATAAATGACTGCCATACTTGAGCCACGTTTGGCTAAAACTGTGACAAATGTTTAAAGAGTGCAGTGGAAGAAAGCAAGGCACATGTTTAAAATTAGTGCAGCTTTAATAAATTACAGAGCGATATCAGGCTCTGCGACCATACAGTGCAAGTGAAACCACATCTCTGGAACGCAGTTGGGGCCAGACCGCATACATACATGATAATAATGTCTCTCAGCTTTAATTACAGCACATATCCCTCAAAACGGGTGAGGAGCTGACTTTTCATGCTCTTGACCTTTTGACTGAAGTCATTTGCTTCAGTGGAAATGCAGCTTAAGCTTGTGGGAACTAATAGTTTTATTGTTGCTGATATTTTTGTGTGCGTCAAAGTCTGTGCCAAAAGCAAACCATGACAGCATGCTGTGTGTGTCCCGCGCTGATCTCTCAGAGTTGGGTTCTTATCTCCAAATTATAGCGTGCCTCATATTCTCGTATTTTAATACCATGTTTTAGAAAATAGGTAGTTTGAGCCAAGTGCTCGTATCGGTCAAACATATGCTGCTTTGGCAATGATTCTCATAAATGTGGTTAGCCATGTCTGATCGGTTGTAAACCCAAAAAGTTTTAAGTCCTGTCTCTCTGTTTACCCATTATACATGTTTTTAATGTTTTCCTACATGTGCTTTGCACACATGACATCGGGTAGAACTGTTCAGATACTGCATGTGTGTTTGTGATATAAAAGCTGTAATGCAATTTAGGATGTTTGGCATGTGATTATGAATACTTTATCACATCACAGCTACCACGACTGACATTTATTTCAGTTGATTTATCGTCAGTCTGAAACTCAATCTAACATGGTTACACATCTTAACTGGCGTTGCGTTCTATTTGTATCCACAGGGAACATTTCAAAGAAGTCGTCCCTTTTCACATACGACTCAGAGTACCTTGTGGATACCTACTATTCCGCACCGAGCCACGATCCTGCTTTTGTTCCTGCCTTTTCGCTACCTGAGACACCAGACGACCCTCTGGTGGGAGACATGTTGACGATGTGCTTTGGAGAAGGAGCGGCGTTCTGTAAATATGATACCCTGACCACTCGGAGCCTCGCGATGGGAAACGCCACACTCAGGGCCTACCAAAGTTATCAGGCCCAAATGAAAGCCCTGGAGCCAGGTATGTGAAACAAGATGGACCTTTTAGATTCATAGGCAAAAACATGGGGAAATATTTGTCACTGTTTTGTTTGTGTTAATGCCAAAGTGCAGCTGTATCATACGTGTTTGTTGTTGCTGTTGTGTATTTGAAGAAACTCGAAAATGCAGTGTGACTGCAGACAGCTCAACTTATTTCAAAGTATTACTGAAAATACAGGAAAAATTAATTGCTTGGATAGGGCACTATGAAATCCATTTTGATTTATTTCCAGATTCCATTTTACTTTTTCCGAATTCTGTGTTTTACGATTTGACCACATCATCAGAGAGAGTGTCTAATCATGCACTTTCTTTATCAAACAAAGTGCTTCAATACATTTATAAAAATAAATTCCATCCTTTTGTAAAATAAAGTGCTTTACATCTGAGCTTTATATTGCTCTGCTCTAAATTTAACCTAAATTAGGACCTCTTCCACATTTATTGTTAGGATTCTGATTTTCAGCAAAACAAAAAAAAGTAATTGGTAGCTTAATTTATGAGGATGCAGGCATGTTTTATACTTCCTGTGAATATAATTCAAATAGTCTTTATCCAAATATGAACTTACACTGTGTTAACACCTTGTTTTGAAAAGTGGTCGTAGTCATATGTGTATCCTGGGCTGTTTCAGTGCATTTACAGGCGATTTGACCATGGGAGATGTGAGTGACTACTAGCTTGATGCCGAAACATAACACGCTGCTTTTCAACCTCCTGAGAAGCATGAGGATTTGATCCAGTTTGGCTGACTAAGGGGGACTGGGAAAAATATGGCAGTCAAGCTAACTAGCTGTCACTCTCGTCTCTGTGGTCAAAACAGCCGACTTTAAAGTTGGAAAAGACACAGGCAGAACAGAGAGAAGTCCCTGAGAGAACAGGCAGACAGAAAGCCACTGCACCGCTGAGGTAGTAAAGGCTGTAGTACAACTAGTTACACAAAATCTCTGCCCCCAAAAACTGTGATAGGGAGCCTTAAGTGTTGTGGGTTGCAGTGGACCACATCAGCCCCGGCCCTTTGGAAGCCTGTCCTTAGCTGCTGGATATTGATCAATGGCTGCAGGCTACCATGTTAAAGTAAAGTCAGGGTTAGGGTCACGTCGTAGATCTCCACACTGAAGAAGTGGACTGTGAATGATTGTCATGGATTGCACTGAAGTATCTTTTGGACAAACAAGACATTTTAGGATGCCGTCTTGGGCAGAGGGAAACACTAATCGATGTTTCTCACCATTGTCAGACATTTTATAGACTCAGCGGTCTAACATGAAACTCTGGGCCTATGCATAAGCAGTCCCTGTGGGCCTGCCACCCTTCCTCTCTTGATCAATGCCTCTCTCTCACGGGCTGGTAGAGTTTTTCTGTTTGTTTTTTTCCGCAAAGTCAGTTTGCTTTCTGTCCCCTGTGCTTCTTTCCTTCTTTTCTTTTTTTGGGACCCGATTTCCGTTTCCTATACACTCGTGCTCCAGCAGCATAAGCAGCAGTCACCCACTTGGGTCTATCTGCATTTAGAGACAAAGTCTTTAGTTGTGGCAATAATTTCTTAGAAATAAAAAAAACTGCAAACAAAACCACTCTTCATTCCAGGTTTTCCAGCCCCCCCTCCCATTGGAGCCCTTGGTAATCAGTCCCACTATTCCCCCCACTATGACGCCCCTGTATAGACCCTAACAACAATATTATATCGATATCATGACATAAGAGTCGATATTTTTGCTGGCAGCACAATTAATCGAAATATGAATTGAAATTCCAATATATCCAAGTGCAGTATCCAAATCGCAGGAGCTGCAAATTCTTAATAAAGGTGTCATTTAAAGGCATTTAAAGATAAAATTTGTCACAACATATCATTGTAAATGAAGAACTGTGGTGCTACGGAGATGCAAAACTAGTTCTTCTTCCATGTGGACCCTTGGCTTAGACAGCAAGGACCCTCTTGATTTCACTGTATGATAACAGCAAACCAAGTTAAAATCAATTTAATATGGATAAAATAACTGCTGAGTTCAAGGCTGATTAAATTTAGGCTCCAGATCACAAGTAGAGTCTAAGAGATGATATCTCAGGGTCTGTCTTATGACAAAGTAATGAGACAAAACTTACACAAAGCATGTTTGCCTCAGCTTTCACTTACAATGGCATGCATGAATATGTAGCTTACAGGACCTGTAAGAGCCTGTGTTTATCTGGTTTGGAATTTAGCCATACTCAGCTGTGATATCATGACATAAGAAAGTTTAAAGCATTAGTTTTAAAAGTTATCTTTGTCCATGCATCTGCATGTCCTTCAAAAACATTAAGTTAAGACAGCATAAAGTTTTAATAATGACTTTTGAATATGTTTTTGTTCCTTAGTGGTGTCTTGTGACTGGCTTCCAACGCCCAGGAATGGGAAAAAGAATGGGACCCATTACCTAGAAGAGAGCACTTTGAGCTTCAGCTGCAGTAAGGGCTATACACTGTACGGTTCAACGGAGCGCACTTGTCTGGACGATGGGACCTGGACAGGAGAGACACCCTACTGTGTAACAGGTCGGTTCTAATATGAGACAAAATCAACAGCAGGTTGTGTCGAGTTAAACAAAGTCACAAATAAGCTGTAATGTGTGTGAGAGAAACGCCAATATATTTAACTCATATTTATAAAGTCTACTGTATATATGAGATGGTAGTTAACTGATTTGTTGTCATCAGAGTTTTGAGAGTCAGCTGCAGAATAGCGCTGCATTCAAGAGCTGTTTTCGTAAATCAGTCCCAGAGGACAACTGAGTATTTAGCACACATGGATGTTGTGAAAAGGATGTGAATTGGATCTTTTTTTTTTTTCATTAACAAACATCCAAATCTACTTATCCTTAAACGAAAACAGGCAGAAATTTCAAAAACAGTCCCTTCTGGCATGTGTTACCACATGACAATGACATATTACAAAAAATAACATGAAAATAATAATATGTAAATAAATAATTCCTTTTCACTGTGATTAATTATTTACTCAGGCACGTCAACTCTCTGCAAGTTGAGTTTCGTACCATACTGCGTAGAAAACTCAAAGGCAGCATGCATAATATCATTCACATTGGGATAAAACAAAAAAACAAAACTTGAATTTGTGACTGGCTGTTGTCTGTGTTGGTATGTATATTCCTTATTAGTGTTTGAAGTATTTATTATTCTTTTTGTGCTATTCACTTGTGAAACAGTTTCCCACGATTGCTCAAGAAAGGCACTAAATAAATAAAGTTACTTACTTACTTATTACTGACCAGCTCCTCACATGTTTTATATTCAGTAAGATTGGCAGCATCCTCCAGTGAAAACCAAGAGGGGACTGTGGGAATCCTCTTTCTCTCATCCAGTCTCTTTGAAAGCAAAGATTCAATAGAGTCGGATCTCGGTTGCTCATGCAGACCATTAGCTACAAAGCTATAAACTTCTGAACCTGGATTGGCTTGGCTTTCTGTTTGTAAATTGGAAGCACCTGGGTCTAATGGTTTCATTCATCACCCCGACCGTGAAATCTCAGAGTACTGTCGTAATTGTCGGCTGACGCCATCAGGTGGCAGTATTTCCCACTAAATTCCTGGTGTGACAGAGCAGATTAATGCCTCTGTAGTGCCGCTGTGACGTGTGAAGCATGCTTGTTTTAGAAAACCTTGAAAAAGTAATTGGTAACAACAAAGCAAAATTGGATGAAATAAGACCTTTAATCATTTAGCTGGAGAAGAATAAAAGAAATCATACTCTCAGGTTTGGCTTCATCATATCAGCTAAGTGAAGTGAAAGGAAGCAGAGAAACAAAGCCATTTGACTTGTGATCCACCTCTCCTTGCATCCATCCATGGCTTCACCCTAGCCCTCCATCCTTTCCTTGTTAGAGCTGCAAACACAGACTTCCTCTTGATAGTAATCTGGGATGAATCGACTTCATATGGCAGATTTTGAGCCCCATGTAACAACTGGCAGGGTCACAGCTGGACACAATCGATCCTGACTCCTTCATTAGGAAAACATATTAGTTTCATAACTTGGTTAGCCAGTGCAGAGCTGTTTAGAAATGTTTCTTATCAAGCCAGGTGATTCTTTTTGTCAATTTTCCGTGATTTTGCTCACCACCCAGACAGCTTCTGACACCTCTAATCTTTGACAAAAAGTCATAGCCTTACTGCAGTCAATTATCAGACAGTTTAGGAATTATCTTATGTCTTAGTGAGTGTTTAAGTGATGTAGATGTGTCTGGAGATAAATATAAGGTGCTTCTCAAGTCAAGGAACAAGGAACCAGGAACCAGGAGTCCTTCCAAGTCGGGTCGTACACAGGCGAGGCTCCTTCCTAGCATTCAGAAAGCACATAGTAAAACATCAAGCCACCTAATAAACTTATCCTGTGCCATGACAGCTTTAGTTAGCCTACCTCTCGAGCTATCTAGCTAATTATTGATAGCAGATTTAGACAGATAATCTGTGAAAAAAAAATCACGTTCCTCTGCCTCCTTGTAGTTCATCTAATGGTATCTGCAAGACTCCTCCATGGCTAAATGAAAACAGCCAATCAGAGCAGAGGAGTCTCTAATGTAGCTGTCAATCATGTCAATCACTGCTCTTGAACTGCGTTTTAACTGTCAAACAAGGCAGCGCTGATCAAATATAAATCATAATTCTGTTATTGCGTTGCCTATTTCTCAGCTCAGATATTTTTAGATACATATTTTGGCATAGTGTAAATTAAGAAAATTTGTGATTTGGCTGCCATGTTGATAACAGTCGAGCCAAAAGGAAGCACCGGCCACAACCCAGGTAACAAATTTTCATTTTACAGGTAAACAGTACACTAAAAAATGTTTCTGAAAATATTTGAGTTGAGAGATAGGCAATGCAGTGACAGAATATTAATTCATATTCAGTCAGCGCTGCCTAGTTTGACAGTACGACTGCAGTTCACGAGCAGTTGTTGACATGATTGACATCTGCGTTTGAGACTCCTTGACACTGATTGGTTGGTTTCCTTAAATTGTGGTGGATTGTAGTAACAGAATTATTTTTCACAGCTTACCCTTCTTGTGTACTACTGTCTGGATCAGAGGCGATTTCTCTAAGACTGCAAGGGAAGCTCAGCTTCCCCTAAAATGTCAAAAATTAAATGGTCAAATATGTACGGCTGTGTTAACATTTCATTGACTACAAATGCGTTAGAACACGTTCATCTGGACGACAAGTTCGTTCAGAATCAGCTACTTCTCACAAATCGACTGACTCGATGTTGTTAACTTCTCATACATTCCCTTAGCGCCGTTTTCTTATACGGTCTATGGTCAATGCATTTGCCTGTAGAAGCTGAGCGTCCATGCACTTCAATGGGACTGCATGGAACAGTTTTTTTCATTGCCTCGAAACTCGATGGTCATTGGATAAATGCCACGATTTTGTCCCGCCCCCGGACGCTCAGCGTCTCTGGGGGTGAATGGAGCTGTGGGCGGGCCTCGGCCGGGCTGGACGCTGAGCTTCTGCATGATGATTGGAGGATCAGTCGAAAGGCTGAATCCCGTTTTGATTGACAGCTATTTTGAGATATACACAGTCACTTGACAGCTCAGCTCAGTCCCATCGCGGATTTTGCAGGGTGAAGTCGAAAGACAAACTGAAACCCATTTGTTGGTATTTGCTTGGCGAAATTACTTATTCATTTCTTACACTGTAAATAAAACACACTCATAGTATTTCCTTGTTTCAGTTTAACATAATTTCAGCATTTCCTTGTTGGAGTTTAATATCGTTTTGGAGGGCAGAATTTACATATAAATAAATTGACAAATTTTATGATGTAAGCTGACAATGAGCTTCCCCTCTTTGAAAGACCAGCAGTCGCCACTGATCTGGATATAGCGACAGTTTGAATGAATTTGATAAAAAAGTTATTTTTATAAAAATTACCTGTTGCTGCTGTTGCTTAAACATGCTTTGATGCCACACATTTACGGTGCCAACAAATTAACAGTGACAACACTACAAATACTAGCATTTAAATGCATATATTGTACTGTCAGCAATGCCATCAGGTTGCTCTTGACCCACGCCATTTTTGAAAGACAAGCACGGCCAAGATCCGGCATTTCATCAGTGCCCTTGCCTCACAAAAGTCAGAGAAAACTCTTAAATCAGGCCTTGTAGCTCTAATGTGAGGGAAGATTGAGCAATGGGATTGTCAGTTTCTTGTTTCAAATTGTCCAGAAACAGATTTTGGCAGACTGCTAAGGTGAAATAACTAAATGTTTACCAGAATATTTTCCTTGTTTCCACATTGGGGGACAGGACCAATGCATCATGTGCATTGGATTTTGGGTGCTTTGAGGATACACACAGGCATACTAGAAAATTCCGTGATAAAGGAGTCGGTCATGTGTTGAATTCGAAGGATCCTAGACATTGTAGCAGTCCTTTGACAGGGTCTGATGACGTAGCACCTGTAAAATGCAGCTATTTATGGATCCTTCCTTGACTTTGAGAAGCACTCATAGTCACCTATAGTAGACACACATTGACACGCATGTATAGATAAACACAGTCACACAGTGTGAGACACACACACACACACAAAGCTGGCCCTTTATAGCTATGTAACAATGATCACACTTGCTCTGACACTTTCATTACACAAATCAGGGCTAACAACTGTCAACATGACCCGAGGTGCTCAATGGCAGGTGTTGCATGAGCTGTTACCTCCACCATCCAAATGTGACCGCTAGCCATGTAAACAACACTAAATACAGAGCGAGCAGGAGACGCCCAGACAGATCTCTCCTCCTCCCCTTATATGAATCACTGCAGCACGCTGTGTAGGCTGAACAGAGAGAGAATAGTCGAGATGAAAACGCTGTGCCGCTCGACAGCAAATGCCGCTGCATCCAGTTTGACTTCTTCTCTGAGTCACTTTAATGAGCCGCTGTTGACACGGTGCCTGTCAGCAGAGGTGACACTAAGTCCCTTCTATTAAAAGGAAATCTCTGTATGAATATTTCCTATCAGTAAAAGCCCCACCTATTTGAGATGGATTATAACCTGCTGCCTGTACTTGTCAATGTGCTTTTTTAACCGCTTTAGACTTTAGACAGGGGTGTGGTGTGTTGTGATGATCAATGTTAATATCTTTAGCTGGAATGACGGGAGTGTTGTAGAGGTGAGGGTGGGGTTTGGGTAAAAAGTCCTTGGGGTGTTTTTTATCCTAAGCACAAACAGGGCCGTGGGAGACTCGGGAAGTATAAGGTTATAGAGTTTACTAGCTTGGCTGCGCCTTGTCACGGTCTTCTGAAAAACAATAGCCCTGGTTGAGTATCAGATGCATACCAATAACCGGATCACCCCACCTTGATGGCATTATAATATTAATAGAGTTCTGTGCGCAGAGGAGAAGAAAGCGATTAAAGGAAAGGTGACAGCTGCCAGAGAGGGATAGAGCGATTTTCACAGGAAAAAGTGACGTGGGTTGCAAGACAAAGCCTCACTCAATTTTCTGCCTGTAGTTCTCTTCTCAGATTCCCCTGAGATAAGGCAAGGCGAGCACCGACAGAGACACAGAGGTGGTTGGTAAATGCAGCTTACGTAGAAGGAGTTGTTTAAATGCCAACCAAGGGCAGCTTGAGATTTTAAAACCATAGCTCACACTTCACTGTCCTCATGTGGCCGTTTCAGTCAATGTTTGAAAGCCTCTGCCTGGGAAGGTCCACTAAACAGGCTTTCTCACCTCTCTACTGTGCCTTAATCCTTCCTGTCACTTTCCTTATTTCCTATTCTCTTTTTTGTTCCAAGTTGCCTTTTACTCTCACATGGCTGATACAGAAGTGCTTGTTAGGTTCGCTGCAGAGAGGATGGTGCTATTTGATAGGTGTCTTTATGTGGGAGAGAGAATTGTTGTAGAATAGACAGTTGTATCTCAAACTTGAGTTAATTTGACCTAAAAACCATTCCTACACAACCTCTGTTCACCTGATTTTTTTTTTTCATTCTAACAGTGGGGCATGATCTACAGTAGAGGTCTTCAACGTTTTTCAGGCTAAGGACCCCTCAACTCAAAGAGAGACAGAGCAGGGACCCCCTACTACATATATTGTATAAAACTGTGTTACACTCAGGACATTTCGGGATTTCGAATCTTCCCTTGTTTGCCTGTAGCTGCTAAGTCAGCAGCAGTTGTAGCATGGCTAGGTGCGTTAGCCTCCCCTCTACACTTTTAACAGTGGTTTCCAAGGTGGACGGTGTGTCAGAGGCTAGTAGAAGGTTATAAAACAATCCATTTAGGCTCACAAGAATGTCTGTAACCTCGACATACAGCTAATTTGTTAATATGCCCAAAAAAAAGAGAGAAAAAGAAAAACAGGTGCCGCACAGTGATGTAGCGTTAACTAGCTCATATGATTACACAAGGATTCAAGGGTAACATTTTCAGGCACATTTTACTTACTAAAACTTTAATTAATTAATTGAATTATTTAGAGGTAGTTTGACGGCCCCCCTGCAGTGACTCTGAGGACCCCTTAGAGGTCACGGACCCCCTGTTGAAGACCCAGGATCTACAGAGTTGAGATTAAAGCTGCGTTCACATTAGAAAGATAAAAGTGGCCCAGATCTGATTGGAAAAGATTGTATTTCTGTGTCCACTCTGGGAAAAAAAAATCAGAGCTGTGTCTCATAAGGGCAAAAAAAAATCTGATTTGGGCCACATTTAATCTGTTTTTCTCAAACATCCATGTTTTTTCCATATCATACTTAACCGTGTAGAGATCACTCACCCTATCCTCCTGAGACCCTGTGTCCTCATATGTGGACATCACATTTTGGGTTTACTTGACCTTACACTTCATTCTACTTAACTTAGACCTGTTGTCCTTATTTGTGGACACTTTTTTGTGCCATCTAGTGGTAGTAAGAGCTCAATACACTAATCCGTGTAAAAACAAGATGGCAGCCGTCTCTGCCAAGTCAGTCTGCAGCAGATCCCGACACAAAAGTGGACAAGGTCCAAAACCTGACCACACTTTATTTATGATTGATTATGTTTGTAGTTTGACATGACAACAACTTTGACCAATTTTAGCAACAGTAACAAGCCAAGCCTCGTTTGAAGACATTGGGACTTAATTATTGTCTAGTTTGAGGATATTGGGACTTAATTATCGTTGACAATGTTTAGTTCTTTATACTTATTGGATCCTACTGATCCCAGATAGCTAGGGGACATTGAAAATAAATACCAAACAAAAGTTCAGGTCTAAGAAGGCTGTAGTATCAGTGCAGTCCGTTCAAAGTACAGAAGGCTGCCATAGCTGTACCGCTTCTGCAGTAAGCTGCCCCAGTCGCCAGCCAGTAGAGCCCGACTGCCAGATGCTTTCTGACGGGGACAGCTTGCCTACACGCTGTGACAGCATTGCCGTTAGGCACCGACAGAGATATTGGAATGTAGCCCTGAACATCTTAAAGTTTTGGAGGGAACTGTTTTCCTCCATGAAACCCTCCGCACAGCCACTCCTGACTCCTCTCCTGGCTGCACTTCTCTCTCCACAGTACTACCAGCAATGGCTGCTAATAGAGCTGTAGCTATGGCTGTTGCAATCCTTCATCTTCTCACGCTCTTTCTGAAAACACATGATGAATTGTCATCTGACCTCCGCAGCAAATCATTTAGAAGATGAATGGGACTGTACCCAATTATTATTGCAGTCAAATCATATTTAGTTGTTGATTACAAATATTTGACTGTGTGTTCCTTTTTTCCATATACAGAAGTTTGACGTTTAGTGTGACACTGACATTCACATTATATAGTAAACAAGCTAACTGCACTATAAACAGATTGGAAATGTGCAGCAACATTTTGTGCCAACAGTAGATATCCAATAAAAGGCTGTATCGTGTAAAGTTGGTGTGAGCAGTAAATGCACCACTTCAAAGCAGAAGGCAAAAGATAAAGTTATTTCTGAGCCTGTGTGTGAAATTATTTGGTAAAGTGAGGTGTTTCAGGGCAGATATGGGTGACTTCAAACATGAATATGAACAGTCAAGGCAGAAAGAACTTGGATGTGGGGGAAAAAATCAGAATTGAGCATTAAGCCCCGCCATGTAAACGTAGCCTAAGAGGTTTGGGACATTATTTAAATTATGCTCCTGATCATATATGAGGTCTAAATCTGAATGATAAGTCAGTTGTTGTGAGGAAATCTCATCTGTTGTTTTATGGCAGTTAAATGCTTTGCAGTACATATCAGTACTGTTTTTGCTGTGTATGAAGCTGCATCTTAAAGAATTTCTGATAATATTAGTTGAATGAATGGCTAAATAATAAATAAACTGTGATCATATGTAGCTTTTCCAGCATAAATAAAGAACATATATGCTCAAAGGCATGTAGCTCTGTTGTCCACTAGATGCAGCTGCATTGTGCTCTGTCTCTTGCTGCTCTTTTCTTCACGCTACTATTTTTATAAGTTAGGTCTGTTTTTGTTTTTATGGGGATTCTTTTTTAGGGTAATCACTTGTGAAGTTTAAACAACAAATAATAAACTACACAAAAGTTGTTGAGGAACATTCTCCTTAAAGTCACGCTGCTTCTGAAACATTTATATGAAGTGTAGTGATCATTGGACAGGTGACCAAGTCGTGTCCAAGTCATTGCCAACTTTCTGGTTTCAATTTTAAGAGACTGCGCCAGCACATGTGACAGACAGTTGCCACTAATTATCTCAATAATGGTCTCATTTCCTTTAGTAATGACATCAATTTCTCAGAATTCATGTCTCTATGATACAGTGTTTGATAATAACACACACCAAGGATGGGTGTTGTTTAAAAATACCAGTACCCTTAAAGTGATACCAATAGAGTACTTAATTTGAATTTTTTTTTTTTAACTTCATTCAATACCAAGTGGTAACGTCAAGGGCTAGAAAAACGAGGCCAACACAGAAGTGCCAAAAACTGCAGTTCTTTAAACGGCCACTTGAGGCTGGCTCCAGAGGGCAGTCAATCCCCATAGACCCCCATGTTAAAATGCCCACCTTTACAGCAGAAATAAACATGCTGACAGGCTGATATGAAAATGGTTTGATCAGTTTTAGCACTTCAGCTAATGTCCATCTTCTTGTGGGGGATGACTATTTATATAACTCAACTCTTTACTTTTTATTAAGGCTTAAAGTTACGCATAATTAAGTGTGGGCCACTTAAAGTGACAGGCAGTCTGCTGATGATGTCCTCGGCTTCTCAGCCAGATCCACCCCTCGCTCTTCCACAGCTCCATCCTCTCGCCCACATATTCTCACTTCTGGTCCCAAAAACCCAAGGTGATGGTGGCTGAAATGCCAAATATGAGGCAGGAGTCCACAAACCAATGGTAGCTACAACCATTAATTTTACAGTCTATGTTCAATACCCATCATGTAACTGGAAGCACCCATAGGTGTGTAGCATAACCATACTTTCGAAAGTTTTGGTGGCATCTTGGCAAGGGCTGGACATTGTATAATGTTATATCAATATTGTAATATGAGACAACATGTTGTCTTAGATTTTAGATATCATAACATCACAGGTGTTGTCTTTTCCTGGTTTTAAAGGCTGAATTACAGTAAAATGATGTGATTTTCTGGACTTGACAGACTATTCTACTATTTGCCTTTAGCCACTCGGCTCATTATATCCACATTACTGATTATTACTCATCAGAAATCTCATGTTGTAAATCAGGGGTGTCAAACTCATTTTACCTCAGGGGCCACATACAGCCCAATTTGATCTCAAGTCAGCCGGACCACTGAAACCACTGCATAATATCTTATAAATATTAACCCCTCCAAATTTGTCTTTCATTCTGAAAACATTCATAGTTTTACCGAACGAAGAAGAAAGAAAAATTATGTGCAAATCCAACAGTATATCTTAGTTTTTCCTCTTTCAGGCAGTCTACCACTCACTTTCATTAAATGTCACTGCCTTACAATCTGAAGTTTTGTCAGTGCCTTAGCTGCAGGGTTCCACTAATATTATTTTAAGACAGAGGTCTGATACAGATTCTTTTGTACTGAAGCTCCTGGTTGACAATATTTTCTTTAAATATAACTATAGAAAGCACTTATTGTTATTTCAGAGAGCTGTATTCTGGTCATGGTGGAAAAGCCTCTAAGGCTGTATTTTACATGAAGTATCTGCTCCTGAAACCTCTCAGCCTTTACGTGTGCATCAACTAGAAGGCTGGATTGGACTCCTTAGCGGGCCGATTCTGGCCCCCGGGCTGTATGTTTGACAATATTGATCAAGGTATTTGGTCAAAAATAACCTCATATTTGATTTTCTCCATATTGCCCTGCTCTAATTTTGGCACACCGGACTGCCGACTCCATCAATGCACTGCACCACAGACCAAATGGGTTGTAGCTGCAACAGTAGTGGGCTGATCACACATCACGTTAAACTAAAGAGCGCTTGTAGTGATTGGCTACAAGCAAAACCTTACAAATAGTCAGTTTTTTTAGAGCTTGTTACAAAAAGGATTGAATGCAGATATTGGTTAACTGGAAAAGTTTTGGTACTCTTTGGTATTGGGTTATTTTGGTCCATACCGTAAAGGTATTAAGTATCAATACCCAGCCCTAACAAACACACATTTACATTCAGAGACACACACTCCTGGCCTCAGGGTCCTAGACCACAAGAAAGGTTCGCTGTTGAAGCTGAGTCTAATTCAAGTGGACACTTTTATCTTCCAGAGCTTCTGCTGCTGCTGCTGTGCGTAGACTTTATATTCATAACTCCTCCAAGAGCGTCTGGGTATAAATCTCTGACCATGGATGTAGTCAGCAAGCAGGTTTAGAGACAAGAAATGTTTTTGTTGGCTTCCACTTGGCTTTGTGTTTTTTAGGTGTGTTTATGCAACTGGGTGCTTGTTCAGTTTGAGCGTGGAACATCTGATGTCTGAAGTTTGCCGTTTGACACATGGTTCAAATTCCAAGAATACTTCCACCCATCACAATAAGTCAGACAGGGTGAGCTACACATATCAGATGACAACAGTAGCTTGGTACAGAGACGCACACACTGTTACCAGAGAGAAAAAAAGTCAGTAGAATTATTTTAAGATGATATCAGCTCTGTCAAAAAAAAACTCATCTCTATCTTAAGAAATGCGTTATGTGATAAGAATGTAGCTCAGGGGTCTACGGGCATGCTAGGGTTATGAAAACAGTCTTGGATTTGTGATTGGTATCATCTGTTTGCAGTTTCTTTGGGAGATAAACACTTGAAAGGCGTTTAAATTATGAGCTCAGAAATGTGAATTTGAAGCAAATTTTAGGAATTATGTGTAAACCATAATCGCCTTTATCTATTTACATCTAAGTACAGATGATAGAGATAAATGATTAACATCTTTTTCTGTTTTCTATCGCCTTCAACTTGATAAGTCCAACCCCATGATGTCTGTCATGTGTTAATCCCCTCTCGCTAAAAGTGTAATGGTCCAAACTGAGTGCTATTGCTCCCTGGAGCTTTACTGTTTGATCAATGCAGAGGGGGTTCAGTGGAGTAATGAGATAGCTTTGGGGTTTTGCCAGCAGAAAAAAAAAGAAAAAAGCTGAATGTTAACACTGATTGACTGCCAGCCCTCCACATGCTCCCGGTACAATTATACTCTGTGCAGCTTGTCGCACTGATGCCGAGGGCTTCGGCGTCCAGCAGCTCGACGCCAGTGCTGCTGCACTGAAGGCCCGGCCATGTGTAGCGAAACTGATTGGTTTAGAAACTTGAGGGAATATTTGTGCATGTGGGTGTGTATTCCACTGCATGTGTGTGTGTTTGATGTTCTGAGGCTGATGACATTTTAAAGGCACCTGCAGCGCCTACCTGACAAACATGTAACACACTTGACATATGTCCGTGCATTCATGCGTTGGAGGATGACGGTACTTTGAAAATTATCTTCCCCAGAACGGCTTTATACTTGCCTACCTGGCTCAGGATACTGTATGGATAGTTAAATAGATTGGAAAACAGTTCCCTGAACTTGCCAAGACCCCAAGGAAAGTTTCAGATGTTTTAATTTGATCACAGTATTTCCCAAGCAAGTGCAAACAATGTTAAAGCAACTGCTGGGACAATCAGCAAAGGGAGGCTCTATCATTGCATCCAGCCTTGTGCTCATTATGTGTGTTTGAAGCTGATGTTTCTTCTTTTTTTTTTTTTTTGATCCCCTCAGTAGTTCTACAAAAAAAATCTGATTCATGCATTTGCTGATATACTGGCAGATCTCAATGGCTGTTTGTAAGATGGCTGTTCTTGACCTGCATGTAAAATCTGTAAGGACAAAGACTAGAACTCCTCATATATATTTTACATTCATATTAATGGAAAATAGCTCACATGCCAATCGCAGGTGCACTTATATAATGCAGCCAGATATATCAAAGAGATAGCTACTGTTGAACCAGCGCGGTTCTAGACCTCTGAATTGCTCCCTGCATCTCAGATTTGGTCAGCGATTCAGTTAGGTGTGGTGTTCTTAGAGTGGTGCAGGAATGAGTCCTAAAACCCGAAAATGAATGAGCTTTTTTGCATTTTCAGTTCTCTTGTCTCGAAGTAGATGGTTTTTGGTAGTAATCTTAGAACAAGGTCTGTGGTTAACAGAAGGTTAAGATATTTTCACTTTTTTTTCTAGAACATAAAATCTGTCAGTAAATACTCGACTTGTGAATTTTGAAGCCTTTACGTGTCTTAAAAAGGTGATTGCTAACAAGCAGCTGTATATGATTACAGAAGTTGTTGCCGAACATGACTTTACAGCCTCATTGTGGTGCTGATAATGCATTCATTCATTCATTCCTTCATTCATTCATTCAACCTGTATTTAAACTCGGAAATACATTGAGGTAGAAACCTCATTTACATTGCAACCGAGTAAAACAGAAACAGCCAAAGAGAAACTTACATAAGAGTGGCAACAAGAATAAAAACACAATAAAACTGCAATTAAAATGTGAAAAAAAATAAATAAATAAAAACACCAATAATGAATAAAATAGTTAAAATGTAACACATCTTAATCAGGTAAAACAGGAACACCTAGAAGTAAAATGTGATACAATTAAAGATTTAAATTGCCCTATGGATAAAAATGATGAAAGCTTTAAATGGTTCTGCAAGTTGTTCCACGTTGCAGGTGCACAAGACGAAAAACTGGATTTCCCAAGTTCGCTAAACCTGCAGCGTAATCCAGTCACTCGACCGAGTCTGATAAGAACCCTCATTGAAAGAAAGCATGGAACTGATATAGGAAGATAAAAGACCAATAAGAGTTTTTTAAATAAATAAAACCCAATGTCTCTCACGTCTTACTGCAAGGGAGGGCCACCCAACCGTAGAATACAATTCACAGTGATGGGTGATATAGCTGTCACCAGTGATGAACCTTAATGCAGAGTGATAAACAGAGTCCAGAGGCTTAAGAGTTGTAGCAGAGGCGTGCATGTACAAAATATCACCATAGTCCAACACTGATAAAAAAGTTGCCTCAACAATGAAGTGATGAAACTGTGGTATAGTTTGTGTATAGCCTAATGTTAGCTTTTTACATCCACCCATTGCATTTACACTTCAGAAATCATAAAAAGTTGTGTTCATTTGTGAAGATTAAACATTTGTTTGACACAGAGCTCATTTTCTGCAGTAACCCAAAATCTAATAGAAAATCCCACAGGCTCTTTTGAGGTCACCAGAGCAATGCTAACTTTCAATTGGGCCTATGAAAAAACCTGATCCCTGCACCCCATAGTGTCGACTGTTTCAGCCAGTTAGAGAAACAATCAACCAGTCAGACTTTAAAAATAAGGTCATCATCTTCCTGTATAGCTAGCTAGCTACAGTACATTCACAAAAATAGCTGCAGAAAATGGCGATACACATGGATTAGATTTGCGCAGCTGTTAAAATTGTTCTAAGTCAACTAACAACTTTTAAATTGCCATATTACTGTAAAAAATGTTAACTCTTTCAAGTAACTGCTGCGATGCCCTCTGTGTCAACTGAAAATTGTGTTCGCAGGACGAATACATCTCAAAGCAAAGCAAAGCAAAGCAAAATAAATTCCCATCCAGCAAGAGACTGGCTAATATGAGCACTGTTAAACATGTTGAATGAATTAACTGAAATGAAATGGCTATCTAGACTGAATCTGATCCTCTGATCAGGCTACTTCACCTCAAACTGTAAAGCAAAATCTTTGACGATGGTCAGATTTCTAATGTTTCATGTCGGATATCTTTACTTGAATGCCAAAATTAATTGGTAGCACTAACATCTTTGTAACTGCATATGTATCATTAGACTTTTGTCCATTTGCTCAATTTATTCATCATCAGATATTCCACAGACACCGCTGTGCTCAAGGCCCATTCATACATTTTGGCTAAATATGTAATAAATGGGCAAGAAAAGAGAGTGCTGTACCAAATTATGTGATTATTGGTCACAGGAAACTCTTGTCTCTTGCAAGTTTCAGTTTAAAATGTACAGTAACTTGAGATAAATTCAGCTCAGTTGGTATAAAAACATCTCAGTACTTCTCACCAACTAACCAGCTCACATGATTATTTAGCAAGGCAACTGATGCTTATACTTACAGTAGTATTATTAAAGCTAACCTGTGTTAAAATATAAGGTGCTAAATGAGATCTGTTTGCAACACAAAAGTGATGGTTAGATTAGGCTACAACTGAGGCTGACTTTTAACAATTGCATCAGACCATGCTATATGTTTACACACATACATTTAGTATAAATACGACAAACAGTCATAGACCGACACTATGGCTTCCGTGATCACGAAAAACCCTGTATTAGGTCTAGCAGGTTTTTCACTCCTTAAACCTTTACTTAGCAAGATAAAACAGACTGAACATGCATCGTAAATTTCAGCCACACCTAACTGCAAGCCCAAACTGCTAAACCCATCCTTGCCGTGGAGCTTCAACCACAGTCCTCTACTGTTGGCTAATGAACAGCTCCAGCGGATGCCTTGCTCGAAGGAGCCGTGACTGTCTATTGATCTCACTCTTCAGTTTCCCCTAATGCTTTTACTGCTAACATCAGTGCTTCCCTGGTTGCCTTTTGACTTTGTATTGATCCAGATATTAAAAGCTGTGGAGGATGGATGGATGGATTGTGCAGAAGGATCGATGGCTGATAGCAGTGACTAATTCTGTGTTGGTTTTATTTTCACAGATGATAAGGTGGGGTTTATACTTGGAGCTGTTGGTTCCCTCTCAGCACTGGTCACGATGGGAGTAATGATCCACCGGCACAACAGGAAACAAGACAGGTGGGTTCACACATGATTCACTTCACAGAAAAATCGATTCCTCTATTCCACCGGTGAAACAAAATCCAATATAGGAAACAAGAAATATAAAAGAAGCAAATTAAATTAGTGTTAGGACTTACAGTGGCCTCTTCAGCAGTAATCTTTTACACTTGATTGCTGCTGCAGATTAATTCTTTCTCTTGATTTAAAAGAAAGGCCAGCATTTGTAGATAGTTTTTATCACTTAGCCAACACTGTAAAAGTTATTTTACAACCAAAAATATAAATATTGTTT
Source organism: Cephalopholis sonnerati (assembly GCA_019142605.1). Taxonomy (NCBI): domain Eukaryota; kingdom Metazoa; phylum Chordata; class Actinopteri; order Perciformes; family Serranidae; genus Cephalopholis; species Cephalopholis sonnerati. Next base: position 36,798,007 of record JAGQAX010000007.1, on the reverse strand, counting down.
TACTTCATGAAGGCCATTTCAAGTTTCTGGTAAGCTGAGAAGTTTGACGTCGATCCAACAAGCCAAAATGTTACCCAACAGATGGGCGGTATAATAATTGTAAAGTTTCAGGTGGTGTTATAACCACATAAAAACGATAATATTTAACTGCATTTCATTATGGGATTAGTTAACGATATGATCCTCTAGGTTTCAGTCCAAGCTGACCTGATGACTCTCAAGTAAGCAAGTGTGGTTTAATACAGGTCCCTGAGGGGGGAGGCAAAGTCTCGTTACACAGAAACACAATAGAAGAGCAACTGATGTATCTGTTTACAGTGCAGCTGTTGTTGTTACAGAGAAGACAGCAGTAGTTTTCCACACAACAGCAGGCCAAAGTAAAAGGAGGTGGTTACCTTGCTGAGAAGTCGGAGGTGTGCAGCCTTTCGCCTGCAGCTCTTCATCTACCAACTCGTTTTGGCTGGTCCTTCTTTCCAAAAATTACAGCTGTCATGTGAAAAAAATTTTGGTGAACCAAAGCGGTTAGTGCATACATTGCGTTTCCTGTGACTGCTTCACAACAAAAGCCTCCTCGTGTTTAGCCAGTTGAACGCTTTTATTATGAAGCCATAAGAAATGTTTGCATTAGCAGTACAGCCAGGAAAGCAGTTGATGTAGTGCACAGGAAGCAGTGAGGTTACAAACAATAACATTGGATTACATATGCATTCATTGTTTCTTGTGAATTGTTTGTGTGTGAAGGCAGTATAAAAACTATGTGGGAATGGCGGACTCCGCCACGAACAAGGAGCACTACTTTTTAGAAAGGTAATGAAAGAATGTAAATATGTTAAAATGTTAAAATGCAGAACAATATGCAATATATAGACATATCTAATAGATATCTATCTGAAATAGGGTACGATTTCATAAATATCTCAAAGGAAAAATGTACCCACAAAATGATCATTTGTATATCAGTTACTCACCCCATGTTTGTTGAATTCGTCAAGTGTTCTTCTTGCACGCCTCCACAGCAGAGTCCTGCACAGGCTCAAAGCTCAGCCCGAAAACCTGACCCGACCCATCTGTGATTAAACAGTTTTCATGATGTTTTACAGAATGTACTTGGGTCATTATTGGGGTCTTGTTCCTGAGTGAGGGTAGGATGGGACATGAGATGGTTGGGCAGTTTGGTGTGGCTTCTGCAGTGATGCCGGAGCTGCGCTGGTCCATCGTGGTGAAGAGCGAGCTGAGCTGGAAGACAAAGCTTTTGATTTATTGATCCATATATGTTCCAACCGTCACCTATGGTCGAAAGAACGAGATCGCAGATACAAGCGGCCGAAGTGAGTTTCCTCTGTGGGGTGTCTGGACTCAGTCTTAGAGATAGGGTGAGGAGCTCGGACATCTGGAGGGAGCTCAGAGTAGAGCCTGCTGCTCCTTCGCGTCGAAAGGGGTCAGTTGAGGTGGTTCAGGCAGCTGTTCAGGATCCTCCTGGACACCTCGTGTTAGAGGTGTTCCAGACACGTCCCACTGGTAGGAGGCCCCGGGGCAGACCCATCTGGCCTGGGAACACCCGGGGGTCCCCCAGGAGAAGCTGGAAAGCGGGGAGAGGGACGTCTGGGGTGCTTTGCTCGGCCTGCTGCCCCCATGACCCAGCCCCGGATAAGCGGATGAAAATGGATGGAAGTAACTGCCTTGTTGCTGTCAGTCAGCTGCATCCTCAGCTACGTAATGATATTTTGTTGAATGTCCTTTGCATATTTTAGTAGCCTGCTGCGTGATACAGTTGTTGAATCATAAGTGCCCGGCACCTATAATTAGATTTTGTCCTCAACCACTGCTTGCCTGCATTTAGTTCATTCTTACCAGTGCCTGTACCCGTAAATTATATAAATATTTATATTTTTTTACCCGTGTAAGGTTTACAAGTTAAGTGTTTGTACAGTTAACAATATACACATTTAGGTTTACAGTTATTATTCACATATTTACATGTTAAAATATTCACAGCAGCATTGTTAAAAACAGTTAAATAATTTGCTGGATCTGCCTCAGTGATTCACCTTTACCTCAGTCTTAGTCCTTCTAGCTTCTCATTGGTCGGTTATGAGACATTTGAGAGATGAAAACGAAGTGTAACCAAGAAATGTGGTTGTTGGGAAGCTGCTGAAGTGTGGAGAATAGTAAAGTGCTGCTGAAGAGAATATCCGTATCCATCCGGCTGTGTACTCTCAACAAGAGCGACCCAACCACCACACATTGAACCCTCTCATTACACCCGTTACACAACTTTTTTTACACAGGTACCCAACCCAGGTTAGGACTCTGCTCCACGGTGAACAAAGAATCCAAAAGTAAGCACATGCATTTGAACTCTGCTTGTGCATTCGATTGAGCAGAACTTGCCCAGGTGCGCTACTCGTACATGTATGAGACTATCCATGCGGAAGTGTTTTACGCAGTAAGCTTTAAGGGAAAATGCGTGTTTTTGTAAAGTACTGAGCTTATGACTGGTTAAAAAAGATTCTACTGCACAAGTTATGTGAGAGTTTGTAAGCAATGCGCTCCTCTCTAACTTCAGTTCATCAAGAATTTTCTCAGTTTTTGGATTTCACATAACACAGGGTGAGTCACTGAGTTACAAATGACCACTTGGAAGGTGAAGTATTCCTTTAAGGATTATAAATTTAAGGTAAGACTAAAGCTGATTGTAGAATCAAACAAACATCTGGCAGTCTCTCTCTCTGTCAGTGCATACCACCAATGAAAAGGCCTCCGCTGGTCAGACAAACTCTGAATTATGGCACAGATACTGGCTTGTTTTTGTTGGGTAGGCCTCCAGCCATAGCCGCCCATATATCTTTAATTCTGTCTTTGAATAGATAGATTATATGTTGGAAATAAGAGGCACATTTTATCTTGTGAAAACTGGTACATAGCTAGAGGTTTTCTTCCCCTCCCATTTCCTCCCAATAGTTAAAATCTTTTTTCAGTGCCAACAAAGACACAAAAACACAAAAGCAATGAATCCCACCTGCCTGTTTGATATTCAACATGTCCCAGCCTCTTAACCGTAACTCATAAATTTTCTTTCTGATCTGATCAAGCCATATAAACCCATATACCCTGTGGGATCATACTTATGACTGCAGTCCAGAGAAACGAGAGGCTAACAGCTCTCCTGGGCGTACACAAGCAAATTAAAGGCCTGTTTTATGGGCTCATAGACTTCATTTGGGCTTTCCCCTGCTGAAGAAAAAGATGGATGTCAGGAGTCAAGAGCCACCTCCCGCTCACAGCAGCACTTGGGGCAGCGATGAAACTGCTATGTTTTTGAATCGTGAGGGCGAGGTGCGAGCACACCTGCCCTCTCTTGAAGTCTCGATCATGGGAGGCCAGGTGTAAAAAGAGACGAAGAGTGTCAAGAGGTCTGCAGATGTGAGGGAGGTGATCTCACACACACGACATGCTGGTACATATGCTAGTACAGGAGAGCCGGGACACACACACACAGCCAGGAAACACACCGTGCCGACAGTAGCCTAAATGCGTAAAGAGAAATCTTATACATTCCTTGAGTGTGAGTGGTCACACTGACAAGCATGAGCACAGACATATACATACACACTCCCCTACCAACAAGTGCAGACACATTGATTCCTCCCAACATCAGAAGCATAGCAGATGGAGTAGCAGGGGGTCTTACTGTATTTCACATCATGTCTGGGTTGCGTGTCTGGAGGAAAGAAGCGGTGATACTACACAACTCTGTGTGTGCGCGTGTGTGTGTGTGTTTGTGTGCGACAGATAGATAGTGAGGGCCTCAGTAACCTGCGTCTCAGACTCAGACTTGCAGGGGTACTTTCCACATCTAGGGTTACTCCGCAGGTTTCAACAGGTCTGCTGGCAGCTCACCACAGGAGTAAGAAAGTCATTACACCATAAGATGCAAGTCTGTTTGTGTGTGTGTATGTGTGTGTGTGTACCATCATGTCTGCTCCACTCTGTGACACATCAAAAAGGTAGGAGGGGTCTTTGTCTGAACTTGGCAAGGGGTTCAAAATGGATTGAAGGAGAGAGGGAGGAAGCACATTTAGCAAAGTGAGGTAAACTGTCTCAGCACTAAATGAAATATCTATGATAATAGGGGCGCCCCCGTAGCTCGCAGGTAGAATGCGCACCATCAAGGCTGAGTCCTTAGAGTCCAGTCCAGGTCCTTTGCTGCACATCATCCCCTTTCTCTCCCTTGCCTTTCCTGTCTCTGTCTCACTCACTCACTATCATATCTATAGCAGTATCTTGTTTGTGCATCTAAAACAATATGATGGGGCTTGTCAAAAACAATTTAGAAGTTGAAAAATTTCACTGAGTAAACACATTTTCAAGGAGCTTGAGATTGGGACGCCTCTTGTCAGCCTCTCATTACTTGACTCATTAATGGTGATCTCTGAGTAACGTCAGATTTTATGCTTCGATAGCTGTGGCCGGAGGCATTATGTTTTTTTATCCCTCTGTCCATACATCCCAGTCTTTTAAACTCGACATCTCAAAAACTCCTTGAGGGAATTTTCTCAAATTTGGCAAAAATGTCCACTTAGACTCCAGGAAGAGCTGATTAGAAGAGGGGTGTTGAATTAATCTTAGTTCATGGTCCTTATTCAGCTGTATTTGATCTCAAGTGGGCCGGACTAGTAAAACCACTGTAGAATAATGATAACAACCTTTACATTCTCCCTCTTCTTTTAGTGGAGAGAAGTACAAGTACATTTTGAAAACACCTATTTACATAACAGAGGACGAACAGCCTGAGATATCCTTAAATTTCAGTTATGTGTCAGTTTTTCCACATTCAGTCAGTCTACTCACTGTCATTTCATACTTCCTTACATTTCCACTCTTTTGCTTTAGTGCTGGCATCACCACACCAAACTAAAGTGGAAGCTATTGAGGAAGCAGGATAAGTTATCTGCACCTTCCAAACCATTTACATATCTAAAGGTTTAGCCGTACCTCAGCTGTAGGGTTTCACCAGAAGTATTTCAAAATAGAAGTCTGATACAGATTCTTTTGTACTGAAGCTGCTGGCTGACACTATTTTGCAGTGTTCACTATCTTTATATTTATTGTTTTTTTCAGAGAACTATATTCTGATCAGGGTGGAAAAGCCTCTGAAGCAGCATTTTACATGAATTAGGATACTCATTTAACTTACTCCTGGACGCTGCACCTGTTGGGGGGAATTATACTTGTGAGGCAGACCATACGCCGTAGCCTATGCATGTGGCCTACGCCATTGTGAGCATTTATACTATGCTGTAAAGTTTATTTGATTCAAAACACACATTAAACATGGCTTAATAACAACTATTTCAAACACAAGTACACAAATCAGCTTCACTATAACTCGCAGCATTTACAGTCAAAGCACTTGTCTTTATCCGGGCACATTTTCCCCACAAATACAACATGCTAATGTTTTTAGCACAAGCCTATGGCATTTTACATTGTATAAATTAGCCTAGCAGCTAGCAGACTTCTCTCTACTCATATGAAGCCAGGGACAACAGCAACATTTAACAAAGGTAACGTTACAAAATTCGTTTCTTCCACAACTCACAGACAAGTTCACAGACAAAACAGCTGTCTTATACTAAACACGTTTTCCAAACAAATATAAGATGCTATCGTTATTAGCACAAGCCTATGGCAGTCTACATTGTATAATTAACCTAGTGACAAACAGAGATTTCCTCTGCTTATATGAAGCGAGGATACCGCCATTTTTTAATATCCCATGAAGAGCTACTCTCACTGCAGCCTGTTTTTATTTTGTTCTGAAAATGTCGGCGTGCAGCCTCATTCTGTGGACGAACAACAAGGTGCAGACTTCCCTCTGTGTCACCAGCGATAAGGAAATAAAGCGGGTGCTTGACGGAGCAGTAAGTGACAACAGCTCCGCTCAAATTTAAGGGTACTGTTTGCGGTGGAAACACTAAGCTGACCTGAGGTCTAGGCTCCGTGTCTGAAGGGTTACCTTTGGTTCCAAAGGTACCATACTGAAAGTGTTGAGTGTAAACGGGGCGTTATAGCAACACGTCTCCTCACGGTCGCTGCTTGATCAAGTTCAAAGGATGATTCTCTTGAGCTTGTCAATCTTTACTTTTACTAATGGATATTATGTCAAAAACCAACTAATGCATTACTAGTTCAAATACAGTGGGAGGGCTCAGCGCATTTGCCCTTCAACATTTATGTCCCTGTTTTGCAAGTGTCCCTAATGAGCGACTACGTTTTATATGCACTGTTAATAAAACACTATTAATAAGAGCAATAAAGTGCTGTTATTAAGAACCAAGTTGAAAAAAATCCCTGCCCTGATGCAAGGTCACAAGACAATTTTCCTGCGGTCAGTTTTGATTAAACAATCGTTCCCCATTACGTCACTTATTCAACTCCCATGGAGCAGCAGGGCATGCAGTCTGGATGGCTTTGTCCCCAAAATAACTTTGGAAAGGTGAGGATGATCAGCTTTGAAATAAGGAGATACCTAGATAGAGGTGGCGGTGTTAAAATGTTTTTTATCAGGTGGTGTTAGTTTTGTAATTTTAATTCCTAAATTCTAAAGTTGTCTCAGTGACTCTTCTTTCATTTGTGTTTTCAGAGAGAAAAAAGAGGACCAAATGATGACTCAAGAACAACCTTGCTAAACCATCAAAGTTCTTTCGGATTATGGATTACACCGCTCCACATCGAAACCTTCAACTATGTGGCCTATGGCAACAAATGTGTTTAGAGCTCAGCATTTGGAAACCCTGTGCAGTTGTGTTGTTTGTTAGGACAGTGGTCTTCTGTTGACCTGTTGACCCTGTCAGGAAAAAACCTCAGGCGCTAGTTAGGCTTTCAGCGTGTTGTTTAGCCTCATGTTTTCCCTCTTGTTTAGTTTGGAAAACCTCCAGGTCGTGGTAAATGGTGCGTGGGGGTGAGGATTGAGGGTACTGAGGTAAAGGGAAAAATGCTGATGATTGTTTTTATATTCCTGTTTTTGCATGACTGAACGTACGATCTTCGCTAGAGAGGAAAACTGTATAAATACTACACAGAGATATCATCATCATCACAATCAACGCTCCCTTCTCCTGTTCATTTTAAAATAGGACCAGATGTGTTCATGTTCGTGTCACATGTGAAGCGAACCTGATCATTTTTTTTGGTTGAGAGACTTTGAACTCGTGTGCAGCCTTTGTGTTGGCTCAGAGCCTTCAATCAAACGAAGGGTTTTGCTGAGTGACTGAAAAAGAAAACTCCACAAATGTGACATAAAGGTCACCTTCTTGCACAATGTCAACACCCTGAGGTTTTTTTTTTTTTGTACTTTTACATATTTGAAGACTGATTAAACACACCTGCTTTTATTAAAATCAAGAAATGATATTTCATTGCCTTGTTTTTAAGAAACTGGCTGTTTATCCAGTGGTGTGTTTTTTGTGTATGTTTGCTGCTCAGAAATAAAGCATCATCCCCTCTTCAACCAGCAGGCGTGCATCATCTGTTACAGCCACATGCCCTGTTGGAAAGACCGTCATCTCATATTACTCCGCGGTCTTCTCCTCCACTTTGAACCTGACTCACTTCTCCTTTTCCAAAACAAAGCCCTCAGGGGGGGTAAGAGGAAACAGAGTGACAGGGTCCTGTGTGGCTGATCCCTGGGAGTGATAGGTGGGGGTCCAGCTGGGGAAGAAGAAGGTTCTTGTTGGAGACTAATTGAAATAACCTGGCCTGCTGGACTTGGAAGGCTTTGAAGTTTGTTTTTTTTTTGCCGCATGTGAACACTGTTTCCTAACTAGTGGTTGTGCAATGCTCTATCCATTACCAGCTCCTGCACACATGGACTGTTGCTGCTGCTCTGTCATACCTCAGGGACTCTTGGGACCCTTTTGTTTTTCACATTAAAACACATTGATACCCTTTACGAGCATAAATAAGTACACGTGCACCCACTTCACATGTGTTGTTACGCGGTAATGAAACAAGTCCTGATACCCTCACAAAGACGAAGTAAGCCACCCTGTGTGCCGCTGTCTGAGGTCTTTTTACAGTATCGGCTCACTCACTGTATAATCTCCTAACTGGGTGCAAATTTCCCTGCTTTCATGTGTCAGTCATTGCTTATAAGAGAGGCAATGGAGCAAGCTGCTGCGTCTGTTTGCATAGTCAGATGCTGATTAATTGCGTGCAGATGAAAGCAGAGGGTTTTCATCTCTGGGGGGGCCCGTTCTAACCCCGAATGTTTACGCTCGCTTATCACCCCAACAACCCGGCATAATTAGTTCAATCAAATTCAAACACGAGTAAATGCTAATGTGTTCTGTGGAAGCCTGTTGCTTTCACGTGGGACTTTTCCCATTTCTCAGATCTGCTCCACATCCCTGGATTATGAAGAAAGGCCTCTGAAGTGGCTTTTGGATGAGGCTTTTGTTTTGGGTGTGTGGTTTTTTTTTTTTGTTTCATGTCAACTCCAGCTTTGCAGGTGTACTTTGTCCCTTACCTCCTAATGCCTCACAGTTGAGCAGCACCTTCTGATGTTAACTCCTAATTTTAAGGCGTAGGTTGAAATAAAGATGGATTTCGGGATTAAGGTGTTTGCCTAAACACTGAGTTTGTGTTTGAGTTTGTTACTGGCAACGTGAACACTTAATGTCGGGGAGAAGATTTGAGCAAAGTCAGCTAATCCTAAGGTTGATAAAAACACAAGTTTGATTTTTTTGTTTTGGTTATACTTTATTTTTATATTCTCTTTTTGCAAACGTAGAGCAATCCTAAAAGAAATGAGCAATTAAAAATGAAATCATTTTTCACAGCTAGTCATTAGCGTAGGAAATGAAGTCAGCATCCAGTCAAAGAAGAAAAACAAATCTCTTGCACATATCAAAATACCACATAAATATAAACATGAATACATTCATAAATGCAAACCTTGCACCAATACAATGAAAACAAAAATTAATTTGAAACCTTTCTGTTAAAGATATTCTAATTTCACATCAACTTTCTTTCTAATATACCCTTTAATGATTTGCATTTTATGAGCTAATTTTTCCATTATTGAGCTTCTTGAATTGTATCTTTCAACTAATTGCTAATTTACCCTCGCCGTGTTGTCCATTTTTGAGTTTCCGTGATTTGCTTCAGTGCTGTAAGATTCAAAATAAATATTCAAAAGCTGAACCTACTGTGAACTTTAAAGGGACAGTTCACCCCAAAATCAGAAGTACATATTTTTCCTCTTATCTGTAGCTTTATTTATCAGTCTAAATTGTTTTGGCCTGAGTTGCAGAGTGTTGGCGTTATTGGCCGTAGAGATGTCTGCCTTCACTCAAATATAATGGAACTAGATGCCACTCAGCTTGTGGTACTCAAAGTGCCAAAAAAATACATTTGAAAAACTCAACGGCAATGTCTCTTTCCAGAAACTGTGACCTGATTTCTCAAGATAATCCACTGACCTTGCTGTGAGCAGTCTCATGTATGAACTATTTTCTCTCTACCAAACTACACCTGCCAACTGCAGAAAGAAGCGTGCATGTCCTCACGGGGCAGAGGCTCGTGTTTGCGTCAGCTAAGATGTTAAACACTAATGGCGTCCTGCTTGGCTGTGTTGTACCATTAGCTAGCTCATGCTTTCTTCTGTGTGGTGATACAGTTGGCAGGTGTAGTTTGGTAGGAAAAAATAGCACCTACTATGGATGTTAGTTTCTGTTTATTTTGCTTTTGACAGCCCAACACCCATTAACTGGCAACTAACAGGTTAATTTTTAAGAAAAATATCACAAAATGATATGAAATACAAAAGGCCTTTGGTTCCTTCCCTCCAAATATAATAAAATTTGATAGCACTCAGCTTGTGGTGCTCAAAGTGCCAAAAAAATACATTTTAAAAACTCAACTACACCCACCAACCACATCACTTTGCAGAGGGAAAAGTGCATCACTGCTAGCTCAAGTAGCACCTTTGAACTAGCTAACGTTACAACTCAGCCGGGAGGATGCATGCTTCCTTCTGTGCAGGGATTCGGGTGGTTGGTGTAGTTCGGTAGAAAGTAAATAGTTCCTACATGAAACTGCTTACAACATAGAAAGAGATATTGCTGTTTGTTTTCAGATGTACTTTGGTGGCACTTTGAGCACCACAACCTTAGTGCCATCTAGTTCTATATCTAAAAGAAGGCAGACATCTTTATGGCTGATATCTCCAACACTCACACCAAAACAATTTAGTTTGTAGTTTAATAAATAGCACCACAGGTAAGAGGAAAAATGCATATTTTTTATTTTGTGGGGAACTGTCCCTTTAAGCAGTGTTAGCACTCTTTCCAGAGCTGTTTCTATTGGCATGCAGCACTCACACTGAAGTCCACCGTATGACCCAAAGCTGAACCTCAGCTTCTGTGAGAACTCATAGAAGTGGCTCTTCAAACACAAACTGCTCTTGACATTAACACTCAGTATAACTTTATCACTCACAGGCCAGCTACTAGTGTTCCCCTTTCTCAGTCATCAACATCAGAGGCCGAACTCCATCCCCTGAGGCAATGTAATCCACTCAGCGACCAGCGGCCGTTAGGACCCAAGGCTCATTTTTCATTGGAGTCAGTTCTTTTTATAATGGAGCACGTCATTCTCCCAGGCCACAGAAAAGGCAGATACCTCACTTTACTACACCACAGATGAGCGTAGCAGAGCAAAACAGACCCAGCATGCCCAATCCACCCTTACAGATGTTCGTCCTAGACCATGCCCGACACAGGAAGCCCTTAAAGAGCAAATCAATCAGTCGGCACTGTGGAAACCAGGGGGACAAACCTCCATGGAAAGCTTGTGGAAGGGCACATTGCCAGGGGAGTGAGATGCACGACGTAGCTTGTACCAAATATAAATTCATTGCAGGCTCTTGGAAACTTGTGTTTTCATAAACACGGGAACTGGGTGGAAGCGATTTCCCGATTTGGAGTGATTCAAATGCAAAGCAGTGGAGGGCACTGACAAAAGAGAAGTGAGAGCAGAAAATAAATAAAGAATTGTTAGCATTTGCCTTTTATTTGCCTGGAGGGAGAATATTTTCAAAGCTCATTCTCATCCTGAGAAATCATTTTAGTGGTGATAATCCTCAAACAACATTCCCCTCTGATTTCTCAACTGAATGGAATACAAACCATTTTCAAAAGCTTTTATGCACAGATCAAGTGTTCTCATGAATAAAGATGTGCATCATGGCACTTCTTCGGGGCATGCAAAGATGAAGTTGTCCTCTGTCCTGGTTGTTTGTTTCCCTTTGAAGAAGTTAATTCCCTACGAACACGAATTCCTGTGACCCTGCTTCACTGCTCTCTGTATCTCTTTCCACCAAAGCTGACCGCAACCTGCAGCCCTTGTGATTTGGTTTTATCCACTTCAATCAGATCCCATTTAAAACCACATGTTTTATTGTAGTGTGGTCCTTTATTTGCGCAATACTGAGCTGGCAAAGGCAGTAGACCTTTTCAGATTTGGCATCTCAGTTTCTTTTCCATAACTTGAAATGTACTTCTTCAGGTATTTAATTTATTGCCGCATGTCACTGCCAGACATTAACCTGGAGTCTATCCAAGGGAGAGCCTTCAATTGCCAGATATAATCTGTCAAAGGATAACTTTATCCCCATATACCTCAAAAGTCTCAGTATGTAAAGCTGAGTGAGTAATTCCTCCACTCTAGATTTATGATAGCACCTGTCTGTTAGCACAAGTAAACTGTCCCAGCAGGCATGGGAATTCCCATCAAATCCAGCTCCAGAATCCCCCCAGATCATCAAGAACTTTGTTCTTGCCATCAGAGATAAAGCTCTGCAATCCTCCCCAACCATTACGCTTAATGATCTGCTTAACTAGCCACGTTACGCCAAAGCTAGTTCCAAGAAGAAAGGCAACTTCAAAAGGCCAATATTCCTCCAAGCTTGTTTTGTGTATTCCCCCCCTTTTTCCTCCTTATCGTTCACTGTGGAACTTGTCCGATGCACAGATATGATAAAGAAGGAATTAAATCTCTGCTCTGCGTACGTGGAGTTTCATCTAAGGATTTGTTTGTGTGCGTCTGTGTGTGGGTGTGTGTGCGTGAAGTCTGAAACACCGTCAGAAGTAATACACAGACACCTTCAAATGAAGCCATATCAGTCGATACCAGCCCAGACTTGCCTCCAACTCATTTTCCTCATTTACTGACATTAGTGCCATAATTAAGAATATTCAGTGGTTGCAGCATGCAGTGGTTTTTCACAATGCAAGGTGCAGAGTTAGTCTGCTCAGTTTTTACTGTATTGATTTTAATAGGAGTGCATGAGGTGACAAACTCACAGTTGTTAATGTACTCATTTCCTCACTCTCAAGATTTCTGCACTCAGTGTTGTACCTAGTTAGCCCACATTCTTAGACCCTAGAGGCAGGTATTGTTTACCGTCTAGACACACTTTCTTGTGGTATCTCTTGTGTGTGTCTGTGCATATACCTGCTAGTGAATGTGCGATTCATATCGCAGGGGCATTGAAGGTCCTTTATTTTTCTCTCTCAGGCTTATTATGAATTCTCACCGCTGTGATTCATCATGTGTTGTCTCTCCCTCAGCACGTCTGAACCCACAAGGTTGAGGATCTCATAAGTATTCACATCCCCGTCCCCGCTCAGCCCTGCACTAATTGAGAAGACACAGCAGCTGCAGCATCATCAGGTTAATTTCTTGTTATTCATATTTATGTAGGGGGGACAGGAGATTCACTTTGTTGCAGTCCTGTCATTCAGACTGGGATCTGAACTGTTGGACTGTCACTGGTTAGTGGGTTCGACAGTACTCTTGCAAGAATTACTACAAATTGTCATCAGCATGCTATACATACATCACTGTACTCTGGCTGTCAACATGAATTATTCAGTATAAACAGTATTTAAAATGCATTTTCTGTGCTCACACTAAACCTCAGATTTGAAGTTTTATGGAGTTAGGAGTCTTTAAAACTTAAAAACAAAATTGTGCAGACTTTTTTTAACCTGAAATGACAGCATCAACATCACTGAGATGACTGGTTCCCAACCTGGAGGTCCGATCCTCACCATGGGTTGCCAAAGCTTTACAGGGGGTTGTGAGGCCTTCTTGATTTAGAAAATATATATACAGTACATCTCAGCATTTCATTCACCTCTGAGACTAAATGTACATTGTTATTTTAAAGTTTAGATTATTACTGAAATCATAAAGTTAAACGTCCAGTGTGTAAGATTTAGGGGGATTTAGTGGCAGCTAGTGACAGTAAGGATTGCAGATTGTAGCCAGCTAAAACTTCTCCTGGTTAGAATTCCCTCAGTGTTCATTGTTAGGTAGTTTTCACTGAGAGCCAAATTGTATGCAGAGGTCTCTTCCTCTCCAAAATAAACGGACCAGGTCATTTAAATTGGTAAAAACATTGGATAAAGCAGTTTCATGTTACAAAATCAATCAGTGTTCCTCCCACCCTGACATCTAGGAGGTTCTTAGTGCGAGCTGTATCACCCATAGAGGTCTCCTTCTATAAGAAAGAAGTGGACACAGTGATCTAAACTGGTAAAAACAAAACAAACAAATAAAGGCAAGGCAAGCTTATCTATCATAGCAGTTTCGCATTAAAAAAAAAACCACTTTTTCTGATGCTCCCTTAGCAGAGAGGCTACTAACTATGGTGGCCAATGCAATAAAACAAACGGCCCTATTTAGAGCCAGACTTTGAATTGTCCATTCTGGGCTACTGTAGAACAACATGGTGGACTCCGTAGAAGAGGACCCACTTCATATGTAGATATAAACGGCTCATTCTAAGATAATGAAAACACTGTGAAGCTTAGTTAGTCAATCTAAGTGGACCTTTACAATCTCACAGGGTAGGGCATGGTGAATATTCATAGAGCCCTCACTCTCTGCTAAACAGACTCGTCCTTCATTAGAAAAATATTATGTATGTACAGTTGTTTAAAACATAAAAAATAAACATAATACAAAGAAAAAAATGTAAAAATTTCCTTAAAAAATCAAAGAAAATGATCTCTAAGGAAAATGACTTGCTCACAATTCATCCAGTTTGCTCATTTTACACAAATTTCTGCAGTTATTGCATTCACTGTTTGACTTAATTGTACAGATCGTCAGTTGTTCTGTGCTGTTGCTATTGCTGGTCATTGAATGTAATATGAAATACCCAAAACATATGTCAGGGGTTGTCAGTTAAATCCTTAAAGAAAAAGGTTGTAATCAACTGTCTGATTTAGATGGTACGTTGACTTCTAATATGACTTGAACATCGTTATCTATCCACGTCTGCAAGGGTCCACAGCTCTATGCATACGTGCGCGTTTTTGTGACTGCGCAGACTGTATGAATAGCAAGTGTGCCGACTGCGCCACACTCCAGTCCAGTCCAAACCTAGCAGTCAAGCCAGCTGCAGCCAACACTGTTAGTGTAAAGTTGGATGTCAGACCCTGCACAGCCTACTTAGTTTCAGTCTCACCTGATGTCTGCATTAGGAGGACAGTACAACTCACTTCCCAGCTTTCCTGTCTACTACTGGAGGCTGATGCGGACCCTTAGTTACAGTATGAATAGAGCCGGGTGTGCATCCACATGACCGCAGCCGTTTGCAGACACCTAATGTGGAAAGTATGTCCGAGCCTTAAGCAGTTTGCAACCCTGTATTTACGAAAATTGGTTTACCACTCTAAACTGGAGGGGTGCCAAATTGCACAAATACCAATTTTTGCATATTACTGCTTTAAATAATACAGCTGAAGCAATTCAGTTAACTGCTAATAATAATAATGAACTTTACTTATAAAGTGCTTTTCAAAGCAAAGTTACAACGTGCTTTACATTGTTTTTCCCGGATGTAAAACAATGAATGATTCAAGCAAATAAAATGAGGCAATTTTAAGAAAATATGAAGAACAACACAACTAAAATGAAGATAAATTGCCATCATAACACCATACCAACGTGATTAGCTGATAGACAGAAGATTAATAGGCAACTATTTTGATAATCAAGTTATCATTTGAGTCATTTTCCAAACCAAAATGTAAAACATTCACTGGTTCCCGTTTCAAAAACATGAGGGTTTGATGGGTTTCTGTGTTTTGTGTCATTGCAAATGAAATATCTTTGTATTCTGGACTGCTGGACGGACAAAACAAGGAATCTGAATAGCCATTTTGGGCTCTAAGGAATTATTATGATAATTTTTGCACGATTATTCGAGATTTTGTAGAGAAAACAGTTTATTGATCACTGAAGAAAATAATTGTTTTACCGTTTTCCACCCATCATAATTGTACGGCCTGTTTTTAATGCAATAGCTTGAACTTCTAGTGTGAACAGTGTTGCTCATTTTTGACTGTCCTTTGGAAATTTCATATTTATCTCCAACCACACACCTCTGGACCATTTATTCCCCAAGTCCTGACTGAGAGGTATTATTGCCAAGGCTGTCAACAGTGTGCATCACAAGCCATGTGGCACAGTGCCCTGTTCATCTCCTCGGCCAGGTCCCATGTGTGCTGCTCTGTGGCTGAATCTGAAGAGATTTATCTAAAAAAAAGAGTTTAAAATTTTAGATTTAAAACAAATTTATGATTATATTCACTTTACTAAAGATTGCACCTGGCTAGTTTCTTTTTGTAAGCACACCACATATAAAAGTTCAGTGACCACAAATGTAATAAATTCTAATTTATGCTGTTCAGATATAGTCTGCAGTAATCTCTTGCTGCTACTTGTGTGTAGTGTCTGACTGTGCAGCGCAGTGTAATCCTCTGGATGCCAACTGAAATCTTCCAACTTGCTTTTCCTTCAGTTTCAGTGTGATTTGCAGGCGAGGATTTGTCATGCTTTCCGAATTGAGTGTTAGGAGATTGCATGGAGGACGCAGTTTCCCCTGACTAGTTTCATTTCATAATTGGGACCGAGATGTAGTGGGAGACCTGCCAAACATCAGCACAACATGGTGTATTAGCAGCATCTGTGCAGGGGGATCGCCTTGTTTACAGTTTGAAACCTTAAACCTGCAAACATACATCTGTTGGTGCATACTGTGGCCTGAGACGCGGTTCATGGATTGTCGTTAGAGATATGTGACACTATGGAATTGTTTTTCTGTTTTTCACTTGGCCGCAAGATGTTAATGACGTCAGAATGCTTTTCATCTTCTTTTTGTTAAGCTCTTGTAAACAATGTAGCCATACCAAAGTTTGCATCCTCAGAGTGTGTTTCTCATCAGCAGTTTACACTTTACATATGGTGGACTGTGGTTCTCACATTGCATTCCCTGAGTGGATGAAACGAACAAGACGCCCATCAGAGGATGTTTGCAGTGGAGTTTCACGTGGAAAAAAAAAAAAGAGGTACAGTGTAAAAACAAGTCTGGCCTCAATATACCCCGCAAAGCTGCAGCCCCCTGGAGTTGTTTGTGCACAAGAAGAGCATTTGGATTCAAGTTGATTCAGTGTGGTGACCACTTTCTACAAGTCTTTGAAGCACAAGCTCAGACAACCTCTCGAAAGAAACACACCATTCCAAATGTAAAGAAAACGTTTATATGATTTTATTTGCTCTGTTTCAGCAAAACAAGGTTAACCCAGATTTTTCCAGAGCCAAAACAGTTCCCAAGAAGATATTTAAAATCTGTCAGTCCAGCCCAGTAGAGGAAACTTGTATTTGAGCTTTGGTATCATGGCTTTGGTCCTCTGTGTTTCACATCGTTCTCTAAGTAGATACGAAATAGCGCTGATGCTTCTTTACAATTCGAAGCTCTTTTTGAGCGTGAGTCAAATGTGCTGTCATTGTACGCCCACAAACCGACGCACTGGGTGGGGACATTGTTTCATGGCGGGAAGTGCAGCACTGCTGGCCAGAAATCCTCTGGCTTCTGGCTCTTTTCCTGGTCTGTGATGAGTTAAAGTGAAGATATTTCTGACTCGGAAGAATGATGATGGTGATGATGTTAGCCATGATGTCCTTATCTTTGTTGGCAGGAAAGGGTAAATGAGAAAAAGAAAACTGTTATTCTATCATGAGTCACAAGCGTCAGGAAAGGCTGAGTTGTACAGTCTTCCAGTCAGTAAAAAATCAACATGTTGGCATTGCTCGATTCTTCAAACCACAAATGTTACATTTGTATATTTCATATCTGTCATATTAACGTTTTCAAAGTAATTAACTACATGAGCTGACTTTGTCATCAGCAGTTGGTGGGGATGGTGGAGGGCGTGTCACCTAGGCGAGACACCAGATGCCTGCCAAGCTGCAGACCACTGTTCGAAACCAACAAACAACAAAACCGGTCTTGATTTAATGATTCATTGCTGTGTTTTCAGCAGCTTTTTAGGCATCAAAAATGTGTGTTTTGTAGTAATCCGTCGTGTGTTTCCACCAAGGAGAGTGCCACGAAAAGCAGATGTTTTTTTACTAAGTCATTGCTGCTTCTTCAGCAGCAATTGTGGCCCCAAAACCAGGTATTTTAAATGTCTTGTGCTTAGGATTGAGGGGCATGTAGCGTCAGATGCGGTATATAATTTTCATAACTGACATTACTGTTTTCATAGTTTATAATCACATGAAAATAAAAACTTCTATTTTGTTACCTTAGAATGACCCTTTATGTCTATATACAGTCCAGGTCGTCTTCCATGGAGTCCGCCATGTTGTTTCTACAGTAACTCAGAACGGACAAATCAAACACTGGCTCTGGATAGGGCCATTCGCATTTTTTAGTAGTTTTCCTACATGCTTGGCACATGGGAGAAGTTTCAGTCGGATGCCGCTAAATCCTACACACTGGACCTTTAAGCCAGTACATGATACTCTTACGCACGTAGCCTGATGAGACCATCCTGATGACGTGAGCTCAACATTCTGTTTTGCTCTCTGTATCAGTCTGGACTTGGTGTTGCTCCAAACACTTTCAGTGGGTGGGAGCACTCGCCCTGACAGACAAACACCTTCAGCCAATCAGCGTAACGAAACACCAGGGAACATCTTCTTCACTAACGGAGCCAGTTGATAAATCAAGCTTTCGCCAGATCCAGTCGGTAGAACGGCAGAAACACCTTTTCCTCCGAGAAACTCCACAAGTGTGTACTCTTGTTCACGTTTAATTGTTGTGTATTGACTCTATGTCTGCAATAACTTTTTATTTATTACTGTGTTTACTCTACTAACTTTAAGAGTTAAAGCTCGTCGCTTCAGGAGCCGCCATTACTGTTCTGCATGCTGCAACCTGTGTTTTACATCATCAACTACAACGCATTCCTTGATTGGCTGCTTACGTTGTCACCTATGGTGTGGATCCCTGATTGGCCCCGATTGGATGTTCATTTCTGGATACATGGCAAGGCAACACCAAGTCCAGACTGATACAGAGAGCAAAACAAAATGTTGAGCTCACCTCATCAGGATGGCTAAACCACATGTTCACAACAGCATTGTTGAAATGTTAAGTTAAATGTATCAGCTTCATAATCATGTGCAAATATAAAGTATCCAAGGTTTGCAGAAACACACCATACCAACATTCTTCTGGCGCTTGGGTTGGTCATAAAGACCACTATAGATTATACATTTTCCAGAAGTGTGATGGGCCTTATTTTGAGTAGTTTTCATATGAGTTAAAGACTTATGGTTACTTAGAGGAATCCTACATTGGGACTTCAATTCAAAATGAAATCTGAGTGATCAAATCAAACAATAAATCATCTGTGTTCATGTTTTTCATTATTTTTCTATATTTTTCAGTAGCACTGCTACTGCTGCCACCCTGTTTCACATAAATTTTACTGCATCGCCCAATAAATCAGTCACTTTTATAGATTTCCCCAAAATGGAATGATCACTTGTGCAGGGACCAGGCTCTGGTTTACGAGGACTGAGATGCTTTAGGTTTGGTTTTTGGTTTGGTTTTGGAACTTTTGAGGCCTTCGGTATTTTTGCCCTCTTTGATGCTGGTGGACAAAGGCGCAAAAAACATGAATGGCTTGCGTCCACTGTGGTGAAAAGACGGCTACTCAATGCTCTACTAGTCATTTTCATCTTCTGCTCAAGAATTTTTTTTCCTCTTCCCCTCTGTTCAAACTGGACAAATGAGACAACCAATGCAAAGTGATCACAAAAACCCTCACATGCTGTCTAGGATAAGGATAAGCCAAATTTATTACAAGTTGGGGCTTATTGAAAAGGTGTGACTATGCTTTCCTGTTAACTGCTGAGATCTCAGAGCACTGTCTGTAACATTGCTAAAAATTCTGTCAGGACAAGAAACACGAGCAGTTGAACCCTCGGGGCAGCCAGGAAGAGAAAACAAAGGCTAACCGTAAACTTACCACTCAAACTATCCTTTGCAAACATCCATCGGCTTACAGACAAACTTTCTGGTTCAGCTTTGACCTTTGAACACACTGACAGAATCAAATGTGTGCACACTGTGCAGTGAGGGATTATTAGAGACAGAGTTTCAGTTGTACCACCAAATAAAGATCACTTAGATAAACTACCTGTTTGATTGCCGTACTGCTTGTGATTCTTTCCCGTTTGATTTTGTTGTAGCTTTTACACCATGTTCCCAGATCTCTGCAGTTACTTTAATAGATAGAAAAGATGGGGAGTGAGACACTGCAACCCAAGTTGTGATCAACTGTAATAAAGTAATTTAGTCCTGATAAATATCTTCGTACGTACAGAAAGTTGCTCCATCCATTTCTCATCTTTTCTCTGCCTCTCGGTCTGTTTTCTATTATTTCTCATCTCTTTTTGTCTCACTTTTAAAGGACTGAGCAATGTAACAATAAACATTCCAGAGGGTGTCACCCACCCGGAGCCTAATTAGAGACCCGGGAGGCCGAGCAAGATGGATGACTGCTGTGTGTGTCAGTGAAGAGAGGCGGAGGAGGAGGGGTTGTGGTGCTGCAGCGGCTGCTGGTTACGTGCAGGTGGCTGGATGTAAATGTTAGCTTTTATCTTGGCTTTGAACATGGGTAAGCTCAGGGGCCTGCACAGGTGTGTGTGTGTATCTGTGTGTGTGTAGGGGAAAGGAGTTGAGAGAAGATGGTGGTTGTGGGGGGAGTTGTTAGCAGTACAGATAGGGCCAGAGGCAGTCATTTGTCAAAGGGAGTCCACTTCAACAAAGCTTTGCTGGGGTCAGAGAGTGACACCATAATGTGTGTTGTGTTGTGTGTGCAACCACTAATGATGTGGATCATATAGACACTGATGTGGCCGCGTGGGGGGTTGCTGGCCGGGTCGCACAGACTTCAGACAACAACCAGATGCTTTGGTTGAGTAATCGCATTGACTCACTGTGTCCCCCATAGGAGTAGACGCAAGAAGTTGTGCGTCAATGTGTGCCAGCGTGTTTTGTTTTTAATTAATGTAATGAGCCGAGCGACGGCAGAGATTATTTTGGCACTGAGGAGAACGATCCCGACAGCAAACAGTGACTCAGTGGTGATGTCAAAGAGGGAGACAAAATCGGCATCTTTCTTCTTGTCACGTTGCTGCCAAAAACAGAAAGAAAGACAAAGAAAAAAAAAAAGTCAGGGTGCAAGACTCATGACCACAATCCCCTAAATTTAGCCTCAGATGCCAGGTGGTACGTATTACTTTTAAAGGATCAGCCCACCTAATTTACCAAAGAACATGTTTTATCACTTTTTATCTGCCCAGGCTCTAAGGTACCTGTCTGTTTCCCAACATCTCAGTTGGAAAAGTTCCCATTGCACAATGTTGAGGAGTCTTTCCAGAAACAATATCTTAGTTTTTTTGAATATGCCACAACAACCAGATCATTAGAATGAATGTTGGCATTGTGCTTTTCTCCAAACCACAGATATGTTACATTCTTATGTTATCATTTAGCGGATATGTTGAAACTTCACCTTTCCTGACATTGCAGATATGCTGTGATTAACGTGTGGTTAAGTTCAGGCACAAAAATGTTGTTATGGTTGGGAAGAGATCATGTTTTGGCTTAGACTACCTGGTTTGGGGTGCACAATCCCCAGTGGAAACACAGTGATGTCTTGGTAAAAGAAAAAAGAAATAACTTTTAGGGGCACTATCCTGGCAGGAAAGGTAGCAATGTCTGGTAAAACATGACTGCTTTTAGTGACACTATCCCCAAGGGCTGCCCCTGACTAAGAATTTTGTAAATTGACCAGTAGTCCTCGTGTCGTCCGCATGTTCATGATATTAGTTTAATTATTAAATGATATATTTTGGGTGGGGCAACACAATGGTTTGAGTTGAAGGTGTGAGAAAGAATAGTCTCAGTAACATTGTTAACACTGTGCTACATTACAGAGAAACACAAACCATACTAATGAACCTTCATTAATATAGGCCTATATTGTATCTCCAAGTGCACGTCACACACTGAGCGAGCCGCCTGTTAATGACGCTGTGGGCTAATGGGCATGTAGCTACTTCCATGTTTCACATGATACGTCATGTTTGTAGTGGACCAATGAAGATGAGTTTACATATCACCTTGGGTTGGTCCTTCACCTTCTCAAAATGATCCCACACTTTGGATTTCCTGCACGACATGTTATTAACTAGCCTGTGGAATAACTGCAGGTACCAGCCCTGGAGATTAGGGTCTGTGCACATGCTTAGCAACTTTAACAAGCACGGTATCATAGCCTATTTACCTGAAATCCTGAGTGCAGAGCTGATCTTCTTCCAGGCGCTGTTTATAATTGTGTAGGCCTATCGTCTATGGGACAGATGTAAAGCTCTGAGTAGCCCTGTATATTCTATATGTATAATTCTGACTATCGATCTTTCTGGTCAATTAACATTTGGTCAACAAAGAGGTCAAAAAACGACTGCTCTGATGGTCCCCTGGCAACAGCTGAAGTACCCTCTTTGTACAAATACTCCACATTTGGAGTCACTGCTATCGTGTGAAATTGAAACAATTAAATTGATTATCAAAATAGTTGCAGACTAATTCACTGTGAACGCTGCTCAAAGTTTGATCTGTGAATGATCCTCAATAACCAGGAAAGTGCTTCTGGAAAAACACGCTGCTGTCGAGTTTCTAAATGTCATTTTTAATGCTTTGAGCACCACAAATGAGTTTCCCTTCAGCTTTTATTGTATTGAAGTGGTCGCTGAAATGTCAAAGACTTAAATCCTAGAATAAGAAACATAAAACCGATCTGCATGGCTTGATACCGCTAAAGGAAAGTGAGGAAAAAGGTTTGGGTTTTCTTTTTTTTTGCTAATACAGTATAAGTGACTGACCCTTTAAATTTTGTGCTTCTCTCTCAGATGAAAAGAACAAAATGACATCTCAACAAAAGCCCTTTTCATGCTTACAAAAAAAGATTTGAATGCTTCAGGTACAATGCAACCAAAGATTCTTTTGGATGCCAAGAAGGCGAGAAAGCGAAGAATAGAAGGAGACATAGTTTTGACCACAAAGGGGAGAAATGTGGCATTAAAATTCATGGCCTGGCGCTCATGTTTACTCAAGAGAAAACAAGGACATGACATAGTCTTGGCTCCTGAATTTGTGAATTCAAAGCATCTGGGCCAACTTCTAATTCAACTATGCATAACTTCCCATTGGCAGGCAGGTCAGGGATGCCAGAGTACTTTCTAATACATCTCAGTGGATTATTCTTGCTGTGACCTCCAGCCTCTCTCTTGCATAACTCAGCAGGGAGGACACACCGGCAGGGTGAAGGGCTCGGCTCTCACTCCGGCCACCCATGCTAAAAATGTACACACATGGTACCGTGAAGGACTCTAGATACTTGCTATCTGATGTTCTCAACCAAATGAAAAACAGTCCAACAGAATAAAAGGCAAAATGCCAAAAGAATTAAGTGTGAATGTGTCATGTGTGGAAGTGCAGAGTTTTATCTGGAAAGAGCAAAAAGACAGAACAGAATTACAGTAACTCCAGCAGACCACAAGGAATGTGGCCAGGCGGCGTGTACAGACAAGTCCAACATGTGATCACACACACACGCGCGCACACACACACACACAGAGGGAGACAAAGAAGACAAAGGAAGCTTTGCTACCACAACTGCAGCATCACAGACTGATAGCAGGGAAGATGGGAGGTAATGACAGGACTCCAACTCAGATAAATCTCTGTATGGACACAGTAGTTAATACTCAGTTTCAGGGCACTAAGACTGCTTTGTAAAAGGACATACTCATAACATTTCACATACTAAATAATAACAGCAATGTATAGGATACAGCAGGGGTACATTTATGTATAGTGTATGATAGGTATTCAAATCCTGCGTCAAGTAAAAGTTGTTAGTGACAAAGACGTACTCCTGCATTCAAAATCGTACTTCCAGGTCCAGTGTGTAAAATTCAGGGGCATCTTTTGGTAGAAATGGTATATAATGTACATTTTATTAGTTTCTAATCACCTGAAAAAAATGATTGTGCCGTTTATATCCACAAAGTCTGCTGTGTTGTTGTACAGTAGCCCTGAACAGAAAAACCAAACACTGGCTGTAGATAGGGTCATTTGCGTTTTGATGTTTTTGCCTTTCTACATTTTCACGTGTTTTTGCATTTTGGTGTTTTCATATCAACCTCCGTCCCTCACACTTGGCACATGGGAGAAGTTTCAGTTGGTTGCAATCTGCAACCACACCACTAGATGCCACTGAATCCTACACACTACATCCCTAAAGTTTGAGTGCGGGACTTTACATATAACTGAATGTCTGCTACATTCAAGCCTTTGCCTAACAAGTTTGCAGAATTCTCATTGAGCCTATCTCTGCCAGAGTTGTGGTGTCCTTGGCAACTCTCCTGCACTGGCACACCTGACGTGATGCGTTTTATGTCAACCAGCCAGAGCTAAAAGGGGAAGGGAAGGAGCAGCTACGAGTATGGCGGAATTTGAGGCAGAAATTCATAAGAATCGTCCATTAAAAGTTTCTGGACTAGATTCTGCAGATAGAAAAAAACCTCAATGTTCAACGGAAGGATTAAAGGCAAAAATAGAAAGCAATCGATGGCAATGTGTTTTCCTCGTTGGACAGCGCTCCTGGGTGCTAGGGAGATTCCCCCGATATTTGCAGGCATACGTCATAAGCAGCCATCGAAACTGTTTGCGTAATTACTCTCACTTGCCAGAGGGGGCAGACAAAAGTTACGCACTCCAGATTCAAGTAAAAGCAACAATTAGTCGATTGAGTTGTTGATCAGAAGAAAATTAATAGCAAAAATTTGATATTCAATGAATTGTTTTAAACGTTTTTAAGTAAAAAATGGCAAAATTGAACTTGTTCCACTTTGTGAAAAAAAAAGAAGTGAACAATTTGTGGTTTTCTGTGACAGTAAACTGAATCTTTGGGTCTTAAACTGTTGGTCGGACGAAACAAGACCTATGAAAACATCACATCAGGCTCTAGGAACTTAATCAAGAACACATTTCATGTTAGATAAATTAATTGATAATGAAAACAATTGTTAGTCACAGTCACAGTCCTAGACACGTCTTATCAGCCAAATGTACTTCCAAATATCAAAAGTAAAATATGGCTCTTGTGAATGTTACATTATCACATATTAGATTATAAATCGTTCTACAGTCTACTGATGAATAAATGTGTCAGAAACATATTCAGCTACAACATATATGTGTTGTAGATCACTGGCTCCCAACCCTCACTCTCGGCTAAACAGCCTCATCCTGCTTTGGGAAAGAATGCGGTTAAAACAACCAAAGAGCGAATGAAATAATGACCAAGTGTTGGAGGGGTTAAAACACTGAATTTGTCAAAAAAAAGAGGCCTATTAAGTATGTATGATTGGTAGAAACAAAAAAACATATCCAATATGCACATCATACAGACAACAAATACTATAAAAAGTGACCAAAAATATCAGGAAAACTAATCTCTGATGTAATATTCACTGGAAGTCATCTGCTTACAATTCATCCAAATCTCATTTTACAAATTTCCTGCAGTTATTGCATTTACTATTTGGATTAGTGGTGCAGTTTATTAGCTGTTCTGTACTGTTATGATAATATATCACTTAGTCAGGGGTCAGCAATTTACTCAGGAATAGAAGAGAGGTCCCTAAAAGGTTCAGTGTGTCGGATTTAGGGGGATATATCAGCAGAAATTGAATGTAACATAATAAATATGTTTTAGAATTGTTGTGTTTTCATTGCCTTAGAATGAGATGTTATAGCTACATAGCTACCACCTTGTTTCGGCAGTAGCCCAGAGCATGTGAACTAAATCCTGGCTTTAAATGTCAGTTCACAGTCCTTAGTTAGCAGCCCCTCCACGATGAAAGCATCGGAAAAACACTGATTTGTAATCTGAATTTGCTTTATTCAGTGGTTGTACCAGTTTAAATCTCCAGGGGTCTTATTTATAAACATTGTGTATACACAAAACGAGGCCTGAAAGATGCATACGCCCCTTTCCACATGCAGACTTGATAGCAGAAACCTTAACCCATGCTTACGAACATTTTGGAGATGGGAAATTGGCGACACAGATGATGAGGTGGAAGCCTGATTGTAGAAATTGTTGCGCACGCCATTTTCTGCTTTTGTCCCTACGTACATTTTTAGTATGGATCCTACGCATTGTTTAATAAATGAGACACCAGGTCTGTTTGTTTTGGAGGGAAAGAGACTTCTGTGGATAATTCGGCTCCGTGTAAAACCCTCTTGAACAATAAACACTGAAAGAATTCTAACCAGGAGAAGTTTCAGCTGGCTGCAATCTGCAATCCTCACCACTAGATGCCACTAAATCCCTCTAAATCTGACACACTGGACCTTTAAGGACAAAATAATGATAATGGAGGTTGAGTTTATCGCAACTACCTTAAGTTCTGTTTAATCTATAACAAATGATCATATTTCCTATATTTTTGTATGTAAATCTCAAGCTACAAAGTAACTATAGCAGCACAATAAAGTACAATGTTTCTCTCTGAAAGGTAGTAGAGAAGTATAACGTAGCAGAAAAAAATAGAAATACTCAAGTACAAAAGTGAATAAATGCATGTAGTTTTTCCGAGACTGATCGGATATTCGGTGTATATAATTAACTGAATTACTGAAAACCAGCTGTCATGCAGTTTCAGAAAAGATTGGACATCACAGTAAAAGCCACAGTAAACTGACAGTGGGTTAAATTATAATAAATCTCTTTCTCTCAAACAATCTCAGCCTCTCACTGTAATATAAGTGGAGTTTTTACCAGCCAGTATCTTCAGGCCACACAGTTACATTTCTCAAAAGGGCACACGTCATGCTAGATTACTTTCCCAGTGCACCCAATCTCAACCCCATCGGTTTTGGCAAAATAAATGTTGGGCTCTTTTTTTCTTCAAGAGTGGTGAGCTCATACTGGATTTTCTATTTTTAGGCTAACTGGCTGCTTGGACTCTTCTTTACAGTGCTGCACGGTGCTTACATTAAACACACGAGGGTGCTGTTTCACACCAAAGACACCAGTCTGACATGGCAGAGGTGAGACGCAGTGACAGTGGGGTCAGTGCACCTGTTTGTATCCTGTGAGTAACATAAGAAAATATTTCATAGAAACGTGTGGAGGGAAAGTCATTAGAGGGGTCACATCAAATTCTGATTTTACATTCTAATCTGTTGAGTTCCCTCTAGGAAGAACAGTTATGCCAACATATCACCAGCTTTAAAATCTTAACATATTCTGCCCATATGTGTTAGTTTGCAACTCAGTTTAGACATAAAACATCTCACCCATTCCTGTGGATTTGAACAATCTTGTAGAGGACATCAACAATTATAACTCACACAGAGAAAGAAGTCTTTGATTCCCAAAAAATTGCCCAGGGACTTGCTTCTATTCATTAAATGTTAGCAAATATAAGCAGGAAAATAACAGGACAGAAATAGTTTGCGATCACAAGTTTGTTTGATCACACCTCCAAATACTGATAAAATAATTTCCCTAGCTTCATCCACGTCTTAATTACCCTCCATTGAATCAAACCACAGGGTTACCTCCTGTAACCACTGCTCCATCAGGATCATGTGCAAATCCTTCTCACTCACTTTCTCCTTCTTGCGTAATGTAGTTTTTA
This sequence comes from Cephalopholis sonnerati, assembly GCA_019142605.1. Taxonomy (NCBI): domain Eukaryota; kingdom Metazoa; phylum Chordata; class Actinopteri; order Perciformes; family Serranidae; genus Cephalopholis; species Cephalopholis sonnerati. The sequence continues at coordinate 36,770,848 of JAGQAX010000007.1, read as the reverse complement.
AAACGATGTAATGTTTGAATCCTTTGACTTCCCTTTGTGTGCAGTTTAATATGTTCTAACTCAGGGGTTTCCAAATGTAATGGACCCGCAATTTGATTTAGACCCCATCATAAAAAACAAGAGAATCCTCCCATAATATTCCAAGAGGGACTTATATTGTGTGTCTGTGGGACTGCAGTGAACTGTCATGCTTTATGGTAGTTCTGATCTCCTGTGGCTGCTGCATGCATAATGACCGCATGGTGCGTAAAGTTTGTTATTAACATCTGGGATAGTTTTGTTAAAGTTTTGCTGTAATATTAAATGTATTGTTGGGTTATTGCCGTGGGAAGGTGTTTAAAATGCTGTCTCTAAAGAAGGAAAGTGGGTTTATTCTTTATTAACCTGCTCTTCATTGCACCACTGAGTCCACCCTCCAGCTCCAGCCCCAGCACCGTCACCCTCCCTCCTCCTCCTCTTTTCTTTCTGCTGCTTCCCCAGCGCTGCAGGTTGAATCTATTGCCCCTATTTCCTGTCACATGGGTTGGAAATAGGATCCCTGCTTTCTACTATCTGTTCCCGTCTTTGTGGTGTCAGTGTAGTAGTGGCTGTAGGACCTGCCTTGAAGTTCAGGGACTTTTAACGCCGGCCAAAGAGCGACTCCTGCACAGACCCGGACAGTCAGTCAGTCCGTCAGTCCACCAGCCCCGCCGGTCTGCGCATCCGTCCGTCTGGCTGCACTTCACCTGAGAGCCAGTTCAGACTCTTTAATCACACGATGGATTCCTGGACAGTCACCTCTGCTCTTCTTCTTCTCGCTCGGGTTATTTCTTCTGCGGCTTTTAGTGTTTTCGACACCGGTGAGTCAAACTTTTCTACTCGCTTTTTCCCCCAGGATGCATTCCGATAGATACGGTCGGAAGCGTCTCCAAAGTTGCTCTTTTACGCACTGCGTTATTATCATGTCAGAAAGTGCGTTGATTTTAATGTTATTGTGATGTTTTCCCGTCTGGTTTATCGAACATGTCACAGATTGCAGTCGCAGTAACTTCATTCATAGATCATGGTCCAGATCCCACACTGTTTCCCAAACTGCGTGATGTCTTTGCTCGGGGTGTTTACGGAGGGCGGCTGAAGCAAAAGGAGAAAATGTTTTGCTGTTATTTGTTTTGTTTGAAGACAAGACCGTGAGCGGAGCGACGAGTTTGATTAGACTACAGTTTCAGTGTTAACTCCACACCTACAGGGTAAACACTTGTGGTCCAGACCGTATCCAAAGGCGTCCTCGGACCTGTGGAGTCCCTGCGACAAAATCCGACCAAACAGAGGTCCATGTAGATGTGGAAGATGTTTAGAAATCATCTGGAAGCGATGTTATGTTGTTATGGAAGCTATGTTTTGATGTAGTCAGTGAAACGACGGAGTTGTAAGCCAAACCAGCAGCTTTTACGCGCCGGACTCTCCGGCACATCCTGCGCCTCTAGACCTGATGTGTTTACCTGTTCTGCACCAGCTGCCTTTAGCTGATCAGTCCCACTTCAGTCGGATTTTCTGACTCTGCACAACATCTTTGTGATGTTTATCATATTTCTGTGGTCTGCACTGCGTTACTGGCTATTGTGTGTTTTATTGAACCACGCAGACATCAGTTCCCCCCCGAAATGAACTCGAAACCCTCAACCCAGTCATCTGATATCATCCATTTAATTTACCATCAAGTTCAGATTAATACGCAGAGACATGCTTGCGTCTCCCTGCAGCACTTCAAAGTTACAGCCGGATTCCCGTTCAAAGCAAAATATTTTTGTTTTAATGTGAATATCTAATAACTATGACCACACAAACCGAGCTTCTCCTTGCTGTAATTTGTGCCGCGTTTCATGTCGGAGCAGCAAATCCTCATGCTTTCCTTTTTAATTTTTTTGTCTCTTAATTATACCCTTGGATTTCAAATTAGAGGGTCCGCCATCTGGGCTAGTGCGTAAGTACTCCCATGTGTACCTATGTATTAACAAAGTATTTAAAGCAATGGTATTCCCCCTCATAACACTGGGGAGAAAAAAAAGGGCAGAGTTTATGTTTAGTTGAAGTCAGCTGTGCCATATTTACTGTACAGTAAAACAATAATTTCATGCGTCTACAAGGAGTGAGTCTCTTGTTGCAAATGCAAAGACTGTTTGATGCTGTCTTTGCTCTGCTTCCCCTCTAATATGTTTGGACTGTGCAGGTCAGGCTGAATGTGAAACCTCAGAACAACTAAGGGAAGAATCCTGAAACCCTCGTGTCCTTATAGTAGACACAGTTTGCTTTTTATTAACATCACAGATTATTTGCAAAAGATCTGGAGCTACTGCAGAAAACTGGTCATATGTTAGTGTTGTTAGTGTCAGGCCCTCAGAATGGAAGAATAAGGGGGCTCTATATACAGACATGAAGTTTGTGCTCATTAAGAAGAGGAGATTAAGTTTGTAGTTAATGCAAAATGTTCATGCTCAGGAGATTGGTGAAAGGCATTCTGGTAAATGTAGGGGGAAATAGAAGAGGCAGATTCAGGAGAAGTGGACAGGGGGCTGGGCAATATGGAGAGAATCAAATACCTCAATATCGATATTATGATGATATTGAAGGGTGGACTATTGGTGCTTTCACAACATATTTACACAATGAGATTTCTGATAAATAATGATCAGTAAATAATAAAAGAGCAGCTAGAACAGTCTGATAAGTTCAGAAAATTACATCAGTTTACTGTGATGCAGCCTCTAAAACAGGAAAAGACAACACTTATGATATTATGATATCCACGATCTAAGATGATATCTAATTTCGTATCATGATACCGATCAGTATTGAGATATTGCCCAGCCCTAGTTTTATCTTACAGCATCTGTTGCGAAATGTCTGGAGCTATTAAAAATTTCAAAAGCAGGAAACTGGTCATATGTTTTTAATGTGAGTGGAAACATCTGATTTTTAGTGTCAGACTGTCAGAATCAAAGATAAGGAGGTTCTTCCCAGAAGTACAATTTGTGCTCATCAACAAGAGAAATCCAAACAAAGGACATTTAGTTCATGGTTACTTCAAAATGTTCATGCTCTGGAGATTTGTGAAAGGCATTCTGGTAAATGTAGGAACCTCAGGGGAAATAGGGGAGGCAGATTCAGGGGAAGTCGACATAGGGCTGGGCAATATGGAGGAAATTAAATATCACTATATTTTTGACTAAATACCTCAATATCAATGTTACGATATTGTAGGGTCGACTGTTGGTGCTTTCACAAAATATTTACGCAATGAGAGTTTAAGCCTTTCAAACCAGGAAAAGACAACACTTATGATATTATGATATCCACAACCCTAAGACGATATCTAATTTCATATCATGACACAGATCAGTATTGAGATAATGCCCAACCCTAGTTTTATCTTACAGCTACAGTTGCTAAATGTCTGGAGCTGCCAAAGAGTTCAAAAGCAGGAAACAGGTCATATGTTTTTAATGTGAGCGGAAACATCTGATTTTTAGTGTCAGGCCCTCAGAATCAAAGATAAGGAGGTTCTTTCCAGATGTACAGTTTTGTGCTCGTGTAGCAGGAGAAATCCAATCAGAGGAGACTGAAGCTAAAGTAGGTAACTTTTTTTTAAGCAAATATAACCAAAAAAAAAACTATTTTTTGAAATATATTGGTCACTCAATCCTGACAGTGTACATAAGGCAGATAATCTGTTAAAAAAGATCCTGCACCTCTGCCTCCTCGTAGTGCTTTCAGAGGTATTTGCATGGATCATGAAAACAACCAGTGAGATCAGAGGAGTCTCTAACACAGCTGTCAATCATGTTGATCGCTAGCGCTGATCTAATATGAATCCAGATTTCTGTCACTGCAGTGCCTATTCCTCACCTCAAATGCTTTCAGGAACAAATTTTAGTGTACTGTTTAGCTGTAAAATGAAAAAAGGTGCTGCAGTCAGTGGGCAGTGCTACTATTTTTAACATGGTGGCCGGGTCACAAACTCATTTTACAGCTAAACAATAAAATGTGTTTCTGAAAATATCTGAAGTTAGACGTAGGCAATGCAGATCAGCGGTGCCTAGTTTGACACTTTGACTGCAGTTCACGAGCAGTGATTGACATGATTGACAGCTGCTCTCTCTGAAATGGCCTGCGATTGGCCAAAGCCTCCTGTCACTGTGTAGATTTTCTAAAGTCTAAGAACAGAGAGGAGCTGCAGAGATGTAGTGTTCTTTCAGACTATTTGAATAACAACACTCTCAAAAGTTCTCATGGGATTTTTGCCCAGTGATGCCAAAATTAAACTGCCTACCCCAGCTTTAAGTTTGTGGTTGAAGCAAAATGTTCATGCTCTGAGATTGGTGAAAGGTATTCTGGTAAATGTAGGACCTTCAGGGGAAATAGACGAGGCAAGGTGAGGGGAATTGGACACACCGTAACAAGCAGTGCTGCAAAAATAGCTCCTGGATTGCCCTTAACTAGTTTATTTGGATATTTTGAGTGTGCTTCTTCAATATGTTCCATGTTATTGTTGTGCTTTAGCATCGTCCAGACACATTTTACAAATGTGAACTCTATCAGAAGAATCAAAGGTGCATCTGTGATATTATTAAGAGGTAAACATGCGAATATGAATTCTTAAAAACAGTAGACTTTGCCTTTAAATTCTAAAGCAAGGTCATGCAGTAGCTTATTAATGCTGTGCAGAAAGCCAGCCGCTGTTGTGACTAGTGTCTAAAATAATTATACTGGAGTGCTTCCACTGTCCTGGTAGACTGCAGCATTGCATCAAGCAGGAGTGTATTAACAGCAAAAGTGTTATTCATCTTGCGCTGAGGGATAATAATGCACTGAGTGATACCACCACTATGCACGCACACACACATACAAAGAGGAAAATGTAGCTCAGGGTTAGAGATGGCATATGTTGGTCGTAGTGGGAGCAGCTAAGTGCCTTTATGCAACTTATAATATGAGAATGGGCTCTTCTTCTATACAGCGCCCCTCATGCTCCCAGTATGGAGTGTTTGTTAACCACAGACTCTTACCTTTAATGTGTACGGTTTCTCTCGCACCTGAACTCAGAGGCTTTATAAAGAAACTCATCCAGACTCCCACATGCTGTTTTGTCTGACTGCGGCCTGCCGTTGCTCACTTGGCAGCTGCTAAGGCCCTTCACACAAATGTACACACAAGTGGAAGCTGAACCCTGTCAGAGCTGTCAAGATGAGGCGTAATTGAGTTGCTCCGTAAGCCGGTAATGATGTAGTTGATGGTGTTGTTGTCGTGAACAAGCTGAAGCTGGTTAATCAGCGGGGAATTATTTTGTGCTTGATGTTCCTGGTACCCATGAGCGGCCTCATTGGCAGGTTGACAACAGGGGGTGGCTGGTGGTGAGAGTCCCACTGTGCACCTACATGTATGTCTTTTGTCCATGTAAATGATGCATCATAGTGTTGAGGTTGAGGCAGCTTTTTCATGAAGCTGTGAAGTGTTGTAACAGGACAGCGTCTCACCTTTAAAGTGATACTTTTAAAATTCAGTGTAAGTGTGATCAAGCTGTTCTCCTGTTAGCACATGCACCTACAGTCTATCTTCCCCACCGAGGAGCGGGGATGATTACAGGAATGGGCTGACATTTTTCGAAATATGCTTATTGGCTTTCTTGCTGAGAGTAAGATGTGAGGATCAATACCACTGTCATGGCTGTCTTTTAAAGAAATACTTCACCCACAAAATCACCATTTGTATATTAATAAGTCGCGCCATGTCAATTTGAATTAGTGAAGAAAACTGCTCTTCTCACATGCCTTCATGGCTAACAGCAAACACTGTGATTTACTAATTGGGGACCACTTTAACAACAGTAAACTATATCAAAATATCCATTTACAAACTCTCAAATCAGTCATACAGTGTAGTCCTAGTCTCTTGTATCCAGTTGTATGCTCAGTACTTCCCAAACATTTGCATTTTTGCTAAAAAAAACCCCCTCAGTATTGGAGTCTGGCTTTGAAGAGAGGAAGATAAGTTTTACTTTCACTTCAGTTGCAATCAGTAAGATTATCGCAAAAATGCATGTGTTTGGGAAGTAGTGAGCAAACGACCAGATACATGAGAGTAGGATTATACTGCACATATTCTGCACATCATATGTTCAAGGTAACGCAACATGCCATTGATCTACAAATAGACATTTTGCAGGTGAAGTGTTCCTTTAAATGTGATGCTACAGCCAGCAGCTGGTTAGCTTAGCTTAGCACAGAGGCTGGAAACATGGTGAAGAGGCTAGCCTGGCTCTGTTCTCAGGTGACAAAATCCACCTACTAGCACATCTAAAGCTCACTAATTAGCACGTCATGTTGTGTTTGTTTAACCTGTACAAAAACTGAGGTGTGAAAATGACACATCAAGGCCAAGAAGCTGTCAGGTACGTAAATCCCCATAAAACTTTTACAGTTTGGCCTGCAGAGGTACAACTATCCAGAATTTCACAAAATTTTCTCAGTCAGGAAGACTGGAGAAAGATTCACTCTTACACTGTTCAAGTCACCTGATAAGTTCAATATTTTGGGAAATTCACTTATTCAATTTCTGGCCAAGAGGTACACGAAGAAGACCTTTACCACTCTTGTATCTCCTCATTCATATGAAGCTACAGTCTCATTAGCTTAGCACAAAACTAGCTGGCTCTCTCAAAAGGTAACAAAACCTGTTTACCAGCACCTTCAAAGCTCATTACATTAGATCCCATTTGTTTACCGAAACCATTGTTACTTCTACAAAAATAACTTTTTGTCAAATTTGCTGAAACTGTCTCTATATTCACACACTACAGGAGACAGTCTGTGAAAAACTCATGTCTCTCCTCCCACTTGTTTTGCTGTCAGTGGCATTTGCCAGACTCTACCATGGCTGTTGGAAAACAATCAGGGCCGAGGAGTCTCTATCGCAGCTGTCAATCATTTCAATCACTGTTTGTGAACTGGATTCAAACTGTCAGACTGTCAAACTAGGCAGCGCTGATTAGATATGAATCAAGAGTCTGTCAGTACATTGCCTATTTCTTGCCCCACGTATTTTTAGAAACATATTTTTGTGTACTGTTTAGCTGTAACGTGAATAAGTTTGCTCCAGCCAGTGGGTGGTGCTTCGTTTTTGGCCCGACTGTTCCCAACATGGCAGCTGGGTACCAGTCTTTCTCATTTAACAGCTAAACAGTACACTAAATTATGTTTCTGAAAATGTTTGAGCAGAGGAATAGGCAATGCAGTGACAGAATCTTGATTTAGTTTGATCAGCGCTGCCTAGTTTGACAGTCTGACCAAAGCTCACAAGCACTTAATGACACGATTGACAGCTGCTTAAGAGACTCCTCGGCTCTGATTGGTTGTTATCCAACAGCAGCAGTGGAGTCTAGCAAATGCGATCAGAAGCAAACGAGTGGGACCTATCTACCTTACATTCTTTTCTGTGGTTGTAGTGACAGTTTCAGCAAATATGACAAAAATTTGTTTGTATAAAATTTACCAACTGTATCTTTAAAGAAATGAGATACAGTTTAATGAGCTGTAGAGGTGTTGGTAGGCAGATTCCCTTTGCACAAACTAAGGCTAGCTGTTTCCAGTCTTCATGCTAAGATAAGATAACGAGGCTGTAGCTTTATATTAATGTAGAGTTGTATAAATCTACATCTACCTCCCTGCTAGAAAGCAAAAATGGGAATTTCCCAAAATGTTTAGCAGCTTGGCGACTTTAACAGTGTGGGAGTGAATCACAGTCTTCCTGTGAAAATCTTATGAAATTCTGGATAGTTTTACTTATTCAGGCCTGCAGTAATATTGAAATTGAAAGGGGAAACTACTCTTTCGTGAACTGCTCACAGCTCTTAGTCACATGCAACCTGTGACAAGGGATTGCAAGATTGATTTAGAAGTTCACAAGGCAAAAAGGTCAGCAACAATTGATCTGTCTGATCCCACTTTTTGCAGCCATGAATAACAGCAACATGAAACAAGTGGAGTCACAACCTGTGTGTCGCTGGACTTTCTTTCTTTCCCCTGCCTTTAAAGGAAAACAGTTAGCTTTGCGTGTGTCGAGCTGAGGCTTGAAAAGGGCAGGCTGTGACATTTTGGCAATATGGAATGCGCTCTCATTATGTGATCACTGAAGACAGAGCTGTCAGAAATAAGGCCAGATGAAGAAAACATCAGGTTAATATCAGGCTGTGCACAACCGACTGAATCCTGGGACTGATCGGAGGAGGCGAGAGGTGCCTTATGGGCTTTCTTTTCATCTGCAGTCTTTGCCAAGTCTCTCTCTACTTAACTAGGCATGCATGAAATAACTTGCAAGGCCACACTGGGAAGATTTGCAAAGGCTGAGCTCTGTGCAGTGAGGTATCTTATCAAAACTAACTTGCCGCAGGTAAATCAGCTCGATTATTTCCAGACTAAACCGCAGATTTTGAAGCTTTTTACCCTCCTTCAAAACTGGCGCTCTTTATTCCTTGAAGCATTGCAGACCCCAAATGGAGTGATTGGGGGATGAATGACAGCTTGTGTTATGATTTCTCTTTGTAGCCTGACATGCATATAAGCTGCTGCACAAACTGGCAACCCTCTGTTGTATCTGGCAACCCACTCTCTCTCTTGCTCCCTGTCTGATCGCTGTCCAGCAGGGCATGATTCTGGCCCTGGACTCCGTCAGAATCATCTCACCCAGCCGCAGACGGAACTGGGCGTTGCTGTGTGGTGCAGCAGGCAAGGCGGCGGGAGCGTGGTTTAATACGCTGCAGGAACTCCTGAACAGTAGCTGACACAGAGGTCTGGATTGTAGTTTCTGATGCTGGCAACAGACATGCAGCTTCTGTGTTCACGAGGCTGACGTGTGATTGATAGGAGTCTATTATTTTCAGATGTGTCCCCTAACATCAAGTCAGGGCGTGTTGACGGTGTGTGTTTGTGCGTGCATATACTCACCTGTCTGTGATAAGCAGTGGAAAGGATGCCAGAAGCTTTTCAACATTTCCATGCATGCGAGTCCAGGATTAGTGTGTGTTTTTGTGTGTGTATTTCTGCTTCTGTACCTACCCAAGTGTGATCGGCTGCAACTTAGAATTATCTTTACTATCAATTACTGCAGTCTGTTTACATTCAGGGGTCATTTTTGACCTTGAAAACACAGTTGAGAGAACAATTCCACTACAGGGTCCATTAAGAAGTTCTTCTGGAGCCTTTGATCATATCACATGACCAACAATCTCGCAGTCCATCAGCTATCAGTCTGACGATGATAAAGCCTTTGTGGGCGGTGGCCAATACTTTTGGCTGATCCAGTGTAACCAAGCCAAGATTTCCTTTTCTGTGTGCCAGTGATTCTGGCTAATCTTGATAAACAGATATCTGCATATGGATACAAATCAATTAAAATAAACAGCTGATATACAGAAAACTTGTAATCAGATGATACTGATGGGTTCTGAGCAGAGGTGTGGACATGAGTCACATAACTTGGACTCAAGTCAGACTCAAGTAAAAAATTTGATGCCTTTAGACTCGACTTGACTAAATCAAAAAATACCTACATTTCGACTTGGACTTTAACACCAATGACTTGTGACTTTACTGAAAAATACTCAATGCCTTCCCCCAAGCCCAAAGATCAAGAGTAAAAATTCAAAACATGTGCCACAACTCAATTTATTGCCCTGTATTTCCTGAATCATTTCATTGACACTTAATTCTTGTTTGAACAAATCAGACAGCATCCAATTAGGTTACATGAGAAAACCGTGAAGAACATATTTTATGTTCCCGAGTGCCAGTTTGAAAAAATGATACCAAAGATAATTTAATTTGGGTACAAAAATGACTTGGTGGTCAACAAAAAACAAATTGCGGTATGCAAAATGTGTGGGTCAAAAATTACAGACACAGACACAACGACCTCCAACTTTGTTTGTCATTTGAAGTTGCACAAAAAACAGTAAGCCGAGGGTAATGTTAACATAGTTAGCTTAACAGCAAAGTAACTTTTTTAACAAATAAATACAGATTTTAAAAATAAGCACACTTGTTGTAAATTAAATGTATTTTTACTGTTTTGTTGAAATGGCATTACATTTGGTGAAGAGCGCATTATGTCTTGTTTAGGACTCGAAACTCAAAGTTTAGGATTTGTACTTGACTTAGGACTTGGGAATTGACTCGTGACTTGAAAGCAAAGACTTGAGACTTACTTGTGACTTACAAAACAATGACTTGGTCCCACTCGTTGTTCTCGAGAAACTCGAGATTGTATTTTGTCCAATGCGTTCTGGCTCTCTACGTGTACTGTGTATATGTCGTTCAAACATGATTGGTCAATACTACTTGGACTACAAGTGGAAACCAGAATGCTTGCAACTATTAAATCTTGTCCCATTGTCTACAGATTCTGCAAACATATGCAAAATTTGTTTATAGAGATTACATGACCAACTTTATCAGCAGATAGAGTTTATCCAGTTGTCATAGATGTTAAAATGTCCTTTTTTTGTTCACTCTGCTGACTTCCGGTCCGCTTTGGATTAAAGATTGAGGTTCAAAGCTGATTCTGTTAATTGTTTTTTACAATAAATGAATTAAAAGGTTAAAAGAATATCAGAAAATAGTAAAAAGTTGTCATCATAGCTGGTCAGAGCCGGAGGCAACATCTTTGTAACCATCCCAAATGATATGAAACAAAGAAATTAGCACATTTAGAAAATTAAAAACAACAAATGTCTAACAATTTGCTTAAAAAAAAAAGCTGATTAATTTCCTGTCACTTGCCCCGAATCAGTTAATCACATCATAATTTCAGCACTGCTTGTGTGCGCCTGAGTGAAGTTCAAATGTGAGGCAGCTGTTGCCATCTGGAGCCTCTATAAACTGCCAACGTTCCTGCTTTCGATTTTAAAGGGGCCACGTCAAGTGTCAGACCAAGAGGTCTCACATCCACTATCTGAAGCCCCTCCTCCCACATACACACACACATACGCACGCACACAAACAACTGTCTGTCTTTGCCCAATCCGCAACTCTCCCCCAATCATCCAATCACCGTATCTGTCTCGACTTAATCCACTCTCAACTTGTAAACGCAGTCCATACAGTGCAGTTTATGACTGGCCTCCATCAACCTTTCTAACCCCTGAGACAGAGGGATCTTTGTGTGTGTGTGTGTGAGAGAGAGTGAGAGATACTCTGAATCGTCTGCCTCAGAGGATAATAACAGACCATCTTCAGCCACGATCTGAGGAAACACGAGCTTGTGTTGGCAGAGGTGATCGCGATGGAGCATTGGTTTGAGGAGAGACAGCGGGCTCTTAAAGAGTTTAACATAAGGGCTTTCGGTGTGCGGGTAAACACTCTGTGCTCAGTGTGGGGAGTGTCAGAGGGCATTATGGGAAGAGGGTGCATGGGATCTGGGTCTCAGATGTGGGCCGTGTGGTCCCTCCCGCTTTTCCGGTTCAGAGATGGAGATGGAAACCTCTCCTACCCTGGTGAGCTTCTGTGCTGCAGACACAAGTCCAGACAAACCACTCGGGTAGTGTACTGTACTGTACTGTACTTTACTGCATTGTAGTGTGTGTGTGTGTGTGTGTGTGTGTGTGTGTGTGTGTGTGTGTGTGTGTGTGTGTGTGTGTGTGTGTGAGAGCTACACATCTAAGTACCATGTCATATGTTCATGATTAAAACTAAGGTAGGCATGAATCTGGGAAAGGCAAAGAAACAACACAGCAGAATTTAAACAACACCCTCCTCTTGCAGCTCTCTCCTCTCAGTCCTAAGCCCCTCCCACCAGATGACCACAACCATATGCATGTGCGTCATACAGCCACACAGTGTTTCCCACACATGTATTATTTGATCTTGTTTCATTGAACAGTTGTGCGCAGCGTATTCACTCAGCCCCTCAACACTCTTTCTCTCTGTTTATCAGTCCACAAATGAGAAAATAATTAGCTAGCCCCTCACGGTACCTCCACCTTGCTCCCCACCACTGTGGACTGTGGCTTCCCCAAGAGGAGAGTGGGCAGCACCTCAGGAAATAGACCCCTGGTTAATGGCTGTAGTGGGTCGAATTCGGCCAGTGCAAACCCCCCAGCGCTGGTGTCACAGTTGGCCAGCTGAGTGTACCCTGTGTAACAGCAGCAACAGAAAGTTTGCTGATCTGGCCAGCAGTCTGGTCCCCTGGAGCTGGGGTTTGTGCTGGCTAAATTCGGGTTGCTGCGACCGACGCCTGTGGGTCCATCTCTGTAGCTGCTGCCCGCGCTTCCCCTGGCAAGGTGGTCAGTAGCGGCGGGGAGTGAGATTTGAGGCCCTGGCTATGCAAAGGTGAACTTGATGCCACAGCTGGCTCTGGTCAGCAGAAGGCTAAACTAGTAGCAGCATTCTCTATCCATTTCTGAAACACTTTGCCGATATTGACATGCTTTATTGCTTTTATTACAAATTCTCTTTTTGATGTCAGTCTTCCTTTTTTGTTGCATCACAGTGAAGGCAGTTTTTGCCAATGCTGGAATAACAAATTTCCCTGCAGGATTCTCCAGCAATGAATCAGGCACCTCAGATAAGCTGGACTCATCGATGTTTACATACAGTCATCCATACTCCAGTTAACGTATAACGTTAATAATAATAATATTATAGTAATGTAAGGACTTTTTCTAAAAAAGCTTTCCACTGGTGACAGACTTGTTCAATCGTACAAACGCAGCCTTCCTCTTTCATTCCTTTTACCTTGTGATATTTGTGCATATCAAAAAATCTGTTGATATCCAAGTCTCTTTCATAATGTTTAAAAGCGGGTGTGTTTCTCCTTCTGACCAAAAATACGGGCTTCTTTTTGGGGGGGGGGGGCATGCATCTCTATCCCACCTTTGCAAACTAAGTAAGAGGAAACATCAGTTTTGTAGCTGTTCTCCTTTCTGACTGTTGAGATAAAATGAGTTCTTTGCCTTTCACTCAAGGGCACGCAAAAGTGTCAGCATCAATCACAGGACAGAACAATCTACCGGGGACACATGGTTGCTTTTACCGCTCATTTTCTCATCAGTCATTGGGATCATGAGTAAGCTGACAAATGGGCTAATCTCCTTAAAACTTTTCTACACTCGGTGAAACTTCATACTCCCTTTAAATGTCCTGCAGGTTGCACGCAGGTTCACTATGTCCTGGTTGTTTTCACAGCAAACCCAGTCAGTGTGACTGCTCTTTGTGTTGCGTCCATGCATAATCAGCTCCACACCAGCCCATATGGAGCCCTCATGAATCTTCAATGGAATGCCCCAAGAGGTTAAGTTTAGCGAGGCAACAAAACACATCAACAAAAACCAACTGTGCATATCGACCTCAACCGACACTGGGACTGCAAGGTGACCGACAAAGAGACCAGCCTATGGTGTCACAATGGAGAGATGCTAAAATGCCACATTGCTCTCAGCTGTCCTTGCTGAGGGGATGACACATGTGCTAAAGTAGGCAGCTAGGTCACTTTGCTAACAGTGTTACCCAGATGAAAATAGCAGGAAGTTGAGATCAAATCATTTTGAAGTGTAGTTAAAATATGGGTGCTTAGACAGTGGATTTACAGAAAATTAATTACAGTTATACATTTGCTAATTGATTCATTCTTTATCAAACAAAAATGCTAAACATTTAGGGTTCCAGCTTCTCTGATGCTTCCCTCAGTTTTATAGAGTGTGTCTGCAGTCTTAGTTGATGTTCTAAATCATTAAACCTACCACTGAACCCAGTGCTGTCTTTTTACTTTACTCTTGCACTTACCTGTTGGCAAAATGTAGATGAACCTAACTCACACTAATAACCATATTTCTACATAAAACCTACCTCTGCATCGGAACAAATATTTACTGCTTATCTTTATATTTACCTGCAATGCTTGAGGAAGAAAAAGAAGATTTGAGAGATAATTTGTGCAAAAATACATCTTTAATATAGTTAAAAATAAATTGAATAGGTCTGTTTTCAACCTTTAAGATGTTTTAACCTTTTAAGACTGAACAATTGTTTAATAAAATCTGATAAATAGCACTACCAGGTTCACGTGGAGGAGGAATAACTAGGAAGACTGTCTTCCTCATCATCCAATATTGTTGTACATTTGTATCGTACTTTATTGACTAATAGGTGGATTAAAAACTAAGCCACAGCTGATTATACAAACCTCCACATCTAGTGCTCCAGTGCCAGTAACGCCAGCTCACAGAAGCTACCTCGCAGTGATAGATGAGGAGACAGAGAGAGTTGCTCTCATTGAGAAACCAGACATAGAGAGTAGAAAGTCTCAAATGGAAGAAAATAGAGCAGAGCATTTTCCTTTTTGCATATCCCAACACTCATGATACTCAGCATGTCTTAACTTGTGAAGACAGGCCAAAGTTTTGAAGAATTCCCTCATTTACTTGGCCGAAAGTAAGTTGAATCTGGCTCACAGTTGGCAACAGATGAAGAAGGAAAAAAAAAAAAGCTCTAGGTCAGAAATGTGTGCTGCTGTGTCGAGCTGCTGCCCATTTACTTCCTGTTGACCTCTGGGTGGTGCCCTGCGAAGGTCAAGTTGCGGGCAACGCCCTTGTTCTTCCATGCCAAGGGATTGGACCGCCCACAAAACCACCAACCACTAAGACGGAGAAACAGACCTAGTTATTATAAACACAATCATGCTTATTATCGTGCCACTGTGATTCGCGTCCTGTCGTGTTCAAAGGCTTACATTTGTTTTATCAAAGGTACCTCTCTCTGTGTCCTTCCCTGCTCTCTCCATTTCTCTTTTTGAACTTCCGCTGTGTGCAACTCTTTCATTTTTTGCCTCTCACCTTGTGCAAATCACCACCTGCTCAGGCAGTTGGTCGGACGACCCAGCATGCAAAGCAGCCAGGCCAGTTCCAGCTTCAGGATCTGCGGTGGTGATGGTGGTGCATGGGTAGCCCCACTCAGAGGTGATGAGGCGTGACGGATGCGATAGTCGTGTAAAGCACAGAACAGTGAGAGAAACGGGCGTCACCAAACAAAGTGGTGCAAGGTTGAGTGTGTCACTCCGGTCCCTGATCCTCGGAGGCGGTCCCGCGAGACAACATGGAATTAAGCTGTCAAGCCGCTGCTGGCTGTACACAACTGTCAGGCTTGAAAGAGATAAACAATGTTTAGGTGGGAGAGTGCACTCATGTGGCCGGTATAGTGGTTTGTGAGGTTTTGTTACTCAAAGGTCAGTCAAGACCAGTCACAGTATTTTTCTGAATGAGCTGTGACATGTTGGTTTTGGACGGAGCTCTGTAAAGTAATGTAACCTCTTTACATATTCTTTCACAGCTCTCTTCATCTCAAACTATCTAGACAGTTGTCCAAGTTTTCTTCTTCCCTCTCTTGCATCCGATTCACCTCTCTCTTGCCTTTCCCTCGTTTGCACATTTTAATACTATTATGCATGAGCTGTGTTCCCTGGCCTCCTCGTCTACCTTGACATTTGCGTATGCATGAGGAGACCCACTCCAGTCAATGCCAAATGACATTCTCTCTCAGCTTTGCTGGTGCTCTCTGCAGCAGTCAGAGCCCATCAGCTGGAACACACTCCGGGGCGAGGGGGTAAATCAAATAGTGAGGGAACAGTAATGAAATACCATAGAGCCCTATGTTCTTCTATGAATTCTATTAACTCTCAAACAAACAATTGTTTTCATTATCAAAACTCAATTTAATTCAAAGAGAATGGAATTTTAAAGGAGGTTTTTAAGGCCCCAGGCAGGAAGTGGCTGATGCATGAAAACATTACACAAAATATAACTTTATTCCTCAGCGCTGGATTTATATACTGACGTGAAATCAAAGTAGAGCGTTATCAGCTCTGGGCGTGTTGATAAAAGGAAGTGCAGCTTTGCTATTCCCTAACAGCTCATTGGCTGGTGTATTGTTTCAGCATTTCAAGGGGAACAGGAAAAAAACGATTAGACTTTGGTTTGATTTGTTTTGGTACACGCTCAAAACCATTCTGGCTTCCTGTCTCTGTATTTCTCCTTTTGAACATACTATTAATAAAGCTTTTGACATAGTATGATTAAGGTAAATTAGCTGTTATTCTTTCTTTGATTCAAACATGTAACATGTTCCAAACACCTCGCCAGTGATTGGTTGGGTGTTTTTGCAAGAATCTCCACAGGCTGAGTTTCAAAGCAACCATGTATTTTTGTGGTGTCACATGCAATTCTGAGTTTTGAGAAGCGTAACCAAGAACATAACGGGAGGATATTGAATTGCTACTGTGTGAGACATGACCTGTCCGGCGAACCTAGTTCTTTTTATACTGCAGTTATGGTTGGGCCAGGGCCACTGAGGTCTGTGCTCTACTGCGGTAGAGTAATGGCAACCACTTTAAATAAATGGAGAGTAATTTCGCTGCTGAGCCCCGGGGTCTGGTTTGTGTCCAGCTGCAGCAGTTTGTGGCCGAAGAGGCAAATTGTCGCCTTTCCTCCTTTGCAGGAAACGCCCACAGACAGCACTGATTTGACAAGGCCAAGCAAGTGGACATGGCTAAGTGGACAGAGCAAACATTTGGACAAGTGAAGGGTGCAGACGTAGCTAAGTGGACAGCAAACAAAGGAACAAAGCCAGTAGTGGGCAGAGCTAAGAAGCCGTGACAGGGAAATGTGCAGTGGATCAGAGAGCGCAGATCAGGGGTTGGGCAACATGTTTCAGTGTGGTCGTTTCTGAAAGAATATGGAAATAAACGTCCATTAAGTGGAGCTGCGATACTTCGGCCATAGTTAACTGAGCTTAAACAGTCCACGGACCCTACTTTACAAATGCAAAGGAACATCCCAGTCAACCATTTTCACAAACAACCATTGTCCCTCAAGCTGCAGAGTCAGTGATATCCCCTTGCAATGTGAATCCCTTTGAAAGAGGCTTGAACTCAAAAGGGGTGAAACCCAAGTCGCCAAGAGGCCCTGATTTAGTTGTCTGTCCTGCATCGTAGGTGAATACAGCTCCCCAAGGTGAGCACAAAAAGGGCTGGGTCTGCAGCAGCCTATGTGGCACCAGCCTATGACCAACGCCAACCGAGGGGTGGTCACACTCGGCCGATGCCATGAAACAGAATCTGCCTGGCCCTCAATAGATCCTCCGTAATGGATCCCCTTCTCAGGGAGGCCGGTGGGATGCCCCCTGTCTTTTACCAGAGCCATCTGGTTCCCAGTACCGCTGCTCTTCCCACAGCCACACAAACCACAGTGAAAAAGGATCGCTTTCACAATCAAGATCAGGAACTGGAGACGTGGCTGGTTAAAAGGGGTCTGAATGTTGAGCGCTGTGGTCCCCTCTGTAGCAGCCTATTGTGCTGTTGTTATTGTGTCCTTAGAAGTGTACTCTGTTGCGGTTTATCTGACAACCTTTTGTGATTTGATACAGTGGAAATGTGTGCTCCGTTTATGTCCTGACCAGGTCACACAGACACGATAATAAAAAAAGAAAGATTTAAACACTTTAGGAAATAAAAAAGTACAATCCACAAATTTACATGTTCACTCTGGTGATAATGATCAGGAATTGTTCTAAAGCCAACAACAGACGTAAGGCGATTCAGTGTGGTGAGAGATTAAGGCAAAATGTCTTGACGCAAAGGAGATTTTCTCCACAACGTACACGGATTTAAAGTCTAAAAAAATCTAAACAAGCCAAGGAATGCTGAGGGAACAGACCAATGCATCCATCTGTAGTTTACAAACTTAGACAAAACAAACACGCTGGGGCCTTTTTTCCTGATGTGTTTGCCACTCTCTCCAAATGAGCACGCCGGAGATTCATTGGATGCAGATGGGAGCGTATTTGTACTCCACACATTGGGTCTGTTCCTCCACCACTGCAAGCAAGAAGTAAAAGTTGATTAAACCGCAGCATTCAATATACATCTATTAGTGTTCTTTCGATGTTGCCTCCCGTCCATCTAATTCTCTGCACTGCCTAAAGGGTGAATGAAATTCCACCATTGGTCTGCTTTAGTTACATTTAATCACAACACATGGCTCTAAGCCTCACTCAGACATTCGATCAACTTAAGCCCAATTTCCAGTCACCATGTTGTCCTCCTTTCTAAAAGGGGGCTTCAAAGCTGCCTTTAAAGCTGAGGATTCCCAGGCTGATGTGACGCTTCGCCTTGGTGATCGGATTCTAGAGAATAGTCAGACAGATTGACAGACTGAGTGAGGTCTAATTGAGGTTGTTATTCTTCTAGTGTTTACCATTTATACTATAATAATAGTGTACTTAGTGATTTTTAAAACATTATTTTTTAAATGTCTGGATCAATATAATTCAGGGGACGGAGGTGGAAAGAAGTTGCCACTTTTTTGTGGGGTTATTTATGAGTAACATGATGTCATATCCGTTCCAAGGAAACAAAGCCAAAGCAAGAAAGCAGAAAATGGCAGATGTTTCAAGGACATGGACCTTCATCTGCTCAACTAGCAACTGTGATTCAGCCAGCCCCAGTGGACTGGCGAACTTTCTGTTGCTGCCTTCACAAAGATTAGACCCAGCCCGCTGTGCCAGCATTGGGGTTTCAAGTAGCTAGAGTCACTACTGAACTTCTTTCCCTGCAACTTCAGCCCACTCTCCTCCCGGCAAATAGTCTCCTAGCAGCCGTTAGTAAGATAGTGGAACCGTGAAGTGGCTAGCTAGCTAATTCTTGTCTTACTGGTTGCCTGATAAACATAGAGACAGAGGCATGCATGTATAAAGAGAGCCTAGTACAGTGTCAGCAGGCAGGGCCCCGTTCATTCCTATGAAAGTTGCTCAGTGGTCCATGTAGCCTCAAAAGTTTGTCTTGCGTGTAAAAAAGTAACCAGATTTTCCACTCTCTGTCTGTATCGTTGAGCCTATAGAACAGCTAACTTGCGGGTTGGCCCTCCGCTAACTTGAATGGGGATCGTGCAGCTGTTTTAGACTTTCTAAATGTTACCAGACTGGATGGATCAAACCCCGATAGTAAAACAAGTTAATACATGAAGGCTGTGGCGCTCAAAAGATGCTTGCATTGATTTATTTATAGATGTCTTTTTCACAATGTAAGTTTATAGGAAAACATCTTCTGGGCCCAATTGCATCATGTGACAGACCCGGAAGATACAATTCCACAGTTTGGCCACTATTTCAAATTGGCTTCAAAGCCCAGCAGTGTTCCTGGAATGACTGAGCCCAATGTCCTGCAATCAGGTCTACAGTAAAGTATCATTTTAAGCAGTAAAATGTTGGTGGTCAGTGTTGATAATGTGGCAGCTGCCACAAATAAATCAATGTATAGAAAACACTGCACATCTAAATGCAGCTGTGTAACTTAACTTTAAAAAGTATATATCTTTATTCATTTTATTGTATGTGTACATTTAGGAAAAGTTTATTTAATATAGCAGCTTTCACACAGCAAGGTCACAAAGTGCTTCACAAGAATAAACTGGTAAAAATAAGACCTAAAAACAGTGATTAGTTTATTTCCCACTCGTCTGTGCAGTATGTGATGCTGCAGAATAACAGTCAGAAAGACTTACTGAAATGAGATGTATGTTTTTAGAAATATGTCTCATGATACACGGTCAGTTTATGATTCAACTTTTCCCCATGGTCTAGTGCTAAAAAATTGCAATGAAAAATCAAATCGGCATCCAAGAACCGTGATAATATTGAATCAGCAGATGAGCGAATTGTCCTCGCTCTAGATGTTAAGGGGTAAAAACGTCCACAACGTCGACAGCAACTATTTCGATAATTAATCTTATAGTTAATTCATTGAGCAAAATGTCAAACTTGTAATGGCTGCAGCCTCTCCCCTAGAGGAAGTGCCACTAATTTTCTCACTCCCCAAATTACACTTTGGTGTCATGTATGACAGTTGGCAGGGAATCTCCTCAACAGGAAATAACTAATCAAACAGTCTTCCAAGTAGCATCAAATGGGAAATGAGAAAGTTGGATAGTGTTTGAAAGTTTCTCAAAAATGATTTTCAGCAACACCTGCACCCTCATCCGCTGCTAAAGCCCAGAAATACACATGAACATGAACATGGGGAGTGAGCAGTTTACTGAATGTTCAGATCCTCAAGACCAAACAAAAAAAAACAAAAACGCCATCTGCAAAAGTACTTTTGTTATCAGATCCTTTAAATCTCTTTTACACCACGGCTTCAGCTTCTCTTGCCTGGAGTCTTGTTATGATTCACTCAGGCATCATTCTGTTTTAATAATGATGTCTGTTAAACAGGAAAAAGAGCTGAGCTTTTGATCTGGAGCTGCAGTGTCTTTTTTTTGTTGTTTGCACTAGCCGAGCAGGTCACATCGCTCCCTCCCCTCGACCCCGAGGCCTTTATTTATCCAAGTCAGACCTCACCTTCCCCGCAACCCTGTATTCACACAGGACCTCAGGAAAGAAGAGACAGAGGAGGTGGTGTGTGTGTTGGGGGGGTTGTCTGTAATGGTTGCACTCAATCCCCTGCAACAGCACTGACAGAGCTTCAGCCGAAACCACATATAATTTACATTCCTCAGATAGCAGCTAACCTGAGCACAAACAGGACGATCGAAAACAGGTGTGTTTAGCGACAACCCCTTTTCTTTCATGGTTCACCTTTCTTTGAGGTGCTGTCCAGCTTTCACGTTATAGCTCCAAGTAGCTTAACATACGGGGCAGAGGGCCTACAGGTTGATCTGAGCTCCATCACTGTGTATGAGTCAAAATGTTATCATCACAGCTGCGGGAAACCGTCCTACGAGAGAGCAGACAGGAGGCCAGCCGAAGCCGTACTGGCCGCACGGCTTACATAACGTTACCTCAAATTGATTACTGCCTTTGAGAGGCTGGCCAATTGTGAGGAGAGGAGTTAGGGACTTGACAGACGTGCACTCACACACACATGTCAGCTCACACACACACAGCCAGTGGGCGATATCAACAGTACAGTGATGAGTGGGTGAGAATGGCATCACCACAATGACACTGGCCCCACCACTGAGGGAACAAAGGAGCCTGTGTGCATGTTTATGTGTGTGTGCGAGTGTGTGTGTCCTTTCCCTCCACATCGGATCCATCTTAAAATACTGCGGCTGCTCCACTGATGAAAATTGCTCCCTTTCATTCGCACTGTAAGTGCATCTCGGGGGGGGGGGAGTATGGGTATGAGGGGGGAGAAGGAGAGAAAAAAAGAGCTGGAATGATGTGGGCAGGAGTGCAGATTAATGCATGTTTTGTCACTGCATATGTTTATCAGGGCATCTGACAGTGCAAGTTGACTGAGAGATCATTTTACCATCCATTTGCAGGCAAAACAAAAGAGCAGAGAACAAGCCTAAAACACCCCCATGCGAGGCACGCACGGCCATTAGCAACAGCGAGCCATCATGACTTGTATCACAAGCCGTAGATCCTCTGGTTATCAAAGGCTGCATGCGATGAGGAACCCATATGGGGTTGTGTTATTTTCTTCACAGAAGACACGCATTAGCAAGACATATTTTCTCTCCCTTAAGCCCTGCATCGGTTGTTTGTTTGCTGGTGAAAAGGCCCCAGCACGCAGCTGTGCCACAGAGCTCCTCTGGAATGAGATTTGTACCTTCATGGCGTTGGAGACGCTAAATCCGTGTTTGCTGTTAATTTTACAAGCCTGGTCTTCGTCGGCCTCGTCTGTAACAGGGGGAAATGTGAAATAAACCCAGTGTTCACTTCATTGGTGCAGTGCACAAGAAGGAGAAAATTAGAGCCTGGGTTAACAATCTGCGGGATCATAAAAACGGTCTTTGTCCCACCCTGACTCACTCTGTCTTTGCCTCTCTTCTTTCTCTTCGGCTTAATTTTGCTTCCCCTTCCATCACTCTGTCTTTCACAATCCTTTCCTTCAGTCTCAATGCTCCGCTCCAATTTGTAGTTAGGTTTAATTTAGGATGGATCGATCCCAGACACTAACTGTGCACCTTCAATAGCTCTGAACCAAACACCCTGAGCCCATCTTGGCTTCTCTGTTGCTGCTCCCGCCCTCCTATCTCCACTTGTGCTTTCTCCTGACTGCACGAGCCTTGTTTACTCTGGTGTCAGAGCTGGTTTAGAGCAGGTTCAGTGGCATGTGTTGAGTATGCAGGAGATTTCCCCTTTTATTTGTTTAACCCCGTCACCCCTGTCATCTTATTGTATGGAGAGGTGTGTGATTGAACGTGTGTGAGAAACTACAGAAAAAAACAAGGACAATGTTGGAGGTGAAGAAGTGTTTAATCATGTTTGGAAATATGGCCTCTTTGTTGGCAGATGTTGATTATGACTTGAGGAAGGAGATGCCAGAGGGATGTAATTGAACGCGACACCTCGTCCGCCCTCATGTCAGGTTGGCTGGTGGGTCTCTGATGTCGATGTTTTTGCCAGCGGCTTTTTTTCCCCAGGGGTTCAGCAAGTCCCTGAATGTCCTTTACGTCATTGTCAGAGGCTGCAGCCCATCAGTCACTCCCTGAACTTCTGCCAAGTAAAACTCGAAATCATCCCTCCTTGTTCCGTCCTGGTCCACTCACAGAGCCACCTTTGGCCCATCTGTGCTGCGATTTGTCAGAGATCATGCAGGAAATCCCGCAGAGGTAGTCGTCCTATCTGCTTCGGTATGTTTGCTGATCGATTTTTCAAAATCCCTCAAGACATAACACTTAAATTTAGGGCCAGAGAGCAGCTTGTGGCGGAAAACCTTTTCTGCTTTCCATTTTTGTGACAAGCAACTTCAAACAGAGGGGTTTTTTGGCAGCGCGCTTAGCCCACAGCAGATTAGACTCTTTCCATTACGGAGCTAAATAATAGGGGCCGCAGTAGAACGAGATGGGGCCATGTTTTATAGGTGCTACCCAGCAACTTTGGCAGGGAGTCCTGTGGGCCTGTGGCTACTGTGGTAGTGAACTCAGGAGGTGGTGCAGCGGAGGGTTTTTGCAGGGGAAGAATGGTGGTGATGGAGGCTATTTTGGGACTGAATGAGGTCTTGGTTTATGGCCTGGTTATCTGGGGCTACAACCTATGACAAAAGCATGAAATGAAAAGAAAGACTGTAAAATCCCATTGAGAAGTCATTGTCTGCAGATTTAACTAGTGAGAAGCATCTGTTGTCATCACAGTGGGGTCACCGTTGCTTTTTTTGTTGCACTTTCAGTGACCCTCCTGCATGAGGGCACCGCTAAAAAAAACCTTTCACAGGATAGGAGAGATCAGAGTCGCAGGCAGGAGAGGTGTGGTCCATTAACTTCCGAGTCTCACCCTCCCTCTCTGAGAAATCTCTGACTTCTGCTCAGCGACTTCATTAAAAGAGGTTCACTGAATCTGTGACTATCTGTGAAACCTGGATAATAAATGTGAAGCAGTCTTTCCTGCGATCCTCTGAAGTCTGATGTGGTTTTGATGTGGAAATGGATGCTGCTGGGGAAAAGGGGAACCAGACTGTGTTGCAGCCAGCTGTGCCCCCCCCCTCAGCAAAAAAGAAATCTCTAACCCGCTACATCTGGCCTGGTTTGGCCTGGCCCTGGCCTCCGTTCTTACTACACTGACATTAATGAGCCCCACAACAGTAATGGCTACCAGGACACAGTGGAGGGGAAACATATTGTGGCAGGTTGCGCATTAATAATCTGCCGTTTCTGTCATCTTTGTTTGTAGACTTTGGAAGCTCTCTGAATCCTCAGCGTGCAGCCTCCAGTTCTTGGTGGTGTTAGTGCCTGTACAAATTAAGTTTTTTCATGCATAACACTGTACATGCATGCTTCTATCATGGACTCATTCTGTGTAATTTTATTATAGTGGAAATATTGCTCATGCACTAAGCCTGTTTTGCTGTCCCCAGAGCTCGAAGCATATAATAAAGATGGAAGGAAGCTCTTTATGTCAGCCCTCCGCGAGGAAGCAGTCGTCTGTAATTATCGCTGCTTTTCATCCCTCGTAGCAAACACAACAAATAAGTGCTCTTGTGTGACCTGGCAACGCGTCTCAGAGAAACCATTTGTTTTTAAGCGTGTTTGTTTGTGTTCTTGACATCACATGACCAAAGCCCCGTACTCTTTTCCCTCTCTCTGTCTCTCTTCCCCCCCCTCTCTTTTCCCGGAGCATCAAGTGCATTTGAAGTTGCAATGTGGAAGTCATTAGCCACAAATCCCAACAAATATAATAACAGGGCGATTAGCTCTCTCTCAGCGATCCTCTGCTGTTTTTCTTTTTTTTTTTCTCTCGTCGCCGGGGTGGTGCAGTATTCTGTGAGCGCAGGGCTTGGTCAAGGGCGAGTCCTCCTCTTCCCTTTCCCGGACTTTTTCTATTTGTAGATCTGCATGTATTTTATAGGAGGCTTTTTTCCCCCCCTTCTCTCCGTCTTTCATGCGGTGGTGGCTCTGTTTCCCATCACGGCCTATGATGAAACCACAAGAAAGCCCAGGCCCATGTGACGAGAGCGCAACAGTTGCTTGGTGACAAGGAAAGGGGTGTGAGATGGGGGGGCTGGCCATGTTCGGAGGGGAGTGGGCCTGGAGTGGTGACGGTCCAATCAGCAGATGAGCTCTTCATTTCCTCCAGGACAAGGATAAAATGCTCATATCCACGCCGCTCTTAAGTAAAATTGTCCTTTTCTCTTAAGCTTGATAGATGTGTGGCCGTCCGCAGGGCACTTAAATGGACCATTCATCTTTAACGATGGCCTCACTTATCGCTGAGTCCTTGCAGATCTGCTACTTCCTATTCCCACCACAAGCAAATGGTGCTTTGAAACCACCTGGAACACTCCCCCCCCTCCCCTCCTCCCGGTGGCAAAACGCTGCCATATTTACCATCTCATTCTGGAAACTAACTTGGCCGCAGCAGAGCGGGATGATTGCCAGCAGCAGCTCGTTCCAAGCGGACCATGTGCAGACGAGCCCTGCTTCATCCCGAAACTCCAGAGTAAAGTTTCCTGAAGGAGGAGAGGAGACATTTACAAAGTCATTTGGCTCTTTCTTTTTGATACAGTGCGTTGAGCAGCGCTGCATGCAGCCAAGTTCAGTCATTTTAATACCCGCTCTTTTCGAGGGGAAGATATTTGAAGGACGTGAGCTCATTTGGGATGCAGTCGGCTGCCCTGTCCCTGCCTGATGTTATCCTCTCTGACTGGGGCAGTAACAGTCGTGATTGCTTTTGGGGAGCAGTGACTCATGATTGTGCTTGTGCCGCTGCCAAACTCTCAATAGCAGTGTTTCCTTCTCTTTCTTTCTGTTGCCGTGGTTGCCGGCATCCAGCAAAAATGTAGATGCACTAAAAATTCATCATCCTATTCCTGTCTTCCCAAATAAGTAGTATATACATCATATTATACAATGCATATATGCCATCATTCTTGGACTACACCAGAACAGCTGACACTAATGTCGGTATAAACAGCCCCCTCTTATCTCCAGAGTCCTCTGCAGGTTAAACATCTGCATCCTTTGCACATGCAGCAGTGACTCTTTCCAAATGTGCATTATTTAATACACCTTCGGTTGTCCTCTGGGTGTCAGCCTGATGATAACGTGTGTCCTCCACCACTCTCATCGCTCCCACGTGTAAGGGTGGCAAGAGCATGACCCCTGTTGTAACACCATTAAGCTGTTTTTCCAATTTTATGGACTCGTGTTCTGCCTCAGACACTCTCAAGTGGATTTACGATCCGGTGGTTGATATCCTCGCATGCCGACGTGGTATTAATTTGCTAAGAGAGAGCGGAGCCATTTACTGACAATAGAGTGCCATCATAATTGCAGGAACCTGACACCCTGCAGCTCCGTGCTGCTGTCGAACTCCTGTCAGCCGGGCGATGGATGGCTGACAAGCTTGACTGAACAACACAGCCGAAACAACTTTAATTAAAAGCAACTCTGGCTGACACACTGAGAACAGCCGGGGCCTTTGATTTACTCTAAAATTAAGTGTTAGCAGTACTTTTGTGGTGGATGCAAGAGAGACTGGAATGTGTGTTTGCGTGCAAGCTAACTGCTGTAAATATTGCAAAGCATAGTAGAGAGTATGGGAAGCTAATTACTAAACACATGAAACTTGCACAACATTTATTTCTTGTTTGGGCCCCACAGTTCTACATTATGCACTTTGTGAACAGATGTTTAATTTGGGAGTTTATTGATCTTCAACAAATTAAAAAAAAAAAAAAAAATTTAAGTTTTCTAACTGACATTGTTGATGCTACCTACTTCCTGTAGACTTGTGAAACAGCATCTAGAGGCTGCCATCTAATGAAGGACCTGGCAACAGACTACAGAAGTTGCATAACTGTGAGGCTAAGCTATCCCCAAAGAAATGTTTGTCTGTCTACAAGTTGAAAGGGGATGACAGAAAAAGGCAAAAGCAGCAGAGGGGGGAAAAAAGTGAAGGATGGTAAGAGAGGAGAACAGATGATAAGATAGGAGAGAGAGAGGAAGTTGGGAAACATTTTGGACTCAAAAGAGAATGAGAAAGAGTCTTGGAGCACAGCTGGCTCACCAAGGGGTGTAATGACTGTCATATTGCAATGCATTAGCTCATACTCAGCCCCGACAGCTTGACTTGATGAAAGGGGCCGGTCATTGGCTAACCACGTACATAGCAACAAGACCCCATGGAGACGAGCCAAACAGCGGAGTATTGTTTTTTTTTTTGTCTTATTAATGTTTGATTGACAGGCATGAGGTGGAATAGTTGTAACACTTCCATGTGCTCTTGCTTCACATTTTGAAAAGCAGATAAGTCAGCACTAGAAAGTGTTATTGCACATACTGTGTGTCGGAACTTCAAACTGGTGCACTTGATTTGCATATTTGCAACTTCAAGAGGACCTATTGTGCTCATTTTCAGTTTCATACTAGAAGATGTTTACTTGGTTTCATGTGTCAAAAAACACTTTATTTACCTCACACTGTCTGTGCTGGAACCATAGACTGTATATAAAGATGGAGGACATGACCACTCCATAAAAGTGAAGTCAAAACATCTTGATTACCTCCTGGCAACTGGCTGCATCATATGTCTAAAACCCTGCCTCTTCCATGTGAGCAAATGGGATATTGACCAACCTAAAAGATCAAAGTCAAAACATTTTTTGCAAAGCTGGTTTCTTTCATTCATTTTAGGTAGTTGTTATCATGCTGATGTATGTTCAGATGTTCAATCTTTTAAAAAAAAAAAAATTGGCTTCATTTTTGTACAATAAAAAGTAGTGCAGACGTGTCATCCATTTTATATTGAGGGTGCTGTCAGACCTAGAGTTGTCTCCTTTGGTCTGAATCAGGGACTAATATTGTTACAAAGTTGCATAATTGACTAGAGTTGGTTCGTGTTCTCACGGCAGCATTTACAAGCGGACCAGATAAAATGCCTTGTGTGAGAAAGCTGCTCTTGATTGGTCAGAATTTCCATGTGGGAAAAATCCAGGAAGTAAACAAAACGTTGAAGAAGAGTACACTGTCAAGATAAATGTGACACTTTCTAATGTCACAATGGAGGGACAACTACGCAGGTTGATTTTAGCGCTGCTCATCGTGGACTATATTGCTGTCATTGTTCATTTGAGTCAAAGCATACAGTTTGAAAACGAGGCGCGGCTCCAACTAGAAAACAATGTTTTGATGCATTGGATGTGCTGAATGTGCATATTAAGGCAGTACAGGAGGAGGCGCACATTAATAATCCTCCAGGACTGTAACATGCTCATGTTTAACCCAAACAATGTGTCATGTGACTGCAGTTGGTTCAGATCCAGGTCAGAAAACGTTCTCACCACAAATTGCATCAGAGTTCGTTTGTAACCGGACCGAGACCACCTCTTCAAGAAGGTCTCGGTTGCTTGGGTGCACACCTGAGTGCGATTGCTGTGTTCACACATGCTCAAAGGAACCGCACTTAGGGGGCAAACAAACTTGAGTTTGATTAAATGGGACCAAACAGGGCAGGTGTGAAAGCACTCTCAGTCTATGGCTGGAACACCTGTGTTCATCCTCTGTCCTAGGGTCCAGCCCCTTCCTAAAAAAAAGCCAAATCTGCTCTTATTGGTCAGTGTTTCCTGGTCTCCTGTATTTTGGCGTCTCTGCACCATCATTGCAGCTGAGAAATGACTCTAACAAAAAATAGAGGCACTTTCTACCATGAAAAAGAGCTTCTAAACACAGCTGGACACATAACAGCAGGAGTATGATCTAAAATCTACGATCTAGTTTACATGTTTTCCTGATATTAGCATGTAGCTACATGTAGCAATGTAGGCTACATAATGTAAACACATGCAACAGTGTGCCTAGAGCAGATGACTGTAAATCCTATGACTTCATACTGTAGCCAGAGTAGAGGAAAAGTGAAAATGAAGTACTCAAACATCTACCTCATTATTTGAGACTTTGGCAACGTTTAATATGAACATACTTCATTGTAACACCATGAGGCACAAAATACAGAAAAGCATAATAAGTCCCCTTTAATGACATATATACATGGTGAAAAGACTGTTTTGATCCCCGCTGTTTACACTGAAGGGGTATCCTGCTCTGTCAACAGTCGCTGCAATTATGAGCACCTGCAGTATGAGTAATCATAACAGTCACATAATAAATTAATATTTTCCATCCTAATGCAATCAAAAGAGGAATTCAGTTGTAGCTGTTAAAACTCTCTTGACGGGAGCCCCCCCGAGGCTGAGAGCGATGAGCGGTGATGGCTCATCACGCTCCCATCAGCCATTGTTTATTTGAATTCCCTCTTTCAGGGAAGAAAAGCCCTCCACCAGCCATTGTTTTGCCTTGGGAAAGCAGCTCTCTGTCTTTCTCTCTCTCTCTCTCTCTCTCTCTCTCTCTCTCTCTCTCTCTCTCTCTCTCTCTCTCTCTCTCTCTCTCTCTCTCTCTCTCTCTCTCTCTCTCTCTCTCTGACTTGGCCATATGGTTGTCATACCCTTCCTGGAAATTCGAGCCATGTTTGCTTTTGGTTGTATATCTCTGGGCCATGTTTTTTTTTTTCTGTGCTCCTGCATTGACATTAATTGAAACAATGCCGTGATTGATCTTGCTTTACCACGTTTGGCCAGAGCTGAAATGAACAGAGCCTGGGCAAAGAATACAATTATTCCAAACGTATCGTCTATGATCATTCCAAACACATTAAAACATTTTTAATAGCACGCGAGTATTTCACTGAATCCAGATTCTCAATAAAGCAGGTCACATATGTGGCTGCCTTTTATACATGCCTGTTTGAAAGCTCTCGCCAAGCTTTTGATTTCCATCTTAATGGACGTCTAATCCCTTATCGCAGACACCAAGGATTTTTCTCATTTTCTCCATTTCATTTTTCTCTTTGCAGAGTGTTACACTGCCAACGGAGAGGACTACAGGGGTTTCCAGAACCAGACCAGCCTGCACGGTGGTAAACCCTGCCTCTTCTGGAATGAGACGTTCCAGCACCCTTACAACACCCTCAAATATCCTAATGGAGAGGGTGGTTTAGGCAGCCACAACTACTGCAGGTGAGTCCTTTTTCATGATGATGAAGTTTACCAGTGTAACCAACATAGACTCCAATCATACAGAGCGTGTTTTAGCAGCCTAGGGCCTAGGGCTGTTTTTGCGTTACAGAGTGCCTTACATGTTTGCAGGAGCACCCTGAACAGCTCTAGTTGAAAAATCTCCATTTCAGAGAGTAAAAGCGCCATACTTAATTTGTGTTTCTTTTTTTGTCCATTGCCCAATCGATGAATTGAAAGGCGGGCCTTCTGTGGGGGCAATGACAACAAATGGTAGCTTACAATTCATAGTTTGTGTTAAGATAACGTTAGCTCACTTTTATTGTCACCCTACTAGACAATCTGCAAACTGCAGCCTCAACTACTTTTTGACATGTCACCAACCACAACTGAAGAGTCAATAAAGTCCTGGTGCCAGACGCAGACCGGCCAATCATAATGTAACATCAGGCTGGCTCAGAGCAGGGTCTGACAGCAACACAGCTGTGCTCCACTGACTCTAATGCAGTCGTTTCAGATTTCCTTCATTTTCAGGCTGGTTTTGTGGATTTGGAGCTAAATGTTGTGCCTGGGGCACGTCGTGTATTAATGATACTCGTTACCTGGAGAGGTTGGAAAAAGATATACGTTTCTTCCCTGTTCCAAAACCAAAATCAAACCCTGAAAAGTGTAGGGTTAGCTAGCTAGCTACTGAAGATATAGCCTACTGAACGTATACACATGCTGCTTTTGCTTTGTAATGGTTATAACAGTAAAACAAAGACCGACCCTGCTGTACAGGAACCAGTGAAGGGAAGCAGGGAAACTGCTTAGGATGTTTGACTTCCTCCGGAGGTCCCTGACCATCAGGCAGCAGAGATCCGGGTGCTGGCCGTGGCACAGGGGCAAAGCCAAACACCGTTCATCTGCACACACTGTGATGCCACACAGCTGGTTCAATATCAGCAAAGTTTCCCTTTATATTCATTGTCTTCTGTGGCGATCAGCAGTGATGTGGTGGTTCACTTTGACACTGTGATCTGTAGCCTATAGTTGGGCTTTAGCTTCTAACTATCTTTGTCTTTTTAACCTGTTGTTGCTGCTGAGTCAGTTTGACATCCTGGATATATCCTTCAAACACAGACTGTAGACCCCTCTGTCTGCTTCTCTCTGGAATCACTGTTTCATTTCTCCAAAAATATGATCATATTTCTTCAGGGAGTGCAGTTAGTTACAGTGTGGGCTCCATGCTGACTCTGACAGCTTGTCAGACCATCACAAAGGGGCGGGGCTTAGCAAAAGGTCAGTTAGGCCGACAGCAGACTGTCAAACTGTCCGCAACATCTTCCAGGCAAAGCTTTTGGACCAGCTGGTGGTACTCCCTGTGATTTCTCTTCATTTCAAGGGTTTCATGTGCCCTCACAGATCTCCATTTCCCTGTGACCAGCGTACCATTTGAGAACCGACTCTCATTCTCAATCAGAGCCAGAGCGATTGCCCTCTGCCCGTTTTTTATGCAGATTCTAAGGTACTGATCTGATCTCTAAGTTTACTTCCCAGCAAAATAACAGTGAAGCTCAGGACAAGTGATTCAGTGGTTGCCTTGCAAATAGAATTTAAAAAAATGACACAGAAAGTTGCAAAAATTGCTCCATCTGATCGGGGCAGGCTACAACGAAAAAGGCGGTAGATGTGCCTCGTGTTTTGCAACCTGTAAAACGTGCTCTGCCTGATCAGATCCCTAAAGGGTTTACTTGATAATGATAATACAAGACATTACTTAACCAAATGTTTCGTGAGTTTTGATTTTATAGTGTAGATGAACTGACGTGACTTATTTTAAGTTTCGTTTATGCTACAGGTCAAATTATTTCGACTTAAGGATTTTTCCAGCAGTTTATGGCATGAAGATTTGAAGTTACAGCTGAAGGACAGGGTGATAGTTGCCTATAAGTGATACATTAAATCAAGGGCAGGTGCCTCGAAACCAGGGTTACTCGATTTTTTTGACTTGTGACCCCTCTATGCAGAGTGGAGCCAGTTTTTGGAGATACAACTGTTTGGCATTTCACAGAGAAACAAACACAGATCAGAGAAACACGGAAAAACCTTTGGAATGTCAGAGATAATATTTAAAATACAGCATCAAATTTCTTTTCCTCGGATGTTACACTTAAATTAAAGAGTTACATGTAGCATTTAAAACATCTAATGTAATGATTAGTAATTGATTGGACTGCGTTCATATGATTTCTGAGCCTGAGTCCTGCTGATATTTTTTGTATGTTCTGAAATAAAGACCAAACCTGTTGTTGCTTCAGGTCATTTTATAGAGGCTACAGATAGAGCTGAGGGTAAAAGTTTAGTAAAACATTATTCTGGAAGCGTTTCACTCATTTCACCGCCCAGAATTTCAAGTAAGCTTTAGCTCTCTCTGCACTGGAAGAATAACAACTTTTCCCTCTCGATTTTTATTGTAAAGGCTTTCCTTTTGTGGTGGAAATCCATCCAATTTACCACAGAATCCTAAGCGGTGGCTCATGGTGTAACGCTGACAATCTTTTTAGCAGTTATCTTGTTTGTTTGTGACAAATATGATTGATGTTATTGATGTCAAAATGCTTTGAGTAGCACCTTTAAGCTCAGATGGATACCGATGTTTGACAGAGCTTTGAACTTCCCAGACAAAGCATTTGACTTCCTGAATTATTTAGAAGCAGGTCGTTGTCGTTTTTGCAAAGAGTTTGAGCACAGGGGACCTGCTCAGACATTCGCCACTGAATATTTTATTGGTGGTATCCAAACCGAACGTTTAGCCCTGTCATCACAAGGACGCAAACATGCTTGAAGAGTTTGTGTAAGCAAATCTCCATCCCTCATTCCTGGAATGTGAAGGGACACGGTGGCTTTGGGTGTCTAGAAAACCCTTTCTATCCGTCAGTCACACTCCAAGTACGACAGTCAGTGTTGTATGTGTGAGTGTCAAACTTCTGTATTTGCAGGGATTCACACTCTCTCGTGAGTCAGTTCAAATTCACCGAGACGTCCAGAACAGTGGCTTGGCCCTGATCGCCAAGCCTTAAGAAACACAACACCCCCTCCTCCACGGCCCAAAGCCTCTGAAACATTTCTCTAAGTCATGGTTGTAAACTCATAACGCAGCAATGCTTTGAAGTGGCACTGGGCAGATTTGTTTTTACTTGAACTGGATGGAGATTCAGAAGATTTATGAGCAGGATACATGAAGAGGATCGAGGAAGGCTTTCCCTGCACATTAGGGGTGTATTATGTCCAACAAGCGATCCAAAATGGACATCTTCATTGTTTGGATTTGGCTGTTTTCTTGGCCACTGATGCAGCTAGCGGCTTTTCTAACTCACTGACAGCTTGTAGCATTGTTACTCCCTTACAGAGGGATTTCTGTCACTTAGGGCTGTAGCTACAACTACTCTCAGTCTCTCTCAGACATCCTCCTTGTAAAGAGTCACCCATCAGCGGGGCTATGGGGACCAAAGTGGCCGCTTCATTGTGAAAAGATGAGGGATGGCATTTATGGCATGTCTGCACAGGGTCAAGTATTTGTGCATGCGTCCACCCACGTGTGTGTTGGTCTGTGCACACAACATGTATGTCCGTGCAGAGTAGACGGCTATCCCACCCAGGGTTTCTAACACATTCATTTATTTGTGGTGGCTGCCACATATCAACATTCGCCGCCATGTTTTGATTTCCTATTTTACGAGTTGTACCCCCCTCTCCCTCACACAAACATATTGTGTGTGTAATTAACTCTGAGCAACAGAGTGCACCATAGAATTTATAAAATAATGGACATAGCAACCGTGACGTCATCCATTGGTTGTGGACTCCTGCCTTGAAGCCTCAAGTTTGACATTGCGGCCATCACCATTTTGTTTTTTGGAGGAGGAGCGAGGCGTGGATCTGACGGAGAAGTAGAGGACACTATTCGCAGAAATCCCGTCATTCAAAACGGCCCGTCTTTAACTATGTGTAACTTTAGGCCTTAATAAAATGTAAAGGGGTGAGTTCTATTAAAATTCGCCGCCACACAGTTGTCATGAGTGGGGATATTAGCTGTGGAGACCAAAAATCCTTTTTCTACCAGGCTGTAAACATGTTGATTTCTGCTGTTAAGTTAGGCACTTTAACATGGGGGTCTATGGGGATTGACTGGCTTTTGGAGCCAGCCTCAAGTGGCCATTCCGAGAACTGCAGGCTTTGGTACTTCCACGTTGGCTTCATTTTTCAGCCCTTGAGACTGCCACTTGGCACACACTGGTCGGTTTATTCAGAGCACTGTTGGAATATATATATTGCTCTGAGCACCACCACATACAGCACGCTCATTAAAGTGTTGTCCATCATTTTTTTAAAACCTACTTTAGATGAAACCAGCTGCGTTTTCATGGAAACTGTGCACCCTGCTGTGCAGCGCTGGGTCTAACCTGTCTATCGTCAACAACAGGAAGTTTGTTTTCACTCGCTTCAGTAGCAGCTGCCACTCTAACCCATTTTGATCTGATCAGGGCTGTTTGATTTGACCAAAACTGATCAGCTCATCAGTTCTACATCTTGCAGCTTAAACTGCTGTTGAAGAAAAAAAAACTATGAAGAGTTCAGCCTGTGCTGCGTTCGTGAACCTGCAAAAACCTCTGAACTCAGAGAGGGGTCACAGAGTAAACATAGAATCCAATTCTGTGGAAAACGCTGCACCACAAAGCAGGATGTGTAGTGTTTGATTTTTTTGATCACAGAAAGTTAGCTCATGAGATGACTTGGACGTTGTTGCTCAATTTGGATTGCAAATCCTTTTTTTCACATGAAGTGCATCTTGCAGTTCAAATTCTGTTTCCCATATTTCTTGAACCTCAGAGTTCTCATCTTCCTACTCATGCTGTATCCGTCTTTCATCTGAGGCTTACATTTTTTGTTTCTGAATAGAGCTCCACAATAGGTGGTAATTCTTAGACAGAAAGGGGAAGCAGCAGAATAAAAGGAGGGCTAAAGAAAAAAAAGGAGAGCCAGGGCAGCTTTTTGGCATGTCTGACCCTGAGGCCAATTGGGGTTTTATGAGATGAGAGCTGAGGCCAAGGCACAGGTGGATAATGTGACGCTGCATGTCTTAGCTTTTACACACGGCTCTGAGCACATATCAGATGTTGAGGAGCAGAGGAGTGGAGGACTACAAGCTCACTTCTTGTCCCATCACTGGTGTTTTCCCGTTGGTGATTTAGTCGAGAGGGCATCACAGTGGGGCTGGAGAAAGAGCCCTAACAGCCCCCACATTTCATCTTTATAGCCTGCTATAAAAAACCCCAGTGAAAACGGGGAGAAACTGGGCAGAGGGGAAATGTCACATTGTTCCCCTGCAAAAAAGGAGCACAAAGCCTCAGGAAAAGGACAACGGCTCTCGTGTCTAAGCTGAGACTTAGCAAGACTCATTTCAACAGTGAATATCGCATTACTGATCATCGACTTGGTTCGATTCAGAATTCATTTCATGGTATGTAATGATCCGCTCTTAAGTCTGGTATTGAGCTAGGACGTTGCTTCGCAGTCATTCTGCAATTTTACACTTAAACAAGACGCTTTTTTCAGTCCTTCAGTACTTCTTTGACCTTTTCTGAATACTTCAAGACATTCGTGAGAAGAACATCTCACAAGTCAAAGTTCTGATTTATATTTCATTTATTGTTCCTTCCAATCTACTGTTCCTACAGGCTGATATTGGACTCTCCCCCTGGTGCATTAGTATGAGGGCGTGAAGTGCATGACGGTTCAGTGGGTGGTTGAATAGCTTTGCCAGCCATTTCCTGGCTATTTATATGCAGGTGTGTGTATGTGTGTGTGTGTACTGTACAATTTATGAGTGTCCACTATGGCTTCTAATGCTTTTCCCTTACATAGATGAGATAATGGAAATGCCAGAGTGAATAGTGTTCCCCAAGTTGATTGTAATTGAATCTCCATGATGTCAGGTGCAAATCTGAGGTCAGGCAAACTGCAGCCAAGTCGTCCACCGTTTGTACGACTGTATTACAATCCCAGCGCGCTGCTTTGTTAAATTGAAGAAGTTAATAGAAGTGTCCTGCGAGGAGATGTACAATGTGGCGCCCATAGCATCCGCCATCAACAT
The DNA here is from genome assembly GCA_019142605.1 of Cephalopholis sonnerati. NCBI lineage: Eukaryota > Metazoa > Chordata > Actinopteri > Perciformes > Serranidae > Cephalopholis > Cephalopholis sonnerati. Next base: position 36,735,183 of record JAGQAX010000007.1, on the reverse strand, counting down.
TATGGTTGGGACTAACTTCATGCAAGAAGATGTACCCATTATATGTATGTACATTTGTCTTTGAAAGGTCGTTTCACCCAAATTAAGAAGGAACGTGTTTTTGAACTTGGTTTTTAGTCATGCTAATAGTTTTGGTTTTATTTGTTTACATTTGAGATATTACTTTCTGAGGTTTCTGCCTCCAGCTAATAGAGTTGCAGTTGTTGTGTTATGGAACGTAGAAGGAAAAGAGTCTCCAAATATATAGATATATACTAGGGCCGCCCCCTGAGAGCTGAGGATTTGTATCATCAGTCGGAGACCCTTCAGTCCGTATTCTTCAAGTTGAGCAGTCGTGGGTTTTTTGTCAGTCAGTGTGCAGTGTACTTCTGGGATGTTTCTGTCCCTAGATTTAGCTTCAGAGTGAGAGCCCCTCATTTTCACGCTGCTCCTCGGTACAGGCAGTGGCAGCTGCCCGGAGGAAGAGAGGCTCTGAGACAACATAATCTTCTGCCGTCTGCTTAGAAGTATTTACAAAATTAAATTTTGTAAATTTGTTTAACTCTAATTTTACAGCTCACAGCAACTCAATATGACACAGTCTCTGGCTTTTCTTTGATATCTAGTGTCGGCAAACAATGTTGTTGCATATTTCTGATCCGTTGTTAGTGTAGTTAGCACCCATTAGCTTGGAAGGCTATATTAGCTTGTTTACTGTTTAAAAAAGCCTGTTAAAACTCTCACATTTTTGTATCGAACAGTCATATGTGATTCAACTGACATAATTCTGAGTAAAGTACAACCCTAATATATACTACTACATAGGAATGCACAATATTATCGGCACATCATTGGTATCAGCAGTTAAGTCTTTAAAAAGAAAATCAACACAGGCCCAAAATGAACATTTCTGCAGCAGGGCGTTAAATAATTATGGGACTTAAATCAGTTATAATAGGTCAAGTGTGCCCTGGTTGTGGCCATTGTCAGGATTGTCTCAGGGGGCGCATCATTCAAACCTGTTAAAACAGGATGAACTTTATAGTTTTGTTGGAAAATGTTACATTGAAATAATTAGCATGTTTTACATGTAGTTTTTTTTTTATTTTGCCCTTTTAATGTACACACTTTGGAAAGCGTTGTAGATGCGTCTGCATCTGCCACCATGATTACAGTACTAGGCATAATAATAATATGCTAATTCTGCTACAGGAGAGAATTGGTGTTCTCTGCAATGGATGGAAAAAATATGTCCATATATTGGTATCAGCAGTTGGCCAAAATTAGTTGAAAAACATTAGTATATCAGCAAAAATACCCATGAGCCTCAGCTGCCATTGAATTTGTTGCCTGTTGTTGAATTTGTGAACAAAACAAGGCCCCATAGTTGCTGAATTAATCCAAAATTGTTGCAGAATCCAGAGTTCTTTTTCTCAGCAGTGTAATCTTTAGGTTTCATCTGTCAAAACTTTCTTACTTGCCTTTATGAAAATGCCAGGAGCAAACACGCATGAAGAGAGATATCGTGTTGAATGTGATGCCCTTCTGTCTCACCACTGCAACCCAGGCCATCCAACGCCTCTTTGTTATCTCCACTAATGGCTGCCCATAGCTTCTTTTCCAAGTGGGAAACCTAAAAAATCTTCCGTTGTGGTCAACTTTTCTACTTTTGTGACTTATTATGGCAGTCCCATTTCACCTAAGGTAACGCCGCACGCAAAGACAATGCTCTCTGTTGCATTGTTTACACCCTCCAAAATGGCGATTCGACCCACAGTACACTGTGGCTATTGCGAGCGTTACGTCACCCTGTCAAAGACCGATAGCAGACACAACACCACATTCTAGGCTTTGTGTTTGGACGTTTCTCGTTGACATGCACGTAGTCAACTTCTATCTCTAGTTAACGTCTACCTCCAGTGTAAACTTCAGCTTTCATTCACTGTTAGCAGCACACGTCACCAAATTTTAAGCTTCTTGATTGGATATTTCTTGCTTAAATGCATCTTGGGAGTTGTAGTTAACCTATACCTCTGAGTCTTTATCTACACAGCACAGAGATTGTACCTTCGACTCTTTTTCAAAGACATAGATGGAGATCTCCAGGAGAGTTTTATGCCAGTCCAAGCAGTAGAAATGCTCAGACTGTGAGTCATGCCATGTTGTCTTTTTACTTACTGAACCAGGTGTGCTCAAAACAGCTCCTCCCATTTCATTTGTGGTGCTGAAAAAAAGTCAATATTATGTTCTCTTCCCATAAATATTGTCCTGGTTACTGTTGATTATCCTCAGGCCTCAACAGTTTTCACTGGGCATACTTCCTGCTGAAGAAATAGTTTCAAAGAGAACGTAATAACAAATTTAGGATAATTTATCAATGCTGTGAGCGCTTCCAATGAAATTTAATTAATCTCCATTGTATTGTGGTGGAGACAGGAATCTCAGAAGCAAATATCTGAAATCCTGAGTGAATAAAACCATATTTATCTTCATGGCTACATACCAGTAGAGGATGTGAGAAAAGGTCTCTTTTGTAATTCAGGTTTATTGATTCTTTAAAGGCATTAGTCAAGAAATGTAGTGGTGTGTCTACCAGCCACACATGACACTGTAACGTGACAACCTCCTATTTAGCTCAAGTGGACCGTAAGAGAACAACAGCAGACAGTAGACTCTACATATCAGCCCTCGTCTTCAATACATGCATTCATGCAGCGCAGCAGCAGGCAGCAGTTTGCATGCTAAATCATCCAAGTCAATTAAAGAGTCTTCTCTCAGGCAGTAAATTGCCAGACTCTGATCTGCTGTTGACCTCAAATCCCAATCCAGACAAGCCTTTCACCACCACTTTCCAATCAACATTTCTCCTCTCCCCAGTTCGGCTAAATTAGCTTTCATCTTTTCTGTTTTTTTTTTACGTGTCTACTAGTTTAACTAAGCAAAAGTGCTGCTAGACTTTCCCTCTCTGTTTGACATGGGAAAAACAGCTAGGAGCATGTTATTTCCAGCATTTTGCACACATAGTTCCATGTAAATGATTCTGAGGTTTTCAGATGTATTTTAACAGTGCCAGACTTTTTAAAGGTGATCATAAATTTTCTGATTAAGGTACGTGGAAAATGGTTATTAAAGGAAACCTTTTGAACAGCGGCCAGCCAAGAACAGCTGTTTTTCTCTGTGCTCAGATGCAAGCCACTCTCGCCTTCAAGTGCAGGACTGCAGAGCCTCTGAGGCAAAAATGCAATGTGGCTATAATTGGCTCTGTACCGAAGTGTGTGGCTCACTCCGAGCAAAATGAGTCAATCAGCGTAATTGTGCCAATTAAGTGTCCAAACATCTTCTGTGATCTACCTCTGGGTATGGGAGTGTTTCAACAAGCTGCTCTACTCAGAGCCAAGCGGGCCATCTCTGACGCACATGGATGTGAATGCAACCCCCCCCTTAAAAACAGACACACACACACACACACACACACACGCTGACAGCAACTTTTATCAGAGTGTCACCACAAGGACCGAAGTCTTTCTCTGTGCTGCCGGGTTAAATGAATGGATTTCCGTCCGTTGGGGTCCGCTCTTATCTGCGCTGTGGCACCTCGGCTAATCTGACACTGTCTGCTTTCCACCATCCCTCCCCTCACACACGCACACACACACACACACACACACACACACACACACACACACACACACACACACACATACACATACACATACACACACACACTGGCACCTCGGGGCAGGATTTATTATGTTTCTCTGTCATGTGGGCTAGTCTGTTCACCTTAGCCCTGTGGATGATGTTCCCATGCTTCTGCTGAAAGGGTGTGTGCAGGTGTGTGTGTGAAAGAGGGGGATGAAACACTATTCGGAAACCAGGGACTGGTTGCACAAAGCACCTCAAATTTTCTCCTTAAGTATGACACTTAAGGATTAATTCCTCCATATGGGCTTACAAAAGGGTAAAACACAGAATCCCTTAAAAGGTTTCCTTAGTAAAGGAAAGACATTAAGGCATTTACTGCATTGACAGAGATTTTACAGTAGTAAAATTGTTTCCATGGAGACTGTTTGTTTGCACTTGCGCTTGTAATACCTTTTATCGTCTCACAGATTTGGCTTGTTGATAGTAAAAAAAATGTCAGAAGAAGAGAAGGCAAGGAAACCAAATTGGTCTGAGACAGAAGAGATTGAACTTTTGGAGGAATACAATAAAAGAAGAAGAGCACATGCTAACAAGTAAATCTGATCCTTAAATGACGGCAAACAGAAAACAACAAATGTGGAAGGAAATTGCAATGAAAATTGATTTAAGTTGAATCTTTAGTGTTAAATCAAAAGTGTATCCATTGGGTTCTCCCGGTCTCGGGGCAGTCCTCTGAGGAAGCATTTATTTTCTTTTTTTAGCGCCATAACCTTGGCCATGTTGTGGTTAAGAGAAAGTCATAAATACCACTCCCCCCCCCCAATTTGGTTGCTAAGGCCTTCTTTGCAATAGTTTTAGAGTTCTTACATATACAGTAAAGGCTCACATACACTGCCTATACGCACAGAATAGATAAGTCTGTTTCAAATGCTGTGAACATCACTGCCTTCATACTTCCATGCTTCCTTTATGATAGCACAGATACAGCCAGTAGGCAGCATTGTAGACGGCGGTGGTCTGTGGGACCATTAAATACATCGCGACATGTAGACAAAGAATTCTTTTCACTGTTTTACTGTTTTGTATTACCTTTTTTAAATGTTCATCTTCTCCTATCTCAGTTAAACTATGCCACAATAGTCAGGTTTCTATCCGAATGTCTCGAAATTTTTGAGGGAATTTAGTGAAAATGCGCAAAAAGAAAATGCGACTTTATGCCTGTTTCCATTTGTTATTATTTTGCGATTATTGAGAGGAGAGTGCGCCATGAGATGACGTCATCAGAGAGCGTCTCTCTGCCACAAAACAAGCAACACACTCGGCTGACAATCAACAACTGATCATGGACTCCTGATCGACCTGTCGGCGTTTGGAAGAACTCTGGTCACCATTTTGTCAGCATTCACCGCGTACTGAGCCATCCTGAAGAAGAGACGACAAGGAAGAATTTTAATGTTAAGAGTCCTGTCAGAAATAGCTGGAAGGAGACCACCGCGTACCACCAACGTATACGTGTGACGTGGTATCCGGTCCAGTCATCGTTTATCCGCAAAACCTGTTTCCATAGCAAAAAGTCATACTTTCCTTTTATCGATACACAGACAAATCCACCCCCTCCAAGCGTAAAAACTTTTTTGCGAATTTTCAGCCTTTTTTCGAATTTCTAGCGTTTCCATTAATGTTTTTTTTCACTATTTTTGAAAATTCGAATAAGAATAGGTGGATGGAAACCCTATTACTGCCTCCACGATCTCCAGCTGTACTGCTCTAGTTCATCCATAACCGGAAGCTTTCAGAAAACATGCACAAATATGGATGAATTGAACACATAGTAGGGATAGAAGCCTCCATCTGTGTACATATCTAATGTTGAGCATAAATGAGGCGATATAAGGTGAAAACCTGAAGTATGTACTTGAAGATTTTGAGGACACCTCAAAGAGAAGACTAATGGGTGTTTAGTGCAACTGATTTTCTCGTGAGGTAACCTTAACTCAGACTTTCAGGTGTTTTATGCAGCCAGGCACCATGTGTTGGGAGAGCTTAGAGGGACACACCACGTCATTTACTGATCAAAGATGCCGGTGGGTCAGACGTGGGATGGGTGGTCTACTGAGGATGTTAATGCTGATGGTTGTAATTCATGTCTGCCTCCTTAGGGGGTGATTAAGAAAGTGCAGTAAATTACATAAGTGGCTATAGATGAGCTCTTGGGAGTCTTATTTCAAATAGGGCTATTACACGTTGACAGGCATGAAAAAGAGAAGGGGAGAGAGAAATAGAGAAAGGGTATATAATCCAGTGTTTTGATGGTTGGACCCAGATTTTGCTCTTTTCATTTCAGCAGTAGCCTCAGGCTAAACAAACAGGTGTCTGCCTCCAATCTGGGTGGAGCAACAAACAGATCTGGGCTCGTGATATGGTGTCGAAATTTACTGGAAAAGAAGGCTGGTTTCCTGTGAACATGGGAAAAGTTCAGGTTGAGTTCTGGGTTGTTTTTATGGCAGAATGGTAAAATGAAGAATGAGTAAAACTGCTTTCAGGCCATTGACAGGCCGCAAGAAAGAGAGCGATAACTGTTTGCCAGATATTGGGAGCGAAATGCTTTTAGGCACTTAAACTTGAGTTCAACCCAAAAAAGTCTTTACAACGACATCTTTGTCAATGCCTCATTCTGAGTGTGAAAAGAGAGGAGGAAACTCAGGATAGTGTTTTTGATAGGAGAAGAAAAGGAATGGAAACGCCCTTCACAACTTTGCTCACAATAGGCGAAACGGGATAGTGCAGCGCCTCAGGGCTTTTTCAAGATGCTACAATGAGGTGTGTCAAAAGAGAAGAGAAAAGGTCTCTGGCAATTATACTCAGGCCTGAAAAAAAATAGCAATGTCATCTTAGAGGGCTGTTTTAGTAGACAGGCTGTGTATTTTTACAGTTCAAACTAATCCTGAAATAGAGCTTAAAGCGCTGAAACAGCACCAAGAAGATCTCCCTCTGCATACTACCTGCTTTGATATCATTTATCAGCAATTTACAAGTTGCCATAAGGGTCATGATGTACAAAGTTGCAAGATCACCCTGGAGATACGGAGCCTACACAAAGCTTTTAGGCATTCCCATCTTCAATCCCACTTCATCATTGCTTTTGTCAGTGAGACTGAAAAGCAAAAGCACCAAGGGGCCTGTCAGCCTTATTATGATGGGTTAAAAGTGCCTTGATGAGGTTCAAAAGAGGCCTCAGACAAAAGCTTTGCCCCATCATCCCGTTTTTTTTTTCAGGTCTGTGTCTGGCCTCGGAACAAAGAGCCTTCCCCCCGACCTCCAACCATCTCCACCCATCAAAGACCCGTTGGTCTGGCCCTTGACTGACATGCATGGTCAAGCCTCCAGAGTGCAGAGGAAGAGGCTAAACCATGAAGCGCCGAGGGGTGCTACTGGGGATGATTGACACAGCCAAGATAATCCCCCTCGGAAACATTATTGAGTATTCAGCCCTCTGCAGCTGCGGTTTTCAGTTGATAGCTTGGCTTTGTTTAGTTGTTTGCCCACATATCCCTGACATCACCCCGTCTTCCTTCCCTTTCCTCCTTTCTCCTTCTCTTTCTTTTCAGCTCACCAACACATCTTTGCTTCCACACTGAGACAGACAAATCTAAAAAAAACGATGTGCATCCACACTGTTTTTTGTCATGTCATTTTTGTGAAGATCTCTATCCACTCTGAAACCTTAAAAACAATTAAAAAATGACTACATTTTGTCCTTAATACCAACCAAACAAACAAAGAGTTTGCTTTTTCCAGTTTACTTTGTTTGACCACTGTTTGACATCTTCACCTTTAGGAAATCTTTGTATTTTCATGCCTCTGTGCCGGCGACAGCCATGGCCTGAGGCACAGTGTTTTTAAGTTGTCTGTCCGTTTGTCCTATTCTCATGAATTTGATATCCCAGGAACGCCTTGCGGGAGTCTCTACAAATTTGGTCCACTCAGACTCAAGGACGAACAGATTAGATTTAGGTGGTCAAAAGAAAAGGTCACGGTAGCTTCGTGTCCGTCTGTTCTCGCGAACGCGATATCTCAGGAACGCCTTGAGGAAATGTCATTACATCTCTGACAAAGGTCCACTTGGACTCGAGGATGGACTGATCAGAATTTGGTGGCTAAATGTCAAGGTCACTGTGACCTCACAAAACACGTTTTTGGACCATAATGCAAGAATGAATCTGCTAATCATGATAAAATTTCCAACAAATGTCTCGTAGGATAAAATGATGAAGTGATGACATTTTACATCCAAAAGGTCAAAGGTCAGCTTCACTGTGACATCATAATGTTATGTGAAAACACTTCTCTGGGCATTATTCAGTGTCACATCTCAGGAACAGAAGGGGAGACATTTTGGTCACATATTGAATTGGTTGAAACTGTGTTGATTGTATGTTCTGTGCTGCAGGGTTGCAGATGTGTGTGACGCATCCATGTTTTAGAATGTGTAGCTTTTTTGCAGCAGCATCCATGTTTGAAACATTGTCTACCGTCATGGCTACATGTAAGTCTGGATAGACATGGATGTAAACTGCAACTTGACTGGTTGGCGGAGACATAAAACCACGTGGTAGGCAATTCTAGTTGCATAAGAATGATTATTTGATCAATATAATGGCTGCTGATAATTTTTTGGTCCATTGACTGATCAAGTAATCGACTTGTTGGCGCAGCGCTAATCACAAAGTGTGTAAAAAATCAACATTAATGCAGACTGACATTGTGCGTGTTGGTGTTTGGCTTGAAATTCAAAACTAGCTATTACAGAGGTGATAGAAAGCTGACTGTGGGGGAGTACTTCTTCAGTGTGAAAACTCTGCTTACTTTCAACCTGAGGCCAAAATGGAGAGAAAAAGATACATCATCAGATTTAACCAGCTTAGTTTGGAGTGAACATGGTGTCATTTTTACCCTTCTGTGTCCGTAGGAATCCCGATGGGGACGTTCAGCCGTGGTGCTACATTGCAGATCATGAAGACGGGATCTACTGGAGATACTGCGACATCCCTACATGCCAGAGTAAGAGCTTCTTGCCACTCCTTTATCTGTCTTTCCCTCTGTTCTGCCCTTCCATGCCCTCGGGGCCATATCATGGGCACACGGACCAGCCATTTTCATAGCTATGCTCATCTGCTCGCCTGCTATGAATAGCTTTTATAGACTGTATGGCTTGTACACAGCTATTATCATCTAAAAAATGCCTCTAATTGCCTCCCGTCACCCCTCCTCCTGCCATGCCCGGGCCTGCCCTCACTTTAATGCGAGCTGTCAATCATTGCCTCTGCATCTGTGTGTGTGTATGTGTGTGCGTTCCTCATACGTTTCCCCTTTGGCTTTGCAGCTTGTTTTGACACGTTTTTTAATTTGAGTGATTATGAGCATCTACCTGATTGTGGATACATTTGTATGTTTTGTGCACATGTGGGCGTGAGTGTCCCTGTCCAGTAATTCCTGGATGAGTCGTGTGTGATGTGACTGTTTAAGTTAGGAGACTGTGCGCTTCTGTCTTCTCTACCGGTTTGGCACACATTTACAAAGAGCTGCCTGTCTTTAATCCCATTACTTTCATTCCCTCCACCTTTTTAATCACTGCTGTTGAAAACCGACTCAGGTGGATCAGCCGACACTGTTTTGATGCCAGAGATCAGGATTCCTGCAGACGAGGTTCAGATATAGAGATCTGCTGTGAGCATGTTTTTGTTTTTTTTTAAGTAACTGTCACACATGCTTTTATTTCTGAGGTAATTTTCGCTTAATGTTATTCCAACAATTTCCATGTGCTCTTTACTTTGCAAGGCAGATTAGGTCACAAGTGTTACTGCATACTTTAAGTAACTGAAAGAAACTAGAGACTGAACACAATGTGAAAGATAAAGGCAGCTGCTGAAATTTAGCCCTGCAGAACTCATATATTCTGTTTAACTAGAATAAATATTTCATTTACCTTTTCAAACATGAATTACATTCCCCTTTCTTATGTAATCAACCTTGACTCTTTTGCTCTGAGGTTAGACATTTGTTCCCGTCCTTATCTTTCTACAATTCTATTTCTTTTCCAAACCCTTATCTGTCTTTTTTTGTTGGTTTTTGTTTTTAATCTCTTCCTGTATGGAGGATGGAAGTGGCCAAATTCATAAATAAAAACATGATAAAATAAAATGAAATAAAATAAAATACTATTAAATTAAATAGATTACATAGATACATTAAATACAATACAATACAATTAAATTAAATTAAAATAAATTAAAGAAATAAATAAATAAGAATTAAGCATGTTTTAAAAATATATTTAAAATAAATAGAAAATAAATACAAATGAATTAATGCATCTATAGTGAATGAAAATAACTACTAGAATAAATAAATTAATTAATTAATTAATTGAAGAGAAATAAATGAGAACATTTAATAGCAAAGTAAATAAATAGGGGAATAGATAAAAAAGTAAAAAAGAAGCAAAGTAAAACAGAAATATTATTATTTGTCACATTTTATCAATTATTTAATGCTTACATTTATTTTTAATATTATTTTTGGTACATTTAAAGGCATATTAATTTATTTATTGATGCATTCATTTATTTTTGATTTTGTCAGCTTCTGTCGTCCATACATCTGGTCCTTGTATTCTTTAATATTTTAGGAAGAAATTTAGTTAAAGTGCTCTCCTTTTAAAACCCTTGCCACTACAGACAATAGCTTAGCCTGAAGCCTGAAAGATAAAATGCAGCATCTGTTTGAACTCGAGGTAACCTGGTGGGCAGTGGTAGTCCGACAGTGCTGGGGCAGAGCTGAGGTTTAGAGACGCTGTGACTCGCTGCAGTAGGTACCACCAGGCCTCTAGAAGCTCCCAGCCCCTCTAGCTATCCCACCATTATCCCGACTGAGCAGCATGCTTGACTAAAGCCTGCTGTTTGAATAGCTTGCGTGTTTATTTGTATAGGAGCTCGTGTGTATCCCATTAGACTTGTGACTGACCTATTTCAAACAACTGTCCATTTAGCTCCGTTTTTCTAGGCCGATATCCCGAAACCTTTGTGGTTTGGGAGGAAAGAGGAGAGCAGCCCACACTGCCTCTGTGCAGAGCCGGGCTCGTCCCTTATCTTTGGTGAAATTAGGCCAGCTTTTGTTCCAGATGGGTTTGCCATGTGCTGGTTCAGCCTTGTTTTTGTCTAGGATCCAGTACTGTGCAGTGTGTAACCCATCCCTGCGACATGTGGCCCATTTCTAACGGCTGAGAGCTGCGCCCGTATCAAATGCTGTCTTACATGAACGTTCTCCTATCTGTGTGGGTATTTTAAAGTTATCCAGAGCTCTGTAATGTAAGAAAGGGAGATGAGGTTTGCTGTGAGCAAGGCATCCAGTGTCATGAAAACATGCCTGCTCAGTGGAGACGGTTTCTCCCTGCAGGGATACCGGGGAGCTTTCAGACACAAATGCTCTGTCTCATCCATTGTGAAACCACAATCGCCACGTGGTGCCTCACCTTCTGGCGGTGCCTGTTCTCAATCTGCTGCGTTTGAAAGCTTCAGCTGCCAAGTGAGAGAACGCTGATGCTCTCTCAGTGTCAGTGTTCTCAGTCTGCGGCTGGCAACAAAAGGCTGAAAAACACAGTGGTGTGCCAGGGAAAGGGCAACAGTGGTCTTTGTTTTCATTTAGTCTGGCTCTTGTTTTGTCTGTGCCTTCGTTTTGTCTACTTTTTTTGCTTACGTTTGATGTCGCGTGGTTGGTAGTTGGTGGCCAACTCGCCGAGGCACCTGGAGCCTGCCAACGGTCGGTCTGTTATCCAGCTGGGTTCCCTGTCATCTAGGGTCATGCCACCCTGGTGAGGGTGACACACCCTGCTGGAGTGTGCACTGCCAGGCGGGTCACATGAGGCCAGAAACACATAGTCTGACAGGGTGGATTATAGTGTAGGTCACGACTTTTGTTGATCCTAGTAATCCCTCATGGCAGCGGTTATCATGTGGTGGAATTATCTAAACATTTCAAAAAGGCGCGCTGTCAAGGCACATTGACTACTGTACAAATTGACATTTCCACTGTGTGTCTAGTTTCGAGGCCTTTCTCATTCCTATGCAGGCCACTAAATGTTCAGCAACGTGTAACCTCGTCTTGAGTTTTATTGTTCATTGAAGTCCAGTTCCTGTGTTGCAGACTGAAAACTAACATTGTAAAAGACTCAATTTCACTTCATTTAACTAATTAATTTAAGCTATATCGAAAGGAAATATTAGGGAATTTGTTTTCACACTTTTATTATCTGTATAATTCAGTCTCCTCCGTACTGTAGGTCAGTTCAATGCTGATTTATTTACATCCAGCCTCAGTGTTCAGACCAGGCAGGGCGTAACGTTGTATGACTGAGTAGAGTGTGAGGATTTGGAGCTTTTGGCCAAACCAGTAGGTTTGGAGGGGTAAAACCCCAGCAACACGTTATTGTTATGTAACCAGGTGGACTCTAGTGATGTCTGCGTTGTGTAGATATAAAGAGGCCCAGACTGTGGATATCTTCGGAGGCAACCTCTGTTTATTCCTCTCCTGACTGACAGGAAGTGGCAAAAACTAAAATCCTCCATCATACACAACCATACGAACTCCAGCCCCTCTCCCACAGAGTACAACAGCAAAAGGGCGAGGCCATGTTACATTTAAATAAGCACAATGAAACACAGAAAACATACCTGACAGCAAGTGGCAAAAACAAAATCCTCGGTCAAACACAACCATACAAATTCCAGCCCCTACACAAATTAAGCAACACAAGATTATGTTAGCATAAAATGAACTTATAAACAACTTAACAGTGCTAAAACTTCGAGATTGCCACACGAGCAATGTTACTCACCTCTCACACAGAGCAAAAGGGGAGAGGCAAGGCGGGAGACGCCCCTTTATAGGTGGAGAACCCCTAAAGGTGAAGGTAGGGGTACAGAAACTGAGAATCAAAGGTTCCACATATTGACTATGGAGGCGTTAAGCGTGTCAGGTAATAACAACTGAACCAGATTTTGTGGAGTAATAATATTCAACATTAAAAATGTACATTTGACTAGACTGACACGTTGCAGCTTGCAGCCTCCATGAGGGTTACTGTGGGGGAAATCAGTACTCTGCTTCTACAAACCAGTAGGTTTACCAGATAAAAACTAGAGCTGACAGCTCAATTCATAATTAAGGGACTTTAGTTTTTAGAGTTACACAAGTTCAGAAGTCAGACGGCTCCCAGAAGGTCTCGAAAATCAGCCTGTGTTGAGGCCACTTTCCTCTAAAAGCAGCACAGTTTGAGAGTACTTGTGATAAACTATCCATTCATTTTACTGATTAATACGATGGCAACATAGTTGTTGTTGAGATTTTAAAGAAAATCCAGTTAAAAGAATGTTTAAAAAATATCAAGTTACACATTCCAAGCATAGCTGCACTGTATGTCTCTCTGTTGTGACACCCACAGATGTCAAAATAACTGTCGACTTGACCAATGGCATAGTGATGGTTTCTTGTTCCTTTTTCAGCGTGCTCCACACTGGAAGGACATTTTGTTTTGGTGTGGCTCCCTTAACCTGACATGCATTTGCTTCACGATTCGCCCCAGCTGAATCTGATTGACACAGAGTGAAACTGTCAGGGTGAAGTCCTCGAGCGTTTGCCAAGACAAAGACGCTTTGATCTGTGCGGCGGGAGCTCATCTCTCAACAGCGTACTGTATAACCAAGAAAAACTTGTTGTTCCACTGTGTTTTTCTGCAGAGAAGAGATTCACAGCAGCTGTGAGGCTTTCCCCTAATGGGACAATGCCTTTTAGGAAAATGCTAATTTGGAATATATATTTTATGTGTATGATAATAAAAAGAATTGTGAAGTAAAACCCAGTAATAACAGTGGGTGATAAACCCATTTTTATCTTGCGGGAATCAAGTTTATCAACCTTTTCAATATCATTTTTTATGGCTTTAACGCTGCACTTAGCAAGATCAACGAAGGAACATCTCAAGGGATGGATAAAGTTCTTTTTTACCCTTTACCTGACAAGGTGCTGAGATTTCTAGCTTTCAAAACTGCTTATATTTTTAAGGTTTAATTACACTATACATTATATCAATCAATAACAAAATTATTTAGACATCATAAACACAGGGTTTGTTAACAGGAAGGAAAACAAACATTTTCCTTGAGTTATATGTTTTCTATTAAAAGAGTGTGGTACCATATGTTTACACATCGTTATTGTGGCTGACAATGCCTGCTGTGTTGGGTAATGAGTCTCATTATCTGTGCGCCAGAATTCCCGTAAGCTGCTTTGTGATATTTAAAGATGTTCCTTTCTTATAGTGCCGTGAGTGTGTTTGCACCTAAAGACTTGATGTATGACTTGAATACCTCACTTCCAGTAGGTCGCACTTCTATTTGAACAATTTAGGGAACGTCTGATTAACCTTGTCTGTCACCGTGGAACAATAGTCTCAATACCAGAGGCACCACATCCATCTGGCAAGCTAACCAGCCACACCTTGAAGACATTAAGACAAAGTAGTTATGTGTTTGGCTCAAGGTTTTATCACTGAGCGCTGAGGAAAATATGCAGTGATGAGATATTGCCTTCATTAGGAGTGATTTATGAAGTCGCTAAATGGCACTTTGAAGTTGTGGGACACCTAAGTAGACTAGCTTATCTTGAATGAATACAATCAGATATCTGTGTTCAAGTTGCTCTAGTTGAATCTTTTGGGATGAAACTGAGCAGTTTGTGGGTCAGGGGTTTACAAGGGTTCACACAAGTCTTTATTTTTTTAACTCACTCTGCCTTGATTGCTGTAAATGTCTGTTTTCTTTGCTTAAATACAAACTGTTTAATCTAAAGTTTTATGAAATGCAATGTTGATTGTGTAAAAAGGGTGGGCCATCACACTAGACGCCAAAGCTGTTGTATTACACGTCATGCCTTTTTGCTTCATCAATCCGCGGCATGCTATTTTTGGCTCGGTGTAAAAAAACAAAGCCGGTGCAATGGAAGATCGTCCACATGATAGTATTGTGGAATCAATGTCTCATGGTCTGTTGACTTTGAAGATCCCTTGACTTTCCCTTCACCGCCACCATCAGGTTTACATGTTAGATGTTGGGTGAAATGTCACTGACTTGACTTTGGTGATCTCCTGACCGTTTCTGTAGCTCCACCAGCAGCTCAAAGCTGAGACTTATCCAGTAAGATATCATAACATGTACAGATGGATTGGCTGAAAAGTTTGTGCGGCATTCATGTTGCCCAGAGGATACACCCTAATGAATTTTCTGCAGCACCACCAGCAGGTTGATACTTTTGGTTGGATGTAGTGCTGTGAGGTTTGGTACAAACATTCATGTTTCCCTCAAGATGATTAGTTGTCTTCATCTGACTTCATGTATCGCCAACATATCGGTCAAAATGAGAGTATGTCTAATGTTATGACCCCTACAAACGAAACATATTCCCATCAACCTCAGCTATACTTTATGTTAAGTGCTGTTGCTTAAAAATTTAGTTTATCAACGGCAAAAAATGACTGTAAAATTGTCTAGTACAAGTTTCAGAACCTAAAGTTATGTCCAGCTGATTAAAATTACTAGCATTTATTCTTGATAAATAACTTGAATAATGAATTGATTGTCAGGATTGTCGTCTTTCAGCTGAATATTTGATTTTGCTTGTACACTGGTCAAGACCAGGGGTCTCATTTATACACTGCGTACACACAAAATGAGGCCTGAAAAAGGCGTACGCCACTTCCCACACAGAAGTTGTGCTCTATAAAATCAGACATGATGGGAGAAACTTTGACCCATGTTTACAAACATTTTAGAGACGGGAAATTGGCGACAGAGATCGTGAGGTGGAAGCCTGATTGTAGAAATTGTCCAATATGTTTTGGTGCCTGCCAATTTTGGCTTTTGTCCGTGCGTACCTTTTTAGTATGGATCCTACGCACTGCTTTACAAATGAGACCCCAGATCAGTTCCAGGGTCAGGCATGCTGGAGTTGGAGGCAAGAACAGGTCCAAGAAGTGTCAAGACCAGACACAACCAAAGCAATATCAGTCAATTCAAAACTAAAACTGGGCGTAAGTGTTAACCTCTTAAAGGTGGAGAGGTGTGTCTGTCTCTGCACCAGCGAGGTGCATCCAACCAATGGATACACTTAACTTATTGTCATAAACACGCAGGTGTTTTTCCTTAAATTGCAGAGCTGTGAAGGAAATAAGAGAATGTGGACTGGGTTAGGACTGGGTGTTTAATCAGATTTCATTTTCAATTATGATTTTAGCTTCCAAAGATTATGAAAACAAGATTATTGAGAAATAACCATTATTTTGCCACATTTCACTTCGCAATGATCCTCTCATTTTGTCTTGTGTTAGAAATCCAGCACACCCATTTCCCTTACAGCGGTGTTCTTAAAAGCCCAAACTCGCCCCTTAAAAGCCCAAACTCACGCCAACGCTTCCTGTTTACATTCTAGATTAAAAGCCCTCTGGCATTTCTGTGGACAGAATCTCTTCATTTGTTAACACAAGGCTTTTATTGGAAAATATTTGCAGGACCATGTTGTGGGAAATGCAGAGACTTGCACAGCTCTAAAAGGCAAACTCATTATATAAATATAAGGTTGGCAGGCTGAGCAACACGTTAGCAACGGTGCCTGTGTGAACACTACAGGTGTGTGAGCAGCAGCAGTTCAGCAAGGTAGCGGCCCTGTGGCATGTTTAGTTCACCTCGAGCCAAGATGACTTAAAGAGAACCTTTGGTCAGTTAGTAATCGTGTTAAATAATCGTGATCTAAATATTAACTGAAATAATCATGATCATGATTTCTGCCATAATAGAGCAGCTGTAGATCAGGTTGAGAAAAAAAAACAGCGTCTTCGAAGACTTTATTATAGGCAGGAAAAGTCAAGCGGCTGAATGAGGGCCTGACACAAGAACAAGTGCGAGTCAAAATAAGCAAGAGGCCGAGACGAGCCGAACATGTCGGACATGTGGTCTGGAAACCGAGCCCAGACTGAAGCACCACAGCCCTGCCTCGTGGCTGTTGTGGTTGCCTGAACCAGGGATGCTTTCAGGTTCTGTTATTACAGTATTTATCTCACTCTCTGTCATTGTTTTCAGAGGCGGAATATTTTTCCTAGGTGGTCTTGTACCAGCTTTCACCACAACCAAGCCTCCCAACCAGCACACTGAGGCAACCGAGGCAGGTTCAGGCATCACTGAGCGGAGAAGGGTGTGTGTATGTCTGTGTGCGTTACTGTGTATGTATGTTTGTTCCAGTATTTTTGACGGGGTAAAAAACGGTCAGAGATTTAGACCTTCAAAGTGAAGACATTTTTGTGAGGTGAGCTCATTTTGACCACGCTATTGTTTTTGTTTAAGAGGCTGCTGCAGGTTAAACTTACAAGGATTAAGGGTTAGGTAAGGTCATGTTGCAAGTCTGAGCGTTGGGACATCGTGCTGTTGTCTTTATTTTTTTGTCCCACACATTTTAAAAGCGGAAGTTACAAAATAAATTCTGCTTTTTTAAAACTCAAAGAATGATTTATAATAGATGATCCACTAGAACCAAATAAAGATTATCATGTGCCTCCCCATAAAAGAGCTGCATTCATAAAAGCTAATGAACATAGTTAATGGAAAATATGTGTGTGCACCCGAATGCAACCAGTGTCCAAAATGAGGCTTTTTGGTCTCACTGCCCCAGGCTTGTAAATTAAAGAATTACCTGGCAAGATTATTTCCGACCAAGCAAATTAATTATTATGCATTTTTCATAGAAATATGCCAGCCTCCTTCTTTTTAGAGCTATTTTATGTATGGAATTACCACAGGTGCTGTGTGAGTAGATATAGAGACTTAATTTAAAACCTGCGCGCTCACACAATGGAAGTTTTTGACTTCATTTTATTTTCTTGCCACTGACCTTTATATGGAGATGAAGTTAACTTTCTGCTAACATTAGACTCGTTAACCATTCACACACTGCAGACGCAGGAGAGATGTTTCAGCCCTTCAGATTTAGAGCAGTGAATCAGGAGCCTGTGATCGGCAGAACCATGTTTTTACTACACTTTGATTCCTCATAAAATAAAGATCAGGCACATTTTAGCAGGATGTGGTGCTTGACAGGTGTTAATTTTGGATGGTTTGTGGCACAGACGTCTGTCAGTCTGACGTGTCCCCTTTCACCTGCATTAGGCCTGTCCTAGTTTGGGAGCTTTGAACCCATTCATTGTTATCTTCCTCTGACCTCTGACCTTGTCATAGCTCCACCCACTCCTCCCCTCGGGGGAAATACCTGCCTGCCGTGATGTGAGGAAACTCAGACAGAAACTAGAGAGTAGAGACTTTTACAAAAACAAGCCGCAGGACATCAGGTAGTTTTAATCTCTCAGCCTCTCTCCCTCTGGCTCCGTCCTCCTCTCAACATGGCTTGGGTTAAATCAGCCGGGGCCATTAGGGAATTAAAGGTATTGATTACGAGGCGAGCCGGTTGTGTAGAATGTTTGCTAATGAGTACAAGTAGATGGCCATTGTTTAGTGCTTGTCTTGGGAAAGAGGAGGAGATGAATAGCGGGTCAACCAATTAAGCTCTTAGGAATGAGGGCTCACGGCCAAATGTAGACCTGCCTGGTTCTGCACAGGTGCAATAAATGTAATGTTATTTTTGGATATTGTTCAGCTAGTGTATTTTGCACTCACTTGAATTTGAACTGTGCATGTTGTGTGTTTTGCAATTGTGTTTTCAGGCAAGTTTGAGCAAAGTGTTCTTGCATAATTAATATGATTTTTAATTGTGTAAGGTAAGACAGCAGTAACATAACTCTACAGCCATGCTAGCAGCTGTGAGGCTGTACTTAATGGTGCTTTGAGCTAAATGCTAACAGCAGCAAGTTAGCATGCTCCCAGTAAAAGCGCTAACATGCTCATGTTTATCTGTTACGATGTTAAAAATGTTCACTGTCTAAGTTTAGCGTGCTAATATTTGCCAATAATAACACAA
Source organism: Cephalopholis sonnerati (assembly GCA_019142605.1). NCBI lineage: Eukaryota > Metazoa > Chordata > Actinopteri > Perciformes > Serranidae > Cephalopholis > Cephalopholis sonnerati. The sequence continues at coordinate 36,716,487 of JAGQAX010000007.1, read as the reverse complement.
TAACAGTGCACAGCTGAGCTAAATAAAATTTATCATTTCAGTTCATCCTGACGGGGGCATGAATCTGTACCAAATTCCATGACAATCTATGCATTAGTTTTTTAGATATTTCACTCAAAGTTAGACTTCATCCTCTGATGACCACGACTGTCTGTACCAAATTTTATGGCATCTGTCCAGCATGCAAGATCAAACGTCGACTCACAGACTCTTGTATCACAGATCTTTTTGTGTTGCCTTGTTGAGCAACATCGTAGCACTTCAAAAGTTATCTTACAAATTATCTGCAAGTTTCTGTGAAATGCACATTGGATATTCATGGTTGAAAGTATTTTTGGTGTCTTCCTGGCGAGGGCCACGTGCAGGCCCAGTGGTTAGCATTGTTGCCTCACAGCAAGAGGGTTACTGATTTGAATCCTGGGATGGGGGAGCCCTTCTGTGCGGAGCATGTTCTCCCCATGTCAGCGTGGGTTCTCTCAGGGTGCTCCAGCTTCCTCCCACAGTCCAAAGACATGCAGGTTAATTGGTGACTCCGTAGGTGTGAATGTGAGTGTGAATGGTTGTCTGTCTCTATGTGTCAGCCCTGTGATAGTCGCCCCGGGTCTTTTTCCATGGAGTCCACCATGTTGTTTCTACAGTAATCCAGAAAGGACAAACCAAACACTGTTACTAGATACAGCCATTCATGTTTTCATGTTTTCACATCACCACCATGGTTTTCCCACATGCTTGGCACATGGGAGAAGTTTCAGGTTTGCAACCTCACTGTTAGATTCCTCTAAACCCTACAGTACGCTCTTGACATTTAAACTAAAATGTCAACTGTTTACAGAAGATGCAGTATGTAATAATATAATGGGAGGATTTGTAAATGTAATTTACAGTGCACATTAATACTCTACCTTTTAATAAGGCCCTTTGATTAATGATCATATGCTTTTTTTTTCCCTGCTCTGTTCGAGGAACAAAAAGTTACATGTTTAGTTTGAGAGTTAATTAGGCTGTAAGAAAACAACCAGCATGCTGTTATGGTGCTCACTGCCAGTACTAGTGTTTGCAGCAGCTGGTCTTGTGTTACCTACACTCACGATCGTTTCAAACAACGTCTGGAACAATGATTTTTTTCCCCACTTTCCACTGTTGTGTCTCAGTGTCCTTTTGTGGTAACATCTGCAAAGTAGTTTTCATGCCAGTTGTCCCAGATGAGTGATGTAAGAATGATGCACTTTTACTTTGTGTGATTTATATTGTGCAAGTTGCATTTGAATGATCAAATGAAAGCTGCGTGTTTGTTACATCTCCTAATTTGAATTTCAAAACAAAAAAGATTTGAATGCAAGTTTTTTTCTGTTGGCAGTGATTAGTAAACATGTCATGTGAGGGTTATTTTCAAGCTGCTTTGTCAGTCGTGACACATTTTCTATATTTGGCAGAGTGTTTGTGCACACTCCTTGGGACTTTGCCATCGTCATTGACATCCAGATAAGCAGGACAACCTGCGACAGTACGCAACAAAAAGTCGATCTCTTTGTGAGTGAATGATGATAAATGGAAGTGCAGCTGTGCACGTATCTAATGCCTGAGGTGGTCACAAAGTGTCTGCTCATCTTTTCATCTCCCAGTCGCCCCAATATCAAGTCCCCCGGGACTCCTCGGGACACAGACTATTTGGTTTGTCGGCACAGGCAGAGTGATGCAGTGTGGCGGCCATTTTTCATCTCTTCCCCGCATTGTTCGGCCCGGTCTCTGAGGAGGCACTAATTATTCATTTAAGGCTCCGGCTCTTCCCTCTTCCCTCTAATTAGATGGTTAGTCACTCTCCCAGGGCCCCGGGCTGGGGCATTGATCTCCTCCATCTCAATCTTGTTGTAACACAGCCTCCACCACACACACACGCACAGAAATCTTTAAATGGGATAACAGAGGACATACAGATACAGTAAACATGCACGTGATATACAACATACAGTAGAGGCCCTCTCTATCTCTCGCACACTCACGGCCCATCGTGTTTTGAACATCCCACTAGCAAAGTCAGTCTGCTGAATACAAATACCTCTCTCATTCCATCCAATAATAAGTCCCTTATTGTCTGACTGTAAACTGTTCCCATTTACAGGCTGGATAATTTATGATCTTCATAGAAAAGCAAAGCATAAACCCCAACAGAAACACATAACAGCAACTCCCACCTCCTCACAAACAATACAGAGTTTCCAGAAATGCTCCTCCCGGGGGAGTTCGTGGCATATTTCTCTGTTTCTCTTGTGCTCTCGCGGTGCAGTCGACAAGACTAATCACAGGCTAGATGAAACGCAGCAGCTGTATTTGTTTATGTATTGAATATACTGTACTACAAAAGGGGTAATAAATGGAGCAGAGACACAATGAAAGGGAGATGGAGCGAGGAATAAAGGCAGAGAGACAGAATGTGATGGAAGGGGGAGAAAAAAAATCACATAAACACCGACTGTGATAAGTGTTGTTTCCTTGCTTTGTTGCACTTATCATTCCTGGGAAGGCAGAGTATGTTCCAAGTGGTGTGTGTGCGCTTGTGTGTGTGCGTGCATCAGATCTGAATTGTTAACCTGCTGGCGGTGCATTAATGGGTTGGTGGGAGTGTTTCCAAGGCTTCAACATACCTGTGTTTTAAATTACTCGCATCAAGGCTTTTAGCACTTGAGGAATGTGCTTATAAAATCCTGCTTCTCTTTTGACCTCACGGCTTTAACACCCCTTCTCTAATGTGGAAGCGCTAATGACTTTTAATGACTAATGTCTCTGGTTACACTGTAATTGGATGTTAATGAAGCAGTGGTGCCGCTTAAAGGATGATTTCGGCCCCAGTGAATCTTAAGGTTTGTCCATTTTTTCCTTAAAAAACTTTCGGTCGATTTCTCTCCTGCTTCTACCAGAGATACTTTCCAGAGATTCCCTTGTATCCAGATGCAGTTTACACCCTTTTTTTCTCCAAAACTAATGTGTATACATGGGTTTTGTAAACACAGGAAAGCCTGCTAAAAATAGGCCGTAGACTTCTTTCCCACTGCCGGTAGACCAGAGTTGTGTACACAGCTCAACAGCAGTCGAATATGTCTCTCAGTTTTTTTAATTTATTTATTAAATTTTCTACTGTGTCACATTCAATGTCACAGATGTGCAAGTGTTGTGTCAACATGTATTCCCACATTGAATAGTGTTTCCCTTCCTGTTAATGTGTAGCATCTCCCTTGGTGTTTAGGGTGAAGGTTAGGTTTGGGGAAATACATATCAACAGGGAAACAGATTTCAGCACAAGACCGGTGGGATGCAATGACAAATCGCCACAACATACCATCCGTCTCTATCCAAGCAGTGCTCCAACATCATTCAAAAGTTTGAGAGAGACTGAGTAAGCAGTCTAACAGATATAAAAAAGAAGTAGCCACTGTAACATTTTCACTGGCCTCAATGCTGCTTTCTGCTGTTTACTAACCTGTTTTTCAGTGTCGTGTTGAAATCTGCTTCCCTGTCGATATGTGTTCCCCCTACCGGACCCTTACCCAAACCCTTAGCCCTAACTCTTACCACACATTAACAAGAGGGAAACACTATTCGACGGAGGCACACATTTCGATATGACATCAGCAAAGGGTGTTGTATTTCCATCACTACCAATCAGAGCTGAAGCCGATAAATACCCTTGACTAGTGCAGCTATTTAACCCGTGACTGAATGCCGCTTGCAGCCTTTTGCATTGTATAGAGAAGCCAGATGTTAGCGGGTGTTTTTTGTACAGTGGAAAAGGGGCCTTTACTGTATATTTACACATAAGCGACATCAAAACTAAATCTCTGAGAGGTCAAACTCGATGTGAAAGAAAGAAATCTTTGTCCACAAAAAAGCTTTAGGCATAAAAAAACCATTTACATGTTTATGCATTCACACCATGAGAAGACAAAGCATGTGACACTGGATACATGTGAACACAGAAGGAAGAGGAGTGTGAGACGTGGTAGCAGCACTTTGGTATTGATGTGTGATTCTCTGCATGAGGATGAAGAAAGAAAATATGTTTTCTGCGGCTTTGCCTCATGATTTTCAGACATGTATAAGTAGATATGAAAAACCAGTAGGAGAAACTTGCCAAAAGGTTCAAGGTGAATGAGAGATTTTATTTAAGTGTGACCTAAAAGGAAGATAGCAATTTTAGTGAAATCCAGATACATTGATCCAGACTGATGTATCTGACACCCATAATTCTCAGTTAACAGTTTTATCCATAAGATGTCAGAAAATCAGGGGGGAAAAAAGCCTCTTAAAATGTCCCACATTCCAAAATTATCAATTTCAATAGCTTTTTTTATTCAACCAACAACCCAAAGATGTTCAGTTTACTATAATACATGTGAAAGAAAACCATCAAATCCTGACTTTTTGGAAGCAATCCTGACTTTTAGAAGCTAAACACAGCAAATGTGAGGCATGTTTTCTTGAAACATTACCCCCCAAAAATTCATCAGTTTTCAAAATTTGTGGCAATTCATTTTTCTATCAGCTAATCAATTAGTTGGCAGTCTTTATGAAATGTAAAATATTTAATGTACAAAAAAGACAAAAAATGGGAATGCAATGGAGAAGTTATCCTAGATCATCATGACTGTAATCACTCATTAAAGACAACCCACGCCTTCAGCGACGCAGTGAAGCCACAGTGGCGATATCTTGTACGATCTGTGTGGGCTCTAAAAGCCAGCCCCTTTAAACTGACCTTTCATGCTCCCACGTCCAGAATTCATCTGACGGTAACTGACAGCCTACTCAGTGTTTTCTCATTTAGAGAACAAACAAGCAACTCAATAAAACAAAATCACCTGACAGGAATCCTTTTTACCAGCCCAGATAAAGAATATGAATATATTTAGATGTATAGGTGAGGGGAGAAGAGGAGGACAGAAGGATTAGCTTGTATAGTTTGTTCAGTGCAGCCTAATAGGCCGCCCATCTGTACATCGTTTAATTATTTATGTTGATTGGCTCAGTGAGCAGTGGTGATTAATCAGAAATATACAAACAGTAAAAACTGCTAATAATGGCTATAGAGTGAGAGACAGATGGGCTAAAATGACCAACACAGGAGAGCCAAAACAAAAAAATGACCATACTTTGTCCTGACTTTGTTCAATTTAATCTTCAGTATTAAAACTTCACAAACATGTGGATGATAATGTACTTATTTCAGCTTTAATTTTGAAAAGAGTGTTGCTAGGGTTAGATACTTTTTGATACTAGTGTTGATATTATACATGTAATGTGATACCAAACGGACATCTTATTCAATGCCTTACTGTAAGGAAGTTAAAAAAAGCCAGAGTTTTAAAGGGTTAATTATTGTCTGAAATTGGTGATTATGAATCTGACCAGATGTTAAGTGTCTGTTTTCGACACTCTGTGCTACAAAGACATTTTAGTTTGTATCGAAAAAGTGTTGATGTTTGATGTGCACCAAAGCCACCAGACTCCATTGAGAAAAACAGTCATTTTAGTTTGATGCACACAGGAGCTGCTGGTCTATTGCTGCCTCACTCAGTTAGTTAACTTGTGTTATTGTGTGACTTTGGTGAATCCGAACTAACCCTTTAAAACACCAAAGTCACACAATAACACAAACAACACAACAGTTTGAGGCAGCGGTGGACCAGCAGCTCCTGTGTTCAGTAATGTTAAATCACTGTTTTTCTCAATGGAGTCTGGCTTTGAAGAGAGTGATTATACAGCTTCATTTTCGCATTGCATATCACTGTCTGACATTAAGGTAAATTAATAATACATTCTAAACAATGTACACTTAAACTGATGCTAATGTTTTAGGTGGGACTTTTTTGTGTGGCTAAAATAGGTTTTGTTGCTTAGCTTCCATGTCAGACTCTGGCCTGCTTCTCCAAACTGAGGGCGTGGATAAGTACCCCATACAACCTCACTTTAAAAAATCTGAACTATGCCTTTAAATTTGGTGCTTTATTAAATGTTTTTACTTTTTGGTGCAGGCTCTTGTATTTGCATTTTTCAGTGTTATCATGGCTTCTCTTGTAGATTACAGGATTAGTTTCTCTACTGCAATCCCTCCGTGTATAACTGTGGTTGTAAAGCAGAGACTTTAAAGGTTCATTGTTCCTTAAGGCTTCATATTCTCTCTCTCTCTCTCTCTGTCTTACCTCATCCTTTAAGTAAAAATGTGGCACGCTGTGCTGGGTGGGTGCAAGCAGGCAGAGTGTGGCTGTTCAGAGTGAATCTATTTTGAAAAAGAGAGACACCCAGAGTCCCATTAAAAGAAGAAAAAAAAAATCCTTAACTCTCTCTCACTCTGCATGTCTTTAAAATGTTTTTCTTGGCTTTCTTATGCACTTAAGATGTCATAGAAATTTATAACTGTAATTAAGTTTCCTTAATAACATGTTTGTCCCACCACCCCCACTCCCCCGCTCATCAACCTGCTTGCATGCGCTCCCTGCCAAGTGCACTTGCTGAAGCCTGCTGTACATGTTTGATGTTGTTTGTTATACCCCTCTGTGTTGTTCTTTTCTCTTTCTCTCTGATGTGTTTTGGGTCGGCGCTGTTGTTGTGTCTGCTGCGTCAACAGAGGTGTCTCCTTTTCCCTGCTAGACAGACACCCATGAACTTTGTTGTTTCGCCGGCTGCCTCCTGTCTGCAGTGCAGTTTGTTGCATTGTGGGAAGGCTAACTGGCTGCTCCTTTCCGAGCTAAGGCAGCAGGCTGCCAGGTTTGTGATGATTCTGGTTGCAGTCAAGCCTTGTTTAGCTCTCTGTGTCTGTTTTTTTAAACTTTTTTTTCCTCCTTTGTGGGAGTCTCACCACCCGCTGTGATCTCCTGAGGTTTTCAGAGGTCTGGTCTGGGCTGACTGGAGCATTTATGCACCTTGTGTTTCCTCCATTTCTCCCCTCTGGCTCGTTAAAGCCTAAATTCCACCGACAGCTTTGAAGTCTGTTGAATGTGTTTGTGTGTTTTTTCTTTTATTGTACATGGAGATATTTGCACTTGTTGTGCCTGCAAAGCAGATGTTTTTAAGGAACACTGCGTTGCTCAGGAGTTTTTATACAATTTTACACTTTTTTTTTTTTTTTTGATAAACACTGCATGCAGGGGGCGTCAGCTTCGGTTCCACACAAACCTCCAGTGCTGTGGTGCGATACGATCCCACCACCTGCTGCTCTGCAGCCAGTGCTTCACAGCCCTGGGACGAGAAGAGGACAAAGGCTGATAAATTGACTGTAGTCTGCAATCTTCTTGTCAAAGCAAAATGAAAAAGGAGCACTGCTGCCTTTAATCTGGTTGTTGAGCCCTGCAGTGGCATTTTCTCCTCCGTTTTTCAAAGGCTCCATTGAAGTGGTACCTGCCTGCCTTGCTCGGAGGGAGGTTGCTGGTTCCCAACCAGGTGTTTATCTCCTCTCTTCTCATCTCCCCTCCTGCACACTTCACCGAGGTTAATCCAGTGTATACTTAAGTCACGGTTATAAAAGAAACTGCTGTTACAGCACTGTCCTGTCTCACCCTGAAAATATGAAGTACCTCGAATATTCTTATTACCTCATGTTTTCCTTTAACCTGTCATATAATCCATCCCTTAATTCTGCGAGTGTGCACCGTGGAGTGTTGCTAAATGATTCAAACAACCGTATTAATCCATTTATAAAGCTTTGGTATGGTTGTGGCTAAAGGACGAATATTGCACATGATTTATTGCTCGTCCGATAGAGTCTGAGGACTTTGTCTTCAAGTGTTGAGTCATCTGTCAAACATAGTTCCGCGTGGCAGCGAATCATGGCTGCAGCCAAAATCTCGCCGGTCACTTCACGGTCAGCAAACGTGGGTGAAACGCAGGGAGCGGCCCTCTCTCTGCCAGTCTGTTTCACTTCACTTCCCCCTCTCCCCTCCCCTCACTCCTCCAGCCTGTGGCGGACATTCTTGTGGACAACAATTTGCATGGAATCTAAAACATGTCACACTTTCCCCCCAAAAGCCTTTGTGCCTCACTCTTACATAAACAGAAAGAATCTGCAGCATCTGTTGTGCATGTAAGGGAGCTTTCGTGCCAGCCAAAAAGTTAACACTGGCCACAACTGGCACCCCAAAAACAATGCACATGTGTGGTCTTTATCGAGGTTACTTCAGTTCAAGGAGGCGGTTTTGAGTGATGCCCCTCCACGGTGATGTTATGCATAATTCAGACTGAGGTTGCATGCTAATCCATACTTTTTTCTGTCTTTTGCAGAACACCAATATATTCCAAACTGTAATCATGACAAGCTTGTAAAAATGGATAAAGTGTTTTTCTGTTTCTCGCTGCCAAAAACTGGGTGCCAGTTGTTCACTGGTGGAACTTGCTGTCATCCGACGAGCAGCTTTCAATATGCAAATGTTTGAGAAGACTCACAACAACCGAAAAGCTCCAGAGATATTCAGTTCTAGGCCAGTGTTGGTACACAGAATCAGGGGACGAGCTGCTCTGCAGTCTCTGAGCTTGTTGTCAGACTTTGCAGCAGCCACAAGGCACACAAATAGACAAGACAGGCTCCCGTGTAATATCAAACTTATGATCAAATGCTCTCTTTCACCAATATGTGAGGAAACTACATTGCTGAGTTCTCTGCTAAATTGCATTTAAGTAATTCAACACATACAATTAGCTTTCCTGTCATGGCCCAACTCTTTTTTGATTAAATTTCACATATGTAACAGCTGTAATTTTCAATGATTCCAGTATTGTAGAGTTAGAACAACATTAAAATATCTGAGCTGACCGTCTCCTTCAGTGATCTGATCTCCAGTTCTGAAAATTTCAGCCATTTCAAGTTTACAAGACCGCAAGAAATTCAATTTGAAACAGGAAGCATCCATCACTTTGAGCTCTGTATTAAAGCTGGTTTTTGCATCAGTTAACTTGCATTTGGAAATCCACATTCATTTTGAAATCAGAGATGCTTGATAAAGAACAAGGGTGTTTTGTAATGTCACATGCTTTTGATTTTTGCGTCCATGTTGTGTCTCAGAGCAGCGTTGACAGCTATTTTGGACACAGTCTTGTCTGTGCTGTCTTTTTCTAATGAGCTTGTTTGTACCCTACGGTCGGATGACACCACTTCCTATTAGACTGAGGAGGTTTTGGGGGTTGGGGGGGGGCTTTTTTTTGTACTTGCTGTGGAAATTACTTTCAGATTGTGCATTTACTTCTGTTTGTCAAATTCGTTTCACCTCAGAAAATGGAAATGAAACAAGAGTAAGTCTGTTTGAATCGCAATGAAAAACAAATCACAAGTGGGAGATAGACTGCTGGAGGCATTGTTGGCACTTCCTGAGCTATTACGTCGAATTTATAGGCTTTGGAGTGTTTAATCACTGTGCTGGATTCAGAAAGATTGCATAGTATTTGATGAATACACAGTGGATTAAGGGAGGCGGGCCCACTCGTCTGACATGAATATGATCTGAAAGTTGTCAACATCCATCTTCCGTCTGTGTGGTTTGTGATCCATCTGTGATTGCTGGCCTATTTGTGTCAAACATCCCCAGGTCTCACCTAACAAACATTTTAATGTTCAGTAGCTACTGATGTGATGGGCTGCAGCAATGGTCGAATCAGGAGGGTATAAAAAAGTAAAACTGACATGTAGACGTTGAATGTAGTTTCTGCTTGTTTGTATGCAGTAGGATGAAAGCTTGACCAAAGTAGGTCTCAGGTAGAAGCCCGAAACCGAAAACTTTGGAGCACTATGAGAGGTCTGAAGCAGGTGTAGATTTTGTTAGTACCTACGAAAAGATCGGAGCTACTAACATATTGATGAATGCCGAAATACACGTAAATTTCCTTCTGCAAACAGTTTACACACACAAATTTGTGTGTGTAAACTGTGCATGGAGAAATTCAAACTCACCTGGAGGAAAACGTGAATGCCTTTAGACCTTTTAAAACATGGGATAGTGGTGCACTCAAGCCTCTTGTGCCTGAAATGGGATCACAGTAACAAACACAATTTATCCACATATATTACAAATTAACCTGCCAAAACTGTTTCTTCTACCTGTTTTCACAGATTAAAAGTAATTTAGGAAACTGATAATGACCAAAAAAAAGAACCTAGCAATTTTCACAGATGAAAGAAAAATAAAATAATAAACTTAACTTCTACCTGTTTTAAAGTCCCAAACCTCAGACAGAGAACAGAAAAAAAAATAAATTTAAATCAGACTTATCACAACTGTTTTGTTCTCGCTGGCCCTCCAGGGCTTCCTCATTTTTGTGCTCTTGACGGGTTAAACTTGAAACTGTGTTTAATGTAGACCTAAGGTGTTGGACTTGGCCTCCTTCCAGACATTGCAATTTGTCAAATACCTTCTGGAAAGGCGCTACATAAGAATTTCTTCTTCAGTTCTTGGCACATCAAACTCTCACCACACACACACAGTCACACATGTAGAAAACGTTATACCTCTAATCTGATGCAACTTGTGCTCACATCTGACAAAGTACATTTTCTAGATTCCAGCTCTCTCGCAATGACTCAAACATCCCTGTCCCCTTCACCCCTCTTCCCTCTCCTCCTCCTCCTCCCTTTCTCTTTTCTTCAGAGGCCAAATTGTTGGCTTGGCTGTTGGCAGTTCACACCAAAACATTCAAACATTCTCAAGGCCTGAAAACTTTTTGAGTATTTCAACATAGATTGGTCTTTGGGGGCGGGTCTTTGAGGGAAAGTGTTAATCACAAGCATGAGTGTAAAACTTTAACAACTTTGACAAAGCTGTGATGCACATAGAGGTTCAAGGCATGTAGCGTATGATGTGTTTCATAAAATAGAAACCAGGAAGCAATCGCTGCAAAGGAACTAAGAGGAAACCTGGATGGAAAAATCAAAATGACAAAAAACACACCCTTCTATTTGCACAGGAAGTGCTCGTAATCAGCATATGACACAGATTGCAATTAAGTTGTGTGTAACTGATCGTTCTCGTCTTATCTCCCTACAGTGCCTGGAACTTGGGGTGCTTCAAAGACAGCGGAGACCCACCGACTCTGTCCGGCAGCAGCGAGACCTCCAACAAACTCACCATCCAGAACTGCATTAGCTTCTGTAGGAAGCAGAGATACAAGGTGAGGTTTGACAACTTGGATCTATTTCCAACTTATAAAATATCAACGCTTGGTCAGTGACCTGTCGGTGTCAGACACAGATGCACAGAGGCGCCCTTTAGCAGCGGTATGAGCCGCCCTGGGTGGCAGCATTCGTTGATGCTCCAGGCATGTACTGTAGTAAGGAGGTGAGGTGAATGGGTCAAACAGACTCCAGACTTTTATCCACCAGCCTGCTGTTCGTGTCCCATGTGAAACCGAAAGTCAATTCATTTGTTTTTAGTAACGATGTAGTGTGCTAGTATGTGTAGCACACTATGCTAATGACGTATGTCACATGACAATTTATTACAACATTACAAGGTTATTTTAAGCCAACCTATGATGTTTTCTTCTAAACCTAACCATGTATTTCTGTTGCCCACACCTAATCACATTCTTTTGTTTCCTAAACCAAAGAAGTAAACTCAAAACAAAGGTTTTATTTATTTATTTTTTTTACCAATGTTCTAACTTCATTGGAAAAAGACAAATGAATGCATGAATTTAGTGAATGGAAGTTTATTTTGAATTGACATGCCATTAAATCCAAAGCTGACATATGAAGGGTGTCTAAGGCGTCATATTTTGACGTGACAGGCCACTGATCAAATGTCCATATTTGAGGAGTTGGGAGTGAGAATGTGTTGGATTTGAACCTAAAGTTGAAATGTATAAAATGAAAAGAAAACCTGTAATTTAAGGGCACTATACAGTGTTTTAAGTCAGATTAAAGCTGGCAGCAGCTTCTGTCGGAGAAAACATCCAAAACTAAAAGAGAGAAAAGACTCATATTACTGACTGCTTTATCTGAGCACTCATACTGGAAAGTTAAAATGTGTCCCCTCATTAGGTAAAAAAAAAAGTGTCTAGTCAGTTGCCCGTGTCAACTCTAAAATGGACATGAGCTGGCTCTCTCAATAGTCAAGCTTTTATGTAAATCATCTGCATTTACGGGCAATTTCCTGACAGTCATCACCATGATGTCCAGCGCAGTCTATACCCTCTTTATTCAGCCATCAAACGTCCTGTTTCAAACCAACCAGCGGATGACAAATCATCACAGCAATCAGGGCTGACAGCTGGAAATGAACGGTTATTAGCCCAGTGGGCACCTCCTCTTCAATGCCTTTTCCTCATCTCCGTGTCTGGCATGCCATTGTCCCAGCTATAAACAGTGCCAGGTGTTCATTTTCTGTCTCAGCAGATCCGGTTCAGCTCCGTCTGCACTGACAGATACTGACAGCTCCCCCCTCCCCTCTCAATTCAGCAGATGTTACAGGATGTGGCGGCAGATTGGCATCCTCTGCCTACCCTTGGACTGTCACTGTCCTTAATGCGCATGTGAATCGTCGGTGCTCGGAAATATGGATCCCGTGTGACTCTTTGACAAAGAGCATGCCTGATGAGTGAGACAGCGATCCATCGCATGTTTGCTTCTGCCAGAAGTATTCACGTTGGTGTTCCTTCATCAGATAGAATAATGTAACAAGGACGGAGCTTGATACGTCTTGGCGAGAGCACGGGCTCCATAAATTCCTATTCCATGAGAGAAGACGCAGAGTGGGAAATGATGCAGTACCTTCAGTTGTGTGAATTCATTTAGGGCCCGAAAATTGGACAATGGTGTCCTTTTGAATGAAGGACAATAGCGCTTTTGAGAACAAGCAGCCAGCGGTGGCGAGGTCAAGATGTGTGAAGGTTTCTGACGTTACGCATTCCTGCTCCGACACTTTCAGGAACAGTTTACTAACAGTTTTGATTTGGAAGACAGATAGGTGCTATTTCTGTGAGGTTTACTCTCTACACCCTGTGCGCAGCTGTGTGTTTGAAAGGAGGCTTCTAATCAGCTGAGAGGTTGTGGTTATCCAGACTCGGGCTGCAGCATCTTGTAATCATGAGAGAAAGAGCAATTAAGGCGCTTTAGACTCAAGTCCCTTTAGTTTCAAAGAGAGAAGGAGCTCCACGCAGTGAACCGTTTCCTAAATGTAACACAGTGTCACATAACGCTTAGATACACAACCTATTGAAATAATTTGATTTGAATGCGTCATATATTTGCAAACATTTTACTTTATGCAAACTTGTTATGTAAATAAGGAATTATGTACAACAAGCAGGTCATTATTGTGAAATAAACCTGGACAGGGTGGTTGCTTCAGTTGTTGAATCACCCTGAAGCAGAGCTGAGTGAAGTATGAAATACCTCGATATTGAATTGCGACTATATTGTAGGGTTAACTATTGATACGTGCACAAAATATTTACTCAATAAGATTTTTGAAAAATAATCATCACTAATGTGGATATGATATCTAAGAAGGTAAAGGCAAATATAGAGCAGCTAGAACAATCTGGTAAGTTCAGAAAATGACATCACTTTACTGTAATGCAGCCTTTAAAACCAGAAAGAGACAACTCCTGTGATATTATGATGTCTAAGACAATATCTAGTCTCATATCACAATATTGATATAATATGGATATATTACCCAGCCTTACATTGAAGGGGTTTATGTTGCAATAATGACCCACTCGCTGTTCATTATCCTGCTTATTACACAGCTTCTTATGCAATAAATTCATAATTTGACACAAAATATTAATTTAAAAATGTTCACGGTCACTCTTAAGTGTGCCAAGTAAAGCCATGCTGCACTGATTTGTACTTCCATTGCCAGTTTACATGTGTCATGCCACGCCAAGCCTCACCAGAGATGGACTTTCTCAAGAGTAGGTCCAGAAGCCGGGCCGCCTGCCCTCAAGCGGGTAGCGGTAACGTCTTGCCGACCACAGCCAACCCCTGATGCCCCCCCAAGACAAGTGTGTGTTGGGAGTTTCTACTCACTTTTATGATTGTGGTGTTTTTAAAAGTCTCTGTGTTGAGCGCTCAGTACCTTTTAAGCTTTTATCCGAGTGTCTGCATTTTGGAGTTTAGCTTCTTTCCTGCGTCCTGTTTATACTTGACACATCTGCTTTATTATACCGTTTCATTTTCACTATCCGCCGTATTAGTTGCTCGAAAACTGAGCATTTCCTTCTTTGCTGCGTCACAATAAAAGTTTATACAAAACAAAATAACTGGGGACTTTTATTGTGAAGAATCTATAGGAAATTAAATGTGTTGTCACTGAATTAGTGGAACTTTGTTAGCAGCTTTTCTTCAATAAAGGCAACTCTAATAATACGGCAGGGAGGAAAGTGAGAGCAGAAACAGCCACAGTGAGATGATGAAGAGCTTACTGCACCTCTGCAAACAGCTCACCTCCAACAGGTAAACTTCTTTGACCTGCCCTGCTGTGTGAAGGAAAAACACATGCAGCAAAAACAACAGGGAACTTAAGTCTTAGCTCAGCCCACTGCTTTTAAAAGTCATCACTCAAGACAAGTCATCATCAGTTTAAGACACACTTTTAAGAGGGTAGCCCTGTTGTGATGGAAATGCAGATCCCTGCTGTGCTGGGCTGACGGCCCAAACCAAGCCAAGCCAGCCCATGACTGTCGAAAAGGGATATAAGCGTCAATGATCAGAACTGCATCCATAGCAACGCTATTTTATCCATCCAGCCATCTGCTATTCAGAAATAACAGACCATAAAATGCCGTAATTGACCAATTACATTCGAGTATTCAACAAAGCCGTGTGATAATCGTTTATAATTTATGGGGAAAAAAACTGCCATTGTGAATTGAGAATATCCAAAATCTTCATGTTTCCTCCACAGAGTCTGTTCTCTCAGTCGTTGGACTTTGGCATTAATGAATAGCATTATGGGAAGTGTTTTGAATTGCTGATGCAATGATTTGCATAACTCCTTTTGTGTTTTGCAGCTTGCCGGCATGGAGTCAGGATATGCCTGTTTCTGTGGCAACGAAGTTGACCAGCCTGACCACGGCGAGTCGCCTAGCATGGAGTGTAACCATGTTTGCTTCGGCGACCACACCCAGCCCTGCGGTGGAGACGGCTGGGTCATCATCTTCGACAGTGAGTGTTAACTAGTGGCGCTCTGGGTCCGACTCTGTGATCTTCTCACATCTGTGCTGGGATTTGGTTTGAACTCTGATGAATTCTGGGGGGCAAAAATACCATGAACTTTAATTTTCAGATTTCCAAAGTAATATACGGTAAATCATTTGAACAAGTAGATCTGTATCTGTAGTGGCTCTGCAGGTTAGTGCCCGCAGTTACAAACCTGAGGTGAAAGCACATCTGTCATTGGTGTTAACACCTTCCATCAAGGATGTTTTGTTGAATCAGGCTCCAGTTCACCTCCAGAAGGCACAGAAATCAATTTGCCTGTCAGTAACATCCATGGCTGCCAACACCAGGACATCACCAGGTCAGTCGTCTCGGGCCCTGAGGGCCAAGAACCTTTAAATAAGCTGCTGGAATAATATGTCAAAAAAACATATTTGTGATGGCCAGTCATCAAATGTCAGGTGCTCAAAAAAGAGAGACACAAAAAGAAGAAAATGAAAGCAGAGGTGTGAGGGACTTTATGGCCAGTAGTGATGCGTGCAGCCCACAGGACCTGCAGGTCAGGTGGGATTAGGTAGGCTTGTTAGAAAATATCACAGATTCAGGCAGTCATGCCAGGGACTAAACAGCGTTCCAAGTAAGTTATGTAATGACCTACAGAAACATTGTATGCAATAGTCCACCTTCTACCTCCCCTCTCTCTGTCACTCTCAAACACACACACACACACACACCCTGAGAGCGCTGCAGCTCTCAGTCATTGCCTCTGTCCTTTTTAGTCCTCAGTCCTGACAGCTCTGCTACCATAATGCATAAAGTTGGCAGTTTGTTTCGGGTAGTTGATTAGCACCTATCCTTTGGAGATAGTCTTGTTCACGCAAGCCAGATACAGGCGGGCCTGCCAGCACCCCTTCTTTCCTCACTCACCACTGTGATCAGACCTGAAGCTGTCCACATTGCTATACATTAACACTGGTTTTATACAATATTTTTCACATATGCAGATCTAGTGTGCAGGATTTTGTGGCATCTAGCAGTGACTCTGTAGATTGCAGCCCACTGAAACCTCTCCCGTGTGCCAACTAGGGGCGCCCGCTAGCTCACCTGGTAGAGCAGGTGCCCCATGTACAAAGGCTGTGTCCTTGCCACAGTAGCCGTGGACTCGATTCCAACCCAAGGCCCTTTGCTGCATGTCATCCCCACTTTCTCGCCCTCTTTCATGCTAAATCTGTCCTATCAAATAAAGGCAAAAAGTCTTCAAAAATATATTTAAAAAAAAAAAGTGTACATAAACTACACAGGCCGATGTAGATCCTGAAGCAGCGTTTAGTTTGTCTGTTCTTGGCTACTGTAGAAACAATATGGTGAACTCCCTGGACATCCCCATGTAGATGGTAAACAGCTCATTCAAAGGTAACAAAACACAACAGTTTTTTCACATCCCTACTTCGAAAGCCTAAGGTGGAGAGAGCACACCTCTCCCCCCTTCCACGTGCAAACAGGGAAAGCTTGAGGCAAAGAGGGCACACCTCCCTGCCCTTCCATGCGCCTACATGGAAAGCCTAAGGCAGGGAGAGCAGCAGCAAAGACCCCCGAGTAACAGAACAGAGCAGCATCAATGACAAACAGAAATGACATTGATAAGTCAGACACAGCATGAAAAGGAGGAGCTGGGGTGGAGGTGAGTTGCAAAGCAGCTTGCAGAGGAAGCAGCAACAGTAGGCAGGCCAGAGCAGTTTAAATAGGGCGCTCTGAATGAGATTCACCAATTGGTTGCATAGAAAGGAATCATGTGATCTATCAGCTGACTGCCTTCCATCGATACGCTGCTCCATCAGTTGACTGGGCTGTTCATCAGATCAGATCAGCTGATGTAGCTCGGATGTGAGTGGAGCTTGACGTCGTGTCAAGCCTGAACTAACACTGTGCTCAATTTATGAATATTACATTTCATTTCTGCCTATATACCCCCCATAAATCCTACACACTGGACTTATAATACATGTTGGCCTTAGAGCTTCACTAAACAGCTTTTCAGTTTAAGATTGTCTCACAAAAAGTTTAAAGTGGAACATGTTTACTCGCTGTCCAACCTTTTCTCTCCCCATACCAACTCTGATTCCTTAACTCAAGGTATTTGCAGTTACCTAACTACTGATTTGATACCTCTCTTCTTCCTAAATTATGATCTACATGCCTCACTGGATGGAACCCATTGCAGTCATTTTTAACTTGAGCTCAGCCACCACTGTGGTGCTAACATCAGAGTCAGCTGCTGGCTGTGACCTGATGGAAAGTAACTGATGATGGAAACACTGAATTTTATGACAACACTAACAAAGAAAATGTATTTAATGTGGATCAGTCACGTCATGGCTCATAACTATCCGCTTAAAAACGTCACTAAGGGAGCCGATACCAATCTGGTGTAACAAATTGATGCATCCCCATTTAGTACCATGAAATCCTGGGACATGATGTCTGTTACAAATGTAATCATGAGACCAAAAAGAACCCAGTAATCAGTTTGTACACTGAACAATCTTAACAAGCTTTTATAGTAAACATTACTGACTATCTTTTTCTCTGTTTTTGTGTTCTTTCTTCCAGCCCGAGTCGGAGCCTGTGGTGGAAACTACTCCTCTCCATCAGGAGTGATCTATTCCCCTGACTTTCCAGACAAGTACGCGCCTGGCCGTGTTTGCTACTGGACTGTTCAGGTTCCTGGATCCTACGCCATCCTCTTCAACTTCACCTTCTTCGAGATCTCCGACCAGACCGATATGGTGGAGCTGCTGGACGGCTACAGCAACCAGGTGGTGGCACGCTTTGACTGGCGCAGCCCGCCGAGGGAGCTGGTGAACGTCACCGGGGACTTTGTCATACTGTACTTCTACTCAGACCGCACCAACCAGGCCCATGGATTTGCTCTGCTCTACCAAGGTAGGATTTCACCGTCTTTTTATGCCTTTGTGCCAGAGATAGCAAAAGTCAGAGGCGTTATGTTTTCAGGTTTCTTCAAATTTGGCACAAATGTCCACCTGGACTCAAGAATGAAGTGATTAAAACTGATTAAATGATTAAAAATGGTGGTTTGATGAATAGATTTGGTGGTCAGAAGTCAAAGGTCAAGTAAACTGTGACCTCGTCCATCTCATTCTCGTAAATATGACATTTAAGAACACCTCATGGGAAATTCTTTAAAGTTGGCACAAACTTCCATTTGGACTCAACTAAAAACTGATTATAATTAGGTGGTCAAAGGTCACAGTGACCTTGCATCCATCCCACTCTCGTGAACACAATATCTCACGAAGGCCATATTTGGCACAAACGTCCACTTAGACTCAACGATGAACTGAGTTATGTTTGGCAGTCAAAGCAACGTTGTGTCTGTCTCATTGTCTTGAACGCAGTGTGTCAAGAAGACCTCGATGGAATTTCTTCAAATTTGGCACAAACGTCCACTTGGACCCAACAATGAACTGATTAGATTTTGGTTGTCAAAGCTCAAAGGTCAAGTCAGCTGTGACCTCATCAGTGTCATTCTCATGAACATGATATCTCAACAACGCCTCAATGGAATTTTTTCAAATTTGACACAAGCGTCCACTTAGACTTAATTTCAGTTCAGTTCAGTTTTATTTATAAAGCCCAATATCACATGAGGGTTTTACAACATATGACATCCTTCTGTCCTTTGGACCCTCACAGCAGATAAGGAAAAACTCCCCAAAAAACTCCTTTAACGGGGTTACCCGTTAGAAGTAAAAAAAAAAAAAAGTTAGAAACCTCAGGAAGAGCAACTGAGGAGGGATCCCTCTTCCAGGTTGGACAGACATGCAATAGATGTCGTACAGAGCAGATCAACATAATAAATTTACAGTGATCCATAGGACAAAATGATATATTAAGACAGAGAAGGACAGAGAGAGATGCAGGGCAAACAGTAATGACAATAGCTATAACAATAATCTTAGTAATATAATAATAATAATAATAATAATAGTATTTTGGTAGTGTATATATCATTAGCATATAATAATATATGATAGTATACGTGTGATAATAATCGTCATATGTGTAAAATAATAGTAGAAGTATGCCTAATAATAATAACAGAAGAAGTAGCAGCAATATAACCATGACCCACGACACAAGCATAGCAACAATTCGTGGCAAGACAGTGGAGCACAAAGGCTCCAGAGAAGAAGCTGAGTTAGTGACATGCAGTAACAGGACATGAATGTTAGCAGATAAAGAAGAACCAGCTTTTCAGAATCTAAAAGTGAGAGAGAGAGAGACAGAGAGAGAGGAGGAGAGAGCAATGAACTGATTAGAATTTGGTGGTCTAAAGTCAAAGGTCAAGATCACTGGTCCAGGTCAAGGTCTTTGGCCAAAACTCAAGAATTTATATACTGATTAAGTAAAAACTTCACAAACGTCTGTTGGAATATAATGATGGAGTGATGTCTTTTCATATCCAAAAAGTCAGAGGTCAACTTCAGTGTGACATCAAAATATTCTGCAGAAACACATTCTTGGCCGTTATTCAGCTCATAACTGAGAAACAGAAGGGGAGGCATTTGGTCGAATACTGAATTGTTGACACTAATCTTGAATCTGCGATGACTGTACAGATCTTCTGTGCTGCCAGGGGGAGAAGATGTGTATGAAGCATTACTAACTGTCCTGGCTACATATGG
The DNA here is from genome assembly GCA_019142605.1 of Cephalopholis sonnerati. Classification (NCBI taxonomy): domain Eukaryota; kingdom Metazoa; phylum Chordata; class Actinopteri; order Perciformes; family Serranidae; genus Cephalopholis; species Cephalopholis sonnerati. Next base: position 36,696,642 of record JAGQAX010000007.1, on the reverse strand, counting down.
TTCTGGACAAACATGGATGTAAACTGTAAGTGCAAGCTGACTGGTTCACGAAGGCATACAACCGTGATGTGGTAATTCTAGTCGGTGTTTACGGTGAGGAAGGTTGCGTCGAATAAAGATTGGTTTTGTGAATCGCTTTAAAGCCTATGACAGAGTATCGCGTCTAGCAGACATCCTGACCTAAACCCAACAAGAGCCATGTTTGCATGATCATGTGCGTGCTGACTCGCTGGCGTTTTGCATGGCAGCCCTTGTTTCGTAGACTAACGCCTGTTAGCTGTGGTGAGGCTGTTGTCACGCCACTGGCAGGCCCTTTTCTCTTTTCATTTGCTAGTCAATGTCTCACAGCCCGGGGTGATTCTGCATATTTAAATAATGTGTTGTTTTTTTCTAGGAACTCACTCTCTTATCAAGCTGCGGCAGGCTGCTTTGCTTCTCCAGAGTGTTCCTTGGTGAATTCCACAGCGAGTTTTTATGCCACCTACATACAAAATACTACGATGCATCGCACACTGATAGCATGATTGGACTGTAGCAGACAGAAAGTTGAAGACCTCATGGCAAATTATCTTTTATCTCTTCAGACTAATGTGGAAAATGTAGAAGGACTAATGTGGAAAAAGAAAGCTGTCCTCTGTTGTTTTGCTGTGCGTTATCTCGGGAGTCTCTGCATGAACGCACCAAATATGATTTAATAGATTAATTTGTGGATGCATGAGAGAAGCACGCCCGTATATAATTCAGTGTAGGTGACATTCAGGTTCACAGCTCGATACACTGGGAGGCAATACGTCCCCTCTCCTCCCTCTCTGCCTCCATTTGTAATCCTCCGTCATTTTTTTCTCGCCAGTGGCATTACAGTAAAAACAATATATTGGAAGGTCAGAATCCTCTGACCTCTGGACAGGCACGATCCTCTCTGCTCACGTCTTGTTTTGTGTAAGGCATCATGTAGCCAAGAAATGAAATCTGAGATATTACATGAGAAAAGGTCACCTCCTGAAGTAATAGGTTTTTTTTTTTTATAGAAAGATGGAGAGAAAAATACATAGTGGCGGAGATACAGAGACAAATAACAGAAACAGAAAAGACAGCCGCGTATCAGCACTAAATACATCTAATATGTCCTCTGTGGCACACTGAGCGGTCGAAGCGGTGATTTCAGAATAAACGCTCTCAGATGACGATGGTGGAGCGTCTCAGCTGAGCCGGGGTTTGAAGCGTGGTATTTTGTTTGCAAATGGGGAACATGTGGGAAGTTTCTGGGAACATCACAGTCAGATTGAACTGTTATGTGAAAAGAGAAAAAAGAATCCCACGCTGCTTTAACATCTAACCACCATTCATGGAAGAGTGGAACAAGCCTGGATCAAACAGTACTTAGAATTCGTTCTGGGTGTTTGATTTAAACTACGTGGGATACAAGATGGGTGGGGTTAAGCATTTAGTTTGGGGTGCAGCTTGTCGGTCTTTCTTAGTATCTTACATTACCACTATGAGGCCTCCTGTTTGGCACTAAGGTTTACAGCTATGAGTTCCTTCATAGGATCTTTTCAGAAGGCTGATAAGAGCAACTTTTTAAAATTTTTTTAACAAGTGTGTTTATTTGATTAAAGAACTACAACAAAAAAACACAAAGTACGAAATAGAACATTCACTTCAGGCGTCATCTTCATTACAACTGCTACAATAAGGCAATACAATGAGTACTTTTCCAGGGTTCAAAATAAATAATCAGAGATGCTGCCTATACAAGTAGAAAGAGATAAAAAATGTACATAATAAAGCAGCATGCAATGAATTAAGACAAGTAGACTTCTGAAGCCTTTTCCCCCCTCTAAAAATGTCATAAAACATCCCCATATCTTATCAGAAGTAGAATAATTACCCTTAATCATAAAAGTAGGGCAACAGAGTGTGACAGTCTACTGGATATTCCAGAATCTGGCTATGGTGTGTTTTGCTTGTAGAGTGTCATTTTCTTGCATCCTAATTTTCTTTTGATTACACAGCATCTTGCGACGTTGGCTGGTGTCATATGAGCACACCTGGAGGTTTGCAGTGGAGTATCCTGGCTTCTTTTCTTCCCTTAGTACTCTTTTTATGACCATTTGAAGTTTAATTCAAATATTGTAAAATATGTTCATGTTTGTGGTGCAAAGGTTGTTCCATTAACTGTTAATGTATGCTAATTTAGGGTTAATATATGCAACAGTTCAGAACACCTGTAAAGCAAAGTGACGCGTGCATAGTTAAGTTCCAGTGCTGTTGTACTCTCACGAAATGCCTCTTGTCCAATCAAATTACTTGTTAGAAACTAACTGTTCTGTAACTTCTTTTAGACTTAATAGCTGGTTTTAGCTCTCAAAGGCTTTTAGACAAATCTTAAAGTCAGGACTGACATGTCTCTCCTAACTCGGCTGATTAGGAGCTACTTTTAGCCTGAGGATGTTTTGTGAACACGGCCCCAAGCTTAGACTTATAATTAAATTCATTTGGAATCACTAATATCTTAATTATTTCTGCTTCCTACCAACTCAGCAGCAATTGAGAGAGACACAGACATCTCCATTCTTTGTGAGATGTGTTTGAGGCAAATTAGAAAAGCGCATCTTATTGCTAATAGACTTCTGAGATGTTTCTCTTCACCAAACCTCACTTGCAAATTAACACGTCAGAGAAGTAAAAGAATAAGAAGTTGAGCGAGACAAAAATTTCAGCGTGCGATATGCTGCAGTTTGTTTCTCAGGGGCAAGGAGAAAATTCTCAAAATCAAACAGAGATTTTAAATAAATCATGTCAGTGTTTACGAGAAGTAAATGAAAGGCAGAGGAGATCTTATTCAGGATATTGTTTTCCTCTGGGAACACATAAATGAGTCGAATCCGTCCGCGATCTTTGGCTCTGTTGTTTTATGAAGCAAACTCTGCCACATCTGGTGCTGTGAGCAGGTTAAAACAAACAGAATTTATTGCAAACACTTTCTGAATGATGTCTGGAGCGGACAGAAACGCTGCGACGCCACATGTTTACAGCACGCATGAGTATTTTTGCAAAGTCAATCTGTTTCTTAACAAACACAGTTAGTATTAAATATTCACTCATGACTCCGCCGTATATACAGCACTTTCAACAACATGATCAACGGGATGTATCCTGTTACTGCGCTCTTGCTGCAACAGCCCTGTTTACCCACGGGAATAATTAAAGGGGCGTTAAGTGATATGTGTCCTCAACTTGTAGAAATTACAACAACATGGCAGCCTTTCCTCTTCTGTGTCTCTGGCACGGCGCGCAGCGCTCACCACTCCTCTCCCTGGAAGCTGTGAAAGTCTATAATACACAGAAATAGTCGAACTTTTAAGAGGTGATGTGTCACACTGCAGAGAGCTCTAACAGTAGTCCAATTAGGGCTGGGCGATATGCCTGAAATAAAGTATATCAACAAAATTAATAAGATGATAGAAAGACTAACTTTGCTACTAAAACTGAGAAATGATTCATACATTGCAAGATGTACAAAATGAATAATAGATTTGCTTGAATAATGAAGCTGGCAGTTGGTTTGCCTCCTCCATCTTCTCTGAACTTATTTCCACCCGTTTTCTTTTTGTTGTGTGTTTTGCTATTCATGGATAATTATATGCAAATTACATAGAGCTAAATAAAGACTTGCTGTTCACAATTGTCAGTGATGGTAGTGTAAGTTAATGTGATCGTGCTTAGCAACAGTGTTGTGGTTTGTTTTGTTGTTGTTGACAAATATAAAGTATTTTAGTGGATTTTAAAGCTGCCATATGTTGATACTTGATCACTTGATTACTTGTATGTTAAAGGTGTCACTTGTAGTGATGAACCATAGATGTAATGGACGTAGCCACCCATTGGTTTGTGGAATCTGTTTTGAAGCCTTGACTTTGGCATTATGGTTATCGCCATCCTGGATTTTTGGAGCCACATATGATGACCACCTGTGCGTTCCAATACCTATACTACCATACTATATAGTATGCCAGAAGAAGATCAAGTATGTCGCAATACATAGTATGTTAAAACAGTATGCCAGGTATGCCAGCATGCTTCTGTGGCTATTCTGCCCCACAATCCTCTGCAGCAAAAGATACATCACATTAACTGTCAAAAGCATACCTGTCAAGTTTTGGATTTGAAAATAAGGGAAATTTTCCGGCGCTCGCTACGAGCCGTGCCACCACCCCAACCAAGCTCCAGTATCCCTTACATTTTGAGCCAGGTGTACAAGATATCTAAAAACAACTTGTCAACCGCTTACTAACTACAATTAGGTGATCAGAATCTGATAGGCCAACCTTTGTTGACATTGAAATGCTGTGAACATTCCTACGTTATAATACAGCCTAAATGAAAACACAAAGGGTATATGAAGCACATTTATTTATTGTTTATAAAACGGGTGCTTCCCATCCTTAAATGTGATTGGCTGAGCCGCGTTCCATGCCGTTGTAAAATCGATCTCGATCTTGCTTGGTGGAAGAATGAATAGTTCTCAATTTTATTGTTGCATTATTACCAATAATTTGTTGATTTTTTTCGTGTGTGTTTCTTTTATGGGCTATATGTAGGGTAACCGTTTTATAAAAGCAATAAGCCCCTTGAAGCCGTGAGTTGCAGTGATTTTACAACGGCGGACCCACGGCTTCTCGGGGCATATTGCTTAAACATATTTTCAGTTCATAATGTGCCCCATCCTGCTCCTCTTTAGGAAAGTAAATTCGCTGTCCCATTTTTCCGAGATATTTCCAGGACTTCTTTGTTTTTTTTGGCAGGAATGCCTTCTCCTTCGTCACATCTATCCATCTCTCTCTTTTGTTGTTGTAAATTTCCTGTGAAAACGGAAGTGTATTTTGAAAAACAGACAATGCATGTAACAGGCAGAACTTGACACGGCGTCCCAGAACTGTAACAACCAATGCATCCAGGGTACCTTGCAGGACGTACCAAACGTTGATATGTGACGAGGTCGGAGTGAGAATGTGTTGTAGTATGGCAAGTAGCTACTAAAGATTAAGATATTTCCCACAGAGGCTGGTGGAGACCAAAAGCAAACCAGCAGTGTGTGAATATTGGACTTGCATCTGCTAGGTGGCCAGAAACTCAACACCAAATGTGTGATAATGTTGCCCCATATCTCTCTATTTCCTCAGCACTGAGAAGCCAAGACACCACAACAACGGAGACTGAAGGAGATGAGGAGGATGAAGGAGAGGGTGTCTCCAGCACAGCAGGGCCCGGGGTAGTTGGTGGCGTCACCGAGAGATCCAACAGCACTACTAATGGACGTTCCACCCAGATCCTCTACGTGATCACGTCCAGCCCCGGTAAACCGGAGCACAACATGCCAGGTCAGTGGGCTGGACGCGGCGAGACCACCGGCCACAGCGCTAGTATGTTAACACCCATGGTACACTGCACCTACTGCACCTTTCTCTACCTCTGCAGGGATGTTGTGGGAGCTCTCTTGGAGCTGGAGCTCCCATTTTTGCATGACCTGGTTTCTCTGAAAGTATTAAAATCATCTTAGTTTGATGAGAGGCTTCTGGAAGCTTCGACCCAGAGTGACTTCCTGTGATCACATTTAGAAGTAATGCCGCTTGACGCTTGTTTTTTCCTGTCAGTGACTCACAACTGAAGTTACTTTAGGTCTCCCTGCTGATCACAATCAGGCCTCTTGTCAAAGCTACGCAGGGTGGACTGACGTGTTCTGTGCTTTTCTACTTCTTTCAAATATTACTCTTTCCAATCTCTGAGCGCTCCGTCTCAAAGGGCTATCTGATGTGTTTCTCAACCAGAGGAGAACAGATGTGCATTGAGAATGCATCACCATTTCTTGACAATTTGCTGGCTGAACACTGCTAACAGGTGTGCCAGCAGTGCTTGAATAATCTTTCACTTGCTAATCCTTTCAGTCTGCTTCAGTTCGTTTTCATTACCGTGATTCGATATCTGATGTCTTGTTACTGCGCTGCTCCCTCTCTGCAGTGTGGACCATTTACGCCCTGGCTGCTCTCCTCATTCTGACAGTCATAGCCATGGTGGCGAAGCTGCTGCTGCATATCACGGTCAAGTAAGTATGAGGATGTTTGAGGTGTGCTTGATCAACCAAGCATCAAATGTCAAAGCATTCATCTGTAGTATTATGTTTCATGCATGTCATACTGGAAAAAGATGAAAGAACAGGATGACATTGACACATTTAATATCCCAGTGTGATGGATGTTTATGTGATTAAAGCATCTTACAAATGTACAAAATGAGATTTAGTGCGTTCAGCCCAAAGTGACTTCTTATGATCACACATACAAGTAATGCTACATGACGCTTGTTTTTTCCCTGTCAGTGACTCATAACTTAAGTTACAGCTACACAGGGGAATTTCAGAGATTCCCCTTGTTGTAGTAACACAGGAAATTCAAAAGAATAAAAGAAATTAAGAAAGAAAACTTTTCTATTGACAAAAGACATAATATGTAACTTTTCCACATTAAAATGTCTAAAAAGGTTAAAATGGGAAATAATTTGTTGTTTTGTGTACTTAACATAATCCCAAACGTTTCCATCGGTTTTTAATCCCAGAGGAATCTTTAACGTTAATCAAGGACATGTGTCGTTTGATTACCATCGCCTGTAAGTGGCGTCATATCCCCTTTTGCGTATGCATCAGGGTTGTGGTTGTCTGCCAGGCTCTGTCATGAATTGATGTATTATACAGTTTTAAGCCACATTTCAACAGTACACTTTTTAGATCTTGGTTGTTTGTAACTCTATGTGTTTACCCGAAGAAAGGTTTTTAGTCATTAGTTGTTGGAATAAGAGAAACAAGCTGAGCAAACGCTCCAGCCCCTGCTGTGCCGAACAGTGTTGGAGAAACACAGATTTTTAATGTGAAACTACTTTATTTAGTGTTTTTACTGGTTTTAATTACTGGGTATGTTTGTTTTGGAGAGGAGAAGACCTCTGCGGACAATTCGGCCTCTGGTAAAAACCTCCTGAATGATAAACACGGAAGGAATCTTAACCAAGAGAAACAGACTGCAATGACAGCATTGCTCAATGTTTTGTTAGTGTTATGATTAAGAGGCCCCTAGCAGCATAACATTACATACAGTCTGTTTTGAATTCTCAGTATTGTTTAATCCTTATTTTCAAGTAGAAAATCTCTTTTTTATAACAGAAAAATTAAAATAAACAATAATGAATAAAAACAGTAATAAATAAATTATATATATAAAAAAAAAAATTAAATAGATAATAATGAATAAAAATTGTTTTATTTAACCCCCCCAAAATGACTTTAACAAATACAAAGAAGTTAGAAATGCACTACCAGCCCTTTCTTCTTCCTAAAATACTGTAGGGACTTAAACCAAAATACACAATATTCAGTCTTTATTTATGATTAAATTCAAATCATCTAAAAACAAAGCACAATCTGTGTTGCCAGTTTAGGTTTAGTCACTGATTTTTGATGAATAAAACCAAATATTTACACTTTGACCATCAATACTTTTAGATGCAGTGCGATAAACATGTTCTCAGGGCAGCACGGTGGTGCAGTAGTTGGCACTGTCGGCCTCAGCCAGTTCTCCAGCTTCCTCCCACAGTCCACAGACAAGCAGGTTTAGGTGAACTGTAAACTCTAAATTGTCTGTAGGTGTGAATGTGAGTGTGAATGGTTGTCTGTCTCTGTGTGTCAGCCCTGTGATAGTATGTCGACCTGTCCAGGGTGTATCCTGCCTCTCGCCCAATGTCAGCTGGGATAGGCTCCAGCCTCCTGCGACCCTAATGAGGATAAACGGTTATAGAAATTGAATGAATGAATGGAAGTAAATGAAGCCTTTAAAAACATCCACCACTGTAATTGCCATTAGTTTGTGTTTATAACAAGCATGAAGTGAATGCATCATTAGGATTTAGAAGGCAGTATGACACCCTTTGTAAATCATTCTTTCTATTACCCTCTTTCCTGATTCCTGTTTCTCTCTCTCCTGTTCTTCCTCTACTCCTCATTTTCCCTCTCAGGTCCCCAAACATCCCAACAGTCAGCGGTTCAGACAACTGCAGCCAGAGCACGGCGTCCTCTGAGCCTTGGATCATCCTCTACCGACCCTCCACCATCTCCCTCTTCAAGAAGAAACTAAAGAACCACCACGGCGACCTCAGCCCCCTGGTGGGCAACTAGCGCCACTGTCGCGCTCCACCGTTAACCAAACGCTACCGCCACCCACCACCACTCTGTACAAGGGCCGTCAGATGCCAGGCCCTCAGACAATGAAACTATACGAGGCGCTACGCCAACAAGCCAACAACTGAGTGGCTAACGACAACTGACTGAGTGACTGCTACTAAACGGCCCGTGGGCCAACGTGGCTGGGCCCTCCCATCCCGCTCAGCACCAAAGAAGAGGTGGACAGGCAGGGCTGTCAGTGACCTCAATGTGGGAAAGGAGGGCAAAGGAGTAGACGGAGGACAATCTGCAGCTCTGACAAAGATACACAGACGCTTTTAACATGCGGGAAGCTTCTCTGGTTCAGCGAGGCTCTTTTTCCATCACCCACGGTTGTCCCTAACAATCAACATACCTCCAAAAACCCTCCAGACTGCAGGCTCACCAGTGAAAACACAACCTAGCCCGGTGCAGATTAATGGCTAACTTCACTGTCTGTGTTCAGTTTAGGAAACAGGGAGGTTTACCTCTTCCTGGTGCTTCAGAGTCACAGCGGCAGCCAGGTCTTCATCAGTATCAAGGAGAGGATGAAGAAATGGATACACATACACACATGGTGTAACACTTAACAGCTTAACAGTTTTGTAGAACTCTTCTAACTGCCTCATGTGGACGACAAACACTTGCAGCCAAAAACCAGAATCCTCCCATCCAAAGAGTTATATATTTATTTGTCTTTTTGATTCCATATGCAAAGTGCTAATGTTTCTTTTTGATGTGTTTTACGTGATAACGAGCTTTCTGAGGAGCGGGAACCGGGACGTGGAGCCGTCACACATAAGGTAGATATCACAGCACTTTGGGGATGAATCACTCTCCGTAACATGAAAAGATCAGAGAGACAGAGAGGCAGAGAGAGCGTGCGCTCGCCCACGCGTTCACTTGGCGCTCATGTGGATTTGGGTGGAGAGATAAGTAGCGTCGTTCACTTGGGGGGTTGGGTGGTGCAGTTTGCAGACAAACTGCCATTTAGGGAGGCTTGGGAAGATCTGAGGGCTTTTTCTGCTCGGGTGTGGGTGGGAGTCTTTCCGGTTTGATGGTGTTCAAGTGCCTTAAGGATCTCCTCTTCGTTTGTCTCAGATGCATCACATCTGTTTCTTTCATGGGGTCCCTCACAAGAGTCTGCACTTCTTTAAAATTAGCGTGGATGTGAAGAGTTTCATTCCAAAATAGGATTTCCACCACTTCGATGTAAAGTAAAAAAAATGATGCCACATCTTGTACAGTGACTGAAAGCATTACATGTTCGTCTTTTTAGTACACGCAACTGAACACCTCTCCAGACTGGATCTTTTACATTTTTATTACATGATGGACATAAGATATTTTTTTTGTTTTGTTCTCCAAAATGAACACATAGCCTTTTGGGATAGAACTCTTCATGTAGTAACGGACAAGGCTTTAAAAGACATTTTTGTTTCTAATTTCTGTGTGTGCTCTTATGTGTAGTCTTGGACATTTACTGAACATATTGTTCACATTAAGTTGTCTTTTGATTACAGGGGGGGGGGGATATTGTTGTATATTATGTAATTCAGTGTGGGAATGATGATATTTATGTCCACTCTTTCATTTTGTGTTTCAGCAAAGCATTTACGAAACCCGTTAAAGTACTTTCTCATCAATTTAAAGGGTGACTGTGGTAACTTTCAACATGGACTCTATTTTCCCACATTTCTGAGTCTAAGTGACTAATGCAGATGATTAATTTTGAAATGGGTCCAGTATTGAACGAGAGTGTTGCAGACGGCAGAGGCAAAACTGGCTGCAATGTAAGCATTCAGGGCAACTGTGCACCAATCAATTAGTAAGAGTTTGTTTTTTGCCGCAGGTTCAGATTGTAATTATAAGTGTGAAGAAATTATGGAAAGGACCCTACAGAGAAACTTAACATTTTCGCTCGATCCCTTCTGTTTGTTATTGTGTTTAATCAAATCTTGCTCAAGGGGAAGGCTCGTTGTGAAATCTCCAGAGAGATGACTCATTGCAGGAAAAACAATGGGGAAATCTTTAATGTCTGTCTCCATCCAAGCAGCACTCGAACGTCCCAAATTAGTTGGCAACAAGTTTTAGAGACAGACTGAAGTAATAGATATGAAAAAGAGGTAACCACCGTAACATTTTCACTGGCCTCCCTGTTGCTTTCTACTGTTTACTAACCTGTTTACTAACCTAGGCAATGCACTAGCATGGGAAAGGGGTCTTTTTCCATGTTTAAAAAACCTCCATTCACACGTTCATTTTGATGGAGAAGGGTATTAGTGTTATCCGAACGATTTCCTAAATATTTGGCTGAATTTTTAGCTGATTTCGACAATGTGAAAAAGTCAGCGAGATTTCAGGAAGAGGCTTCTCCTTGAGTGAGACTCTGTTACACGCAATAACAAACAGGCCGGATCAAGCAAAAAAAAGAAGTAAAGAAAAATGTTAAATTCCTCTGTAGGATCCTTCCAGTAATGTTGTCAGACACTTAAAATAACAATCTGAGCCTGTCGGTAGCAAAAAAGCTTTTTAATGGATGTAATTTGACGATGCCAAATGCCCTGAGTGGCTGTTTTGCAGCTGTCGGCTGCAGCGCTTTCTCTCAGTGCTGGACCATTTTCAAAAACGGTTAATCACTTAGACACAAACACATTGGAAAACAGGGTCCAGGTTGGCAAATACCAAACTTTCCCTTTAAGGTGGAATGCTTTTTTTTCCCCCTAGACAGCAGTAAATTGCCTAAATTCTATAAGACGCTGCAGACCTGGGAGCTTTTACTTGTCACCTTGATTTCAGGCCAAAAGGTCGAGCGCAAACAATATACCCAGACAGAAATATAACCAAAAGCACTCAATGGCACTGCACACAACCTGACAGCAGGTTTGCAGCTGTGACGGTTTTCTGTGCATTGCTGTGACATTTAAACTACTTGTAAAAGGTCAAAATCTACTAGTTCGCCATTGGCATAGTAATTGGGCTTTCCTGTCTCGGGACTAGATGTTTCTTCAGATGGTCAACCCCCAAAAATTTGGGGTTGACCACCATAATCGCTGTCAGGGTAAATAAAGGAGAGGTTCAAAACGTCAGTGCACTTGATGGAATAGTACTTATTCACTTTTGCATTCAGTTTCAGTGAAAAGAAAAAAGTAACTTTGTGCAGCAACCCGAGCACTTGAGACAAAAGGTTATATTTTACACATGACGCAGCACCATAGTGACACTCAAGTTAAAGGGTTCATAGTTTTCCAAGAATCAGACTGAATGTAAGGCCTATAAAAAAAGATAAAGAGCCTTTCTTTCCCAGTCAGAAGTTTATAAAAAAAGTGACTCTTTGCTATATTCTGCCTGTCTGCTCAACTGTAACTCATGTTAATTATTGCAAGACAAGAGCACATGCCCCTGGGTCTGTGATGTTCAGAGGAGACCATGCGTAGAGGGAGGGAGGGAGGGGAATAAAAGAGCAGAGATGTGAGAGCGATGGGAAATTAATGTGCGTTCAAATCAAACACAAGCTAACGAAATCTGACAGTTAAAATCTAACAAGGGCATATTTGTTTGGATAGCCTGGTGAATTATGCAAACTCCCATTTTCTGTCCCGTCCTCCAGTCAATCGGAAAATTCCACGCTATCTTCTTCTGAGCGGTGGAAACTGTCTTTTCCCAAACTGTCGTTGATGTGAATGTCCTGTAGTGCTCGATGACGTGAAAACACCAGAAGCCCTGTGGGAAATGATCTGTGGGGGCCCAAACATTGTTTTCATGAAATTGTAAATAGCAAAAAAAATAGTGAAATGTTTAATTTATACAGTAAATTATTGTTATTTTGTATGTGAATGGGATATAATCTATCTTTTGTATAAGTGAAGTATCTTTGTAGTTTTATTTAATGTGTCCTGGTTGCAAAATAAACACTGTATGCATGTTTCTTAAGCTCGTGTTGTGCTTGTTCTTTTGTTTTGTTCCATCCTCTTAATAAAACGCCATTAATTCCATAATCGCACACAATATTACGTACCCAAGTGGCTGAGAAGCATATGGGCCACAAAAACCGGATCAAGCTAATCCCATTCACTTTCCATTTGAAACCATTTTTAAAAAAACAACAACAAAGATTCAGGCTGCAGTGTTTGCATGGTGGGACATCTGCAATCCCCTCTCCCTTTTTTTTTCAGTGCAGCTAAATACTTATCAGATATGCGAAATGACTCCCAGACTGTTTGGAGATGCACACACACGGAGAGAGGATTTGGAGTGCCATGTGTAACCCATTGGTTCCCCTCCGGGATGAGGTCAAGCATGCAACCTGCACATTTTAGAGGGTAACAGCAGGAGTTGAGCTTTACAACTGGAACACCATGAAAAAAGCAAACATGGAAGGACGTGTAATAAGCTGGAACACTCGGGATGTTTGCCGTGATGATTTCTTAATTCATGAAAGGTGTTTCTGTGTTTCTTTCATCAAGCACACACTCTGAAACTGTTTAAGGGCTGCTTTTGTGTTTGAGAAACTGGGCAGCACAGCAGCGCTCGCTGTTTGTTGGCTGGATCACGGAGAAGCAAAATGATGTTTGCAAGTGCTTCTGAACAGGCTCCTATAGAAGTTCATGTGCAATAACGAGGGCTCACAGTTTGTCAGAAAATGCCAATGTGAAACTGTCTAGGTGTCCTGAAAAATGTCTTTGCTGCTCCAAAAATCCCAAATCACGTTACCTGTGAACCTCAGATGCTTCTGACTGAGCCACATGTTACAGCTGCAACCTTGAGCAGAACTTGTTTGATGATATAATAATCCTACAGATGCTCTCAAACACTGAGAAGTCATTTAAAAGTCAGTAAAAACGCCAAGCTTCAGGCAGAGCGGGAGAAGCCTATTCTTCCTCAGTCTCTGAATAATATAATCATTAATATTATTCAAAAACACTGCAGAAATCGCCAGAAGTATGCCAGCTGAATTGCATTAAAATCACAGCACTTGCTAACACTTCACAGGTGCAGAATATTCATAAAACACCACACCCAGCCCGGTGTTACTGGCCTTTACTACCAGTCTACCAACTATCCCTGAGGAGATCATTCTGCTGGAGCTAATTCAAAAGGGGACAAAGTCAAATGTATTCTGCAGATTATATTACTAACTTCATTATGTCGAGCTAAATTAATTATACATTGATAAATAAATTACACAGTCCATCAAAACAGTGAAACAAAGTTCAGGGGGCCCCTTTAAGCGGTACCTGATGGACTACACTGTAGGAACGTGACAATACAAGTAGAATCGTGAGGTGTAGGAAAACAGCAGATGCATTGCCCAGTGTATGATATTAAATAAGATTTTAAAAATATATTCTCTGCCTCACAGAATACACTAGTGAGTGTTTTAAAATAGTAAAAATAATTAGGAAAGTGGGGTGTGCTTTTATTGGCTCCTTGATTGAGCCCCTCAGTGAGTGTGGGCCCTCGGTCGCCTGCAGGAAACTGGAGACAGCAAACTGTAAATGCTCCTCTTCCTCCCTCTACTGGTGATGTTTGAGCACATGTCTGCAAAAATACCCCAGTCATGATACTCAGAGCCAATAGTATCCATTTTTTACTTGCTATGGCAGTAAAGTAATCTCTATTAGCCTGAAACGGCCAGGAATGTTCCCAAAAATGCTGAGTGAAGGGTTCAATTCAAAATAAAGCTGAAGTTTTGTTCAGGCCTGCTACAAACGTTCCATCGAGATATCGAATCTTTGTGACCTTCCACGCACCCTCCCATTGACCTCAAAATGTTTTTTCTCAATAGCAATTGTGAAGCTGTAACATTAATCCTTTGCTAGACTCAGAGCTTTATCGCCACTCCTCTGGGTCCCTGTGAAAAAGACTCGGCCTGCAGACCCCCCCCTTCGGTCAGCCTTCCCATAGCCAAGGAAAAGAGAGCGATGTAAGCTGAGTCCTCTGAACCCAAGTCGACCAGTAATTAAGGCAACAATGGGACAATGCGTGGCAGTGTCTGGTTACTGTCAGAATGAGAAAGTGAGAAGAATGGAAGACAATACCTGCCACTTTCTGCACTCAGGGTACTGAAGTCAGGTAGACGAGGAGGGAGAGACTGTTAGGGGAGAAAAAAGAGCAAGTCTTCCCTTGATGGATGTGAAAAAGATTGTGTGAGAGAGGTTTACTGGCTGTGCATGAACTTGTCTGTTTTGATCCGCCTTACTCTGCACTATCGTCTATGACCCTGCTGCAATTAAGGCGCTCTCATGCCCTTCAGTGGTTTACAGTACATGCATTGGCCTGTTTAATGCTTGAGATTTCCCTTCTATTATTGTAGCTTTATGCCGCTGAAAGCTGTTTATGTACGCTACCTTTTCACCTCTGCCTTCAGGACACTTGATTAGAACTGAAAAAATAATCAAGACCCATTAAGATGCTGTGGCTCCAGCTTCTTAATGCGAAGATTTGCAGCTTCTCTTTGTTTTGTGTCACTGTAGAGTAGATAAGCTGTAGCTCAGATGGTAGATCTGGTCCGCCATCAACTGTACAGTTGGTGATTTGATCCCCTGCTCCTCCTGTCTATGTGCCAAAGTACCCATTGTGAGACATTTAACCCCAAACTGCTCCCCACATGTCAGTGTTTCTGAATAGAAAATGTCTGCAAAATAACATAGTATTTGGCATTTTGTACGCCTAGTGTGCCAGTGAATAAAAAAAGAAGATAGATGAAGTGATAATGACAATAATCACAGTTGCAGCTCTGTTATAAGACTAATGTAGCTAACATGGTGATCCTACCTTCATGAAGGTTTAATGTTTAATCTGCCCTCACTGATTTAAACCAGGGTGGAGAAAAACATCTCTAAAGAGCTCAAACTTTAACCTCCAAAGTGACCATAAAGTTCATTTTATGTCTCTAAAACAGTATCAATAAAAATTGATTAACCTTTAGGAAGGGAGGACTCACCAAAGTGCTGCTGTGTCAGCGTGCATCAGCTCACTGAAGTTGTTCTCAATAAGCTGCCAACTTACAGTAGTGCAGGTCAAACCTCTGTGACCGGTGAGCCTTGAATAGAGCAAAGGACAAGCGCTTGAAAGTCCTGCAGGAATATGACAAAATAATAAGGATAAGTTGTGGAAGAATATACAGATCTTTAAAATTAGTAGGGATACCCTGCCCTGCATTTGAAAGTATGATCGTCAAAATACGCTTGAAGTACCAAAAATAAAAGAACTCATTATACAGAATGGCCCATTTCAGAATAAAATATGTTATTACATTTTAATTACTCATGCAGTCATATGTTCATCACTTTAATGTTGGAGCAAGTAAAGGTGAAGCTAATATGGATCAATAAAATCTTAAGCTATCATCATATCTTTACCTATAGTAATACATCATGTTTCTATATTCTCAGGCTTTTATTGACCTGTCACAGCTGTTTGTAATGTTTCAGTGATAGTCCATGGTTTTGGTATGAAATATATACTTTTACTTCCTGCTTTACTACTTGTTTATATGCACATCTCTGGGGTGAAGTCAGGCAATTTGGGACGTTGTGTGAAATGGTACAAATTATTTTCTTACACTATGGGCTCTTTGCACATTAACAGCCAGTCACTGAGCATGTTATTGCATCTTTACCACACATGTGCTTTACATGAAGCAAACATTTAATTTGTCAGAGAAAACTAGGTGGAGCAAAAGAAGTCACTTGTCCTGGAGCATGCAAGGTGGTGTTGATTTTCTCTTTTTAGTAATAAGAGCACTGCAGCTAAAACATAAGAGATAACAACAAAAATGGTTGTAAACTGCACTACTTGTGTCTTAGATACTTATTCTTACTCACGTGTTATTCTTTATTGTTATAGGCAACATATTTGTTTGAGCATTGTTACAGGGAACCTGGAATCTAAGACTTCCACTGCCAACAGCTGCTTCTCTGTATTTGTTGTGCATAAGAAAATAAATCACCTGAAACTTGAAACAACCCACAGGACTCCAGCAGTTTTTTTAAACTTTGTATTTACAGTTTCAACACAATGCATCTGGTGATTAATACATTCAGTTCACACAAAGCGAAGGGCAATGACCAAAATCAACAAATGCAAATAATGTGTGAAGATTCAAGATTCAACTCAAGATTCAAGATTCAAGAGGTTTATTGTCATGTCCACAGCAGACGTAAAGGCGTTACAAGCAATGAAATTCTTACTTTGTGAGTTACCCTGACACCACTAAAATACACACTGACTAACCATAAATAAATAAATAATAATAAAAAGAGAGCAAGTATTATGTACAGTCAGATTTGTTGTGCAAATGTTGTTGTGCAAATAGTATCAAAATATTATCACACTGAAGTAAGCACAAACTTCAGCAACAGATATAGCTGTACAAAATGAGACAATAATTAGATAAATAAATAAATAATAAAATCAAATCAAATAAAACGAAATGAAATGAAATAAATTAAAATTGAATAAATTAAATAAAAAAATAAAATGAAAAATAAATGAATAATAATTAAAATAAATGAATAAAAATAAACTAAAAATTAAAACTGAAATAGAATGAAATTAAATAAAAACAAAAATAAAATAAAAATTATAATCTAAACAAAATAAAATAAAATAGACACAAGCATGAACACACACAGGGTTTACCTAATTGGTTATAAAGTTGTAAGAGTTACATAAATCTATAGTTTTGGTTAGTATTTTTAAGTTTTATATTATTTTCAGATATGTATTTAGATATGAACTCTTGAAAGTAGAATACATGGGCAATTTCTTTAAGTATTTTGTTTTCTAAATATAAAATTGAGCTGAAATAATTAGCAAGTGATTCATATATAGTCTCATCAGGACTGATGCACGGTGTCTGGTCTGCTGCGGTCTTATTTCAGCGTCGCCTCTGAATGACATCAGACTGTCGCACAGTTGTATAATCAGTCAACATGGCCGCATCCATGAGACTGCTGGTGCGGAGGGTGAGCCGTCTGTCCCATAGAAACGTTACCGTTACCGCCGCTGGAGCCTCGGCTCGGTCAGGATGCTGCTGGGGACCGTCGAGCTGTCGCTGTTTCAGTGAAGCAGCTGAAGACAGAAACACACACTTTGGGTTTGAAACGGTGCCAGAGACTGAGAAGGCGAAGAGAGGTGAGCTGCAGCAGAGCTGCTCTTAGATCCGTCCTACAGCATAACAAACCTCATTTAAATAACTAGCTGTTTAAAAGTCATTTGCTTCTCTGTAAATGTTCTCACATTAAGGGACGGCATTTTAAATGTTTTGGGGGTTGTGTGAATTTGCTGTGTAATTCGGCACATAGTTGAACCATAAAGTGACTCTTGTGTTCAATAAAAGCTGTCATCACTTTGAAGGTGATTGCTTCCGCTCTGCAGTGTGTCTAAGTAGGAATTGGACTAAAATGAGAGGTGTTCGGTGTGTTCTTTATGAACCGAATTTAAAAGCTGCAGGCATTCATTAGTATAACTTTTAAAATCATATTGTTCCCGCAGTGTTGTTGGCACAGGTCAGAGGTGTCATCTTATTTTAGTTGACGGGCGCAGGTGGGCGGGACCAGTTAAACCATTGTGTAATACCCAATAAAAAACAAATACATCCAAATGTTTCCTTTTTTTTAAATCTAGAGAAGTACGTTTTAAAAACGCTCATCCATTTACAAAACAGATGACAAACAGCCTGTGATGTCCTCAAAAGATTAAGTGCAATTTCAACAATATTCACTCATTACATGTGCATTTTTCTACACCTTTCCACTCCCTCCACACTGAACTAAAGTGGAAGCTGCTGAGGAAGCAGGTTTAGTCTTCCTCTGCCTTACAAACCATTTACAAACCAAAAGTTTTTTCAGTGTCTTAGCTGCAGGAGTCCACCAATATTGTCTTAAGATATAAATCTAATGCAGATTCTTTTGAAGTGACCACAGTAAGTGAGCATCGCCTCTCCAGAGAACTGTATTCTGGTCAGGGTGGAAAGACCTGAGAGGCAGCATTTTACAGAAAGAAAGCTACTCACTGTGTAACATGCTCCTGAAATCTGGCACCTCTCAGCCTTCACAAGTGCATCACGCTTAGGTGTGCAGAGTCGTCCACTGGGCTGGATTGGACCCTTTGGCGGGCCGGGCGGTTTGTTTGACACCCCTGGGATAGGTGAACAAAATAAAATTTGACAGACTAATGTTTTACATAATTTTAAATATATCTTTTGTTTATTTGTGTGCATAGATTTATATTTATTGAATGAACAGCATTTTGTTATAGTTATGTACAGACACATTCCTACATCATATTGGCATATTTTAATGATGAAATAATCTCAGACACACAATTAAGGCAAAACTTCTTAAACAGCTGTTTTCAAACTTTTTGTGCCCAACACACACCAAAGAACAAGCCAAAATCTCAAGGCACACCTGTATTTATATGTGTGCACAATAGACTGGATAACGTGTGTTATCTCTCTTATCACGACATAAATGTTTGTTTTTATTTACCAGTATCAAATAACAATTGACAACCAACTGTTACTCATGAAATATTTATTAGCAAAATTATTCAAGAATTCATTTTAAACGTTTTAAATTACATCAAAGCACCAATAACACATCCATTTAAAGGGGGAATAATGTAAGATAAAGTAAGAATATGTGATGTCTTACACACTTATAATTCCATTGCGCGAACAGCGACAAATAGGTTCTCTGTGATATTTTTTTTTTAATTAAATTAAATTAAATTACATTTTTTATTCACATCAAGTTCAAGTTTTTTGTCACTTCAAATGTAAAAACAAAAATAGTTAGAGTGAAATAACCTTTCTCCTGGATCAGACTCCTGAAAGAGGAAACCTAACATCGAATGTACGTTGGTGCATGAAACCCTGATGCCATAGAATATCTGAGTGTCTTGAAATAAAGTGCAGCAGAATAAAGTCATAAAATACATCCAAACAGCTTCCAGTGAGGAATCTGGTCTGTCTGTCTCTCTGCTTTTCAGTGTATAAGGTGTTTGAGAATGTGGCGCAGAAGTATGACACTATGAACGATGCCATGAGTCTGGGGATTCATCGACTGTGGAAGGACACGCTGCTGCACGTCATGCACCCGCAGCCCGGGGCGCAGCTTCTGGATGTGGCTGGCGGAACAGGTAAAGCAGTTTGTGTGAATCTCTGCAGAACATCAAACTTAAACCCCAGACTGGTGTCACACTTCTGTTTTGTCTGTCAGGTGACATTGCCTTCCGTTTCCTGGAGTACGTTCGCTCTCAGCAAGAGCGGCAGAGGCGACGAGCGGCGCGGTCCATGCAGACGCCATCATGGCAGGACATATCCAACAACTACTCCACAGAGGACGAGGAGGGGCCTCAGGAATCCAGGGCTGTGGTCTGTGACATCAACAAGGAGATGCTGAGAGTGGGCAAGCAGAAAGCTGAAAGCATGGGCGTCAGTGCTGGTGAGCTGTTACTGCAAGACATCTGATCGCCGCATGTGAGACTGCGAGGTTTTAGAGAGCATGTTTACGTGTTCACAGATCAGGTTTTTGGGATATCCTGTTCATGTTACTGTACATGTAAATATCCTACAGTTACAGGAGCCTGGAGTAAACCTCATCTTAGCTTTGAGAGAGCTGGATATTTTGATTGAGTTGTAGCATGTAAACATTGTATCCAGGTTTCTGATCACTGTTTGAAAAGCTGGGCATCAAACCTCAACATTTGTCTTAAAGGAGAAGTCCAGTATTTTGCACTTTGAGCCTCATTCCTGGTTGTTTATGATGAAATAGAGTGGTTAAGACCAAAATCTTGACGATTGCTCCTTCCCTCAGAATTTGAGAGAATTTGTCTTTCCCCTGCCTGGCTTAACAATGCTGTCTATGGCCATGTGTAAATCTGTCCTAAAACCACCTTAAACGTTGGTTTTCAAAGCCATGAAACTCACCCAGTGGTCAGTGGTGTTCCTTGATGTTCCCACATAAAAATCGTAGCAAACTGTGGTTTCCCTGATGATTTATTTGACATTTTGTCCATGCATTGATTTCCTATAGGAAACCCCATTGTCCGTTGGTAGTAATCCGCCACTGGAAAAGGAAAGGGGGTTGTTTACGACAAGGTTGTAGTCATTGTTGTCTTTTAGCTCAGCGAAAGTGCCGGTTTGACAGTCGTTGAGTCCTGCAGTCGCTGACCACACAAAACTTGCCCATTATTACTGGCTTGTAAACAACCTTCGCAGTACAATGCCTTTGAACACAACACCAGCCTTCTTCTTCTGCTTCTTTCTGTGTCCCATTACATTGCAATGGTTTCCTGCCGGTTGGTGACACTCACGTAAAGGAGCATTATCGCCATCAAGTGGGCTGGAGTGTTTAACAAACGAGGGTCAAACTAATGATCAGGCTGAGGTTTACACACTTTTAAGGTGGTTTTAGGACAGATTTACACATGGCCATAGACAGCATTGTTAAGCCAAATTCTCTCAAATTGTCAGAGAAGGAGCAATCATCAAGATTTTGGTCTTAACCACTCTATTTCATCATAAACAACCAGGAATGGAGCTCAAAGTGCAAAATACTGGACTTCTCCTTTAACAGATGAACATGTGTATTAAATGCTGTCCAGTGTCGTAAACTGGCATTAATATTTTGGTCTTGTTTACTTATTATTTGATTAGATATGTTCAGATTTAAATCATAAATCCTGCTAATGTTAGACTGTATGTTATTTGGGGGGGTAAGGTCCTCATCAGCATCAAATTTTAGGACCGACTGACCCATGTTCAACTGCTGTTCACATGGAATTCTTCTCCACTTCAACCCTCAAAGTTCTCCTTCGAATATTTGCTACTACCACCAAGAGAAAAACAATCAAGAAAACAATCATTTGTTAAGGCACTGAGATAACCTCTGCATGGACAACAGACAGTGATGAAAAACTACTTAATGATCAGAGATATCAGGTTACTGTACAGTAACAGGGGCGGCTGTGGCTGAGACGTAGAGTGGGTTGTCCACCAATGGGAAGACTGCTGGTTCCATCCCGGGCTCCTCCAGTCCACATGTCGAAGCATCCTTGGGCAAGATAATAAACCCCCAATGCTCCTGGCTGTTCCATCGCTGCGTGAGATTGTGTAAATGGATACTGAGTAGCAGGTGGCACCATGTACGGTAGCTCCAGCTACCAGTGTGTGACTGTGTGAGTGAATGGGTGAATGTGACATGTAGCTTAAAAGTGCTTTGAGTGGTTGAAAAACTAGAAAAGAACCAAACAAGTGCAGTCCATTCACCATTTAAGATATATTCCATGTAATTGTTTCTATCAACTGTGATCAAAGGCAGGAATAAGGTTCCACGGTGTAAGTGCATGTAAATGTATTCAGTGAAGCTCAGAGTGAAGCTGTGGAGTCGTCTCTGAGAACTCTACAGCTGTGACTGGCTGTCAACACTCTCAGATAATTTTATGCATGAAATATAAAGTAAATATGTGCAGACATTCAGTTCCAAACATTCACATCCTGAGTGGAGCACACAGACCACTTTCATTATCAGTGTGTGAGACTTCTGTGCAACCACCTGAACAGAGTGCAGATTAATTGTTTCAGAAATATGAAACAGAGCTGCTGGTGTAAAAATGTTACAAGTTTATAAACTGCAGCTACAGGTGCATCAGTACTGCAATCAAAACACAGCACGTTGAATCTCAGTAGAGAGCAAAGTTAAAATGAAGACAGTACGACAGTTATTGACCTTGAGTGTCTGTGCTGATGTGTCTTTGTGTGTTGATATGCATCAGGTCTGTCGTGGGTGGTGGGGGACGCAGAGGAGCTGCCCTTTGAAGATGACCAGTTTGACATTTATACCATCGCCTTTGGCATTCGGAACGTCACCCATATAGATCAGGTAACTGACTCGAACATTACTACAGCCTTTCTCTAATGCACAGATGAATTAATAGAGTGCTGGTGCTACAGCTCTGAGCTTTGTGATATCAATCAGTAGAACATATGTTGATCCACGTGCTTTTAATTCTGTTTCCAGAAGTTGTTCTAAGTTACACTTTATGTTGCACATAAAACTGCTGACAGTGTACCCCCATATTAAAAATACAGATTTTTCCTCTCACCTGTAGAGCTGTTTATCAGTCTAGATTGTTTTGGTGTGAGATGCAGAGTGTTGGAGATATCAGCTGTAGAGATGTCTGCCTTTTCTCCAATGTAATGGAACTAGATGGCACTCAGCTTGAGGTGCTCAAAGCACCCAAAAAATACGTTGGAAAAACTCAACATCAATGTCTCTTTCCAGAAATCATGACCCTTTACTCAAGATAATCCACAGACCTTGTTCAGGGCAGTTTCATGTAGGAACTGTTTTCTTTCTACTAAATTACATCCACATCCTGAGCTGTAACATTAGCTAGCTCAGTGGTGCTAGCTGAGTTAGCAGGGGATACACGCTTTTTTGTGCATGGTGATACAAATTTGGCAGGTGTAGTTTGGAAGAAGGAAAATAGTTCCTACATGAAACTGCTCACAACAAGGTCTGTGGATTATCTTGAGTACCTGGGTCATGATTTCTGGAAAGAGACATTGCTGTTTTTTCATTTGTACTTTTTTGGTACTTTGAGCACCACAAGCTGAGTGCCATCTAGTCCCATTATATTCAAGAGAAGGCAGACTTCTCTACGACCAATCTCTCCAACACTCGGCAACTCAAACCAAAACAATCTAGACTGATAAACTACGGGTGAGAAGCAAAAAATATGTATTTTTATTTTGGGGTGAACTGTCCCTTTAAGGTTACAGTTCCATTACTCACAAAGAGGACTCACAGTTAAACTTATTTTTGCAAACTGCTAAATGTATTCACATCTACAGCAGATCATTACTTTAATTATTTATTCAATGGTTCATGCATTTTTCCAACATCCAGTGATACTTAATTTACAGTGACATTAAATATGAAAACGTAGCAAATGCTTACATTTAAGAAGCTGTAAGCAACATATTTTGCTTTTTAAATGACTTAAGTGCTGAATTGATAATAAAAAGTGATGCAAACACATTTAATGTTGTTTGGTGAATCATGTCAGTGTGAATTCTTTTTTCCTTTCTAGGCACTGCAGGAGGCTCTGCGGGTCCTGAAGCCTGGTGGCAGGTTCATGTGTTTAGAGTTCAGCAAAGTGACCAATCCTCTATTGGCAAGGTGAGGAGGAGTGTTCGCTCATGATGGATGACTCGGTGTGAATATGAATCAACCCTGTGAATCTCAGAAGGTCTCTGTGGATTTATTACTGCAGTCACAAATCTGACAGCACAATTTTACTGCTGCAGCTTGTCTTTGCTGCTGGAGGCTGTTGTGTGCTCATGGACAAACTGCACAAAGCTGCTGCAGAAATTCATAAAAAACTGTTTTCAGGCTCACCGTGTTCTGGAAAAAGTGATTGTTATTTTCAAATGGAGATCTTGCTAAATTGAGACAATTCCCACAAATGCTCAGGTTGAAGATAAATGTTCAAATATGTTTATTCATATATATTTTTGTTATCTGAATGAACTCAACAAGTTTTTGCTTTGTAAGGTTTAGACGAACACTGCCCCCTTCTGGTTTTGTGCTGCAAAGCACTTCAGCAGATTGCCTGTTCAAATGACTACAGAGCATGGTGGATCAACCTTGTGATGGAGGGCCAATAGTTGTGGAGGATGTACCTCCAGCCAAAGACTCCACCCTCTGATGAGTACAGCTTCAAGTGGAAGGAAGGATTAATTAGTGAAATCACCTTTTGAGATGATCCAGAATTAAATCCTGCAGACTGTTGTTGCTCCATGGCTCCCAGTTATCTACCTCTGCTGTAAAGGCTTGATGAGGCTGAGTCTTTGCGGGGATTGTCAAAAAATTCAACATATTAATAGATAAAAAAATACTGTGTGTAAAGGGTCAGTCATTTCCAACTCTTTTAATTGCTCTTTTAGTTTGACTTGATGAAAAAGAAGCACAAAGAAAATATGTGCCGTGTTACTCTTTGTAAATAAAACGTTCTTGTATGAGGACACATTACAAACAAAGACTACAAACAAAACAAATCTGTGTATGAAAGATTTCGGGAAAATTAGTGGATTGGCTGCAGGTTTAAGCTCTGTCTGATGAAGCTTTTGGCTTCTTTGGTAACTTGCATCCTGTTCCATTTTTCAGGCTTTATGACGCATACAGTTTTCAGATGATCCCAGTTTTGGGGGAGGTGATTGCTGGAGACTGGAAGTCCTACCAGTATCTAGTAGAAAGCATCCGCAAGTTCCCAGACCAGGTGAGGAAAATTGATTTCTTTTACTTTTGTCTCACCGTTTCTCAATTCTGATGAGATTAACCTCAAATTAGAGCTATTTAAAATGATGTTTTATTCCCATTTAGATACTACAAATCTTTCTCAGGGTATATGCACTAAGTGAAATTTAACACCTATTAATACCAGATAAGATAAGATAAAGATGTCTTATCTTATCTCTATCTTTTATCTAAAAAATCATTGTATAATAAGTCATCAAAAGCCATGAAAAATGTTATTGTATAGAATGTCGTTAAAAAACATGAAAAAAGTCAAAGTATATTGTTGAAAAACATGAGGAAACATCATAGTATAGTATGTTGTTGAAAATCATGAAAAAATGTCATAGTACAACATCGTTGAAAATAATAAAAAAACCATAGTATAGCATAGGTCAAAAAATCATGAAAAAAAGTCATAGTATAGCATGTCGTCAAAAAATCATGAAAAAAAGTCATAGTATAGCATGTCGTCAAAAATAATGAAAAAACGTCATAGTGTAGTATGTTGTCAAAAATCATGAAAAAATGTCATAGTGTAGTATGTCTTCAAAAATCATGAAAAAATGTCATAGTATAGTATGTCGTCAAAAATCATGAAAAAACGTCATAGTATAGCATGTCGTCAAAAATAATGAAAAAACGTCATAGTGTAGTATGTTGTCAAAAATCATGAAAAAATGTCATAGTGTAGTATGTCTTCAAAAATCATGAAAAAATGTCATAGTATAGTATGTCGTCAAAAATCATGAAAAAACGTCATAGTATAGCATGTCATCAAAAATCATGAAAAAACATCATAGTATAGTATGTCGTCAAAAATCATGAAAAAACATCATAGTATAGTATGTTGTCAAAAATCATGAAAAAATGTCATATTATTTTATGAAATCAAATCATGAAAAAAACATCATAGTATAGCATGTCATCAAAAATCATGGAAAAACGTCATAGTATAGCATGTCGTCCAAAATCATGGAAAAACATCATAGTATAGCATGTCGTTCAAAATCATGGAAAAACGTCATAGTATAGTATGTCGTCAAAAAAAAAACGTCATAGTATAGCATGTCGTCCAGAATCATGAAAAATGTCATAGTATAGTATGTCGTCCAAAATCATGAAAAACGTCAAAGTATAGTATGTTGTTCAAAATCATGGAAAAACGTCATAGTATAGTATGTCGTCAAAAAAAAACTTCATAATATAGTATGTCGTTCAAAATCATGGAAAAACGTCATAGTATAGCATGTCGTCCAAAATCATGAAAAATGTCATAGTATAGTATGTCGTCCAAAATCATGAAAAACGTCAAAGTATAGTATGTTGTTCAAAATCATGGAAAAACGTCATAGTATAGTATGTCGTCAAAAATCATGAAAAAACATCATAGTATAGTATGTCGTCCAAAATCATGGAAAAACGTCATAGTATAGTATGTCGTCCAAAATCATGAAAAAACGTCATAGTATAGTATGTCGTTCAAAATCGTGAAAAAACGTCACAGTATAGTATGTCGTCAGACATCATGAAAAAACGTCATAGTATAGTATGTCGTCCAAAATCATGGAAAAACATCATAGTATACCATGTCGTTCAAAATCGTGAAAAAATGTCATAATATAGTACGTCGTCAAAAATCATGAAAAAACATCATAGTATAGTATGTCGTCCAAAATCATGGAAAACCGTCATATTATAGTATGTCGTTCAAAATCATGAAAGAACGTCATAGTATAGCATGTCATCCAAAATCATGAAAAAACGTCATAGTATAGTATGTCGTTCAAAATCATGACAAAACGTCATAGTCTAGTATGTCGTCAGACATCATGAAAAAACGTCATAGTATAGTATGTCGTCCAAAATCATGGAAAAACGTCCAAGTATAGTATGTCGTCAAAAAAAACGTCATAGTATAGTATGTCGTTAAAAATCATGAAAAAACGTCATAATATAGTATGTCGTCCAAAATCATGGAAAAACGTCATAGTATAGTATGTCGTCAAAAAAAAACGTCATAGTATAGTATGTCGTCCAAAATCATGTAAAAACGTCATAATATAGTATGTCGTCCAAAATCATGGAAAAACGTCATAGTATAGTATGTCGTCAAAAAAAAACGTCATAGTATAGTATGTCGTCCAAAATCATGTAAAAACGTCATAATATAGTATGTCGTCCAAAATCATGGAAAAACGTCATAGTATAGCATGTCGTTCAAAATCATGGAAAAACGTCATAGTATAGTATGTCGTCAAAAAAAAACGTCATAGTATAGTATGTCGTTCAAAATCATGGAAAAACGTCATAGTATAGCATGTCGTCCAAAATCATGGAAAAACGTCATAGTATAGTATGTTGTTCAAAATCATGAAAAAATATCAGCGTATAGTTCGTCGTCAAAAATCATGAAAAAACGTCATAGTATAGTATGTCGTTCAAAATCATGAAAAAACGTCATGGTATAGTACGTCGTCAAAAATCATGAAAAAACGTCATAGTATAGTATGTCGTTAAAAATCATGAAAAAACGTCATAGTATAGCATGTCGTCCAAAATCATGAAAAAACGTCATAGTAAAGTATGTTGTTCAAAATCATGAGAAAATGTCATAGAGTATGTCGTCAGACATCATGAAAAAACGTCATAGTATAGTATGTCGTTCAAAATCATGAAAAAACGTCATAGTATAGTATGTCGTTCAAAATCATGGAAAAACGTCATAGTATAACATGTCGTCCAAAATCATGGAAAAACGTCATAGTATAGTATGTCGTCAAAAAAAAACGTCATAGTATAGTATGTCGTTCAAAATCATGGAAAAACGTCATAGTATAGCATGTCGTCCAAAATCATGGAAAAACGTCATAGTATAGCATGTCGTTCAAAATCATGGAAAAACGTCATAGTATAGTATGTCGTCAAAAAAAAACGTCATAGTATAGTATGTCGTTAAAAATCATGAAAAAACTTCATAGTATAGTATGTTGTTCAAAATCATGAGATAATGTCATAGTATAGTATGTCGTCAGACATCATGAAAAAACGTCATAGTATAGTATGTCGTTCAAAATCATGAAAAAACGTCATAGTATAGCATGTCGTTCAAAATCATGAAAAAACGTCATAATATAGTATGTCGTTCAAAATCATGGAAAAACGTCATAGTATAGCATGTCGTCCAAAATCATGAAAAATGTCATAGTATAGTATGTCGTCCAAAATCATGAAAAACGTCAAAGTATAGTATGTTGTTCAAAATCATGGAAAAACGTCATAGTATAGTATGTCGTCAAAAATCATGAAAAAACATCATAGTATAGTATGTCGTCCAAAATCATGGAAAAACGTCATAGTATAGTATGTCGTCAAAAATCATGAAAAAATGTCATAGTATAGTATGTCGTTCAAAATCGTGAAAAAACGTCACAGTATAGTATGTCGTCAGACATCATGAAAAAACGTCATAGTATAGTATGTCGTCCAAAATCATGGAAAAACATCATAGTATACCATGTCGTTCAAAATCGTGAAAAAATGTCATAATATAGTACGTCGTCAAAAATCATGAAAAAACATCATAGTATAGTATGTCGTCCAAAATCATGGAAAACCGTCATATTATAGTATGTCGTTCAAAATCATGAAAGAACGTCATAGTATAGCATGTCATCCAAAATCATGAAAAAACGTCATAGTATAGTATGTCGTTCAAAATCATGACAAAACGTCATAGTCTAGTATGTCGTCAGACATCATGAAAAAACGTCATAGTATAGTATGTCGTCCAAAATCATGGAAAAACGTCCAAGTATAGTATGTCGTCAAAAAAAACGTCATAGTATAGTATGTCGTTAAAAATCATGAAAAAACGTCATAATATAGTATGTCGTCCAAAATCATGGAAAAACGTCATAGTATAGTATGTCGTCAAAAAAAAACGTCATAGTATAGTATGTCGTCCAAAATCATGTAAAAACGTCATAATATAGTATGTCGTCCAAAATCATGGAAAAACGTCATAGTATAGTATGTCGTCAAAAAAAAACGTCATAGTATAGTATGTCGTCCAAAATCATGTAAAAACGTCATAATATAGTATGTCGTCCAAAATCATGGAAAAACGTCATAGTATAGCATGTCGTTCAAAATCATGGAAAAACGTCATAGTATAGTATGTCGTCAAAAAAAAACGTCATAGTATAGTATGTCGTTCAAAATCATGGAAAAACGTCATAGTATAGCATGTCGTCCAAAATCATGGAAAAACGTCATAGTATAGTATGTTGTTCAAAATCATGAAAAAATATCAGCGTATAGTTCGTCGTCAAAAATCATGAAAAAACGTCATAGTATAGTATGTCGTTCAAAATCATGAAAAAACGTCATGGTATAGTACGTCGTCAAAAATCATGAAAAAACGTCATAGTATAGTATGTCGTTAAAAATCATGAAAAAACGTCATAGTATAGCATGTCGTCCAAAATCATGAAAAAACGTCATAGTAAAGTATGTTGTTCAAAATCATGAGAAAATGTCATAGAGTATGTCGTCAGACATCATGAAAAAACGTCATAGTATAGTATGTCGTTCAAAATCATGAAAAAACGTCATAGTATAGTATGTCGTTCAAAATCATGGAAAAACGTCATAGTATAACATGTCGTCCAAAATCATGGAAAAACGTCATAGTATAGTATGTCGTCAAAAAAAAACGTCATAGTATAGTATGTCGTTCAAAATCATGGAAAAACGTCATAGTATAGCATGTCGTCCAAAATCATGGAAAAACGTCATAGTATAGCATGTCGTTCAAAATCATGGAAAAACGTCATAGTATAGTATGTCGTCAAAAAAAAACGTCATAGTATAGTATGTCGTTAAAAATCATGAAAAAACTTCATAGTATAGTATGTTGTTCAAAATCATGAGATAATGTCATAGTATAGTATGTCGTCAGACATCATGAAAAAACGTCATAGTATAGTATGTCGTTCAAAATCATGAAAAAACGTCATAGTATAGCATGTCGTTCAAAATCATGAAAAAACGTCATAGTATAGTATGTCGTCCAAAATCATGGAAAAACGTCATAGTATAGTATGTCGTCAAAAAAAAACGTCATAGTATAGTATGTCGTTCAAAATCATGGAAAAACGTCATAGTATAGTATGTCGTCAAAAAAAAACGTCATAGTATAGTATGTCGTTCAAAATCATGGAAAAACGTCATAGTATAACATGTCGTTCAAAATCATGAAAAAACGTCATGGTATAGTACGTCGTCAAAAATCATGAAAAAACGTCATAGTATAGTATGTCGTTAAAAATCATGAAAAAACGTCATAGTATAGCATGTCGTCCAAAATCATGAAAAAACGTCATAGTAAAGTATGTTGTTCAAAATCATGAGAAAATGTCATAGAGTATGTCGTCAGACATCATGAAAAAACGTCATAGTATAGTATGTCGTTCAAAATCATGAAAAAACGTCATAGTATAGTATGTCGTTCAAAATCATGGAAAAACGTCATAGTATAACATGTCGTCCAAAATCATGGAAAAACGTCATAGTATAGTATGTCGTCAAAAAAAAACGTCATAGTATAGTATGTCGTTCAAAATCATGGAAAAACGTCATAGTATAGCATGTCGTCCAAAATCATGGAAAAACATCATAGTATAGCATGTCGTTCAAAATCATGGAAAAACGTCATAGTATAGTATGTCGTCAAAAAAAAAACGTCATAGTATAGTATGTCGTTAAAAATCATGAAAAAACTTCATAGTATAGTATGTTGTTCAAAATCATGAGATAATGTCATAGTATAGTATGTCGTCAGACATCATGAAAAAACGTCATAGTATAGTATGTCGTTCAAAATCATGAAAAAACGTCATAGTATAGTATGTCGTTCAAAATCATGAAAAAACGTCATAGTATAGTATGTCGTCCAAAATCATGGAAAAACGTCATAGTATAGTATGTCGTCAAAAAAAAACGTCATAGTATAGTATGTCGTTCAAAATCATGGAAAAACGTCATAGTATAGTATGTCGTCAAAAAAAAACGTCATAGTATAGTATGTCGTTCAAAATCATGGAAAAACGTCATAGTATAACATGTCGTTCAAAATCATGGAAAAACGTCATAGTATAGCATGTCGTTCAAAATCATGGAAAAACGTCATAGTATAGTATGTCGTCAAAAAAAAACGTCATAGTATAGTATGTCGTTCAAAATCATGGAAAAACGTCATAGTATAGTATGTCGTCAAAAAAAAAGTCATAGTATAGTATGTCGCTCAAAATCATGGAAAAACGTCATAGTATAGCATGTCGTCCAAAATCATGAAAAAACGTCATAGTATAGTATGTCGTCCAAAATCATGAAAAAACGTCATAGTATAGTATGTTGTTCAAAATCATGAAAGACCGTCATAGTATAGCATGTCGTCCAAAATCATGGAAAAACGTCATAGTATAGCATGTCGTCCAAAATCATGGAAAAACTTCATAGTATAGTATGTCGTCAAAAAAAAACGTCATAGTATAGTATGTCGTTCAAAATCATGGAAAAACGTCGTAGTATAGCATGTCGTCCAAAATCATGGAAAAACGTCATAGTATAGCATGTCGTTCAAAATCATGAAAGAACGTCATAGTATAGCATGTCGTCCAAAATCATGGAAAAACGTCATAGTATAGTATGTCGTCCAAAATCATGAAAAAACGTCATAGTATAGTATGTTGTTCAAAATCATGAAAAAACGTCATAGTATAGTATGTTGTTCAAAATCATGAAAAAATGTCATAGTCTAGTATGTCGTCAGACATCATGAAAAAACGTCATAGTATAGTATGTCGTCCAAAATCATGGAAAAACGTCATAGTATAGTATGTCGTTAAAAATCATGAAAAAACGTCATAGTATAGCATGTCGTCCAAAATCATGAAAAAACGTCATAGTAAAGTATGTTGTTCAAAATCATGAGAAAATGTCATAGAGTATGTCGTCAGACATCATGAAAAAACGTCATAGTATAGTATGTCGTTCAAAATCATGAAAAAACGTCATAGTATAGTATGTCGTTCAAAATCATGGAAAAACGTCATAGTATAACATGTCGTCCAAAATCATGGAAAAACGTCATAGTATAGTATGTCGTCAAAAAAAAACGTCATAGTATAGTATGTCGTTCAAAATCATGGAAAAACGTCATAGTATAGCATGTCGTCCAAAATCATGGAAAAACGTCATAGTATAGCATGTCGTTCAAAATCATGGAAAAACGTCATAGTATAGTATGTCGTCAAAAAAAAACGTCATAGTATAGTATGTCGTTAAAAATCATGAAAAAACTTCATAGTATAGTATGTTGTTCAAAATCATGAGATAATGTCATAGTATAGTATGTCGTCAGACATCATGAAAAAACGTCATAGTATAGTATGTCGTTCAAAATCATGAAAAAACGTCATAGTATAGCATGTCGTTCAAAATCATGAAAAAACGTCATAGTATAGTATGTCGTCCAAAATCATGGAAAAACGTCATAGTATAGTATGTCGTCAAAAAAAAACGTCATAGTATAGTATGTCGTTCAAAATCATGGAAAAACGTCATAGTATAGTATGTCGTCAAAAAAAAACGTCATAGTATAGTATGTCGTTCAAAATCATGGAAAAACGTCATAGTATAACATGTCGTTCAAAATCATGAAAAAACGTCATGGTATAGTACGTCGTCAAAAATCATGAAAAAACGTCATAGTATAGTATGTCGTTAAAAATCATGAAAAAACGTCATAGTATAGCATGTCGTCCAAAATCATGAAAAAACGTCATAGTAAAGTATGTTGTTCAAAATCATGAGAAAATGTCATAGAGTATGTCGTCAGACATCATGAAAAAACGTCATAGTATAGTATGTCGTTCAAAATCATGAAAAAACGTCATAGTATAGTATGTCGTTCAAAATCATGGAAAAACGTCATAGTATAACATGTCGTCCAAAATCATGGAAAAACGTCATAGTATAGTATGTCGTCAAAAAAAAACGTCATAGTATAGTATGTCGTTCAAAATCATGGAAAAACGTCATAGTATAGCATGTCGTCCAAAATCATGGAAAAACATCATAGTATAGCATGTCGTTCAAAATCATGGAAAAACGTCATAGTATAGTATGTCGTCAAAAAAAAACGTCATAGTATAGTATGTCGTTAAAAATCATGAAAAAACTTCATAGTATAGTATGTTGTTCAAAATCATGAGATAATGTCATAGTATAGTATGTCGTCAGACATCATGAAAAAACGTCATAGTATAGTATGTCGTTCAAAATCATGAAAAAACGTCATAGTATAGTATGTCGTTCAAAATCATGAAAAAACGTCATAGTATAGTATGTCGTCCAAAATCATGGAAAAACGTCATAGTATAGTATGTCGTCAAAAAAAAACGTCATAGTATAGTATGTCGTTCAAAATCATGGAAAAACGTCATAGTATAGTATGTCGTCAAAAAAAAACGTCATAGTATAGTATGTCGTTCAAAATCATGGAAAAACGTCATAGTATAGTATGTCGTTCAAAATCATGGAAAAACGTCATAGTATAGCATGTCGTTCAAAATCATGGAAAAACGTCATAGTATAGTATGTCGTCAAAAAAAAACGTCATAGTATAGTATGTCGTTCAAAATCATGGAAAAACGTCATAGTATAGTATGTCGTCAAAAAAAAAGTCATAGTATAGTATGTCGCTCAAAATCATGGAAAAACGTCATAGTATAGCATGTCGTCCAAAATCATGAAAAAACGTCATAGTATAGTATGTCGTCCAAAATCATGAAAAAACGTCATAGTATAGTATGTTGTTCAAAATCATGAAAGACCGTCATAGTATAGCATGTCGTCCAAAATCATGGAAAAACGTCATAGTATAGCATGTCGTCCAAAATCATGGAAAAACTTCATAGTATAGTATGTCGTCAAAAAAAAAGTCATAGTATAGTATGTCGTTCAAAATCATGGAAAAACGTCGTAGTATAGCATGTCGTCCAAAATCATGGAAAAACGTCATAGTATAGCATGTCGTTCAAAATCATGAAAGAACGTCATAGTATAGCATGTCGTCCAAAATCATGGAAAAACGTCATAGTATAGTATGTCGTCCAAAATCATGAAAAAACGTCATAGTATAGTATGTTGTTCAAAATCATGAAAAAACGTCATAGTATAGTATGTTGTTCAAAATCATGAAAAAATGTCATAGTATAGTATGTTGTTCAAAATCATGAAAAAATGTCATAGTATAGTATGTCGTCCACAATCATGAAAGAACGTCATAGTATAGTATGTCGTCAAAAATCATGAAAAAACGTCACAGTATAGTATGTCGTTCAAAATCATGGAAAAACGTCATAGTATAGTATGTTGTCAAAAAAAAACGTCATAGTATAATATGTCGTTCAAAATCATGGAAAAACGTCATAGTATAGCATGTCGTCCAAAATCATGGAAAAACGTCATAGTATAGCATGTCGTCCAAAATCATGGAAAAACGTCATAGTATAGCTTGTCGTTCAAAATCATGAAAGAACGTCATAGTATAGTATGTTGTTCAAAATCATGAAAAAATGTCATAGTATAGTACGTCGTCCAAAATCATGGAAAAACGTCATAGTATAGTATGTCGTCCAAAATCATGGAAAAACGTCATAGTATAGCATGTCGTCCAAAATCATGGAAAAACGTCATAGTATAGTATGTCGTCCAAAATCATGAAAAAACGTCATAGTATAGTATGTTGTTCAAAATCATGAAAAAATGTCATAGTATAGTACGTCGTCCACAATCATGAAAGAACGTCATAGTATAGTATGTCGTCAAAAATCATGAAAAAACGTCATAGTATAGTATGTCTACAAAAAAAACGTCATAGTATAGTATGTCGCTCAAAATCATGGAAAAACGTCATAGTATAGTATGTTGTTCAAAATCATGAAAAAATGTCATAGTATAGTACGTCGTCCACAATCATGAAAGAACGTCATAGTATAGTATGTCGTCAAAAATCATGAAAAAACGTCATAGTATAGTATGTCTACAAAAAAAACGTCATAGTATAGTATGTCGCTCAAAATCATGGAAAAACGTCATAGTATAGCATGTCGTCCAAAATCATGAAAAAACGTCATAGTATAGTATGTCGTCAAAAAAAAACGTCATAGTATGTCGTTCAAAATCATGGAAAAACGTCGTAGTATAGCATGTCGTCCAAAATCATGGAAAAACGTCATAGTATAGCATGTCGTCCAAAATCATGGAAAAACGTCATAGTATAGCATGTCGTTCAAAATCATGAAAGAACGTCATAGTATAGCATGTCGTCCAAAATCATGGAAAAACGTCATAGTATAGTATGTCGTCCAAAATCATGAAAAAACGTCATAGTATAGTATGTTGTTCAAAATCATGAAAAAACGTCATAGTATAGTATGTTGTTCAAAATCATGAAAAAATGTCATAGTATAGTATGTCGTCCAAAATCATGAAAAAACGTCATAGTATAGTATGTTGTTCAAAATCATGAAAAAATGTCATAGTATAGTACGTCGTCCACAATCATGAAAGAACGTCATAGTATAGTATGTCGTTAAAAATCATGAAAAAACGTCATAGTATAGTATGTCTACAAAAAAAACGTCATAGTATAGTATGTCGCTCAAAATCATGGAAAAACGTCATAGTATAGCATGTCGTCCAAAATCATGAAAAAACGTCATAGTATAGTATGTCGTCAAAAAAAACCATCATAGTATAGTATGTCGTAAAAAATCATGAAAAAACGTCATAGTATAGTATGTTGTTCAAAATCATGAAAAAACGTCATAGTATAGCATGTCGTCAAAAATCATGAAAAAACGTCATAGTATAGTATGTCGTTCAAATTCGTGAGAAAACGTCATAGTATAGTATGTCGTCAAAAATCATGAAAAAACGTCATAGTATAGTATGTCGTTCAAAATCATGGAAAAACGTCATAGTATAGTATGTCGTCAAAAAAAAACGACATAGTATAGTATGTCGTTCAAAATCATGGAAAAACGTCATAGTATAGCATGTCGTTCAAAATCATGGAAAAACGTTATAGTATAGCATGTCGTCCAAAATCATGGAAAAACGTCATAGTATAGCATGTCGTTCAAAATCATGGAAAAACGTTATAGTATAGCATGTCGTCCAAAATCATGGAAAAACGTCATAGTATAGTATGTTGTTCAAAATCATGAAAAAACGTCATAGTATAGTATGTCGTTAAAAGTCATGAAAAAACGTCATAGTATAGTACGTCGTCAAAAATCATGAAAAAGTGTCATAGTATAGTATGTTGTTCAAAATCATGAAAAAACGTCATAGTATAGTATGTCATCAAAACTCATCAAAAATGTCATAGTATAGCATGTCGTCCAAAATCATGAAAAAACGTCATAGTATAGTATGTCGTCAGACATCATGAAAAAACGTCAAAGTATAGTATGTCGTTAAAAATCATGAAAAAACGTCATAGTATAGTACGTCGTCAAAAATCATGAAAAAGTGTCATAGTATAGTATGTTGTTCAAAATCATGAAAAAACGTCATAGTATAGTATGTCATCAAAACTCATCAAAAACGTCATAGTATAGCATGTCGTCCAAAATCATGAAAAAACGTCATAGTATAGTATGTCGTTCAAAATCGTGAAAAAACGTCATAGTATAGTATGTCGTCCAAAATCATGGAAAAACGTCATAGTATAGTATGTCGTCAAAAAAAAACGTCATAGTATAGTATGTCGTTCAAAATCATGGAAAAACGTCATAGTATAACATGTCGTTCAAAATCATGGAAAAACGTCATAGTATAGCATGTCGTTCAAAATCATGGAAAAACGTCATAGTATAGTATGTCGTCAAAAAAAAAAACGTCATAGTGTAGTATGTCGTTCAAAATCATGGAAAAACGTAATAGTATAACATGTCGTTCAAAATCATGGAAAAACGTCATAGTATAGTATGTCGTCAAAAAAAAACGTCATAGTATAGTATGTCGTTCAAAATCATGGAAAAACGTCATAGTATAGTATGTCGTCAAAAAAAAACGTCATAGTATAGTATGTCGTCCAAAATCATGAAAAAACGTCATAGTATAGTATGTCGTTCAAAATCATGAAAAAACGTCATAGTATAGTATGTCGTTCAAAATCATGAAAAAACGTCATAGTATAGTATGTCGTTCAAAATCATGAAAAAACGTCATAGTATAGTATGTCGTCCAAAATCATGAAAAAACGTCATAGTATAGTATGTCGTTCAAAATCATGAAAAAACGTCATAGTATAGTATGTCGTTCAAAATCATGAAAAAACGTCATAGTATAGTATGTCGTTCAAAATCATGACAAAACGTCATAGTATAGTATGTCATCCAAAATCATGGAAAAACGTCAAAGTATAGTATGTCGTCCAAAAAAACCGTCATAGTATAGTATGTCATCCAAAATCATGAAAAAACGTCATAGTATAGTATGTTGTTCAAAATCATGAAAAAACGTCATAGTATAGTATGTTGTTCAAAATCATGAAAAAACGTCATAGTATAGTATGTCGTTAAAAATCATGAAAAAACGTCATAGTATAGTACGTCGTCAAAAATCATGAAAAAGTGTCATAGTATAGTATGTTGTTCAAAATCATGAAAAAACGTCATAGTATAGTATGTCATCAAAACTCATCAAAAATGTCATAGTATAGCATGTCGTCCAAAATCATGAAAAAACGTCATAGTATAGTATGTTGTTCAAAATCATGAAAAAACGTCATAGTATAGTATGTCGTCAGACATCATGAAAAAACGTCATAGTATAGTATGTCGTTCAAAATCGTGAAAAAACGTCATAGTATAGTATGTCGTCCAAAATCATGGAAAAACGTCATAGTATAGTATGTCGTCAAAAAAAAACGTCATAGTATAGTATGTCGTTCAAAATAATGGAAAAACGTCATAGTATAACATGTCGTTCAAAATCATGGAAAAACGTCATAGTATAGCATGTCGTTCAAAATCATGGAAAAACGTCATAGTATAGTATGTCGTCAAAAAAAAAAACGTCATAGTGTAGTATGTCGTTCAAAATCATGGAAAAACGTCATAGTATAACATGTCGTTCAAAATCATGGAAAAACTTCATAGTATAGTATGTCGTCAAAAAAAAACGTCATAGTATAGCATGTCGTTCAAAATCATGGAAAAACGTCGTAGTATAGCATGTCGTCCAAAATCATGGAAAAACGTCATAGTATAGCATGTCGTCCAAAATCATGGAAAAACGTCATAGTATAGTATGTCGTCCAAAATCATGAAAAAACGTCATAGTATAGTATGTTGTTCAAAATCATGAAAAAACGTCATAGTATAGTATGTTGTTCAAAATCATGAAAAAATGTCATAGTATAGTATGTCGTCAAAAAAAAAAACGTCATAGTGTAGTATGTCGTTCAAAATCATGGAAAAACGTCATAGTATAACATGTCGTTCAAAATCATGGAAAAACTTCATAGTATAGTATGTCGTCAAAAAAAAACGTCATAGTATAGTATGTCGTCAAAAAAAACCGTCATAGTATAATATGTCGTTCAAAATCATGGAAAAACGTCGTAGTATAGCATGTCGTTCAAAATCATGGAAAAACGTCATAGTATAGCATGTCGTCCAAAATCATGGAAAAACGTCATAGTATAGCATGTCGTCCAAAATCATGGAAAAACGTCATAGTATAGCTTGTCGTTCAAAATCATGAAAGAACGTCATAGTATAGCATGTCGTCCAAAATCATGGAAAAACGTCATAGTATAGTATGTCGTCCAAAATCATGAAAAAACGTCATAGTATAGTATGTTGTTCAAAATCATGAAAAAATGTCATAGTATAGTACGTCGTCCACAATCATGAAAGAACGTCATAGTATAGTATGTCGTCAAAAATCATGAAAAAACGTCATAGTATAGTATGTCTACAAAAAAAACGTCATAGTATAGTATGTCGCTCAAAATCATGGAAAAACGTCATAGTATAGTATGTTGTTCAAAATCATGAAAAAATGTCATAGTATAGTACGTCGTCCACAATCATGAAAGAACGTCATAGTATAGTATGTCGTCAAAAATCATGAAAAAACGTCATAGTATAGTATGTCTAAAAAAAAACGTCATAGTATAGTATGTCGCTCAAAATCATGGAAAAACGTCATAGTATAGCATGTCGTCCAAAATCATGAAAAAACGTCATAGTATAGTATGTCGTTCAAAATCATGGAAAAACGTCATAGTATAGTATGTCGTCAAAAAAAAACGTCATAGTATAGTATGTCGTTCAAAATCATGGAAAAACGTCATAGTATAGCATGTCGTTCAAAATCATGAAAGAACGTCATAGTATAGCATGTCGTC
Organism: Cephalopholis sonnerati; assembly: GCA_019142605.1. Taxonomy (NCBI): domain Eukaryota; kingdom Metazoa; phylum Chordata; class Actinopteri; order Perciformes; family Serranidae; genus Cephalopholis; species Cephalopholis sonnerati. The sequence goes on along the minus strand of JAGQAX010000007.1, from coordinate 36,657,590 downwards.
CAAAATCATGGAAAAACGTCATAGTATAGTATGTCGTCAAAAAAAAACGTCATAGTATAGCATGTCGTTCAAAATCATGGAAAAACGTCATAGTATAGCATGTCGTCCAAAATCATGGAAAAACGTCATAGTATAGCATGTCGTCCAAAATCATGGAAAAACGTCATAGTATAGCATGTCGTTCAAAATCATGAAAGAACGTCATAGTATAGCATGTCGTCCAAAATCATGGAAAAACGTCATAGTATAGTATGTCGTCCAAAATCATGAAAAAACGTCATAGTATAGTATGTTGTTCAAAATCATGAAAAAACGTCATAGTATAGTATGTTGTTCAAAATCATGAAAAAATGTCATAGTATAGTATGTCGTCCAAAATCATGAAAAAACGTCATAGTATAGTATGTTGTTCAAAATCATGAAAAAATGTCATAGTATAGTACGTCATCCACAATCATGAAAGAACGTCATAGTATAGTATGTCGTCAAAAATCATGAAAAAACGTCATAGTATAGTATGTCTACAAAAAAAACGTCATAGTATAGTATGTCGCTCAAAATCATGGAAAAACGTCATAGTATAACATGTCGTTCAAAATCATGGAAAAACGTCATAGTATAGTATGTCGTCAAAAAAAAACGTCATAGTATAGTATGTCGTTCAAAATCATGGAAAAACGTCATAGTATAGTATGTTGTTCAAAATCATGAAAAAACGTCATAGTATAGTATGTTGTTCAAAATCATGAAAAAACGTCATAGTATAGTATGTCGTTAAAACTCATCAAAAATGTCATAGTATAGCATGTCGTCCAAAATCATGAAAAAACGTCATAGTATAGTATGTTGTTCAAAATCATGAAAAAACGTCATAGTATAGTATGTCGTCAGACATCATGAAAAAACGTCATAGTATAGTATGTCGTTCAAAATCGTGAAAAAACGTCATAGTATAGTATGTCGTCCAAAATCATGGAAAAACGTCATAGTATAGTATGTCGTCAAAAAAAAACGTCATAGTATAGTATGTCGTTCAAAATCATGGAAAAACGTCATAGTATAACATGTCGTTCAAAATCATGGAAAAACGTCATAGTATAGCATGTCGTTCAAAATCATGGAAAAACGTCATAGTATAGCATGTCGTCCAAAATCATGGAAAAACGTCATAGTATAGCTTGTCGTTCAAAATCATGAAAGAACGTCATAGTATAGCATGTCGTCCAAAATCATGGAAAAACGTCATAGTATAGCATGTCGTCCAAAATCATGAAAAAACGTCATAGTATAGTATGTTGTTCAAAATCATGAAAAAATGTCATAGTATAGTACGTCGTCCACAATCATGAAAGAACGTCATAGTATAGTATGTCGTCAAAAATCATGAAAAAACGTCATAGTATAGTATGTCTACAAAAAAAACGTCATAGTATAGTATGTCGCTCAAAATCATGGAAAAACGTCATAGTATAGTATGTTGTTCAAAATCATGAAAAAATGTCATAGTATAGTACGTCGTCCACAATCATGAAAGAACGTCATAGTATAGTATGTCGTCAAAAATCATGAAAAAACGTCATAGTATAGTATGTCTAAAAAAAAACGTCATAGTATAGTATGTCGCTCAAAATCATGGAAAAACGTCATAGTATAGCATGTCGTCCAAAATCATGAAAAAACGTCATAGTATAGTATGTCGTTCAAAATCATGGAAAAACGTCATAGTATAGTATGTCGTCAAAAAAAAACGTCATAGTATAGTATGTCGTTCAAAATCATGGAAAAACGTCATAGTATAGCATGTCGTTCAAAATCATGAAAGAACGTCATAGTATAGCATGTCGTCCAAAATCATGGAAAAACGTCATAGTATAGTATGTCGTCAAAAAAAAACGTCATAGTATAGCATGTCGTTCAAAATCATGGAAAAACGTCATAGTATAGCATGTCGTCCAAAATCATGGAAAAACGTCATAGTATAGCATGTCGTCCAAAATCATGGAAAAACGTCATAGTATAGCATGTCGTTCAAAATCATGAAAGAACGTCATAGTATAGCATGTCGTCCAAAATCATGGAAAAACGTCATAGTATAGTATGTCGTCCAAAATCATGAAAAAACGTCATAGTATAGTATGTTGTTCAAAATCATGAAAAAACGTCATAGTATAGTATGTTGTTCAAAATCATGAAAAAATGTCATAGTATAGTATGTCGTCCAAAATCATGAAAAAACGTCATAGTATAGTATGTTGTTCAAAATCATGAAAAAATGTCATAGTATAGTACGTCATCCACAATCATGAAAGAACGTCATAGTATAGTATGTCGTCAAAAATCATGAAAAAACGTCATAGTATAGTATGTCTACAAAAAAAACGTCATAGTATAGTATGTCGCTCAAAATCATGGAAAAACGTCATAGTATAACATGTCGTTCAAAATCATGGAAAAACGTCATAGTATAGTATGTCGTCAAAAAAAAACGTCATAGTATAGTATGTCGTTCAAAATCATGGAAAAACGTCATAGTATAGTATGTTGTTCAAAATCATGAAAAAACGTCATAGTATAGTATGTCGTCAGACATCATGAAAAAACGTCATAGTATAGTATGTCGTTCAAAATCGTGAAAAAACGTCATAGTATAGTATGTCGTCCAAAATCATGGAAAAACGTCATAGTATAGTATGTCGTCAAAAAAAAACGTCATAGTATAGTATGTCGTTCAAAATCATGGAAAAACGTCATAGTATAACATGTCGTTCAAAATCATGGAAAAACGTCATAGTATAGCATGTCGTTCAAAATCATGGAAAAACGTCATAGTATAGTATGTCGTCAAAAAAAAAAACGTCATAGTGTAGTATGTCGTTCAAAATCATGGAAAAACGTCATAGTATAACATGTCGTTAAATATCATGGAAAAACGTCATAGTATAGTATGTCGTCAAAAAAAAACGTCATAGTATAGTATGTCGTTCAAAATCATGGAAAAACGTCATAGTATAGTATGTCGTCAAAAAAAAACGTCATAGTATAGTATGTCGCTCAAATCATGGAAAAACGTCATAGTATAGCATGTCGTCCAAAATCATGAAAAAACGTCATAGTATAGTATGTCGTTCAAAATCATGAAAAAACGTCATAGTATAGTATGTCGTTCAAAATCATGACAAAACGTCATAGTCTAGTATGTCGTCCAAAATCATGGAAAAACGTCAAAGTATAGTATGTCGTCCAAAAAAACCGTCATAGTATAGTATGTCGTCCAAAATCATGAAAAAACGTCATAGTATAGTATGTTGTTCAAAATCATGAAAAAACGTCATAGTATAGCATGTCGTCAAAAATAATGAAAAAACGTCATAGTACAGTATGTCGTCAAAAATCATGAAAAAACGTCATAGTATAGTATGTCGTCCAAAATCATGAAAAAATGTCATAGTATAGTATGTCGTTCAACATCGTGAAAAAACGTCATAGTATAGTATGTCGTCCAAAATCATGGAAAAACGTCATAGTATAGTATGTCGTCAAAAAAAAAGTCATAGTATAGTATGTCGTTCAAAATCATGGAAAAACGTCATAGTATAGTATGTCGTCAAAAAAAAACGACATAGTATAGCATGTCGTCCAAAATCATGGAAAAACGTCATAGTATAGCATGTCGTTCAAAATCATGGAAAAACGTTATAGTATAGCATGTTGTCCAAAATCATGGAAAAACGTCATAGTATAGTATGTCATCAAAACTCATGAAAAATGTCATAGTATAGCATGTCGTTCAAAATCATGAAAAAACGTCATAGTATAGTACGTCATCAAAAATCATGAAAAAACGTCATAGTATAGTATGTTGTTCAAAATCATGAAAAAACGTCATAGTATAGTATGTCGTTAAAAATCATGAATAAACGTCATAGTACAGTACGTCGTCAAAAATCATGAAAAAACGTCATAGTATAGCATGTCGTCCAAAATCATGAAAAAACGTCATAGTGTAGTATGTTGTTCAAAATCATGAAAAAACGTCATAGTATAGTATGTCGTCAGACATCATGAAAAAACGTCATAGTATAGCATGTCGTCCAAAATCATGAAAAAATGTCATAGTATAGTATGTTGTTCAAAATCGTGAAAAAACGTCATAGTGTAGTATGTCGTTCAAAATCATGGAAAAACGTCATAGTATAACATGTCGTTCAAAATCATGGAAAAACGTCATAGTATAGCATGTCGTTCAAAATCATGGAAAAACGTCATAGTATAGTATGTCGTCAAAAAAAAACATCATAGTATAGTATGTCGTTCAAAATCATGGAAAAACGTCATAGTATAGTATGTCGTCAAAAAAAAACGTCATAGTATAGTATGTCGCTCAAATCATGGAAAAACGTCATAGTATAGCATGTCGTCCAAAATCATGAAAAAACGTCATAGTATAGTATGTCGTTCAAAATCATGAAAAAACGTCATAGTATAGTATGTCGTTCAAAATCATGACAAAACGTCATAGTCTAGTATGTCGTCAGACATCATGAAAAAACGTCATAGTATAGTATGTCGTCCAAAAAAACCGTCATAGTATAGTATGTCGTCCAAAATCATGAAAAAACGTCATAGTATAGTATGTCGTCAAAAAAAAATGTCATAGTATAGTATGTCGCTCAAATCATGGAAAAACGTCATAGTATAGCATGTCGTCCAAAATCATGAAAAAACGTCATAGTATAGTATGTCGTTCAAAATCATGAAAAAACGTCATAGTATAGTATGTCGCTCAAATCATGGAAAAACGTCATAGTATAGCATGTCGTCCAAAATCATGAAAAAACGTCATAGTATAGCATGTCGTTCAAAATCATGAAAGAACGTCATAGTATAGTATGTTGTTCAAAATCATGACAAAACGTCATAGTCTAGTATGTCGTCAAAAATCATGAAAAAACGTCATAGTACAGTATGTCGTCAAAAATCATGAAAAAACGTCATAGTATAGTATGTCGTTCAAATTCGTGAGAAAACGTCATAGTATAGTATGTCGTCAAAATCTTGAAAAAACGTCATAGTATAGTATGTCGTTCAAAATCATGGAAAAACGTCATAGTATAGTATGTCGTCAAAAATCATGAAAAAACGTCATAGTATAGTATGTCGTCAAAATCTTGAAAAAACGTCATAGTATAGTATGTCGTCCAAAATCATGGAAAAACGTCATAGTATAGTATGTCGTCCAAAATCTTGGAAAAATGTCATAGTATAGTATGTCGTCAAAAAAAATTGTCATAGTATAGTATGTCGTTCAAAATCATGAAAAAACATCATAGTATAGCACGTCGTCAAAAATCATGAAAAAACGTCATAGTATAGTATGTCGTTCAAAATCATGGAAAAATGTCATAGTATAGTATGTCGTCAAAAAAAAAACGTCATAGTATAGTATGTCATCCAAAATCATGGAAAAACGTCATAGTATGTCGTTCAAAATCATGGAAAAACGTCATAGTATAGCATGTCGTCCAAAATCATGAAAAAACGTCATAGTACAGTATGTCGTCAGACATCATGAAAAAACGTCATAGTATAGTATGTTGTTCAAAATCATGGAAAAACGTCATAGTATAGTATGTTGTTCAAAATCATGGAAAAACGTCATAGTATAGCATGTCGTCCAAAATCATGAAAAAACGTCATAGTATATAGTATGTCGTCCAAAATCATGAAAGAACGTCATAGTATAGTATGTCGTCAGACATCATGAAAAAACGTCATAGTATAGTATGTCGTTCAAAATCATGAAAAAACGTCATAGTATAGCATGTCGTTCAAAATCATGAAAAAACGTCATAGTATAGTATGTCGTTCAAAATCATGAAAAAACGTCAAAGCATAGTATGTCGTCCAAAATCATGGAAAAACGTCAAAGTATAGTATGTCGTCCAAAAAAACCGTCATAGTATAGTACGTCGTAAAAAATCATGAAAAAACGTCATAGTATAGTATGTCGTTCAAAATCATGAAAAAACGTCATAGTATAGTATGTCTACAAAAAAAACGTCATAGTATAGTATGTCGCTCAAAATCATGGAAAAACGTCATAGTATAACATGTCGTTCAAAATCATGGAAAAACGTCATAGTATAGTATGTCGTCAAAAAAAAACGTCATAGTATAGTATGTCGTTCAAAATCATGGAAAAACGTCATAGTATAGTATGTTGTTCAAAATCATGAAAAAACGTCATAGTATAGTATGTTGTTCAAAATCATGAAAAAACGTCATAGTATAGTATGTCGTTAAAACTCATCAAAAATGTCATAGTATAGCATGTCGTCCAAAATCATGAAAAAACGTCATAGTATAGTATGTTGTTCAAAATCATGAAAAAACGTCATAGTATAGTATGTCGTCAGACATCATGAAAAAACGTCATAGTATAGTATGTCGTTCAAAATCGTGAAAAAACGTCATAGTATAGTATGTCGTCCAAAATCATGGAAAAACGTCATAGTATAGTATGTCGTCAAAAAAAAACGTCATAGTATAGTATGTCGTTCAAAATCATGGAAAAACGTCATAGTATAACATGTCGTTCAAAATCATGGAAAAACGTCATAGTATAGCATGTCGTTCAAAATCATGGAAAAACGTCATAGTATAGCATGTCGTCCAAAATCATGGAAAAACGTCATAGTATAGCTTGTCGTTCAAAATCATGAAAGAACGTCATAGTATAGCATGTCGTCCAAAATCATGGAAAAACGTCATAGTATAGCATGTCGTCCAAAATCATGAAAAAACGTCATAGTATAGTATGTTGTTCAAAATCATGAAAAAATGTCATAGTATAGTACGTCGTCCACAATCATGAAAGAACGTCATAGTATAGTATGTCGTCAAAAATCATGAAAAAACGTCATAGTATAGTATGTCTACAAAAAAAACGTCATAGTATAGTATGTCGCTCAAAATCATGGAAAAACGTCATAGTATAGTATGTTGTTCAAAATCATGAAAAAATGTCATAGTATAGTACGTCGTCCACAATCATGAAAGAACGTCATAGTATAGTATGTCGTCAAAAATCATGAAAAAACGTCATAGTATAGTATGTCTAAAAAAAAACGTCATAGTATAGTATGTCGCTCAAAATCATGGAAAAACGTCATAGTATAGCATGTCGTCCAAAATCATGAAAAAACGTCATAGTATAGTATGTCGTTCAAAATCATGGAAAAACGTCATAGTATAGTATGTCGTCAAAAAAAAACGTCATAGTATAGTATGTCGTTCAAAATCATGGAAAAACGTCATAGTATAGCATGTCGTTCAAAATCATGAAAGAACGTCATAGTATAGCATGTCGTCCAAAATCATGGAAAAACGTCATAGTATAGTATGTCGTCAAAAAAAAACGTCATAGTATAGCATGTCGTTCAAAATCATGGAAAAACGTCATAGTATAGCATGTCGTCCAAAATCATGGAAAAACGTCATAGTATAGCATGTCGTCCAAAATCATGGAAAAACGTCATAGTATAGCATGTCGTTCAAAATCATGAAAGAACGTCATAGTATAGCATGTCGTCCAAAATCATGGAAAAACGTCATAGTATAGTATGTCGTCCAAAATCATGAAAAAACGTCATAGTATAGTATGTTGTTCAAAATCATGAAAAAACGTCATAGTATAGTATGTTGTTCAAAATCATGAAAAAATGTCATAGTATAGTATGTCGTCCAAAATCATGAAAAAACGTCATAGTATAGTATGTTGTTCAAAATCATGAAAAAATGTCATAGTATAGTACGTCATCCACAATCATGAAAGAACGTCATAGTATAGTATGTCGTCAAAAATCATGAAAAAACGTCATAGTATAGTATGTCTACAAAAAAAACGTCATAGTATAGTATGTCGCTCAAAATCATGGAAAAACGTCATAGTATAACATGTCGTTCAAAATCATGGAAAAACGTCATAGTATAGTATGTCGTCAAAAAAAAACGTCATAGTATAGTATGTCGTTCAAAATCATGGAAAAACGTCATAGTATAGTATGTTGTTCAAAATCATGAAAAAACGTCATAGTATAGTATGTCGTCAGACATCATGAAAAAACGTCATAGTATAGTATGTCGTTCAAAATCGTGAAAAAACGTCATAGTATAGTATGTCGTCCAAAATCATGGAAAAACGTCATAGTATAGTATGTCGTCAAAAAAAAACGTCATAGTATAGTATGTCGTTCAAAATCATGGAAAAACGTCATAGTATAACATGTCGTTCAAAATCATGGAAAAACGTCATAGTATAGCATGTCGTTCAAAATCATGGAAAAACGTCATAGTATAGTATGTCGTCAAAAAAAAAAACGTCATAGTGTAGTATGTCGTTCAAAATCATGGAAAAACGTCATAGTATAACATGTCGTTAAATATCATGGAAAAACGTCATAGTATAGTATGTCGTCAAAAAAAAACGTCATAGTATAGTATGTCGTTCAAAATCATGGAAAAACGTCATAGTATAGTATGTCGTCAAAAAAAAACGTCATAGTATAGTATGTCGCTCAAATCATGGAAAAACGTCATAGTATAGCATGTCGTCCAAAATCATGAAAAAACGTCATAGTATAGTATGTCGTTCAAAATCATGAAAAAACGTCATAGTATAGTATGTCGTTCAAAATCATGACAAAACGTCATAGTCTAGTATGTCGTCCAAAATCATGGAAAAACGTCAAAGTATAGTATGTCGTCCAAAAAAACCGTCATAGTATAGTATGTCGTCCAAAATCATGAAAAAACGTCATAGTATAGTATGTTGTTCAAAATCATGAAAAAACGTCATAGTATAGCATGTCGTCAAAAATAATGAAAAAACGTCATAGTACAGTATGTCGTCAAAAATCATGAAAAAACGTCATAGTATAGTATGTCGTCCAAAATCATGAAAAAATGTCATAGTATAGTATGTCGTTCAACATCGTGAAAAAACGTCATAGTATAGTATGTCGTCCAAAATCATGGAAAAACGTCATAGTATAGTATGTCGTCAAAAAAAAACGTCATAGTATAGTATGTCGTTCAAAATCATGGAAAAACGTCATAGTATAGTATGTCGTCAAAAAAAAACGACATAGTATAGCATGTCGTCCAAAATCATGGAAAAACGTCATAGTATAGCATGTCGTTCAAAATCATGGAAAAACGTTATAGTATAGCATGTTGTCCAAAATCATGGAAAAACGTCATAGTATAGTATGTCATCAAAACTCATGAAAAATGTCATAGTATAGCATGTCGTTCAAAATCATGAAAAAACGTCATAGTATAGTACGTCATCAAAAATCATGAAAAAACGTCATAGTATAGTATGTTGTTCAAAATCATGAAAAAACGTCATAGTATAGTATGTCGTTAAAAATCATGAATAAACGTCATAGTACAGTACGTCGTCAAAAATCATGAAAAAACGTCATAGTATAGCATGTCGTCCAAAATCATGAAAAAACGTCATAGTGTAGTATGTTGTTCAAAATCATGAAAAAACGTCATAGTATAGTATGTCGTCAGACATCATGAAAAAACGTCATAGTATAGCATGTCGTCCAAAATCATGAAAAATTGTCATAGTATAGTATGTTGTTCAAAATCGTGAAAAAACGTCATAGTGTAGTATGTCGTTCAAAATCATGGAAAAACGTCATAGTATAACATGTCGTTCAAAATCATGGAAAAACGTCATAGTATAGCATGTCGTTCAAAATCATGGAAAAACGTCATAGTATAGTATGTCGTCAAAAAAAAACATCATAGTATAGTATGTCGTTCAAAATCATGGAAAAACGTCATAGTATAGTATGTCGTCAAAAAAAAACGTCATAGTATAGTATGTCGCTCAAATCATGGAAAAACGTCATAGTATAGCATGTCGTCCAAAATCATGAAAAAACGTCATAGTATAGTATGTCGTTCAAAATCATGAAAAAACGTCATAGTATAGTATGTCGTTCAAAATCATGACAAAACGTCATAGTCTAGTATGTCGTCAGACATCATGAAAAAACGTCATAGTATAGTATGTCGTCCAAAAAAACCGTCATAGTATAGTATGTCGTCCAAAATCATGAAAAAACGTCATAGTATAGTATGTCGTCAAAAAAAAATGTCATAGTATAGTATGTCGCTCAAATCATGGAAAAACGTCATAGTATAGCATGTCGTCCAAAATCATGAAAAAACGTCATAGTATAGTATGTCGTTCAAAATCATGAAAAAACGTCATAGTATAGTATGTCGCTCAAATCATGGAAAAACGTCATAGTATAGCATGTCGTCCAAAATCATGAAAAAACGTCATAGTATAGCATGTCGTTCAAAATCATGAAAGAACGTCATAGTATAGTATGTTGTTCAAAATCATGACAAAACGTCATAGTCTAGTATGTCGTCAAAAATCATGAAAAAACGTCATAGTACAGTATGTCGTCAAAAATCATGAAAAAACGTCATAGTATAGTATGTCGTTCAAATTCGTGAGAAAACGTCATAGTATAGTATGTCGTCAAAATCTTGAAAAAACGTCATAGTATAGTATGTCGTTCAAAATCATGGAAAAACGTCATAGTATAGTATGTCGTCAAAAATCATGAAAAAACGTCATAGTATAGTATGTCGTCAAAATCTTGAAAAAACGTCATAGTATAGTATGTCGTCCAAAATCATGGAAAAACGTCATAGTATAGTATGTCGTCCAAAATCTTGGAAAAATGTCATAGTATAGTATGTCGTCAAAAAAAATTGTCATAGTATAGTATGTCGTTCAAAATCATGAAAAAACATCATAGTATAGCACGTCGTCAAAAATCATGAAAAAACGTCATAGTATAGTATGTCGTTCAAAATCATGGAAAAATGTCATAGTATAGTATGTCGTCAAAAAAAAAACGTCATAGTATAGTATGTCATCCAAAATCATGGAAAAACGTCATAGTATGTCGTTCAAAATCATGGAAAAACGTCATAGTATAGCATGTCGTCCAAAATCATGAAAAAACGTCATAGTACAGTATGTCGTCAGACATCATGAAAAAACGTCATAGTATAGTATGTTGTTCAAAATCATGGAAAAACGTCATAGTATAGTATGTTGTTCAAAATCATGGAAAAACGTCATAGTATAGCATGTCGTCCAAAATCATGAAAAAACGTCATAGTATATAGTATGTCGTCCAAAATCATGAAAGAACGTCATAGTATAGTATGTCGTCAGACATCATGAAAAAACGTCATAGTATAGTATGTCGTTCAAAATCATGAAAAAACGTCATAGTATAGCATGTCGTTCAAAATCATGAAAAAACGTCATAGTATAGTATGTCGTTCAAAATCATGAAAAAACGTCAAAGCATAGTATGTCGTCCAAAATCATGGAAAAACGTCAAAGTATAGTATGTCGTCCAAAAAAACCGTCATAGTATAGTACGTCGTAAAAAATCATGAAAAAACGTCATAGTATAGTATGTCGTTCAAAATCATGAAAAAACGTCATAGTATAGTATGTCGTCAAAAATCATGAAAAAGTGTCATAGTATAGTATGTCATCCAAAATCATGGAAAAACGTCATAGTATAGTATGTCGTTCAAAATCATGAAAAAACGTCATAGTATAGCATGTCGTTCAAAATCATGAAAAAACGTCATAGTATAGTATGTCGTCAAAAAAAAACGTCATAGTATAGTATGTCGTTCAAAATCATGAAAAAACGTCATAGTATAGCATGTCGTTCAAAATCATGAAAAAACGTCATAGTATAGTATGTTGTTCAAAATCATGGAAAAATGTCATAGTATAGCATGTCGTTCAAAATCATGATAAAACGTCAGTATGGCATGTTGTCGAGAATCATGAAAAAACATCATCGTAAATTAGTGCGCCTAAACCGTCATAATTCATTCATTCATGTTGTAGCACAGTATATCGTACGAAAAAAGAAAAGAAAAATGCATAGTATGTCAGAAAAGTTAACTTAGTCAGTATAGTATGACACACAAAAAGTCATGTAATGAATTAGTGACATGGATGCTGTAAATAGCTGCAGCTGTGTGCAGCAGTCGTGTGTTTTAACAGCTGTTCTGGTGCTCTTGGAGGAAGGCATCAATGCAACATGGCCAGTGAAACTGCACTTCCTCTTTGTCGTTTTTCTCATTAGAAATAATCAGTTAGAAACTGGAGGCAGCATGTTTTTCCTCTGTAACTACAAGTCATGTGCAGGATTATTTGTTTATCAATTGAATAATAAACTGCTTCAGCACTACTTGCCACTGTAGATTCCTAAATTTTGTTTCCTTTACTTAAAGCTTGTGTAACTTTATGGACTCGATGTTTGCAAGTCATTTCCTTTACTCTTTTCTTCTACAGGAGGAGTTTAAATGTATGATTGAGGACGCAGGTTTCTACTGTGTGAAGTACTACAACCTCACTGGCGGAATAGTGGCTCTTCACTCTGGTTTCAAACTGTGAGATGCACTTCTGACACCTATGAAAAAGCAAAAGGACTTGACCCGTGTTTCCTGTACAACAAACTGTCTGCAGTTATCGGACATGAATTTCAGAGCATGAATCCCCAGAGCTTCTCTCTGCACAGTGACAGGAAATCAGGTCAGTGGATATATTTATTGATTTACTTACCTGCTAATGGTCTTCATTAAAAACTGTACCAATGTTGGTGTAAAAAGTATCTGTGGTGGTAACGTTAAGACTGGCAAGTGAGTCAAGTGCTGTTAGTTTTGAATATTTTTTATAATGTCAACATTCTGGCAACAAATAAAACGTTTTGAAAAAAACTGACCCCAAACTACTTTTTTCTACTAACACTTTTAGAAAGCAAAACATAAAAATTTCAAGTTGGAATTCAAATAATAGAAAGGAGGACACCACAACATTAGTTACTTGAATAAAACTGTATATTTTACAGATCTTTGTACACTTTAATTACAAAACTGTATGGTACTAAAGTTTTAAAATCAGTTTTTTGGTCAGAGAAGATTTAATCGTCTTGTGTGCAATTACCATGTATATACAAAGTCTCATGTTAGTGATTTTTCTCAAAATAAAAAGCAACCAAATAACTCAAACGTTCATACACTCTGAACATAAGACATGGCTTAAAGATAAATATATTAGTAAATAAATATTCAGAGAACATATTTCCATTTATGAAATGTGTTTGCTATACAGGTACAGAAATATACACAGATTGATTTCTAGCCTTTTTTTAAACATTTGTAATGGTAATGACAGAAAATAATTATATTCTTAAAAAATTAAAAAATATTAATTTTTGTACACATTTTAATCTTCTTAAGTGCTAGAAACAATAACAAAAAAAAAATTAAATAGTGACTCAAGTACCCCAAAATGTTATATTTGCAGTAGGTACATATCTCTATGCAAAAGGCAAGATTAGATTCTCACTTGATTACAGCACTGGGTTAACTTATAAATAGGGTTATTTCAGAAAGTTTTCCTCTGTGTAGAGAATGTGTATATTTCATAGAAACAGTATAAAAACAGTCTGCAGGACAAACAGAAAGGCATGAATGACAAGCATTGATATCGCGAGTATGTATTATGCATGGCACGATATGATTCAAACGGATACACTGTGGTATGTATAACTGCATCGATTAAAAAAAAAAGTCACAGTACAATAAGGAACCCTTATGAAATATGAGTCTTTTCCAGCTACTTTCCTTTGGCCTTTTGATACATGCTAGAACCTTTTTATAGATATTTATTAGAGCATGCCTCATTGAGGAAAATTGAGTAAGTGACAGCAAAAATACACCTTTAAGGGCTTCCAAACAAGAGGTAGAGTGCTACACTCTACTTCTGGAGAATTCTACTGACCCCGAGACACTGTCACTCTAGACTGGAGTTCGACTAAAAGCGACGCAGTGTCTTTTAGATATTGCTACAAACAGCTTACCAGCATAAGGCTTTCATGTTGCTCTGGCACATCTCATACAGGTAGGCCACTACTGGACAGAAATGCAATGCATAAAACAAATTCTGTATTATATTGAATAGAGACCAGTGTCAGCCTTGCATTCACATTTCTATGCATTTTTTTTCTGTAATATATAGCTTCTTCTCCTCAGAGAAACGTGTGGGTCACACACACTAAGAATGACCCATTTCCCTGCTTTTGAAAATAGTAAAAGAAAAAAAAAAAAACAATCATGTCTTTCTGTTTTGGTATAGCTATGTCCGTACAACCTATTTGAGTTGGTGGTTGAAGCTTTATAGGCAGTCAGTGTTCATGTGCGCACATATACATGTAGATGCAGATGTTTGTGAATTAAGAGTGTACTTTTTTTGTAGAGAAAAAAATCTCAGATTCCTAGATCTTGCACCAAAGATATCTTGTACTTGACAAAATCTGAAAAAGTCTCACAAGAAATGGGCCCGGATTACTTAATGCCGAAGGGGCCGAACCCTTGATGGCAGCAGACAGTCTGCAAATAGATGCCAATACCAACCTACTTCTAGTTTCAGTTAACAACCTCCATCCGTATTTGTAGTATCACTTTGTCTCAGTGCTACAGTAACATAGTCGGCTCTGAGACGTTTGTGGCCACAGGAATGAACTTGATACACTGTCTAGAAATGACAGGCCATTTCAGTAGAAATCCACACAATCGAAGATGATAACATTCAGCGCTCAGAGAGCAAGGTTAGAACAAGGCAGCTGAGGGTTTCAATGATTGACTGACTGGTTCGGTACCAAATACATACTTTAAACTGAGTCCCTTGTCTCTGGGCTGGAGTTCATATACCCAGACCGCCCTCATTTGTTGAAGTACTGCTGCTTCCCAATGCAGTGGGGCTTGCAGAGAGCTGAGGGTGGAACAAAGCCCTGGTCTCCTCCTCCTGAGGGTATGGCTGACCTCTAAACTGTCCTGAGGTGAAATACCCCTCCCTGGGCTCGTGCCGCTCCCCTGTCCGCACCTCTGCCTCCACTGTGACGCTGATGGGCAATAAACTGCTCTGGGTCTCTGCCCCTGTGCCCAATTCACAATCTGTGTCCTCAGGAATTATGGGTATTCTCTGGTTTAGTTCGCAGCAGCCCTGTCCAGAGCAGGCCTCTGAGTCTGCATGCGCATACTGCACATTTACAGCGTAGTCCTCGGTGTAGCGCCCCGTTGAGGCCCTGTGCACCTTCATTTCTTTGTAGAAGCAGCAAGGCAGCCCTTCGTAGCTCACCTGCTCTGAGGAAGGGCACATGTGCTCAGGAGCAAAATAGTTCTTGGAGGCCGAGCTCTGAAAGTCCACCCCCCTGTGAAAGCGTCCCGTGGCCAGAGGCCCAGCTTGGTCCGAGTCCTGCCCTTTGCACTCCACATTGGGAGGAAGCACCTCAAAGCAGCAGCTACAGGCTGCAGCCCCGAGCTCTCCCGACTCCTCCTGCGCCCCTTTCCCCCTGTCTGCTCCAGTAGCCTCTGGAGCCCCGGCTGAGGTAGTGCTAGTGTTGCTGTTCTCCCTGGGTTCCAGTGATGAGCGACTGCTGTAGTTGGGCTCCAAACTGCAGTTGGAGAGGTGGTCCCCCGAGTTATATCCCGAAGCTCCAGGAGGGAGCTGGAGGCAGTCATGTCCCAAGGGAACAGGGGATGATGAGTCCTCTGCAGGTACTGAGGCACAGGCTGCAGCCCCTGCTTCCCCCACGGAGCCCCTACATGGACTCTTACTCCTGTAGACGTAAGGATCGTAGTCACTGCTCAGCGAGCTGCGGAAGGTAGAGCAGCTACCGTACACCCCCTGGTTGCTGACCTCAGTACAGTCCAACATGGAGTCGCTGGAGGAACAGTGGCACTGGCCTGAGCTGCTGCTGCTGCTGTCACTACCAGGGCAGTCAGCAAGGTAGCCACTGCACACTGAGCGGTGGCCATGGTAACAGCTCAGGCCAGAAGTGCTGCCGGTATCACCTATCCTCGAAGAAGAGGCAGGTGCCATGTGTACCACTGTGGGGTATAACAGCCCCTGCTGAAAGGCCCTGCTGTGGTGGCCCTTGTGGGCCCCTCCTCCTCCACCAAGCTGCCCCGCCATAGCAGGCCCTTGGCCGCCCTCAGGCTGTTGAGGGAAAGTCAACCCCTGAAAATAGTAGTGCTGGTACATAGTCTCGTACTGCGAGAAGCAGGCTGCTCGGGAAAAGTTGCGACCGTGGAACTTGGGTCGCTTAAAAGCAGCATGATGCGGCTGTGCTGGGTAGGCGGGTGGTCCGCGGTGCTCTAATCCACAGTGGTGGGGGTTGAGTGAGTGGTCCAGATGAAGGGTGGGGTGGTAGCTTCGGAGAAAGGCAGACGTTGATTGGGGTGGGTAAAGACCTTGAGGATCTGGGTGCTGGTCCACAGTGAGTACAGTGATGGGGTTGCCGTGAGGGTCCATGCTGGTTCTGGTTGGGTAGGCTGTCACCTGGCCAGCTCGGTGCACCCTGCCAGGATAATGGACTGGCAGCACCACCCGCTGTCGGCCATGGACTGGGTTACCGGGGTCCATGCATGCTGGTCCTGGATTTCCTTTCTTTTGCTCTGTGAAAACAAGTAACGCAAATAAAATAAATGTCTCTTTTATAATCAGGAAACCTTTTCCCCTTAATTGATTTAAATTTTTCTGTTGCTGCAGAGTATTTTATTAAAACATCAAACCCAAATAGTCAGAGGTTGTCTACAAACTCACCGATGATGTTGTGTCTACAGTGGGGACAGGTGTGATGCTGGAGTAACCAGGGGTCGACACATTTCTTATGAAATCTGTGAGCACAGGGAATGACTCGCAGCTCCTGAAAGAGAAAATACAACAACATTTAACAGTTAGATTCGACCTGTACTCTCATTTACAAAGTATAGGTAGCAGCAAATACAGTAACAACAAATAGAATAAGATGATTAGACCACATATCAAACCATTGTGTCTTGTTTTTAAGTTACATTGATTATTATATTGGAACTTTTATTGTCAATTATTAAGTATTTCTAATGAGTATTTGTCATTTGTGCGCTAAATAACTTCCTACCGAAAAAGAAAAAGGTCCACAGCGTCTTCTTACAGCTGGCGGACAAGTAGGGCAAGCACTCAAAGGTTTTCTTCTAATTTTTTTCTCTAATTAAATTAATGGCAACAGTCCAGCACACACACACACACACACACACACACACACACACACACACACACACACACACGTGTGAGTGAAATGTCCCAAGTTAGCTGTTGCTGTTAATTTAATTGAAGCAAAATGCTTGAGAAAAATGTGTGCCTGCATAACTTGTGTGTTAATGATCGTGCTTGCTGAATGACATACTTTAATAAAAATATTTTTGATGAGGATGTTTTTATGAAAAAATGTATGATTTGAAAATTTTGTGACATACTATACTATGACCTTTTTCTGACTTTTAAAATGACATTTTAATGACATCTTTATAGCACACTGTACTATGAATTTTTAGGATTTTTTTTCGACATACTATGACTTATTTTCTGACATTTGTATGACTATTTTTCTAACATACTATGCCATGCCTTGAAAAGGGTTTATAGCATACTGTATTATGACACTTTAGGAAATGTTTGTGACATACTACACTATGTTTTTCATGACTTTTTTTTTTAACTAAAATTCTTGTCACACTTTTTATCTTTCAGACTATTTTTAATGACATACTATACTTTTACATTTCTGTATGACACCCATTAAAATTATATGCTACCAAAAAACAACCAACTTAAAATTATATGTGTCAACACTATAATTTAAATTTAGGGTGAAAGTGTTTTTAAAGGATGTATACCTATAGGAAATAAATATGCTTGATTATGTTTTGATCTGCTTTCATTTTTTATTACTTCCAAAATTGCCTAGTGCCAGAAAACACCCTTGTCAAAGACAAGATTTCACCATTTGAAACACTTAATGTTTTAATTATAAATAAATTAAATGGTGAATAAATATGTGATGGAGAGTGGCTCAATGTCCAGAAGGTGGCAGCAGAGTTGTGCAGAACTGTCAGACGGTGTGACGGGTTTGAGTCTCAATCATGTTTTTCCCTCTGAGGAGCCAACTTTACATCATGCCACAAACAAAACTCCTAACTAGATGCCACACCACAGTACAAATACGACTTTGATGCTCAATGTCACCACTTTCAGGAACAAAACAAACAAGAGGCTTACACTTGAGGATTGATATGAAAAGAATGCAACACTTTGTATTCAGATGGAGAATTGGCATGGAGGAATTCCAAGACACAACAGCAGAAGCACTATGAATATGAATTATAATATTCTCCTCCAGTGAGAGCTCTTTCACTGCCATAAATACTTTACTCTGTGGCTTAATGTGACTCATCTTTGAGCTCTTTTCCACCCAAGCTTTTGTTGCTTGGTTCACTGCTCAAAAAGCGCTTTGATGCCATTCAGCCTTTTATATCGCCACTTCCTCTGTGCAATCCTGGCGCCATGCTTTGTTGTGTTTTCTTCTCCTCCTTACCGAAGAGACACATTACCACAAAAAAACACTCACGCATGCACCAACTATGTCCCCCCGGGCACCGGGGTTTGTCCCTGCAGCGTCCGTGTTGAGGATGAGCAATGCTGTTACAGTAAACCCTCAGAGTCCAAGATTAGGATACATATTTTGACAATGACTCCTTTTTAGGATTAAAGAAGGCCACACTGGGAAAACAGGAAGCATAATCACAACCCAATGCACTCTGGGTACCGTTATCTCTCCAGGTGCTCTGAAAGACTGAGCTAAACATCTAAAAGGCGCCGGAAAGAACGTCACAGAAGATCGCGGGACTGCGGTCCCCGAGCACATCAGGGGAACTTCCATTCTATTGTCCACAGAACTGCATTATGTTTCAGGTCTACAGAATATGTAATGAAAAGAAAACAAGCTCAGTGGGTTGATGACCACACAAACACTGCCAGAGTTAAAGCTTTGGCTCACACATGGTCCACTTAATGCGTGTAGAGTTTGGGTGAAAAGCATTTGGCAAAGACAGATGAGAAATATTAATTCTGCATTTGTGTGGTCATTCATTTGTATTATGACTTCCTCTTATGTGGTTTGTATAATGATCTTTTTTTCTTTTACAAATGCTCATACACAATTTATCAATTTTAAGAAAGAAGAGCTTAATTTTAAACTAAGTGCTTCCTGCTGTGAGAAGACACCATGCACCACAGCTTACAAGAAATATTGTGACGTGGCAAACACTGTGCAGAAAATGCTTATGATAACGCAAACCAGTTGTTCACTATGCCCATCATTTTAAATAATAAGTTATTACGCTACATAGAATTTGGGATGCCAAGGGTATTTTTGCAAAATGATTTTACCTGGCTTTTTGTTTCTTCATTGAATAGCCTTTAAACATAAAAATAAATGCCAAAACATTAATTTTTTCCCTCATGAAATCTGAAGAGCCTGATAGATTCAATAAAGGTATGACACTTGAGTGTTTATGAGGTACAACTTTGTCACCAAGTTGAGGTATTAAAAGACTTTTGCGTGTTTTGTCACTTCCTTTGTATTCACTGTAAGTGCTGGCATAACAGCCCATATAGTAAAAAGCAGGCCACAGTTAATGGTAATTAATACCATTGTTTGCCTTTAGACGTGACGGTCCCAAAACAGGTTAAGTCATTAATTCAAATCAAAGGACAAAGCGTCTTTTCTTACCTCCCCATCAATGTACTTTTCCAGACAGATGGCGCAGTCAGAGGTGGAGCTGCTGCTCAGTGAATCCGAGGCTCCACAGCTGCTCTCGCGCTGGCCCTTTCCTTTGGCCTTGAACTTTCTCGTCTCCATCTTCTCCAAGGCTTGGATGGCCATTCTGTTCATCGAGCTCTGTGGTGCGGAGGATAAGCCACATTTAACTTTAAAAAGACCCTCAGAAAGAAAGCTCTATACAATTTAACATGAAAGTCAACAAGTGTGGCAGCCACAGTGAGATATTAAAGGAACACTTCACCCCCCAATGACGATTTGTATATGAATTACTCACCAAGTGTTAACATTGAATTCATTAAGAAAACTTTATTTTTCTCAAATGCCTCTGGTGAACGAAGAAAAAAAAAAAAGAAAATTCTTGATGAATTGAAGTCACAAGCAACCGTGTTAAACAACAGCACAACTTTATCAAAACATCTGTTTACAAGCCGCTATTTCCAACGGCATGATTGAACTAAAAGTGAAACTTATTTACGCTGAAGCCAAATTCCATTGACAAAAGCTGTGTTTTACAGGGTCAGTTCAGATTGTATTCTTTGTTTACTGGAGGCATGCAAGAAAAACAGAGTTTTCTTTACAAATCCAATGGAACTCGGGGTGATATAAAAACATCTGATGGGTGAAGTGTTCCTTTAAATGACAGAACTATGATTTGAGTCAACTCAGTGATGATGTTTTGCAGTAAACATCCCGTTAAATGTCTTTACGTCAGTGTTGGCAACTTTTGAACTGTGTTCTTCTTAGCTGATGTTAATGAGAGAGGGTTGATGTTGCCATGATTTGAGACTTTCCCCCTTGACACAGTACATCATTTTGCAATGTTTAACTGATGCATTAGCAACTCCTCTGGCTCTGACTCTATACTCTTTTTTATCTCTAATTTGTTTCGTGTTGCCTAAAAAATGTTTCTTCTTTAAAAAAAAAAATGGTGAATGATAAGTTAACACATACAGAACCACTTATTGGGATTAAACTTAATGTTTCACATGTGTAGCAGACATTGTAAATATAGCAGCCGCTGTCTGAACCGCCAGTGCATCACTCGTTTAGAAGAGTTATTTATGTTCAAGCTTAACTTAAAAAAAGGCTCTCCAGAGGCCGTGTCTTCCTTTATGTTGCTTCACGACTAGATAATTGTAGACTTTTTAAGGACATGTGGATATCCTGGTCGGCAAGAGAGCACTGAACTCTGGCATAAAAGTCATTCTCATCACAGGGTTGACAAAACATGAAACATGAGAAGTTAAAAATCTATATTTTTCAGTTTGTAATTAGCTGCAGTCTTGTGGGGGCAAACCCTTGAGGATTCCTTCGCTAAACCCAAAAGTATTATGAATGTTTCCCTAATGTTTACAGTTAAATTGGAAAGGAAATGTTAACACTGTATTAACAATATTTACTCCACAAGAAGTTCATTAATTTTTCACATTTCAGGAAGGAAAGGTTGATACATGTGACAAATGTGCCCCTGGTGTGAGCTGTTCTCTTAATTAACCACCAAAGGAAGTCACGACCAAGTCATCCGCTGCTGTGATACACACATACACACCCATTATACACCCACACACAGATAGAGTCTGCAGTCTTTACACACACACAAACACACACACACACACACACACACACACACACACACTCCTGTCCTATCTTTGCAAGGACCCTCATTGACAGTATGCATTCCCCAGCCCCTTACCCAAACCTTTACCTTCAAGTAAAGCAAAATGAATGAATGAATGAATGAATGAATGATTAAAATTATTTCCGAGTATATACAACTAGCTTTCAAAATCGTGAAAAAATTAGCAGTATTCTCTCTCTGGTGGGAGTGTGTCTGCCAAAAGAGCTGTAACAAAGATTGAGCCGTTGCGCAGCTACAGACTCTCCTTAGCAGCTAAAAACTACCCTGAGCAGAACATCGAGCCGCCATGCGGCGACAGACTCTTGTTAGCAGCTAACCCAGTAGCCTGGTAACATTCAGAAACCCAGAGCTGAAAAACGAACCACCGTGCAGCTACAGACTCTCCTGAGCCGAAGATCAAGCCGCAATGTGGCAACAGACTCTTGTTAGCAGCTAACCCCGCAGTACATTAACATTCACACACCCTGAGCCAAGAAACTAGCCGCTATGCAGGAACAGACTCTTGCTAGCAGCTAACCAGTGGCAC
This sequence comes from Cephalopholis sonnerati, assembly GCA_019142605.1. NCBI lineage: Eukaryota > Metazoa > Chordata > Actinopteri > Perciformes > Serranidae > Cephalopholis > Cephalopholis sonnerati. The sequence continues at coordinate 36,635,623 of JAGQAX010000007.1, read as the reverse complement.
GATAACATTCAGAAACCAGGAGCTGAAAAATGAACCGCTACGCAGCTACAGACTCTTACTAGTATCTAATCCAGTAGCACAAAGCACACATGCCCCCCAAGCCAAAGAACTAACTACTGTGCAGCTAAAGACTCTCGTTAGCAGCTAACCCAGTGGCACACATAGTCTATGGTAGCACAGTTGGCACAAAGCACACAGCCACAGCAGTGAGCAGTAGCTGCTGGCCGGCCAGGTTGCCGATTTAGTATGACAGATTCAAAGATTAGTTAGCGATGGCTATTTTGTATGAGTTTATGTGATTGTGTCATTCAACAAATATTTTAATTTCTGTATTTATTAGACTGAAAGAGTTAGGAAAGCTTGTGGAATGGGGGCTAACCAAATGACGCCAATTTAATGCTTCTAATGCTAGTAGTATTGTAGTTTTTATATAGTAGGGGACAGGTTATGTTAGTGATGGCTCCAGTGCATCAACGAGCCATGATGTCAGGCCAGTCCCCTCCAAAAAAAACACACGGTCACAGAACGGTAAAAAAGTGTTTAACGTACTCCACATTATGACACAGTTCACAGTCTTTTCACATTTTCAACAAACATTTTCTAAGATGTATACTTTAATCAGAAATAAATCACTGATTTGCTTTATTCAGACTTCAACCATCACAACTAAATGCCTAACCCCAACCCCACCCCTACCCCTGCCCCTAATCCTGACGTAAACCTTAAAACCAAGTCTTAACCCTTTATCAGGCCTTTGAAGAAGTGATAACCCACCAAAATGTCCTCACTTTCCAAAAATGTCCTCACTCTGTAGGTTAAAGTGTTTCGGTCCTTACAATGTAGCAAGTATAAGTCTGACACATGCACACACACGCACACAGACACACATGTGCTGGCAGGATTACACCTGTCTTAACGGATGCCGCTACAGGTTTTCTGTTCTGTCATGACATCTCTCTGTTTGGCTCCAACCTCTCATCTGCGTTAATTAAATGCTAATCCTGATTCATGCGCCCGACATAAGCCTCCACTGAGAGCTTTTTGTCAACACACGAGAGGAATCAATCAACAGCAGCGCTACTGTCGCCTGACTCAATGCCTGCAACTCCAAGTGAAGTCGAGTCGACTGGAAAAACAAGGCACGGCGTCATGGATTTGGGTGTGTTTTGTGTAAGAGACACACATCAGTTTTAGTCCTGTGTGACTCAAACTGCGGTTAATAAATGAAGTTGCTCAAGTTGTGCATTGAGACACTGACCTGGCTTCTCCTTTGCTTGAGTTTGATTTTGATTAGCAGAATGAGGCAAACCAGCGACACCACCACGAAGAAAGCCAGGAAGATGCCCATGTCAAAATATTCTGTGGGCTGCTGTGGAAAAGGAGAGAAAGAGAAACACATATTTTGTCAAATAATCTTCACATCCAGCTGTTTACAGGGGTTACTAACAGGGTTATTTTGCCTGAAAACAGTTGCATTTTCCCTTCAGGATATTTGATTATAGCTGTGTTCGCTCCTCAGCAGATCAGAGCACTCAGTGATGTGACTCATTCGACTCATCGTTATGCAATTAAATCAAAAATGGGATTTTCACACATAATTTGATGGTGTTTTCTGGAATAAATAGGACACGGCTGATTATTCATGCACTTCATTTCCATCTCAGAATCATTTTCCCCTTTATGACTCTCAGTAATTTACTCAGGTAAGTGCTGCACTCTTACATTAATGAGACCTTCCTGCAGACTGGAGCTAAAAATGATTTAACCATTAAAGGAATACTTCACCCTCGAATATGACCATTTGTATATCAGTTACTCATCCATCTTGTGTTATGCTGAGTTCATGAAGACACCATTGGTTTTCTCTCATGCCTCCTATAAGGATTCCAAGAATCTGAACTACCTCTTTAACACACCAGAATCACACAATAACACACACACACACAAGAAAAAACGATAGAGGCAGTGGCAGACCAGCAGCTCCTGTGTTCAGCGAGGTAAAATTATTGTTTTTGTCACTTGAGTCTGGCTTTGGTGAGAGGATAGATAACTTCACTTTTAGTTTAGTTCCCTGTCTGAAATGGCTGCCTGATTGGAAGGTCCTGAGCATACAACTGGATAAATTTGCACTTACTGCACGAGTTTGTAAACGGATATTTTGATTGTGTTTTGCTGTTGCAAAACACGGACCCCCCCATGAGTTCAATTCATCAAGAATCGTATTCATTTTTGGATTCTTTACTGAACGCATGTATGAAAAAGTTTACTTCACAAATGCAGTGTTCCTTGAAATTCCCTGACGCACCAAGCCCACAGTCAGCCGTCGCTCAATATTGGGCTTTCGCCTGTCGGTAGGCATCTGTCGTCCTAGTTGGTGCATGTTTCCCGCACCGTTGCCCCTCGTCGACCTTCGTTGGCTTTTTTTTGGCAGGTTTAGCACGTTGAATCGGCAACAGCGGAGCCCAATAGGTAAAAGGAATCACTCATATTGGCAGTTCAGCTCAACGCACGAAAAGAGAGATGGAAATGAGGAACGTAAACAAAGAGCTAAGGTCAAGAGGGAGTGAGACTAAAACAAACTTTTTATATAATGTCAGATTTTTTTTTTTTTTGCCACTGAGCTCTTTAGCAGAAACTATCCGTAATTGTTTGTTTTATTGTTCAGTGGCGCACAGTAAATCCACTCTGTTCTTTCAACATTGGATTGTGTTGTTAAGGTGCTAACTGGCTGACTAGCATCAAGACAGTCTTCAGGTTTCCCTTTTTGAATGATGATTACAGACTACAGCTGCCTGCTGGTGAGGAGAGTTATTTCCCCTCAAGTGCGGTTGGCTGTTGGCTGTAGGCTGTAGGCGGGTGATGTGTTCATGTTCAACTTTTTGGCCGAGACATGGCGACATTAGTCGTCACAGCGAGGGACCTTCGTTACCGTTAGTTCTCTGAAGTTAGTTTGGTGTTAGGGAAGTTCATCTACAGAAAATGATTTGTTGTTTTTCAAGCATGCAAAATGTGATGTGGCTCCAGTTTCTCAAATGGGAGGGTTTACAGTTTGTGTCTGTTTTATATCATTATTGAAAACCTTTGTGTTTTGGACTGTTGGTTGGTTGAAAAAAAGCAAATTAATTACATCACCTTGGGTTCTAGGAGACCATGTTGAGCATTTCCTTTCATTCCTTTTTTGCCATTAAACAAACTAAATCATTAATCAAAAATAATGACACAAAAGGCTTAGACTAATTGATAATCAGAATCATTAGTTGCGACCCTGCTGCAGAGTTCAAGAAAAGAAAAAGAACAGATTTGATTTCTTTGCTGTTTCTCAACAGGAGTTGGCTGACTTATGTCCAATCAATTCAGCACCCAAAGAACTGCTCAGTACTCCCAGAGAATGACCAGATTGTTTTATTCTCCATCAGAAAAATGTCTCTTATCGGACAGTGCTTTCTCTCGGGCTTTCATTATGTCAAGTTATTTGACCTCAAAGTGTGCTGGACCTCTTATCAAATATTCCAAGCAAACAAACAGCTCTTTGAATGGCTGATATTAATCTCCCACAGCGCTGCGGAAAAAAAGTCCTCAGCCTCGGGGCAGCGGAGAGCAGAGAAGAAAGGAAAAGGGTCAGATTTCACAGCTGGAATTTTCGTTTGTCTTCACATCTAAAAAACTTCTCAGCACTGTTTGGTGCGTGGGCCTCACAAACATGTTCACCTCTTCCTCATGTTCCTCACATGTGCCTTAGATTAGTCTCACACACACACACATATGGACGTCATCTCCACTGAGAGTGGTTTTGGGTTTTGGCATGTGCGCTTACCCTCGGTGGTCTGTGTTGTATCCGAGCACGAGCCACTTTCTGCTTGTTGACGATGTTCATCAACTTAACGGCGTCATTGCCCTTCACGTAAACCACCGGCCGCTTCAGAGGATCCTCTGCGACCTGGTTGAGCTGAGAAGAGGAGAGAAAAAAAAAAAAACATCAAATACAGATGTACTCATATGTAACAAAATTATACTTATTTAACTGGTCAATAAAGACACTTTTGTTACAACGATTTTACAGATAAAGTTCAGTTTACTCGTCATGTGAAGTCATTCTGTGAAAACTAGCACAATGTCTTCTGTGGCATTATGGGAAATGTAGGATTCAGTGATATTTAAGCTTCTGCTGCTTCCATTTTGACCAGTCTTTTTAAAAAAGCAAGGTCTCTTTTGAGTGCCCCAACTTCAATGGAAGTGCAACAGCCATGTGATTTGGTTCAAATCTTTTTTTATGATGCTTTTCTAACGTTTCTCAGTTAATTCTTATTCAATGTGTGGGGGTCCTTCTGACTTTAGCACAAGCTGACCTCAGTCTTAAAGTTTTTTTTAATCCATTTTTTAGGGCTGGAGAAAATACTGAGTAGGCATGTTTTGTTTTTTGGATTTAAAGTTCTATTCAAACTCACTGAATGCCTGTTATTGTTAGGAGTTATACCTTCAGAAAATGAAAATGTTGAACTGGAAAGATGCAAAATCACCAACTATAACCCAGTGGATTCAGAGACTGGATGGTTTACAAAATGGAACGAATGACAGCAAGTCTGCAACCGAAAATGAACACTTTTACACAAAAATGGACTCGAGTTACACTATATCTGGGGATCTAATGGATGATAATGGAATATCACTCAAAATGCTATTGTTGTGTTTCTCTGGAACTGAACTTCCAACTGAGCTCTGTTGTAAATGCAATCCCACTTTGTCATTCTTAGTTTCGTGTATATTTAATTTCTTTGTTTTTCATTTTAAGTATTTAATTTATCTCTTATTGTTTGGCTTTGCTTTGCTTTGTTTTGTACATCTTTTTCTAATATGACATCATCAGTGTCAGTTGAATCCTGATATGTTTGGGTCAAAGTCACACCGTGATGCAGTGGTACCCACAGAATAAGTAAAGGATGGTTCTTCTGCACAAAAGTGAAAAAAAAATCTGACTCTCTTGTAATCTATTGAATAGTTTTACCTCTTAGATCCTCTGAAATGTGCATATGTAAGACAAGAAAGGAAAAAAAAAGTACGGTTGAGCATGAATGAATCAAAATGAAAGGTTGAATAAAGTTGAAGTCAAACTAAAAGGCAATTAGAGTTCTGAGAATAATAAAAAATAATAATATTGCATGTTGCGGCAATAGTGTTCACTTTTATAGGCTGAACATGTTTATTCAAAAGATGATGGTGTCAACTATACAATGTTAAAGGGTGGGTTCACCCCAAACTTAAAACTACACATTTCCTCTTACCTGTAGTGCTGTTTATTCATATAGATTGTTTTGGTGAGAGTTCAGAGTGTTGGAAATATTGGCCGTAGAGATGTCTGCCTTCTCTCTAATATAATGGAACTAGACACTCAGCTTGTGCTGCTCAAAGTTTTAAAAAAAAGTACATTTTAAAATCTCAACAGCAATGTCTCTTTCCAGGAATCATGACCCAGTTACTCAAGATAATCCACAGACCTTGTTGTGAGCGATTTCCTGCAGACACTATGCTCTTTCCATTGAACTACACTTGCCAACTGAATCACTGTGCAGAAGAAAGAGTCTACTACGAGCACACCTAGCACCACTGAGCTAACTAACGTTACAGCTCAGCCCATTGAGACATCATCAATGTTCACTTCTTGCACTGTCACAAGCATGAGCCTCTTGAGCAGATGCACGCTCTCTTCTGCATATTGATTAGGGAAAGAAAATAGTTTCTACATAAAACTGCACACGACAAGGTCTGTGGATTATCTCGAGTAACTGGGTCATGATTTCTGGAAAGAGACATCGCCGTTACGTTTACTAAAATGTATTTTTTTGGCACTCTGAGCACCACAAGCCGGGTGCCATCTAGTTCCGTTATACTGGGGAGAAGGCAGACATCTCTACAGCCGATATCTCCAACATGCGGCACCTCACACCAAAACAATCTAGACTGATAAACAGCACCACAGGTATGATGAAAAATATGTATTTTCTTGTTTATTAAAATGCAACAATCTAAACATCACTCTGTGGTTGAACTGCTCACAACCAATCAACAAATGCAACTTGTGAGGAGTGGTCACAAGTAGACGTAGCTCAACTTTTTGGGGACTTTCAGAGAAAAGTTTGGGAACCACTGCCCTAATGCGTGTGAACCGTCTGAGTGTAAAGGCATGAACTCCTCTTCTACCAACTGGGAAAAATGACCTCTAGGCTCAAGACATGGAAACTGCGGTCGCAGTTTGCCAGAGGGAGCCGGGGGAAACAGTCAATGAAGAGTATGTTCTGGCTTTTGAGTCAGTTTACATACTCCTTTACTCCTCCTCTCCCTCTCCGTTCTCCCCTCTCGTCTGCTGGTTGGAATCTGTAATTTGAAAAGCCCAAGGGAAATACCGAGGATATTCGCATTTCTATTTCTTCTGCTGCCGTCATGTTCTCCAGTGAAATACTGTATGTTCTGGTTTCAAAGTATAGACTCGGAGACGTTTGATCTCTCGCTTCATTCTGGTGCGTTGCTCCCACTTTGAAAAATGACTCCACCAAGACTGAATCTGGCCTCAGACAAACAATACACCTTTAAAAAGTTGAAGTCCTGTAGTAAAGTTTAAAGAAACAAAGTTTGGCTTTCTGTTGATCACAAACGTAACTTTTCCCCAAACAAAACCCTGATGTGTTTTGAGAGGAGAAGAAGGTCAAGTGCATTAACTTCATAAAGCTTCTCTGCTAATTTCAGCCCCAGGACCTTAATTCTCCCTAAGCTCCTCCTCCCTGCCCCACGGCCTTGTGGGTCCTGTCTCTGCTGATCGGGCTGCTCTGACTGGAAAAGCCTCTCGGGGGAATTTAACACAGCCGCCCAGCGCTGCCTTTCATGTGGTCTGCGCGCAATCCCTTTTATCTCTCAGCTACGCGCTTTACGACCCAGCAGCAGAGAAGAGGAGGCGAGGAGGAGAGGAAAAAAAAAGAAAAACCTGCAAGTCCAGACCTGGTGTGGCGAGGATGAATACCACAGGAGAATTCTTGCGACAAAGGCACCCAGAGGAGCAACTCGTGTATTATACCTCTTAACAGCACGGGAGCAAGAAAGAGTGGAAGAAGAAGAAGGAGGAATGTGAGTGTCTGGCTGTGTGTGACAAGAAATACACTTTGTTCTAACTGTAGCTGAATGTGCTCCCCCAAATGTGCACTCAGAGACAGACCCATAGTCTCAGGGGATGAGGTAATGTGTGCTACCTGTGCAATTATGAGCTCAACAGAGTTTGGTCATGGTCTAGTGAAAGCTGAACCTGGATATCCATTTTCAGTCCTCTCAGAGTGCCGTGCACTCCTCCACACACAAGTTAGAGAGCTCAAAGGCCCAGAATGGTTGAATAAGCACGGCTGATCCACATGCTTTTGAACAGAACTAAAGATAGAAAGATCATTGTTTGTACAAACAGCACACACACACACACACACCGCCAGTCAGAAGGGCAGGGCATGCTGCTGAGCTTTCTTCAGAAGTGAAAAGCGGAGCGGCTTTCACAGACAGACCGAAACAGATTAGACTGTTTGAGTGTTGTGGAAACGTGAGTGTGTGAATGCCTGGGTAATTTTAGGTGTGTACGAACCTGGTCGATGGCATCCGGATTCTCCGACACATCAAAGATGACGGCTGTGGCTCCCCGCTGCACTGCTCTCTTCGCCTGTAAACACAGAACAAAAGCAATCATTAGATATATTCAACAACAGTGCAAAGAAAAAAGCCAGGGGAATGTGTGATCACTGTGTCAACTGCATTCACATTCACGTTCAGGCCACTAGAGGGAGTTCTCTGCCTGAGTGTTACATGCACATCATCTGGAATGAGCAAATGAGAAAGAAAAGAGACAGAAAACCAATATAAGCCATTGATAACATTTGCTAAGACGCTCATGTGGTCTCTGTCTCCACTTCTCTGAAGTCATCATGATGTCATTCAAAGCAAATCTGCACCACATTACCCTAATAATATGACAGATACTAAGAGCACTGTATCCCGTGTCAAGAACTAATGCATGCACGGCTCCATGTGATGCAACTCTGCAGCAGAATCTGAGCCGAATCCTGCCGTGCACGCTCAGGAAAGTTGAATAAAGTTATCAAGGATTTCCAACTGCTAAAAATGTGAGCTCCTTTCATCTGAGAGCAAGGAAAGTCACAGCACAGAGGTCTTTTGAAGACTTCTGCTAAAGGCAAAAGATAAAGGAAACGCTTGGATCTGCAGAACCCCAAGTATCTCCTCGCAGAATCCAAATTGGCTTCCTCTCGTCTGGGAAAAAAAAAAAAGTTCCTTTATCTTAACTCCTGCTCCCCCCCCCCCCACAACCCGTTCTCACCCCGCTTGATTCACGGCGCCCTATTTAGACAACGTTTTGATGTCTGCACTACATGATCTAAAATAGCGCGGCTGGGATCATATCCTGGTATTATCAAGTGCCCTTGGGTTCTTGCCAGCGCTCTTCATAACTGGAGGGGAGAATGGGGGGAGGGGGCGGATGAAGATCAAAGTGACAATGTACAGTGCTGTGACTCTGCTGCCGAGTGGCTGGAGAGTGTCATCGCTCCAGTCAGCAGGCACTTACAGAGGACACAGAGAGAGGGAGATGGGGAGAAGTGGTATGTGCGGGGGAGGCGCAATAACTCTTTTCACAACACATCATGATGATTTCTGAGGTAACAAGAATCAGCGATGGGATGTTGAGCAAGTTTCTGCATCTTTTGCTCAAACAGGAAGAAAGGAAGGGATTTCAAACTGACCATATCACCACTGCAAACACTTGTTAACCTGAAATACACCACGGAGTATGCAGAAAAACTCACTAAGGTGGTCCCCCATCAGCCACCAGGACAGCTTCCCTGCTCCTTGGCACAGATCCTCCAAGTGTGAGGAACTCTACTGTAGGAACGAGCAGCATCCAAATGTTACTCCGTCATTTGGTGTTTTGATTATGGTGGTGCGGAGCGCTGTCTGAAGCTTGGTCCAAACGGACGTGGGTATTTTAGAAAACAGGGTTTTTCCCTCCTTTGTTCTCCATAAAACTACCATCCACATAAAAAAATCTGCCCAAGTGAAAACGCAAAACACAACTGAAGCACTGTCAACATGCCAAACCAACAAGCGGAGATATAACCCTAACCCTAAAGCCACGCCAAGAAGAGTAAGAGGAAGATGTTGGCCAATCAGAAGTCTGCAAAAAAGCTGTTACCATAAGGCTCCCTGCAGCAGAGACCTCTGTAGCACATTTGGATGCCTCTGTTCCTCAATATGGTGGAATTAGTTACTGTAATTTTACGTGTAAACATGTAGAAAGTCTTGTTAGAGAGGTTAGAGCCAGCAGTATTTTGGCCACGTCCACCATCACACGAAATGTCGCCACATTTGTGACGCCTCACAAAAGAGATAACAGGGCACACAGGCCAAAAACTCAGTTTCCCTGTCTACATATCAAGAGTGTAGGTTCAATTCGACGTTGGGGTGGGAGGCACCTACAAAACTGGGGGTTTGGGGGTGCTCTGCCAGAAAATTTTGAACATCAAACACCCAATTTCTTTCATTCTTATTTATGCACAAATCTGCCTTTTCTGCATCAATTTGTGGTGTAAATGTCTTCTACTTTCATGTTTTTATTGAGGAAGCAAATGCAAATGTTCTAAATATTGAGGGGAACATGTCCCCTGCATCCCCCATGAAATCTACACCAATGCTACACATCAACACTGAAAACAGAGTTTCTGAAACTCTGGACAAACTTTCACAAAAATGACCTTGAACATGGACGAACTGCCAAAATACACAGAAAAGGCTACATATTCAAATATACCTGTGTAGGTGTGAACAAGATCTAACATCAGTCCAAACTGTGCTAGCTGAAAAACTTTCAATGGGCTCTGGTGGCTGTGAAGGCCACAGTGTATGACTGACACCCTTTTCATAATTGCTTTCATTCAAGTGGCCGTTTGTCCCTGGTATGAGACCATCTGCATTCCTTATGTTTCTCTTTATTCCGCTTACTACCTTCCTTTGATTTGTCAGCCGCCCATGTGTCTGTAATGACCTTGTCTCTTAGTTGTAATATGTGCTGAGTGCTACAACTTTATTATTTATTAATCTGTTGATTAACGTTTGGGTTTATAAAACAAACAAAAAAATAGCCACCATCAGTCCAGTGAGCTCAAAGTGAGATCTTGGTTCGACAGACCAGTAGTCCAAAACCCAAGGATTTTTAATTACTTTTCTGTCAATTGACGAATAATTTCAGCACCACTTACAACCACTATTCCTGTTCATCAAAATAGTTTGCTTAGCAAGATTTTAAAGATGGGATGTATGAAATTATTTAGTTTTATTTTTAAGGTTTTTTTTTTATTATACATTCTCCTGCAGTTCAAGTACAGATTTTGCCATTTTGCAGTTTTGTTAGTTGTTTCCTGCGGCTTTAAAAGGACAGTTCACCCCAAAATCGCTGTTTTGGTGTGTGTTGCAGAGTGTTGGAGATACCAGTTGTGGAGATGTCTGCCTTCTCTTGAATATAATGGAACTAAATGGCACTGGGCTTACTACAGACCTTGTTATGAGCAGTTTCAAGTAGGAACTATTTTCTTTCTACAAAACTGCATCCACCAACCTTATCACCACACAGAAGGAAACATGCATCTGCTAGCTCACCTAGCACCACTGAGCTAGCTAACGTACCAGCTCAGCTTAGGAGGACACCATTAATGTTTCTATCTCCACAAACACAAGCCTCTCATACATGACTAGATGCAAACTTCCTTCTGTGTGGTGATAAGGTTCGCAGGTATCACTTGATAAAAAGAAAATAGTTCCTACACGAAACTGCTCATAACAAGGGCTGTGGATCATGTTAAGTAACCAGGTCATGATTTCAAGTAAGAGACATTGCTGTTGGGTTTTTCAAGAGTATATTTTTGGCGCTTTGAAGCCGAATGCCATCTAGTTCCATTATATCCAATAGAAGGCAGACATCTCTACGGCCGATATCTCCAACACTCTGCAACTCACATCAGAACAATCTAAACCGATAAACACTACTACAGGTAAGAGGAAAAATATGTATTTTGGATTTTTTGATGAACTGTCCCTTTAAACCTCATGTCAGAGTGCGTATTTCCTTAACTCCTGTAGCTGATGAAGTGGCATCCAGTGGAATATGATCCAGTTTTGTGTTATATTATTTTCCCTACTCCCTGTGTGCACTGCAAGTCTTTAGAAAGAGGTTAATGATTAAATACAGCTGTCCAAGAAGTAGCATGTGTAGCTACAGTAATTCTTTACCAATGTCTCCACTCAATATACACGGCAGCCTTCTATTGTTTAAAACAGTCGACTTCTTTTCCTCCAAAGCAAGAAGAGGACCAGAGGTATTTGCATTCTCCAGAATCAATAACAGAGTCAATAAGGACACTAAATATGGACTATGTTTGATTTTTTTTTCTAGAAACCATGTGTGGGTCCTCTTCACTGCAGGTACCTTTGGTGGGATTGCTGCAGCATGGACAAGTCACAGCAGGAGGAAATAAAGAAGTTAACTAACAAAAGGCCTTTGATATAAAGGGGTGGCATTTGTACCACACTCTGGGAATTGAACTTTAAATCAGCTTGAGGAAAACATAAACACATCATGACTCTGAAGTGTGTGAGGCACGTCTCAATTAGATTTCCCCTCGGTTTAATCCACAGACAAGATGTTTATGAATCTGACTTTCATCGCTCATTAAGGACTAATTAACCCCGCAAACTGATTCGATCTTTCCCAGCAGTGTATGAAAGCCTTGTCAAACAGCGAAACATTAAAACAGCGACGCGCCATAAATACAAGCTCTTCCAACTTTCTCTTTCGTCCTGCCTCCTTTACATAAACTAACATCGCTCTTTTCTTTCTTCTTTCACTTTTTTTTTGTACTTGGAAAGTTCAAAAGCGAAGCAGAGCGAAATCTCGCTCGGCTTTTCCCTCTCACCCAGTTTTTCTCTCAGCTCCACACTGCCAGGCTCCAGCCCCCATTTAATTCAGCACAAGTCTGCTCCTTTGATGTTAGCTCTCCCAGTTAATAATTAATAGCTCTTGGTAAGACGCTTTGAGAAGAAAGAGATCTCCCTCCTAAAGAATCTCCACTCGGGCAGGCCTGCGCTGCAGTGCAGGGACTTGCCTGACGACAACAAAAATGCACCCACAGGCAAACTGGCTCTCTTAAAAAACATGACACATCTCCTTCCCGACCCCATAAAAAACTACAACCTCGGACACCAAAGGAAGGATCTCGCTTTGTGACTGTAGTAATATAAAATAATCCTTCTCAGGACTTTGTCATGTTGCTAAAAACTTAACACTTTAGTGAGGAAACACTGTTTACTTCGCTGACTTACACCAGCTACAGAATGTCAAGTGGCAGAGCTCCTGTGTAAGGAGATATTGTGTAAGGAGTTTGAGACAGCATTCAGTCCTCGGCTGAAAACTTAAAAAAAAAAAAAGATGAATAACATGCTGGAAGCTTTCATTCATCAGTTTCATTGAGATCTAACAGGAATTTCAAGAGCGTCTCTTCATTAAGCTTAGCGGGGTGAAGTCGATGCGAGATGACATTTTCATCTTCTCATTCATGATTAAAGATGAGATGAAGACGTGCAGATGTTATCGTTTTAGGAATCCAATATTTCAAGGGCGAATGCAACAGAAAGAACCAACTCAGAGAGAAAATCAAGTGTTGCTTTTTCAGCCATCAGACTGCAAAGAAGAGTTTGGGTAGTAGAAGTTTTTAAGATTTGAGTTGTATACAGTACACCTGCAACTATTAGAAAGGTAAAAGCTTTAGTGATGGAAGGCAACTAAATATATTTACTCATTCTTGTCTTTGGGTACTTCCATTTCATGCCACTTTAAACTTGACAATATTTGCCTGACAGCTGGGGTTACTGGTTACTTTACAGATATGGAGAAAAACTACGATATGCTTGTAACATTCAACACATTGTTAACATTCTCAACCAGTGATTCACAGCCTCCTCAGCTTGTGACAAAAAGCAGCGTCTAGTTTGAGTCCCTTGTTACATTTCAGATGCCTAGGATTTGTTAGCACTAACATCGACACAGCCCCCTTCTATACGTCTCAGGTGGTTTGTAACTTTTCAATGCCCGAAATATGTATAAAAATTAATAACTATACAAGAATAAATACATAAATTTGTGTAGCTGGACTTGGACTCTGTGTTCTTTCAGACCCAGATTTATCTTGAGACCCTTTGAAGGGGGCCAGTTCCTATAATGGGTGTAAGTAGTTGAAACTAGCTCCACCTTAAACAGCTACAACGGTAAAATACTACATGCAAATTAATGCATCAGTGTTAATAATCTAATACTATCATGTATAATACATAATATATTACTCAATGCGGCCATTTTACTGCAGAATAAGTACTTTTACTTTTGATTCTATAAAGGCACAGTTCACCTTTAAATCAATAATACACATTTTACCTCTCACCTGTAGTGCTGTTTATCTGTATAGATGGTTTTGGTGTGAGTAGAGATGTCTGTCCTCTCTCCAATATGAAAGAAGAAGATGGCACTCAGCCTGTGGTGCTCAAAGCACTAGAAAAATAGACAACCCTATAGTTGATATCTCCAACACTCTGCAACTCACACCCAAACAATCTAGACTGATAAACAGCACTACAGAAAAGAGGAAAAATATGAATGTTTGACTTTGGGGTGAAATGTCCCTTTAAGTACATTTTGCTGTTAATATTTTTTTCCTTGTATCGATACTTTTACTTAAGAAACCTGTCCAAGTACTTCTTTACCAACTGGAGTCAAACAGGTGATCAAGAACTAAAAGTATATATACATAAATGGCTCTAATAATACATACTAATAACTGAAACATCCCCATCTGTTGTCTTTGATTAGTCAGACATGTTCTAAGAATCAGAAACACTGTCACTGTTCAGCTATTAGAGTGCAAAGAAGGATTTGGCAAGTAGGAGTTTAAAAGATCTGAAATTTATAAAACATCCCTCCAACAATAAATCCAGGTTGATAGAAACAGGAGAAGCTGACATATAGTAGTCTAAACTTGGACTCCTACAATAACTGCACTGCTAATATTTTTCTCCAAGCTGAAACGTGATCTCTAGTTGCCGACGAGAGTGCTTGATCACTCATCCGTGCTCAAACTCTCAACCTGAACTGCGCACTGGGGGCAGTTTCACAGGTACTTCACAATACTGCTGGCTAAACAAACTTCCCGCTGGCTCACAGGCATGAGAATTAGGGTACAATCTTCCCCGAGTGAACAAAAACCGCAGCAGAAAGTACTGAGAACCCAGTCTAGACACGGAGGAAAATGAAAGCTATGTTTAGCATCCCAAAGTAAGCCTGCCAGCTTGTAAGATCTGAGGGAGAGAAATTCTCACTCGTCTGGAAAGAGACTTTTTCTCAGCGTAGCGCTCACTTCATCATTCACATGGAGCGAGGCTTCTCATATTAACACGCCAACACATGCAGGCAGAAACAATGCACGTGTAAATATGAGCAAACACTCATTAAGTATGAATGTGAAACACAAAGTTATGTGCTCACATGCAAACAGACACACCTGGATTACACCTGCAACATCTGGCTCACGCACTAGCTCCTCTATCACATCACTTTCCTACTTTCTTCTCCTCTGCTTCCCTCCTTCCTCTCCTCCTCCTCCTCTTCATGCTTTCCTTTCCTCTCTCTCTCTCTTTCTCTCCGCACTGCTATAATTAAGGCAATTAAGTCTTCAGAAGACTCTCCACTGCTATTATGCTGTAATTTCATGTTGCCTCCTGGCTTTACGGTTTATTAAAAGATAAAGGCATACTTTTCTCCCATGGATTTTCTTATATGTGGTCGCCCCTTTTTTTTCCTTCTCTCCTTCCTCGCTCCCTCTCAGAGCAGGCGTGTGTGCCAAGACATTATTTACATTCAACTAAAATAAAATCAAAGTTTTCAACGTGGCTGTGCGTCATCTGATTGGAAGCTTGTGCAGCCCGGAGAAAGAATTGAAAACTACTTTTGAAGCGCCTCTCCCTCGTTTATTCTCCTGTACGTACTGTACTTTCGCACATGAAGTCATCATCTGTGTTATCTTGACATTTTCATTACAACAGGATTTAGTCACCCCCCCTTCATGAAGCACATTACTCACCATCTTCATGATCGCCTACTGTTTGATGTTAACACCTCCCTGACAGACTGTTAAATCTGTCATAACGTTTTATGCTGTTTACAGATTCCTGGCATCATCAAATTGGCTGTGTGACATGTAATCAACTGGTTTGACACCCTCGCCGTGCCGGATCTGCTACCTGCTGCTGCGTCACGACAACAGCTAAATAAGGACTTTCCTGTTCCCACATAAACACCATCCTGAAACAACGTGAACTTGACTAACCCCGTTGAGCCTAATCCTGCCAATAACTCGCTGTCATGAATTCACTTCCACTCAAATTTAAGGGTTTGACCCACAGCCAAAACATTTCACTCCAGAACTGCAGATTAAAAAGAGGTCAAAGTCAGTCTGTTTTTCTTGGAGTTTTAAACAAGTCCTCGTTCAATTTCTCCCTCCACCTTCCCAAACTTATGAACTCTCCCATACTCCTGTTTAATATTAATCTGAATGCTGCTGAGCTGCCAGCTGGAGCATTTTACACGAGTCCCGAGACATCTGAGGCACCGTTTCTCGAGCTGCATAAAACATGTTTACGAAGCACATAAAAATCCACTTGTGTGTCACACCGGCGGAGGACAGGGGCCGGCAAGCCTCCTTGAGCTCCTCTCTGTTTCGGCCGCCTTCATATAAACGGACAGTTTACTGAATGTAAACACGCAGGGGAAAGACTCACTTGAAGCTCTCAGTGAGCTCAGTGGCTGCCATTAATATCAAACTGCAGATGAGAGGTTAGGTCAGGAAGTGAAGGCAGACCTGTTTATCGAGCATTGAGTCCAGTTTAAAGGAATACTTCACCCCCCAGGATGACCATTTGTTTCTTATTAAGTGGGATTTATACTTGTGCCTCAGACCCTACGCCGTAGCCTACACCGTTGTGAGCATTTATACTTGTGTGGTGGTGTGTCTGTGTCACTCTGCAGTTACACCTCCAAAACACTAGTCGGCGGCAGGGTTTCTGTGAAGTGTTGTAAAGTTGATTCAGACCACACACTAAACACACATTAAATAGCAGCATTAATACAATTTCAACACAAGTAAACAAATCAACTTCACTATAACTCGCAGCATTCACAGACAAACACTTGTCTTTATCTGGACACATTTTCTCCACAAATACAACATGCTAATGTTATTAGCACAAGCCTATGGCATTTTACATTGTATAGATTAGCCTAACGGCTAGCAGACTTCTCCTCTACTCATATGAAGCCAGGGACAACAGCAACATTTAACAAAGGTAATGCTACAAAATTCGGTTCCATTACAGCTCACAAAGTCCACTGAAAAAAACAACTGTCTTGTAATAAACTATACTATTTGTTTTCCACACAAATAAAATGCTAACGGTATTAGCACAAGCCTATGGCATTTTAGATTATATAAATTAGCCTAGCAATTAACAAGATTTCATCTACCCATATGAAGTCACACACATGACACACTAGACAGGAGGTCCGTGTAGTTACATTTCTGGGGAGGTGCACGTCAGGCTATGGCGTAGGGTACGGCGTAGGCTCTACATCGATGCAGAGCCTAACTCTCACACAACTCGTGCAGTTTAAGCCAAGTTTCATTTAGGCAGTCATATGCTTAGTGCTTCCCAAACAGCCCTTTTCCAAACTGGGAGCTGAAGTGATAGAAAAACTTGACAAAAACTATAATTTTACCTCACTGATCATGGGAGGTGATGGTCTAATGCTGCCTCAATCGACTTTGGTGTTTTAAATGGTTAGTTCAGATTTAGCAAAGTCACACAATAACACAAACAAACTACTGATCAAGGCAGCGACAGACCAGCAGCTCCCATGTTCAGTGAGGTAAAGTTATTGTTTTTGTCAATGGAGTCTGGCTTTGACGACAACATATATAAGCTGTACTTTCAGTTCAGTCCTAATAGTAAGGTTTTACCATAAATGCATGTGTTTGGGAAGTACTGAGCATACAACTGGATAAATGAGACAAGTTATGTGATAGTTTGCAAATAGATGTTTTGATAGTTTTGCTGATGTTAAATGTGGACCCCTTTCACTTCGATTCATCATGAATTTTGTCCATTTTTGGATTCTTAGTTTACCATGGAGGCATGAACAAAAAATGCAGTTAAGTATTAGGAGTGAAGTATTCCTTTAAATGAAAAAAATGTTCAATAACATATTTAACTTAAAGCTAACAGACAGCCTGTTCAAATCACAGACTTATGAAGTTGTTAAGGTCATTTACAGACACAGAGCAACATAAGCATTCATTTGATGATGGGTTTCTACCACCTAAATAACATCAGTCCAATATTCACTCTCCTTTTGGCTCTACCAACCCCTGAGAAAACATTTAGCTCTTTAGCTGCCAGAAAATGTCTCCTTTATCCACTTCACTTCGCTCCTGTCTTTCTATGTGTATATTCCAACATTGTAATATTACTGCAGCAGACATTTAAATGTATTTTCCCTTTTTCCCTGAATGAATATCAAAGTCCTTGTGCCTCCAATAAAGGCAAGACACCTTTGTCAACTGTCCTTGTAACACGTTGTGAATGAAAGCGGCACAGACAGTGTGAGCTGCCGGCCTTAACGCTTCAACCTCTTGTGGTGTATGAAGCACAGAATACAAACACACAGGTTCATGGCCTCTGATGGTTGCTGCAGACAGGGGTATCAAATCTTATTATTTTTCCTTTAAAAGCAAACCAGCATCGAAAGTCTCGTCTGATTTCATAATCTTGTTTATGTAGTCTTTAGTCAGTCTTTAGTTTTGGTGTTGGTGGTGTGCTCATAGACAGGCCTATAGCTTTGGTTTTGGCCCGGTCTCTCAATATGGAGAAACAGAGGGGCTTATGGGTAAACTGTACGCCAGCCCAGGAAGACAGGGAGAGGGAGACAGAGAGAGTGAGAGATTTGGGGCGGATGTAATGACCTCACTATCAGACAAAGACAAGGCCCGCCCCAGGTACACTGATCCCCGACCCTGCCTCTGTGCTGTACATCATGTACACGATCAGCCGGCGTGCACAAACACACACATACACACACAGATACAGATACAGTGTGTAATAACTGTCTGCCTCACTGTGTCACCATCCCTGAGGGAAAATCGGTTCCCATGGGTGCAGTATCTTCTTACGGCCAGTTCAAGTCCCCAAAGGGGAGACAGTTGTGGAACAAACAGACAAGAAGCCAGTAGTTCTGGTCCCCTTTGACTCTAAGGGAGATGTTTTTCACTAAGACGCCAGTTTCTGGATTGGTGTGAAAAGCCTCTTTTAAAGTGGTATTGTCATCTTTGAAGGAAACTAGAGCTCTCTGAGGGACAAAAACAACAACGATATGTACAATCACTCAGCTCCAAGACAATGTCTCTTTAAAGCTAAATATCTGTCCATGTATTTCTGACAAAGCTGCCTCCTCTTCCTCCTCTTCACCTCATCTTTCCCCAACCCAGTAACCACCACCGACCCCCCCATCTCCAATTCTGTCTCTGCCTCAGCGCACAATGTGGGGTGGCCATTCACCCACCATTGCATAACCAGAATTATACAAGAGAATTGTGCTATCAAAATGTGTGTGAGTCTGTATGTGTGTGTGTGTGTGTGCATGTGTGTGTTTGGGGGCACCTCTGAGGGGGCCTGCCAGTGGACCTTGGCAGAGAGCCGGCCCCATTAAAGAGTCGCGAGAAATAGAGGTGTACTGGGGAGCACTCCCTCAGCATAAGACCGATATATAGTGCCTGTCTTCTGTTCTCATTTCTCTCTTCTTCCTGATATTTACTGCAAACTTTATAATATAAAAAAGCATTTTAACTGCAAATATGTCCTTAACACCAGGTATTGAAAACAGTCAAGTACCAAAAGTTGCCACTGAATGCCTGGTGAAGGTCATACTCTTCTTTACTTATTCTTCGACGATATTGTTCCTGACTTAATTCAGATTTTTGCCAATATGAGACTGTATATCCTTCACTAAACAGGAGGTTGTGAGAACTTTGACTTCTTTTGTTAAATGATGTTAAGAAAAAAAAAAATCACTGCACATTGATTTGATGCTTCCAAAAGAGATTTAATAGTGTAGAATAATGTTTTACTGCCAATAGTGTTGATTTTTCACTTTCAGTGTCAGTACTAAAACTCAGGTGTCCGTATTGACTCCGGTATCCAATTTTTTCCAACAATACCTATAGTATTCGCATGTTGTTGAGTGGAAACATAGGACCCTTTTCATACGCTAAAGAGCTGCTACGAAGTCTCGTCTTTTTTGCATTTTTACACAGAACCAAGCGACGGTGGCATCCCTCCACTCTGGTGTGCGATTTTACATAGCATCCTGGCATCACAGAACCAAAAGAGGCGCGATGGGCCTGACGTTAAACACAACAGCATTGGCCTCTAGTGTGACATATACCATCGCTTTGGCAATGTTTTAAAAGCAATGATGACATTAACATGACAATAAAAATCATTTACTGTCCCTGTTACATGGCGACTGATCTCGTCCTCTACTCAGAGGGTAAGGAGCTCCCGAATCTCATTGGTTTCCCATTTTGCGAGCATTTTCAGCTGCTGTTCTTCTTCTTTACGTTAGCTGCTAACTGCTACCAGCTGCTTTTAAAAGCTTCCGCAGTGGGTCGCATGCATAACAATTCGTCAAAACGTCACACCCATCCTGTCAGCTGTTCCGTTTACATTCAGCACCGATACTACCTCCCATGGCAGCTTTAAAGCAAGAACACTCTGTCCCCCAATTCTGCGATTGTACCTTAAATACAGAACCACATGCAATTCCAAAGTCTTGAACAGGCAGTGTAAAAAAGTGACTGAGATGTGGTAGTAATAGATTAGAAGGGTTGAAAAACGCAGGTCAAATGTTTCAGTATATACTGTGAATTAGACTACCTGTGATTTCTAAACAACACTTTTATTTTCATTGTCAATTAATCATTCAATTATTTTTTATCAATTTACTGATTAGTTATTTGGCCTATAAAATGTCACAAAATGGTTAAAAGTGTTAACTTGTGTTTCCAAAAGCCAAAGATGCCGTCCTCAAATGTCTTGTTTTGTCCACAACCCAAAGATATTCAGTTTCTGCTGCCACAGAGAAGTAAGAAATCCAGAAAATATGTTAAGGAACTGGAATCAGAGAATTCTAACGTTTTTTTTCTTGGGAAACTCACTCAAACCAATTTATTGATCCTCACATTAGTTGGTGATTAATTCAATAGCTGACAACTAATCAATTCTTGTGTGTTTTATAAGTTTATATCTTTAAAAGGTAAAATAAATTATGTGTTACTTGAGCCTATTATCAAAGGATTTTGGGGAGTGACAGAAATCAAGGCAATCACCTACTCTTGGAGGCTGACAAACACTCTAACCCTCCAAACTTTCTGTGGTGCTGTTTTGGCACAGAGCCTTCACCGGGGTTACATAACAAAGAAACAATTCTGAAACATTTAAACGCTTGTCATCATGTGGCCGTGAAGAACGATAGCCGAGCAAACACTGTGGTTTTTATGAACTAACAGACTGTTTTTAACTTTCATCACGCTCTGAGTTGAATTTGTCCGTTCTTTCCTTTACCAGCACATGTAGTTTGATGATAAAAATGAAACGGCGGGACATTAGTTTTTCTTGTGTGTGCTGTGGAGATACGATAAATAATAAATGACGGATGAGGCTCGTGCGCTGGACTCAAAAGTTCTTGTGAAATTCAAACATTTTTTCTAAATGAACATGTTTGTCTTGCTTGTTGTGCACCACATGCAGCATTTCCTGTCTTTCCCCCCGGTTTGATGTCTTGTGGCGTCGGGCGTGCAGGCTTACACAAACACGCAGCACAGATGCAAACGTATTGACTCAGACCGCCGCTAATCAAGAAGCCTTTTAGTTTTCTCTCCTCCTGCTGCCCACTGCTCTGCCCTGCTGAGACCAAACGCTGAGCCGGAGGAATGGACAACCGCTAATTAAATTTCCTCCACTTTTCCTCTCTGTCCCTCCCATGTTGTTTTCTTACCGGTTTTGGGCTCGGGCCCTTTGTGATTCTCAGGAAAATAAACAAGCTTTCCGGCTATGGACGAGAATACTACTTTTTAAGTGCTTCTTCTCCACCTAGTGTCGGGATGATGGGAAGTCTTGGTTAGAAATGATCAGTGATTACCAGACCCTTTTTTTAATCTGGTGCAAAACACTAATAGTGATTAATTAGATTAGTCCTACTATAAGTCAAAGACCCTGTCATGTTTTCTCTGTGAATCTGTTTCAAAGAAGAGCACCAAGTTAAGAAATACTAATGCATGCATGTCTGATTTTTGATATATGAAGTAAGAGATAACTTGGACTAAAAAGAAAAATCAGAAATTTGGATATAAGATGTTGTTTTGCTTCTCCGCTCTCAAAGGAACACCCGAAGGTGGAGGAAACTTTTTGCTGGTATTGAAAATCCTGAATTACCATATTTTTCATGAGATGAGAGCTGTCAGACGAAGGGAAGGAAGAAGATAAAGTTGGGAGCAAGTAAAGACAAGCGAAACTAGATTCGTGCCTGCTGCAAGTCTCCTGGTACATAATAGATCAAGTGTTAAGGATTTTTCTTCAACTTTCGAGGATATAGACGGCCTTGGATGTGAAAACAGTAGGTCAGACGGGTTTAAGAGATGTAGGGCAGAAACAAAGGCTGACGCACTTTGAATTCTACAGTTCGCTTTACTTTTAATATTACACTGGGAGTATGTATTTTTCCCCCGTGGCTTTAGTGTCATGTACTGCAGCAGCAGCTTCAATCCTTCGTCTGTGTTCGATGTCTACACAACGCATTCAGGCACCGTATAGAGTGTAGGCCACATGCATCTTTGGCAGCCGCAGAGCCAAACACACAGGCTGCATCCACACTAAATGCATTTAAATCTTATAATGGTGTTTTGAAACTGGAATAATTTTTCGCATGGTTTCAGAAATACTGTCTACTATGCGGTGGGTTGCTTCATTTAAAAAAATACTTCGGAGATGGCAAAAGTAAGACCAGAGATTTCTTTGCTTGGACCAACAGAGAGGAGGAAAATGTTAATGACAGTAACATGAATATGAGGCGGTCAAGGTGGACAACAGACAACAGAAAATAGATTTGGAGTCATTGCAAATACGGCGGCATGTTAGAATGGTACCAGGAGCATTGTCCATCTCCAGAGGAAGCCATGGGGATGTGAAAGAAGTACCCACACAAGAAAAACAAGATTGCAAAGGTATGTAGACTTAGCTAAAATGTCTGGCTTAACATGTGATGATTGATTAGACCCAACTGAGAATCAAACATGGGTGCCGATATCAGTGGTTCCCAACTGATTCGGCCACGGTGTCCAGATTTCTCCTTAGTCATTAGTCCAAGGTCCACACAGTTGAAAACATTTGTTTATGTATAGCCTGAATGAAAGGCGAGCTGTTAGACAACCTGTGTTGATAGCTACCTCTGACCACATAACTCAAACACACAGAAAGCTGCCATTGACAGCTGACATCATTGACAGGCTGAATAAAGTCTAATCAACGTTCATTTTGACTAACACTACCATACCTTCAGAAACTTTAACAACAAAGTAACAGTTTGAAATGACTTCACTGAGATTTCAAATCTGACATTACTACAAAATAAAACAGCAACCTAGCAGTTTTTGTGGTTCCCTGTACCCAGGATGCTTCAGTGTGAACATGCACCTTAATCCAAATGTAGTCGAGCTGAGGCGTCTCTCTAAACGGCCACTTCCATTAATTCGTCTGCACTCATACGGTTTTTCTCTAATCTCTCTTTGCCTCGAAGCTGCTTTAGGAGACCATGTCCCTGCTTGCATGAAAGAGAACTTGCTGTTGTTGCCTCTCTCTCTTGTAATACTCTATCCTGCTGCTGGTGGAGGGGTGTTGCTGCTGCCTGCTGTCTTCTTTCCCTGGGCAAACAAGGCAGAGCAGGTCAGGACTCGGCCCTATAACCCCCATTTTGCCTCTTTTCTCACTGTACCTCTCACCTCCCACTGTGCAGTCTTCCTAGTGGCGGACCAGAGGAGGAGACTGACGAAACCTTTGGTTGTTCATTTCATTTTAGCAGATAAACATGTAAAGGAAAGTGCTGGAGAAGAAGCTGACTGGGTTCCTAATTTCTTTGGAAGGAGGAGGAATTTTCCTCAGACTGTCGCTCCTTTGATGATATCCATCACTGTCAAAGCTGAAATGTAGCCGTACATCATGTCTGCCTTTTGATGACAGAACGTGGAGCAAGTAGTAGTCACAGAAAAGATATGTGCTGCAAGTACGTTTGGCATCGCACAGTTTTAAAAAAGGATAGAAATCGTTGCAGCAGGACCAAAAATTTTCCTTCCTTGTCAAAACCCAATGCGAACATTAGTCGCAATGCAACACAACTACTGAAAGTTCAGTCGGAGATTTAGGTGTGTTCTGCTATTAGCTGCTAATGTAGCCTTGAGAGCAAAACAGGTGGAACTCATTGGCCAAAATTCAATCTCTGAACCCATCAGCTATTTTCCAGTAACAACATAGCTTTTAATTAGCTCTGTTTTCCTCATTTATCTGCATTCATATGCCAATTATCTGTTTTTTAGAAATTAGCTGAAATGTTGTCTGGACCTGTCCAAAGTTGTGCTGCACAGAAGAGGAAGTCTTGGTCCACATATTCTTTGGCTATCTCCAGAAATATTGGTCACTGCCCCCAGAGGCTTTATCGTTATCAGATGATAGCTGGTGGGTTCTGAGATTGAAGTCTGGTAAGCTTGCTTTTCTGTGCTCCACATGTCCAAATTTCTTTCATTTTAAACTTGTAGTCCAGCTACACCCGATACTGCCTCAAGTGACATCACTTCCCCTTAAAGTAATTTAGGAGAATGCTTCTAAACCTCATAAGTGTTTCGTCTTTATGAAATCAGCCTTATTTGTTCAGACTTTCTTCTAATCTTTGCTTTTTTTCTCCTGACTAGTTTTACCTCTGCAGGTCTAAAAATATTCAAATAAAACTGTGTTGTCACATTGTTTCTAGCTTTAACTGGTCACAAAAAACAAAGCAAAACTGGCCTAAAAGGCAGGAAACCATTGATCTACAAAATGGAGAACCGCTGACTGAGTCCATCTCTTCACCAAACATTGCAGGCAACCTTTTCCTTTGTTGTGTCCCAATAAAGATAACATCAGGACAGGAAATGTCCGTGGCTGTAAATAGGATTTAAACAAAGCATGGCAGCGAGGTGGTACAACAGTCAGGTGTGTTTACTTCATTCATCTACGACTCCAATAAAACACATCATTGTTGTCGTATCTCGGCAAGTCCTCTCCGTTACTGTATCTTTGGTCATCAGAAATGATAGACCAACTACCAGGTCACATCCAGGAGTCATGAGGTAGTCTGCTAAAGTACAGTTTTGAGGTACTGTACCTCCATTTTATCTACCCACACGAGCATATAAAACATTTTCTATTGTAAACAATTAAAACACTTCTTTTGAAGTAACGTATAACTGCGGACAAAAGCCATCCAGATGTCTCATTAAATTTTATCGTTATATTGCTCTCCAATAAACGATGCTAATGTCTCTCCCAGTTTCTGCCAGGTGCATTCCCCATTCGTCCCCCCCTTCCTATCTCCATGTTTCTCTTTCTCTTCTTCCATTACCTCACTGTCTCAGAGCACGGGCAGCTCCAATGTCGCCCTCATACACCCACCCCACACTACTGCTCCATCTCCTTGTGCTGGGCACAACCTCGGCTCCCTGGCAGAGCATAAAAGAAAAGTTCAAACCACAAGAGCAGGATGACATTTTCACCCCCGCTAACCCTCCAGTAGAGGAATCATCTGTAGTGGGAAGAGGCATCAGATTAGCCGTGTGGGGACCAGGGGGGCTTCAGTTTCCAGCTTCCGTGCCAGGCCGTGGGCCCGGGCCTTAAAGACAACACGGCCCTGACATACGCAGCGGGGCGCGGAACACGAGGATTCTCATGCACACAGGCGCATTCCCCTACAAAGCAACAGGCTTAGACGGAGATGAAGAGAGAAAAGACAGGGCTTTGGTTGACGTGGGTGGAAGTCTGCTCCTATCTTTTCTAAGATTTACTTTTTCCACGGCTCATCTTTTGATCCAGCGCCGCCCCGTATTTTCTGGGCGCAGTTTGACAGACAGGGGAGCTTTAGCTGTGGCTGGCGTCTGACTCTCAAATAACAATTGTGATTAAGAATAAAAATCAATGTAAGGGTGGGGGAAAATAAAAAGAAACAAGTCCAACTTTCCTCTCACTTCCCCTCCTCTCTTCTTGTCCCTCTTTCTCTGTTTTCTTCCCTCGTCTTCTTTCCCTCTCTCCCTCCATCTCTCTCTCATCTTAAGTCCCCGGGGCTCCTTTCTTCTCTCTTTAAATAGGGGCCTGAGCTGTGAAGTCTAATAATGGTCATTTGGCCTCCCATTGAAAGCTGGGTAATTCGGCCCAGGGACGGCTCACTTTGAGCCACATGACACAAGGAGCTTCCCAGTGACCATGGAAACGAGCGCAGTGGGATCCCGGGCGCCTCCAAGCGCCGTGAAACGTGGTGAAGCGGTGATTTAGGAGAGGGACTTTTTTTGGTGGGGGGGTGGGTGGGGTTGTGGATTGAAGTAGGAAGGTGGGTGAGGGTTCCAACACAGCCTGAGAGAGGGGGTTGAGAGAGACAGAAAGAAACAGAGAGGGAGAGAGAGGCCCCTGCCTGGTCACAGTGGAAACCTCTCCCGACACCCCGCCAGGAAGAGCGGCCAAGATAATATCAGCAAGTTGAGGCGTACACAAACATGAAAGGAGAGCCCAAGAGGCAGGCCCCTGAGTGCTCCGTGCTTCACAAGCTTTTTTCTCCCCCCTTTTTTCTCCTCTCCCTGCTGCTCCTCCTCTCTTTTTCAATTTCTCTTTCTAGCCCTCCCTCCATGCTGCGGTGTTTGAAAGTGTTTGTTCAGGGTGTTTGGGGCAAGGGGCAGGTGGAGAGGAAGCTAAAGAGTTAGCTTGTACATTTTTCCCTTCAAACACTGCAAAGGCAGCCAGACACTGCTGAAGTTTGTTTACAACCCTGTAACTTTTTTCATTTTACTTAATTTGTTTCAAGAAGGTAATGTGGCACCAAAAATGTTGTGAATGAAATTAATATTTAGTACTTTATCGAGTGTGTAGATACAATTTAAAGCATGTGAAATCCCTGAGACCTGGTGTAACAGAGTTAGAAGTGTGCATTTACTCTGTAAATTGAGCGGTAATCTTTGGTGCATATTGTTTGACGCCTTCATTGTCACATTATTGTTTTGTTTTGTTGTGACTTCTAATAAGAGACTGGTAGACTTTTGTTCCATTAACTTTTTGCCGCCATTTGTGGTAAAGCGAGGTGCCTGGTGTCACGTGATCACATAGCGCCACAGTTTTAACATCCAGTGTCTGGTGTAAAATGATGTTATTCTGTGTGTTTAGGAGCAGAGGTGCAGAAATAGGTGTCCAGGAGGGTAATTAATGTGTCATATTGTCTTCTGCAGGAGTGAATAAATGCCCGAAAACAATATCTTTGAGTCGTTCTTTGTGCCATGTCCACACACTTTACCCTGGCAATCCAAAAACCTTTGACAAAAACAAATCTCTCAATGGCAGAGAAGCACATTCTTTAAGAACTCGAGTAAAAGTGAAGTGAAAACTTCTACATCTGACGAGGCTGAGAAGTTACTCCAACATTAGCCTCCGCTATAATTCATGCTACAGCTGCCAATGTTGGCCGCCTTGATTTAAACAACCCAAAATTGACTTTCAATTTGTCACACTCAACTGAAAGGAAGTAAACCCTATCATTTTTAGCACAAGCATAGGGGAAAATTGTCTTATCAATATGCTGCATCTCCATGGCTCCGCTATGAAATGATTTCTTTTAAAAACTCTGAGGGGGGAAAAAAAAAAAAAAAAACCTTCATCTGTATCGAACAAAAGCCGCCGTTGTGAATCAATCACTATTGTGGCTTCACTGCAATTTAACAAAACACTCTGAAGACTGTAGAGTGTAAAACTACAGCAATTTTCTTTCTCTCTGTTATCAAGGCTCTCTGCTTCACTAAGGTCTTTGAGGAGACTGAAGGCAAAAGCATGAAAAAGGGAAAGGAGTGAGAAGAGAGTGACGAGAGGGACACGGTGAGTCACTCAGCATCACAACACAAGCTGATCTACCAGCCTTCTGGTTCTCCTTATCCAGGCTGATCCACAGCTGATGAACCGACGCACTCACGTATACGCATGTCAACAAATCCGCCCACTGATCACTCAGTATTCCTACACATGATGACCGTCATGCTGTATTAGCAGCGGTCTGAAAACAAGACCAAAATGAAGCCAGTTCAATCCGGCATTGAAGCTTCTTTACAACAAGCCCTGCGGCTTGACACCCTACTGGCATTGCCGTGGCCTCGGGACGACCTCGAGCACACACCTGAGTGTGTAGGACAGCTAACCTGGCCGCAGGCTCGGAGCCAGTCGCCCGCAATATCACACTCGTCTGTCTGTTGCCATTTCTTTCTGTTAATGCAGGTTTCTTCAGACAAGCGTGCACACACACACACACACACACACACACACACACACACACACACACACACCATCCTTGTAGCCCTCATGTACTTTCTATATCCCCGTCATTCCTCTCTCACACACACACACACACACACTACACTCTCTCTGCAGCTCTGGCTGAGATGCCAGACACGGTTAGAGTCCAAAAGCCACTTAGCACTAAGACGCAGCAGCTGTTTGCTCTGGCCTGCTGTCCCATAGTGCCAACTTGAGGGCCACGGTAGAAAAAGACGCACAGACACACTCCTCTGCCATCTCACATTGTTCCATGGCAACTGCGGTTTTGGGATTGTATTTGTATGTGTGTCAAAGACAGGGCTTTCCACACAGGATACACTTTTTATGGTTGTGTGCCTCTGGCTAAAACTTTAAAGTAGCAGGCTTTATTTCTGGGAGGATATGTCAATAAAGATCTTGAAACTTTTCTTGTTGCTTTAGTTATTTTTAAGTGCTTTGTAGCGGCCGCTCTTGGGCCAGTTGCGCTCCGCTGCGATGAAATGTTGTCTTTGGCTGGTGTTTAAGGTGGAACTGATCGCGGTTCAGAGACGAGCTGGTCAAGGGCAGCGCCAGGCCACACACAACAAGCACATACCAGGGAGGTTTACATGCTATGCCAGCCAAGAGGCTTGCTTTACACAAGCTGCAGGGCTGTGTGGGAGGATGGGTCGCATTTTTCTGCTTATGTGCGTACAAAAAAAAAAAAAAAGAAAGAAAAAAAAGTTGTACCGAGCGAGACACAAATCCCAGCCACCCACTTACCAAACCAGACACATTTGCTTTCGTCATCTCCTTGAGAAGCCAAACCCCCAACCTCTCCCTCTCCCATCCCTCTGTCACTCCCACTCCTCTTTCTACCCGCCACCACTCCACGGTTGCCCGGGCTGGGGGCTGATGTCATGAGAGCCCGAGGAGGATGAAAGGGGAAAAGCCGGCATGCTAAGGCCCCGTGAGGCCACTGGACTGACACCGCGGCACTTGAAAGAAGAGATATCTCCCTGGCACGGTGACAAAGACCCTGACCAGCCTGGGCCACCAATGGAAGCCAGTGGCATGATTTCATGTTCCAGAGGAGCTGCCAAAAATCGCAGTGTATGTGTGTGAAAGACAGCGTAGAGAAGAAGGGAGGGAGGCCAGTTCTGAGAAAGTCAGGCAGCAGGGAGGAAATGACAACCAAAAATATGTTATTGACCGCAATAAATAGCTCTGCTTGAGAAAGGATACATGTGTGCAGAGGTGTAAGCGTGATTTACAACATTTACAAGCACCTCAAAGAAAGCAGAGACCTCATGAGCTGGAACTAAAGAGAAACAACCGCTGGTCTTCTCAGCACCAGGGCACCTTGCAGTGTCATCCTCATATGACACCATAACTCAGACAGCTTCAAAGAGTGTCTCAGACACAGTTAGCTACAGTAGGAACCAGTTTGCTCATGGTTTTCCTGCCACTGGGGGAGGGGCTGCTGCTGTGCCACACAGATGTCAGGGGGTTAACAGCCCGGCAGCTCTCACAGGAACCAGATAGGAAGTGCAGGAAAAAACTGTGTACATATATGTGACACACCAGCACTTTGGTGAGGTTTGCACGAGGACTTCAGAGGCCGGCATGACCGACCTCTCTTCCTCCTCTTCCTCTACTGCTAATATTTGCTTATTTCAGAGCATCTCTCTGGGACAGTTAAGCTGCGTTTCCGCCGAATACTTTTGGTTTAGTACCCTTAGAACCGTACATAACCAGTACAGACAGACAAGTACCTAAACTGTAAATCCATTTTCTGTTTGCACCACAGACAATGTTCTTAAATGTGCGGCAATAGTTGCGTCACAGCTCTTGCCAGTGGCGTAAGGTAGTAACGATGGGCCCCAGCGCACGCTGTTATGATGGGCCCGATAGTGTATGCTGTCGTGCACATATCTCGTCACATGATCAGAGACTTTAACATACATATTATCCAGCAATCATCACTGCGTATCTGTATATCACAAAAAATACTGAAGAAAATGAGAAATTATTAATTTAATTTCACAATTTAAATAGTTGATTATAGCTTATTTTTTTGAGCGCTTATATGGCACTGTTTTTAATTTAACGAGAGTTCTCCTTTAAAAACAGGCGTATTTACAGGGTGGCAATCACAAGTAAGGGTCCATTCTCCACCCAACACCCAACCCACTTTCTCTATGGGCCCCCTAGCCTCAGGGGTCCCAGTGCGACTACACTGCCTGCACTACCTATATTTAAACCCCTGGCTCTTGCTGTATTTCTTATTCACCTTGCTGATCCACAGAACATTGTTACGTGACATCTTCAGCACAAAAAAAGAACTGAGTGGAGTGTTTGGAGCAGAGCAGGGGTGTAGTGCTGCTAGAGTGCATAGGTACAATGCTTCAACACTTTTTTTTTCTCCTACCAAGGAAATAAATATTCACACGTCACATAATCCAGCTGAAATTCATATGCATTTTTTAACTTGAAGATCCAATAACTACTAGAGCTCATGTAATGCAAGAGAGCTAATAAAAACAAATGGAAGTGTCAGTGTGATCATACTGACATTTGGAAGCGCCAAAACAACGGTTCTAATGCCTAATGAACTAAACAGAACCAAACTGCTTGGTAAAAACAAGGATGTAGAGCCGTCTGACAGCCTTGAGTCTCTTAGTTAAATAATGTTGCACAAGCTAAAATCACATTGATACAATACTGACAACAACAGCATCAACAGAAATGTCCTGTGCAGAATTTCTTCAAGTGAATAAACATTCAAGAGATAAAAATCTGTACGCAGCAAACATTAAAGCCTGTGTTAACAGCTGGGTGCTCAGCATAGCTTGTCAATATATCAGCAGTTCTGAAGTTATGGAACGAGCGGCAGGAAGTTGGACAGTGAATCTACACTAAATCTTCCTACTGTGGAAACTCTACGTCTTGGGACAGTGAGAGCTCATCCCTTTTTGTTTCTGAAATGCTTCCTCGATCATGTTTTGCTGTAAAAGCTATCTGGATGATCGTATGCATCAGTTAATTAGGACTGGACAATAAGAGTCAAGCCCCCTTCGCTGCATTCAGTCTAAACAGAGGAGGTCGCTACATGTTAACCAGCTCCTAAGCGCAGCTGGGGGCCTCGTGTTCCCAGACACTTTATATTTAGACATGGATTGGCGTAAACAGCATATTTCTCTCCTACAATTCCGTTTTGTGCATTCACTGGGATTCTGTAATTGAATGGAATCTAAATTGACCAGACAAGACCCCAACACTGTTGGTGGCAAAGTGGCAGCAAAGTGGAGTGGGCTCTTGGGTTCAGTCAGGGGCCAGTCGTGTAGGGCGGGAGGGGGGCGTGGGCTGCCGAGCATGAGGCCAGACCAGGCGGGGTGAGTGTGTAAGAGTGGGCATAGTATCTGGACAGGGGCTGGGCACGGTGGCCTGGCTGGCTGGGTAAGCAGACTGGCAGGGGGTAAACACTGCACTGTCTGGCCTGGCAAAAGCGGCGGTGCCAACGCAAAGCACCCAGCTGTGTTCGGGCCCCCGGGCGAAGGTCTGTCAAGATGCAACAATGGGCTTTCCCTCCTCTAATTATAGTCCTGGCTGAATAAACACAGAGGAAACGGAGTGGTCTAGAGGTTAGGGAGGGCTGGCTAGAGGCCAAAAGGTCAAGGTTCCTGCCATCATCACCACAGCGTCCCTTAGCAAAACATCAAACCCAGAATGTACGAAAATGGCCAGCTCATTAGCGCCGTGCTTTGGCTGATTCCAATGACCGGAAGGTGTGGGTTTCTGGTACCCAGGTGTCCTCGTGTGACAGTTGGCTAAGGCACATGCCATGTAGCCACAATCTCTGAACATCCACGCTAATACGTTTTAATTTTTAAAAGCAATAACTATTGCTAGGTCCGCACTACTCTGGCACACTCAAACCCCAAAAACAGAGGGACTGCGTTTTAGTCTGGACGGGCAAAAACAGAGCCTTTTAAAAATGATGATGCAAACACCCTTGTTTGTGTCCTGATCAGATCTCTGGTCTTACTTTCCGCCATTTCTGTTGTTGCTCTTGCTTTGCTCCAAGGAAACAACCTCAGAGTGGACAATCTGCTTCCTGTTTACATCGGCACACACACCCAGTGTACGTGAATCGTCATGTGATATACGTTTTCGGGAATGTTAGTATGGCCGGAGATTATTTCTGAAATGGTGTAAAAATGGTGTGTAAGGAGACTGTTTTGATTTTAAAATAAAAACGTATTGGTGTGAATGTGGCCTGAATCTACTCCGACCTTGTGTACCACGTCCACCCATCTCTTCAATTTTTGTGACGGTCCCATTAAACAGTAATCTCTTAACAACAACTGAACATGGTTCTCAATCGCATCCTTCCTGACTTCCCATCGAAGGCATGTGCTGATGTTAAATGCCTGGAGCCAGACACTCGAGATTAGAGTCATGTACCGTATTGGTATGATTACTTTGAGAAGTGCTTCACCATCTTAGCAATGCACTACTATAACACTGTCAGACTAAAGGTCTTTGCACACTGAGTCCGCTTTTTTTGTACAAAATTGTCGAGTCCACGTTGTGTCAATCATGTTTAAACGCTAACTCCAAAACTTTCGTCCATCATTAAAGATCAGGTTAGATTTTCTTTCTTACATTTAGAGAGTTGTTTGACCAAGAAGCAGCGAAGGAAATCTGGCAGCGAGACACATCTGCAACAACAGAAACGGGTCGCATGGTACCCTTTTGTAACTCAGCTTACTTTCAACAGGTCAGAGAGTAATATTCAGGCGGATAATGATGACAATGAAGAGGATGTGGACTGCACACAGGCACAGAGAGGGTGACAAGACAAATGAAAGACATCAGCAGAGAGAGGTGACAGACAGGGACGTAACTCTAGAGGAGAAAAACCCCTGAGCAAATGTGTCTTTACATTATGTGTTGTATTGCAAATTTCCACAACAAATAGATCAATAAAACACATCATAGTCAATGCGCAAGGATTAAGTGTGCAAATCCCTCAGGATGGACAGTCATAAAATAAATGCCTTATCAACATCAGTGCAGCAGAACCAGAGATATCGTCTTGTTTATTATATGCATTCTTCTTCATGGTGCCTACATTACCTACAATGCAACTCAACCTTTCACACAGATTCCTCTAGAGCAACAAAAGGCTTTACACATTTTTTTCCACATATGCACCAGTACTTTGCGAGACATGTAAACAAACTTTGAAGTGTAAAATCGGTGGAGTTCCCCCTTAAACTTTCACAGCCTGCCATTAAAAATCATGTCCTTCTTCTCTTACAGACTGACCCTATGTCAGTCTTACCATTTGAGAGGAATACTGTTCCCATGGCAATTAAAGTAGCGGTAAGTGGTAAACGACAAGTTAAATCTGTTGTAGTTCCCTTGGTTTCCATCTGGAACTCTAAACAGCTCCTCATACATGAACGCATCACCGCAATGAAGACCATTTACTCGTGAGTGAAGCCGACAGTGACACTGATACATTCTTAGCTACAGTAGAGGAGGAGTCTGAGTGCCGAACATTAGGTCAGTTTTCAGGTCTCAGCATAAGTATGCATCAGCTAGGTAGCAGCAACCATCACCAAGGAAAGTGCACCATTAGCATGTCTATACGGCACAAGGGCTCCTTAAATTATGAATGGCTGCTCTCTTTCGGTCACCGGGCATGCACAGGATAAATGAGACTATAGCCGCCCCCCCACCCCTCATCCTCCGGGGAATGTTGGTACATTCCATTAAGAGGAACACTTAATTAAAGCATGATAAAATACCACTCGGAGACTCCAGAGGGGTCTGGGAGCACTGGAGGAGGGAGGGGAGGGAGGACAGGGGGGCAGTGAAAGACAAGGGAGGGATTCAGTTCACGCTCATTCTCTCAGCGATGGGAAGTCAGAAACAAAATAAAACTAAATCATCCTTCCGTGAATTGTCTCGGTGACTACAAAGGATCAAAGATAGACTCTTAAAGGGGTTTAATTAAGTACAAGCGAAATCATTTCCCCTAACTTGACTGAAGCAAACGATGCTGTCTGCACGTTTCTGCTGGCCGCTCATGGAGCCAAAAATCTCACACCCAAACATTTAATACACCTGATAGCGTTGTTGTGTATTTTGATCTGTACCCTTAAGGTTTTCAGAGCTTGTGTTTACAGGCTGCTATTTGTTTACAGGCAAATACCAATCCAATTATTATTCTTCCAGCATATGCATGTGGAAATTGGTTGTAGATCGTTGTAAAAAATAAGCAGATAAAACTCTGGGTCTGATGAGTAGTTTTACCCTGAATATGCCCAAACTTCCTACATGCAATGAATAAAGCAGCACATCTTAATTTACTAGTTTAAATCACCAGGTCTGTTTGTTTTGCAGAGGAGACCTCTGTGGATAATTCAGCTCCCACTATAAACCTCCTGAACATCTGGATCAGGAAAAACAGTGGGAACACATTAAGGGTGCTTTCAGACCTAGAGTCATCTTGCTTTGGTCTGAATCAGGGACTAATTTTGTTACAAAGGTGCATAATTGCCTAGAGTTGGTTCGTGTTCTCACGGCAGCATTTACAAGCAGACCAGATCAAATGCCTTGTGTGAGAAAGCTGCTCTTGATTGGTCAGAATTTCCATGTGGGAAAAATCCAGGAAGTAAAGAAAACGTTGAAGAAGAGTACACTTGCAAGATAAATGTGACACTTTCTAATGTCACAATGGAGGGACAACTACGCAGGTTGATTTTAGCGCTGCTCATCGTGGACTATATTGCTGTCATTGTTCATTTGAGTCAAAGCATACAGTTTGAAAACGAGGCGCGGCTCCAACTAGAAAACAATGTTTTGATGCATTGGATGTGCTGAATGTGCATATTAAGGCAGTACAGGAGGAGGCGCACATTAATAATCCTCCAGGACTGTAACATGCTCATGTTTAACCCAAACAATGTGTCATGTGACTGCAGTTGGTTCAGATCCAGGTCGGAACACGGTTCTCACCACAAAGGAACCGCACCAGAGTTCATTTGTAACCAGACAGAGACCACCTCTTCAAGAAGGTCTCGGTCTGGTTGATTTGGGAATCATCTGATTGCTGTGTTCACACCTGCCTTAACCAGTCACACTTAAGGGGCAAATGAACTAGAGTTCAATTGAACTGAACCAAACAGGGCAGGTGTGAAAGCACCCAAAGTTATCAGAGAGGAAAGGTGAGCCAAACAGACAGGCCGAACAGAGTCAGAGAATCACCCTGTAACCCAAAACTGCTTCATTCAGTGTTTCATCACCTGGTCTATTTGTTCTGGAGTAGAGGAGACCTCTGCTGATAATTCAGCTCCCGGAAAAACCTTCCTGGACAATGAACACTGAAGGAATCCTAAACAGGAACTCATGCTTGGCACATGGGATAAGCTTCAGCTGGTTGCAATCTGCAATCCTCCTCGTTAGATGCCACTAAATCCTACACACTGCTCCTTTAAGGTGTCAAGATGGCTCAAGTCCTGACTGAAGCATGTTTATAACAAAGCTAAGATGCTTTTTCATTTCATTGCCTGACTCGACTCACCTACAGTGGCACACTCATGTGAATGCAAAGTGACAGGTGTAGCCCAGAGTGTGGTGTATGTTTTCTACTGACCCCTTGTCTATATGTATTACGTGGTTTTGCAAAGAAACTTTTGCAAGTAAAACCAGTTCTTTACCTTTCCCAGCACAGGTGAGACAACTGGGGTCCAGCTCTGGTTGCTCCAGCTT
This sequence comes from Cephalopholis sonnerati, assembly GCA_019142605.1. Taxonomy (NCBI): domain Eukaryota; kingdom Metazoa; phylum Chordata; class Actinopteri; order Perciformes; family Serranidae; genus Cephalopholis; species Cephalopholis sonnerati. Next base: position 36,600,034 of record JAGQAX010000007.1, on the reverse strand, counting down.
CACCACTCCGACCCAGCCGTACTCGTATAGGTCCTCCTCATCGTTATTATTACATAGTCCCAAAGGATGCATCTGGAAAGAAGACAGAAGTGACAGGTAAGTATTTATATCAAGTGATGCAACAAAAACTGGCTGAAATTTTTGTTAAGACGTGTCAAGCAAGTCACATTCATACATAGCATTTTGTGTCTCGAGTTCCTAATGAAACAAAAGTGCAGCATGCGCAGCGTTTGAAGTGAACATGAAAAGCTGCCCCACACGATGCATCAAGTTTGAGGGGTCCTGGCATCAGCCGGCTTATAGATTTGCTCCCCCTCTTTGAGGGACTGCAACAATTTATAATCCACTTGTCACCTATTTTCCATAATGAAACATAAGAGCTTAAGAGCATTAGACGTCTCTCAAGTATTCGCTGTGTGCGGCAAAATCATGCAGGATCTAAACATACAGCACAGCGTTCCACCGGACCTCTCAAAGAACAGCAGATAAGCAAAACACGGATTTCTGTGCTTTCACGGCTCTGCTGACGTGGCAGATTTTCACAGAATTACTACTTAAGGAGAGGTACGTTAAGCCTGCCTCCACTCTTACTGCTGCAAATGATTAATTGCGCTGCCATTTCCATTGTGTTGTAACAAAGTGCGTACAAGCACAATGACTGCATCCATTTTATACCCTCTTATTAAACTGCTGATGTTTCACACCAGTGCACACACAGTCTGATTAGTGTCTATCAGAGTATCTTGAGTTGTCCTCTCGTTACACTTAAGGCTACTAAATTGGCCCAGTTCTCTGTGCCAAAAGGCTCTGCAGAGCGAGCAGCCTGGACCAAGTGTGTAGAGAAGATTAAAGCTAAAGGACGGCAGACATCACAAACACTGACTCACTCACTGGGCCCAAAAAGGAAAGAGGTGGTAGCCTCCTTAATTGCAAAGTAACACAAGCATTTATCTGACAGCATTTATCTCAAAGCACTTCCTTTAGGTTACTTGAGTTGTCCTGACTTTGGGAACACGGTGAGGAAGGTTGAGAGTAGCTTTGTGTCAAACAGGCTCACACAGAATGAGAATATAAAACAGTGTTCCACTCTTTGACATCAAGAAACTGCTAGAGAGCATTATCTAATCATCAATCTTGCATATGCCCTAGTATGGACTCCAGAGAGGCGTCTGTATCATGAGGGAAGTCGACAGATAACGCTGACAATCACAGCAGGCCATCGCTTCAACAGGACGGTGCAATAAAAGACAAACACAAACCAAAAAGCAAAAAGTAAAGGACAGCTACCCATTCACTGGAATGAACTAATGATCTGGTCAAACAAGGATGGATTAAAACTGTAACCAAGTGGAGTCCCAAAATCCTGGATGCATTCCCCACCCTGGCAACAGCGCAAAGCTCCTGTATTAGCATTAGAACTGGGCCAAACTGACCTGCAGGCCACTTATCCTATTAACCCAATGACCACAGCACCCCAATCAGCCAGCACTGTGGCGCCGAGCCCTCGGCCACTCTGGCCCCCTGGGCCACTGCTGATGACCTGAGATAGCCTTCTCCCTCTGCTGACCCCTGACCTTTGAACCCCACTTCATCACGTTGGGAGCAGGTTAGTCGTGCAGCAGGCCAATTGAAGAGACGTTCAGAGGGCGCCTCGTCACTTCAGTGCCACAAGGCGGAGGGGTCAAGCCCCTGACCTGAGGGGTTTTGGGGAAAGACTTAGCTCAGAGCGAGGGGGTCAAATGCAAATCAGGTGGACTATGGAGGAGTCATAGGGAAGGAATGTGGACAACGTGTGCCGTTAGGGAGCTCCACAGAGGAGCATCGTTTCTTCCTGCCTCAGGGGTGAAATTTGGTGAAGAGACTGGCATCAGTTTTAATATCTGAGTGACAGGCACAAACAGTAAATGCTGAAGTGGATAAATCAGGCAGAGCTTTTAACTATGTTGTTCAGGGGGCCGCATTTTAAGGAAGCTAAGGGCCCTGGGCGAGACATTCCCCTGAGCTATCATTCAGTATTTATACTTGACACGACACGCCACCACGTTTTCAAAAATTTTTCTTCAAGACACTGAAATTTACATTTACTTTTTAAATTTTTTCAGTTTGGTCGAAATTTCAATTAATTTTTGTCACGACTATCTGTCTCAGCCGAGTTGTTCATGACTTCCAAGTTGCGCCGAGGAAAATAGAATAATGTTTTTTTACAGGATTTGGTTACAGCAAACGGTTTATTTTGGCGAAATTTTATTTTTTAAATGTGAAATTAAGTGATTTTTAAGACATGTTACTATTATATACTTAAATTTCGTTATTTTTCATCCTGGCATTTTTCACACATGATGCATTCAAGTACTGCCACATTTTTTGAAAATCCTTTCATATTTTTTATTTTTTACAGTTCCTGTCTATAATAAATTGTGTCATTTTTGTGATTTTTAGAAAAGAAAACATGCCTTTTCAAACATGCTGGCTCGGTTGTGGGGCTCAGAGGAAACTAAGCCAAGTGCACAGGAGTGCTCTGCTGGTTTGAAGAAACTATTATGGCAAATTATTATCATTATTTACATGCTTTTTGCTTCCTCAGGTTTTCAATTTTATTTGTAAACAGACCGGATTGGTGGGCCAGAGTTGGCCCACAGGCTGGCCAGCTGAATAGGCCTGTTTTAAGGTATCTAAGTGTGAAGAATTTAAGACCAAAGACACATGCACTTGCAGAAACACACTGTTTCTTAGGTACTGAAGTTGCACTTTTATAGAAAAGAATGCTCATCCTTGAATCCTCCTCCTCCTCCTCCTCAGGCCTCCCATACACACAAAAATGACAACCATGAAACATTATGCTCCATTTTTGAATCACTTGTCCTTCGAAACAAAATCGATCAACAGAGTTATGAAAACTAAGGCGAGGGCATCATGAAGCAAGGCTACTCCTTTACACAAACATGATGCAGTCACTTTGTTCGCCTGCATTTCAGATTCACTGTGCACTCTCAAAGCTGCTTTTCTCCTGTAAACACAGGTGAGCAGAGAGCCGCCGCGCTCTGGATGATTGTTTGGAAGACAGATATTAGCCTTGGGCTGGCAGGAGCAGCGAGGCAGCACAGGTATACATTACATACACATTCGGTATGATAATGTCAGAGCGCGCTCTCACTCTCAGCCTTTGGCGGACGCCAAAATTGAAGAGAAAGACAAAGATCAAAGAGCATAACCTAATCAGGTTTCCAGTCAACCTGCATATCTCGTCCTTATCCTCCCACAAACTGCAACAATTCTCTGACGCATGCCGCACGTCCCAGTCAACTGAGGTAACATTTGGAATTTAATGTGAGATACCCTGTGAGCATGCTGTAAGGGAGGAAGCAGAGAGTCGGTGTAGGGGGGGATCTAAAGAGAGGATCTGTGTCTGAGTCAACCCAAAGGAGGACCAGGAAGTGGAGCGCTGCTTGCTGTGTGATTGTGACCTCTCTCTCCTGCTTGTCTAACAGCCTGGATGGCAGCGGGGAGCCCCGCCTGCGCCCCTGGGTCCCTGAACACTGGGCCATTGTGCGGGGGCTCCTGCACTCCAAATGGGGCAGTGTTGTTGTTGTGGACCATGTTGTTATTTTAGAGGCTGGACATTGCACCATTATCTCCACCACAGGGATTTTTCTTTTCTGTCAGATGTTGACGTAGGCGTTTGATGGATGTGGGGATGGGGAGCAAAAGCAAAAGGAGCTCAGGGTTTGGATGAGAGACGGTGATGTGGTGAAGTGGGTCACAGCTACAAGCCGTGCGCACAAAAGAGTAACGAGCACATATGCAAACGTGCCTCCACACACACATACATACACACACACACACACACACACACACACACACACACACACACACGAAATGACAGACACTGTCCCCTCTTGTGTTCCAACTGCTAGCTTTCCCTGCTAGGCCCCAAATCACACAAGCTCAGCCCACTGGAAACACCCCGTTGCTCCACTTTGCTCCACTTAGCTCTGCTCCTCCATACCCAGGGTTCTGGGTGAAGGGCATCCGGCGCCCCTGAAGTGCCACAAGGGGGCGGCTCTTGTTCTGCCCTGCCCGTCCTGCCCCTGGGGGAGGCAGCCTTTCACATGAATATCCCGTTACAGAGGCCACACTCTCAATGAAATCCTGGCGGGGATTTGAACTCCACCTGTCACTTAAGATGGCCACACCCCCTGCCAACCCCCACCCCTTTCTGCAAAACCACCTGTAGAGAGAGTTCTAGCCCATACTGGATGCTTTTTAATGTGACACCATCTTCTTTGTACTGTGATATTTATTATAATGTTAAGATTGATGATCTTCTGTTATTCTTCATTAAATAGTGACTTCATCTGTTTCACTGTAAGTTGAGTTTATAACACTTTTTGCCTCCAATATTCCTATAAGAGTTGATCAGCAGGTTAATATCAGAAATGTTCTGATACCAATTTTTCCTTTTCCTGCACTGATTCTGATATCTGAACTTGTGTTTCGACTAATGCAGCAAAATCCCACATTTTGTGTCCGTCATCCAGAACAATGAATTTGATATTTTGTCGGTTGTCGTTTTCGCTTTTGGGCTCTTTGTGGAATTTTTTTGCATTGTTGGAATGCTGATTCCAATGTTTGCTGCTGCAGTTCATCCTGTTTTTTCTCTTCTGCTTTGGTCAAATTGTTCCGCTCTATGACGTGATGCATCTTTAAATGCTGTTGGCACTTGACGGTCCTTTTTAGCTTTCTTTTTTTGGCTGATTCAGCATGTTGAATTGGCGTCTGAGATGGTGGAGCCTGATGATGAAACCACTCGGTTTGGCTCAGTGCACAAGAAGAGCAACGGAAGTGAGAAATAAGATAAATTTTTTGCCATCAAGCCCTTTAGGATAAACGGTTCGTAACAGTTTGTGTTATTGTTCGCTAGCAAACAGTAAACATCCTTTGTTCTTTTAACGTCTGGTTGTGTTGTTAATGTGCTGACTGGCATCTTGAACCCATCCTGTTTGTCTTCCAGTTCCCTTTTTCATGACCAACACAGACTACCGCCACCTGCTGGTATGAAGAGTTATTTCCTCTCACGCATGTGCAGAACGTACGTGTTAGCTAGCCAAGGACTGTGGTCTTTGCGGTGTGTTCAAGTGGCGATTTTTGGCCAAGACACAGGTGTCGTGAGGCAACACAACAGTCGGCCTTTGTTGCCACTAGTTCTTTGATTTTGGTTTGGTTTGACTGTCAGGGATTGCACCGAATTATCGACCGCACAACAGTATTGGCCAATATTCACCTTGTCCACTGCAGTTGGCCTATTAGCAAAAAAGTAGACATTCACTGATGGCAGTGGTCGATGTTTTTCTGTACTGTCACATCAATTTTGTGCAGGCTAAAAAGCAAGGCTCAAGACTAAAGGCGTCCCAACATCCCGGAGACAACAAACACCCCTGAGACAAAAGGATGCAGTAAACTCACTATCAATGCATCAGGGGATGCACCCTATTTTTCCCTGATAGAGCCACATTGTGAACAACAACTCTGTGTTGACATCAGGAGGAGAGCTAGTTAGCATTAGCTGTGGTCAGTGTTGTAAAATGTAGTTTTTGGTGAGAAACTTTAATCAATGCAGCTGTTTGAATGAGAAACTTGGTGTTTTCACAGCGATATGAAATAGATATCGAAGAAGGAATTATGATATATATAGTAAAAAGACTTTCAAAGCAGTTATGAAAAAAGTTTCTCATGTCAAAGAGGTTTATTTTCATAAATGTGTATGACTGGATTTGTGTCTAAAGGTTAATGAAAGGCTGAATGACTTTAAAACAGTATTTTTTTGGAAATTAAGATATTTTTTGCTTCACTGGCACAAAAGGGGAAACACATAACAACATCCACAAAAAACACCACCGCCAACAAAAACTTTGGTGTAAACATCATATTGGTATCGACCTAGAATTCAACAATGTGGTGCATCCCTAGTTTCCAACGCACTAATATCAGGTATTTTTGGCATTCAGAAACTTAACAGAGGGTGACTTTAAAAGTTTTTTTTTTAAACTTTACTTCCTAGTTGAAACACTGAAATTGGGTTTGAGTACGGCTAAGAGAAAAACCATAAATCACAAAACTTTCTTTCAACTCCATCCCTCCTGTTCCTTTGTGGTTGTCTGCTCCATGAACAAGTGACCTGATAACAGTTGGTAATGGGATCAAAACAGGGCCCTACTTCTAAAAACTCCCACCACCCCCGACTCCCCCGCTCCCCCCCTCCAGCTCTCAAAGAAAATCAAAATGCAAGTCACACTATCCAACGCCATTCTTCTCCGTCTGTCTGTGACACAATTCGCCGAGCCTTTGATCATACAACAACCACTTCTTCTGCTCTCCCCTTGCCGCGCCCCCTTTTCCTCTCCCTGCCTCTAAATTATTGGTGGCCCTGGTTACAGACCCCCATTACCCCCTCATCCCTCCCACACATCCAAAACAGTCACCCTCCCCTGCCCTCACCATGCTATATCGCCCTTGCATGAAAGAGCTCGTCTTTATATTCTGCACAGCTGTGCATGTGCGCTTTACAAATTCTATCCTCACTTGCACTTCCACCTCTTCAACATGAAAAGTAATGGTCGACATAAAAAAGTAATTATCAGCAAGTTTGTTTTGGCGTTTTACTTAACTTTTTAAAAATTCTCCACAACGCCTTTGAAATCTCTACAACTTCTCCAAACGTCTGTATTTGCACATGAAACATCCCCAGGGCTAAAAAAAAAGCTTTCTTTGTGACAAAGCAGAAATTTCAAACAGATTATGCTCCTCTCTTACTTTTAACACCACAGGGCAGGAAAGCCTTGTGAACTTGAGGAAAAATGATGCTCATAGGGTATAAAATCTTGCTGAAACATGGTGCTTAATGTGCTGTGCATTACAACAAGGCATCCTTGCTACAACACACCAGGAGCTCAAAACATCAAAGGCAAGTAGGCGGATTGGAGAGGAGAATGATCTCGGAGCCAAACCGATCCATACAGGATGCAGATACAGACCCCTGCACATATGTCCTTGAAACATCAACTCCATAAAGAAATCTTAGATGCAAATATTTAACACAGAACTGAGTTCCGACACGTCTTCCGATGGCATTTAGGTCACACGGAGGATGAGTTTCTGTCGTAACAATCAAAGCTGCCTTGTTGTCTGAAGCGTGTGCCAGCCAGAGACAATTTTTACAAGATGTTCTTTGTGAAGCTGGCTAAATGATTAACCGGACGGATCTGTTGTTCATAGGTTTTTTTCTTTTATGAATTTTGGAAGAAGAGCTGGCACCAATTTCACATGCACACAAAATCTAGAAGAAGGAAAAACCCGGGCATGGCGCCAGTCCTCGCACCCACCTGCTTCCCCAGCGCCACGCATGTGTTTACGTATCTCACTGTTTGAGCACAGGCGTGTGTGGAGGTTAGTGTGTAGCCTGAAACACATCATGGGTGACCGAGGGGTAACTCTCCCTTCACTACTGACCGTATGCTCACCGTGAACTCGTTCACCCCAGTGAAGAAGCATCCCGCCCACCTCCCAGGGCCTTTAATTCAGCCGACCCCTCCGACCTCCTCCATCTCCCCTCCCTGCCACTGCCGCTGCCGCCGCCTCCACCTCCACCAACACTTTCCCCTCCCCAGCATTGGGCTCCCTCTCTATGGGGGGAGTATTGTCAACTTCCTGGAAAAGCACACCAGTCTTGCCAACAGAGGTGGCGGGCGGTTGTGTTGAGGGCTGTGGGGATGGGGATGGCTGGGTGGGTATGTCTGATCACAGGCCACAGACCACGTCTCCCCTGGGACCTGTGGTGTCTTTCAGAGCCTTGTAATACACACATCACTCAGAGCTGTTTTGGAAGAAGAAGAAAGAGAGACCGCTTCTTCAGACCAGCACAGGACATCGGAGAGGTATCCAACAGGAAGTTCAGGACTAGACATTAACAAACGCACAAGACACCCACAGCTTCACAGACTTCAACAACCGGAGTCTCAAAGAACATCTGCAGACATTCACGCCATCTGGCCGGGTATACCACTAAAGACATGTCAAGAAGTTTCATCAGTATGCTGGTATATACGAAAACAAACAGTCACCAGCCTATTGTGAGAGTTTGCAACTTCATCCATTACATTTCAGTCAACACTAGTTCACTCCCAGAGATAATATGGCTCATATATCACGACTGTAACTGTCATAAGTACAGTCAAAGTAATAATCTGACATATTAATATAGGTGAAGGAACAATGTGCAACTGTTTGTCATTGCATGAAATCACACAATAGCAGTTAAACTTGAACCTGCTGGTTAATTCTTGCACTCGTATCGGTACAACCAATGATTTCATCTAATTTATGATTCATCTTTCAATCACTTGAAGCCATTTCACACCAAGCACAAATTTTCGTCTGGAAATTCAAACAGTAATTTATAACAATTGGGAGAACGTCTTATCAATTTGGTCTCTCAACACCCAATACTGAACAACAAACACCACTACAACTGCCTCAACAACCAAATAAAGGACGACATTTGGCTTGAGATCACCCATCAGCTTGCACACGATGAAGATGTGGCTGATATGCACTTGCTAACATTATATGCAGGCCACACAATGGGGCTAGCCCAGGCCCCCAGGAAGTGTGCCAGGCTTTAATGCCAATTTTTGTGGTCAAACAGTGGAATTACAACTTCTGAGCCCATCACGTGATGCGACTAGGCCCAAAAAGACTTCTTCCCATAGAATTACATTGCGAAAAAGACGTCTGTAGATCAATCAATACATAGTTGAGAGCCACAGCCCCCACGAAATGACTTGTTTCACTGTAAGGATTTGATCCATTCCATCCGATAACATTTGGAAAGTTTAGGACAGCCTCATGATTAAATTATTTTATTCAAATTCGAGTTAGCGGAGTTCTAACCAGAAGTACTGCAGCTGGCTCTGCCAATGGAAGTCTCTTGTGCACATGCTCTTTGTGCTCAATGATGTCAATCATCCGGGGAATTTTATACATGGTGCTTCTACACTCCTGAGCAACTTTCAAGGGATTAAACGGAGTCCTGGCTCCAATGCAGTATCTCGGTCTCTTTATAGATCCGTGACCTCGCCACAACAGTTAGCATAAGCATCAAATTTGGGATCAAATTAGTTTATGTCTTGTATAGTTAGAACTGGCTCCTTGGACATTTTCTGTCAGGATAGGCTTTTATTGTGTGGATTGGACACAGGCACACAACATGAACCTCTCCAGACACAGAATGTCTAAGAACATTTCAAAATTAGTAAATGATATCTTTTGGGTATTCAATTTCAAGCAATAAAAATACAACAAAAGAAAGACAAAAATTGTAACATTTTTGCTTATTAAGTAACTGAAACAATCTATTATACATTTCTGATTTATTTCTTGTTGATTGATTTGTTGTTTCAGTCATGTCAGAGTTACATTTGTTAACGATGGATGGTTGGTCTTTCCAGGAAAACAATCTAGCAATGTCCAAAATCACTTTAGCATATATCATTAGCAACAAAAATTTCACTTAAATATGAAAACACAAGCCTAATGAGCCTAAACAACCACCTACAATAACTGCAAAGCATTTTACACAAACTGGCACACAAGATGGATGCTCCATTATGTAACATCCAGCAAACAAGCATAAAGCTGTTGGCCAAAACACACAAACAAATGTCAACACCATGTTAGCACCAGATCCTCCACCAAGAGCCACCCTGCTGCAACCCGCCCTGACAACAAACTGTCAGGGCACAGTCAACTTCACCCCCCCGCCCTCTGTGCTCTGCAGGCCAGACATGGGAGCATGCTTTAACCAATTACAAACCTGCTGGCACTTAACCGGCAACCCTCTTCTACACTCTTGGTAATAAGGACCCAAATGACCTCTCGCTGCCAGCACACGCTCCACAGACCTCCAGTAAACATATGGAGGGTGGAACAGATGAGGTGATGGGTGCTTATATGAGTTGCAGTTCTTGTGGGCGAAAGTGGCAACCTAATTTAAAGTATGTGAGAAAAGTACTTTCACACAGACGCAGCGACATCTCATCTACAAACACAGTAAACTGCTCCCAATAAAAATATGGCTGCACACAGAAACTGATCAGATCTACAGACGCACAAAAAACTTCCATGAGGTCTTAGTTACATTCATAACTGCACATTTCTTATTATGATACAAGCGATACGAAAAGTAACTGATTGACAGCCATAAGTCAAAGGTCAAATTTCTCCATCTGTGCCTTTTCTAACTTTCATCCCTCCACATCTCCTCTGTTCCATTATCACACGTTCCCCACCAGCCACCAGACCAACAGTCTGCACCCCAAGGAGCTCAGACATCATGTTAGAGGGACAGAGGAAGGAAATCAACGTCTAACACCGAGCCTTAATCCAACAGATGACCCCAAAAAACCCTCAATGAAGCAGGCAAGGACGGCGAGTCTCTGTCTATATCCTTCTAGCAAGTCATTTTAGTTCAGGTGCTGTGAGGTTAAGCCTCTGCTGCAGATAAGGAGGTGCGTGTTTTACAGACACACAGACCTCGCCCGGAGGATTTACAGCCAGTGTCCTTGGCGGCAGACAGGTTAGGGTTACCGCCAGTCTTAAAAGATGTGACGAATCCAGTCAAGCTTGACTTTTTTTTAATGTATGTTTCTTGACAAAAATCATATCAAGTTAAAAGGAGCCTCAGGCAAAACCACTATCAAAATATTGATCTTGAACTTGCATGAAATGTGAGATTTGTGAATCCTATTACTCCACTGTCAGCTCTGAATCACAGCCTGGCTATCTGTATCTCATAACTGGAGCAGGTTTGTCATTACAGGTATGTCAATTATTGTGTCAAAATAAGATCCTAGATGTGTAATATTCCACCTGGTTTGCAGAGTTTAACTTTTTTGGAGAAAAGAAATGTGGAAAATATCAAATATTTCTTATTTCTATAGATAAATTTAAACATCAAGACTCATGCTGTGAAAATGTGTCCGCTCAGTGGACGTGCTTCACTGCTCTCTAAGTTGTTCTATCGATTGTCTGCACTGACAAACTGTCAATCAAGTTATCGGGTTGTTTGTTTTCTAGTCTATAAATAACACGTCTGCTGGGCTTATAGCGAGGCTGATTTATTTACTTCATATCACAATATGTCAAGCAATCTGTAAACACAGCTCTGCATGTTCTGGCTGTTTTCTTATCCTCGTTCAGAGGTTCAATGTCAGACTGCACGGGGGTGAAACAAGCACAAGAAAGGAGCAAGAGTTTTGAATTGCAGCCTTCTATGTATAGCATGCACGTAGACTCACACTTAAATGCATGCACTAACACACTACACACACACACCTCCCCTCTCACTCTCCCAGTCACTCTTTGCCCCTCTCGGTCGCTCTCTGCCCCTCTTTCCCAGCACTAGAAATAACTTCAAAGAGGGCTGGTAGCCTTGAGGAGAGAGGGAGGGGGATCCAGTTACAGCGCAGCAGCTGGGAGGGCCCTACAGGTGGGGCCGACACTCCACCTCCTGTAACATTATCGCCGTAAAGGGATCCCTCTGCTTCTCCTCTCAAATAATGAAGACTTCCTCCCTTTTGTCTTCTCCGCTGGGACTAGAGGAACAATTAGCCGAGCTAGCCCGGCGTCCATCTTTTATTTTGGCAGTCTAAACCAACGTAAAGGAAAAGTGCGGTGAAGAAAAAACGTGGAACATCAGTCACATTTTTGTGATGTGAGGAATGTAACATCACTCTACACTTCTGGCGAATGAACTAATTAAGTGTGTTTGAAGACAGAAGCTTCTCCTCTGGGTAGGAAAACTTTTCCTACAGTCAAGGGCGTGCCCTGAGCAAGCTTTGTGATGCACGCCTCAGTGCAGTCATCATCTGTCTCTTTGCCCCGCCCCCCCCCCCCCCCACTACTCGCTGTCCCCTCCTTAACCTTCCCTGAAAATCACCTCCACGCATCTTCATAGCAACGGGCAAAGCAAACAAGTGTCATGGTTTCAGTGTGAGCAGGGGACGCTGGCAGAGGACACCTAATATCATGTAAATGTCCTGATATGTAGCACAAGGCTCCGGGGTTGACAGCTTTAACACTGAGCAGGACGCCCGAGCTTGTGACTCTATTAACTCTCTGCGAGTGCATCCCGAAACCGTCAATGGCGTGTGTGTGTGTGTGTGTGTCTGTGTGTGTGTGTGTGTGTACGCACACTCAAAAGTCTCCCTGGTGTCACTTTCAGCTCTTCAGTCTTTAAAACCCAGAGTGACACGAACAAAGGACGGGCCGACAAAGTTCAGGGGTCAACATTGGGCTGGATGCCACCATTTTGGAAAGAGAAGAAGGGGAGTGGAAACAACTGCCCCCCCCCACCTCCTCCTTCTCTGAAGAGATCACAGCATCTATGCGCAAAGATAAAGTAACAACAGCGAGCAAACATATTGTCTCCGTGTGCAAGAGGCTGCTGTCCTTATGAGGACAATTACAAAAGTAGGTGAACACGCGCATAAATTATTTGTCAGCATCAAGGTGCCACAGTGAATTCATTATCATGACTAACAATGTAACAAGCAAAGGGAAATGGGGCTCATTAATAAACAATTCTATACAGCAGCACACAACCGCATAGTCACAAGTACACGTGTTTTCTTCTCCCCCAACACACAAGATTTCATTTTAAAAAATCTTTCTACGCAAAAAAAAAACAAACAAAAAAAAAACACCTCACGGTTGTATGCCTCCACACACCAACAAAGCTGCAGCTACAGTTTCCATCCATGTCTGTGAAAACATGGATGCTTCACACACATCTTCCCCCAGCAGCACAGAAGATCTATACAATCAGCACAGCTTCAATGTGAGCACCCGAAAGTAGTGTCACCGATTCAGTATCTGACCAAATGTAACCTCTTCTGCCCCTGAGTTATGACGTAAAGTAATGGCCAAAAATTTGTTTTTGTAGAACATTATGATCACAGTTAGGTTGACCTTTGACCTTTTGGAGATAAAATTTCATCACTTCATCCTTTTTAACATTTGTGTTAAATTTTGACACAATTACATATGAATTATTGACTTACGGCCAAAAAAGTATTTTGTAAGGTCACAGTGACTTTGACCTTTGACCTTCAACAACTTAATTCTAATCTCATCATTTTTGAGTCCAAGTGGATGTTAGTGCCAAACTAGGGGAAACTCACTCAAGGCATTCTTGAGCTATCGCATTCATGAGAATGACACAGACACAAAGTTACAGTGACCTTGACCTCTGACCACCAAAATCTAATGACATCGTCATCGAATCCAAGTGAATATTTGAGCTAAATTTGAGGAAATTCCCTCAAGGTTTTTGTGAAATATTGTGTTCACAAGAATAAGAGGGATGCAAGCTCACAGTGACCTTTGACCACCAAAATCTTATCAGGTCATTGTTAGGTCCAAGGGGACGTTTGTGCCAAATCTGAGGAAAATCGCTCAAGGCTTTCTCTTGAGATATCGCAATCACAAGAATAAAAAACACCAAAACATGCCTCTGGTCATGGCTATCAGCTGGCATAGAGGCACTAAAAAAGAAAAACAAACAATCATGAGGTATCATAAACAACAAACAAACAAAAAAATGAAAAGCTAGAGGCAAGACAAGTTGCCAGAGCCCAAGGTAATGTCTTCAAAATGCTTGTCTAATCCTAAAAAAAAATACTTTTCAAACACATAAAACAGAGAAGAGAAACATCTTCACATCTGAAAAAGAAAAATGTTTCTTATTTCTTGCTTGAGAAATGACTTGAAATGATGAATCACTTTTGTTGTTCTTTCTAACTAATCGATTCAATGACTCATTTCAGCACAACACAATTCATTGAACAACAATTTTCTGCCATCGCTCAATACCACATTCAGTCTCTGTGCTGCTAGATTATATCCACCACCAGCACTGCCCCAAATATCAGTGGCATCCCCCTGTCCCGGCCCGCCCCGCTCCTCTTCAACCCTCACCATAAAACAAAAGTCACTACTTAATGAGCAATGATTAATGCCACTGCGGGATGGCCGGTGAGCCCGGGGAGGAAGGAGGGAGGCTGGAGGGTGCACATACCTGGCGCAGTCAGCCCCGCTCTGTATGTGTGCGTGTGTTAGAGGGCTGAGGGGTTGAGGTTGCTAAAAGTGGACTGAGGGGAGGATTGCAGTCATCAACACCTAGGCTCTGAGTGGCCTTTGATGTTGCGCGGCGTCTTTGATGGCCCCGGCCATGGAGGAATGCTGCTCGCCCTCCCCTCCCCGCCTGAAAAGCCCCCGGAGTTGTGGAATGCGGCGCAAGCTGCTGCTGCTCGGCCCGCTGGAATGGGATTAGAGCATAGGCCCATACTGCCCTTCCTCCCCTCCCTCGTCTCGCTCCCACCCTGCCCTCTGGAGTGGACAACATGGCGGCAACCCTTGTCAAGACCCCAAAGTTTGGGGCGTTGGGAAGAAGAGGATTCCCAAGTGTTTTCGTGGTCTCAGCCATAAGGGACAAAAGCCCAGACTGCTGCAGGTTTTCAGCTGGACACCACAGCAGCTTCATTTTCAAAAACATCATGTATCATACAAACACACAGATGGGAAGAAGTTTTCTTTTCTAAGAGCTTTAGGGCTACAATTAATGGTTACTTTCATTGTCGATCAACCAGCAGATCATTTTCTTGATTAATCAGTAAACTGTACTGTCTATGAAGTCAGAAAATTGAAAACTGAAGCCAACTGTGATGTCTTCATTTGTCTTATTTAGTCAACTAGATGACTAAAGCCCAAAGATGCTTGGTTTACGGTCACATTAGACCAAACAAGCTACAAGTTTTCACCAATGAGAAGCTAAAAAAAGGACAAATCGTCAATTAATAAACAGACAAATCGGTGGATCAACTAATCAGTCATTTGTTTCAGCCAAGCAGCAGCCTCCAGGGCTAAAAAATGAAGCCAACGCAGGAGTGTCAAAAATAGCGGTACCTCTAATGGCCACTTGAAGCTGGCTCCAAAAGTCAATCTCCATAGACCCCATGTTAAAATGCCCAACTTTATAGCAGAAATTAACAAACAGTGTTGGTTTCTATAGCTGAATTCCTCCTTCATGACGACTGCATGGGTGTGAATTTTTGTTGAACTCAACCGGTTACATTTTATTAATGCTTAAACTAATGCATAATTTAAAGCGTGGCCACTGTGAGTGACAGGCTATCTGCAAGGCGTCGCTACAGTCTATGAGTCTGATCCACCCCTTGCTCCTCTACAGCTCTAACGTCTCATTCAAATCACTTCTGGCTCCAAAAATCAGAGATGGCGATGGCCGAAATGCTGAACTCAAGGCTTCAAAATTACCCCACAAACCAATTGGTAACGTCATGGTGGCTACGTCAGTTATTTCTCTACAGTGTATGGTTTCAGCTCTCAAGAACTAAATACACCACTTTTTTCTACACCATAAATTGGGAATTCAGCCTAAGCTAGTCAAAACCAGTGCTCCAATAACAATATGGACATTCTCCCAATGTATATTAATCTTGATGCAGAAAAAAATTTAAAAAAAAATTATGATTAATATTCACATTTAATGTTGAATGCGGTAAACTGAGGTGTTTTGCATTACACAAGACTAAAGTCTTCACACGTGTGGAACAAAACTTCCAAAACTTCTTTGCTCAGTATGATAAATTTGGATAAAGGTGATCACATCATCACAATATGGTTTCGCTAACAGTCAGTCAGTGGATGATGATACAGAATAATCAGCCAGCTCTTTCTTCAGCTCAGTGACTTTTCACCTGGAACAAGAAAAGGATTTCACTGCAGCCAGTCTCCGTGTGAAATTCTAGTATTTGGATTTACAGTATGTGGGAGCGGCGGCCGAGGTGGCCTGTGGAGATCAAACATGTTCAAGGCGAGCAGCTGGCCCGCAATCAAAAGCTGCACCACCTAAACCCCGATGCTTTGAGATATTAGATTAAGGGAATGGCAAACACTTCAGATGACCAAAGTCACTTGCCAAATTTGCACAGCGGCCCTGGCATATCAAAGTGGAGCGCCGCAGTACGGAATCAGAGTGACTGTGGACTCTCCCACTGTGGACTCTCACACAGATATATATATATTCTGTACATGTGTGTTTGTGTGTGTGTGAGAGTTACAGCGGGAGATGAGTGTTGTAATCCCACCGCTCCTCAGAGGAGAGACAGACAGGGCTATCTGTAAAGGTCAGGTTCATATTGTCCTCACACACACTTAACTTAGTGAATGACCTTCCACACAACAACTGCACAAACAAGCCGTTTTGGCCGTGCGTGCCGGTGTCTGTCAGGGCGCGGCTAGACCAGGCAAGGCTGACCAGAACGTTGGCTTACGCTGCACACAGTGTGTTTGCTGAGGATTGTAGGAGGAATGTGAACAGGACTTACAGTATATGCACATGTTCACACATTTAAATGAATGAGTGCACAGACGGAGGGTTTGGTACAGTCAGAGCAGCTCCCCCTCCCTCCTTACCTCCACTTTCCCTTGGCCACAGGGTTTAGGGAGGGAGGGAGGGAGGCGAGGTGGAGAGGCAGCCAGCATTAGCGCTGGTTTCAGATTTCGGCCGCCTCTGACTTGTTTTCTTTAGGAAACACTTACTGCGGCTCCAAATACACCAGAGGAAGTGCTCACCTACATCACTTCCGGGTTGGATTGCTAAGGTCACGCTGCACTCCAGGGGAAACACATGAAAAGCGAAGGCACCATTAAACCACATGAGTAATGCATTTAGTATCACCAGCAATTAACCTCATGATTCCGTCTCAAATGAACCGACCTTAAAAGAAAACACGGATGAATAAGTGGTGAGGGGACGTTTGAGAGATTGATTTTCCTTCTGAAAACTGCCGCACGTAGAATCAGCCTCTGACACTTTCCCAAGTCTTTTCTTGGCTCGCTTGTGTCTCCCTTTTTTCCCCCCTGCCTCTCCCTTTCTCTCGCTTGCTCTCTTGGTTCTGTGAATGGCTGCACGATCACCTTTCATGACAACCTGGAGGGGGGAAACAGGAGTAAAGCTCGATCCAGGAGCTCAAGGCCCTCTGAGGAGCTAATGATATTCCAGAGGAAATGAGTATGTGAATAAACAAAGCCTGGGCCACTTCCAGGAATAATGTGATGGAGAAACATGTATTGGGTTGGAATCAGGGGTGGTTAGATGGAGAGAGGGGAGTCATCACTCAGCTTCCTGCTTATATTCCTTAAGGAAAGACCTTGGATGGCAAGAACAGGAGCACCGGAAGCTATTTGGATGTTCTCCAAACTGCTTTTGTCTTTGTTGTAGCTTTAAGGATAAGACACATGCAGGTTTTTCCACACTGCAGTGCGTACACAGAGGCTTATCAGAGCCCTCCTGATGCACTGGTGTGGCCGATACTATCAGCCGATCTCTGTATGGTAGACCTATTTGTAGATTTAGCAGCCAATAAGAAACAAAGTGCATTACAGAGATGTCAAAGGCATTGGCTGAGTTAACTTAGAAACAGTGTCACAGTTTGTCCACCGAAGATCATTTACAAATGCATTTTCCAGCTTTAAGATCTCCCACTCAGCTCATATCTTGGGTTATAATTCTTGATTTATTAAATTTAAGAGATCCTTACCAAAAAATGTTTATGTGGAAAATCAAGTATCAGCAAGGAATGTTGTAAATATAAAGGCAAATATCATTATCAGTATCAGTCATATCATTATCAGATCGAAATGAGCTTTCAATTCCGATCATCAATTGGCAGATCAATAGAAAATTAATTCTGATTAGCAATTATCACTTAAGTTCTTTACCAAGCAAAAAGGCCAAACATGCTCTTCCAATGGCTTTTTCTGCTATTTATCATCATTCAATTAAATCTGAGTTTTGGACTGTTCATTGGACGATGCCACCTTGAAGACATGACACTGGGCTTCGAGAAACAGCTGAATAATAAGATAAATTACTTGATAATGAAGATCATTTCTTTCTGTCCTTATACAGAGACGAAAATTGTCAAGTAAGCACACTGAGTAACTTTTTAGGCTTTATTTGGACTGCAGAGTGAATTAAACTTTTAAGAATCGTCCAAACAAACCTTAAATAAAACTTTAACATCATCAACAAAATGTCAGATGTTTCATTCACATTGATACTGCTCATTTTGGTAATTTAATTCTTATTTTAAAAGCATCTTTATATTAGTTAGAGCTGAAAATGATGATACCGGTACCAATACCAGTACCAGTACCCTTAAAGTGATATTGACAGCAATAGAGCACTTTGTTCAACGCCCATAATGTGAATGGAATGGCGTGTAATATAGCCATACAAATAAACACAGGAACAGTTGCGAGAGTCCATCTGCACACAAAGCTAACTATTAGCATCGCGCAGCTAATATTATCTAAAGATTATTAGAAAGATTAGCAACACAGTTTCCATCTTGGAGTGAATTTTTTGGGACCGTTCAACAGCTTGGTGTGTGTTAGCCGCTGCTGCTGTGTTAACTCATGTTAACTAGGCAGATGTTGAACCAAATGTTCGCAGCAAGTGAGCAGCAGCAACAGAAAGTTTGCTAGGACAGTCCTGGATCAGATGCAGGTATCATTTGAATTTGAACGGATATGTTTTGATACTACTTGGTGGTGGGGGGTTAATACTTTAAAGGTATCAAGCACTGTTTTTTAATTCTGGAGGCCTGAGACACAAGCTATGTTTAAAGGCATTAGGATGGACCAGTGGGGGTGAGTTTATTCCACCTCTGAACTTGAAAGCAGCAAACCATCTCTACGTGTTTTCGGAGCCTCTCTCTGCGCATATTCTGACCAGCGATCAGGTTAGACAAGTCCCTCTATTCAGAGCTACACAGTAATACCGATATCCCCAAAAAGAGGGAGAAGAAGAAGAAGAAGAAGAAGAAGAAGAAGAAGGGGGGAAAATCCTATCTGAGAGATTAACTCGCAGCACCCAACCGAGCCAGTGCTGGGTTCACTGGCTCACTCAGTCCTATCTTACCCACTAGCCTCTTGTTCTAAAGCAAAGCATGTCTTTGATACTCGACTAGAAGGAATCTGGAGGCGTTACAGGTTTCTTTTGTGCTTTGCGCTGCACAGAGAGTCTGTGTGTGTGTGCCAAGGCTGGGATTTCTTTTCTTTACCCCCCCTCCTCCCTCCTCCCTCCCTCCTTCTTTCTTTTTCTCCCTCGTCCCTTTGCCTTCATCTTCTGCTCCCCTTCCCCCACCCCAAACACTAAATCAGTGAATCATAAACCTTTTCTCCCTTTTTTTGGTTAGCATCACAAACTGTTAAAGCTCAAAGTCTTCCTGAAAAAGTTTCAAACCCGCTGCACTTGGGGATCAAAGTGGCCATATTTGGGTGGTGACCAAAGGTGGTGACCGCGTCAGGAGGAGTTTGAAGGGTGGATAAGGGGTGGGATTTTGGACAGAGAGGGAGGGGAGGGGAGAGGGGTAGTTGGGGGGTGTGTGGGTGAGGTTTGACTCCCCTTGGAGATTTTCTTAAACCCATTACATCAGCTTTTTTCTGCTTCATGGGCTCCAAGTCCGGGGCTTTTGTGAGGGTAGAAAATGACCTAAATTGACATTCAGAATGGTTGTGGTTGGTTAATTGTGGCCAGGCATTTTTGGCATAAATAAAACAAGATTCCAGAGGCCTTCTTCTTTAAGCCTTTTGCGAATTCGGCTTCTTTGTAAGCATGGCCTCCAATGAATGTAAAGTGGTCATCCCCCAAACCATGTCAGCTTTCTCAAATATGCCTCGCAGATCAAAGGGGCGGGGAAGGGGTGCGCTATCAGAACGATTCTGAGAAGTGATAAGAAAAGTACAATATCAAAGTGAGCAACTGCTCAACACCCACGCTGCGATTCGGCTTTTGAAGAAACTTCTACAGTGCTTGAATTTCTGCTTTTTGAGTGGCCAAAACATCAGCCTGCTTCGGCTTTGATCCCCACAAAGAGGCTGTCAGAGCGGCACATCCGCCTGCTGTGGCTCTCCTTTACTTAAGCGCACGATTTTCTACATATATGATCGCAGAAGTTGACATTTTGAAAAAAAGTGGTCAACACAAGCTTTTTTTCCAACAGAAGGGAGAGCAAATCAAAAGAAAAGTGTGAAATAAGAAATGATGCAGCAGTCCTGCTAAGCTCTACCCACACATTCTAATCAAAAGGCTTCACAATGCCTGGCCTAAAAAACATAAAAGAAAAAGGAGAAATTCAAAAGAGGCCACTTGCTGGTGCCGGGCAAACTGATCAGCAGCACATAGACTGTCAAAAGCTAGTGGGAATGTCAAAAGCACCACTGATCTCTCTCTTTCTCCCCTAATGTGATCAAACAGGGGTTCGTTCCCTGGAGGAGGTCAAAGAAAGAGAGGGAGAGAAAGTGAATGGGAGCTTTGGTGCACCGTAGGAAGCCGGCCACCAGCAGCACAACCAAGCAGTGAGCACAAAACAGCACGCTGTCTCTCAAGCTTTCTTCCAGTCCCACGGCGAAAAAGAAGAAGAGTGGGCCGAGGAGGAAAGAGTGGTTGGGCAAACAGTGAGGGGTAAGGGCTCAAAGGGGCCTGGTTGCCCGGGTGAGGGGGACCCGCTGCTCCAAAAATGTCCACATCAAGCGTCCGGCTACGGGCCAGGCCCCGCAGAGGTGCGCTCCCAGTGCGCTCAGAGGTCAGTGGCATGGACAAAAGGGAATGAAACGGGCCTACCCTGGCAGAGCAGCTGGGCTCAGGGTATAGAAGCTTAGGACTTGAGAAGAGGTGTGTGTACAAGTGTGTATGTGTGTTTTTGTTGGAGGATGAAGAGGTAAATGAGAGAAAGCAAGCACATGATGAAGTGCACTTTGAAATCTCTTGACACATCCAAAAACCCTGTTCCCTGAGTTACAAAATTGGAGATGTTGCTAGTTCCAGAAGCATTTTTCCCAACTGTAAATTCTCATTTAAAGTTTTCTTTTTATGAAATGCTCAAAGTTCCCAGCCCAGTTGCCAGAAAGAACTGTTGGCATTGTACATTTCTGCAAACCACAAACATGCTACATTTGTACATTTCATACATATCATGTAAACGTTTCTAAAGTGATGTAGTCTATGAGCGGACTTTGTCATCAGGTGGTGGAGAGGATGGTGAATGGCTTGACACATAGACAAGACTCCTGCCAAGCTGCAGACCACTGATCGTGATCAATAAACAACAAAACCAGTTGTTTTTTAGCAAGTCTTTGCTTTGTTTCAGGCAGCTTTTTAGCCACCAAATGTGTTTTTTAGCAACATATTTTCAACAGAGATAGAGCCACGAAAAGTGGTTGTTTGTTACCAAAACATTGATGGCTGCTCCAGCCATGACTGTGCACCCAAAACTGTTTCTTAAAGCCCAAACATGATTTCTCCCTAATCATAACCAAGTAGTTTTTGTGCCTAAACCTAACCACACATTAACCACAGAGTATCCACTACATAATAACCTACAAATGTAACATATCCGTGGTTTGCAGAGACGTACTATGCCAACATTTTTTCTGGTGATTGGTGATGTTGCACAACACAGAAACACAGCAGCGTCTTGGATGAGTTAAGGATACTCCAGTCTCAAGTTATGGGTATCGCTACAAACCAGGGACAACTGAAAAAACTTTTTCTGTCCGTTTGGTATGTCAGATGGCTCTAAATACTACAATACCCACGAGCCTCAGCCCCTGATGCTATGAAGAGGCAGTCAGTCGCAGAAAATGGGAATGAAACAACACACAAAAGTTGCTCAATTCATCCACAATTGACCCACAATCCTAAAGAGAACTGATTTAAACCGCTGAGTGTTCTATCACATTTCTACAAACCATAATCTTTACCTTCTGAAAGCCATTAAAAGCAAACACAACAGATGTTTAAGCTCTGTGACTGGATGTTTACCTCGCCGCACTTTCAGAGTTCTTTTCTTTCCTTAAAATTTTTAACAAACAAGGTTTGTGCCGTTGCATTTTTAATCAAAGAACCAGATTTTTTCCAACACAGTTGCTCCTCTTTTGTACTGATGATTCAATTGGGAGAGTTTATTTCCCATCAAAGGCTTGGAAACGCTCCAACTGCGAGTCATCTAACACCGTCTATGCAGACTTATACTTCCAGAATCTTGGATGCTCGACATAACTCCTCCTAGATATCCAGCTCTGTACTCCCCCCCCCCCTTTTTTTTTGGCAATTTAAGTTACCATAACGATCCAGCCACACCTCCCTCTGGCTGCCTGAAAAACACTCTGCACACACACACACAAACCAACACACTCACTCACTCACTCACTGTCCCTCCACACACACACATCAATAAAAGGGGGGTGGGGCTGCAGTGGTGATCGGACAAACACTGTTCTTGGAACTCTGCCGAGCTAGGCTATTGTGCAGGCGCGCGGTAAAGAGACAGAGAGAAAGGTTGGGGAGGGGTGGGGGTGGGGGTGCGGTGGCGTTGAGGTTGCTTCAATAGCTGGCTCCATCAGTGGAGATAAAAAGCAGAAAGGTGCTGGGCCAAGTTGAGGCCTGGCCGAGGTGCGGGAAAATGATTTGAGGGAAGGATTCGCAGTGGCAGGTGTTAGCAGGTGAGGCGAGGTCAGAGAAAAGCTGTGTGTGTCTAAGTCTGAGATGAGGCTACTCCAGTTTGGATCTGATTCCAAGTTGGTAAAATACTTTGGTTAGACTCATTGACATTCAAATGCTTAAGGATTTGACAAGATTGTTCAAATCCTTTAGCATCTGAATGTCAATGTTTCAGTTATAGTCCTTAACTGTACATCTACTTCTGATTTTTGTTGCTTCATGTTGAAAGCTAAACCTGAATAGATTTGATAAAGGATTTGAAAGGATTCGGGTGTAAGCAGATTCAACACTGAATCCAGATTTGATAAAATGCTACTGAACCAGGAAGCCTCGGGTTGGGGTGAGAGGGATTGGGATAAAAACTAGCAGGAGGGCTTTGAAACTGTCGAAACCGCCCCCTATAAAAGCAGTAAACAGCTTGATATGTGGATTATTCAGAGAAACAGAGACATTGTTTCTTGAAAGTTAAATTCATGTCGAGTTTTGCAGTTTTGGGAAGCAGACCCTTTTAACTGTGAACTCCCCTACATCTGAAAAAGCCACATAATGCCCAAAGTTATCTCGCGTGCGCGTATCCTTTTACTAGTCACCTCAGGGCCACATGGGCCGAAGGTCTGGGTGTGGATCCATGTCACCCGGCCATTCAATCCCCCTCATCTCCAACCCCGTCAAGCCACACCACCGCCCGAGGACAGGGTCTGTGGATTTCATACATTCCACTGTGGGAGGGGATACGCTTCGGATTCTCCCACTTAAGTGGTTTTGATTTTCGGGATTTCGTAAGAAGTTGCCTCTGAGAAAATTGAATTAAAAAAACATGTAAAATAACATGCCCCAACCGCCATGAAAACAAGTTATTTAGGACAGTGGGCGTGTAAACCACCCTGTAAATATTACCACAACATCAGTGGCAATTACAGGCGGAGAAAGTGGCATAAACTAGAATGTCATGCCTTCGTCACTCCACCCCCTTGCGAAGCCTACACCTCCCCAAAAATGCATGTTTGAGCCCTGGGCGACAGAACATTTCTCTTTCTGCTGCAGGAGCAAAATAAATAGTCTACATGAGGGCAAGGGGAGAGAAAAGTAAACTTTAATTGGTGTGGAAATAATTCCATCACCATATAGCTCCCTATAAAGGGCGATTTGTTCTTTTGATCGCCCCAGAGAGTGTTTATGAAGTCACTGTGGGATCAGCCTGGGCCCAGGGGCAAGGCCAGCCACCAGAATTCCTCCGAACATTTGTTTAGCAGCAGGCCGAGTGCAGAGCGGTGCACAAACGCAGTATTGTTCCTCCTGTTCTCGCTGGTCGCGCTGCCAGAGGTAGGAGCTGACGGGGCCGTAGAGTGAAGGGGAAGCAGAGTTGCGGGGTCGAGGGCTGGGAATGAGCAGACCCTGGGGATAACCGCCGCTGAGGAGTTAAACATCAAACCCAATTTACACACATGCCCTTCCTGCCATCGGCGTTACCAGGACCACTTTGAAAAGGTAATGGCCAACCTCTAAAGATCAGGTCATTTCACAGTCGAGAGGGCTGTTCCATTGCTGAGTGGTCAGAGCCCCCCCCCCCCCTTCCTCTACTCTCTTCAGCACGTTGTGGCTTATAAATTATACAATCAAAGCCAACAAGTTCCTCCCACATCCATGCCTTTGTATGGGGATATTTGGAAGAGATTTATCTGCCCAAGAGTTCATGACTCTAGTGTTATAAACCCCTAGGGATCCATGTTATTTGATTTGTTTTTTATTAGAAACAAGGAACCACTTAGCTGGCTGTAACCTCTGGGGCATTTGGCTCTACATCTAAGAGGATTGTAGGTTGCAAGCCCTTTTCTGAAAAGGGACAGCCATGGCAAATACTGCCTCTGGAGATGAAAAAAAAGTTACCATAATTCAGACAGGATGTCACAAAAGTGCCAACTAGAGCTTTCTCTGGGAGCCAAATGTTGAGCGCACAGGAATTTGCAGATCTGACAATAAATACGAGCTGTGCAATGTGGCAGAATTCACTTTCCCATATTAAAAAAGTGTGGTTTCGAGCTGATTTATACTGCAGTGTGATCATGTGATTTATTTTTAAAGCCCAGTCTGCAGGGGCACTTACTCTGAGCCTCCACCTCCATGTTTGTATAGAAAAGCGAGGCATTTGTTGGGCTAGACTTTGTCTCTTTGACAGGCAATACAGACCCTTTTGAAACTTATAATCAGCGTGGTGGAAATATTAAAAGGACAGAGGAAGACGAAAGGTCAAGGAAGGTCTGCCTGTCGTTCCTTGAGCCAAAATTAACATACGCCTCACCATGACACCTTGAAGATGAATACCTAATACTGAGGATCCAAGGATGATGAAAGCTAAAAGAGGACGAATGCATATTCAAACAGCCTGGCAAGTCTGGCCTATTTTTGCATATGAAATTCCATTGCAACTAAGGGTCGGGACCTCTGGGTCCTTAAGGAAAGAATGTGTGACTTGAAATGGGAGACCAAAAGGGCTGCTCGCATCCCCTGGCCCCCCAGCTGGGAGGACAGCATACGGATCAAAGAGGCTCTGTGAATCTTCAAGAGGGGCGATCGGGATAAACTCGAAGGGCATGTGAAGGGTCTGGGAGAGCTCCCACTCTTCATGCATCGCGTGTGGAAGCCCCATCTTCTCCTTGGACCGTTTACAGCTTCTCCTTGTTTCATTAATAATTTAAAAAAAACATGAAAAGACCACAGCTAGCCTCAGCCATTAGAGTCCCCAGGGCGTGCTGCTAGCATGTTAGAGGGTGAGTCACACAGTCCAGTGAGCAGTGTGTTTACCTCACGTTTGTCTTGGCCGGCTGTGCGCTGCTGTGTTAGAGCAGAGCGAGGAATGATGAAACCTCTTGTGACAGCCATGGCGGCTCTTTCCCTTCTGAAACACCCTCCTGTACTTCACTAGGTGAGCATGACACATGAAGGCAGCATCTGCACGCTACATCTCAGCTAGAAACAAGCTAACAGTGGCCTACAGTCAAAGCTTTGTCAGTGTTTATAATCTCTTTTCTTGTCAATTCTGAACATCTGTGCTGAATAAAAGCTTAAAATCCTTTGATAAATGGAACATGAAACCTCAGAAAGTTACACAGTTAAACACGCTCATACCAAACCCATCTAATGTGCATCTATAAAGGCGCTGATCACTGAACACTTACCATCCCAAAGGGCTGCCCTCAGGATGTGACCGATATAGATTTGTAAATGTCTATGCCAATATTCCATGGCGTGGTAAATAGGGGTGGGGGAAAATTGATTCACTTAAGTATCTCAGTTTTTTATCGACTTTTAAATCTTTTTGAAATGCTTGAATTGATGATACAAACGTTTGGTCCCTCTGGACCTTCATCAAGAGTATTTACTACCCTTGACGAAGGGCTCAAACGTTACTATAATCAATAAATTGCAATGTAAAGCAAGAGCAGCGTGCGGGATCCTCTCTTCTCAAGACTCAAGTGATACTTTCCAACACACCTGAATTAACATAAATCAAATGCGGAGGTGGAAATAAGTTGCACCTTTTATTGTGGTAGACTATAAGTAACATGATGTCAAATCTGATTCAAGAACTTAGCGAGAAAGACGAAAATGGTGGACGGTTTGGGGCCACAGACCTTCAGCTGGTGAATAGCAACATGAATTGAGCCAGCCCAGAGAAATACCCCCACTGGATTAGCAAACTTTCCCACTGTAAACGCTAGCGCAGGCTGAATTCAAGTTGGCACAGCCACCACTAAAGGGCCGTCTCCAGAGCTTTCACACACTCCACCTGGCAAATAGTCTCCTAGCGGCGGAGAGTGAGGAGGGGGGACCACTGGGTGCATGAGCTAGCTACTTCTGATCTCATTTGTGGTCTAATAGATAGAGAGAAGGAGTGCAGGGCGAGGGGCTGAGCAAATCAATGTGGTGCATGCAGCTTTACAATGGATTAAGATTTTACCCATTTCAAATATGGTGGTCAATTTTGACATTGTGGCAGCTGCTACAAATAAATCAAAGTATGGGAAAAACCACACCATTTAAGTTTACTTCAAAAAGTATACATTTTTTAAATTCTATATTCATGTACACTTTTAGTAAGTAACTACATAAAGTGTATTTAATACAGCACCTTTCACAGAGCAAGGTCACTAAGTGCTTCACTGGAATAAACTGGAATAAATAAGAATGTAAAAACAGTTTATTTAACACTTCTCTATCTAATATATGCTGCTGAAATAAAAGAAAGACTGACTGTCACGTAATGTAATTTTCTGGAAATATGTCTTATGATATAGAATCTCTAGAAGTGTATAATTTAACTTTTTCCTCATGGTTTTAATACTTAAAAATCACAAATCAAATCAGCACCTATAGAATCAGGAGGTAAGAATATTATACCAGCTCGTACGGTTAATATCTGCAAAAGTAAGAGTTTCAATATTTACCATTGTTTTAATGTAGTGGATATGTCCTTGAAACACTTGGCTCGTCTAGAACTAACAAACAGTGGGAAAAAATGGGCTAGATAATGTTGTTTTAGTAAGTTAGCACCGATGCAAGGCAGAAAATCCACCATCTCCAAACCAATTATCCAGCTGACCCCATAACCATGTCAAAACATCCAAACACAGGCAGGAGATATAGCTGGTGCTGCGGGCCCTTGGCTCCCAGCTAAACCTGTGTGTATAAGCGTACCTGGCATGTCACAATAACAAGAGCTGGTCAAAGGCAGAGAACAGAGCATCTTTTGTAGGCAGAACCAGGACGACCAGCATCCCCTGTCGGGCTTCTGCCCCTATGTGAGAGCTGAAGTCTCCCGACCTCCAGCACCTAGTCTGCCAGCCAGCCAGGGCCCAGCCCGGAGAAGCCTGTCATCACTACCACAGAGGCCTCTATTCATCCCCGCAAAGACAAAGCCAAAAGTGTACAGCAGACATCCAAGGCATCCCAAGCATCCAGATATCAACCAGCGATATCATTTTAGGCTTTTGTGAGCCTGTGCTTTGGTTTACCCGCCGCTCTCTCCCCATCATCCCTGCTCTCCGGCCCCTCCACGTCGAGGATTTGGGGTGCAAGGACCTCACATGTGCTGCACATCTTTCGTGGAGGGTACCACACAGAACTAATTAGAGATATAATTAAAGATTTGAGCGAAGTCATGACCAATTTTGAATTTGCTTTCCACCTGGTGTCAGTTATAGGCTGTTATTGGGTGCACATGTCCTGCAGCGGCAACAGCAGTTTCTCTGAAATACACAGATGCACAACTGGGGTACGTTCAACGTGGAAGCATGCACTAGCTTTGCATTTTTCAACATGCTCCCACTGGTGGAGTGGGAAACATCCATAGTAACAACAGAGTGCTAACGTATATACACAACAAGTGTTTCCAACAGTCATCAACACATCATGGAACTCTTTTTGCACCATTAAACACAAATTTAAACCTCAATAAATTATTCAAACAGGTCAGAGAGAGCTGCACGGTCAATTCTGCAACACACTGAACATAAAATTTTTCCGTTGAACATGGCTCAGGGTGAATGGGATGAGCAGTGCCAACAGGTAGGCGAGGAGCACCAGGTAACAAAGCTTGAACTTGATCATGAAACCCAGAAAAAGAGAAAGATTTCTTCCTGCACTTGTGTCACTTTCGTAGCATGACGTAAGAACAGGAACAAAACAGGTATGCAGGTGTTTAAATGACAGCGGGGCTCACATTGTTCAGTGGTCACATTGCCATGTTCCCATGTCAGACCCTTCCGGTCTGGCCCTCCTCTGGCCACACTGGGCCCCTGAACTCGGTGGTGAAATCTCCACCTGCTGATAGCATCAGCTGCCCCACCGCTCCCCCCCCCCCCCACCTCCACCCCCTTCTCTCGGGCATGTGTGGCGGCCACTGATAAAAGAACTGTAGATAAGAGGAAACACAAGCTGTGATGAGGAACACATTGCCGCCAGGAGAACAGAACAGAACATCAGCCCAGTGGGAAGGAACAAGAAGGAGAGAGATAGAGGGAGCGAAGGAGGAGGAGGAGGCGGAGAGCGAATCTGAAAATGATTAAAAAGGAGAACATTGGGTAGAAGAGAAAAAGCTGTTGTGTATCCCCAGGCTAAAAAAAAAGGAGAGAGGAGGAGGTTCTGTCAAACAAAAGTGAACAACAATAAATATGGGATGGTTGAATAGTTAAAGGTTATTCTTTACAGTGTATTTCTGAACCCAACCAGCTCCTTGTGAGATTTGGGATGCATGCGGTTTGTCGAAAAAACAAACAAGAAGTGACTGCAATCAAGATCGCAGACAAGTACCCATAAATACGACATGAGACGTAGCATAAATACATAGTACTGCGTCCAAACAAGAATATTACGGTACAGAACATTGTTTTTCTTTAGCAAGCACTACTCTAGTATTTCTTGTGCAAGAGCTCGAGGGAGGTTGTGAGACTTTCTCGCCGTTTCTGGGTTTAGAAACACTCCTCCTATGAAGACAAAAATGCATATTGAAAGGTAGTGTAGTAACACTGTTTCTTAAAACCGAAAGAAACTAATAATATTGTTTGCAACAGTCATGCAGCTCAGACTAGCGGCAATCACAAACTCCATCAGCTGATAAACAAACCAATCCTCCGCTGTTTCCAGTTCACTTCTCTGGAAAACAAGAGTGAATGTAAATAAATCGGAGCTGTCGACACAAGCTGAGAGTGGAGGGGACAGGTGCCACAATGACACCAGCGACCTCCAGGGGGATGTATGCATCCCATAGCGGTGTCCCCTTTCAAGATGGACACCAAAGGGGACAAACCAGTTGGTCCACACCCAGGGGTGTGTGCACAGCAGCGGGTCACAGGGCTACAGCCAGGGAAACGCACGCTGCTCAGGCAACACTTAGCATGCATTGTTTTGGGATCTTTAGGCATATAACTGCATTTCTGTCCCTCCCATGATAGAAAGACAATCCCTTTGTGTTGATGAATAAAAAACACTTCTGGTTCTTTCTTAAGTCTTATTCTCCCTCCTTCCTTTTCCTTTCTGGGGAGAAGTGCTCTCTTTTGAAAAAATTTGAGCTTTCTGCTCCTCTGTGCTCACTGTAAGCTGCGCTGGATTCAAGCAGCATTGGCATGCTTAAAATGTAAACTAATATATATAGCTCAAAAGAATCTATTAGCCTGCATTTGACCAAGTACGCCCCGCTCCTGGCTAGGCTCCCTCCTATTGGCTCGGAGTCAACGTAAAGTGTCTTGCTAATCCAACAGTTGTCTGGCTGCGCTGAAAGTCACCTCTGAGTCCAGCTCTAGCACTCGTGTCAGGAATCCACAGGCTCTTTGCATACCGAGCGGCCGGATATCCTCTAGTTAAAGAGGGCCCTCTAAGCCAGGGCCATGTGTTGGTCGACTGGGGAGGGTGACAAGGGGTAGGGGTGTTTTTTTGGGGTGGTGGCGGGGATGTACAGGCAGTGCTTAAAAGGCCTTTGGAGTGACATCAGCATCACTTTGAGCCGACACAAAACGGCGGAGGGAGAGTGGACCGCTCAGGTTGCATAGAAACCAATCCATTTTGCAGCAGCTCCTCGGAGCCGTGCACCGCGCCGGCTAAAAGTGCAGTTGCTCCTGCACTGAGCCTGTGGATCTGTGCATCTGTGAATGGCTTTTGTGTTGCTGCCGGGGCAGAACAAAGTGAGTTCAGGTTACTGCACTCCTCCCGTTATTGGCCCACATTGTCTCTAATTATTCTAGCAAACATTGACACAGCATGTGTGGTCTCACATTTATACCCCCTCCCCCTTCCCCTCCCATGCTTAACAGAGTGAGAGAAGACAGAGAGAGAGAAAGAGAGCAGAAAACAAGACAGAAAGAACTTATGAAAGGGAGGGAAGGAATGACGAGACAAAGAAATGTACTTGCATTCAGTGTTTTGCGCTTCATTATGATGCAATTATAAGTGAAATTGCTTTAAGCTGCACTGAAAGGCTGCGTTTGTTTTCTTGTTTTCGAGCCTGTGAAGAGAACGCAGTGTATACTCAGGGGTTTTTCCTCACCTTGCTCCCATGCCGCCTCAACTAGTGAGAGAACAAATGCACCATGCCAACTCAAGCTTTTAATACACAAGCAACCGAGACCAACCAGCAGGGGGTAGAGTGCAAAACGATCAAGTTTTTCTAGGATGCAATAACCAAAAACAGAAAACAGCCACAACTTTAAAGCTCAATCCCACACTCTAATTTGAATTCTGAAGCTTTCCCGTTGCCGGGGCGCTTCTAACTCCGGCTTTTGCAAAACAATAATTATGACGAATGTATGCATCAGTAGCTTACCAAATCCTCTGTCCATGAGCTTAGCTCGAGGCAATGCTGCAGAAAAGCTGACCCAAATATGCTACATGTGGTTTGCCAATAGGAAATGGCTTAAAGTTAGGCACAAGGATGGTCTGGTGTAAAATCAAATCAGGAAAATATAGAAATGGTCTGAGCAGGCCAGCTCAGTTACTGTAAAATCGACGTTGACCTCTTGTTAGCGTTTGGTAGCAGTGCTATAGAAGACCTAAGTGGAGTGTGAAGCCATTACAGTAAAATTCCCATAAAAGCCTTCCTGTGAAGATCTAGTGCAGATTTTTACTGGAAGCCATTAGAGCAAATGGACTGACTCATCTGTTAGGAAGTACACAACATTTGCAGTTTCCTCTGATGGGTTTTGATCAGTAACAGTGGAATCAGATTGTTTTAATATTACACCTCTCCTCTGAGGTTTGATAAGATCATCATGTTCTGTCAGATCAGATTTGAATTATTAATATATTTAAAGTGCCATCATGATCAGCAGATTACTGTACTTTACCAGAGAAGTGTGGTGCTTGCAGGCATGTGAGCTTCATTCACCCAAAGGTGTGTCACGACTACAGAACTGCCAAATGCCACTTGACTGTACAACCCAATCATCTGGAAAAATGGTGTACATTTCTGCAAATCACAGATACGTTACATTTGTACATTGTTTTGTAGCATCATTTGTTTGGCTTAGAACACCTGCTATTGGTGGGACAAAAGCTGCTGGAAAAGCAGGGACGGGTCGGCAAAGAAACACCCAAGTTTGGTGGCTCAAACAGTGCTGGGAAATGCCGCAATGTGTTGCTAAAAACACCCAAGATCGGTGCCACAGATACCAATGGAAATGCTGCAAAGGGTGGCCAAAAGATAACCAGTTTAGTTGTTTGTTTGTCTCAAACACTGGTCTGATAAACATTGGATATGATGCATTTGTGTGTTATTATTGAGCAGATATGTCAAAACCACTTGGTTCTGTTTAGAAAAAGGTCATGTGTTAGCTCGAAATACACGTTTTTGGGGCACAATCCCTCCTGGAAACGCGGCACTGACTCACTAAAAAACTGGTTTTGTTGTTTGTTGGTCTCTAACAGTTGTCTGCAGCTTGGCAGCCATCTTGCCATGGTATCATGCCATCTACCATCCCCTCCAGCTCCCAATAACAAAGTCGATTCACTTTAGAAACGCTGATGTGCCATGTATGAAACGTTTGAATGTATCCATGGTTTTCAGAAACGTACAATGTCAACACTTTCTACTGGTCATTGAGCTGCACTACAAAGAATTTTACAAAAGCTAATACCTACATCATGTGCAGGTGGTGCCGTAGAGCCATTTCCTGCAATGTCTGTGGATAAAGTTTGAGTTTCTGTATGAATACTTCTGCTGACACCCACAGTCAAATTCCAGACTAGCTGTTTTCATAGTTACCATACAGATATGAGCATGGTATCAATCTTCTCATCTAACTCTGAGCAAGAAAGCAAATAAGGGTATTCACCAAAATGCTGAACTATCCTTTTAATGACACTTGGATAAAGAATATATTTGAGCTGTATTTATTGCATAAATAAATCTACAATATACAAATTTCAGATCCTCCTGCAGCCGTTATATGACAGAGAACTTCCACCCGCCTGGTGAGGCCACTATCCAAGTCTCAGAGCCACATCCCTGGGATGTGTTTACTTCGAAATGCCTGCGGGATGCATGTCACCCCCGGGGTGACAATTTGACTTTGTCACATGCCTGTGGGATGCAGACGGAATAGCAAAGGGCTGTATTGGCCCGTCTTTTTCTGTCATTCCCATCTTCTCCCACTCGATCTCTCCTTTCTCTCAAAACAGCATTCTGAGAAACTAGATTCCTTGACATGTCCAAGGACAAGTTATCATTAGCGAGCCAAGTGTGTTTGGACAAACTGCCCATACGCTGCCAAGCAAAGAATAGCCAACATCTCCTCGGTGCATTTTTTTTTAAGTTTCTAAAAATGCAATGCGCAGCTTTTACGGTGACATATGACAGAAGCATGAATCTGGATAAACAGAAGGGGTGAGATTGAGTGAGCGCAGTGACACTAGCAACAATGTGCTCCATCTCCACACACAAAAAACAATCTGATTGTTCCTTCCCATTGTCCCTCATATTAGTGAACTTTAATCAGAGTTTGAAAAAAAGTATGCTGAAAAAAGAAATACCTTGACATTTGTTCCTGTCAGCAACATGCAAGGGTAATGAGGGGTGAGCAGATGGATTGCAAAGGGACAGAAATGGGCACAGCTGGCCAGGAGTAATTGTCCTGACCTTTTCATATACACTGATGTTCACATTGAGCCAGGGGAGGGTTGGAAGGTGGAGGGGTGGGTGGGGTAGCAGGACTACAGGAGTGCGGAAACAATTTGCATGACAGAAAATGTCATATCCATTAACCAAACTGACTGCAGTGTTCAAGACATTGTCTAGGCACATCTAATTCATTTGCACCTCTCCTTCTCACTCATCTAATATCCTTTTTTTTTAATGAAATTAGCACATATATGAGGGTTATTTAAATGTGGGAAGAACTTAAAACAAAAAAAGGGTATTGACTATTTCCCGTTGCCAGTGGATGAGAGCAGCAGTGCAGTACAGAAGTATGTATTTATGACCGTCTGTGATTTTGCTCTTTAACGTTTGCCATTAAGTTTCTCTCTCAGAGTCAGTGCCAACTAATTTGAAAGGATGTTCGAGCGCTGCTTGGAAGGTGACGGACAGAATTTGTGGCGGTGCATGAAGGCATAACCTGCCCTACTCTGCCTTACTCAACCGCTGATAGGCTTAAGAAGGATTGATGCGTGTGCATCAGCTCTATGCAGAGCCTACGCCGTAGCCTACGCACATGGCCTATTCCATTGTGAGCATTTATACTTATGC
The DNA here is from genome assembly GCA_019142605.1 of Cephalopholis sonnerati. Classification (NCBI taxonomy): domain Eukaryota; kingdom Metazoa; phylum Chordata; class Actinopteri; order Perciformes; family Serranidae; genus Cephalopholis; species Cephalopholis sonnerati. The sequence continues at coordinate 36,566,159 of JAGQAX010000007.1, read as the reverse complement.
CTGTGTCTGTGCCGCTCTGCAGTTACACATCCAAAACACTAGTCCGCAGCGGGGTTTCTGTGAAGTGCTGTAAAATGAAGTTGAATCAAAACACACCAAAAACACACATTAAATGGCTTAATAGCAGCAATTTCAAACATAAGCACACAAATCAGCTTCATTATAACTCACAGACCTACACTTGTCTTTATCTGGACACATTTTCCCCACAAATACAACATGCTAATGTTTTTAGCACAAGCCTATGGCATTTTACATTGTATAAATTAGCCAAGGAGCTAGTGGAGATTTCCTGCACTCATATAAAGCCAGGTACAACAGCAACATTTAACAAAGGTAACGTTACAAAATTCAGCTCCATTACAACTCACAAGGTTCACTGACAAAACAACTGTCTTATACTAAACACATTTTCCAAACAAATATAACATGCTAACATTATTAGCACAAGCGTATGGCATTTTACATTGTATAACTTAGCCAAGCAACAAGGAGAGATTTCCTCTGCTCACATGAAGCCAGGATAAATCACAAACAAGACTGAAAATGCTATTTTGTGGAGGCTTTAATGTCTTCACAATGCTGTACCTAGGGCATAGGCTTTGACGCAGAAGTATAAATCCTGCATTACCCTGATATTCATGACCTAACCCTAACCAATCTCACTCCTCTTGCCAAAACCTGAACAACCCAACCAAAGGAGGAAATGAGAGCTAGCCAATTAAAGGGATAGTAGAAAGGGCTATTGCAGGAAAAATTTGGCAACCAGGTGTCCTGTTTCCATCACAGGTGATCAGAGATGGAGCCCATAAATACCTGTAACTACTGCAGAGTCATTTGTCACAGAAATTAATGCTGATTGCAGCCTTTCCCAATAAAGACAGACACCATGTGTTAGTGGGTTTTTTGTCCAGTGGAAAAGGGGCTTAAGAGATCTACTGTTAATGCTATATTGTATTAATTAAGATGCCTCACTTAGTTATTTCTATAGATATCCATTAAAAGTTTTTTACGATACAATACGAAATGATACAGTATATTTTATTGTCCCCACGGGGAAATTTGTCTTGAACTCAGGAGCTAATCCCGTTCAGAGTCAATGCCTAATCCAATATTTATATCATTCTATAGTACAGCCAGTGCAAACTCAGGGTAAAGGAGGTCTATGTCAGAAGATGTAAAGAAAATCCAGTCTAGACACTCGAAATTGTTCTGCTTTAAGAAATGACATCCGATCACAGCTTTCCTTAAGTGGCTTTCTAGGCTGTTCTGTACGGTGTCCCATGGTGCTTTGTAGAATATCTGAGGCTGGAAGGTTTTGATAGCCGTTGTTCACCCACACCATGAAGTTCAATTGCAGTTTTTGCCCAACAGCAGCACTTTAGACGTGCTGTGCACCTGCAAACTGACACTGAAATAGACGCGATGTGATCGTTAACTCTCAGCAGGCCTGCCTGCTTCTTTCACTGCTACACAATATCAGTGTGGATACAGTTGTATGAAACTGCTGGCCAAGATTGATCTTGTTCATGATGCTCGGCAGCTCACTCGCTGATGATGCTCTGCATCAGGAACAGGCTCCAGTGTTTAACAGAGTGTAATTGAGCATTTTAACAGCTGGCATATTCACAGCACATCAAGCTGGAGTAAAAATCTGAACTGCAAATTAAACTGGCTTCATGAACTCGTTTCAATCCATTACCTAAATTAGTTATAAAACAAAGCAATTCAAATGAACAGCATAATCTGTAAAGTGTTGCTTGTTCAGTCACAGACATTAAAGGGACAGTTCACCCCAAAATCAAAAATACATATTTTACCTCTGAACTGGAGTGCTATTTATTAATCTAGATTGTTTTGGTGTGAGTTGCCAAGTGACGGAGATATTGGCTGTGGAGGTGTCTCCCTTCTCTCCAATATAATAGAACTAGATGGCACTTCGCTCGTGGTGCTCAAAAATGCTACAAAAGAAAAAGACAAACTCAACAGCAATGTCTCTTTCCAGAAATCATGACCTATTACTGTGGAATAATCCACAGACTTTCTTGTGAGCAGTTTCATGTAGGCACTATTTTCTTTCTACTGAACTACACCTGCCTCGTTCCTCGTTCGAACCCTGGGGTGTGCAGAGTTTCCATATTCTCCCCGTGTCAGCGTGGGTTTTCTGCAGGTACTCCAGCTTCCTCCCACAGTCCAAAGGCATGCAGGTTAAATGGTGACTCTAAATTGGCCGTAGGTGTGAATGTAAGTGTGAATGGTTGTCTGTCTCCATGTGTCAGCCCTGTGATAGTCTGGCGGCCTGTCCAGGGTGTACCCTGCCTCTTTGGGAGAGGCTCCAGTACCCCCGCGCCCCCTAATAGGATAACTGGTTACGGAAAAATGAATTGTTTGGGGCATTTCACAGCCTGAACCATTAATTAAAAAACAGAAGATCAACTGATAAAGAAAAAAAATGTGACTTGCAGCCCTGCATGAAAGCTTTGGTATGAATTGTGTTTTGTCTCCATCCATTCAAAGCACAGAGATTAGCTGGATGGTCCTGTGATAGTCATGAATTGCTGCAATCTACATGCTGGAAACAAGGAGGTCTCCTCTTTACAACCAGCAACAAAGCCTTTGTGCTGCAATCCTGACTTCCGACTCCGACCCAGGATGCACAAGTTAAAAGGCCGACCTCTGCGTGAACTCCAAATAAATAAAAAGTGCAGCTGTTTACTGCTAATTTAACATCAAAGGGACATACAATCACAACAACAAGGGCGAGGAGAAGAGGACTTCAATCGCAGGCATGCAAATAACCTTTGGCAAACCAAATCAACAACAGTGAATTATTGCCGTGCGCTTTCAACGAGGGAGATACTTCCCCGCGGTGTGTGCCTCTCAGCTGTCATGGGAGCTGTCAATGAGTTATCAGGCTGATGATCATGGGGGCATTTTGAAAGAATCCGTGGTCATGCTTGGTTTAACACACATTACAAGGGAAGTACATGTACACACTCTTTGCCCCACGCACACACACACAGGCCCTGTATAAACTTTACAAAGAACAGAGTCAACTCTGTTCCACCTGTTGTGTACTTTAGAAACGCCCAGTGGATTAAGCTATCTGCTGAAATCAGATAAAAACTGTTTCCTGTTCCAAGTCCTCCATCAAAAACGTAAATAAAACTCCTTTCAGCAGGATCCTTACATTAGCACATCGTCATGAGGTGACCCAACACCTTCGCCTGCGAGCTGTTCTCAACTCTTCGACACAACACTCAAAAGTATTTTTCTCACCGTGCTTGTGCAAGGGAACACACACCTCCACCTTTATTTGTATGGGAGCGGATTTAGCTCGAAGGCCTGCAATTACATCATCATTCAGTTTTGCAGCGCCGCATATCAGGGCCGGCATTACTCAGAGAGGCCTTTGAAGAGTTTGGCCCAGCCCTCGCGCTCTCTCTCTTCTTCCCTCCTCCCCTCCTCCGCCCCCCCTTCGGCACTGCCTTTGATGTTAGCGCGTGGAGCTGCGCCGAGCGTCGCGGCCTCCCAGGCCTCCCCGCCTCGCCTGATCCTATCTGCTCAGGCGGCACATTCATGTGGTTTACACCCGCAGCACGACTCCCGGCAGCTATTCACCCAACCCCGCAGGCCCCTCCCTGATCAGGGTCCAGGGGCTGGAGAGGGACGCAGCATGGCCTGAGCTGCCGACGGGGGTCGAGGGGAAGGACAGGAGGAATTGTGGAGGCTTTATCAAAGCCCGAGGCTGCACTACAGAGCTTTTATTGGCATGCCGTGTTAGTGAAGGTACTATATTTGTAGATTCATGAAAGGAGAAGTCACACCTGACCCTTTGGGGCTTGCGGAGTTCTCAGAAGCGTTGGATGCGTTGGCGAAGGTCTCATTCTTACAACTACAGAAACCAGTGATTTATCTCAGCTTTGGGTGCAGCTGCACAGCACAAGAGGAGCTATCTTTCAAAAATAAATATTTGAGAGAGCAAAAAAAAAAAAAAAAAGACAGCAAAGAGCAAAATAGAAAACCCTGTGCCCCAAATATATCTCCAGCATACCCATGATACAGGGACGACACCAAAAAGAAAGCCATTTTTCATTTCAAAAAATCTAGGGCGCATCTTTAGCAACAGGAAGAGGAGGAGGTGGGAAGATGCAGTGATATATCTCACTGTGGAGTCGGAGGACATGCAGCACTACTCTACCACAGCAAAAAAAAGCAGAGATAACCCAGCTTGTTCTCATCTGACCGAGCAAGTCCAATCCATCATACCTCTGGCCCCATTGTGTTACAGCCTGGATCTTCCTCATTACTGCAACAACTACCTGCGCACACACACACACACACACACACACACAAGTAGGCTCTAGAAACAAGATGAGAGGCTTATGGCAGAGATGAACATGATGGGGTCGGAGCTTCCACCTGAAACTGATTTGTCCCCATCTGGCACCCCTGTAAATGACCTTTGCCACGGTTGTGTTGGAATCCATTAACGGAAACAAAAAAGGGGGAAATGAAAAATAGCAGGGTCTCTGACAGAGGGCCCGTCAGGAGGAGACGCCTCACAACATTAATATGATGCATTAGATCGAGGGTGATCATGTGCACAAAACCCGTAATGGCTTCCCAGAACAATACCTAGAGAAACTGCAAGTGGGGCGAAAACATGCAAGTATGAATCAAAATGACAAGAGGGCAGGATCTTGTTACATTAAAGCAACGTTATGTTTTGTAGGCATATGAGGCTGATAATTATGTAATGATGTACACAAAAGAAAGAACTTTGAACCCTGTCTTCTTGAACTTGAGTGAGTGGGACGGATCTGCGATAAGACCTCTCCTTTCATGACAACAAACGCGAGTAAGTGAGAGGACCGAGGATCTAAGAGGTAGGAGGAGAAGGAGGCAGATGGAGTGCGGTGCGAAGAGAGAAATGGACTCCCAGCGCAGCTACCTTGCTAGTCTATTGGCGAAAAAAGTACAACAAAAGGGGGAGGCTGGCGTTGTGGCCTTCCACGGTTAGTCAGCACATTCCTGGCCGACAACAAAGCATGCCTCTGCCTGGATGAGCCACTGTGAGCATTGTCATTTCATAACCCTCGACCCCTTAGCCTTTGTTTTGCAGACCCTCTGTGTCAGTGGATGAAAATATGGGCTGAGGGGATGGACTGGGCCTTTCAGCTCTGTTTCATCAAACGCAGGCAGACACACCAGAGGCTAGCAAGTAAGCAAAAAAAAAAAAAAAAAGCACTCCGGGCTCTTCTTCGTCTTTGCCTTGTTAAAAGTATGTTTCAAAAATAAACCGCATGAAGACAGGCGGCATGAAAAATCACTTTTTCACCTGTCAAAGTGTGACGTTCTCTGCATTTCCCAGCACTCATCATAGAAATATCACAGCCCCGGGGCAAAGCTGAATTAACATTTCCTCATCACTGGAGTGTAAAGCAGAAGACAAACACAAGGTGTTCATACAAATGAGCTCGGACTTGTAATCAATAGCAGATCAGGAAGAGAGCGACACAAGGGAGTAAGGTTCCCCTGGGAAAAGGCTGGGATGGTGGAGAGAAAGCAGCAGCAACAGCAGAGAGCACCAGCGCTGACTGCTAATCTCTCCTGGAGTGGAACATCAAAGATCGGCTCAGCCACTCAGCCCAGTGGAAACTAACATAGCTATTGGGGCCACCAGTACCAACATGCACTTGTTCCAGGTGGAGCCGCGCAGTGAGAAAGAGCCAGGCGCAGGAGAGAAAAACAGAGGCTGCTAGTTTGAGAGACAGTGTAGCCAATTAAGAAGAAGTCTCAACAAGTACTAAGAGATCCAACAGGAAGTTAGGTGTTTCAAGATTGACCTGAATGTTCAGAGGGCAACTGGTGCCTTCAGTTTCATGCTAAAAATAGAATTTGTTTACATTTTCATCACTCTACAAATCATAAATTAGTTGCAGAATTAGCCAATTTGCGGAAACCTGGTGACAATTTCATGAATTGAGTGGTCATTTTAAGTTATTTAGTGAGTAAAAATACCAGATGTTAGCTGGTTTCTGCTTCTCCAAAGCAAAGATTTGCAGATTTTTCTTGATTTACATCAATATCTTTGGCTTTTTCAATTGTTTTTTGGACAAATTATGCAAACTGAAGCTGTTACCTTAACCTATAGAAATATTTTGATTCTTCATAGGCTTAAAATTTGACTGTAATCTATTATTTCCAAGAATTTGGGGGTATTTTATGCCTTTATTGGCAAGCTGACAATACGATTACAGGAGAAAAGCGCAGAGAAAGGTGGGGAAGTGTATCCGAGAAAGGTCCAGGGATCAGAAAGTTTTGCTTCGTAGTCGCCATATAACCCTACAACACCAGGTAGGGATGAAGTTACCAGTTCCACAATAACCCGCAGTAAAATTCCCATCAGTTAGTGTACTGTTTCAGATCTTAATCACTATTAAAACCGTTAGCAACAGTCCCCAGGTGCAGCAGCAGCAGCACGCAACATGGAGTTGTTTTGCTATTCCCTTGTTTACAGAGTTGCTGTGCAGCAGATGAACCTAGTGATGCTACTGGTCCCCGTGTCCTCATCTGCACTCACACAAACACTCCAGCAAGCGCTGATGTTAATGCACAGATATGGTTTTCATGTGTTTAAATACAGCGCTGGCTAATGGCTGTGGTATTATCTGAATAAATGCAAACAAAAAATGCCTGTGGCTGCTCATTTTATTTGCGGCTTTCAATATAACGTGTTCCTGTGCTTTTGGGATATGTTCATGTTTCAACAATGCTGGGTAATACTGATAACTGTGATCATTTTGGTCACTACAATTCCTATATCTCTATCAGCAGATTGCCCCAATAGAACAGGAGTTTTGACAATTCATTAGCACACACTGTTTAAGAGATATCTGTAACCACCACTTGAAGTCACACACACAGGCATTATAGGATGCATGACAAATTTTGGCTGCACCGAAAAGAGCAGACTGGCGGTGGGGGGTGAGAGTGTGTGTGTGGGAGGGGGGTGTTAAGCAAGAGAAAGAGAAAAACAGTTTAGTCTGTTCTATTCCGAAAAGGGGAGAAACGCAGCCTCAAATTACTTTGGCTGGGACATGAAAGTGAAACAGGGTGGCGGTTAAGAGACGATAGCACTTAAAATACAGCTGCGACCGCCAAGCCAATAAATGGAAAAAAGTAGGGAGCAGCACTTTTAACCTTTTAAACCAGCGTTTGTGTACTGCTACTGTTGCTTTGGCGCTGGGAGTGGCCCGGTCCCTGGCACCTCCCGTCTGGGCCCGGCCCATTATGGCCTCTTGGGGTTTCCAGCCTGTGGTGAGAAAGCGCGCTGGATGCCTTAAACCACTAAAGCTCTCATTATAGTCTAAATGCAGCGCGACACAACTCTTGCCAGCTCCAAGGTAGGAGCTCCAGTATTTAAGCTCATCGTTGTCTTAGCTCAAAACCACCACTTTCCCCCTGCACATCCAGTCAGAAAAAAAACAGCCACTTTCAAAGAACCACATCATGAAGTCTCCCAGCTATAGTTACTGGCGCTTCATGTGCACGGAGATGGAGTTCAAAGGTGAAACAGCTCATGGGTGTTGGGAAACTATAGCCTCTTCTTCCTGACAGTGGATTCAGGGGATGTCCCCGTCTCTGCGTCCCTTCTGAGAGGAAGCAGGCAAAAGCCACATTATTCCCTCTGGTTCTGGCCGACGACACTATGAGTTCCATCTGGTCCTCCCGGTGCCCCTGCCACGTCCCTGCCTCAGCTCCTCACTCACATGCTGACAGCACAGGCCCGCTGGAAATCGGAGGCAGATGTGCGCTCGTGCAGTGCATCGCCGCTCATCTCGCTACAGGAAAGACGATTTGGCGTCGGGGAGACAATGGAGAGTGATGAGCAGCAGATGGTGTTTCCCTTCGCATCAAACGTGTACTAATCAGGAGTGCTGTGTGTGTGTGTGTGTGTGTGTGTGTGTGCCGTCAACAATGATGGGAATGTGAAAAACATGGGGGCCAGCGGTTGAGTGTCCTGCATTGCAAGGCCATTCCAGATATTAGATAAGAAGAAGGCATCTAGAAGCAGAGTGTTTTCAGAGTGTTCTTGGCTTTGGCAACACCTGCCAGACTAGGTGTCCCTTTTTACACCTGGGTGTCACCGTGCCATCACTTGCCCTACTAAACAAGCTCAAGAGCCTTGACACGGTCGATGTCGGGCCGTTGGTGAGCGTCTGTTACCCTACTTTTTGTGGTATGCCCTGCACCGTTGGCACTAGTTGGCCCTTGATGGCTGTTTTTCGTCCAATCCAGGATGTTAAATCGGATTGGCAGTCCAGCTCAGTGCATGAAAAGAGAAATGGAAGTCAGGACAGAAAACAAACAAGTCAAGATGCCATGAGATCAAACCCAACATGATATATGAGGCAAGATTATAAACGGTTCGGAATCAGTTGTGTTATTGTTCTCTAGCGTACGGTAAATCTCATTTGTTCTTTCAAGGTCAGGTTGTTCCGTTAACGTGCTAACTGCCTAACTAGCATCTTGAATCTTCCAGTTTCCCTTTTTGAATGACTGCCACCTCCTAATGCTATGGAGTTATTTCCTCTCACGCAGGCATACAACATACGTGCTAGCTGGCTGTTAGCTGTAGTCTTTGTGGTGTGTTCAAACACAACTTTAAAGCAGAGACTCAGGCAACGTGAGGTGACGAAACGGTCAGCCTTTGTAGCCACTAGTTCTTTGATTTGGTATGTTTGGGACACAAGTCAAAACTGTATGTGGAAAGGTGCAGTGAGACTACTTTAACGTCTAAACTGGGTAAAATACGAGGGTAAGTCCAAGGCCTATAAATCAGTGCGTCTTCGTTTAATCCATTTCTCTGGGCCCACAGTGCTGCTGTTTTGCATTTTCATTCTTGCACTCTAATCAGGAAGCATTTAAATCTAGGACAAGAGGCGAATACAATTAACTACCTGGCAGGATGGCCAACCTGCACTACTGTGGTTGCCAAGAATCAGAGTTAACAACCAATGATGTAAATACACTCTTAAGGTCGTCTTAGGGAAATGCCTGTTGATACACACACAGTCTCAGGTCTTGACAGAGTGATTTAAGGAGACACTGATTACTTTGCTATTACAGAGTTGAACTTGAGCAATCAGGGAACTGGCTTGGGAGGCCTGGGGTTTGGCACTGCGGCCCGATCTGCGTCGTCATGCTTCCCCCCTTAAGAGCCAGAGCGAGAGGCAAATTAACTTAATTTATTATTTTTGGCCCCTGGCAGCGTTTGCCACTTTTCGCACTCTTCAGGCAGAGCTGAGCGGGTGTTAGCTTTAGGGAATCAGCAAAAGTGAGGCGGAGGAGCGGCGATCGTGGTTGGGTCTTTGCTCAGGAACGCTGCCAAGTCCCCCCCCCCCTTGCCCCTGTATTTGAACCTGTACCTGCTGAGGTCTGGCCACTACTGTACACACAAGGTAACGCAAACCCCTCAGGGCTCTGTTCAAACAGCAGAAGAGAGGATTGGAAGGCCCCATAAACCTCAGCCAGACCAAATCAAGCGCCCCATTCACTGAACACAAGACGGCTCAGAACTTGTAAGCAAAAAAAAAGTCGACAAGTGCGATGGTTGCAGAGGTCACTGCGGACAACTGAATTCACAGGAACCTAAATATTTGTGTTTAACCCAATTCCAGTGTAAAACTATATCCGTTACAACACCGCAGCAATTACCCAACACGTTCCTGCGATGTTATTTCACAAGTATAGAATTTGCATGTGGGGAATTTGATACCAGTTTAAAATTATACTCCTCAGGTTGTATGGCTGTCATTCATTGTCAGATTCGACTTGCATAAATCCTCGCTAGAATATATGTTGTAAGAAATTCAAGACAGCGCGCCGTGCTGGACAGACTGCCCCTCATTATAGCCTGACAAAATATAAGCTGCCTCTAAGTGGTCAGAAGCTATGTTAGCAAAGAAAGCAAACCTAAATAGATGTGGTTTTCGATGTAAAGCTGAGGTCCGACATTTCTGTGTGGTTAGCGAGTGGCGCCAAATGGCCATCACTGTGTATAAACAGGGGCCATTTTTGTGCTGAGTATCCTCTGCTTTGATCCGCACGTATCAGCTTTCTTTCAGAGTAAGAGCATTTTGAGGAAAACAAACATGGTTGCATGCTCTGAGAAGATGCTGCTGTGGACTTAATGCAAGGGACAGAGAGGAGGGACGGTGCCAGTAGATGTGTGTATTCAGCACAAGCGAATGAATCGCCGTCTTCTGACTCATGGTGATGTGCTGCACAAATCCTACAACAGTTTCCTGTGATGCAGCCCACCAGTACACACTCAATGCAACGTGGTGATTAGACTCAAATGTGTATTTGCAGCATTTAAACATCCCCCCGCCCCTCATCTCTCACTCTCTATCTCTCTTCAGGCTGCTTTGTAACCTGGCCTCCCACCACACACCAGTGATCTCATGGAGCTCAATAGTTTCTTCAGTCTGAGGTCACACTTCAGCAGCTACTGCTTCCTTTATACGACAAATGAAAACAAGAGCCACCACACCATCATCTCCTGATGATCCAAGAGTCCGACAGGAGAGCCGCACACTGCATTAAAAGCTCCCAGCAATTTTAATTTAAGAGCGGATCTCCTGTCTGATTCTTGTCTTAGCACCTGTAAAAGCTGTTTGGATGTGTGTACCCGCCACCCTGCCTGCTCCAAAACTTAACACATCAAAGTGAAGAGGCATCCAACCATCAATCATCCATTAGAAGCAGTTTGCATTTTACAGATACCTCACACACAGACGACATACAAAAGCTGCTTTACATTCAAGTGCCTTGCAGTCATTCACAAAGAGCCACTGCTCCCTCCATCACCAAAAACACAGGGTTAAAGGTCAGGAAATAAAACTTTTAAATCTTTGGCACATGACTAAACCCCAAAACTCTTTGCTGCCTCACAAGCAGCGGCCAAGTAGATTAAGCAAGAATTATAAAACTTCAAATAAACACTTGGCTTTGGAAGAAAAGCTTCATATTTTAGTGACTTCTACTCGATCAAAGCTGGATCCAGGCACAAGCAGCTCTGCAGCCAAGTGCACTTGTCATGTTTAGGGAGGGAGAGGGGGGGGCGGGTGAAAGATGAAAACATGGAGGCTTCTTCCATGATGACTACTTGCTCTGTTATTCTTTATATATGTTTATAAAATACTTACAAGTAAGCCTAAACCAAAAGCACGCAGCTTCAAAGGCAGTGTTGATGACTGCTGCATAGTAACAGGCTGCAGGCGGCGGGACGTGCGGGTTAGTTTACATGTTGGTACGGTCCATAAAAACAAACTTATTCCACTATTAAAACCAACTTTTCCTGCTTTAAAGCGCATATTTGGGTCAAAGTCGCCACTGAGGCGGATAATCTGTCAGATGTGAGCAGCAGCAGCAGCCTCGCAGCCCTGCTGCTGTCGTGAAACGCGTAAAACCTGCTCGGTTAAAAGTTTGCAAACTTTTTAGGAAGCTGTGGAGCATTTGTTACTTTTTAGGAAATCCGCTCCCAAGCGCGTGGGTTCGTGGATGAGGGCGATTCGCAGCAAGGAGCGCGCAAGTGAGCTCCAGACATCAACAAAATAACCTGCAAGAGCATGTTTTCTCTGTGAATGAATTCCACAAGATAGGAGCCATCTTGTGACCGCATATGCTTGCAAGCTTAGTACCATCCTCACACCGCCTGCATACACACACACATACACACCATACACAACTCTTGTCAACCCCCCAGCCCCTGCGGAAAAACTTTTAAGAAGGGCAGCTTGGTAAAATTACACCCCGCGTCCCGACGGTGGTTCCTCGGGACTCGGTGCTCGCCAGAAAGAGGGAAAACACACTTACTTGAACGATCTCCCCCTCCGCGCTGATAGTGGCTCCTGCTTTGGAGAACCGTCCCTGCAAGCCAGTCGTGTAAGTAGTATAATCTCCATTGGGACTGGACTCGAACAGAACCACTTCCACAAAGGCAGTATCCTTGGCGAAAACGGTACCAAGAGAAGCGGCAACCACGAAGATCACCAGGACCACCGAGTCGGGTACACGATCTGAGCCTCTCCGTGGTAAAATCATCATCTTGCCGGCTGGATCTGCGCCGATCGGGACATAATTTCACACGGATTAATTAATCGGGTGAAGGTAATTGAAATCAGGTCTGCGCGCGCTGCGGGCGATGCGTCAAAAGAGGCAGAATTGTGCAATAAAAGCTGAGCCTGGGCTGAAGCGTGTTTATTTCACCACTGCGAGCCTTGTCAATTACATTGCCTGCAAACGCTCCCTCTCTGTCTCTCTTTCTCCCTCCCTCTCTCCCTCTTTCTTTCTCACCCTCCTCCTCCTCCTCCTCCCCCTCTACAAAGCGGATCTCCTTTGATCTCCAAACACGTGATTTTTTTTTTTTTTTTTGAGTTTTTTTTCTCCCTCTCCCAAAAGGGTTATATCCCCACCCACCAATCTTTCTGACCCTCTCCTTTGCACTCCCCACTCTGAAGTGCCAGCACTCAGTTAAGGAGGCACCGCGGACTGCGCTGCTCAGGGAGGAAGAGGGGGAGCGCATTGTTTGGATAATGTTGAAGTTATGCGTAAAAGTTTGACTTGATTCAGTTTTGTTGGGTTGACCATCAAGCAATAGGCGTATTTTTCCAGCCGTCGCTACAATCCCGGGCTGCCCAGCGGCGTTTCCCCCGAGTTTGACACGTTTTTGCTGCCGTGCCACCTTAAAATAAACACTACCCTCTTCAGGACGCTTCATGATTTAACCGGGCTAATTTTTCAATCTGATTCAGATTTACTCACCTACAGGTCAACATGTAGCCAACACGCTGTTTGAGCTTGGAACAAGTCGTTTTGACTTAGATATATAAAGCTATTTATTTATTTATTTATTGTTCTGAGAGAAATTTGTAACTTTAATAAAAGTTTTCCAATGGGATATATATATGTATATAATAATAGTTTTGTGTGCATTATAGCATCATGGTATATTCAGATATTTTCAACACCCAACCTATTTAGAACAAGTTATCTTGAATGAGATATATAAAGTTATCTATTTATTGTTTTATATATACAACTTATGTATGAATGGTATATTCATATTTCATACTCTTTTTTTAATGTTCATTTGTAGTTATTTTGTGTCGTTTATGGTCCCTTTGCACCTCTTTATGAACATTTCATGTCTCTGAGGTAGTTTTGTGTCTTTTTTGTGTATTAGTAGTTATTTAGCGCCTTTTGTGTTTCCTTTGCATGTATTTTTGGTCTTTCTGTGTCTCCTTGTGGTGATTTTGTGTCTTTTTGAAGTCTTTTCTGTCTTTTTTTGTCTTTTTATAACTATTTATAGTTATTTTGTGTCTTTTATGGCTCCTTTGCATCTCTCTGTGGTCCTTTTCTGTCTCTTTGAGGTAGTTTTGTGTCTTCTTTTGGTCTTTTTTATGTCTTTTTTATGTTATTTGGTGCCTTTTATGTTTCTTTTGCATGTATTTGTGGTCTTTTGTGTCGTCTTGTGGTGATTTTGTGTCTATTTGTAGTTATTTTGTGTCTTTTATGGTTCCTTTACATCTCTCTGTGGTCATTTTGTGTCTCTTTGGGGTCATTTTGTGTATTTTTTTGGTCTCTTTATGTCTATTTGTAGTTATTTAGTGCCTTTTGTGTTTCCTTTGCATCTCTTTGTGGTCATTTTGTGTCTTTCTTTGGTTTTATTTGATGTTATTTTGTGTCCATCATAGTTCCTTTGCATCTCTTCATGGTCTTTTTATTTCTCTGTCTGGATGGCTCATGCTAATTTGCGTGACATTTTGTAGGTGAGGGCCAGTGGGGGCCCCTGACACTATGGGCTCATGGACCTGTGCCCAGTGGTGCACTCATGGTTTATGACATGGGTGTACTACTAGATAGGCAGATTACCAAGGAGGAAGTATACTCTACTATATATTCCAATGGCTTTTTGGCAGTTAGGTGGGTGTACTGTAAACAGCCAGAAAAAAGCGTGGTCATACCCCATACACCTGTGAATACCCTCCACTGAAGAGATATGCAAAGATAAAAAGATTATTTCAAATAATTTAAAACTGAGTTTAAAAATCATACAGCAGGGCTTGTCTGACATCATCTGGGAGGTTATTCCAGGTTTGTATTGCATGATAGCAAAATGCTGCTTTGCTATGTTTTGTTCTGACTCTTGGGGATGGTCAACAGGCCGGCCCCAGATGTCCTAAGGCTCCTAGAAGGTTCATATGTCACAAGCATGTCAGAGATATATTTGAGCGCTGAGCCACAGTGATTCATACACAAGCAGCAAGATTTTGAAATCAATTCTCTGAGTGACAGGTAACCAGTGTAATAATTTTACAACTGGAATAATGTGGTCATAATTAAGCACCTTGCCATATCAGTCTCAGACAATATACACATATGCAGCATACAGACTGGATTTAACTAACCATGTACACATGGATGGATTACTGAGTGGGCCTAGTGGGCACAGGCAGGGGTTCAGTGGAGGGTATACACAGGTGTACAGGGTATACCCACCTTTCTCTGGCTGTTTACAGCCAACTATCAGCCAAAAGCCATTGGAATATATAGGTCAGTAGACCCACGCTCTCCTTGGCAACCTTCCTATCTACCCAGTAGTGCACCCACGTCATAAACCATCAGTGCACCACAGGGCACAGGTCCATGAGTCCATAGTGTCAGGGGGCACCACTGGCCCTCAGCTGCAAAATGCCACTGGAATTAGCTTGTGCTATCCAGGAAGAGACAGAAAAAGAGCACAAAGATATGCAAAGGAACCATAAAAGACAGAAAATAACTACAAATAGACATAAAAAAGACCAAAAAAAGACATCAAGAGACACAAAATGACCACAAAGAGATGCAAAGGAAACACAAAAGACACAAAATAACTATGAATGGACATAAAAAGACCAAAAAAGACACAAAAACCCCCAAAGAGACACAAAAAGACCACAAAGAAATGCAAAGGAAACATGAAAGACACAAAATAACTACTAATAGACATGAAAAGACCAAAAAATATGCATAACTACCCCAGAGACACAAAAAGACCACAAAGAGATACAAAGATACCATTAAAAAACACAAAATAACTACAAATAGGCAGAAAAAAGACCCAAAGAAGACACAAAACTACCTCAAAGAGACACACAAAGAACACAAAGAGATGCAAAGGAACCATAAAAGACACAAAATAACTTAGCATAGACAAAAAAACACAAAAAATTATCTCAGAGACACATATTGACTACAAAGAGAAACAAAATCACTGCATGAGACACAACACAACAAAAAAAGAGACAAAATCACAATATCTATCTATCTATCTATCTGTCTATCTATCTATCTATCTATCTATCTATCCCTTCGGATTGAGGGGAAACTCTGAACTTTTCCTGATCTCGTCAAATATGCTCTTTAGTCGTGAGCTGTTGTATTGCACATGATTTAAAGGCAATCCACTTGTACATATAATTGTGCACCAGTCTTTAGACGGATGGATCTCCAATTAACTGTCGCCTTTGATCTTCAAAGCAGTTGTCGTCATCAAGACCGGCCTGACAAGCTAATCATAGATCATTTTACAAACCTCTGAATGTTTAAATGTAATTTGACATAATTTCCATCTGCAGAAAGTCTAATTAGTGGCTGAATGGCAAACTTATAATAGCGAGCGTCCTTATGATTCATCATGCGTTTATTGATAAACATCAGTTACATTATCTGCTCTTTAAAAAGTGCAGGCGCATCCTACATTTCTCTTTTAAACAAACCGTTGCTGTTATTTACTGCAGGAGGAGACAATTATTTCTCAGTCTGTCTCTGTTCAGGATAAAGAGGCTATTGTGAAACTTCCATGCTGACCAGTTCCTGAGGAACATCTTCTGTCTGGTGCCTTTTCTTTCAGCGTGTCAGACTGTTCATTATGTGTCATTATGTCTGTTCATTATGTGCAGAAAGCACACTGTGTCTTGAAAAGACACTGAAAGAATAGATACACACACGCTATCGTTTCATTCCTACAATAGAGGATGATTTGAATCTTTGTGCAAGTAAACAATTCATGAAAAGAGCTCATAGTACCATGCAAGTGGTGTTGATACTGTCCATGCATTGTTCTGTCTTTAATGTGGGATACAAAACTCAGAGGTGACATTATTCAAGAGATTATAATGCATTAAATTGAATAAAACCACTTTGCAAAGGCCTGTTTCCAGCAAATCTGCCAAGCTGGCCTCTTGCAAAGAAACGAAGGGTGAGCTCTGCACGGTGATAGATGTCCAAAAAAGCCCAGAAAACACGGTCTCATCTTGCTGTCAGCTGTGTGGCAGTGTGATTATGAAAACCAACTGTGAGGACTTTTTAGGTCAAGAATGCAGTCGCCTCTGGAAGAAAGCGTGATGGTCAACATGTGTTCGGACTCAAAAAAAAGAAGAAAAAAAAAAAAAGCGGGGCGTAAAACGATTCAAAGGCGAAACTTAAGAAGTTCTCCAACGCCTCCAGCGTGACAATAATTTACAGATCACACTGGACGTCACTCTGTTTTATAAATCCTGATCCACACCACATGTCCCGTATCTGTCTTGTGACAATTAACACACTGTTTCTGTTTCCCTCACACGCACATGAAACACAGACACATTATGACTCAGTGAATAAAAAAATAAATGATGGAACTTTAAAGGCACAATGCCTGAAAGCTTACTGATGACATTAACTTATCAGCTTGCTAATGGACCACAAAGTGCATCAAGGCAACAAGTTGCAGAGGCTCTTGTTCTTCTTTTATTACAAGTCTGCCCTCTGCTGGCTGCTTCTCAATCCTGGGTGGTTTTAAAGCTGCAGCTCTACTCATGTAGTTTCCTTTAACTTAAGTATTCACATGGTTTTCTAGATTCTTTAAAGTCAGTTTGGTGACCATTTGGCCCTTTGAAGCTACTAAAAAAGACATATTGTGATTTCAGGGATTTGCCTTATTTTCTCACTTCCTTCCTGACAATTTGTTCCCCCCGTCCGTATGTGGTTCTTGTTGGACAGCAGCTGTGGATCCTCTCCTGACGCTCCAGTCTCTCTCTGCACCAGTGTCTAAACTCCAGGCTACCCTGAGAAGAATCAGCTGTCTGCTTGTTTGGGCTGAGAGAGTGCTGAGGACGAGAGTGACTTTGAGAGACGATGGCTGGCTCAGGATGTGAGTTTTCTTTTTCCTAGTTGAACTCGTAGAAGATTCATCGGCTAATTTACGACACTTTGTGATTGCGATATTAAAAAGCTGCACAGATCTTCTCTGCTCTGTTTTCTTTTAATCTCGTCTCCTCAGTTAAACACTCTTCTTCTTCTCCTCTGGCTCTGTTGCGTAAACCTGGCTAGAGATAAGACAAAGGGTTCAATTCTATTTTAGTTAACTGACAAAAAAACCAAACAGCTGGTAACAATTTTAATAACTGATTAAATGTTTGAGTCTAAATGCCAAATATTCTTTACATATACAGCTTCTTAAAGTCTTTGCATCAACTGGCTTGTTTCCCTATAAGGGCTCTGACACACCAAATCAGGCTATCGTTAAGCGTCTGTTGCATCCGGCTCCGTTGGCATTAGCTGGCCCTTGTCGACTGTTTTTCGGCAGATTCAGCATGTTAAATCGGTGTCACAGCTGGTCGAGCCCGTCTGTGAGACAAATCA
Source organism: Cephalopholis sonnerati (assembly GCA_019142605.1). NCBI lineage: Eukaryota > Metazoa > Chordata > Actinopteri > Perciformes > Serranidae > Cephalopholis > Cephalopholis sonnerati. The sequence goes on along the minus strand of JAGQAX010000007.1, from coordinate 36,548,423 downwards.
CTCTGTTTGGGAGTTCAGCTCAGTGCACGAGAAGAGAAACGGAAGTGTAGAAAGTAAACTAACGACTAAAGTCAAGAGAGAGTGAGATCAAAACAAACTTGCTATATTAGGTAAGATCATTTTTTGCCATTAAGCCCTTTAGCAGAAACAGTTTATATTTGTTTGTTACTGTTTGCTAGTGCATGGTAAATGTGCTTTAATCCTTCAACACTGGGTTTCGCTGTCAGGTCAGTGTGCTAACTGGCTAAGTAGCATCTTGAATCCGTCCTGACGATCTTCCAATTTCCCTTTTTGAATAATTAATATTGACTACTGCCACCTACTGATACTATTTCCTCTCAAGCAGGCCCAGATTATATGTGTGAGATGGCCATCGGCTGTAGTCTTTGCAGTGTGTTCAAGGCCAACATTTGGGCTGAAGCACATTTGACGTAAGGTGATACGTTGTTGCCACTAGTTCTCTGATGTCAGTTTGGTGCGTCTGGGCCTTGAGCCGCGCCGTCACTACAATTGTGTCTGTGACGAGGTACGATCTGACAAATATGCCAGATCGTCTGGCCAAACAAAATCTCCAACATTCAACTGTACAAGAAAACTGGTAGCCAGAGCGTTACCACAGAAATCGCACACAGACGTTTGTGATGGCTAGGCCATGTGCTAAGAATGGAACAGGGTCGGATCACGAGAGTCACCTTAAGATGGACACCACCTGGTGCAGAACTGTCACACTGGAGTTGGAAAAGATGAACCTTGAATCGAATCAGATCGAATGCAATGGAAAGAGTTCATTGAAGCTTTATGTCCCATGGGGGATGAAGAGGAGAAAGTAAGTAAGGTACGATCTGATGAATGAAATAAAGACTTGATTTATGGCACTAAGGAAGTGCGTCAACCTTTGCGCAACTAAAACAGAAGGAGGATTGTGCCTTTGTTTTCCCTGGTAACTACCCCCTGTACCTAAGAGCATCAATGTAAGTTCTTTGCAGACACTATCCCCAGTATCAGAAATGGTGGACGGTGAAACAGCCGAAGCAAACTATGAAAACTGAGGTAGTTACTTGGCTCTGAAGAAAACAGAAAGCTATCTGTTTGCCTTTGCTACAGCATCGCCAACAATAATACCATTTGGAAACACTAAGAGGGGAAGATGAAAAGTTGTCAGTGTCTGCTTTCATTGATAACTATTTGCTTCCAAGAACACTGCGATCATCTGCTGCTGGTTTATTGGAGGTTCCCAACAACAGCCGGAAGAAGATCAGGGATGCAGTCTTGGCCAATTACGCCCCAAAACTATGGAACACACTAAATATAGATATCAGGGAAGCTAGCTCGCTAAATATTTTTAAAGGAAATCTAAAAACGTATCTGTTGGCTTTAGCCTTTAACTAGCTCTGACTTCCTGATACAGATCTGACAGTCTTTTTACGCTTATACACTGCCCTTATTGTAAAGCACTTTGTGCTGCATTTCTTTTTTTCACTTATCATTATTATTATTATTATTATTATTGTTATTATTATGAGAATTTTCTACTTTTCTTTGTCTTATGTGATAGTAAGGTGATTTTTCTTTTTCTTTTTGAACCAAAAGTCAGACCAAAACAATTACATTAATCAAGAAAATAACATTCAAAATCATTTTTAGTTGCAGCCTTGAACCTAGCTGACTTTATTGATTTGTAACATACTGTAGATTTCACCTAATTTTACATACACATTTCATATGCAGCAGTATATCCTCTTAGATCGTCTTATTTATCTGGTGGGATAAAAGCATACAGATCAAAATGTAATATGTGCTTTGATGGTGCCGTTGTTCTGCAAACATATCTGTTGTGCTGTTTACTGTGACCGACCCCTCACGTGTCTGTCCAGCTTACCCCCGAGCTACTTCACTCTTTTACAGATTTCTATACATCATTATGGTATAACTGCGATGATACTTATTGCTTGTGCAAACCCCCCTCCCTGCCTGTCAGTGTGAATAAGAATCTGTCCTTAATTGACTTGCCTGGATAAATGAATAAATATGAAATAAACACAAGATCACGGGTTACTAATAATACCCAAAGGGAACATTTGAATGTGTTTGATCGGTCCATCAGCGCAGCACTATGCGTACCAAGCGGGCTCCCAGCCTCTGTGAATTGTCCCTTTGTTGGCACGGTGCTGACGTTATGTTTTAATGAAGAAAGGAGATGATGAGGAGGGGGAGCATTTACATTCATGGCTCCCAGAAGAGCGCATCACTGCAGCATATTATTACATAAAGCAATTAGGGGGCCCCGCAGCCCCCAGATTATGGGAGATGCTTTCCCCATGATGACACAGAACGGTGATGACTATTGACTCCAGCCGACTCAGAGTATGTTGCATGTTTGCAATGATGTCACTGCACAAACCCCAGTGGGAAACTCTCATGAAATGAATTATAAGTTGAGAGGACAGCGGGGAAAAATACCAGCGCTGAGGGAGGGATGGTGGAGAGTCCTTTGATTATAATAATAAAAACATTATTTATGGAGTGCCTTACCAAACACAAGATCTTCTATGACGATGGGAAGTTAAAGCAGCTATACTAGATATTTTTATAACAATATATCAAATTACATTGTGAAATAATGTGAAAGAGGTCACTCATAGAGAGCTATCACCCAAATCTGCAGCTCCCCTCAGCTTTACAGAGCTTTACAGTGAGTTTATGCTCATTGTTTGGCTGCCCGGCCTGTAACTTTACTGTTTTGATTCACTCTCACGACCAAAGCAGTCATTTTTGTTTCTTTTTTGTTTTCAGCAAAAAAGTATCCTATCTACTTTTAGAGCCAACTGAGCGATGGTGAAGCATTTAGCAGCTTCAGGAGTTGGTAGAGACCAAAAACAGAGCGTAAAGACAGTGAATACTGGACGTACATCCAACAGGGGGTCAGAAACACAACTCCCAATAAATGATGGTGTTGCCCTGTAACTGTTGGATGTGTATATGAGCAACTGTTGCTAATAAGTTCAACATATCAACTTCAAAGTGATGATATGTCAATGTTGTGTTCACAAACTGTTTCTACTGCCCCCAAGTGGCCAAAAAATAGTTAACGCAAGTTTAAAGTGAAGTAAAGGAAACACAGACTTCATTGTAAAGATGAAAAGTTGAATTCATAATGTATAAAATTCAATTCAATACACTTATGATCTTTCTTGCTACAGCCTTACCTGGTCTAATATGACCAATATCCTACGGTGGCTAATGCCATCTAAACATTGCTGCTTGCATTTCTGTACCAGTTTGCTAACATTATTGCTTTTCTCTACCTGTCCCTCTGTGACACAACATTTAAGCTCGGTAAGTTCACCTCGTAATGGCATCTTTAAAGGAGATAACTAAAGACTGGAGGGGGGCAGGGGTGTGTGTCAGGCCCCCAAGAAGTGCGCCAGACTTTGAAGCCAATTTTCATAGCGGCTAAACAGTGGAATTACAACTTTCAAGTTCGTCATGTGATGCCATCGGGCCTAAAAAGACTTTTTCCTATTGACTTACATTGTGAAAGAGACGTCTGTAATTCAGTGGATGAATTTTTTTTGAGTGTCTCAACCCCTGCAAAATGTCTCATTTCACAATATGATGTGGAGCTATTTGGTAACTAACTGCACTCCCTGAAGAAATATGATCATACTTTTGGACAAATGAAACAGTGATTCCAGAGAGAAGCAGACAGAGGGGTCTACAGTCTGTGTTTGAAGGATATATCCAGGATGTCAAACTGACTCAGCAGCAACAACAGGTTAAAAAGACAAAGATAGTTAGAAGCTAAAGCCCAACTATAGGCTACAGATCACAGTGTCAAAGTGAACCACCACATCACTGCTGATCAACACAGAAGACAATGAATATAAAGGGAAACTTCACTGATATTGAACCAGCTGTGTGGCATCACAGTGTGTGCAGATGAACAGTGTTTGGCTTTGCCCCTGTGCAGCTGCCAGCACCTGGACCTCTGCTGCCAGACGGGCACAGTTCTCCAAGGGAAGTCAAACAATGTTCATCTGTTTCCCAGAAGTTTCCCTGCTTCCCTTCACTGGTTCCTGTACAGCAGGGTCGGTCTTTTTTTCACTGTTATAATCATTACAAAGCAAAAGCAGCATGTGTACACATTCAGTAGGCTATATCTTCAGTAGCTAGCTAGCTAACCCTACACTTTTCAGGGTTTGATTTTGGTTTTGGAACAGGGAAGAAACGTATATCTTTTTCCAACCTCTCCAGGTAACGAGTATCATTAATACACGACGTGTCCCAGGCCAGTCGGCATCCGGGGGCGGGACTTACCAAAGGGTGAATGCAAAGACTAAAAATAAAAGAGGAGACATATAAAATAACACGAGGAGCAAAACAAATGGGTAAAAAACATTATACCTGGGTTACCTGTGTGTACATGTGCTTAGAGAAGTTGTTTATGGTGCAAAAGATCTTTTTTCTAAGAAAAAGAAAGCTGAACCAGACAATTCTAAGATGATGAAGACCATGAGAGGCAGGTGAATGCTCTGGAAAAAACTAGTAAGTGGACACTTTCATACAGCAGGAACCATGACAACATTTTGCAGATGTTTGTATCTCTATAAAGAACAGAACATACTTCTCCAGATTCACTCGATGTAGATGACCAAACAATCTGACGTCCACAAACACAAACATGTCTTTCTCTTCTCTGTGTCTTTGAAGCTAATTAAGCAGAAGTAATTTTATCTGACCACAGTTTTGGTCAGGTAATTATAATTACAGTATCAACTTTACAGTGGACAAACGATAGCATCAATCACCTACTTTAAAAAAAAAGTGTTCTCCAATTTTCAAACAGCTCATAACTAAATGTTGCAGGCTTTGAAGTCCCAGCTATTCAGGGGCTGGGCCCTTTCCTGGTCGGACCGCCCCGTCGGATCTGGCTCGAGGGTGAAAGTCGACTTTGAAGTGCAGACTAGACCAGGGGGAGGTATTTCAATAGGCCTCTAGTTCAGTCGAGGGCTAAAGTTGCAGCCGTGAGGGGGGAGGGAGAAATTGAGAGAGGAAAAGGAGCGAGAGGGGGGAGAGAGAGAGAGAGAGAGAGGAGTCTTTTGAAATGAGGCACCTGTACGTTTGAGGCTTGCAAGAACAGGTATGTTCCCAGGGGTTAGGGGCTTTGGAGAATTCAAAGTCATTTCAGTCAGCTCCAGCGCTCATAATCTGTTCTGAGAAGTGAGGAGGATGGGGGGGATATGATGTTGATACACTCACACAGGCGTGAACATGTTCTCAAAGGACTGGATGGATGGATGGATGGAATCTGTGCTCACACTCACATGCACACACAAAGCAACAAGATAAAGAAAGAGAGTGATTTAGACAAATGTGGTGGCTCACTTTGCTTCCATTAGCAGGAAAAAGAAATCTGTTGCAACTAACAGGAGCTGAAAACTTCTTTTCAGCTGATAGGGCAACAGGGAAACAATATTAAGGTCTTTATTCTGAAAAAATGGAAAGAGAATATATCAAGGAGCGAGACAGAGGGAAAAAAGGTTAGTGGTTGATGTCCTCATCAATGATCAAAGAGTAGAGCAGTGAGTTGGCTTTGCCTCGTGGCGACATGACGGGAAAGTGGATGAGGAAACAAGACTGGAAACAGGAGATAGATGACGACCCCTCAGGACAGTGTGTGTGTGTGTGTGTGTGTGTGTGTTTGTGTGTGTGTGTGTGTGTGTGTGTGTGTGTGTGTGTGTGTGTGTGTGTGTGTGTGTGTGTGTGTGTGTGTGCATGGACAACAGTGAGTCTGTTTTCAAGTTTTGTAGCTTCTTCCACTTTAGTCTAAACTGTTAAAGCCACACTGGGAAAGATTTTTTCTTCTAGTCTAAACATCAATTTCTATTCTGAACAGAAATGAATGTTTCTACGGTCAGAGGCAGGAAATATTGATGCACCAGAAGAAAAATATTACAGCTGACATTTTGGGGAATAAGTTTTCTTGCCAAGAGTATCTGTCTGTTTAATAATCTGTCTAGCTGAGTATCAAGTATTTATAAGTTACCTTTGGAGGTGCCGGAAAGTTGATTTATTTTTAACCTTTGGACAGAGCCAGCTGTTTCCCCTGTTTCCAGTCTCTATGCTAAGCTAAGCTAACAGCTGAAGGCTGTGGCTTAATATTTAAACAATATATATATCAGAGTCGTATCTTTCTTCCCATTCAACACTCAGCAAGAAAGCAAATGCACATATCTCCTTAAATATCAGTGAGCAGAGTTACCAGCTGATTCTACAGTACGTTTAGGTGCTCAGCACTGACTACTTCTTGAATACAGTGACCAAAACAGAATGTTGTATTCTGCATATAAGCTTTTTACCCCATAAATATATTCATATGTAACCCCTTTGTATTCACCATAACTTACCGTAACTATAATTCAATTAAGTAGTTTTTCTTAGTAACTGCAGCTAATTACAATGACATTTTTTTCGTAATTTAATTACGAAGCCACATTACATGTAATTAGTTACTCCTCAACACTGCATGTTGGTCGTAACATCTTTTTAAGATGATAATATGTCAATGTTGTGTTTACAGATGGGTGTGCTGCCCCCAAGTGGCCAAAAAAACCCAAAACAACAATAATAATAATGTAGTCTGGACTAGTGCGTTTCTTTTTAATGTTTCTTTTTTTTGAACAGTAGGAAAAATAATGAGGGTACGCCATATATTCCTCTTTTCACAACAAAAATATATTTTCAATTGAGTTATATTAAATTACTTGAAAAAAAAAGAACTGTATAAAAGTTGTTGAACTTATATAACTATCTTTTTGTGCACCTCCAATGTACATTTAACAATTTTGTTCAGCCCGTTCTCATTTGCAGGACATCAAATATAGCAGACTGATCAGCAGCTGTTGGCATCTGATACTGACCCATAAGGCACCCTTTAGCATTGGTATGAAATGTACCGGGCTTTCAACTAGCTCCAGTGTAAACCCATCCGCAGCAGGAGCAAGAAAAGTCCAATTCAGGTGGGACATACGGTCGGACTTTCATACATGAGACCAGCGTTTGTGTCTTGTGTGGAACATTGACATAGTAAACATCACTCAACATACATACTTGTTAACTTAAGGTGTGTACTTTTTAAAGTTGACCAAGATCTTTTTTCTAAACTTATCTAAATAGTTTTGTTCCCTAAACCTTAAATAGTTTTAGTGATGAAAGTTTTAGTTTAGTTTAGTGACCAATGACCAAGCTGCTGTATATGATGAGTCGGAAGTGAGAGCATGTTGGTTTTATTTGATCTTTTACATTGTATGTTTAAATGTATTTCTTTTAAATGTACTTACTACTTACCACTCATTCATATTACTTTTTCATTTACATATTACGATATTTTTTATTAATTATTCTAACCTTTTAAAAACAGTTCTTCTTTGTATTTGGAACATGTACCCTGACACTTTAAAATGCTGATTTTCATAATCCTTTTCCATCCTTTATATCCGAGCACATGTTGTGTTCCTGTTTTGTAAATAAAGAAATACATAATCCTCCATTAACAGCAAGTGAGCATAACTGACAAAAAAAAAGTTGTTTTTCAACTAAATAAGAAGAAATGTTAAGGCTTAGATTTACAGATTTGTAGGCAATAACCCCATTATGTTTTATCTTGTGCTGACACTTGAGGCTGCCAAATTTCCTCTCCCTCTTCCCCACTCATTAATTGTTCTATCATTTCAGTCTAACACTTTCACTCTTCCTCATCTTCATTCATCTTCTCCACAGCTCTGTCTCCACCTCCCCTCACCAACTCCCCATCGCTCTCTCTGATGGTTCAACATATTCCCCAGCGTCCCATTCGATTGCTCCCTTACTGCGTCTGACTGAAGGCACAGATCATCACTCTGAGGAGGAAAACAATGCGTCAGAGCACCAAATCCCAAACATCCAAATCCCCAAATGAAAAGCCGGTCTGCTCATCACTCATGCCGGTCTCAAAAGAGGGGATCTTTGGTTTGCGTGAGAGGACATGCTGACAAAGTACAACACTTTGCCACATGTGCCACCCAGTGGTTGGGTGGCAGTAGAGATGTAAGGCTGGGGGTTGGAGTGAGGGATGACTGGAGAACTGGTCGGGGAGAGAAATGCGGTTCACCATGACTGAAAACAGATCATCTTCCCTCCTGGGTCTCTTTGATGTCTGTGAGACTTATTTTGTTTTCTGCTGATTTTGTGGTAATGGGCGCACACACACACATGCTCATAGAGTCACACACATACACACACAACAGCGTAGGATCCAGTTCTAGGAGACATCAAAGGGACTTCAGTTCAAACTTAGCCGGTAGACACAAAAATTCAATTTCCCCTGAGAATCAGATCTTTGTATGAAGCACCAGCTCATTGAATTACTGCTTCACTGTATCCAAATAATTAGTTCGCTAGATTTTCAACTCAGATGTGGGCCAAAGCTCTCAAGTACTGCAAGACTTGTTTTTACTCTTATGTCCTTAAACAGCAACATTGATATGATTGAAAGTTCATCCTTGACCTTTGAAACAGACGTTAACAAATGATCTCACTAATGTGTCTTTTCAGTGGCTGCTGTGGGGCTTTGATCATATGACATGATCCTCCTCAGCAGATGGAGGCGCAAACTCCTTGTGGTGCGAGTATCTTGTCAACAACTATGATGATATATTATATATTAATATATAACAACAGCTTTGTGCAGCACAAAAATATGTTTCTTTGTAGCCCATTGCCCAAAAACTGCACCAATGAAGACAGTACTTTGGATCAAATAAAGGCCCCGAATTTATTTATTTATGTATTTATTTTACTCCCAAATGAAGCCATTTCTTTGCCAAAATCAAAACAGTATGGGTTATTACTAAGGGGTTATTTCTGAGTTAAAAAGTGAAGCCAATGCGAAGTGCCTTAAACCTGCATTCTTCTAATGGCCAGCAGGGGGCGACTCCACTTGCAAATAGAAGTTTGATTATATACAAGTCTATGAAAAAATGACCCGACTTTTCACTTGATTTATTACCTCAGTAAACAGTTTCCTGACAAGTTTATGGTCTCAATCGCTAGTTTCAAGTCTTCTACAATACAGGATGATACTAATTTTGTTAATTATGTCCCATTAAAAGTAAAATAGATGATTAACTTCGCCTGTTCTCATCCCCAGTTTCTCGAATATGCCCCTCGACTTGTGATGTCAACGCCATAGACTGTAAAAATAATGGATGTAGCTACTGTGACATCACCCATTGGTTTGTGGACTCTCGTTTTAAAGCTTCGAGCTGGGCATTTGGGGTGTCGCCATCTTGTATTAGGAGCCAGAGGTGACCATGTTTGGGGGAGAGGCTGGCGCTCTGGAAGAGCAAGGGGTGGAACTGACTAAGAATCTGAGGACACTATCCGCAGACAGCCTGTCACTCAAAGAGCCGCCCTTAATTATGTGTAACTTTGAGCCTCGATAAAATGTAAATGGACAAGGTATATAAAAATTCACCCCCCGTACAGTTGTCATGTAAGGGGGGAATAAGCTACAAAACCGTTTTTGAACAGGGTATAAACATGTTTATTTCTGCTGTAAAGTTGGACATTTTAACGTGGCGGTCTATTGGGATTCACTGGTTTCTGGAGCCAGCCTCAAGTGGCCATTCAAAGAATTGCAGTTTTTGGCACCTCTATGTTGGCTTCAATCTTCAGCCCCAGAGGTTGCCGCTTGATCGACGCCTAAGGCACCCTTTAGCATTTTTATGTGATGCACCCACTAACTGCAATGTAAACCCATCCATAGCAATATGTGACGCTGAGAGCAACTGATGTAGTGCAAAGAGCGAGAAAGTCTGCATATGGCGGGAGGGAGGGGAGGTGAATGGGCTAAAACAACAACAACAACAAACCCCAAGACTTTTACCCAGGAGACCTCAGTTCATGTCCGCTGTGAAACCAAAAGTTGGCATTGTTACATATGTTATGTTATGTTACAACATAACTTTAAGTAATTTACATACAGTCACAGTCACACCAAACATGATCTTTATTCAACACCTAACCAAGTACTTTGTTGCCTAAACCTAACAGCAACCGTTTCACATTCACCACGTGTTACAGTGTGTTTAATCCGTGCCTCACATAGAGACGCTAAAGGGCTTCCTGTGCACTGATACCACACTCTGAAGGGTGTGACAAAGCATCTGTATTTGACGACCTGGGAGTGAGGACTAGTTGATAAATCAGGGTATGCTTTAGGGCATGGTTATCTTGTGATTGACAAGTCGCTACGACTGCAGTGTCCTTGGGCTCTAGGTCAGATCAACCTCTTGTTCCTGCACAGCTCCACTCTCTCATCCAAATATGGTCACTCCTGGCTCCAAAACAGAAACAAGATGCCAGCGGTCACAATGCCAAACTTGAGGCCTCCAGACAGTCATCCACAAACCAACGGCTAACGTCACGGTGGCTACGTCCACTTCTTTTATACAGCCCATGGTCATTACACTTGAGAGATGTGAGAGGTTTTTGGTTTGAAGTGGGCGGGGCTTGACTGGAAAGAGTCAGTGTCACATATTTCCACACACCAATCAGGATTCAGCAACGTTTGAATGAGAATCTTATGTTGCCAGGCACCATCAGTCAAGTCTGATCAAACACAGTGCTGACGCAGTCCTGATAAAGCAGATTAGCTAAGATTTTTTGAAGTGTCAAAACCAACTTAGCAAATGTTTGATGTTATTTCTCCAAGATTTCACTTTGATAACTGCTCAATTATTCCCATGTTTTAATGACATAAAGAAATTAAGATTTCAGGGGCTCAAAGCACTTTTCAGGTCTCTCCTTGTGCTCCTCTAACTCATCAGTTCTTTGACTGAAAAGCATACCAAAATCTAAACCCAACTAAACTATAATTTTTGTCAACATTTATGTAAAATCCAAACACAACTGAAGTCACAGCCCAACTTTCATATTGCTTGCCGGTGTCACCTTGTCTGAACTGCTGCTGTCTGCTGTTTGAAGAGAACAGTCTCTGCAGCACTTTAATCAGAAATATAAACTGTATTTCTGTAGTCCTGCTGAAGCCGGTACTTTGAGGCTATAAATGTCAGTTGTATCATCTCGGCTCTGGCTGTTGTATAATGTATTGTCTCAGCTATTGAGGGTGTGTTTTAAGGCAGCCCGGTCAGCTCTGTGCTGAGCTTTGAGCCATGGAGGCTTTTGGTGAAATTACTGTGTGAGATGTGATGGGTAAGCAGAAGAGAAGATGTTGTGTCAGTGCTGTGCTTGAGAGGCGCATGTTCTTTTTACTGTTTTAGTTCTGAGAGCAAAAATAAATGGGGGCTGGACAGAGAACATTACAGAGCCGATTCAGTGAAATATCTGATGTATGTTACCTTTCTTTTAGAATATCACTTCAGTATAACAGCGTGAGGACATGTCTGCCATCAGTAAATTAGTTTTATCTTTAAAAAAAACAAACAAAAAACATATTGTTTTAATTTTTTACTCTTGCAAAACTGTATTTAATGTTGCTTATTTTGTTCTTTATCTTTGCCTGTGTTGTTTAAAATTTGCTCTGTGAAGCACTTTGGGCTGCATGTTTGTATAAAAGGTGCTATATATGGTAAATAAAGTTGAGTTGATATGAGTTATGTCCCTATGACCAACTGAAATATTACTTGCAGATACAGGATAACAGATTTTATACAGTTGAATAATTTGTTGGATGGTAAGAAGGTGTTTATATATTCACCACAGGGAGGCAGAAATGAGCTGTTGCTCATGCAAAGTTGTCTCAGTTTCTCCACTTTGAAAGGAACATCAACTACTAACTTAAAAAAATAGCTTAAAAAATCATGCAGTTTCCCACATGTTGTAGTAGAAATTGTTTTCTTGCAAATACAACCTGAAAAATCAAGATTTCAATGTGTGTTTTTAATCCTAACCAACCTTTTTCAGTACAATAAAAAAACTGAAAGCACTCAGATCAACAGTGTCTTGTGTAATTTGCACACTTAAACACTAGAGGGTGGTAGGACACATGACTTCTGCATGTGCAGTACATGACCTGACAGTCAAAAGCCTGAGTGGGAGAAGTCACCTAAAGGTTAATGTTAAGTCATATAAACAGCCTTGTTGTAGAAAGTGTGCCACACACATATCTTAGTTTGACACTAATGAAAGGAAGAGGAAGTGACAGTCATGAAGAAAGATGCAGGTTGTGATGAATGGAAGATTAACGTGGGTTTCATCATTTTGAGGGCCGAACGTCTTCCCTTCTTGCCTCTGTGTTGCATCAGATCAAGGTTGCATCATAGTGGAGCTGATGAGATCTGTCCAAGTCAAGAGACCAGATCATGCATGTTACCGTTAGATTTACACCTATTCTGACTGCTGCTCTTTTTCGCAGATTTGTAAAATAGTAACACTGGCACAAGATATTTTTCACTTCATCATTCCACTTTGGTGGCACTGAGATAAATTTATTAACAGTCAGTCAGTCCTATACGCAGGATTGGGTCAGGTTACTAAAAAATATAGTCAGTTACTGAATACAAATAACATAACACTTTCTGTAATTAGTAATGTAATCTATTGGATTACAGAAAAATGTTTCTTCATAATTAAGAAAATATATACTAAAAAATGGATGCAGCCACAAAAATTAAAGTTCCAAAAAAAGTTTTCAAAATATTTTCAATGCAGGTAAAATGCATTTTGCATAAAGCATTGGTTATCATAAAAAAAAGTTTTAAAATTTTAAAGTTGCATTATTTTAAAAAATGTAATCAAATGATGTAACAGTAAGGCTCAGGCCACACTGTATATGTGAGCAGTGTGTAACAGCTACCTCATTGAAGTGCTGTAGCTCGCAGGCTTGCGGTGTTCACACATACAGCGTTGTTGCTGCAGAGCTGCCTGCTGCTGTATCTACTGTATTTCCACAATTAAAGCCAATACTCATTTATAAAGCAAGCCACTGCATTCTTAACGACATGGTCATGCAAATATTTCACAATAAAAAGGCTCATGATAATAGATGAAGGGATTCTGTCCTCAGAAATGTTGTCAGAGTGCTTTTAATTTGAAATGGAAACAGGAAGGTTGCATAAAACAGAAGTATTTATATTTCTTTATGTCTGCGAATGATCTAAGTGTAGGTAAAAGGCGGAATCATGTCAATATGATTATCAAAAGACAATTTTCACTGTCTATTTTTGCAGAGAACCACCTGCATCGCACGTAAGAAACAGGTGAGCCCCTGAATCTTTAGATATGCCGTACCTGAGAAGTGCTGCTCACGCGGGCAGTGTGGCTGCTCTACCTTGTTAACATGGGCACTGAGAAAGAAAAAAGAAAAAAAAAGGGCCTAATATAGATTTAAAAAAAATTGCAGTTGTAGTCCAGGTTGATTACAGTTACTTATTTTTTGTAATCTGATTACTTAATCCCAATGACATGTAATACATTACTGCTATAGAATAGACTCACATCAGTTCGGCAGTTTCCTTCAAAACACTTTATCTACATACAAAAACGAGGAAATGAGTAGCACGGCATCAACAGGTTATCACCACGCTGCTGCACAGTCTTGCCTCCCTGTATCTGAACGTTACAGTGTCGTCGCTGGCAAACAGTGTTGTTGTTGTTGTTGTTAGTCTGCCAGTACAGTGAGAGCAGAGTAAATGTGGCCCGTGGAACAAAAAGAGCGCTATGTCAGCTCTTTGTGCTAACAAAGCACAGCTTATCTGGGCGAACAAAGTGCTTGCAGAGACCCTAAGACAATTACAGAGAGGACGGACAACAGGCACTGTTCCACTGGTTGCATTTAGGTCAATTTATACTGAAAGATGTATTTGGCTTGATTGTTTGATTTCCCAGAAATGTCATTTGGTGCAGAAACTGTATGATGGAAAGATTCATTAATGATTTGTGATGCATCAGAGAGGATTTCTTTGATCCAAGAGCAGGGACAGTTACAGTACACACAACTACTGTTGGTGTCTCTCATCTGTTTTACTGCCTGCTTACACAATAAAGTGTACATGCAAAGTGCTGGATACCTTATCTGTAGATTAGGCTGGCACACATGCACATGCATTCACACACGCAGAGCTGAATGAGTTACTGCAGCTTCATGCTTCCGTGTTATGATGGAATGACACTGCAGCATGTTGACGGTGCTGCAGGGCTGCACAGGCTTTCACACCTTCACAGCACTGAGGTGCAAAGAGGAAATGGTATCTTGGAAAGTTAACGACAACTTGCTGTGTAAACACCCGGAAAGGAAATTGCATACGCCGATATTTGTGATGATTACAGGAAATAGAGAAGGAAATTGGCGACAGAGAAATAACATAAATCCCTGAGAATAAAGTGACGGAGCAAGAGATACTGAGGAGGTGGATGGTGTGGGAAGGCTCAAGGCCAAACAAACACCCCAGTGGATCGTGGGTAGGGAGCGAGATGTGCGATGGGGAGGAGGTTTAGGCAAACACGCCGACCCACCGCCCCCTGCAGCTGGACGCTGTCCCAGGGTGTGACCCTGCTCACCCCTATTGTCCAGCCCGGCTTTGGCCTATAACACCACCGTTTACGCTGGTCGCCGCCCCGGTGAGCACACACAGGCGTTACTGTTTACCTTGCATGCCATGCCTTCGCTGTAGAAACCAGGCCTTTCCTAGAAAAAATAAAAAACAAGCCAAAAAAACAACCCCTAATAAAACATGCATGAGTATTTTGTTCTTAATTACAACGTGAGCGCTGGAGCCGAGGCATGCTGCAGTCTGATAATATTGTTTTAATCAAGGTTATAATTAAGAGAGAATGCTGTGGAGTGGAGTGGAGAATATACAGTTGATGTTACTGACACCAACTGGAGCTGCCAATAGTCAACAGTATATGCCAATATGCAAATAAATTTGACTGTTTTCAAGCCAAAAATACAGATTGTCAGGACTCCATCCACTGAAAATATAAACAGAATTCTCAAAGATAAACTATTCATCCATTAAGAAATAAATTTATTTTAAGGTTACCAATCAGTCCCAAGGTTTCCGTGCCAGGGATGAAGTCTGGCGGCTCACACTGCCATCGTCTATTGCATGTATATGATTAATTAATTTACAGGAATAACCTTTCCAGTTACATAACAAATGCAAATGAATTAACATTTAATTGCAGGTTTTATGAGCTGCTTTTATGTAACAGTTAAATTTGGAGGCGACATGATTCATTAAAGCACATCAGGTGTCATTACTGGAAGGTTGTTTGGACAGGTGAACATCAATCTCACGGTGCGCTGTTCATTAAGCTTTTGTCAAGCTTACCCAAAACATAACCTGGCATAGCTTGAAACCTAAACGTATTAATTCGATAATATTACATCAAAGCAGGCTGTCCCAGTAATAAGACTCTTCTTGGCCGACAAAGGAGCATCGAGACAAATGTAATAGCTGCAGACAAATGAAATACCGCAGTGTACTGAGACAGTACGCCCTCAGTCGGCACGGCAGTTTGAATACCACAGGGTGCAGTTTTATTTCTTACATCACAGCTATGTCACCATCTGGAAGATATAAGAGTGATTTATACGCCCTGAGATGTTTTTTTGATGCTTTTGGGATTGGTCCACTTTGAATTGTGGTTTCGAGGATCCGCCCACCTTAATCACAGGCTCCAACTTTGAGCTCCGGGGAGGATCCCCACTCCTGCGTGTGTGTGTCTAAGTACTGGTTGAGCCGAGTCTAGCAGCCAAGGCGGACTATACTTAGGTGTAGCTCTGCACACAGTCTCTCTCAGAGCCTCCAAGGAAGATTATCTGAATCCAGGATGTGTATCCAATGATTTAATGCCGACACAGCAAACAGTGTTAGTCAGCTTGTCTCATGCTATGAAATATTAAATATCATTATGCCTAAAATAAAGCTAACACTCCTGCCAAATCAACTCAGCTATTTCTACTTCTCTCCAAAACAAATGATGAGGAATTTCTCAGATAAATGAGTCAATATTTTAAATGAGAAAGAATAAGACTGATCAGTGATATGAATATTAAGGAAGTGCCACACAAACGAAGAAATTTCAATTTAGATTACATCTATCTATATAGCTCTTCAAAAGAAAAACTAAATTTTAAGAGCTTGCTCTTGTGCATGAGTGAATGAACAGAATACACACAGTGCTCTGGAAGCTTATCTCTTATACAACATTTTTCCTTTCCTGGAAGAAGTTACATTTCCAGTTCTTAACTATGGTGTGACTAGTTACAATAGTATTCACATTAAAGCTACAGTTGGTAACCTTTATACAAGAAAATCTTTTTTTTTTTCATGTTGCTGAAACTGTCTCGATATTCACACAGCACTAAATGTGCTGCATGAAAAAAAAAATCATACTCCTCTGCCTACTCTATTGCTGTGTGGCATTTCTGGTGGCTTTACTGCAAGCAAATGAAAACATCCAATCAGAGCTGAGGGGTCACTAATACAGATGT
Source organism: Cephalopholis sonnerati (assembly GCA_019142605.1). NCBI lineage: Eukaryota > Metazoa > Chordata > Actinopteri > Perciformes > Serranidae > Cephalopholis > Cephalopholis sonnerati. The sequence goes on along the minus strand of JAGQAX010000007.1, from coordinate 36,531,922 downwards.
TCATCATGTCAATCACTGCTTGTCAGGCCCCCAAGAAGTGTCCCCGGCTTTGAAGCCAGTTTTCGTAGTGGCCAAACAGTGGTATTACAACTCCCGAGCCCATCATGTGATGCCACTGCACCCAAAAAGACATTTTCCAATAGGCTTCCATTGAGAGAGTGACTTCTGTAAGTCAGCGGGTATATTTTTTCGAGCGTAACAACCCCCGCAAAATGACTCATTTCACTATCAGGATTTGATGCATTTGCTCTGATAACATTCTAGAAGAGCGGCAAGATTAAATCTTTTTACTTTTTATCATATTTAGTGTACTGTTTAGCGTAAAATGGGAAATTCTGTTGCCCAGCTGCCATGTTGGATGCAGTTAAACAGAGTACCAAGCATCTCATCGGCCGGACCAACGTTCTCTTTTTAGAGCTAAACAGTACACTAAAAAAGATGTTTCTGAGAACATCATAGGCCAGAAATAGACAATGCAGTAACACAATCTTTTATATTTGGTCAGCGCTGCCTAGTTTGACAGTTTGACTATAGTTCATGCAGCGATTGACATGATTGACAGCTTTAGAGACTCTTTGGCTCTGATTGGCTGTTGCTGCCACATTGCAGTCTGATTCTAGTAAATTCCTTTAGAAACAATATATAGAGAGGAGGGACATGATTATACATATCTGTCTCGTGTACTTTTAGAGTATAGTGACAGTTTCAGCAAATATGACACAAGGTCATTTTCATAAAAGATACCAACTGTAACCCAGCTGACATTTGTACATGGGGCCCGTGTAGGTAGTAAAGGGGCTGAAAAATGGGACATATATGGGACTGTACATTGATTACATATTGGCCCCATGCCAACTGCCCACATGAGTGGGTTTACCCAAGTGGGCCGCTGATAAGATGCCCAGTTTGGGCTCATATCCACTTGGTACCCAGGTAGCCCCAGCATAACCACGTGGGCCCACTAGATGTGGGTAATTGGTATGAGGCCACTATGAAACCCATGGACAATCCCATATAGGGCCCATTTTTCAACCCATTTACTACCCACATGGGAATAAACAGTTGCCATTTTTAAAAGTTAGAATTAAATGGTATTTTTTTCCCATCCTGAATTCCCATTTCAATTTTTCTTCAAAACGAAATCTTAACATTGTAACATGGGACTCTCACAGATGATGTTATGACCACCAGTTTCAATTATGTTAACTTAGTCTCTAAGAAATCATGCTTTGCCACTTATTTTGACTTGGCAGATTGCTCTAAATACTACAGTACCCATGAGTCTTAGCTGGTGCTGCCTTGCAGAAGAAGCCAGGCAGAGGCAGGAACCACAGTTCTTTAAGCTGCAGATCTTAAAATCAGTTTTCTCAACAGCACTCCAAAGGTTGGATCAGAAGATTGCCCTCTTTTATATTAAATAAATCAAAAAAGCTAGAGCCAGCAGCCAGTTAGCTTAGCTTAGCATACAGACTGTACAGCGGAGCTATCTTGGCTCCATTGTTTAATCAGTACAATAACCAAAATTACAAAACAACCATTTGCCATTTTACAGTGTGTAAGACCTGGACTATTTCTTAGCTCTGAAAAGAATTAAACAAACAGCTGGCTGCAGCTTTTTTAAGGGACACAACAAATAACAAAATAAAGTGCTTCTGTGGGTTTTCTGTGTGTGCATTCACTTGCTGAAGAGGTTTCTGATTTGGAACAGTAATAAGAAGACGTTTCAAGAAGCTCCAGGGCTCTCCTCAAGGCTAAACCTTTTCACATGCGTAGTTCAAGGTCTCACTCAAGTATTCTCCAAATGCTCTCCACATTCTTTTGAACCAGTCGGGTAGCAAAGACCTTTAAAGTTGAAGAGCGCCTTGAGCCTCCTTGTCGCACACTGTATTCAAATGAGTGGTAATTGTTTGTGCTTACACTGTGTTGCTACACCCATGTAAGCACATCATGTAATAAGAGGATTTTCATTAAGTACTTAGACAGCATTAGTTTGTGGTTACAAAGCTTTCCTCCATCAGTTCATAATGTGGGTTGAGTCCATCAGCATGGTGGGATGTAACTAAGTACTTTACTTAAGTACAGTTTCAAAGTACTTGCTATTTACTTGAGTATTTTCATTTTATGCTACTGTATACTTCTACAGAACAATACTTTAGAGGCAAATATTTACTTTTACCGCATTTATTTGACAGCTATAGTTTGCCTATCAGTTACTTTATAGATCAAGATTTTATCAGTATATAAAATATGATGCTGTGTAATAGATTTAATTACCAGAGTACATAAAGCATTTAAATGAGCTATAACACTGAAGTACTGATTATATGTAAATGCATCAATTGTAATGCTCCAGTTATATAATGATATAACATGATAGGGCCCATTTTAACAAACAAATACTTTTATTTTTATTGATACTTTGAGTACATTTTGCTGGTAAATAATACCTTAACTTAAATGAAATTTCGATTGCATTACTTTTACTTATACTCTTACTTAAGTAAATGATTTGCATACTTCTTCCATCACTGTCAATTAAGACATTTTACTATCAAATGTTGGCAAACAATGTGCACTTAATGCATGATTTGCATTTCAACTGTACCGCATTTGCAGAACAAAAGCACTTACGTGACTGCTGACTGACAGTAAGCACGTTTTCTCAAAGTCTGATGACAGATACCCACCAGCTATGTACAGAACGACTGACACACTCAAAAGGAAAAAATCCCTCGGGCCATTTTGCAGAGACATTTGAATTCCAGTGCTCAACATTAAAGATTGCCTGATTGCCCGCGGCAAGGAAAATGCCACGATGGGCTACTAAATCCAGCAACTTATAAAGAATTAAACACATTTTTTTCCATAGGTGAAGAAGGACGTAGCTAAGGTGCAAACCATCTCGCTTCCTTCTCATATCTGTTGAGAGCTGCACATACGCAATACGCAGTGCCCCGAAAATTTTTGATCGGGGAAAATCTTGGGGTTGCACACCAACACCAAAAGCTATAACTGAATTTCACGTATTTGCTTATGCTGTTGAAGTATAAAGGCAAATTGAAAACAATGTCAATATGGAGAGTTTAAGGATCACATACTTTGATCTCTTATTTTACAGTTAATATTACTAATCATCTGATGTGCATAGACTAATACCAGCACAGTTGAGTTCCACACCAAACCTGTTTTAATGGGTTACGTATCTGTACATTTCAAAGGCTGGTTGTCCTTTTCCTTAAACAGACAAATACACAGCTTAAATCTGAAGGAGTTCATTGACTGTAGGGAACCAAACATTTACTGGGAACAAGCCGTCTCAACTGGTTGGTACCATACACTGCATAAAAAAATGGATGACATGACAGCTCCCCAAACAGCCAAAACATCTCGGCTGGCTGCAGTATAGTCCTTAACCCCACTCCCTCCATGTTAGCTGATGGAACATGGGTCAAATTAAAACTATCAAAGTACAGGTAAAAAAAAAAATCCCCAAGCTGGTTTCTCGCTTTAGGTAGTTATTATCACGCTGATGTATGTCGGAGTGTTGGTTGTAATTGGGTATAGGATACTAAAAAAAGGGGGTCTGACATCATGATTGACGGCAATGTGTGCCAATCGCTGTGCTCGAGATCAATGGCGCTGCTCGCAATTGGTCAGACAGGTGTATAGGCAGGAACTTGACAACATGGAGATTGCTACTGCACAGGCTCTGGCTCTAAATGACATCACCAGTGCCAGATTGCTGTGGTTGTATCTGAAATATTATCTGGAATATTTTGGCTTCACTTTTGCACAGGAAGTGGAGACGCTTTGTCCATCTTTGTATACAATCTACGGTGGGTACCCATAGAACGCATTTTCATTCCCATATCTTGAGCTGAGAGTTAAAGGACACCTTTGGCCATGCCAATTGTTCCTTGGCAAAATTTAGCCTAACTTTAGAGATTTAGTTCCCTTCCCAACAAGCTATGCCGACAAGGTTGGTACCAATGGATGTACCAATGGATGCCTCAGTTTCACAAGGTACCCCCTTCAGCAGTCATGGGCTGGCTTGACTTGGTTTGGTTTGGTTTGTTTTGGGCCGTCAGCCCAGCACAGCAGGGATTTACATTTCCATTACAATAAGGTTACCTGCCTGAAGGTGTGTCTGATGGCTTCTCTTGAGTGATGACATTAAAAGCAGAGTGATGATCCACACCTAAAGTCCTGTGTTATTTTTGCTGCATGTGTTTTTCCACAGCAGGGCAGGTAAAAGAAGTTTACCTGTTGGAGGTGAGCTGTCTGCAGAGGTGCAGTAAGAGCCTGTTGTCTGCAGCTCACAGTGGCTGTTTCTGATATTACTTTCCTCCCTGCTATATTACTAGACGTGTCTTTAATGAAGAAAAGCTGCTAACAAAGTTCCGCTAATTCAGTAATAACACATTTCATTTCCTATAGATTCTTCACAATAAAAGTCTCTTGTCATTTTGTTATGTATAAACTTTTCTTGTGAAGCAGCAAAGAAGGAAATGTTGAGTTTTCGAGCTTCAACTTCACACTTCTAATACAGCAGAGAGGAAACATGAAGCAGTAAAATAAAGCAGGTATCTAAAGTAAAAACAGGAGGCAGGAGAGAAACTAAACTCCAAACCACAGAGATTCAGTTAGAAGCTACAAAAGCACTGAGAGCTGATCACAGAGCCTTAAAAAGCTCTTACCCACTGGTTCTCTGTAGACAGAGGTGATATGAGTCTCACAACACACACGCTTGTTTGGGGTGGAGAACAGGGGTTGTCCGGGGTCGGTGAGACGTCACCACCAACCACTCTAGGGCGGGCGGCCCGGCTTTTGGACCCACTCCTGAGAAGGTCCATCTCCGGTGCGACTTAGCGTGGCACAGCGCGTCTAAACTGACAATGAAAACACAAATCGGCGTGGCATGGCTTGACTCGGCGTGGCCAAGAGTGACAATGGAAAGAGTATTAAAGACAGTAATCAGCCTACAATTGTTTTTGCCGGAGGGGTTACTGGGGGGCCAGTAACTGTATTGGGGGACCCATGACCCCACCTGACCCCTGGGGCTGGCGCCACAGACACTATGTGTCAGACACTATAAAACATTTTGTAAAAAGGTAAGTAAAAATTGACTTTGTGCAAGTCAGATTTCTGACCCACTTGCTCCACCAAACCAAGTGAAAAAAAATCAGTGTTGAAACCTGAATTCTCTTGAGTTGTTCCACCTCTATCCCACTCTGGGTTTGAGAGCTACACACATTCATGAGGTCACTTCACTGATGACAAATGTAACACTTGTCTCATGCATGATGGGAGATCCCCAAGTGACTTTCCAAGTCAGAAATAACCAACTGTGTTTCATCTTATGGTGAGAGGGAAGGATATGATATTAACTATCTCTGCCTGTTTGTTCTCTTGAGTGACATAAAGAAACTTGAAAATAGGAAATGTTCATTATCAAGAATAAAGGCACACCTATTTCCCTATTTGCTTTAACACTTGTGGCAAGTTAGTGTAAACTTTCATTCACGTGGCTGAAGTAGTTTTACCTATTTGACATACTGCTGTAATTACAGGACATCCTGTATTCAAATCCTGTTCCTTTCTTTAATACTACACTCTGACACACACACTGACACACCGTCATAAACTGCGGCTCTCACTTTCTCAGATGTTGATTCTGTAGTGACGGTAAAGCTCCGCAAACAGCCCAGTGTTTGCTTTAGCTGCTGTACTTACTCCTGCTGAGGTGAGACACGACACGGGCAAAGGCCCTAAAAGCTGTAAACAATAACGGTGGCCAGATGCAGCAAAAATGTGAATTCCTGTTTGAGGACAAATAAGAGATCCAGGAAGAGAGTGTACTTGTGAACTTGCTTGATGTGTTTTTCAACAGTTTCTGACTGAGGCCTGTTTACTTTGTGGGAAGGCCTGTGCTGATGAAATGCTTAAAGCCATCTGAGGAGTTTTATTTCATGACGGCATCAATTTCTACTCATCGTCTTGTTATATAAGTTGTAAACTATGCATTATCATATATTTTACCCTGAAGCTCTCCATGTACAACATGTAATGAACAAAACAATTCACCTCTTGTTGTGTTCAAAGTTGGGCAACAGTGTGGTTGCTGAGCTATCTCCTGTTGCTGTCACCATATCTGCTTGCTTTTGTTGTGTTGTAAGGAAACTACTTGTGTTTTGTGTTATGTATTTAATCTTGATGGGTCGAGCAAAGCACAGTTTCACTACAAACCAGAACTAAAACATAACAAAAAGTTTCAGGCAAAAATAATGTTGTATAACATGTAACAAATGATAATTTTTTGAGGTCATAATTTGTTATTTGCTCACAACATGACAAATCAAAATGTTATTTTTGCTGTAACATGATTCCTGTTGCTTTCATTTGAAGTTAAATTGATTGTTAAAGTCTGCAAACTGCTGAAAGCTTATAATAACAAAATAAAGCTAGTTTGAAAACTTTCTTCAGGAGGAAAAATAATAAAGGGATCATCTGACAAACACTTCATCATTCCAACAGTCGTTACAGGAAAGATGAAATGAGCGCTTCGGTGAAAGCTACCAGATCGGTAAAACTTGTTTTATGTGCTTAATTAAACGCCTTTAAAGATAAGAATGAGGAAACTATACTGCACAAGACAAAAAGTAGGGCACATGAGACGTCACAGAGGCCCACGCATCTTGAAACAATGAACCTGAGGTTTAACATAAACAAACAAATCCGATCTAAAACCCCCCAAAGTGTGACTTTTTATTCTGCAATGGCATTTATAGCTATTCTGAACTTCTGCTGGTATGACATCCAAAACTCCAATATGATCTTTGACCTTTAGAACCACCATAAAGTACATGCAGTAAGTGCTGTTTGTCTTAACTGGAAAGAGAGGTTGTAAATACCATACATGGATGTAGTAGGAACAACATGGTGGGTCCAGGAAACTCCAAATCAATCACAGCTCCACAATCGATACAGTGAAAGCACTATAGGCTTATAGTGTATTGATGTGACCTGTGGACTGAGCATGTCAGTGTGGGCACAATCTGATGCAACCCCTGGAAACAGGGATCTGGGTAAACACTGAAATCCTAGTTTACTCCATCAAACTGTGGATTCAGGCTTGAGGCCCCCAGTGTGCTGATGGAATAAAACAGAATAGAATAATACAGAATATAATAGATAGAATAAGATGGATAAAATGACATATTGTTGACGTGAAACAGACACTGATGCCAAGTGCTGATGGGAAACTACACTTACAAGGAACTTCTGGGTGATTTCAGTCTGCCAGCAGAGCAGCACGGTGAAACTTTAAATGCAAATTACATCAGCACGGCGACCAATCACAGAGCGTAAACACATTGCGTCACAGCCCCTGTGAGCCAATCAGGTGTCACCACGATAGTAGAAAAAGATCGCAGGCGCAGCCCATCTTGTTGAACAGTTGAGAGCAGCCGGCGGTCGGTCAGCTGAAGAAACCTTAAGGTTTCTACTGAAAACAAGGATACTCGATTATTTCTGATTTCGGACACCGCCAGCAGGACGTATCAACATGGTGGTGGTAGCAGCAGGGACCGGAGGGTCTCACAAAGTGCTCCTGATTTCCGGGAAGCAGACCGGCTCCTCTAACGGCTCACAGTCAGGCTTCAACCGGCCCATCTCTGTCGTGTTACCGTCATCTGCCAGCCCGGCGTCGTCGGATTCAGACTCCAACTCCTCCGCGGGGCCGCCGATACGGAAAAGACAGAGGCTCACACACTTGAGTCCGGAGGAGAAAGCACTTCGCAGGTTAGTCTTACAAAAATACCTTTAATTTAGCGTTATGTGCGGGTTAAAACGTTACATGCGAAGCGTACAAGCGGCCATTGTTAAAGGGGTTACTGACAGGGGGCACGCCCAAAGATATTGATCCATTTGATTTGACGTTTAAACCGCAGCACAATGCAACTGTCTATGATAAATATTCACAAGAAGGTCATAGAAGCTGTTAAACAGTTGTTAATTCACTTAACCGTCGTTGCCATATCACCTTTGGACTTTGAACCGGCTTGTCAAAGTGCTATCTGAGTGATTTGACTGGCCGCAGACCCGCCCGGCTCTGCCGTTACAGAGCAGGATACTGATATCCTGGTATGCCTGCGTGGCAGGAACATGGCCGGTGATTGCGCAGTACTGTGAACCCAAGTCATGTCAGAGGGCTTAGTCAGCACCGTGGAAAGAATGAGTGCTAAATTCCTGTTTTTTTCCTCTCCTTGTCTGTTTTTTCCAGGAAACTCAAGAACAGAGTCGCAGCTCAGACAGCCAGAGACAGAAAAAAGGCCAAAATGGGGGAGTTGGAACAGCAAGTCCTAGAGCTGGAGCTGGAGGTTAATATTTTATCCTCTCTCTTCCACCTTCACACTCTTTCATCATGTCCCCATGTCACCAGTGTTTTCATTTGAAGCACAGTTCAGATATCATTTCAAGCATCTCCACTCTTTGGATATCACCAGGCATTTCACACTAAAATAACAGCATTAATCAACTATAATTACACCACATACACTACAGTTTAAGTGTTGCATATGAAATCTAAGCTGTACCCCCCTCCCCCCAGTTTCATTTCAAGCTTCACGCACCACTTCCCCATTAACAGTTGCAAGTTTCAAGTACAAACATCTGTGCATTTTCTGTCCTGCAGAATCAGAAACTTCACATTGAAAACAGGCTGCTTCGGGAAAAGTCGAGTGGCCTAATGACAGAAAATGAGGAACTGAGACAGAGACTTGGGTTGGACACCCTCGACTCAAAAGAGAAGGTAAGATTGTGATGCAGTGGCTTGGAGTAATTTTCAAGCATTTGAGGGGAGTAACCTTAATTCATTCGCTCGTAATTTCATTTTCGTCACAGGTTCAGGGTTTGATATCCACCGGGAACGACGCAGGTTTTGGGATCGGGTCTTCTGAGTCCGCAGCACTCAGGCTACGTGTGCCTCCGCAGCAGGTGCAGGCCCAGCAGTCCCTAAATCTGAAGACTTCTCAATGGATACAGATGGTCCTGACCCTACAGACAATGAGGTAAGCCTAACAAAGATGGCTCCTTTTTATGAAACGCGCAACTTGACATTTAAATCCTGTTTCCAAGTCAGGTCATGGGTTAGTAGGCTAATCTGTATTCCCTATTCTCTCTCTCCCCCCTCTCGTTAGTCTGATTTGCTCTTGGGCATTCTGGACATCCTTGACCCAGAGCTGTTCCTCAAGTCTTGTGAACAGGAGTGCCAGGAGCCGCAGGTGCTGCTGGTCGGAGGGGGGAACCCAGTACCTGCCGCCGCACCTGCGACTCTGGGGGCCCCATCAGTTAAGCTGGAGGCCCTTAATGAACTGATCCACTTTGACCACATCTACACCAAGCCCGTGGAGGAGGTGAGCAGCGGGCAGTACAACGACTCTGAGAGCGACACAGAGGAGAAGATCGACAGCGACGCCTTCCCCAACATTGACGTGGTGGTGGTCGAGGAGGAGACCGTCTGCATCAAGGACGAGCCGGAGGAAGTGGTCATCCCCAGCTGTGACGGTCAAAGTCAGGTGAATGACTTCTTCCCCGGAGCCTCCTCCCCCGCCATCAGCGGCCTGGATAAGGAAGCCTGCCTTGCGGACACCTACAGCGACTCTGGATACGAAGGGTCCCCATCCCCTTTCAGCGACATGTCCTCTCCCCTGTGCTCAGAAAGCACCTGGGACGACATGTTCGCCAATGAACTCTTCCCCCAGCTTATCAGCGTCTGAATCAACCATCCTCCCCAATAAGTTATAATGTGTGTATATACATATAAGAGCTAACGTGTAGTGTTCCGTAACTACAGATAAGCACACAATGCTTTACAGTAACATAGAACACCACTGAATCCGCTCGTATATAGGCTAAAGTTAAGCTCATAATCTCCTTTTATTACAGCAGGTCTGTACCACTGGCAATGCTGCATTGACTTGTGGGAGGTGGAGTTCATGACAGCTTATTTTGGCATCACTTAATTACTGCAGAGGATTTAAGATTGATTACAAATCTTTCACTCACTGTTCAGATGACGAGTGGGTGGAATCCAGTATTTCTGTAAATTTATAGGGGGACGGGGACGCATCATTTAAATATAACCTTTTTATTTATTTGTTTATTCTGCCTGGAGTCCTTGTATGTCCACATGTATAAAAGCTTTCTTCTAATTTGTTGTCGCTCTCCATGTAGTCTAATTACTGCATTAAAAAACTTTTTGCATTGCATCTTGTCTCCTCGTTTCAGTCATTGATACAGCTTACAAAGGGAGAAATGGGCAGTGTTGGAAATGTTCTCATCTTTTTAGAAATGTTATTGTATATTCCTCTCAGGGAAACGCACGCTTAGAAATAATTGAAAGGAATCCATAATGCATTCAGAGTAGTAGTACAGGTTTCTATCCCTGAACTCTACTGCTTTTTAGCAATGGAAGCTACTGCTGAAATAACTAGTTGATCAGTCAGTTTGCCAGAAAAGTCCTCGATAATTTGAGGTTATTATATCGCGCAAACACTTGCTCACTGCAGCCTCCCATATGTGGCTTTTTTCTATCTTGTATCACTGTAAACCAAGTATCTTTGGCCTTTGAACTGATGGTTGCACAGAACTAACAATCTGAAGATGTCATGTTGACCTCTGGAAAATTGAGATGGGTGTTTTCTGGCATTTTCCACAGTAACCAGTGGTTTCCAACGTGAGAGTCAAATCTGTCCAAGAAGTCCTGCAATAAATCTGAGGTGCTGCAGGATGATAGAAGGAATAAGGAAGCAAAGAAGAGAGACAAAATCATTATTTTCTGACACTTGGGAAAGACAAATCACTTGGAGGCAGCGGCTGCGTTACATTTCCCTGTCTGTCATTTTGACAGAGAGGGTCACAAAAATTCCATCAGTCATTTCAGGTTCATAAGACTTTTAATAAAGGAATAGTTCGACCACAACATGACCATTTATAAATCAATTAATCATGGTATGGTACCTTGAGTTTGTGAAGAAACATTTTTCTTGCATTCCTCCAAGGAAAACACACTGATTTATCGATTGATGAGGGACCATGTTTAACTACAGCATAACTATATCAAAACAACTCTCACAAAGGTCTCATTTATCTAGACGTTTGCGCAGCAACCTCCCAAACACATGCCTTTTCATTCAAAATAACAGAAATTCTTAATACTGGAGTCTGGCTTTGGAGATATCACGGATGGGTACTGAGCATATGACTGGATAAGACTTACACTGCAGGAGCTGTGTGAGTTGTAGACGAATGTTTTGATGTAGTTTTGCTGCTGTTTGGCACCAATCAACTGACAAATCAATATGTTTACTGTTTTCCTTGAAGGCATGAGAGAAAAACAATTTTTTTTGCAAACTCAAGGCAACATGGCATGACTAACTGATTTACAAATGGACACTTTGTGGGTGAAGTATTTATGTTTTTTAATTATTAATACAGAACAAGTTTGGACAGAAAAGATGAACAAACACTGACCATGCAAAGAAACTTCGGACATTCACCTGCTGTGACATTTTGCAGGAGTATGTAGAGATACAGACTAGCAATGTGATGGCTGAAGCCAGCTAGACAATGAGGTCATGCACGTGGGATCATAGACAAGACAGGACAATAGCTAATTAATATGCAAACACCACCAACTGGACTGGGATGTGATCTACTGAAAGTGTCTGTAAATCACCCTCAGTGTTGCAATCTGTCAAAATGATGGACAGTGTTCAAATTGTTGTGTCACTGTTAAAATTCTGAAAATAAGTGTTAGCTGTAGCATGTTCTTACCAATAAGAAATCTTTTTAGCTACACAAAGGTTTCATGGAAATAAATTACGAGAAAAATAAAAATAAATAGTGAAATACCTCCTAAAAATGATGTACCTTTAATCATCTGTGCAATGTCCAATTTAAATCACATCACCAGTTGAATCTGTTTTGCCCCCAGACATGGTCCAGATATCAGGAGTTTCAATTATGCAAATGCATTGCTGAATGTTTCATGTGCTCTTGGTGCAGTATGAAGGGTCAAAGGTCGGGGTATTAGGAGTATTTTCACAAAACAAGTTTATCAAACTAATTTAACTGTTATGTCATCTTAAACTCCCTAACACGAGCGATCAACACCCATAACTCAGTCATACAATCTTTTCAGTTATCTGTCCATTCGTCATCTGTGAGATAATCTCACACGTGTGCAGATGCAGTGTTGATATTCCCTATCTCTCCTGCGCCAGCACAACCTTGCTATTCTGAGAAGGAGGCCCGCTGCCTTATTACATAACACTTCTAATGTGACTGGGAGTTTCCTGGGAGTCTAACCTGAGACAGTTTAGGTCTTTACTTCCCATCAGAAATAGGTCAGTCGAAGTATTGTTGGTGTTTTGGCCTGCTGTGAAGACAATAGGCAGAGTGGGGAACACACCTTTCCCCCCGGGCCTTTATTCTCATAACAATGAGGTTTCATTCTGTCTGTTAGAGGAGACAGTTGCCCCTTTTAAGTTCCTGAGGCTATGATTGGTATGACCCACCCACTGAACGCGAGCCCCCAGAGTCCCTGTTGTTGTATGAGCTGATTAGATCAGCTTTTCAGATGCAACACTCATGTAATTGATCTTCACTCTTCAGGGCCTGGCTGCCTGTCTCCGTTAGCTTTAGCTCCTGTTCACTGATTACAAAGCTTTGTGCTAGTGATGTCATCCACTATGTTTCACAACAGCCACTCTCACACATGACAGCAAATTATCTGGAAGACGCCGAAGAGGAAAAAAACAAAAATCGACAACTCAGCTATTTCACAGTAACTTGACCTCCATTTTGTTCTTGTGGTGGGTTGAAGGAAACCGCAACAGCGTTTGACGTAGATACGCCTCAGCTACTCCGAAACAGTGTGGTGAGAAATTTACCATTTCCTGTCTCGTAGGTGCAAACCACAGCAAAGACTAAACCAGCTGTACAGCTGTGGAGCTGAAACTGAAAAATATCTGCTGAAGCAGGTCTTTCAATTTCAGGCTGTGGATTCTGGTTTATTTAAGGACGCCAGACGCATCTCTGTTTCTAATCTGTGTGTGTGTGTGTCAGCTGGTTACAGGAGTTGTCTGCATTAGAAATCAAAACACTGCCTAATCCTTGTAGTCACTGAGACGTTGCTCTTTTACTTTTGTCTCTTCCAATAAATTCCACTTAAAGTGATTCCTGCTAATCCAGGATGATTGTCCAATGCTGAGATAAAGCACATTTGTATTATCACTGCAGATTTTGAAGATGAATTCCCCTTAAAGCACCCAAGACAATATTTTCAGCTGTTTTGAAACTCGGTTCAGAACGGACATCCAAATCATCAACACTAATCTGACAAACATTTTGGGATTTAAAGGCACTAACAAAATCAAAACATGACTTTAAAGGGACAGTTCATCCTAAAATCAAGAATACATCTTTTTCCTTTTACCTGTAGAGCTATTTATCAGTCTAGATTGTTTTGGTGTGAGTTACAAAGTGTTGGAGATATCAGCTGTAGAGATGTCTGTCTTCTCACTAATATAATGGAACTAAATGGCACTCAGCTTGTGGTGCTCAAAGCGCCAAAAAATAGATTTGAAAAATTCGGCAGCAATGTCTCTGTCCAGAAATCATGCCCCATGTTACTCAAGATAATTCACAAACTTGTTGTGAGCAATTTCATGGAGGAGCTATTTCCTTTCTACTACAGCTGCACCTAAATAGTCGACCAAATGTTAGCTGAACAGAAAGGTCATGAGTCAGAAAGATTTCATCGTTCGCTTATATGCACATACAGGCACACAAAAAAACAAGCAAACATGAAACTCTATCAGGAGCTGCACCTCATCAAAATAAATCAAATCCTATATGACTAGACCATGTGGGAATTTAGTTTGAAAGGACAGACACAGAAAGAGGCCTAGACATAGACACATATCTTTCCCTTCTTCTGTAAATATTCAGTCTGATAAATACGGAAAATTTGATCATGTTAGTGCAGGGCTACCCAGAGCTTTACATCTGTCACACAGACGATAGGCCTACACACTTATAAACAGCACGTGGAAGATCAGCTCTGCACTCAGGATTGCTGGTGCATAGGCTATGTTATTGTACTTGTTCAGTTTGCATCGCAACCTCAGACGCAACCTGCCGCTGCACTCTTAAAAGCTGGCAAAAAAAAAGGCACAAGAGTAGTGACCAGTGCCCGACCTCACGTTTTCCAGGTGGTTAAAGACACAACATACTCACAACAAGGCCTGTGGATTATCTTGAGTAAACAGGTCATGATCTGTGGAAGAAGACATTGCTGTTGAATTTTTAAGTGCCATCTAGTTCCACTATATTGGAAAGAAGGCAGACATCTCTCCAGCCTATATCTATCTATCTATCCAATAAATACGGATCTTTGATTTTGGGGTGAACTGTCCCTTTAAGTCAATAATCTATTACAGAAGCTGAGCCTGACTCTTTTATATTTGATCTAACGACACATCTGCTGACATCTTGAGAAAGAGCCACTGCTGCCACATGCAACCTCAGATAAACTCTGTGTGACTGTGTTTCACAACTTCTGCTTCCTTTTTTTCAAACTGTTTTGTTTGGTGTAGTGTACGGTGCACGGTAAGATGCCATCTGTAAACTATTTGCTCACATGCCAGAATGCACAGTGTGCCTTGTAGCCTGCAGAATGAATGACCAATCAAAACCCTACTGTCTTCAGTGCAGTCTTTATCCATGTAAACATTCATGGACCCTTTTCCTGCTATTGTCAAAGCTGACATGTGAGATGCTTTGTGACCTAAAGACTGAACTTTACATTGATTCTTGTTGCCAAAGACTTGATAAAGACAGACTCCAGGTCAGTGTGTTCCTCTAAACCAGTATAAAACCAAGCTGGTTCTTTATGTAAAAGTTCATGCTTAAATTAGAACCAGATTTATCCCGCTAATATGACACTGTCGTCACCTATGCACGGATTTGGATAAACCTGACTGCGGGCCTCGAGTTACTACACTCAGCAGTATTATAAAGAGGATTGCTAAACCTACACTGGCAGCTGCCACTTCAATGTAAATACGGGTTTTACGGTCGGAACTTTGAAGCTCTTCAGTCTGAAGTGTGAACAGTGAGCTAAAAATGTACATTTAATCTGAGAGCGACGGGGTAAAGCTGCTCTGACGCAGTAACAGAAACACTTTACAACAAGGATTCTGAAAAGTAAGCAAAAAAAAAAAGAAAGTTCCACCTGATCAAACAGGATTTAAAGGCAAAGTGAGTTAGAGCGTAAAGCAAACAAGAGGTCAGGGCAGCCATGTGACAGTTTTCTCATGTGAGAGGTAATGTTAATGCTGGGTGAGGGTGAGCTGGGGTCACAAACTCTCTGCAGTCGCTGAGGCTCGAGGGCTGAGCGGCTGGAGTCACCTGACCCAAATGAGGAATGTAAATCGACGACCCCCTTTTGGCTTTCTTTATTAAAAGGCTAACGAGTGGCTGATCACAAGCTAGGGAGGGGAGGGGGGTCATAGCTTTGGTATTTAGGCCAATTTATCTATAGCCCTTTATAAACAGAGATTCTGCAATACTGCTGTAAAGACGATCCGCTGTTATGCCAGCTTTGCTTTTTTACATTGTGAAAAGAATCATGTTTCTCTGCCTCCTTCTAATACTTTTACTGGCATTGACAAGAATCCATCCAATTCCATTTATGACCCGGCTGCCATGTCAAAACAGTCGAGTCAAAACCAGTGGCAGCCCTAGCACATTTGGTGCCCTAGACGAGCCTCCCCTGGTGCCCCGCCCATGTCATTTGCTACAACTCAACAATCAAAGTACTGCATGTTTATTACCAAAATGCAAATAAACAACCTCGCTAATAATAAAAAATAAGATAAAAATATGTGCTAATTTGCTTTCACCAACATGTTGTAATTACCAATAAAAGAAATTACAATTTAACTAGTTCAGAAGAATAAACAATAAAATAATACATGACATGGTAAAGTAATAATAAAATATACAAATTAACACTCTAAACTAGTGATGCACCGATTTTGAAATTCTGGGCTAAAACTGAAACCACTGATTAAAATAACAATTTTGCCAATCACCTATACTGATGTTTTTATATTGGTATTTCTTTTGGGTTTTTTTTGTTATTTATTTGTCTTTTGTGCCAGGGAAACTCTACACTATAAAAAATAAATAATAATAATTGAAGTCATTCATTACACCACATTTGAATGAACACAAATTCAATAATACACATTTATAATACAACTTTTTCAGTCCCTCCAGGATCTTGCGGCAAAAAACCCTTGAATTGTGGCATTTTTATGTGATTTTTTGCAGGAAATTGCGGCAAATGACAAAAATTGCAAGTCAGGAGAAATAACGTGATTTTTTTTAACTACTGCCTCCAAAAAATAAGTCATCACTTGCTATAATAATCATAGTGAATATTACATAAACAGCTGCAAATGTTTCAGTTCTCTTCTTTAGTTTTACTGAATTTGTTTCAAAACATGGACTCCAATAATGTTTTTAAAAAATCCTGAGTGAATATTGTAGCTCTCAAAGCAGACAACGTGACTGTAAAACAACATGTAAGTTACATCTTCTGTAAATGTAACATATTAATAACTTCGACACATATGCATTTAAAAGTGCAAATTCTTATGTTAGTACAGGTTTGTAAACCTTATGACCACATTCTTCAAGCGCCATTTGATGACACGTCTGATGACGTTTCAATTTTTACTGAATAGAGCTTGAACGCATCACAATTTAAATCAATGTAACCTCTGTGAGCTGTTTGTTGTGGCCACCGGCTGCTTAGAGGGAACAATAACTAGCTCTCCTCCTGCTGATTTCAACAATGATTTGTTCTAAACAGCCACTCCTCTCAGCAGTGTAGTGGTAGTTGAGTGGGCTCCAGAGAGCTTTTGTCGCTTTGACGTGATAATAACAACGGGAGTTTTGGGGTTCACATGATGTTGGATAACTCATACATCTCTCCCACAGAGCAGAGGATGCCAGGAACCCAGGAAAAAAGGCCTCTCTATTATCTAGTAGGCTTTGCTATGTAGGTATGTTGTTATGGCCTTATGTAATATTTCAAAATAATAATAGTAGTAATAATATTGGTAAATGTTAAACATTTTGATTTTTTTCCCTTCCCCCATATGTGGCGCCCCCTATGGATGACGTTACCCTAAGCATTTGCCCATACTGCCTATGCCTATGTCGAAGCAAACATTCTCATTTTACAGCTAAACAGTGCACTAAAATATGCTCCTGAAAACATTTGAGGTCAGAAATAAGCAATGCAGTAACAGAATCTTGATTCATATTTGATCAGCGCTGTCTAGTTTAAGAGTTTAACCACAGTTCACGAGGAGTTATTGATGACAGCTGCGTAAGAGACTCCTCAGCTCTGATTGGTTGTTTTCCCTCAGCCGCCGCTCATCCCAGCAAATGCCATTCGAAGCACTATGAGGAGGAGGACCATGTTTTTTGATCTGACTAATAAAGTACTGTGTGGATGTAGTGACAATTTTGACAAAGTTATTTTTTATAAAAGTTACCAACTCTAGCTTTAACGGCGGAACAACAATGCCCCCCATTTCATGTTGCTCTGGTTTATACAGAACGGCGAGGCAGAATAACAGTGCAACATTGAACAGGCTGTGTAAAATGGGACTGATGATTCACTTGGGGAAAAGTGTGTCATCGACCACGTCACTGCCCACAAACAACATCTGTCCATCTCTGTCGGTGGACACGGAAGAACACGATTCATTAGCATGTTGACAAGCAAACTGCTGCACCCAATCACCTCTGTATTCCAAGAAGCAAGGCTTGTTGATTATATCTCCCTGCTTCAAAAGGCGTGTTTCCATTCTTATTATCTGTTCGTCTGGCTTGTTTTTCTGGATTTTAGTCATTCCAAATGATCATCTCAGACGCAGCAAGTCATTGTACAGAGAGTAAACCGTCAATCATCAGTCTTTCCTCTGCATCATCCTTCACACATAAGACAGACCCAAAAGAAAAACATCACTAACATGTCAACCTTGGACCTCCCGTCTCTAAAGGATCAAGTCAACGGTGTCTTATTTGCATCACAGCTTGAGCATGTGTGCAAACAAGAAGCTGCAGACGTACGCGTTCAGTGACGCACACATGCACACAGCATGCACTCACATGCAGACTTCACTCCTGTGCTCAGTCAAGGTGGTTTACTCTCCGGCTGTGAGAGAGATCGCTATCCTCAGTTACCACTGGCAACAAAGGACGGTCAGTGGAGTGTGTTAATGCATGTCTGATCCACGGCACTGAGCCAAAGCCCACCGAGAGAACAGTAAGGCTACTTATGGGAGTCAGATGTGTCCCTGAGAGTCAAGAACATGCAGTTCTGCAAGTTGTTGAACAGTTGTGGCCCTGTATTTAAGGATCCCCTCCAGATATGTGTAAAGACATAAAAATACTAACAATAATAAGTGGTTTTCTCGCATGTTCTTAAAATAACATCGAATCTTTTACCCTCAAGACCAGAATCTATGAGTATGTGAATACTTTTTATTTAAAAAGTTTAACTACTAAATAAAACATGTCTCCTACTTTAAAGCAAAGTCCACTCTCAGTGTGCGCTGAGTGTCTGTCTGTCGCAGACAAATTTCCAATGTTGGAGTAAAGTCATGAGAGTTTTACCTCAGTTGTGGCTGTGAAAATAATGGTCATAGCTGCCATGATGTCACCCAGTGGTTTGTGGACCATTTTAAAGCCATAAGTTTGGCATTCTGGCTGTTGCCATCTTGATTTTTTTGGAGCCAGTAGTGACCATGTTTGGGTGAAAGACGGGAGTAAGGGGTGGAGAACCTGAGGACACTTATCAGCAGAGTGCCTGTTTCTTAAAGTGGCTCAGCTTTAGAGACCAAATATCTTTGAGTCTATGACTAAAAACTCATCTTGTCTTTAAATGTGAGATGATGTCAGACTTAAGTCCTTTATGAGTCTTCTCAGAGTTTTTTAGTTTGTGTTGGGCATTAGTTACGAGCTAGTCTTCAACACAGATTCTGGTTGAGCACAGAGAATCTTTCCCTCTTTAGCAGATGAAAACAGCCCTGCACATGCATCACTGCGCAGTGAAGGTCAAACAACCAAATAAAGTACAGTTAAAATCAGCCAAACACACGAGACGATGAGACATTTTGTACAATGAATGACAGCAGGCTATCTGAAGCTTCCTGGAGTGATATTTAATAGGCACAAGCTAATGCAAGCTGCGGGAGGACTCACGTCACACATTACACAAGGCCATTGCCATGGTTTCACTTCCTGTACATGTGGCAGGTCTGCAAGAGGCAGCCCGTCTGCTGGAAGAAAAAACATTAATCACTTGGATTCCTCCTACACAGCGTGGCAGATTCTCCCTTTGAAGCTCCCTCAAAGGCAGCAAACCCACGTAACAAAGATTCAGAGCGGATCAAGGGGATTTAAACTGCACATCATGAATATCTTTTGATATTATCTGAATGCCTTCAGCTCTTATAACCTTGACACAGCTTTGCATTTTACTCGAGCTGCAATCTAATTCAAATTCTGAGGCCCTAACTTTCGAAGATAGTTTCTCTTACACAACTTTTGGATGGCCTTTCACTGCTTGCTCAAACCAGGCCCCTGAGGTTAAAGGCTCATACCTCAGCCTGTGTCTGCCAGCAATTACAGAGTCTGCTTAGACATGATCACAAAGCACGGGCAGACAGGCATGCACACCCATACGCAGGCTAAGTACGGTAATTCCTGTTTTGAATTTCATCTTTCATGTGTTTTCATCAGGACCACCTACGCTATCTGAGACAATAAACATCCCTTCGCTGTCACAGCTTGTTCTGTCTGTTGCAATATTAAACACTCACGCAGTGACCGGGTGTAAGAGTCATAGATCAATAGGGTTGCTGTCAGGTGAAAACTCTGCACTGCATGTCAGCTTTTTGGAAAAGAGAAACAACTTTATTGCATCACGCAGTAATATACATTTTTAAATCAGCCATGCTGGCGGCTTTGTGAGGTTGTACATAGGCACAGTGGTTCTTTAGCTGATAGCCAACACTGACAAGGGAACATGCTCACCACATTAACGCTAACAAGCAGATGTGTTGTAGGAATGTTTGCCATCTTTACATGTTTTGATGCTTTGCAAGTTGGATGTTCGCAGTCAGAAATGTCGACTCTAACACCTTCTGAAGTTGGATTACCAATTCGAAAACTTGGAGGATCCTCACCAACCCCAACTTCAAAATCCAAGATGGCTGCTTCATGCATCACCAGCAGTGAAAGTTGTAGTGATATACTATTTATTAGCACCTCTTTCTTATATGTGTCTCATTAAATCCATAATAGACACAGTCCTGTCCAACTTCTGTCTGCAAACACGTTGCTACAGTGTTTATATGCACTAAATCCAGCGTAGTGTGTTGTGATTAACTGGTATTGCTAACAATGGCTAGCCTAGCTAGAACTGGTAGCCTATTGCTAACAACATCTTCGTTTTCTGATTTGTTGAACTGGAATGTGGTCATATCGGGTGTGACGTCATTCCCAGCTTCGACTTACAAGGTAAATGGAATGCAGCTTTACGTGAAAGTACCAAAAACTGCAGTTCCTCTAATGGCCACTTGAGGCTGGCTCCAAGAGCGAGTGTGTCCCCATAGACCCCTGTGTCTCTATAGCTAATTTTACCCTTCAAGACTGTACAGAGGGTGAATTTTAACATAACTCACCACCAGTTTACAGTCTTTTAAGGCTTAAAGTTATGCGTATTGAAGGGTGTGCTGCTTGAGTGACAGGCTGCCTGCGAGATTTCACCACAGTCCATGAGTCAGATCCTCCTCTTGCTCTTCCCCAGATCCACCCTCTGATCCACATACCATCACTTCTGGCTCCAAAAATCCAAGATGCTGACAGTCTAAATGTCTAACTCGCGGCTTCATAACAGTCCACTAACCAACGGGTGACATCACAGTAGCTACATCTATTATTTAAACAGCTTATGGTTAGCATGCTGACGTTTGCTAATTAGTTCCAAAGTAGAACTGAAGCTAATGAGAGTGTCATTAGTTTTGCAGGTTCAAGGTTCATTTATTTGTCCTGCTACTACACAGGGTTGCACAACAAAACTCTAGTTGTAGTTTCGTTATACTATACAAGAAAATAGCAAAAACTATTTTTATGGTGGAGTACAGAGGACGAGGAGTCTCACTGCCTGAGGAAAAAAGCTGCTCTGAAGTCAGGTGGTACGATGGCGGATACATCTGTATGGCTTGCCTGATAGCATCAGGATCAACAGGCTGTTACCTGCCTGGGACTCCACCTAGTGAGCTATTAGATTTAATATCTTCTGGGCTCTACGCAAGCACCTTACCTCACCAATACCACTGTTGCTTAGTAGATGGGTAACAATGATGTTCCCCGTGGTTTTAATCGTAGGCCGTGCACAAATCATATCATGTGATAATGTTTCCAGTCAGGATGCTTTCTATTGCTCCTCTGTGAAAGATGATGAGAATTTGGCATGGGATTTTGCTTGCTTAAGTTTCCTCAGAAAAACAGACGTGTCAAAGCTTTCTTAACCAGGATGGAGATGTCAGGTTCTCAGTGATGCTGATTCCCAGGAACCTGAAACTGTTCACTTGCTCCACCTCAGCTCCACTGATGTAAGCAAGTGTTGGAAACCAAAGTATTGGACAAACTGAAAATTTGACCGGACGTTAGTGCTGAAAAGTCAGGGGATTACCAAAGTTATTACAATTCACTGTCTGGGAAATATGTCTGTTCAAATGTATGCAACCTCTCCACTAGATGTTGAGATATTTCAGTCTGAACCACAGCGGTGAACCGACTGACTGCACAGATACGCCATAGAGCCGCCCCACTGGAGTCACAAGGTTAAAAGTATCGTCTTTAGAAAAACATTTGGTCTTTGGTCATAAAATATAAACAGATGAGAAGGCCATGTTATTTCTGCCACTGAAAGGAAAGTGAAGTGCAAACTACAGGAAACTACCTGACTTACTTCATATTCCGAGGAAGATAACGTGATCAATACTAAGTCACAACCTCACTGACAAACTGTACAGTCATGGTCAAATGTAAAATAATTTCCAGCGACGGTGGAAAAGCACACTTCTACTACTGCACCCACAACAGGTGGTTTCCCTCAGTGGCCTCAGCTGTAAAAGTGTCACATGTGTGTATAGCTAACGCTACACGGCTATTTTGGTCAGTGGTGAAGACAGCCTTTAGCCGAGAGTGTTACAAGTCACTTTGAACTTGGGCTAAATGACATTTGTCACAGTGACATAAAAATCCAATGAATCACTAGTTTTTACCCTGATAGACCTCTGGACACAGTGTTTAGGTAGAAAATTCAAGCGTGTGTGTGACTTTGAGAACAGCGTGGGCAACCCTCACTGTTTGAGATGTGATAAGAGAGTGTCTACATGAGCAGAATGCCAGCTGTGGGGAATTTATCAGGAGGACAAAGGGCTGACCAAAGGAACATGCAGGAAGACACAATGAGGGAACTGATAAAAGCATGTCATGCAGCCATTACAGCATTTACTTTAGACTGAACTAACTCAAATACAAGTTTTATGGCCTATTTTCCAACACTTTCAGCAAGCAATAATAAAGATTAAGAGGAACAAATGATCATATATAGCTCGAATGTTAAATGACAGAAGCACTACTGAGAAATTACAATCAAATCTGAACGTCACAACCACCAGTATCTTAATTTAAAGTTGATTTCACACAAACTTGGCTTCTTCACGTAATAATTTCGAGATCCAGCTTTTCATTGCGCAACTTTTCACCTTGAGCAAACACTTCTGTGTTCCCTGCCATGAAGCCAAATTCACTTTCATAACTACACAAGCATGGAGAGGGGCCGCCGCTGGTAAACTGGAGAGTCAATATTGAATTTTCCCGGAGGCGGCTCGGTCGTTGTGCTTTTGATATGATGAGACGGAAAGGACACAAGGTTTTAAGATCAGGACGCCCACATGACTTCATCCTCCTGTGTGTTCTGTCATGTTAATTAAACATATTTTCTGGTACATTTTAATAGAAAGGATTTCAGCAGCTGTTAAACTCCTGGTTGCTTGTAATGGTGGTGATCACAGGGTTTGAGCTTGTTCTACTATTACATTCACAACAAAAGCTTTCATAAAAGATTCCTAAAATTCAATTTACATTTCCTCTCCTGTCAAATTTAAGTTTTAGTTCCAGTATTTTTTGTTTTTTGTGCTTCTAAAACTCATCTCTTCATTACTGCTTTTAGTAAAAAAAAAAGAAAGGTTTAAGATCCAAGAACAGCAGGAGTTTGTTTTTCTCCTGGACTCTTTTCTGTCTACTTTAAAATAAGGTGTTCTCTTAAGACACTAAATCCACACATACAAACAGATTCAATGAATAGGTTTCAGATTCTTGACTCCACAGCAACTAAGCTTGAGGCACACAGTACATCTGGGACGAACCACACAGTAGCTACGGCCACACTCGATAGTGCCGCCAGCAGACCGGCCTCACAATAGCAGCTGTTTTTGAAAACAATTCTCCCACACAGATGACTCAAAGTCCACCCAGTTTACATCATACCCAGCATACATCTTTCATCATTCACTGTCTGGCCCTCACCACATGCAGCCTTTATACACTTGATGGCAAAGATGCACAAGCAGAGGAATCATTTCTCAATACTTTGAGGGATACTCTCGCAATTTAGTATTTTACTTCCATAAAGTTTAGTCTTGTGAGAAACACATTGGTCAAATCAAAGCAGCAGAGGCCAAGGTATCCTGGAGTCACAATCAAAAAGCACTGGATCCTACAAAAAGCAGCTTGATAGCATCTCTCATTACGCCCGTCATGTTTGATAAATGCCCACATCTATCAAACTTGACATCATACAGACTTTCCTCAAGCCAAAACTGAGATGATCCTGATCACATCATTACATCACCATCTGGGTAATTTGCTTCACACTGCAGAAAGCTCCCCTTGATCAACAGATGACAATATGGTTAGTCAAGTTCCTCTTAATGAGCAATCAGCTGTATGTGTATCCATTCAGAGGCTAAAAACATCACAGATGACCAAATGGTGAGACAATAAAATGCAACCCTATACTTTTTGCTAATGACTTGTCATGACTAATCATGACCCATGTGTAATTTGGAACTGACACGTTTTTATATTAATGTATGGCTCTATTTACACCAGCTCGCTCACGCTCACCACAACTAATGCCTAACTAATTACACGACATTTCAAGTGGTGTTTGGTTAAAAATCAGTTTTGTTAGAGTTGTGATTTCGATTGTTTGGTTTAAGGTGGTTATAAGGCTCAGTCCAAGCTGTCTTAAGTCAGTATTTTTCTCATCTTGACATTACGAGAAAATCAAACATGTTTAATATCTAAGTTTTTAGTCTTGGCTCATGTATATAGGCGGCACGGTGGTGCAGTGGTTAGCATTGTCACCTCACAGCAAGAGGGTTCCTAATTGGAACCCAGGGTGGGGGAGCCCTTCTGTGCAGAGTTTGCATGTTCTCCCCATGTCAGCGTGGGTTTTCTCTGGGTGCTCCAGCTTCCTCCCACAGTCCAAAGACATGCAGGTTAATTGG
Source organism: Cephalopholis sonnerati (assembly GCA_019142605.1). Classification (NCBI taxonomy): domain Eukaryota; kingdom Metazoa; phylum Chordata; class Actinopteri; order Perciformes; family Serranidae; genus Cephalopholis; species Cephalopholis sonnerati. The sequence continues at coordinate 36,507,185 of JAGQAX010000007.1, read as the reverse complement.
TGACTCTAAATTGTCCGTAGGTGTGAATGGTTGTCTGTCTCTATGTGTCAGCCCTGTGATAGTCTGGTGACCTGTCCAGGGTGTACCCTGCCTCTCGCCCAGTGTCAGCTGGGATAGGCTCCAGGCCCCCCGCGACCCCCAACAGGATAAGTGGTTAAGGAAAAATGAATGAATGAATGGTAAATACTAGTTTAATGACGCAAACATTGGTAACGACCAACAGGTGTGCTCTCTCCAGCACCAAATAAGAAACAGCAAACTGGGTAGAGAGGAAGTACAGAGAGGACTCCCGGGAGGCGCAAGAAAGTGAAGTCTCAGATCTCTTGTACTGTGGAAAAGTAGGAGAAAGAGGTGGAGTGAAAACGTTCTGATCCACCAACCAGCACTGATTTTAGTGAGAAATCTTAATATTTGAAACTGATTAGCCTCCAACTAAAATAGTGCAGCTCACCAACGGAGGCTGGTAACGAGTTAAAGGTCCAGTGTGTAGGATTTAAGTGGATATACTGGCAGAAATGGAATATAATATGATAAGTATGTTTTCAATAGTGTACAGTCATGAGAAAATAAGACTTATTGTGGATTTGTTACCTTATAATAAGCCAAATTTTTGTTGCACTGCCATGTTTCTACAGAAGCCCAGAACAGACAAAGCCAAAAGAGACTTTTTAATCATGTGAAACTGCTTTTTTTCAGGGTTTTTCCCTGATTTTAGTCACCGGGCCCTTTGTTTTGGACATCTGCGAATAAGTCAGCTCCTGGTAAAACCTTCTGAACAATGAACACTGAGGGAATTCTACCTGGTAGAAAGTTTTCAGCTGGTTGCAGTCTGCAATACTCAGCACTTGATTCCACTAAATCAACTAAATCTGACACACTGGACCTTTAAGGTGACAAAATCCAAATGTAAAGTTTATCTTTATAGATTATACTGATGCCAAACTGACAAGAATACTGTGGACATGTGACACTTTTTGTCCTATGTTATTAGAGTTAGGTGTTTTTGCAGACACATGGGGAATTACTAATGTCTCATACTTCTTAAAGGGACTTTGATGTCATATTTTCCACTGTAGCAGGCCGGGAAATTATCTCAAAAGGAATCTAGTTGTAATCTCGCAAATAGTGGCCCTACTAGATTCGGAGTCTTTGCAAAATCTTACCGTGTGTGACTTAAAACTGACATTGTCTTCAGATGTGATGTCAGACATTTTTGAAAATCTTTTCAAAGTCTTCTATGGTAGGCATAAGACTTGTCTTCAGCATCAAACCCTGCTCTATATTTTATTTATGTGCATAATCATAACAGTTTAAATCCACCGACTTGCAGCTACATTTATTATTAGCAGCGTTTTATTTGCCATCTCCCACTTTATTTGGTCTAGACTGTGCACCCTGAGGCTCGAGCTCTAAAACCTGAGTGAAGAAGTTCAAATGAAAGAATGCTTGTTCCCCCCCTCATGTTTTCCTCTGCCGCCCTGCACCCCACCATCTCCCTGCCCAGGGCTAAGCGAGGGGCTGTGGGGGTGGGCTGAGCTCCCAGACTGTGTGGCATTCCTGAAATGAGTGCTAGCTCGCTGCTGCCCCTGTTTCCGATCACACCCCTCCTCTTCAAGGCAAGACACTTTCCCCTTTCACTCCACACTGCTACGCCACCACGACACACTCACAGCCCCGTCTCTCATGGAAAAAAATACAGTATGTGTTATCACCGATGGATAAGGAGCACTAGAGGTTCCTAGAAGTCGCTTTCGAAAGCTGTAGTTAAAATGACACATATTTGTCTGCTTCTTTTAATAATGTATGACATGTATCATGTTTCACAAACATTATTTTTGTGTATAAAAAAGCATCTGAGCTACATTAAGTTCAAACACTCATTCACAAGACATGATTTCAGTCACTTTCTATTTCTCCAGAATGCTGGTCGAGGCACTGAAAAGAGAGTTCATTATTCTTATCTAACAGGCAGAGCTGAAGGTCAGCCGCTTTTATTCACAACCCCATCAGGAGGCGAGGCGGGGTTAAAGGTCAATGTGCATGTTTGGCTGGGTTCAACAGAGTGTCTGTATATTAGATTGTTCATCCATTGTCCCATTGGATTGCTAATGTCAACTTTGGCTTGCACTTTAGCAGACAGAAACATTTCGAATAGAGGCCTGTTATATTTTCATGTAAATGCCTATTATGCTGTTCTCTGCAGACAGCTTAGACTGTGTGTGATAGTGACTCAACATTACTGGCTCTGAAAAGCTTTTACAGAACATTGGCTCGTCTAAACACTGAGTCAAGTAGGGCTTTCCACGAAAAATGCTCTTGCAAACAGGAAGGGGTGGGTTTTTACAACGAATTTTATATTTGGCAACATCTGCAGTGGTTTGTTAAGAACGAATAAAAGAAGAACTTGGTAGTTAGAGCTGCAACGGCTGCCATGAGAGAGAGAGCGCCACATACAGAGAACCATATAGTGCAAACAAATAAACAAACACAGAAATATTCACTAAAGAACTAAAGATTCTGCTGAATTATGACTGGTGATCTTGTGAGGTATCATCAGTGGGGACTTACAGGGAAATGTGTTTGAAAAACAGCAAGCAGGCATCCAGGAAGGGATTTAGTTTTTCTTTGTAACTCTTGACTGTAGATTGAAAGGTATGCACTGGTCAAACTTCCTGCTTTCTCCCTTGTTGTGTGTGCCTCTATCTCTGTGTTTATCCCTACTTGCACACATGCGTGACCACGTGCTTATTTGGGTAAAAAGTCCTGCACATTCATAGGCTAACTACACGTATCAGACACTTTGATTTAATGAACTTTTCAAGATATTTTTTAACCAAATTTAACACTGATCTTTGGACAATTCATGATTTTTCATATTCAAGCATTGCAGGTGCGTATAAGGGTAAATTGCACATGTGTAGCCCCATGCAGAGGTAGGTTTCATGTAGAAATATGGTTCTTAGAGTTCGGTTAACCTACTTTTTGCCAACCTTTAAGAGCAGGTATAAAGTACGAAGACAGTATCAGGTGAAGTGATAGTGATAAAGATTTCTAACATCAGAAATTTGGACTTTCACTTTTTGACAAAAAGAAATAAAAAGATGTACAAATGTAATTAAATCAAATGTTTGTTAGAATTAAGACCTCACACATTCAAATTTAAGACCATGTAATGATCTTTAAGACCTGATATTTGTTTTAAAAAATGAATGTAAGGCATTTTAAGACATTTTAAGGACCTACAGGCACAAATTTAACCAAATTCTTCCTTTTCTTTCTGCAACCTAATTTAACTTTGAAATAATAACAATAATAATAACTTTTTGTGTAATCTGCTACTCATTGTTGACTCAGGGATTTGTCGCTGTTAATGCAAAATAACTGCTCCTACTCATCACTTTAAGTCATAATTTCTGCCCTGACTAATTTGGTGGTTTCAGCCTCGAGCTCACATTTAATTTACCACCTTGGTGTGTTTGTGTTCCCTCTATCTATTTGTCCATGCTTGTAGCCGTCCTCCAGGCCTTAATGAGTGTGGTTCACCTGGTGTTTGGGGGGCACGGTGTTACTGTGGGGGCAGAGTGACCCTTGAACGCAGCCAGGCATCATACTCTGCCCTGGGCATCTGGACCACATGTTCTGTGGCAATCTGACAGAGAAGAAGAGATATGCAGGAGGGACAGATTAAATAGAGACAGACACAGGGGGAAAAAATACCTCATACAGTCAAAAGTCAGACATAAAACAAATACACAACTGAAGTGTGACAGCTGATGATCACAGACACACTGACGTAAGAGATTCTGGACGAAAACTGCCTTTTAGATTAAAATTAAGAGCATTCCTTTGTTGGCTTTGTAAAACACACTCCTGGCAATCAAGCCAAATTAAATTTTAGTGCCCCAAACTCTGACACAACTTTCCAGCCCACCCTGGTGTTCCCCTGCTGAGCCAGAAATGGAAACCAAACCAGTCATCTGTGGTCTGTTTCAGCTCTGAGCCTCAGAGAGGGACACTGCCACATACTGTCCTGGAAATGAACACCGCGCCCGACCCCCACCACTGGCCCTCTACATCAGTGAGCCAACTTAACTGTCCTCCGGTGTCATTTATCAGTCGGCTTCCTGTCATTACACCTTCAGCTATCTGCTCTGGAGGCTGGGAAGAATCTGCTGCCCCTCATTTCTGACCGGTAGGGGCGTGTTCAGAGGGTCTGGAGTCTGTTAGTTTTGGGAGTGGGGCTCATCCCTAATTGATGGTTTGGTGGGAGTGACCCATCGTTTACTGTCTGGCTTTAAGTTTGGGGGAAGATCAGAGGAGTTGAATAAAAACCCACAACAGAATCTCTTTTTTGTGACATAGACCCTGGAAATACATCAAGAGAGAACATTTACAGTGGGAACAAGGGAAGTTTCATCTGCTACCCAACTGCAACTAGAATTCGGCATCACACATTTTGTACAAATGCAGATTTACAGTGTTACCCAGCTCATTTATAAACAGTGTGTGCACACAAAACAAGGCCTGAAAGAGGCGTACGCTACTTCCAATGCAGAAGTTGTGATCTATAAAAACAGACTTGATGGAAGAAACTTTGACCCATGCTTACAAACATTTTGGAGATGGGAAACCGCCGACATAGATGGTGAGGTGGAAGCCTGATGTAGAAACTGTGGAATATTGTTTGGCACATGCCGTTTTTGGCTTTTGTCTGTACGTACATTTTTGGTATGGATCCTACGCACTGTTTTATAAATGAGACCTTAGAACACAGGATCACAAGTACCAAGATTCCAATTGTAAAAATCCATAATGCTACACGTAATTGTGACTATTTCAATTTGGTCTAGAAATTTGGAACTCAAACTTATACAAACTACAAATCCCTGTAGTTTGTGGCAAAGAAGGTAGATATGTTCATGTGGCAGGGAAGATAGATGGTGACTGTATTACACTATTAAATATATACAACCTTCCTGAGAAGTGTCCAAGCACAATAGAGGAAATTATTAATTTAATTACTGTGCAAAGTAAAGGGATAATTGTGCTAGGAGGAGATTTTAATTTATTAGTGACGGAAAAAATGGATTCACAAAGTCGTACAAAACACAAGGCCCACAAAGATGCACTTTTGATGAGGAAATTTTCTAAAGATGTTGGATTAGTGGATGTATGGCAGGCCTTAAACCCAAATCAAAAGGACTATGCATATTATTCTTCAGTTACAGGAAACTATTCGAGACTTGATTCTTTTTTAATGTTTGCAAAAGTCCTATCTCTGGTTAACAGTATTAAATTGGCCAAATGTATTTATCAGACCTATGCAGAAGTAAAGTTAAAAAGAGCATAACAGGAACATATTACTTATAATGACACGGAGGAAATTAATCCAGTGATACTATGGGAGGGGGCAAAGGTGGTTTTAAGGGGGGGAATAATAGGCTATGCCTCTTTTAGGAAAAAACAGACAGAAAATGCAAAAAAAAAGTCACTTGAAAGGAAAATTAAGAAACTACAAAACCCTACTTTTTGCAAAATCACCACAATCTTGAAAACAGGTTGTCGATGACTAAATCAGTACCTTAGTTTGCATTTATATCAGGCAGTGTAGTGTTGTCTGTTTGTAGCATTTACTAGCTAGCTACTTTTTACTAAATGGCACGGTGCGACACACGATGATAATCAAACTGCTGGTTGATTTCAGACCTAAAGGATTTGTACTATATTTTTATTATCATACCTCTTCTGTACACATTTCTATCAGAACTTTGCTCAAGCTTTGACATCAGTGTGACTTAATTATTTCTATAATAAAGTCCTGTTCTGTTAAGCTGATTTTGTTGCGTTTGCTACCCTCACAGCCAAACAGTGCATATTGTAACAGTGGAAGAGCCCTAACCCCCTGACACAACTCCTTGGTTAAAGGATTTAATGTCTTTTCTCCACCAATAAAAAATCAAGTACACAGTCTGAGGATCTGTGAACAGATTCCACAAAATTTGGGACCCCTTTCCCTCCTACATCAACTCTCTAATTTAGATAAACAATTTATTTGCTCAATAACTCTTTTTATCCCCTTGTCTTTATTTTTAAATTTTTATTTTATTTTATTTTATACTCTTTTTCTTTATTTCTTCTGGCACTCAAGAAAGTGTGATTTGTACCCACTAGGACATTTGGGAAGGTCGGGGTGAGGGTGATTTCAGGGTGATTGGTTTGTAATGTGTTGTTTGTTTCAATGTTTGTTTATGGTTGAAAAATTTAACATTCCAGAAAATGTCAGACTTCTGTTTTGCAATAAGAACCTGTACTTGTTTTGAAGTCTGTTTAATAAATTTAGTTAAAAAAAAGTTTATTATTTCATTTCATTTTCTCAGTGTAAGCCGTGGGAGAGAATTATCACTGATTGCAGAAATTCCTCTCCTATTTCCTTTCTGAAACGTGGTGTGAGGAGGTGTTTTGTGTACCTGGATGGCCACACACAGCTCAGGCAGACAGAGCTCCCACGGCTCCAGACCCCCCAGCACCCTCAGGAAGACCTGAGGTTGAACCCTGAGGGTCTGCTGCTCTGCAAAACCCCTCAGCTTCTCCAGCACCCGGCTCACCGCACGCTCCCTGCGCACCTCCTCAGGCAGGTTGCTCAGCAGAGTGGACAGCCTGGTAGAAAATAACAGAACAAACCAGAGTGTCAGATCCACTGCTAACATCACGCTACAACACATAAGATGTTTACAGGCTGTAATGTGTATGTTAACACATATGTTTACCACATGTGCATGCTGCTCCACAGATGTGTGCAAACACATATTTGACCTCTTTCCCACCCCAGTAAACCCCCTCATCCCCCCAACTACACATTCCACATTAGATAATGTCTTCAGCAGGTTGCATACCACATATTGTTGCTGTGTGTGTTTTTATTGCTGCTGTTTGGAGCCTCTGTCTCTGGGGACATGCAGGTCACATGATGAGAAGGGCCATGGGATTCAGTCATGTGACACTGGGCTTGATACCTCCGGAGACCGGTGTTTAATCTCTCCCTGGATGGGAGAAGAAATCTGAATTTAAAAACAAAGGAACCTGCAAGAGCTCACATTATCAGCCACTCAGCACATGTTTATACTGTATTGGCACACTGTATCTGACTAATATTTAAATATGTATTAAACACAGACTGATATGACAGAGCAAATTTGGTTGTTAAAACAATTAACACAATGATACAATTTAAACACTGTCATCAAGGTTGATTTAGATACTCGGCAAGGAAGCTATTTTTCAAAATGTGAAACTATTCCTTTAAACAAATCTGCTGATTGTGTATTCATCCTCTTAAGTTTAAATTTGGGGGGAAAAAGAATAGTTTAGTAAGGACAATGTATCTGGGACATGCTGCATTAACTGGCAGGTAACCATCATGCTGATACTGGAGTGATACTTTGGAATAAATTTGTTAGGATAGATGTTTGACGGACTTGGCTTTGAGCTCCAGGACGTTGACGTAGCTCTGAGACATCTCCTCAAGCCGCTCATCGAAGGCAGCTTTCAGCTCCTGAAGCATGGAGGTCTTGTTGGTGATGAGATGGCTGATGGGAAGTGGTGGCATTGCAGGACAGCTGGATGTAGAAAACAAGAATTGTTGTGGTCATAGATTTATGTTTATGATTATGCTGTACAGTGTGTCTTTGTGCCAGCTTTTTTTGGCTGTAGTATATGTATTATAATTTTGGCGTTAATGTGCTCACTCTCAATTTTAATTGACCTTTTGCTAAGCCCCGCCCCTTTGTGATGGTCCGACCAGCTGTCAGAGTAAGCATGGAGCCCACACTGTAACTAGCTGTACTCCCTGAAGACATATTATCATATTTTTGGAGAAATGAAACAGTGATTCCAGAGAGAAGCAGACAGAGGGGTCTACAGTCTGTGTTTGAAGGATATATCCAGGATGTCAAACTGACTCAGCAGCAACAACAGGTTAAAGAGACAAAGATAGTTAGAAGCTAAAGCCCAACTATAGGAAACACTGAAACATTCGTATAAACAGAATAAGACATAGGTATAATATTTTGACAGATGCAATAAACCAGGTCACATACTGCAGGTTACATAAGTTAATTAAGATCATTGAATCATGTCTATGAATCATGGGTGTGGCTGCAGTCGCACCTTTTTGGCCGTAAACTATCTGCCGTCCTGGAGCCAGTTTGGTCGCCGGTCCTTTGGGGTGAAGGCTGTGCTTTGAGCTGAGGTGCAGTCAAACTGGAAGAGAAGACGGTTACAACAAGTAAGACTTGTTCATAGCAGACTGTTAAAACAGGGATAGGTCACATGTGGAAAAGAAAACTGAGATTTGATACTACAGTGTGTCGCCTGAGATATTTCTCCAGATACAGAATGAACTCTTGCCTGTTTCCTGAAAGCATCTTAAAGAGATCATTTGGAGTTTTTGAGGTGGGGCTGCATGAAGTACTGATCCATAGTGAGTGTATATGGAAGTGTAGAGTGTGGATGGTGCCCCCTGTTTGAGAAGGCAGGCAGGAGTGTTGCCACAGAAGCTGCTGTGGACAGGGGCAGCAGCAAAGTGTAGTTTAGCCACTTGAAAAAGGCGGTTCAAGTGTATTTCATATTATGAATATTTCCACCACTTTACTTTGCCGTCAGACAGCACTTTTTGATGAGGAACTAAGTTGAAAATGAAACTTTTCTATGCTTTCTTAGAGACCAGACTCCATTGACAAAAACAATTATTTTACCATGCTGAACACAGGAGCTGCTGGTCTACCACTGCCTCGATTGCTTAGTTTGTTGTTTTTGTGTAACTTCGACGTTTTACAGGGTTAGTTTGGATTAACCAAAGACTCACAGTAACACAAACAAACCAACAGATTGAGGCAGTGGTAGAGCAGCAGCTCCTGTGTTCAGCAAGGTAAAATTCCTGTTTTTGATAATGGAGTCTGGCTTTAAAGACAGCGATATAACAGCATCAAGTGGTGAAAATATTCTAAATAAGCCTACGCTTAAACCAATATTATTTTTACTTGGGTGTGTGGTTGTAGGTTGTTCACTGACTATATAAGTACCTTATCAATGTATGCTTACAAAACAGTTTTTATGTTATCAACTGAATTAGATGCTCGCAAACGTACTTAACATGGGGCGGCAGTAGCTCAGTCCATAGGGAGTAGACTGGGAACCTGAGGGTCGCCTTATTGAGTCTCTGTACAGACAAATTTGGAGCATGGACTGGTAGCTGGAGAAATGCCAATTCGCCTCCTGGGCACTACTGAGGTGCTGTTGAGCAGGCAATGAACCCCCAACTGCTGTCCAAGGCAGCCCCCTCACTCTGACATCTCTCCATTCAATCCATGTACAGGTCCTGTTTGTGCATGTGTGTGTATTTCAGGCCTGTGTGTATATGACAGCTGAGTGAAAAAAATTGAATTTCCCCTCAGGATAAATAAAGTATATCTTCTTCCTCTTCTAAAGTGACGCAGGTTAGATTCGGGAAAAGAAACATGGTGACAACGTACCATAAAACTACTCAAAATTCTCTTGGTCTCACAACATCCCAAACACAGGTGTCCTGATGACCAATCCATCACCCCAACCTGACTCCTTACACGGACTACTTCCTTCTTTACTCATGTCAGCACATCGGTTGCGTGTTCATAGCCGTCCCTATTACGTGGGTTTTACAAGATTTATTAGCTCATGATATGTGGGATATGTACAAACTGTGGTGCATTACTTTTTGTACGTATACAGCGAATGAGTACAGCCAGACCTCATGCAGCCCTACAAGCTGAAGACAATTTTATTTGCACAGTATTTAGTTAGGGACTGGTTTTAATGGTGCCATTTATTGTTGGTTTTCTGTTTGATAACGTAGCATTAAACAGACTAAAACACTTTCACGTGTGTTCTCATGATCTAGGTTTTCTTCTTCCTATTTTTTGTGAATTTGTGCCCTAAAATTTTATGTACAATAGTTTATATTTGTTATTTGGCCACATGAATAAAACTGAATGTTAAACAGCTGTAATGCATATATACATGTACTTCACATCAGCCATCTAAAGCACAAATGTTGATGCAGACCTTGTTGGCACAAACCCATAATTACTGAAAGCTGGCTGAGAGAAAACAGTCATCTGGAACATGTAATCAGTCATTGAATGGTGGTAATCATGTGATCACACCTTGAACAGCCAAGGTAAATATCAGGTAGAGAGCACACATGAAACGTCGCTGATAAACATTTTACAACTTGCCCTTTTGTCCCCTCAGCCACAACACAATTCCACTGACGCTTTGCAGCAAATTCCTGACATAGTCTTTCAGATGGCTGCCTTTAAAACTCTGAATAGGCCAGAGGAGGAATGAAGATGAAGGGGACTAAAAATAGGAACACAAATTGAAGGGCTGTCACCACAGAGCGCGTGAGAAGAGCTGCTGCTGTCGCTTTCTTCTTCTCTTTGCACAATCATGCCAGTGTGACTGGAATATAGCCCTGGTCATGATGGCCTGGACTTTTGTCCTCTCTATGATTACCTGCTGTTGATCTGGGAAATAAAGCCTGGGCTACTGTTACAGTTATTGCAAGTGCCTGAATCATAATGAGAGCCCTGCCCTGAGGAGCAACAGCAGTCAGGGGTAGAATTTAGGATTTATGGCAGAGGGCTGGTAATGACGGCTGGGTTGTAATCTTTTATTCCGTGTTTATCTTTCCGGCTGCTGAAATACAAGTCACGAGATAGGGGGCTGTTAAAATGTACATCATTGCAAGTTGAACTTACCTGCTGGTGTGTGAGTTTTGGCTCTCTGTCTTGACTTTCTGGTGGACGTCTGACAGTGTGTGAAGACCTAGAGATGAAAAAAACAAACAAACAAAAACTGTAATTAAACTTTTTTCCTGCTCCATCTCTTGTATCAGAGTGGTTTATTATAAATCTGTAACTCTCTCAAGCTCTAATTTTCTAATTGTTTGTACAGCAACAGCTATTATTATCATGCAATACAGTTAAAGGAAGGCAGGGTTTCTGGGACAGGACAGATATCAAGTCAGGTTCATACACTACAGGCCCTATCTTAAACCCGCCACAAACTGGCACAATGCAGTGTCATTGCTAGTTTCAGATTGACGCAGTTGTCATTTTTACAGCCAGTGCCCACGTACTTGTGCTCATGTGTCCAACCATGGGGGTGTAGGTCTTAAGATAAGGTGTGTTCAGGTGCATTGTTGGTGTGTTGCTATTCTGAGGCAGCAGAAAGTGACTGAGCCATCGACCAACAACAACCTAGTCTAAAGACAGAATGGTGCAGTATTATCCTGCTATGCAGGTTCACAACGTGCGTACACTCTGCTTGTTAAGCAGGATTTATACCTCTATGTTGGATCAGTGCCGTATCTATGCCGTAGTCTGACGTGCACCTCCCCATAAATGTAACTACATGTCATGATGACGCAGACCTCCTGTTTATTTTTGTAAGCTGAAACCATTTCTCTCAGTGGAAACGAAGCTTTTATTTACTTTAATTTCACAGATAAGAAAGAATAAATTGTGAAGATAATATAGTACACTATAAGAAATCTCCGCTTTTCGCTAGGCTAATTTATACAATGTAAAAAGCCATAGGCTTGTGCTAATAACGTTAGCATGTTGTATTTGTTCTGAAAATGTGTTTAGTATAAGACAGTTGTTTTGTCAGTGAACCTTGTGAGTTGTAACGGAGCTTAAATGTATAACATTGCCTGATGACCTCTAAGGTCAGCTGCTGTACCTGCTGAACAAAGGTATTATTCATAAATGGGTAAAGCAGCTCTTAGTTGTTACTTCTCTGATGATTTGAGATGCGCCCAAATTCTCACTTCTTTAAAAAGCAGCCTGAAAACATTTTCTGTTTTTATAACGGGTATTGCGTCCTTTGTAATTGGATAATTTACGCTTCTTCATGTCTGCTTGTTGTGAGTGGCTATCATTATTTTCTCTCCATCTTTCTTTCCTTGTTAATTTTCAGCAGAAGCACTTTGAGCATTTCCCTGTGAATGAAATGTGCTGTATAAATAAAGCTTGCCTTCAGTTGTACCTGACAGTGCTCATGTCCTGTGCTGTTCAATCTGTGGTTGAACTCACAAATCATGTTCACAACTGTGACAAGGTGAAGTACACGCTGCTTTGTGTTACGGTATCACAGACCACAAAGGGGACCGTGATCATGAGCTCTGGGTAGTGATCAAAAGAACGAGATTGTTGATACAAGCGGCTGAAATGAGTTTCCTCTGTGGGGTGGCTTGGCTCAGCCTTAGAGATAGGGTGAGGAGCTCGGAGTAGAGCCGCTGCTCCTTCATGTTGAAAGGGGTCAGTTGAGGTGGTTCGGGCATCTGATCAGGATCCTCCTGGGCGCCTCCTGTTAGAGGTGTTCTGGGCATGTCCCACTGGTAGGAGGCCCTGGGGCAGACCCAGAACAGACTGGAGGGATTACATATCTCATCTGGCCTGGGAACACCTTGGGGTCCCCCAGGAGGAGCTGGAAAGCGTTGCGGGGGAGAGGGATGTTTGGCCTGCTGCCCTGTGACCCAGCCCCAGATAAGCAGATGAAAATGGATGGATGGAGGCCACAAGGGTGGGAAACTACGGCTCCTGGCTATGAGACATTTGTACGACTACGTTTGCAAATTGCTCTGTTGCATGTTTTCCTTAACCTTCATCTGACCTGTTCTTTGATGTGTTAAAGTGATTTTTAATCTGATAAGAATCAAAAGATATGTGTAGAATTGTAGAAATGAAAGTAGGCCTTATTGTGGGAAAAAAAATGATTACATCTTATGCAAGTGTTGCTGTAATGCATGCACTGCCACAATGTAGATCAAAGTTTCAGCATGAAGAAGAAAAACCTGTCATTATCTGTTGTTTTCATATATAATCCCATAGCTCCCCCTGGTGTTATCATGCTGTTACTACACCATGAAATTGATTGAGAAAGTTCATCCTGTCTGTAATCCCACAGAAGCATCATCTACTAGTTTATACATAGATGTCACACACAGCGATGACACAATAAATCTTCACAAGCTTCCCCAGAGTATAAAGCATCCATTAAAATGTTAAATACCGGCCTAAATGATTCAACTTCTCTATGAGCTGTGACAAAATTAATCACACTGTGGCAAATCAGGGAGATGAGGCGCTTATTAAAATGTATAGCTTGATTTCTCACGAGGAACAGCTATAAAAACCTGCAGCCAAAAATGTAATAGCCAATAACTTTTGCAAATTGGCTGGCTTTAGATTGAATAAATAGACTTCTTATTTTAATTATCCCAAATGAATGAGGCGGATTAACTATCTGTGCTGCTAAAAAACTACTGGGGGAGGCATTGAAATGCAAAGATAAATCTCCTAATTATTCAAACTTTTACAATTCCTTTTTTCATCAAAGACTTTGAAAAACTACTTTACTTTTTTTTCTCCCAAAGTATAGAACTCCTCTTTCAAATTCATTTACCAGGCAAAACAATGTAGTGTGGGCAGAGCAGCACATCTCCAGTGGCCAATTTCTGGATTTGAGACATAACTCTGGGGATTAGCCTGAACAGCAGTTAATTGCTTTAAACCAATGGCGCTGAATTAATCCTTTGATTTTTGGACTCCTTTTATGATTAGAGCGAGAGCGCAGGAGGGAGGGAGGGAGGGAGGGGAGGAGGGGGGAGAGAAAAAATGCAAGAGAGTAATGGAGACCAAAAAGAAGAAACAACAACCTGACAATGACTCAGGCAGCGACGGCTAGCTCAACAGTCTTTCATCGGGAGGTAATGATATGAAACCTGTAATCTACAGGAGGCTGGGGTGGCGGGGGAGATCAGATGACTAATTATACTTCGCTCTGAAGCCTGAAGCAGTGCACTCTGGGAACCAGCGCAGGGCACAGGAGGGCTGAGCCCTGGCAGAAAGGCTCTGATCATCCAGCTGAGGAGTGTTCTGAACAGACCCAGCTCTTATTTTGGTTTCCATTTCGGACTCAGCAGGTGGCGGCTAAGAGTGTGTGCATGTGTGTGTGTTGATGATGTCGGACAGGGAATTCGGGTGCCATCGAGTTTTTTTTTTTTTTTTTTCCCGTAAAGCTGTCTCTATCTCTATCCGCAGGAATAAAGTGACTTTTTAAGGCTTTGTGATCAAAAGTTCATGTCAAACAGCTGTTTCTATGACAACAGAGCTGAGTTTCCTGCGAGTGTGTGTTCATGAAACTTCTCTCTTTGAACAAATTTTGAGTTTCCTGCCTTCACAGCGAGGGTGTTTTCATGGAGAGAGGTTGGTAGAGCTGGTTCTTTTGTTCTTCTAGTACAGGGGTAGTCAACCTGCAGCTACGGAGCCACGTGTGGCTCTTTAGCCCACCTCCAACACACCTCCCATCTAACACCACAAATACCTCAGATTAATTTTCTGTAAATTTCTATTTGAGTAGCTTATAACATTACATAAGGTAGGAGGGCATCTGTTGGGTGCGTGCTACTGCTTTCGTTGATGGTTGGCAGTAAGCCACTGGGGATCAGCCACCTCATTTCATCTTTTATTTTTTCTTCGAGGTGGGTAGAAATCACAAAGTACAGCTTATCATATGCTATGATAATTAATTGCAGTTGTTGGGTTTATGTAGCGAGTTGAGTTTTATGATGAGAAGATGTCGGTAAGCGCTCATGATCAGTGATACAGGGTTGGTCTGTTACGCTAAGCTAACTCTCAAGGGTCTTTTTCTTATTTTTAGTATCTGACGTGACAACACAACGCTTAAGATGTATAATAATGATAATAATAATGCATCATCATCATGGGTTGGGAGAGAGTTACTGCCTTAAGTGAGGGAGTTCAAGTATCTCGGGGTCTTGTTCACGAGTGAGGGTAGAATGGAGCGTGAGATGGATCGGCTTCTGCGGTGATGCGGGCGCTGCATCGGACCACAGGAAGGTGAGCGGGAAGGCGATTTACTGGTCCATCTACGTCCCAACCTTCACCTATGGTCATGCCATAGCGCTGGGTAGTGACCGAAACAATGAGGTCATGGATACAAGCTGCCAAAATGAGTTTCCTCCGTGGGGTGGCTGGGCTCAGCCTTAGAGATAGGGTAAGGAGCTCGGACATACAGAGGGAGCTCGGAGTAGAGCCGCTGCTCCTTCATGTCAAAAGGGGTCAGTTGAGGTGGTTCGGGCATCTGATCTGGATACTCCTGGGCGCCTTCCGCTAGAGGTGTTCTGGGTACGTCCCACTGGCAGGAGGCCCCGGGGCAAACCCAGAACATGCTGGAGGGATCGGGGTTAATGGTAACTTTTTTTTTAATGTTGTACATTCAAAAGAAACACCCTAGCAAATACAGTGGAAACTGTGATCGCGTTGGTCCCGAGTCAATTTGATCACTTGAGAGTTTGATTATTATAACCGATTTTTTATTATTTCACTTCATTTATTACACAGAACATCATCTAAATGCCATTTCTATAGTTTTTCAATGAGAAAATGTAACGAAACAGCAGGGTCGTCAGGGCGGCTACAGCCACATCCTCTCACTCTCTCTTTTCAAAATCATCCCTCTGCACCTCGATTACGGACAGCGGTTTTCCACACAGCAGTCATTTAACTCACATGACAGAATAACAACAGTCTCAGTGCAGATCAGTGGGCGCTGCTGCAGGTGTGTGTTTAACACTAGAACCTCCAAGACGGTCTGACAGACCGTGTGGGTTTTTATAATTCAAATAACTCTGTTTAAAAAAAAGCTCCAATCCTCTCCTTCCATGACTTATCCTAAATATGTGTCTTGTACGTTTTCTGAAGCTTATAAGGTCCTAAGATAAAACACATAAGATTTATGAGTATTTATAGCTACCTCCATAGACCGCCGGTGAAAATGACACATTTCGCAGGGTTGTTTTCCCGCAGTTATGATTTTTTTTAATTTGTTATTGTTCATACTTATATATAATGTCTGACAAAATATCTATAACACTGCGAACTGATCTCCTCCCGATAGCTGCTGGTCAGTCCAGTGCAGAAGTCACACTGGTCTCTGACAGAGCTCGCATGTCATCTCCAGGCAGAACAATTGTTGTACTGTCAAACACTTTTCATCCATCCATGTAAAACGCAAAGAACATACAATGGTGTAGCAAAAACCTGAATATAATGAATCTCAACAGCGAAAACACCAGTAGACAGCAGCAGCACGCCCACACCGTCTCCAGCTGCACCGTCTACAGATTCTGGTAAAAAAATATCAGAAAACCTCGCCAGAGTACACCAAAACATAAATTTTCGTTTCCAAATATTTATTTGAAAACGAAAATATTTTTCAAAATAGGTAAATATATAACAATAACAATATAATAACACCAGTCTCAGTACAGATCAGTGGGCGCTGCTGCCGGTGTGTTTTTAGCGAACTACTGTACAGTAGTGCCGCAGATTTCTCATCGCCCACCTTGTTTGATTGAGAGTGTTGCGGTATGATTTCTCATGAATGAACGGGCATATGTCGCTGTCGGGCTGGGCGATAAAACATAATGATATCCCGAAATAACGTTTCGTCGATAGAAATACAAGACGCGGTCGATAGAAAATAGTTTTCTTTCATCCATGTTTTGAAATAATAAATACATTACAGAACTGTAATGTATTTATTATTTATGTTGTATGTATGCACTGAATTAATTAATATATTTACTTTGCTGTTGTGTGATAGTGTTATTGTTGTAGTTAAGCTAAATATAAGGATGGAGTTACTCGTAAAAAAAAAAACGTCTTGGTGTATGTTTGCATTGCACACAATTTTGTAAGAATTATGCTCTTTATGTTTGTGTGGGTGGCTCTTAAAAGAGCAAAATAGCCAGGCGCTCCTCAGCTGGGATGGCGCGCCTGTAGTTGGTGTCCAACCGGGCAATCCTGCCTCCAATTCTCGCCAGCAGCTTGACAAACTGGGCCGTGGTCAGCCGCGTATACCGTTGAAAGCGGCTGGTCCAGACGCAGCTCCTGGAAAAGCCGGTGGTACTCGCCGAGATCAGTGCGCATCTGGAGTATATTGTGGACCCAAAACCGACGACGCTTGGTTGTACGGCGCTTGTGGGACTTCCACAGCAGGTAAACGGCAGCAACAGGTACAATGTCAGCCATGCTGAACCAAACGGAGCAATAAGGAAGGAAAGAGCGTGTCGCTTGAATGACGTCATCAGAGCGACAAGACGAATTGTGCCAAATTGACGAGCGACTGCAGCTGAGCGACTGAGCGACAACAAAGGAGCGATTTACATATCTCATCTGGGCTGGGAACACCTTGGGGTCCCCCAGGAGGAGCTGGAAAACGTTGCTGGGGAGAGGGACTTTAGGGGTGCTTTGCTTGGCCTGCTGCCCCTGTGACCGGGCCTCGAATAAGCAGATGAAAATGGATGGATGGATTATATAATGCCCTGTCACCTCAGGTTCGGCGCTTGGTCCTGGGTATTTGAAGGAGGTTGGCATCAGCAGAGGCAACAGGAAGGGGAGTTCTGATGAAGGTCAGAGAGATATGGAGGAACTAGATTGTCAAGGGCCTTGTAGTTGATGAGTAAGACCTTGAAGTGTTTCCTGTGTTTAACCAGCAGCCACTGGAGGTTGTGCAGGACTGGGATGATGTGGTCATGTGTGCGAGTTCTATAGGATAGAGCAGTATAGTATAACAGTATAGCTGTTGGCGGTGGTAGCTGTTTTCCTTTGGTATTTCAGAATTACAACTGTACTATTCATAAAGTTTAAAGCAAAGCTAACAGAGCTAGCGTCAGCTGTCTGCTGCTGTCCCTGCTGTGCGCTCTCACTGAACATCTGCATCTCCGTCTGTCCTCTCTGCCTCACCGACTTTGGTTACTAGGTAATAGTAATGGACTGTACTTGTATAGCACCTTTCTGGTCTTTCAGTCCTTCAAAGAGTTTTAAAGCTCTCACACACACATTCACACACTGGTAGCTGAGGCTAACGTCCAAAGTGCCACCTGCTACTTGCCTAAAACCAGTGGTTTCTAAACTTTTTGTGCCCAAGGCAGACCAATGGTCAAAAGTCAAAATTTCAAGGCATACCTGCATTTATAACTGTACAACAACTTCTATAATGTGTGTTATCACTGTTATCATGACATAAGATAATGAAAATAAGGGAAAAAAATAAGACAAGTAGCTTTTGTGACAGTTTTTTTCCTCTTTTCTTTCAGTGGTTGCTGGTGTTTTGTTGTAATTTGCTCCATACAATAAAGCCATCCATTGTCCCACTCACGGCTTTCTCCTTTAAAATGTTATCATCCCTCACATTGGCTGCCAATCGGGGCTTTTGTTGTGTCACAAACTTATAATTCTCACACATAAACAGCGACAAATAGGTTCCCCGTGAAGGTTTTTTTTAAATTAAAATAAGTTTAATTAATTTTTTTATAGGTAAAGTTTGCCTCTTTAATAGGAAATGGATGCACACAACATACTGATACAGTCAATTAAAAATCCATTCATAACTTTTTTGTATAGGCCCAGTTGATTATGGCAATAGTAATGTGTGTTTATCACAAAATCCCACTGCACACCTGGATCGGCATCACAGCATCTGAGAAACACTACTTTAGACATTCACATGCACTCATGCACTGATGGCACAGCCATTGGGAGAAACATGGGGTTCAGTATCTTGCCCAAGGATACTTCAAATGTGGACTGGAGGAGCTGGGTATCAAACCGCAAATGTTACAATTAGTGGATGACCTGATCTAGGTCCTGAGTCATAGCTGCCGAAATGGCTCCGTATTTGACGCTGCAAGTCGAAACATGGTCGGATCAGGAGTGTCAGAGCAGTTTGATGTACCTAATAATGCTTTTGGCGTGTTTTCAGATATTTAGAAGAATAGGTGTACTTCAAGACGTGTGCGTCAGACACTTTCAGTGCGTTTGGGCCTTCAAGACAAACTACACCCCAGAGGTATCTCTTAGGATTTAGTGAATGAATATATTCCTAATGAGCTTAGAAGGACAAACATTGGGGATTGTGCTCATGTCAGGTCTCAGAAATGTCACTAAAAGACCTTTATTGGTGTTGAAATGTTTCTTATATTCAGACTCAAGACATTTACATCTTCTGCCAGCCTGCAAACATGCCCTTGTTTTACATGTTCTTCAACCACACATGTGCTCATTTTGACAACTGTATCACTGTTAAGACGCCTGTTTGATGCCATGGGCTTACCTGTACTGTCTGTAAAGCTTTTGACAACTTACACTCTGAGGGAAGCCGCACCGTCTCCTCTGCTGCTCCTGGACAATCGGTCTCCGTGTTCTCCTCAGCAGCTGGGACCAGAGAGGACACGCTGCTGCCCACAGTGGTGGAGGTGAGGGCTGAGAGGGAGCCCACACTCATGAAGGGCGACATCCTGTGGGTGTGGAGGCGAGCAGAAGAGCTGCGAGGGCGCTTCGGATGAGCTCTCTGAGGCTTTGGGAGGGGAGAAGAGGACGAGATAAAAGGTAGTGCTTATTTAAAAAAGACAGCGTGTGTTTAGTTTATCATCTAAAAACAGAATGCAGGGACACAGGGACAACAAACAACTGTTTGTTTTGGTCACAGCAAACTTCAGACTTTCAGCCCATAGAGGTCAGTACAACAAAGCTTTTCTGACAAACAAGATTACAGTGAAGTCGCCCTTACTTCTTGAATCCTAACCTCATCATCTAACTCTAATGTCCCCTTTAATAATATTATAATGTTAGATAATGTTATGTAATGTTAGATGTAATTTGTGGTGTGTTTTTGACTTGTTTATGCTTTTATGTAACATGCTGTCGGTTTACCTGAGGAGAGGTTGTTTTATTTAAATTCTCTTCTATAGTTCAAATGTCACATGAATTTAATGAAACATTATGAAACTTTTACAAGTTAAAATGTCTAAAAACAACTCGACCAATGTTATGTTTTGCTGACTTGTATACCTACATTATCTCAAACATTTCCAACAATGTTCAAACCCAGAGATGATGCGTGTCATTTGTCTGCTGTCGCCTCTCAGTGGCATGAAATCCCCTTTGCTCTGTCTGCCAGAGGCTGTCATAAATTGACTTTTCATCCAGTTTTAAGCCACATTTTTACAACACAGTTTTTAGATCTTGGTTGTTTGTACCGTACGTTTTCATCAGATGAAGGATTTTAGTATTTGGACGCCTTGAATTTAAGTAATCGGAGGAACAAGTTAAGTAAACTTTAGCGGCAGCTCAGCATCAGCCCCTCCTGTACCAAACTGCATCAGATAAACACTGAATTTTAATGTGATACTGCTTTATTTAGTGTTTTTACATGTCTTCATTAAATGGTCTGTTTGTTTTGGAAAGGAGGAGAACTCTGTGGATAATTCGGCTCCCGGGAAAAACCCTCTGAACAATGAGCACTGAAGGAATCCTTAGGCCCTGATCACACAGAAAGTATTACGCAGGTTGCAAAACGCAAGGCGCGCTGCACTCATGGGGTCATGGGGAGTCCCACCAGTTGGTCCAGGAGCTTCGCCTCCATGATGGCTGTTTCCAGGCATATGTTAGGGTTGACTCAGGGGCAGTTTGACAACCTGCTGTCTGTCGTTGGGCCGTATAGCTACGACCAGTTTCTCCTCCATTGTTTACCAACTGTAAACTTGTTGTCGTGATGACCTCTCAAATCATCCGACTGGACAATGGGAAAAAAGATGATGATGTGGGGCGTTTTTCCGCTCTGAGTTGAAGTTTGTTCAACTCAAGGAGTACAGAGCGCTCTGGCAAAAACACCAGGTGCTTAGTGCACAGAAATGCGAGGCGTGTCGCAACGCAAAAACAGCGAGCAAAAAGCTTCACTCTCATTAAAAACAATTACAAAAAGGCGCCTCCAGCTGCTAAAACGCTGTCCGTGTGATCAGCCTTACTTGGAGACACTGACTGCAATGACGGCAGTGCTCCGTATTTTGTTATTGGTTTGGGAAATTACATACAGTGTGTTTAAAACTTGGAACGGTGTTTTCTTGGAGTGGTATTTAATGGAGAGGTGTTGTGATGTTCCTCATTTACCCACTTTTTCTCAACCTGCATCGTTTTTATGAGGTTGGTTGTTTGCTACATCTCCAAGGTTGCCTTTTGAAATCACTTTTAAGACTAGCCATTACTGGGAGCTTTCAGTCAAAGATAGATAGTTGTGGTGAAAACACTATAGCTGGCTGCACAGGCTTGTCACTAATGGCTACCGTCTCTAATGGCCGTCTTTCATTGTCATTTTATTGAGGTCACTGTCAACAGAGAATCTATAATTGCCTCTTTTCTCTGTGTGTAACTGTTGAATGTCAGCACAGACTGGAGGCTCTTGATATTAGTTCTGAGGGACTGACCAAAACCTGGCGCTAACTACTGACGGTTTAGATCTTTGAATGTTTTGTTTTTGCATCAAGCTCCATTTTTCGCCACGCTAGAAATATCTCAGTGTGATGTCTAGCCATCTGTGTTTGGCCAGTTACTCATGAGGAAAAAAGTAAAGCAGAGCAACAAACAACTAAAAAGCCCAGAAAATGGCGAAACGCTCCTATAATAACAAAATCCGTTCTCTTTAAAGCCTGAGGCAAATTCTTCAATTTATATCAGCTCCTCGTGGAGACATCTGATCCTCATAAGTACTGAAATATGCAAACACACACACAGACAGGCTGACAGGCGGCAGCTTGGCGCACACCCATAGGTAGAGACCCATCTCTCAACTGAGGACGACATATGAGCAACAGAAAGGAGCCAGACACGTCTCTCCCTCCCCTCACTCTCCCCTATGCCCTTCCCTCTCTCCCGCCTGTCTGTCAGAGAAGACCGGGGCCTTAAGTGTGTGTGACGCTCCCATCAGCCTAATTATCAGGGTGGAAGGAAGCACAACACTTCAGCAACAGCAGCAACAGCTCTCCAAATGTCCTCTACTGCCACACACAGCCATCCCCTGAGGAGCAAGCATGTGTGTGTGTGTGTGTGTGTGTGTGTGTGTGTGTGAAGATGGTTTTCACTTATTGAGTCAGTCAGTGAGTGTAAGCATGCATGTTTGACTGTTTAAGTAAGTGTGCCTGTGCATCAAGATTTAAGGTTTAGAGTCTATTAAGAGTAGTGCTCGAGCATGAGTGAGTAAATGCATCTGACTTTCTCTTTTTTCTGTGTGTGTGTGTGTGTAGTGTACACCTGTGAGTGTAGGTGTCACAGTGCTGGATTTCCTGTCTTTCTGCAGAGCGTGGCAGGTAGAGGACTTTGAAAGATAAGTTCTGGGCAAATTCCAACCCTCTGCTGAGATCAGAGTTTGTCCACAACTCAGGGGGACAGACGCAGAAAATTAATACCCTTCATGGCCAAAAGTATTCGGACACACAAACATTACACCAGTACGTGATTCTTGAACATCTTATTCCATAACCATGGGTATAAATATGCTGCTATAACAAGGTGTTTGACCAAATTTTGGAACTTAGCTGCAGGGATTTGCTCCTTTTCAGCCACAAGAGCATTATAAACGTTTTCCACCAAAATTAGTGTGTGTACGCAGGTTTTTTAAACATAGGTAAAAAAAGGCTATAGATTCCTCTCCCATTGCCAGTAGACCAGATGTGTGCACATGGCTCTGTAACAGATAAGTATGCCTTTCTGTGTGTGGTGTGTTTTTTGGGATGTCACGTTCGATGTCAGAGGCCAGAAAACAGGTCGGTGAAAATATTACAGTGGTTATGTCTTTTTATTTATCTTATAACTATTCAGTCTCTCTTTCAAACTCGGTGCAGACTAATTTGAAATGATGTTCGAGCGCTGCTTTGGCCAAGGAGGACGGTATTCTGTTTTGAGGCATCACTGCATGTCGCTGGTAAAGGAGCTAAAAGTAGCGTCTTCACCCAGGTATTGTGTTCCCATTAGTGCCGATCAGAGGCAAAGGGGATAAATACCCATGACTACGGCAGAGTCATTTGACTCAGGTGTGACTGCCGATTAAAACGTTTCCCACTTATAGTGGAAAGCCAGATGTTAACGGGTTCTTTGTGAAGTGTGAAAGGGGCTTTAGTGAGGTCTAACAATGATGTTGGGCTATGAGGTTTGCAGTTGATGTTCCACTTTATCTTAAAGATGTTGGATGGAGTTAAGGTTGAGGTTGTGGCTCTGAGCAGGCCAGGGAATCATTTCTTTTTTTAAGATGTTTTTAAGGGCTTTTGGTCTTTAACTGATAGACAGTTGTTTTAGCGTGATGGTGGGGAGAGAAAAGGGGCATGACATGCAGCAAAGGGCCATAAGTTGGAATCAAACTTGCAGCCACTGTGGCAAGGACAAAGCCTTTCTACATGGAGTCATACTCCATTAGCTCCAAGTGTGCTATTGGGTGCCCCAAACTAGGAATAATTTCTTTATGATCTTTACTTTGTGCACAGAAACACAGGTCTACCCCAAACTACCACAAAGTTGGAGACACACTATTGTATAAAATGTTATTTTATGCTGGAGCATGAAGATTATTCTTAGAGTGTAAGACTGGAAATACTCCATGTTGTCAGTTTGTGGTGTGTTTTTATGCTTTTAGTTTTTTTTTTGTTAATTTTCTTTAAAGTGTATACTCTGGTCATGAACAACTATTTTATTTTAATTGTGTATTTTATTGCTTAACTTTTTTGTTTTGTTATTGTCAGCAAATCCCATTAGAAGACTGTAACCTATGTTGCTCCCTCTATTAATACTTTCCCACTTCCCGACCCTGTCTGCGGCCACACGCTATAGACTGTATAAAATAATGGACGTAGCCACTGTGACGTCAACCATTGGTTTGTGGACCCATTTTGGAGCCTTTTGTTTTTTTGGAGAGCCAGTGGTAACCATATTTGGACAAGAGGGTGGAAGTGTGGGGGAGTGAGGGGTGGATCTGACTGAGAGTCCGAGGACACTATCCGCAGACAGCCTGTCACTCAAAGCAGCCCTGCCCTTCATGATGCATAACTTTAAGCCTTAACAAAATGTAAACAGGTAAGTTATATAAAAGTCCAACCCCTGTACAGATGTCACAAATGTTAAAATTAGCTATAGAAACCAAAACTGATTTTTGCACCAGGCTGTAAACACGTTTATTTCTGCTGTAAATTTGGGCATTTTAACATGATGGTCTGTGGGGATTGACTCGCTTTCAGAGCAGCCTCAAGTGGCCATTAGAGGAACTGCAGTTTTTAGCACTTCCGCTGCTTGCCAAAAACACTCTGGATGAACACGTTAGTCTTTAAAAAAAGGTCACAAATATGTGCTTATATTTTTACAAAAAAGGCAGCTGGGCACTGTAATTTTCATCAAACTTTATTGAACCTCAGATTTGGTGTTCTAGATTTTACAGCAACAGGACTGTAGTGTCTTTGACTCAAACTTCACTACAGTGTGTGTGTTTATTGTAATTAAGGAACCACAGTGTGGCTCATCGTTCAGTTTTAATAGTTTTTGGACACTAACGATGCTCTTTGGCAAAGAAGAATAAGATATATCAGGCTTTGGCTACTCAGTCAACAGCTGTTAATGGAAGTTTGTTGTTAGTTTTGGTCTTTTTGGGAGATTTATTGACAGTAAGGAAAGTAGAAAATCCCTCAAACTAACCCTTGGAAAGAAAAGTATTTTCCCAAGGGGATAGAGAAATACATTTTTTTTATTTTATTTTATTTTATCTTATTTTATTCTTGTCTTGAAAAAGTCAAAGTAAAAACCATTTCCATAGTTTTGCACAAGTAAAATGGGCGTCAGCATACTTTGTACTTTATAATATAAATACAAAAAAATAAGCAAATTAGAAATAAATAATCACAAAAAAATAATAAAAAGAAATAAAATTCTTAAAATTAAAAAGAGTAAATAAGGGAGGGATACCTTGGTTGAAACAAACTGCTCCCATTTGTTCTCAATGGCTCTCTCTTTTTTCAGCGTCTTTATCGTGGTCCTGCCTCGGCCAGGGTCTCTGCGAGAAATGGAAAATAATTGCCGCTGTTGTGACACATTCATCACTCCGGTGACCTTCTGCGACTCGCCACTAGTCGAAACCGGCCTTCAGGGCGGAGACAGCCCGAGAGTCGCTCCGGCCATTATCAAAATCATAATTCATCTTATCCTAAAAACTGCGCAGTGTTTTAGATTGATGCCCGACATCAGAGCTGCCCGCCTGGTGGAGAGCCCAGCAGTGTCGTAACCTTGTGATAATGTTTCATTTCATCCTCTCCTTGTCTTCCTGTACAGTAATACCTCAGCTGTATCATTTGGCCCATAAAGCTTAAGACTTTCTGGGAAATTGGATTTGAAGCTGAGTGAAGGCCCCGGAGGCTGTAACATGATGACGTTTGGGTACAAAAAAATTCTCTTTGTAGCTCTTTTCCTCCCCGTCCTTCCGCTCTTTCCTTTTCTTTTTCATTTTTCTATCAATTATTCAAGGCTTACAGTGGTGTGCAATAATATTCCTGTGCTACATCCTACAAGGAGCCATTGCAACTGAGCGCGGTACAGTCGCCTTTAAACTTTATGAATTAATCTATTCTCCCGGTCCAGGTCTCCTCTGACACTTGGAGAGAGAGATCATAAAGATCATCATAGATCAATATCAAGACAAGAAAGAAAATGAATAAAAAGAAACAAAGAGGGAGCCTTGGAAAGAAGCGGCTTTGAAGAATTAAAGCCGACTACAGATGCAACGCAACAGCAATCCTGTGGGTTAAACATGTGATTTTAAGCACCCCACAGCTGCTGCTTCTGCACTCTCTCTCCATTTCCTCTCTCTGGACACCCTGTGGTGGGTCAATATCACGGAGGCTGAAACCTGGAGGGGGGGGACGAAGATGGAAGAATGCAATCTCCTCACTAAGCCTGGACCCCCTCCGGAGCTTGGGACTTTATATTTCATCCAGCACTGTCAGCTCGCGCCTGCAGCTCCTGATCACCACCGACGCTTCATCACTGGCTCTCTACAGTACAGGTGCAACGTCTCTTCAGGTGGCTGGCTTAAAAACAGTGCGGATCTGACAGAAGTTACTCATCGGTCAGCGTGCAGAGGTCAGCGCCTGTAATGAGCCGATCGCTGATGGATACGTTGCTCACGCTGCTGTGTTTTAGCCTCTCGACTGGGGCTCCAGGCGGTGGAATCACTCTTTAATAGTAAATGACAGTTAATGTATTATGTATGGAGCTTTTTCATGGTATGAAGACAGTCCATGACATAATCCTAACGCTCTGTGTGCTTCTGTGTCACATTGCTCACAGTGAATGCACCATTATCCTGTCAGACGTGAACACTCTAAAATAATTGAAGGATTATCAGTTCATAAGGATATAACTTGCACAGGTGAAATTTTAACAAATACACACAGAACATTGGAAACAATTTTCAAGAACACAAATTTCAGATGCACCTTAACACTTTGAAACCTGAGTAAACCAGCTTGATTCCTTTTAACATGGGAAGAATGCAATGAGCTACTGAAGAAGAAATGGCCCAAAACGTGAGCACGAAAGAAAATTATTTAAAAAAGAAAGAGAGTTAAAAACAAACAAACAAGGAAATGACCTGGAAAGAGTGCTTAGAAATTATAAAAATTCTGTAACATAATTTTAAAAATGCAATGATAATAATAATAATTATTATGATCATTATTATTATTTTTTTATTATTGATAATAATACTACTACTACTAATAATAATATAGCTTTTTTTCTTTTTCCCAAGTTTTTTTATATAAATAAAATTTTCTAAATCTTTTTTTTTTTTTTTTTTTGCAATTTGTGGGACATTTCTTACCAAGTTGCTCAGTGCCTTTTATCCCATATTTTTTGAGAGACATCGAACCAATTTGATCAGGGTTCAAAGGTTTAATTTTATTTTTTTATTTATCTGGATTTATTATTTATTTTTATTTATTTATTTTAACCTTTATTTAACCAGGAGGTCCCATTGAGACTGAAAATGTCTTCTACAAGAGAGACCTGGTCAAGTTAGCAGCCAATTAAGTACATTTAAAATACAAATACAAACAAAAAACAACATATAATAAAAAAAAAAAAAAAATCCAAAAAAAAAAAAAAACTAATTCAAACATAGCGGCATCTCAAGAAAAACAAGCACAAGTCTCTATCACCACATTCTTCATGATGCCCTGTAATTCATCGATGGATATATGCGTTTCTAATCTGAGATATTTTTGAAGATTGTCCCATGCCCATGGTGCAGTTTTCCCCAGATCTGTTAAAACCCGGGGTTCAACCAAAGCAAATACTTGTGAAAGGCGTCTGACAGCAGCACAAGAAAAGCAACGTTGCTCCAGGTTTCAAAGGGTTTGAGGGATAGAGTGAGTTTTTTAAATGGTGTTTGAGGTACTTGTCCACAGTCAGTGTGTTACATATGGCAACTGGGATGCCCCCAGTTTGATGAAGCAGGCAGGACTACCGCCAAAATGTATTGTAGCCACCTTGGTGAATACAAACTAACCTTTTCAAACACCAGAGTCACACAGTAACACAAACAAACCAACTCATCGAGGCAGCGGTAGACCAGCAACTTACGTGTTCTGTGAGATAAAGTTACCATTTTTCTTAAAAGAGTCTGGTGGCTTTGAAGAGAGCAAAGATAGCGGCTTCCATTCCCTGTCGGAAAGGGTTAACTGATATTGATTTCTTTAGGTGGCTATAATGTGTTTTGCTGCTGCCCCCTGTCCACAGCGGTACATGCTTAGCTTCCTTGGCAGTACTCCTACCTGCTTCTCCAAACTGGGAGTGTGCCTACCGACATCTACTGTATGCAACACACTCATGATGGATACGTGCTTCATACAACCCCACTGCAAAAAATCCAAACCATCCCTTTAAGCTTCAGTACCAAGAAATCATGAAATCATCGTGTGCAGTTAGAGCGTATTAGTCATGAGTTTTAAATAGGAGGTTGACTTGACTGGATGAATTTCTAGATAGCAATCTTGCCTTTGGCAGCTTTAAAGGGCAACTTCTTATTCATGTACTCGCTTTAACTGACCACTGGTAAGTTGTGTGTGGGTGGTAAAAACCTTTGACCCCAGAATAACTTACTTGGGGTCCCAGCAGGCAGAGAGCGGGCCGACTCTGCTAGAGCGATCCAGAGTCAAGGCCTCCAGCAGCCAACTCAGACAGCATAGCTGGCGGTAGATGACCTCCCTGCAACAGCACACAAAGACGTGAACTTCAACATCTGAGGTTTGTTTTTGTTTGTCCAGAAGAGTTTTATTATTATAATTCCATACACAGCAAACAACTTATGACAAATGATCCAACTCATATTTCCATGATAAAAATGACACATTAATATCCAGGCTAATCACTGCATGTTTGTACTACCTGCATTCATCTGCCTCTCGGTAAAAGACATTTCTCTATTTTAGAATAAACAGTGCTAAAAGAAACATTTGTTGTGCATGGTTGCATTCCAAGACTTGAAATGGATTACAAACACGCAGAATTTCGATTCAGCTGAAAAAAAATTCAAATATTTTTTTGGCATTTTGCTGTTATTTGACAGTCAGGTGTCCAGAAACAGAAAACATGGGCAGAGACAGGGATATAATATGCAACAGGGGTCAGTCCATAGACAGGGCGCCCTCAGAATAACTTTTACTAAACATTAACTTCACTCACTGAACTGTCTGACTTCACGGGGTCAAAGGTCAACATGCAGAATGTAAATTATTAAGCATGACAGCCAGCCAGACAGCATAGGGGAGAGCGGGGCGCAATGTAACACATTTTAGTTTTGGTTAAATGTTATTAAAACTGTTTTAAATTAATTATTTTTTTGTTTTATTCCAACATGCACATCTCTGCTATACATGAACAGTTGTTGTTTTCTTCTAGACCTTTCCTGTCTTATACAACTGCACAGAGAAGTGTTGCAACATACCCCATGGGTGACGTTAACTGTATCACTTGCTAGAAAAGTCTGTTTAACACAATTAATTCAATACAATTCTATCTATATACTACAGGTTGAAACTGTTCATGGATCGATCTATGATAGATATCCAAACATCTGTACGTCCATCATCTAACCACCAATGATTCATGAATGGAAAGATCAACACATAGATGGATGGTAATCTTAAGTGCCATATCGTAGGCAACTGGACTTGCTCGCGTTTCTTGAGGACATTTCACCTCTCATCCAAGAAGCTTCTTCAGTTCTGGATCATCTACTACATTGTAATTTATACAATGACCACAGGCTTTAATAATGTCTACCTCGTTCCGAAGAAATCATATTTTGTCCATCCTTCAGGTATAGCAGGAAGCTCTGAATACTACAATACCCATGAGCCTTGGCCACTGTTGCCATGGTGAAGATCCAGGTGAAAGTACAAACCAGAGCGGTCATGAATCCAAAGTGCTTTGTTGGAGAAGTTTATAGCTGTTGAATTAATCCAAAAGTGACCGAGAAATTAAAATCTGGATCAAAGCTCAGTGACTGAATGCTTCCTGCTGAAATGCACCTTGGGAGCTGTAGTTATCTTCAACCCAAAAGGTTTTTACACACAGGATTGTATTTTCAACTGTTTATTAAATAAAAAGATGGAAAGCTAAAAATACAGTCCTGTGTATTTCTCGCTATATTTTCTCTTTTCATCTGTGATAGATTGATGGATAGATGTATGTAGATACCTATCTCTCTGTCTACATCAGGGCAAGGATGGTGTCCATCCATCTGTTAGACTACCATCCATATTCAATGTTTGGACCCATACATGTACATAGATTGGGTGACTTAGATCCAAAATATGAGTATTGAAAGTATGAATATTGACAAGACTGTGAAATTGTGTCAATTATATAGCTGACAAATTAAAAATACAAAGTATATGTCATTTAATTAAGGACATTAGTTCAAACTAGACAATAGTTTTAGGTGGAAAAATAGAGAAAATGCACTACAAGTGGCTTAGTTGTAACACCAGGTTACATCTAACTATATATATATGTATATATATTCCACTTTGCCTTCATGTTACTCAGGTTTGAGGAAAGTATTTTGTAAATTCAAACTAATATTGAACCTTTTCATGAACTTATTTTACGCTACACTGAATTTTGATTTATTATTTTTTATTTTTGAAGTAATATATACAAAATGTAGACATGCATGTGCATCATTCTGCAGAGTCCAATTCTTTGTTGTTTGTAACTTCATTGTTGGTTGCCAGTTTGCCTGTATGGCCATAGTTTCTCGTATGCTGGTAGTGTGGTTGTGTGTTAGGTTTGTTAGGTTTTGAGAGTTTTTTTCTTATTTTCTTTTTGGCTCTTGAAAAATAGATTGAATAAAACTACCTGATGAAATAATGTTTCACAGACCTTTCACACTGTATGAG
This sequence comes from Cephalopholis sonnerati, assembly GCA_019142605.1. Classification (NCBI taxonomy): domain Eukaryota; kingdom Metazoa; phylum Chordata; class Actinopteri; order Perciformes; family Serranidae; genus Cephalopholis; species Cephalopholis sonnerati. The sequence continues at coordinate 36,476,785 of JAGQAX010000007.1, read as the reverse complement.
AAGTCTTTTGAAGTTAATTAATTTATTTATTCATTCATTTTCTGTAACCGCTTGGAGCCTATCCCAGCTGACATTGGGCGAGAGGCAGGGTACACCCTGGACAGGTCGTCAGACTATCACAGGGCTGACACATAGAGACAGACAACCATTCACACTCACATTCACACCTACGGACAATTTAGAGTCACCAGTTAACCTGCATGTCTTTGGACTGTAGGAGGAAGCTGGAGTACCCGGAGAAAACCCACGCTGACATGGGGAGAACATGCAAACTCCACACCCTGGGATTCAAACCCTCCACACTGGGTTCAAACCAGGAACTCTCTTGCTGTGAGGCGACATTTTTTGTCTTATATTCTCTCTGGCTCTTGAAAAATAGATTGAATAAAACTACCTGATTTAATAAAGTAACACAGAGCTTTCACACAGTTTGAGAAGTCTTCTGAAGAGCTCTGCATCAGTGCCTCCAAGACAAAATTAATGTGTTTTGATTCGGGTGACACACATGAAAAGATAAATGGCACTACATTAAGCAATGGTGTAGTGCCCCCTCCAATGGCAAAAAATAGCCACTACAAAACCAATCATACTCTACATCCTTCATTTCCAGTCAAGTCTTCCACTGTGGGTAAAATAAGTGGATGAAAACATTGACACAAGAGGCCCAACTCTTCAATACAAGAGCTGCTGTAGTGGGAACAAATGCAAAACATGCCATCTCTCTAAAAGCGTGGTTACAGTGTCACCTGCAGTCAAGCGGTGCTGTCCGTCACTCCGACACTTTCACGCTTCGAGGCTTTATGACCACATCCATTCCCATGATCTCTCCAAACACATCAAACACAATATGAATTCTGCCTCCTGTTCTGCCTCGCTCCCTCTTCCCCGCGCACAAATGCTGCCGTCCCGGGTCGCTCCGAGCTCTTTTCATTATCGACCAGGCCATTCGTCTGCCAGGCAGATAGTCTGCTAGATTAGGATCTGTCAGATGTCAGGTAACAGCCTTCGAACAGGGTTGTTATTTTCCAGATGTCTCGCCAGAAAACAAGGCTGTATTCTGGCGGTGGCAACAATGCAGTGTCAGAGGAAATGCAGGTGGAGTTGGAGGTGAAGTATCATAAACACAGGCTGTAGATTTGTCCCCGTGGAACAAAATGTAAAACACAGAGGATCCCTGTGTCCGTGAAGACACAGGGGTAAATAAGTGTTTGAGTAGCAGAGGTGCAAAACATATCTTGGCCCTGGTACAACAGGTATCTGCTAGTTTTAAGCTTAAATGTTCCTGCTTTGCCATTTAATCCTTTTCAAACACATTACACTTGTCGCGACATAATGCGTGATAAATTCTGTATTTCACTTTTGTTCAAAAGCCAGTGCTGGCGGATTGCAGGCAGCATTGCCATCAATACAAGATCAAAGCCGTGCATAACACTCGCAGAGCAGAAACCACTAAATGTTGCTTTTGTGAACCAGAGCTCTGTATGTGTTTATTGTCAGCCAGCACCTGAGTTTCTAACAAGGCAGATTTGTCAGAGAAAACTTTTTCTGACGCATTTTTCAGAAAAGGTTAGCTCCGGTTCACGCGGCATCAAAGGAGTCTGCCGTATGAAAGAAATACAAAATGAAAGCATCGCGAATATCTGTCAATGTCAGATGTTTTTGCATTAAATATTCAGCAATCTGCCTGTTTGTTTTTCTTTGTTTGATGTTTGCTGAGGTGTAGTAACACATCTGCTTGACACGAATCAAACGGATGAGCACTGACAGACCGAAAAGGGTGGAAGAAGCGCGGTTATTCCTTATAATCAAATTCTTTTTAAACATCTCACCTTCTTCTTTACTTCTGTGCAGGGTGTGGTGATTCTTGAAAAATACATCAAAACCTATGCCCTCATTTAAACAAGGAGTGACTGGTTTGATCATGATGACAGGAGCAAATACTCACAAATTATACCTAACTACTATAAATGCCTGAAATAAAAGGTCCTAACTGATCCTCTCGGATGTTTACATTTGTCTTCATTTAATGCTCCGATTGCGCAAACAATTCATTTTGAAGGTCAAAGCCTTGACATTTCTTATCTAGCTACCTTGAAGACCTTCCTGCAGAGGAAGTACAGCATACAACTCCAATTTCCAGCTACGTCTACACTACAGCAGCTCTACCTACAAACTGTGGTGAAGTATAGCACATTATTGTATGAGCGCTGTATATCTGAAGGTTATTTACTGAAAGTGACAGGCTGAAGGACAAAGCAAAGAAGCTGCATTTCTCATGTTTTTTCTTCTGGAAGTAAAGAATGTGCCGCTGCTGTCAAGCTGCTCGGGTGGAGGCTGCCGTGTGGGTTTTGCAAAACACAGAAGCCAGCTCTTAGACAGCTTCTAACCTTGAGTACCATAAAACACCTGAACATATTTACGGCTCATTTAAAGGCCACTGTCTTGAATATTATCAAAGGGAATAGGCTTCACGATACATGGCATCCTTACCTTGGTGCTTCACTCAGCAGAGGGGAGGTCAGAGAGTAATGGACAGGGGTGAAAGGTCGTGCTGACTTGCTCTTCTTCCTGCACTGCCACACTTCATTCGCACCTAACCAGCTGGATCCTGCAGGCAGACGCCACCTGAGCTCAGCAGAGATACAGCGGTGTTAGCTTTAATAACACAGGAGCATATGGATGATGAGACTGATATGATTAACAGTTAATCAAGCTCAACATTAGATTAGAGTTAAATATATGGATGTTGGAAAACTGATATTAATACTGAGGGTTTAAATTTGAACTAAGCTGCTTGGTATATTTCAACCTGGAGCCTATTTTACCATGGAGAAATTTATTTCCTGTGTACTTTGAGTTTTTAGTTTGGCTCGTGTCCTATCCACTAACATTGAGAGGGCGGGCTTTATGACCTGTACTGCAGCCAGCCACCAGGGGGTGATTGACATTTCTGGCTTCACTGTCATTTTGTCCATCTCTATATACAGTGTATGATCTTCACCAGTGGGTCGCTGACTTTGTCTGTCTGCCATTTGGAGCTTAGCAGGTAGCGTACATTGTGTGTATCAGAGCCTTTTTGCTGAAAAACAGCTGCTATCTGCTGCTGGAAATAGGGTCGATGGGAGCTGTGAGGGTGAACCATGACGGTAAAGTTTCAGGTTGTAAAACCGAAATGCTCTGTTGAGCTGAGGGGAACAGCAGCGTAGGGTAATTATCTTTTGGGTTTGTCATTATGAGCTATTCTTTTCAGTCATTTGATGCATTGTGAATATAAAAATATTGATTAGCGCAGCTTTAAGTCGTCTAGAAGGTGATGAACTAATAAACTAGGCCAAAGAGAAACACTGCTAGAAGAAGTGAAACTGAGCTGATGTGAGCTGCTGCCACACCCTTCTGAATCGCTGTCAGAGTCAGAGGAGAAACTGGGAGGTCGTGGCTCTGTTCTCAGCCGCTCCTCCCTCCTCATCCGTTGCCTCTCCTCCTCCTCCAGCGCCTCCTGTTCCTCTTTCTGCAGGAGGTGGAAGTAGCTCTGGCCCTGCTTAATTGCTGATGCCAAACTCCTGCAAAGCAGAGACACACAAGCAGGAGTCATAAATACAGAGCATCACCAGCGAGCTCTAATGATGATATATGTTCACTCTCCAGCAACCCAAATGACGGGAAAAAATTTAAAACAAATGCACAGAAACCACAAACGCAGAGCCCACACATTAATCTCCTGTCTTTGTCAGACATACAAAAACCATCAAAGCCGATGAGCTACGGTCAAAAGTGCTCGCGTGTCATCACAATAATCCCTCACATCCATGCATGCGCACATACACACACACACGAGCGCACTGTAAATCATCCAAATCAGAGCACAGCAAAGCAGCAGGCGAGCACAAATGACACCTAACTAGAGCATTATGGGAGAAACGTGTTACGTCTGGCCAGATTAATGACTTAATTACGGCGGTTTAGCTTCCAACCATAACCTTTCCTCAAATACTGTTTGCTTGTTTTTCTCATACTGCACGCGTAATTACCTTTGCATTAATGCTGCAGTGGAAAATTAAAAGACGCTGCTTAGAAGCAACTGTCGAGGTGACTTTGCCAGCAGACCGGCCGAGGTAACACACCTCGGTGTTTCTTAATCATTTTTACATGAGCAGTTTGCCTTCTTGTGAGTGAAGGAGGCAGAGAAAAGCAGGTCAAGGTGTACGCTGCTATAAGAAGCACTTATAGTGAGCTGGCATGGAGAGTAAAGGTGGCGTACGATCCTTTGTTGTTGGAGTATTACAGGGTTGTATGTGCTTTAAAATGAAATAAAGGCTGTGGTTCAGCTTAGATGGATGTTGTTGATGCTGGAGGAGGTTCAGCAGTCATCAGGAATTCCAATATGACTGTGACTCTGAGATAAGCAGTCAAATATGTCAAATCACAAAGGCAATATCTGGAGAATAATGCAATAATGCAATATTATTGTTTATATACTCTCAGTGGAACTGTATCGAGAATAATATACTCTCAGCGGAATTGTCACGAGATGATGTGAACATAATGTTTTCTTTTACAATATTCTGCTGTCCAAATAAAAGATTTCAAACTGGCTGTAATTAGAAAACTGAGTTATTTAAAAAGGTGGGCAGCACGGTGGTGCAGTGGTTAGCACTGTCGCCTCACAGCAAGAGGGTTCCTGATTCAAACCCAGGGGGCAACCAGGCAGCAACCTCCCAGGCTGAAAAATGAAGCAGAAGTGCCAATAAAAATGCAGCTTCATCAGATCCACCCCTTGCTCCTCAACAGCTCCGCCCTTGGATGTGCTAGGAGAGCTTTGCTTCTGATTTGTTCCAGAGGCCACTTTGGTACGGCCCAGAGCTACCCAGAGCTTTACATCTGTCCCACAGACGATAGGCCTACACACTTATAAACAGCTCCTGTAAGAAGATCAGCTCTGCACTCAGGATTTAGGCTATACAACTCTTGTTAAGGTTGCTTAGCAACCTCAGATGCAACCTGCCACCATACTCTTGAAAGCTGGCACAAAAAAGGCACCCAGCACCCGACCTTGTGTTTTCCAGGCGGTTAAAGACGCAGCATGTGTACGGCCCCTAATTTACGGGGCTGGTACCTGCAGTTGTTACACAGGCTAGTTAATAACATGTCGGATCATTCTGAGAAGATAAAGGACAAACCCAAGATGATATGTAAACGTTGCAGGCATTATCTGATGTTTCACTTGAAACATGTAATTAGCTACATGTTCATTAGCCACTAAGCACATTCATCACTGCTTTGCCGACAGCGTCATTAACAGGCGGCTCGCTCAGTGTGTGACGTGCACTTGTAGATAAAATATAGGCCTATATTAATGAAGGTTCATTAGTACGGTTTTGTATTTCTCTGTAATGTAGCACAGTGTTAACAATGTTACTGAGACTATTCTTTCTCACACCTTCAACTCAAACCACCAAAATATATCATTTAATATTTAAATTAATATCATAAACATGCGGGCGACTAGTCGACTAATGGCCCTAAATGACAACTAGTGGTTGACTAGGAAAATTCTTAGTTGGGGGCAGCTCTAGTTTTCACAGACCTTCATGCTGTTTTCTACTGTTTGCTAACCTATTTTCTGGCCTGTCCATAACACTGAACATCATATGTCGTAAAAACATGCACATGCTAATTTGGGTGAAAAAGGGGTATGTGAAACTTTTGACTGGACACCTCTCGCTGCAAAGAATGAATGAAGTCAATTCTTACTCTTTGTATTATGATTTTCTAACATGTGGAGGTTTCATATTTGTAAAAGCCCAGAAGGACGATTTTTATGTGTGTGACATCATCTGAATGTAAGGTCGTTGGGCCGAGCAGGAGAAACATTAACGTGACTGTGCAATGTGCAATCAGCTGGTTTAGCCAGAGAAGGACTCCGGTGCTCGTGCTCTATGAGCCCGGGCAAGCCTGAAGAAATAGTTTAAAGTTTGCAAATGTTTTCCAGAGCAGGAAAATGTATTCATTAGATTTGTTCGACTTCATTTAGCTAACCCAGTTGTGCATAGAATAAATAAATATAACAAGACGCAGCTTCAATTTCCTGATGAACATGAAGACGAGTGAGGGTCAGAGCTACAGTGACCCTACAATATTCTCGTGACCTTTCCTTTACAGGCGAACTATTTTTTTTTACAAGGGTGAAAACACACAAGCAAAGGCACAAACGCCTGCATATGTTCCAACCCTCTGCTGCTCCAGTTCTTATTTGTTATCTAGCGAGCAGCTGGCTGGTAATATTTCGCCCACAAGTAGAGCCAAGCACTTCAGCCTAGGAGGGGGGCACAGAGCACTTGTGTTCCAGCATGCTAATTTGGCTCTGTTCAGTGATACACCGAGTGCACCAGTTTAGCTCGGAGGCATGTCTGTTCTATTTGCATACCACCACACCCCTGATATTACTTATTAATCTTCAGATGTGACATCTAAGTCCAAAATGCAGCAGTCTTAATTAAAGTGTGTTTCTATCAGCATCGCTAATGACTCGTAGCTTCAAATGTGCAAAAAGTTTTTCCCTGGAGTAGCTGCCGGCTGCCAAGAGTGTGGGAGGTGGCTCAGTGACCTTGCCTCAGACGTGACTAATTTTGTTAGCTCTTTGTGCTAAAGTGACTCTTTCACTTCAGTTCAGCTAATGTTTTTTTTTTTTTTTTCCCAAATTGATTAATATCTTCTAAGTCGTAGGCAAGTGGGTGTCTTTCTGCTCGTGTTTGATGCACCACATGCACAAATGTTTGTGACAACAGCACCGGTCGTGTCTGAATGTAACATGAAAGCTGAACAATAATACGCTGAAGGGGGAGGGAGGGGGAGAAGGAGGGGGAGAGAGAGGCAGACAGAAGAAAGCTGCCGAGTCAATGACAGGCTGCAGTATTTGGTGTGACAAGAAAATAAAAGGCATTGAGAAGAAGCAATGCATCGTCAATACGTAAACACACAATGAAACTTTTGTGTTTGAAAGCCAAGAAGCTCTGAAGTGAAACCCCATTATGCCTTTTCTCATCACTGCCGTCTGTCCTTCCAGTCAATAACAAGTTATTCTTCTTTGTGAGAGTGAATCATGACCACAAATCAGAGCCGGGCTTGAAAAGCTCATTAAACATGACAATGCTTGGAAGGGAGGCTTGATCGGTGGTTAAATATTGATTGCAATGTAAAAAATTTAGACGTGTGCTTTGGGGGAAGGTGGAGGTGGTGGGGGACAGTTTTTAACAGATCAGATCATGGGAGCCCTTGGGTGGCAGCTTGTTGCCAGGCAACAAAAGAGATAGGGTTTGTGGTAGGTGAGGAATCTTTAGTGATTAGACCAACTAAGATGTTGTGGCTCTACTCTGAATCTACTCACCGGCTCTCACATCATCATAAATTCCCATTCGTGAGTTTTTCAAGTTCTGGTGACTCCCACATGATGTCAACAAGTTCAAGCACATTTGATAATTAAATCCTAATCACAAGTCTAGCAGAAGAATGCTACTCGGGAAGTATTATCTGTCAGCTAGGACGTGACGAGGAACAGGACTTGTGGTAGTGTTGACAAGACAGCGTGGGATGTTTCATGTCAACATCGCCAGAGACAAATGGCAGACCACGACAACACAAGCTGGCGCAGTCATAAATGACAGAGCGCCACAGGCAAGGGTAAGAGCCAAAACGCTGATTAGGCTTTGTGGTGTCTGCTGAGACAAAACAGGAAAGAAACAGCAAGAAATACAAAACCAGACCGGACTCTCATGGTATCTGCACACCAGACAATTTCATGGAGCATCACAGTTTACCTCCATATTGCAGCAGACACCAGTGACTGCGTGCTCAGGGTGAATGAGGGTTGGTAAAACCCAGCGTCCAGAAGCAAAAAATGCTATGTACACATGATGAAAATAACATGACGTGTCCTAATTTCCACCTCATCTTTAAATGGAGACAATTATTAAAGCTCTGTGTTTTAGGGATTACCTAAATTATGTGACAAATCCCCGTCCTGCAGAGGAGGATTAGGGCCATTTGAAATACATTATTTGACACTATGTAATATTGTCGTCCCATTTTTCAGATTTTTTTTCTTTTATCTGAGAATTGTGATCTTTTCTCTGAATTCCATCTTTAATCAAAGAGCTCCAATGATTTTTTTCCCCCCACACCACTCTTTCATACTCCTTTTGACATGAATTGAATTAATGAAGATCTTGACAAGTGAAATTCTTTTCACTTGTCAAGATACATTACTTTCTATATCTGGATGTCTTAAAGTGTTATTGCACTTACGTATAGCAGCTCTCAGAAAGGAGAAAAAGGGAAAAGTTGTGTTTGAATCATCCAGTTTTCGAAACTTTCTTTGCAGTTAGTTTAGCATCATAGTTATGCAAGTAAGATATATAACTTTAACAGACACCTGCCAGCCAATCAACAACACATATAATTTCTGTCAAACAAGTAGGGCTGCCCGCTAAAAGTAGAAGACTTGAAATGTGGTCAGACTCCTCAGGTAACTGAGATTCTTCAAGTCGAGCAGTCTTTTTTTGTGTGTGCGTGTGCATCAGTCAGTGTGCAGTGTGCTTCTGTGGACATTTTGGACCTGAGATTTAGTTGCAGAGTGAGCACTCCTTGCTTTCACTATGCTCTCCGGTACAGGCAGCTGCAGACACAGAGGCAGCTACAGGAGGAGGAGAGCAGGGATGTGAAGGTTGGCCCACAGCCCATCCAATGGTTCAGGTTCAGCTTTTTGGAAAGTATCACGGGTTTCAGGCAGCCAGCTGATAAAGTTAAAAAGTAGTGTCTGATTGACTTTTTAATAACTTACAGAAACACTGCATTAATCCACCTGACACCCTCTCTTCCCCTCTCTGTCTCTCTCACACAGCAGGCAGCTTCATCATCAGCGCTGCTGAGCTCAGGTTTTCCGTTGTTCGACTTTTTAGCAGGAATATCTGTCAAAGTCCGACATATTTAAATGTTTTGGTCCTAATGTCCAGTAAAAATATTCCCCGATGGTTCCATTAAGACAGTCGTTCTTAATCTAGGACCCCAAGCTGGCATCTTCTAGAAGAGAGAGAAAGCGGGGATGACATGGGTTGGAATCAAACCCGCAACCTCTGTGGCAACGACACCATCTTTGTATATGAGGCACCTGTGCTACCATGTGAGCTAGTGGTACACCTGAAGGACAACTACATTTATACACATTACCTCATGGCCCCCCAGTGTGATCAGATTTCACTTCAGGGACCTCCATTCTCAAAATATTGGCTGTTAGCTATGATTAAGACCTGTGATTGTCAACTACAGTTGAGAGGATAACACTGAGTGATCCGAATTGTCACTCTTATGACTCACACAGGGCTCTTCATAGTGGAAGAAAAAACTATTTCCCAGTTTTCTGGAGACCCCCTTTAACTCCCTCAAGGACCACTGGTGCTCTCTGGACCCCTGGTTGAGAACCACTGCATTATGACACCCATTATGAAATACTGAATTACTGAAAAACAGACCACTATGTATCAAATGTTTCCACCAAACTGCCCGAGCTGAAAAACAAAACCATGCTGATTAAGTCTAAGAGGTCTGCTGTGGCCAGAGAAGCAGTGAGATGTATGAGCTTTCAACATGTGAGCTGACAGACAATGGGCTGCCATTTGGCCTAAAAGGCATCACAGCCCCAAATCATTACTACTGTATTCACTTGCAGGGATAAACAGCCACAATTCATCTGGGGGTTAGTATCTCCTGTGAAAATGGCAACCCCATAACACCTGTATGAATAATTCAGCACTCTGGGCTCTATCAGAGGCTGTCAGAAATGTCAGCCGGTTGGAAGTACCCTTGGCTGCCCCCAGAGGATGTTGTCTCTACACCCTGTGGTGGGGTTAGGGGGTTGCACACACACTCACAACACACACGCCGGACCAAATGCCACAGCGTTTTCAGTGCCAGGACTCCACTGCCTGCAGGACACAGAGGCACTGAGAGCTGAGCATACCTGCAGTGAGCAAACTGTTGCAGATTTCCCTTTTTTTTTCATGAGCAATGTTATTGTTAAATGTGACTTCTTCCATAAATAGCTGCAGCTATTGCAGTCCTCATCTGTTTCAGGAGAAAAAGCAGCTAGACGCCACATATTTATATCAACAGACGGGATTCATTTGTTCCATATTTGCTAAAACACCCACAGATGTGACTCTCACCTGGCGTGGCTCAGATGCTTCCTCAGGGAAACGATATCTGCTCTTTTCCCAGCTTGGGTACGGCAAACTGGCAAACTCTAAAAAGAAAGTGGATAAAAACAAAGACATAAAAACAAAAGGACAAGCAGCTATTATCTTTTAGTCTTCTGAGTACCTCTGGAGCTCAGAGCACTTTTTCACCCATGAAAGACTCTGCCGCATCCCCATGTGACCTCTGCAGAGGCAAATTGGGCAGCAGGCCAAGAGTAAAGATTGTGACTCTAATATGACATCGCTTATGGAAATGACAGATAATCGGGCAATTAATCTCCACATAATTAACTGCAATGAGTAAAAAAACCTCCCCTTGCAAGATAAACTGATGTTTTCTACAATATAAATTAGATAACAGGGTGTGAGAGGAGTATAAATGTGGGCTTAATGATTAACAGTCACACCTTACTTCCTCCTGTGGAATCTGGAGGGCTGCTGTTAATGGATTGGCCGACTATCTTCGGTGGGTCATCTGTAGCCGCTTATGAATAGATCACCACAGTGGAGGCAAAGGGGCATTAGCTTGGGCTGGATATTCATGAGGATTTTCTATCTTCAGATTATTCATTTTACTTATTTAGGCATTTACAAAACACATTAAATCCAAGGGATAACATGTCAAAGTGACTTATTTCCAACATACAGAGGCTTTTAACATAAAATCTAATTATAAAAATCCATAAAGGGAAAGTTCACCCTAAAAATAAAAAATACATATTTTTCCTCTTACCTGTAGTGCTGTTTTTCAGTCTAGATTGTTTTGGTGTGAGCTGCAGAGTGTTGGAGATATCAGCCATAGAGATGTCTGCCTTCTCTCGAATATAATGGGACTAGATGGCACTCAGCTTGTGGTGCTTAAAGCGCCAAAAAAAAAATGTTTGAAAAAGTCAACAGCAATGTCTCTTTCCAGGAATCATGACCTGGTTACTGAGGATAATTCACAGACTTTGCTGTGAGCAGTTTGATGTAGGAACTATTTTCTTTCTACTGAACTACACCCATGAACCGCATCATAGCACAGAAGGAAGCACGCACCTATTCATAAACAAGAGGCACTTTCTCTGCAAGGCTGTAATGTTAGCGAGCTCAGTGGTGCTAAATAAGCCAGCAGTAGATGCCTGTTTCCTTCTGTGCAGTGATACAATTGGTGGATGTGGTGAGGTAAAAAGAAAAATAAATCCTACAAGAAACTGCTCACAACAAGCTCTGTGGCAAGGCCAGTGCCACCTCTATTATATTCGAGAGAAGGCAGGCATCTCTACTGCCAGTATCTCCAACACTCAGCAACTCACACCAAAACAATCAAAACTGATAAATAGCACTACAGGTAGGAGGAAAAACCAAAACCAAGAGCGCAGGTGCAAAAGTGTAAGGAATGGAAGACAGTTACTGATCTGCTCTACCATCAGCTTTAATCATCAGCATGTCCTGCTAACTAGCTTACTGCCTAAAGTAGTGACTGAGCATTGCAAAGGTAAAGGTACACATCATCAGCTAATTAGGTTACATTAGTTTAAGAAAAGCCCACAGAGTTCCCCAGGAATGAGTCGTAAAACCCAGACATGAGTCAGCATTTTACCTCTTAAAGTCGGTGTGTTTTTTGATTGGGTTTTTGGTTTGATGCCTGAGTCTGTGAGTCTGTGCTTAACACAAGCTCAAGAGACAAGCTTAAGACAATGTGTCTTAAAAAAGGTGATTGTTAACAAGTGGCTAAATGAGACTACAGAACGTCATCACACTGTACTCATTCTGGTGGCGACTTTAGCCCGTTTCCACCAAGCAGTTTGGTTTGGTTCAGTTCGGGACACATTTTTTCTATTTCCACTGTGAAAAGTTGTGGATGGTACCAATGGAACTGTTCTGTACTCTCCCCATTGTTGGTCCCCCCTCTGTTGGGGTACCTAGCACACAGATCTGGTACTAAAAGGTGGAGCTGTGAACACTGCAGTCTGTTGATTGGTCTATAGAGGACGGTCACTCTGCTCAGGGCTGAAGGCTTATGTAACCACTGGTCATACTGTGGCAAGTTTTACGAATATTAGTAAATCATATGTTATATATATTATGTTTTTCTGCCTCTTGCAGCAGCTGTAGTCTGAGAAGAAAATAACTTACTTCACTGGGTCGACTGTCGGCAGCTTTTAAGGTGGAACATTAACTTGTAATGTTACTCAGTGTATGAGTTGACGACGTGAATCAATCAGCACACCTTAAAATTCAACATGACAACTTTGACCATCGCTTTAGATTTTATATGACATACACTTTCAGTGATGTGTGGATCTTCAAGCATTTAAAAATGTATATGAATTTCCACCAGCATTATGCGACCTGCATATACTCTAATTCTCACTTGGAGAAAAAAAAGCGGTGTGGAGCATCATTCCTGTGGGCTACAGCAACTCTAAACCCCTGCACTTTCCTGAGAAGGACTAAATGCACAAACTCACTTTCTTTAAATATCCCATCGAGAAAGACCTATTTTGCTCTGGAAATGTTGCCATGTATTTCCTTTCTGTGGACAATAAATGAGATAAGGACTTCCCTCTATGTCAGCCCTGCAGAGGAAATACAGTGAGTGCTGGACGGAGCAGTGAGTAACAACAACCCCGCCCCCATTTAAAAGTACTGTTTGTGGTGGAAACGCTAAATGGACCTCGGGTCTAGGTACCATGTCTTAAGGGTTACTGTTGGTTCCAAGGGGACTATACCGGAAGTGTTTGGTGGAAACGGGGCTTTTGAGTCATATGACTTGGGTGTAGTTTGTTTATAGCCGAATGTTAGCTGTTTACTTCTGGCATAAAAGTTGAGTTCATTTGTGAAGATTACCATGCTGAACAAACATGCAAGTATCATGTATCCCAAAGGCTTTTTGAAGAGGGAACCAGGGCGAAGTTAACTTCTGCATCAGCCTACAGAAAAACATCATTCCTGGAGCACTCTATAAGAACAGCAACCAGGAGAGTAATGGTAGACGTCAGGTTAGAAGTCAGTCTTGCTTTTTGGTACAAAGTACTGGCAAGTTAAATAAAATGCTCCTGTCTTCAGCACATCTGCAGAATTTACTTTAACATCACCAATCAAGCTATTTCGACTTTAAAATCGAAACGTATGCCCCCAAGAGAGTGTTTCTCCCTTACTGATGACAGCTGGCACAACTTCTAATCAAGCCACCACTCAAACTCTGACCACAGATCAATGACTAAAAGATCCTCCAAGCCAAAGATCATCTATTGTTCCCAATCAGTCTTGTTCCCTCTTTATTTTGTTTACAGATTCTGTGATGCTGTGCCTTCAAACTCACAGGACTTGGGAAGATCCCAAAGTTAAAGATACCAACTATGGCAGGCTGAATTTTGGGAGTTATGAAGCTCAGCGTACATTCAATCAGGAAGACTTTCTTTATGCTACATCCATTCAGAATTCTCTCTCTAGCTCACTCCCACCACTTCTACCAATCAGCTGACAGTGGGTGTTCCCTCTCATGGTTAGCAAATCAAACTTTGCCCCAATCTCCTTCAGCCATTCATGTTGCTGCTGCCAAACTTTAAATCTGTTCTCCTCTCCGCTCCTGTCAGCTGTCATTTTAGGTGGAATTGTCACGCCCTCCTCCACCCCATTCACCTTCAGTCACCTTATCCAGAGCCCAGGACGAGATCATCAAAAGCCCACTCCTCTTCACATCCAGATCCTCTGCTCCCTCTTCATCACATCTCATCACCAGCATCCAGACTCCACTGGGGGATCCCTAATCTACTACGTCTTTACCACCCTCCTGGAATAGATTACATCACAATGGGCTCTAATCTCCAAAGACTTTTCACATCTCTCAACGAGTCTCTCCTGATTGTGTCTAAAATGATGCACAAGCCATCTAGGATATTTCCATTTAATGATGGTGCAGCCATAAAAACAATGAAATCTTGTAGTCTGAATATTTAAATCACCATAAATATGATATATCTTTGATTAACAGATGACACTAACTGATACAGAATATGATAGTTCCACACAGGATTATTTTTCCAACTGGAAAGTTAGGGAAAAGGGGGAAACTGCACGTAAAAGGGGTTAAAAAATTGAGTTCCAGAGAGTAAACGCTGAATCGTTGGTGTTTAATGCAGTTAAAAGTGCTACTCCCCTAAATGTCACGACTCTTTTAGATTTATGGCAAAGCTACAGATGACCTGGACAAGGACCAAGCTGAGCTCAGGTCCTCAAGCTGCAACATCCAAAGGACAAAAGAAGGTGCCATAGAGCACGGAAATGCCACAGCCGTCATATTTCACAGCGAGGCTCCTCTCTGAGCGATCCCTGTCTCTGCTCGGCCCCTGCTCCGCCCCACCGTCTCTCTTCATCTTCCTCCTCACCCTCCTTCTCCTCATCATCCCCTTGTCCCCACACGCGTCTGCTGATGGATGAGCTCATTTGCTGCAAATCTCTTTCGAGTCAAACCGGGACACTGTTGTTGCCTCTCTGCTACTTCGGTGGACACAGAGAACAGAGACCTCAGCGTATGAATACTGTATGTGCGCACACAGAAGATGCATGCTCCAATACATACATGGAACAGGAAAACTCTTCTTTCAGTAGCCTGTGTGTTTCCATCAACACCCAGGAGTAACACATACACCAAACAATGTTGTTAGTATTGCATTTGTCTTAACAGCACCTCAGAGAGCTGAATCAAAAGCATAGTAAATGCAATAACAGAGCAGGAAACTGCAGAAGATGAGATTGCCTTGTTTTCCCTCCTTGGTGATTTACAGTGTATACTGGCCCATTCTTGTTCACTGTAGTCATAGAGACAATGGATTGGCAACAGGCATGGCTAAACCAATCCAGCAAATAAATTTCCTCGACCAATACCATCGTTTTATGTTAGCGAGAGGTTCAAGCACCGCTCCGTATTATTTCTGACTCATTGCTGGCTGCGATAACTTGTAAAACTGCTTTCCCAAAATGTATTTCCATAGATAAGCCACTCCATTCTGATGTGTCAGTTTTGATATGGACCGCGTCTCTCTATTCGCCGGCCAGCCTCGGCGACTGAGCCAGCCTCACAATAACTATGATGAATGCAGTGTCCACGGGAACAAACCAGCCATTTGACACTTCATCCCCCTTGATGCATTAGCTGCTAATATCCCGTGGATCCGTGGCGGGCTGTTTGAAGCCTCATGAGTCGATGTGACTTGCCACCGCTGAGCCCTCCCCTGAGCATAGGTGACTGTAATCATCGCACAATTGGCAATGTCTTACTTCAAATGCATTTGTTAGTGGGAACAGGCTTTGGGGGGATCAGACACAGCATCTGTGTTACTGATTATGAAAACTGACTCTGCAGAGCCCACCGGGCCTTCAAAACTATCTCTGAGATCCTCTCAAAACTCAAATCACACGCTGAGGGTGGTAAAAATAAACTGGGCCATGGGTGTGTTTCCCGTCCTTTGACTGCAGGTCCAAGATGTGTTTTCATCAGGGTGAGAAAATTCCATTTGTGACGCACTTAATGTGCTCGAGGGCGGTCAGTGTACATTTAAAAAGGTCTTGGATGGGACAGCTCTGTTAAGAGGACGGGGGGCAGCTGGGGTTACTGATGAATGAGAGATAGAGGCGCTGCCATGAAATGAAAGGGATCACACACATATACACAGAAAGATATGAAAATATCACTTGAGAGGGGCATTAGCAGTTCAAGGGAGGAAAGGCAGGAGGGACGATGAAGACTTTCTAATCTTTAACAGCTGCCAGATGGGATGGGATGAATCAGAAATCAGAAAAAAAAGATAGCAGAGAGAGAAAGAGAGTTTGGGTTGCTTCAAATGAGGCTTTTTTTTTTTTTAATTTTGGGTGAGATAAATAAACTGCCAGCCATCTTTGAAGTTAATCCTGATTCAAAGCATCAAAATGATTTGATGATGATGTGTTTACAGGGGGGGGTGGTGGAGGGGGAAGTCATCTGAGAGAAGATATTATACAGTCTGACGTTTCCTTTTATACACACAAAGACAAACAAAACAAACTGTAATGAATAATAACTAACAGCTGAAGTACCTTCTCCACGTGTTGTTGTCTCACATTGTGCAGGATCACTGGTTTGGTCTCAGGATGGGAGGGAAGTCTAGGGGGCTCACTCGGCCTCCACGGGGCGCCACGCCGGCTCACCTGCAGCTGTCTGCGGGGAGGACTCTCCTGGGAGTCCGGCTCCTTCAGCCCCGGACGTCCAGTAACGTCACTGCTGCGCGCACTTACCATGACAGGCTTCATTGTTCCCAAACGACTCGAATACAGCGGAGAGTTTCGATTAATCATGATAAGTGTATAAGTCAAGAAGTGAACTAAAGTTGTACTTAAACACTGACATATTATTTTAATGAATAAACGGAGTTAAAGTGTACAAACATTTCTACAAACCCCACGCGTTGTTGCCCTGTGACTTCCGTTTCTCCTGGCAACGGCAGATAAAGCTCCGCCCACACGGAAGTGAAAGTTACACTATGTAGACAAAAGTATGTGGACACTCCTGTGACATTTGTGCTCTGTCATATGTTATAAATCAGCTGAGATTTTGCAGCCTCATGAAGCTGTTGACATTTGAGAGCCTTGTTTGGTTAGTTAATAATAAATAAATTCTGTGGTCGCTACTTGACAGCTAATTATATGCAGATTGTGATTTCAACCACTTAAATGTGAAGGATTTTAACAGGTGGATGGAAGTCTGACTAGTTAGTGTGATACAGAGGCATAGTATCATCATGACAGACCAGTCACTATTCATATCTACAACTGAATATATAAAGAGGTTGTAATGCTTTATTTTAAGTTGGATATTTCATAATGGATAATTTAAATAAATTACCATAGGATCTTTGAAGGCTTTGGCGCTTTCGATTTACTGGTCCATCTACGTCCCAACCCTCACCTATGGTCATGAGCTCTGGGTAGTGACCGAAACAATGAGGTTGTGGATACATTGGTCGAAATGAGTTTCCGTGGGGTGTCTGGGCTCAGCCTTAGAGATAGGGTGAGGAGCTTGGACATCCAGAGGGAGCTTGAGGTGGTTCGAGTATCTGACCAGGATGCCTCCTGGGTGCCTCCTGTTTGAGATGTTTTGGGCATGTCCCACTGGTAGGAGGCCCCAGGGCAGACCCAGAACACGCTGGAGGGATTACATATCTCATCTGGCCTGGGAACACCTTGGGGTCCTCCAGGAGGAGCTGGAAAGCGTTGCTGGGGAGAGGGATGTCTGGGGTGCTTTGCTTGGCCTGCTGCCTCCATGATCTGGCTTCAGATAAGCCATTGATCAAGCCATCCATTAATTTATGATGGAAATGTCTTGATTTATGTAAAAGGAAAACAAAACTTGATTTAAGTACGTTAACTGTGGTGACCATGACAATGGACGTGATGAGGGAGGGGCAGGGGTTCTTACAAACTGGCAAAATTAAAACTCAAATGTTATTGTCAGGCATTACAACATGCTTTTGATAGTGAATTGACGCCATGGGCCAAATTAAAAAATAAAAATATTGAATAAAACTAAAATATTAAATTAGAAAAAGGAACAGAAAACAAATGTCTTGCAATTATCTCGTCAGAGGGCAAAGGGCAGGTCCTTGAGCTCCACCTGGACTCTATCTGTGCACGTGCCCGACCTTCAAACAAATCAAGAACATGTTCAGGTCACATGGGACAGCTGGTAAGGTAATATGGGACAGTCAGGTTTGTTTTTAAATGGTTAAAACCATTTACCGGCTGAGTGAGTAATTCATTAAATCATTAATATAACCTGTGGCTATTCATTAAAAAAGACTGTCCAACTTTTCTGCCATGCTTTCCCAGTTCTTTTTCTACCTGTTTCCTCCGTGTCATGTTGTTGACAATGAACATGCATGTCTGTAACAAGTATGGCTCATTCTGGACTGCTGTGGCTGACATGGACTCACTGCATCATCTTTAATATCTTTTAAGTGACAGAAATACTATAAATATGAGAGGGTGGCACACAGTAGCATAAGTCATGATTTTATTGCACTTAAAAACATGTTGGTTTCACTTTAGAAAAACATCCCATTTTATCTGAATGCATTAAAAACTCATTCAGATGATCATCTGTAAAGCATTTTAATAGGCTACGCAGTCATAATTAAAACAATCGGGGGCTGCGAATGAAGTGATATATGGGTCTGGTAACATTTTAGTGAATCAAAACAGATCTAACAGGATGTGAGTCTTTCTGTGACTTCCTGTACAGGCTGAAGGCTACTGTATTGTAGTGGTTCCCAACTGGTGGGTCCATTCTGAATGGACCACAAGTGACTTGTGAATGTGTCAAGTTTGTACAGTGTACAGTGAATTTCTAGCGCATAGCTTTTATTTTGAAGTGCCATTCCCTGCTGTACAGTGAATGATTAATGGGCAGCTACTTGACAGAGACAGCAAACTAGCTCGCCACATGGCCAAACGCAAGTATGAAGCTGAATGTATTAAACTGTGTGCACCTTGAACTAATGACTGAGGAGAAATCTGGATCACTGTGGCTGGACCAGTTGGGAACCACTGCGCCATGACATCACAAATTTGAGTTTTAGCACCCTCGTTTGGGGATTTGGGAGAAAGTTGTCCATTTTAACTAATATTTTGGACTCTCCCGGACCACGGGAAAAACATGTATGACTTTTGAAAATGGTTGAATTTCCCCTTTAACTAAATTTAGTCCAAGTATGTAGTTGCAACATTTTGCCTTTGTATAGCAGTATAAGTAGTGTAGTGGAGGGTATACACAGGGTTTATGGGGTATACCAACCTCTTTTTCTGGCTGTTTACAGCATACCGTCCTATCAGCCAAAAAAACATTGGCATATATAGGAGAGCATACCCACTTCCTCCTCAGAAACCTACCCATCTACCTAGTAGTACACCCATCTTATTAACTACCATTAAACTACAGAGTCTAAGGCAACCAACCACAGCTTGTACAAGCCATGTCAAGTGTATTGCATTGAGACGTGGTAACTGTCAATACAAAACCTGATAACATCATGCTAAGACATCAGTTCCATCGAGAATAGATGTGTTTTTAAATAGATATTGTTTTTTTTTCACAGCAGACAGTTTGACTTGTCACTGCAGGAAAACACAAGTAGGTCACCAGTTAATAACATTTATGATGACTTTGTTCCATTAAATGTCCCAGTAAGTCTCGCCAGTGAGACAGCAGGCAAAGTCCTGAATGTGACACACTGCACCTGTGTAATTTTCTACCATCACAAGTCTAAATCCCTATTATTATACATCGATGGTCAAAACAAGGCCACAGAAGGAAAAGCACAGGTGTTAGCCTACTAATGACATTAACGATGGCTCTGTTCTTTTACATCGTCCCAGTTAGCGATGGCAGTGTGAAAGTGAATCAGCATGCACTGAAACTGAAGCAGCTAAATGGAACTCAGCCATATCAATCTTATTATTTATATCTGTGGCTGTTTGTCCTCTGTTGTCTCACTTTAATAAGAGTTACAACCTGCAAACATGACTGTTGAGTAAACACTGGATGCCTCTGCTCGGCTACATTAACTTGTTTTCTTCGTTTAGATTTATATAATTCACCAGTGAGATTATAGATGTTATGAAACTGTCAGTCACGCTGAAAATATTGTGACTATTGGCTGAGGTGAGCCAAAGCTTTTGTGATAATTGGCTTTGCTCTGTGTGAGACTACATGCAATCAATCCACATTAATAAATCAAGATAATGTCGCAGAATCAATAATAATTTTCCCACAGTTCATTAATCTACCTCCATCGCTCCGGCAGCATTTCAGTCCACACAGCTCTGATCCACCTGGAAAACTCTCAACCTGCTAATTGTAAAAATGACACCCTAATCACCTCGTGACTTATTATCCATCTTACCAAGCAGACAAAGGAAAAAAAGGTGTTGGAAAAACATGATGGACCATCATGATGAGTTTACCGAGCTGGATTGATTTGACCCTCTGCCACTAATTAATATCAGCAGAAGAGGAACTAATCAGTGAAATCAGCTGCTGGTGTTTGGATGGAAACCTGCCTGTGCAAGTGTGTAATGTTGTTCTCTGTTACTTACAGCAGCGAGCCCACACGTTAATTTATCCTGAGATAAATGATGTCATCAAGGACAAAGGAAGACAGATGAGATTAGAGGAAAATGAGGTCAAAAATCAAGGGTAAAAATCTGATATAAAAATACAATTTAGTAGTTTATCTATTTATTATTAGTCTATTTACACCTCCACGTTTTCTTTAACCTCTGTGGAAACATTTTGTGAGCTTACTTTGTATGAAGATGGCTGTTTACTGTAAATTTTGGACTGTGGTGACAGTGGCGTCCCCAGAGGGGGGCCAGGAGGGGGCTTGGCCATTCTGACACAATTACTGCCCCCCCAGCAGAAAAAAAATCTAATTTAGAGACTGCCATTACAGCCTTTAAGAGGTTGCAGGCAGCTCATTTTTTAAGCTAGCCATGTTGGCAAATCTAATGCGGCAAGGGGCTAAATAATGCTCCAAAATTAGGCAAAATTCTGGCGAAGAAACAACTACGGCCATTCTCAAAGGGGTCCCTTGAACTCTCATCTCAAGATATCTGAATGAAAATAGGTTCTATGGGTACACAAAAGCAACACACTCTCAATCTGACCTCGTCACATATCGACGTTTGGTCATGAACTTTCCACAGCCACATATGACATGCAAGGTACCCTGGGTGTGTTGGTTGTTGACGTTCTGGGACGCTGTGTCAAGTTCTGCCTGTTACATGCATTGTCTTCTTTCAAAATACCCTTATGTTTTCACAGGAAATGAACTGTGTACATACAGTCTCCTTCAAAATAAAAGCACAATGATGGTATAACAACGTTAACTGACGTTTTTTTTTCTTTCAAGAGAAAACACACGTGGTTGAGTTTAGGAAAAAAGAACTGGGTTCAGCTTTAAAATCTTACAGAATGTAAAAACCGCATTCTCGGGTGAAAGTTGGTGTTTGTTGGACCCATCCACCACCCCTCTCGTCCACCCCAGTCAGACTTTCACCACCTTAACTTTTGTCCTTGTTCCAACACATTTACCCCTGACACCACTGGGCGCCGTTGAATTATAACGACAACCGGCTGTGTATCACGCTGACATTAAAGGACACCTTTTTCCATTGGTTTCTGACCCTGCAGGTCACTGCCCAAGCGCCAGATTTCAACTTTGGAGTGAGACCAGGCTCACAAAAGACTCCCCTAAACACCAGAGGACTTATTCCCACTGAATGTTTTGTTCCTTACAATCAATGTTCTCCTTGAAATTAAAGCTGTGTATTTGTCTTTTAAGGAAAAGGACAACCAGCCTATTGGAAGAACAATAATTGATAACACATGTAAATACATTAAAAAAGGATTGATGTGGAACTCAAAATTGTAACTGTACTG
This sequence comes from Cephalopholis sonnerati, assembly GCA_019142605.1. Classification (NCBI taxonomy): domain Eukaryota; kingdom Metazoa; phylum Chordata; class Actinopteri; order Perciformes; family Serranidae; genus Cephalopholis; species Cephalopholis sonnerati. Next base: position 36,455,080 of record JAGQAX010000007.1, on the reverse strand, counting down.
GTATTAAGCGCAGTTCAGACCGATGACTGGTAATGAGACAAAACTGTTTTTAAATATTGCAGAGAAAAGTTGCAGTGGTGTCAACTGGCCAGTCTGAGCTTGACTCAAGCCGGCTGATGGTGTCACCTGCAGCTCAGCTGGTCACCTGTCTCAACAGCCAGTCATCCCTGCTGAGCCGTCTGTTCCATCCTCATAGTGTGCCGGTGCCAGAGGGTGGGTCACTGCTGCTGCTCAATGTTTTTACAATATTGCAGAACCATGAATTGAAGTAGTTGCCTGTTTTAAACCATCTCGTGGTAAATCTTTGGCCTGAACTGGGCTTCGGTTTATTTTTATTAAATGATTAGACTGTTAACTGTAAAATAAGAGATGTAGCCTACAAACTTCTACATAATCAAATTCCTGAGTTTCAGTCATTGCTTTTTGTTTGGGTGTGCCACACCAAGATTTTCAGTGGCCCCATCTGGCCTCCCCATACTCCCATGAAAGCCACTTAACCTCGCTACCAATTTTCCCCAGTGGCCACTCGTGGTATTGCAGAGAAAAAAATCCTCTGCAGCCCAACAAATATTTTCCTCATAGGCCACCATTGTAAAAGAGATGTCTGTATAACTGCGGACAGGACTGCAGACAAGGTCGATTATTGCTGTTTTTCTTATGAATTTTTGATCCATGGAGGTATTGTATTTGTAAAACTTTCTGCAAGATGAGAAAGGTGATTTAAAAATCTGTGATGTCATCACTATGTAAAGTCTCTGAGATGAGTGGGAACTTGTGGGGAGGGCCAGCAGGGGAATTCAGTGAACCAGAAGTAAACCTGGAAGCTAGAAAACTTTTTAAAAAACATCTATACTCATAGATGTTTTTAGAAAACATCTATGGGCTCCCCTACGAAAAACTCCTGGAATAATATCTTTTTGCAGCAGGAAAACTACAACATTTAGATAAAATTTTGGGGAGAGGTTTACATTTATTTTAAAACTGTAAAATAGTAGCCTTATTAAGTGTGGAAGTGGATGAAAGTCATATATTTAAAGATACTGACATATCTCAGAACAATATGCCAGTGCAAGTGATCTCACTAAAAAGTTTCACCTTTCATTCTCAGTTTGTCCAACTACTTCTGATGAGTAGCATGAACATCTCGGTGCTTCGTGGGCATGTGTGCCTTTAATGTGAACAGGATGGAAGTCTCTATTGATGGTTGAGACAGAGGAACCAATTTTTCAGGCGACTCCAGCAGCAGCAGCAGCGAAACCCAATTTAACCTCTCACAGCATATCCTACAGACAGAATCTGTGGGTGAGGCATCACACAAAGTGTCAGAAACATCTGTTCAATCTGTTTTGTGCTCCAGTGGACAGTATGCCAAGATCTCAGGGCACACGGCTCTAAAAATGAAACACTGACAAGTCTGTCACACTTGATAAAAGAGGGAACAATAATAATCCTGTTGAAACTGCCGAGCCAAAGAAAAATGGAGCGGAAGAGAGCTTTGTACACTCAATACACACACATGTCGGCGAAATGTTTCAGATAAGAAAAAAAGATCATTTTGTGTCCTCCTCGGCCTCTAGCAGAGGTATTTCATGCCCCAGACAAACCCCTGCCACAGTGTGTGTCCTTTGAGGGGTGAGACATACTATCACTGGCTCATGACAGCACTGAGCAGCCCAGTCACCAATGACAGAATAGAGTTCACTGGGATGTGAGAAGAACGGCTTTCAGGCAACAGATGCAACAGTTCAAACACAAACCAGCCTCAGCCAAGTGCCCGCTATTTGCCATCGCACCCTTAAAAGTTATAAATACAACTAATTAGTCTGCCGCCTTCTCCGGGCCAGCAAGAGGTAACGGCCTCCCCTCCCCTCCACACCCATCACCCCATGCCCACACACCCTTCTCATGGGATTGGCATGAGCGCTTAATAAGTGCTAAAACAGACAGGAGAGCAGTATATAAAGCCCCTCGGAGATTTCTCCATCTCACCACCCTTAGCATTCCCTCACTCATTAAGCAGATTTTAATTGCTGAAATTTCAGTGAGTCAACCTCGAGAGTCCAAAAGTTACTCGTTTACTGTCATAAAAAAAGGGCTGCCAGTTTTTTTATCGTCTCTATAGGTTGTTTTTGTGTGTGTGGATTTTTATTCCTCAAATCATGAGCGAACAGGCCAAAACAGAGCCATCATGTGGGGAGCACGGCGAGGGTGTCCCCTGGTACCCCCTGAGAAAATGGTGGCAGTCCAGCAGGCTTTTCAATCAGGATGTTGGCCTGCCGCCTGTCCTGGAGCCAGGGGACCTTCGGTGGATGGATGTGGACCGGCTCCAGAGGAGTCTGGCAGCCTGTTCCTGGCCAGGGTACATACCCGCTCCAATGTTTGTGCCCTACATCTCTGGGTCGATGCATCATCCCGGCCAGAAGATTAGTAAGGAGCAGTACAAGTGGAGGGTCAGCCTGGATGTGTCTCACTTCTTCCCCTCAGAGATTTCCCTCAGCGTCAGAGACGGATTCCTGGAGGTCGGAGGTACAGAGCACTGGCTCACACTTCTGTTAATTAAACAGCTCTGAAAGTTCACTTTATTAACATTGCTAATTACTTTTACACACAAGATAGTTTCTGCTCTTAATTAATCATCCTATCTATCTAATATTATTATCTCAAAGAGTAACAGAGTTATCTAAATAGACTTCTCTCACAGTTCACAGCGTAAACCCCTTAAAACCAAACACTGATGGATAAAGGAAGCTGAATGTAACAAAATTAGAAAGCTGCTTAAATAATGTGCTCCGGGAAATCACAGCTCTGTGGCAGAAATTAATTTCCGTGTTGAGTGGTTTTCTCTGTGTTACTTGATTCCTCTGTGTGTCCTCACATTCTTTCCCCATAAACGGTAATCCATCCCAAGGGAAGCACGAGGAGAGGCCGGACGAGCATGGATTTATTGCCAGATGTTTTACAAGGAAATACAGGTATGCAGAGTAAACACTGATATCAGCCTGCAGATGATGACATATACCAGTCAGTCCACAAGGGCAGCTTTGAGGGCCTGTTTTTGGCAGTATCCAGTCCCTAAAATCTGATCTGAAAAATTAGATAACATCAGCTTCAGTATTTAACAAACATTGTCTCTTTGTATGTTGAGACATTGTCCATAGAATCCTCTTTTTTTCAGGCTCCCACCTGAGATCGATGCAACCAAAGTCACATCCACGCTTTCTGTCGATGGCATCCTGACTGTGGAAGCTCCAGTTTCCGAAACCTCTGTTCCTGCAACCGTCATCATTCCCATAAAGGTGATTACAACTGGGAGGTTTATTTACATTTAAAGGAATCATTTCATTAAGTTTGCTCCTGCTTTGGCTGTTTAGAGTGAAACAAGTTGGATTTCTGGATCAATAAGACAAAAATGTGAAATGACAACACAGTGGAATCATTTGCTAAACCCATTCAGAATCCAATTATGTGCCAAACACACAGAAACAAAATGTAATGGTGGAGTATTACTCTAAATGCGTTCATAAATCATTAGCAAAACATTTTTGATTAAGACATTGTGTGTTATTTTTTGCTGTCCATTCTAATGAACTGAGATTCTGAACGCAGAAACCAATTCAAACAGTGTTCCCATGGATCCTTCAGAGGTCTTAAAAGGCAGTGGATTCATTAATCTAAAAATAATGCCTTAACTGGCATTTAAAAATGTCTTAAATCCATTCTTTAAAAAGCTAAGGCATGCAACGTAAGATATTATGACTTGTTTATTTTCTGATATTGCAGTGTAAAATCTCAAAATAATTAGTAATATCTTTAAAAAATAGATTCACTGAATGCTTCTCGCATTAACGTCAGGCAGGTCAGAATAGAGGAAGCAACAAAAGTGACTTACATTTACCACATCCAATCAAATGACAAATAAACAAACTTTTTTCAACCCTAACCAAATGAATTCTTTTGTGACGATGCGATATGTTCATTGTTTTCCGCATGTTTCACTCTAAAAAGTTTAATTATCTTTTTTTTTTTAACATTTGAAGTAGATCATCTAACTCTTTAACTTGGCCAAAGAGGTTTTATGTTACAATAAACATTTGGGCAAAATTGTCCCTAAGCCTTAGTAAATTATGTCGGTTTATGTTACTGTTTTAAATCAATATTGTTTATTAGAAAATGGGTCTGAAATTTCATTCCGAGTAGCATTAGTGCCATTAATGCCATTAAAGTCTTAAAAAGTCTTAAATCTAACTTATCTTTAACAGACCTTTTTGGAACAAAATAATTTAGTTAATATTCATAAATGTAACAAATTTAAATTAAAGTGATGATTTAAAACACATTGCACATGTATTTAATATTGTATTTATCACCACCACTCAAAATATCCTCAATTTCTCAAGAATGTCCTAAAAACAATACGTGCAAAACCTCCTGAGATAGATATTCTGTGTACAAAATCAAAGTCACCCAGTGACTCTCAGATCCTCCATCCATTCCAATGGACGCACTGTTTGTAAAGAATGCTGAATAAACACTGTAAATCTTTCACAGTATTTTGACATGTATAAGTAGGACCTCAAGTTTACTTTAAAAACTGTTTAAACACAAATTATGTACGTCAACAGTAGGGTTAGTAGATTAAAATGTTTGTTTTTTTTGGACTAAATTGAACAACTCTCCATGAGCTACAGAGCTTCAGGCTGTTTTCGAGGAAACTGAATGACAGTATATGCACAGAAATAATTTATCATGCAGCATGGACACAGTCAGAAGACTTAAACCAAAACCAAAATTACAAACACATTCTCAAATCAAGCACAATTATACTGTAGTATGGTCTCTTACGTTATAGCAAACTCATCTTTAGTCTTCAGGTCTTTAGCTGCACACTTGGTAACGGGAGTCCTCTTCAAGTTGCTTGAAGTCAGCAGATTAAAAAAAAATCCAGGAGAACAGGTTGGGTGAGTTGTGCAAATTAAGATAAATTTAGAGTAAATCACATTTTCTTCTGTAATGTTCTTATTATAATAAGATGAGAACAGGCCCATCTATGTTTAATGAAATGTCTTTTCAAAAACCAGAAATGTTTTGGTGCACTAACAATGGCTGAATGGAAAGGTCTTTAATTTTAATGCTTATACGTTGGCTACATTTGTTCATAAAACGTCACAATGGTTTATTTGCTTAATATAATTTGTAATTTATTCACTAATCTGCTTCCGGGTCTCTTTTTCTAAATAATGCTGTCTTGTGAGCCTGTTTGGAGTGGTCATATTATTTTTTTTAGATTATATTTATGGAGTTGAGGATTATAACAATACAAAATAAAGGGGCATGGAAGATATACATCTCTTCAAATACATCCTCTTTTTCAACTTATTCCCTAACGACCACAAAACACATTCTCTGCACAGGACACAATTAAAAAAAAAGAATCAAAATTAATCAATTAATCTGTTTGACATTTTGGTAGATATGTTTATTTACTTCCATGACGAGAGTTTGATGAAAAGATTGATAGCAGTTACGATATGTGTCCGACAACAACCCAATTGTTAGAAATTTCTTTTCACATGTATGTTTTTGTGAACCACAGATACAGATATTTTGTAGAGGATTCATTGAAACTGAACGCTGAACTGAAGGTGTGGTTGAGTTTAGGCACACAAATCACTTGGATATGGTTAGAAAGAGATCATGTTTTGGCTTTAAACACCCACATTGGTGGTGTAAGAGTCGCTGGAAAGGTTGGGACAGGTTGGTGAAAAACACCCAGCGTGTATATATTACATCACTTTAGAAATGTTGATACGTATTAGAAAGCTGGTTAAATAAAAAAATAAGTCTACAATTAATTAAGGGTACTGGTAGGTGAATTTTGTTATCATCAGATAGAGCCAGGCTAGCTGTGATAACTTGTTTCAAGTCTTTATGCTAAGCTAAGCTAACCAGCTGCTGGCTATAGCCTTAAACAGTATTTACCAGACAGAGACAGTGGTATCAATCTCTTCATCTAACTCTCAGTAAATAGCACATTTCCCAAAATGTCAAACCACTTCTGTAAACTGGAGATTTTCTAGACAAGTTCTGAACAATATCTCCTGATTGCATCCAATTCAATATCCCCCTTGAGGTTCCACTTATGAAATGACTGTCGTGCCTGTTTAGTGTTGGGGTTGGGAGAAAGCTGAGCTAGCTAACCTTTAATCAAAACCCCTCATTTCATTTCACTGCTGACATTTTCTGCATATCCGTGCACAAATACAGGTGGAGCTGGAGGCGACTGGAGAGAAACAGGAGAAAGAAGAAGCCCCTGATGCAGAACCAGATAGCCGCAGAGCACCTGAGGCCCCAGATTTCCCATCTGCACAGGGTGAAGGGGAAGAGTCTCCACTAGAGGTCCGTGGTGACCAGGCCCACCCTGGCAGTGCCACAGCTGGGCCTCAGCAGCATGAAGAGAGGAGGGAACAGGAGGAGGAGGAGGAGACCCATGAAAAGCCAGCTGGAGAGTCCCACCCTTCAGTGCCTGTAGGTGGCGAAGACCCAGATGGTCTTCACGATTCGTCTAAGCAGCATGAAGCCCAGGATGCAGAAAAGTCCAAACAGCCAGAACACAAAGAAGCAGCCGTGGATGGAGAGATCCAGGTAATGGCCGGCTCAGGGGAGGCTGCTGAGGAGATCACCCGCCCCGAGGAGCCAGAGCTGGGCAAGAGTCCACCCAGCGAGGTCCAGAGCCAGGAGCTGAAGGCCCCCGACATAAAACAAGAAGACACAGAGTAGAAACACAAATATGGCCAAAATACTGCACACACAACATGATGACAACATAGTGTTACAGCCTGCACAGCTTGCCCCAGCTCTCCAGATGCATTTTAGTCCATAGATAATAGTTATATTAAAGCATGCTGTCTTTGGAGCTCCAATAAAGCAATAGCATGTGAAAATCTTAAATAGTGTTGTGTTACTCATTTCTACACACTTTAACTTCCTCTGTGTGAATTTGCAAGTGTTCATGACTGATAATAATCACAGCATCATGTTCACAAACACCTCTGGAAATCCGTGAGGGTGAAATTTAAAAAGTGATTAATTATCATGCCGTTTCAGCCAACAGGTTCTGACATTAATCAGATGCTATACGTTTGTACAGCTGTGCATTAGTCACTTCTACATGAGTAACTTGCCCAATTATGCTGTTGCCATGGCAGCACAAGTCCATCTAATACCAATAAATACAACAGTTTATGTGAGCTGGCACGTCACACAAAGCGGCGCCTTTGCACAGCTCAAACTGCGGAGGCCTTTTTGTTGTTTCCACAGTGTGACTCCAGTTTGGAAACTTTTTCAAAAACTGATCATCCCTCTTGATTCCAATACACAGAGAAGATTACATTATTTTGCATCACACAAGATGCAAAGGAACTGCCCCAATTTTTTTTTTTGCACTTGTATACAAAAGCTCTGGCAGCGTTGCCTCCGTGCGTTCGGCCCATTCTGCAGCACACAGCAGTGCCAATCTTACCCAGCACTAAGCCCTCCGCTAATCTGCTGCCCAATTCCTTCTGTTATCCAACAATAACACCACAGGCTCCCTGGATCCCTGGTACCAGGCCAGTGAGTGGCACGGTTCTCAATAAAAGACACAGATGTTAAGACACACTGGGAGATTGGCTGGACATTTTTATTGCGTCAGCCAATACAAAGACGTCGACAGAAAAGAAGGCAGGAAACAAACGTCTTTGGCAAACAAGTGAGTCCGTCCGCTCCAACAATCATGCAGCCATCTTCCTGAATGCTCAAATAGAAAAGAAAAAAATGCAAACCACATTGCAAAAACCTGGAACACTTCAGATTATTATTTATAATGAATTGGCACATATTGAAGTATATTTACAATACACTTAGGTAGAGTACAGTATTAATGCACACAATTCACCCTCTAAGGTAACGTACTTTCGTTTCTTGTCAGTTTAAGTGACATTCATTAACTCAAAAAAAGATAAACAACCGGAGGACTGAAGGCACTCAAGTGAATAAAGGCACATTTGTCATTTTTTAAAACCAAAGAAATCACATACAATACGTCTGATGATACGTCTGTTCCACTACATTAATCACATGTTAATATAAATACAAATATAAATCTGATTCACATACAGTGTCATATTAACGTACTGGTTATTGAGAATGCTATAAATCATAATGTATCAGTGGCCCAACAGCTCTTGCACAACCTCATGATACACCCACTCATAACATTAAAGCTGCACAAGACAGGTTAACACATGGAGTGCTCCATAAGCTGGAGCTGTCTGAACATTTGTGATCTTTAAAAAAAGTTTTTTAAAAAAACTTTCTGCACTTCTGAAGATATACTTGTGATGGTTACACATGAGAGGCACAAGCTGGCGCTACCAGAAATGATGAGTTCATGTTTATCAAACCAGCTGGTCTGTCATAACTTTTTAATAAAATGCATCACAGAAAGTGAAAATAAACATTTTAAGTTTCAAGTTCTTCTGGAGCTTTGTGTTTTAGGATTACATTTAACATGAAGGAGAAAAGAGACACTAATGTAATTTGGGCAACAGGGCAACTTCATAACATCTCTGTTATAGAGATATTCAAACATGCACAAAATGTCCCCCTGAATATACTCATAAGTTTTAAAAATTACTTTGATATGACAGGCAACCCTGCACTGTGAGATAATCACAAGCAAATGTCACCATAATTATAAACAAACAAAACAAATTTCCATTGTTGTCACTATCTGTTCTAGTTTGTTGGTGTACCGCAGCTCTGTGTGTGGTTTGTCCATGTGGTGTTGCCGTACCTCAGCAGAAGCCGTTGCTTGACTGCTGTGGGTAAAATCAATGTCAAACACTGTACTGTCTTTGCATTTCAATACTTTAAAATATACTAAAAAGTGGAAACTAAGAATGTAATATAAGTGATAAGTGTTAAAGTGTCAGTCATTTATGTTGCACTGCATCTGTAATTCATGTACAGTTGTAGTTTTCATTTATTGCATATTTGTTTACTGTATAGCTGTACATGTTTATGATAAATAATAAAACATAGTAAGAAATAAGGCGGAGGGTCAGGGGTTCACAAGCAGATTTGGTCCCCCTGATGTTAATTCTATGGCTATGTCCTTGTAGATGAGGCTCACTACACTTCTGACTGCATACAATAAACCTTTTCTTGTGCAGCTTTAATAGAGTGCTGCAGGAATGAGTCCTAAAACCCAAAAATTAGTCATATTTTTTTCACTTCCAGTTCCCTCTGCTGAAAATTCCTTTTTTTAAAATGAGGTTTTCAGCTAGCTGTAAATGCCCCACTTGTGAATTTTAAAGCTTTTATGTGTCGTCTTAAAAAAAGGCAGTCGCTAATAAGTATCTATATGGAACTATGGAACATCTTCACCACGAACACAGCTGAACAGCTTTGTTGTGATGCCGACGTTGAAGTCACGCATGATCCTGAACTCTCCATCGAGCCCTCAAAACCACTTTTAAACACATTCAGTCAATTTTGCTTGTTCAGATGTCACAATCATTCACTTAAAAAAAGATTAATTTTTTATTTATTTATTCTTTAATGGGGTTTTCAGTTAGATGTAAATGCACCACTTGTGTATTTTAAAGCTTTTATGTGTTGTCTTCAAAAAGGCAGTTGCTAATGAGTGGCTAAATGACACTAACATCCTGCTGAGCATGGCTTATTGTAGTGGCGACGTTGAAATTGGGCGACCATCAGTGGCAACCATGGACAAAGAAGTCCATCGAGGCTCAAGAACCCCCATACAAATGCATTCAGTCCAAAAATGCATTTGGTCAATTTCCCTTGGTCAAATGTCGTAATCATTAATTAAAAAATGATAAATAACACCATGCTCGTCCAAACACACCTCAGTCTTTGAACATTCACCTGGATTCACCTTGCAAGGTCTCAGTTGGTAGGTTTTTAGGGCAGTGGTGCACTGTATGGTGCCTTTATGGGAGGTTTAAGGGGTTTGTAGTTCATTCATTCATTCATTTTCTGTAACCTTATCCTGGTAGGGTTGTGCGGGGGTTGGAGCCTATCCCAGCTGACACTGGGTGAGAGGCAGGGTACACCCTGGACAGGTCACCAGGCTATCACAGGGCTGACACATAGAGACAGACAACCATTCACACTCACATTCACACCTACGGACAATTTAGAGTCACCAATTAACCTGCATGTCTTTGGACTGTGGGAGGAAGCTGGAGTACCTGGAGAAAACGGGGGAGACACGGGGAGAACATACAAACTCTCCCCTACCCTGAGGTTCAAACCCCCAGCCCTGAATTCCAACCAGGAGCCCTCTTGCTGTGAAGTGAAAATGCTAACCACTGCACCATCAGGCTGCCGCTGGGTTTGTAGTTGTCATTGCAACATGTACCAGTATCAGCAGCCATCAGGGCCCCTTTACCAACTTTTTTGGGGAGCCCCAAGCATATGTGTAGTTGGCCTCTCCTGACAGTGTGCCCTTGGCGACTTTGGTATAGTTAGCTTTGTAATTCTGGAGACTGCTTATTTTGCTACACAAAATGTTTCATAAACTTTTGTTTGCCACAGAGCTTATTTTCTGCAATAATCTAAAATCAATGAAAAAGACCCGTTAGCTTTTTGTCAAGGGAACCAGGGTGATGCAAACTTCTGGGCTGACCTACAAATAAACATCATCCCTGCAGCACTCTATCAGGACATCAAACACTTACCTACTTCCCTCACAAATTTTACACGTTTTAAATCCAGGTGTCTAACAACATAAAGCTGAAGGCCACACATGTCATATCAAACTTGTAATGAACTGTGCAGGATGATTTGTTGTGTTAGTGAGGACATGGGGGGTGAGGGTTAGACCATAGGGGCCTCTTGGGGCTTGAGGGGCTCCACCTCCTGTGCGTCTCCACCCTGGGAGCCCTCGTTGCTGAAGAGGTAATAGGGAGGCGTCTGCCGAGCTTCGATGATGAGGACGCCCTCGGGGGACAAGGAAGCGAAAACGGTCAGAGGGTCCACATCTAGTGGGATCCTGGAGAAAGAGAGAAAGACAGTATCTGGTTTTTATACGAGGATAGAAGTTTAGATGTTAAGAGGAGCAAAAGTTTACTTGGTGGAAAGTCTGTAAACTGCTGTGTGCGCTCAGAATGTTTAAAAGCACGAGTGGGAGGAACAAAATAAGGAGAGCGGTGAGGAGAAACAGCCGAGAGAAACGGTTCACTTCCTGCTTGGAGGTCATGCAAAACTGTGACATTTTCTTCCGTGAGAGCTGCTGTGCAAACATTGTTAAATGCTGGGATTTTTTTTTATTAACACTTTGTCAATCCCAATAAACAGCCTGCAGTCGGATGATCTTAGCGCTGCATGTCTCGGGGAGAAAAAAAGACTTGGCTCATGATTTCGACTGTTATTAAAAAACGTTCACCCCGTCCTCCTTGGCTGTAGCACTCATTCTAGGCTCACAAAAACTATCTCGCACCCCGGAGATGAACTGAAAGCCATCAGGAGTTTTCATTAAAAAATCCTCCAGCTCTGCGGCAAAGACGAGGGAGAGACAACACACAGTGGAACCAGGTGTGAGTTAAAATGAAACCTGATTCCAATTAATGAGAGTGTCTGTCTGCAGGAGTTTAACACCTGTAAATTTCCATCGGTGTATACTTTCCTAATCTGCTGTTCTCGTCTGTCATATAGGCAACAGCTAATTTTGTATCTGGCATTTTTTCCTACCTCTTTGCTTCACGTTTTGACACTTCTCATGCTGAAAATGTTATATTTTCCAGTGCAGAGTGGGTAATTGGCTTCCAAGACTTGCAGGAAGATAAAGTGTTGATGGAAAATCAGCTTGGGCTGCAGGGTTTACTCCCATGAAACTGTATATCCACTTTAGGAACCATTACATTTAATGATGGTAAATTATCAACCTGATCTGTATTTAGTGTATCAGGTTAATTCAAGTTTATTTTCAAAATAAAACACATCACTGTGGAATGAAAGTCATCCAGAAGCTGCTGTAGAGGCAAACACACAGAGATCAAGGCGAACTCTGTTCATTGTCCACACAGTGTGGCCAAATATGGGTATCGTAGGTTTTCTGTGTGAGCAGCCAAGTGTCTCTGGGAGTTAATATAAACATCAGGCTGCACCGTTCAGACGAGGAGACTGTGAGTTTACCCTCCATTTAATTAGAGAGGACCCTCCACCGGCTTCCCACACCACTGAGAAATACAAGTCAGCAGGGACTGAAAACTTCGGCACACAGATGCAGACAGACGGGGAGGTCAAGTCAGGCCTGCTTGTGTGGCCAAAATATCACGTTGAGCTCTGCAGCTCCACCTCAACAACAACCTCCACACCCAAGTTTACAACCAAGACTCAGATGGCTAGGGATGCAAAAGGAGCCGTAGGTGAGAAAAAGGCAATTACAATGAAATAGAGAATGTTGTAACAATAATAGGAATACAGAGTCTTACAGTAGGATTATAGTGAATCCAATTTAGATAGAACAAGACCAATACTATACACGCCTGGAGAGATAAGTTGCAGGAAGAAGGTCTTAACAACGTTCCAAGAAAGATGGAGGTCAGGTAAATGTGTTGTTGGGTGGAGGGTAAGTGGACAGGGCAGGTTGGGGGAAATGTGGGGAGGAAGGTTAGCTTGGAAGGTAGAGGAGGAAAAAAGACAAAGAATCCTAAAGATCTTGTGTAGAATTCTCAACACCATCACAAACTCACTAATTTTAAGACAAAAATATATTATTCATTGTCAGATTAATATCTCAGGGTCTAGCAGTTACTCTATGCTTCTTTTGGGACATTTATTTTACAGTGACAAATTAAATCAGCCTACTCTACTTACAATCAAAATATTGACAGAAGACTAAGTGCCCTTCTTACACCTGGCACAAAGCAGCACACACTGCAACTGACATTGCGAGTTTCAGACTGATGCAGCTGTCATTTTCACAGCTAGTGCCCATGTTGTGTGAGCACTACTTGTGCCCATCTGAGGGCCTCTCGATGCATTGGTCTTAAATTGAGATGTGGACAGGTGCATTGTTGCCTTGCTGCTATTTTGAAGCAGCAGAACACAAAAGCACCATTGACCAACAAATACCTGGTCTGAAGTCAGAATGGCAGAGTGTTTTCCTGCAATTTAAAGGCACATTATTTAGATGGTAAGATGCGCCGACATACAGGTGGGTTCACAACACCTGTGCGTTCAGCTTGTTACACATACAGGGACGTGCAAATGGATTGCGGGTGGGTAAAATAACACATCATTGAGATAGCAGAGCAGAGCTGCCGTCGTGCACAAGGATTAGCGCAACTTCACTGATTATTTCTGAGGGTAACAGTTTAGTTGTCGGTGAAGATTCTCAGTCATCCAGGTCATGGTAATCTTAAGTGCTTTATCAAAGGCAACTGGACTTGCTTGTGTTTCTTGAAGATGTTTTGCCTCTCATCCAAGAGGCGTCTGCAGTTCTAACAGACTGGTGCGGAGTCGCAGGCTTTAAATCCTGTGTGGGTGTGAACCCTTACAGTGTCGTTGAGGTCACATGTGAGCTCTCATTTTCAGAGTCGTTGAGTCACATGTGAGTCACTGATCCACCCGGCCATCATGTGTGTCATTAGGGTTAGAGAAGTCCAGGTGAGAATGAGTGTGAAGTCGTCTGGGGAGGGATCCCAAGACTACATTGTAGGTGGGTGATAAGTGGTGTCGTAGGCCACCTCTTCTATGCAAGCAAGTCCAGTTGCCTAAGATATAGCACTTATAAAAGTTTAGCTCTGTTTCCTCTGTCACGTTTAAAACCACAGGTTTCAGTTTTACTGCTTAAGTGTTCCACAATATTTGCTGCAGTGACATTACTGTTGTTACTACCTTACTCTCAGCAGAAAAGCGCTCGCTGCTCCAAGTTGCCGAATCCAGCATATAAATAGCAATGCACCAGGTGCAGGCACACCTGGCTTTTAAAGGGAACGAGAGATGACACAGATGATTGGTTGAATTCATGGTACGCCCAAAACACACCTACTATTAGGCTAATTAAGGGACTAATTACACCCCCTTTGCCCCTTACACCTTACTTTGTGCTAGATTATGCGCCATTTGACTAGCAAAAGTGGAGTTGGACACTCCCTAAATGAGCTTGTGCCATTCACTTCGGACCATGAGCTATAGGTCATGTAAATAAGGCCCTAAGAATCCAGCGCCATGATACTGGCTCCATGAGACACTGCAGTACTTTAGCTTAATGGTAATGACAACATGCTAACATGCTGATGTTAAGCAGGGCCTAATCCCTTTTTTGGACTTTGTATCTCTATTATTACTGCAACTTTTTTTGCTCTTTTGTTGTTATTGCCTTTCTTTTCTTCATCTACTGCTCCTATTGCATCCCACTGCAGGGAATAGTCAACTGTGTTGGCATGCTAACATTTATCAATATCATTCATTCTGTATAAATCTGGTTGTAAACTAAAGTAATTCACAACGGAAAAATTCAGGAATCGCCAAAGTTAGTGGAATTCATCCTGAAGACAACACGAATGTCTGCACCAAATTTCATGCCAATTCATGCAATAGTTGTTGAGCCATTTAATTCAAAACCACCAATGCCAACCTCATGGAAGCACTATAGAGACAGAGAAAAAGTCATGGGATCACACTGTCAGTGGGATTCACCCTCTGTTGACTATGAGTATCTGTTCCAAATTTCATGGCTATCCATCCATTTGTTGTTGAGATATTTCAGTTTGGACCAAAATTGCGGATTGACTATCTGACACTGGCGTTCACAGAGCCTGACACAAGCTTGGCTGGAAATAATTTGCACTGTTCAGTCATACATACTCAAATTATTGAAGAAAAAACAAATTTATCACCAGTATTTAGAGCTGGTGTAATCCAGTATTAATGTTGAATTTTTTTTTTTTATCTATTCCCAGCTCTAGCCACACACTCATACACACAGGCCTACACATGTTTCAGTATCTGTCCCCCAACACTTTCCTTCAAAAGCCAATTGCTGTGAAGCAAAGTTGCCCCTTCTGACAAAGTCAAATCACTCAGCCGGCCCATTACGTGGGACTCCAGCAGAAACCTTATCTGTCCAGCTCTGGGAGTTTATTTACCTCTGGCGAGCGCACATTTTATCTCACACATTGATTTTGTACAGCTGCCAAAACACTGTCCAATATGCTTTTTCCCTGCAGAGATGCTGAGGCAGAGAGACACAAGACACAGTAAGACCCGACAGAGCCAGTGTGTAAAACATGTAACCCATATATTGCTGACCTGAGGTTTTCTGGCTATTTTTTCCCTAAAAAATGATTCGACAGCAACATATTTGGTTAATAACGTTTTTTTTTTTTTTTTTTTTTAGGTTAATAAGTGACATATTTCTCACTTGTTTGGGAGTTTCAGAGAAAATTTTACCTTTGGACCCTGTGGTGCTGTTTACTGGACGTAATCAATAATTTCTGTAACAAGCTGTTAATAGTATCTACCTTCTGTTTAAAGGCGTTGTTCTGATCTTTTTAAGTGGGGTTGTATGAGGTACTTGTCCATGGTCAGTTACCTACAGTCAGTGTTGGGAAGTAGGTAGTTACATGTCACATGCCACATGTAATTAAATTACAATATAAATCAAATTGTAATCAGTTAGTTACCAAGATAAAAATATGCAAATCAAAATACTGGTGATCACAAGGGCTGCCCCCTAGTCGACCTATAGTCATCATTTAGGGCCATAAGTCAACTAGTCGCCCGCATATTTACGATATTAATGTAATGATGAAATGAAATATTTTGGTGGTTTGAGTTGAAGGTGTGAGAAAGAATAGTCTCAGTAACATTGTTAACACTGTGCTACATTACAGAGAAATACAAACCGTACTAAAGAACCTTCATTAATATAGGCCTATATTTTATCTCCAAGTGCACGTCACACACTGAGCGAGCCGCCTGTTAATGACGCTGTGGGCTAATGGGCATGTAGCTACTTCCATGTTTCACATGATACGTCATGTTTGTAGTCGACGAATGGTAGGTAAATGTTTGCCTGCAGATACTGGTATGTTTTCAGTATCAGTACATTTTCACTGCTTTACCTTGCTGTCAGACAGCAATTTCCAAAGGGGAACTGGAGCCATTATATCACTCTCTTTAAGGCCAGACTCCATTGAGAAAAACAGTATTTTTAAGAACACAGGAGCTGCTGGCCTCTCACCGCCTCTATAAGTTAGTTGGTAAGTGTAACTGTGCGACTTATGGGTGTTTAAAAGTGTTAGTTCTGATTCACCAACGTCACACAATAACACAAACGAATTGATCGAGGCAGTGGTAGATCAGCAACTCCCGTGTTCAGCAAGCAAAAATTACTGTTTTTCTCAATTGAATCTGGCAGCATTGACAATTGCATAGATGGAAAACTGAAGCACAGCTTACCCACCAGAAAGAGCTGTCTGACAGCAAGGGAAAGCAGTTAAAAAGGCTCAATGCACTTAAACTGATACTGATTTTTTTTAGGTGGTTAAATACGTTTTATTGCTGGCCCCCATCCACAGCAGTAAATCGAAAACCTCTGTGGCTGTACTCCTGCCTGTTTCTCCAAACTGTGGGCATGCCAACCGACATCTAACACATTGACTATGGATAAGTACCTCATACAAATCCACTTAAAAAGAACTGAACTGTCCCTTTAATCTGCTGCCCCTCTGCTCATAGTGCATGAAAGCGTTGTATTCTTTTGTAGGTCATGCATGCAGTTGTGGGAATAAAATCTACAAAATACATTTATTCCACTGTACTACATTAAGATCGAATATTAGATTTTTCCTGCAGTGAATACAAGTTTTTTCCATCATTATTATTAACATAAGAAACAGAATGAAAAAGTAGTGCTTCAATTAAAAGTACATTCTCAGCCACACAAACTAGCGCTGAGACTTCTCCGTGCTATCTCTCTGTTTCATATAAGCAGAGGATTTGGGTATCGAGGTCAGTTATTTATATATGACCCCCTCCCTCCCACCACCAGACCCCCCCTCTATCTATATACTCAGTCTGTCATTGGTTTTAGGTTTTGCTTAGCTGAGGAGTACAGGCCTGATCTGAGGGCTTTCCAATTAAGAGGATTGTGATATGAGCAGTATGGGGCTAGCACAACTGCTTACTAATTAGCCAACAGGAAATTAGCAGAACTGGAGTGACGCGCCAGCGAGACGGCGATTCGCACCAGCGATTAGCGCTGCTGTTTGAAGTCTTCCGGCTGCCCAATTAAAAGCGGGGAGCCGGGCAGGTTGTGGAAACTTCTGTGGCCTGTTTGGCTTGGATGAGTTACAATATGAAACGCTGACAGTATGTGAGTCACTGCTCCACGCCTGCGTCAGTATTCTGGTGTTTGTCAGTTGCTGCTGTTTGGAGTTGACAGGTTTTGATTGGAGAGTTTGTTTGTCCACTCAAAGCTTATATGAGTTTGGAGCAGCTGTTCAAAATGTTTTAAAGTGAGAGCAGTGGACCGTTTAAATAAACAGCAATGATACAAGATGAGGATGTTGTCCTGCTGTTGAACGAGGAAATGTTTCTCCGTATAAGTGGATATATCCATGTGCTCTTGTATTTAAGAGTTCGGTACAAAGAGTTCAAGTCTTCCAGGTTAGCTTCAGATTGACGAGCATTTAGTTTTCAGTGTATCTTGAATTTTATGTCCATCTTTAAAGCTAAATACAGAGCTGGAAGTAGGCCAGTACTTACTCTTACACCTATCAGGTTCTCTGAGTGATTCATACTGGCCCTAAATAAACTGCATCACCCAGGGGGCACTGGGGCACTATGTGGGTTAACCAGGGGATAATATGTGACCCTCACCTGTTCTTGTCTCATCCGCCTTCTCCTCTTTGCCGGCAGTTAGTTTAAGTAACATTACATTATGATAAATTATATAATAATATATACAGGAACAGAATCAGAAGATGACCCAACAGAGCTTCAAAAGTCCAATCCTACTTTACTAGGTCAGGAGCTAACGTTAGTGCCACTCCTAGCAGTGAAGAGCTTGTTGATTTAATGTTAGCCTCAGCAAAAACACCTGCCGCTACTGCCACTGCTTGAGATGAGAAATCTGGTTGATGCAAACTGCAACCTCTGGGGCTGAAAAATAAAGGCAACACCTCAAGTGCCAAATGCTGCAGTTCCTCAAATGGCCACTTGAGGCTGACTCCAGAAACCAGTCAACCCACATAGACCCCCCATGATAAAATGTACATCTTTACAGGGGCATGACTGCAATGAGGTAAAGGTTGTCTGCGAGGCATTGCTGCACTCTGAGTCAGATCCATCCCTTGGTCCTCCAAAAAAACAAGATGACCGAAATGCCTAACTCGAGGCTCTTAAATAGGAGTCCATAAACCAATAGATGACATCACAGTGGTTACTGTATGTCCATTATTTTATAAAGTCTAATATTTAGCTGTCAAGCAAAGTCACGATGTACTCTGAACTTTTCAAAACAGTTGTTACATAAATATAAATTCAACAAAAGATTATTATTTACAAGAGGAATCAAAGAAACAGAGAGATGAGACAATAAAAAAGTTTTAAGATCAAGAAAATTCATCAATACTCTCTGTAGCTCTTTGTAGCTGTGGTGAGCAGTGTTTTTGCTTTTGAACCCTTAAAATAAAGACATGTCCACTTGTTTCCCTTGAGAAATGATACTGTACAGTGCAGTGGTGTAATGTAACCAAGTCAGTATCTTTTGGGAGTATCTGTACTTTACTTGAGTTTTTATATTTCTGTCAACTTGCACTTTTACTCCAAAATATTTCCCCTAAGCATCTTCGTTATTTACGACAGAACAGGGAAAAAAGGAAGAAGTGAAGAAAGGAAGGAGGAAGGAAATAAAGCTGTGGAAAATACCTTTTTTTTTCTTCAAGTGTAATATATGCACCATTTTTAAACTGGTTTACATTTTAAAAAGAAATAAACATCATAATTCTCCATATTCTTACTGCTTGTTTTTTTATGAACAGCATTTACCTGTACTTTTACTTTCAATACTCATATACATTTAATATAATAAAATAACTTTTGATACTGAAGCACAGTAAATATCAGATACTTTTAATAATTTTACTCCTTTAATACTCTAATAGGTGACTTTAACTTCTACAAAGGCCATTTTCCGTTAAGATATCTGTAGTTTTACTCAAGTGAGGCTTTCAGGAACGAGGAAACAGTCTGAAAAATAGTATTCATTTTGAGTAGCAGAGTTTTTTTTAATGATTTCCCACTCTAGTAGCCATGTAGCATCCCATTAAATCCATGAAATGACACTTGTGGGGGTCTCCAACCTCGAGGTTGGAAAACACTGCTGCATTGCGTTTATATATGTTTTTTGGCTTATACAAACAACACTAATATTCAACACATATAAGTTGTTGAATATGTGGTCATAAATATGGTGAAAATTGAAGTTATTTGTGTCCATAACGTACAGAAAACAAAAAAGATGCAGCTGTAATTCACTATGACACTGAGATCATACTCACTGTATCTTCTTTGTGAAGTTCTTTGTCACTATGCCTCCTTCTTCCTGCTTCTCTTCATGTTTTCCTGTTTGAAAGGAACATCAGGAAAACATGAGTGAGTGTGGAGAGTAACCTTTACTAACCTCAGATGTGATTAAGTTCAACGTTGTGCAATAGTTTAGTGACATCATGGATCATAAATAAGTGTCCTTCTCACAGGTTTAAGAGGACATGGATCACATGCACATCTCATGACTCTTATAACCTGTAAATGTATCAATGAGCTTCATCGTGGATCTAAATTAAAAAGCTGGTGATGACACTGATATCAAAACAGGTTTCATTTGGCACACACAGTTTTCCTTCACACTACTCCAGCAGTGTTTCCACTGTGGGGCCTTTGGGCGAGTCGCAATATTAAAATGATGAAAAACCTCTTCCAGCCTCTTTCTTCCAGTAATGACTCTCCTGCAGAAAGACACTCAGGACACGTTGGTCTGAAGTTCGGGAGAACAGCTAAGCCCCCCCTCCCGCCTCCACCTTCTCCTCCTCGCTCTGTTTATGGCCGTTGTATCTCTCGGGCTTGCTAGCAGCTGCTCTGGGGCTGCTAAATATCACTGCCGCCGCCAGCAGCGTGGCCTGCTCCACCCCTCAACCCCCGTCTGCACTCTGGGCTCGACTATGCGCCACCCTATACCCCCACAGTGACGTCTCTACCAGAGTTCGAGGGTGGAATAAAACTCCAGAGAGAACTGTGCTAAGATCACCGGTGAAGTCATAACATTATTATTTAAACTTCTCCAAGACTTAAAACTGGCCCCATTTCATGAATAATGGAGGTTTGGTCAGGGAGTCGTCCAACGAGCCGCTGCTTTTCCTTGTTTTGAACTCTCTTACGACAGAGATGCCAAATTCCAGATGCTCTACGTAATGCTCATGATACTGAATGTTCTGGGAGGAGAGGTGGAGGACGGGATCTTTCATCATGCACTGCGTACTAAAAGGTTTTTACAAGTATCAAGGACAGCGGCGCTTTATGATACTGTCGTTACTGTGTTTCCTTCAGTCTGTGCTGTGAGCCATCATCAGTTCAGTTCAAAGAATCATCGACATTTGTTCAGTTTTTAAAGCTGCACTAATCGATATTTTTACATCAACAGTGGATCAAATGACCATGTGTGATATCAAAACATATTTATCATCAACGTGTTCTCATTCCCAGTGAGTCAATGGCTTCTGTCACTGATGCACTAAAGCATCTGTATGAGACTCATCGGGCTTTCAACTAACTCCCACATAATCCTGTCCACGGCAAAAACGTAGTAGAAAGAATGAAAAAGTTCAAGTAAGGCGGGAGGAAGGGCGGTGTAAACACAAACACACTCTGGACTTTCACCCAAGAGACAGGTTTTTGGAAGACACTGTAGCATGTAACGGGCGAAATTTACATGGAAAGTGACACATCTAAACACTTGAGGGGAAACTAGAGCGTCATCGTTGAAGTCCTAGGGCCACTGACCAAGATGCAGTATTTGACAAGTTGGGAGTGAAAAGATGTGCATGTAGTGATTCATCTACAGAGATTAATCACTAAGTTCTTCAGAGCATTTCATCATCTTTAAGCTCAATGTTTTGTTTTTTTCTGACCTACAACTTTACTGTTTTGATTCATTTGCATCAGCCTTATTTATAATGGAACCAGGCGGCCTTATGTTATTTGACCTGCATAAAAATGGCAGACAACGCCAGTGGACGTTAACAGCCAAAGATATTTAAAGATATTTCCCTCAAGAGTTGGTGGAGACCAAAAACAGAGCTGAAGTGTGAATATTAGATTCAAATTTATTGCAAGGCCAGAAACATGACTCTGAATATATATATATATATATATATATATATATATATATATATATATATACACATACTGTAAATGCTTATGCTTCTCTGAGTCTGGTGAAAACATGTCAGTGTTATCTTTACAGAGACAGGGGCTGCAAATTAGCTTCAGCTTGATGCCTTATATCAGGGACACTCAACTTGCTTTGCCCGGGGGGCCACTTCTACAAAATGACAGGAGGCCAGGGGCCAGTTAAGGAAAAAACCCATTAATAATAAAAACATAAATAATTAGTCCAGATCTCCTCTGGGAGGCTGGGGGATCCTCCCCTGGGACTTTTTTAATAAACAAGTTCTATTTTGATGTCTTTATGCACTCTTACTGACAGTCAAAGTAAAAAGAAAAATCCAGTGTGAACCAATTTATTTTTACTGTGAATTAAAAAATGGTCAGTGGGCCAGCCAGCACCTTATTGGGCCATAAATTGAGTCTCACTGGCCTATAAACATTGTGCGTTGCATTTCTTCCTCCTATGTGACTATTTCAATCTGTGCTGTCCCTGTTAAATAGACAAATAAAATGGATAAAATGCAGCTTGTTCCACTGCCCAAAGCATCCAAAAATATGAATTAATACCACTTTATAATAAGTGGTGTGATATTACAGGGATTGGATGGATTGGATCTTGGATCCTATGAGAGTTTAACATAGGTGTAGATTTCAGGGGGAACACAGGGGACACGCATGCCTCAATATTTTCCATTTCCATGAGATGGACAATAAAGTATTCTCTTATATTAATATTTGGAACATGTGCATTTGTTCCCCCCGTATGAAAACATGATAGTAGCAGAGGCCTTTTACTTACACAAAATTAAAGACATCTTCACCTTAATCTGTTCAGATCCCCCGTCCATTCCAATGAACATAACTCTTCTATGATGTCCAGATCTATGATTATTGTCATCTAACTCCAAACAAAATGCAGAGACTTATTTGATGGGATGTCTATAAGCCAATCACAGCTTTCCACATCATCTAAAGTGGACTGCAGTAGACGCACACTCCCTTTTTTTTAACAAGCATGGCTGATTATGAGAAAAAACATATTTTTCATTTACACCACTTACAGATAAACATGAGGTGTTATATTACTTATGCATGTCAAAAAATCATATGAAAGATTTGTATCTTTTACTCAGGATTAAAGAAAACTAAAATCCGCCCACTGGAATGGACAGAAAAAATATCACATAATATAGTATCCTTTGTGTTTGGTACATAATTTGGTTCTAAACGGGTTAAACTGAGGCAGACACGGCACAAATTGTTCCATAAAATTCATCAGAACGCAGGAAATTAAGAGTTATAAACCCAAAACTTTCTTGCAGGTGAACTAAACCCCCCATTTTATATGAGTGAATAATATGTTTAGCTCAGTCCAGTTAGGGGTGAGGAAAAAAACTGATACAGCATAGTATCACGATATTTTTGTGGGGCAATATCGTATCGTCATGAACAGATGAACAGACTGAAAACTTAAAAACAGATCAAAACAGATGTTGACAGAGTTTTCCTTTGGGGACATAATTTACAACTGAAAAAATGTAATCAAATGCAATGTATTTTATCACAATACTCAGCATATCGCAACATATTTAAAATCACAATAATGTATTGTGACGTAGGTATCGTGATAATATCATATCATGAATGCTCTGATGATTCCCAGCCCTAAGTCCAGCACATAAAAGTGCTATTTATAATGTTAACAGCTCCAATGACGCATTTAAAGTGTTTCTGGGAATTTAGTTTGTGTCTTAAAATCTTACTTTAGGGGAAACTCGTCAGAATCTTTCAGTAATATTTTAATCAACTTAAAAAAATTGAGCAACTCCCAACACTTTGAATTTACGTCCAGTGAATGTTACCAGGCAGAAACGTGCTCATGTCACTCAGCTCAACTCAAAGTGACTCAGTCAGCTACAGAGCTAATGAGTACACTCGGTTCATCGGGAAGATTCTGTTAAACATTTGTTCGTTCATGTACTGAACACCTCCAACATGCCTGTATCACGCCGCCTGTCACACTTTTAGAACAGGAGGTCGAGTCACTGCGGCAGGCAGGCAGGCAGGCCCAACATGGCGCTGATTGAATGACCCAACTGGCATACCAACAATGTGTTTATAAAAAACTCAGAGTTGGGGGCCCTGCTGTCCTCTGTGCCCTCCTCGGCCCCGGGTATCCCTGGAATTCATCTGAAGCTCTGACATGAGGAAGCAATTTCTACAACTTACTCCCATAATCAGTGACTGAGCTTGAATGTGACACCAGTAGGAACAGAGAACCTGCACGAGGACTGCTGGGTAAAATCCTATTTCCAGAACATTCTCTCTGGTGTTTAATGGCAGTGAGCAGCTTGTCTTATTGTAAACAGAGACTGTTGTCACGGGCCTTGCCTTAAATCTAAATCGAGCTCATGGGTGACTGAGGGAGTGATTCTCCAGGAATCTGAAACAGGTGTCCCAAGCATGAGGATCTGCCTGCCAACGTGCAACTCCCAGTCCCCAAAATCTGTTTAGCTCTTCCATATCAAGACTCATTAATGCTGAGAGCATGTTATACCAGCGAGGCTTTCATTGTGCTGCTTCAAAACTGCTGCCAAAGGGACAGAGCTCATATTTCTTAGCCAGGTTAGAGCGAGGATCCTCAGAGATACTCAGTACGGTGTTGTTCAACACTTTGTTTAATTAAGATTCTGACTTCTCATTTGGCTGGACTGCTGTTCTTTCATCACGCAGCAACATTTATACATAGACAGATTACTAAACAGGACTACTGAGCACAGGCCCAGGGGCCCAAAGTGGCCTTCACCTGCGAACGTCACTTAAATGAACCTTTACCAACCAGTAAGCCTCAAAATGTACACTAAAGGACACAAACAGATCACAAAGAGACACAACACAGCTACAAAGAGACATATTATACTCCCAAAAAGTCAGAAAACGACCACAAAAAGACACAAACAGACCACAAAGAGACATAAAACAACTACAAAGAGACACAAAATGACTACAAAAGACACAAAAAGACACAAACAGCGCACAAAGAGACATATTATACTCCCAAAGAGTCAGAAAATGACCACAAAAAGACGTATAATGCCCCAAAGAGAAAGAAAAAAACCCCCAAAAAAGCCACAAACAGACCACAAAGAGACACAAAATGACACAAACAGACCACAAGGAGACACAAAACAACCACAAAAGAACAAAAAAGTGACCACAAAGAGGCAAAAACAACTACATAGGGACATATAATGCCCCCAAATAGAAACAAAATGACCACAAAAGGACAAAAACTGACCACAAAGAGACACAAAACAGCTACAAAGAGACATTAAACAATTAAAAAAGTCACATAAGTACCTCAAACAGATGCAAAACAACCACAAACAGACCACGGAGAGACAAAAACAATCACAAATATTAACTCAAAAAGACAACACAACACAAAGAGATGCAAAACGACAACAAAAAGGCGGCTAAAAATAATAAAATCTGAGTCTTTCTCCTGTGTAGGAGAGGTGGTGGGGTCCTCTGCATGTCTGTGCCCAGGGGCCCATTATCACATAATCCACCCATGCCTTTTTGTATGTGTTTGAATTTATTGTACTTATACACAAGGATATTTAAATATCTGAGGGAGTAACAAGTGTTTAAATAAGTTTAAGTAACATTGAGGTCAAATGCCCTCAGTGAACTCCCATCCTGATGAGAACAGGTTTGATTAGCCACCAAAAAATCTTGTAATTTTTTATTTAAATATACTGTAATTTTTCCAACTATATTTACTTTCAACTTTTGAACTTCTGTCTCCCTGTATTTAAATGCTGTTTGAGTTCATTTTCCACACAGCCAGAAATATTACTGCCTGACAATATAACAGAATTTTATTTAGTCTTCTTTGTCTAATAAGTGACATTAATAGATACTGAGTCCCACAAAATTGCAGAATGCACCTTTAAAAAAAATATACCATGTAATATATCTCATTTATAACACGGAGGGGATGACCTTAATGTCCTCAGTGGCAGCTGCAGCCCTGCAAATGATTGTTTTTTGTTTTTTGATGACACCTTTTGCTGCATTTATTTTGTTTATATTATAAACTAAATAGTGTTTCCTGTTCAACATACCTCTCATTTAGCCTCTTATTTTATTCCTGATTGTGTATTTGACTGATTAAATCCCCATTTTAAAGGCACTCTGGACATTTGCTGTGTTCAAATGTGCTCTATAAATAAAACTGAACGGATGGTTGTCACAGCAGGAAATCACCAGGTGAGTTCACTCTAACTTCCAGTCATTGATACCAAAAGTTCTCCTCCCTTCAAAGGCCTTTATTCCCAAATGCACCTGATTATAAAGTGTCCTCAAAGTGGTTATATTTAGCTCAGGCCTCCGACAGCATCCAACTCACCTGACACTTCTACAAATCCGTCTCTCGTTTTCACGTTTAACTCCTCCGGTTTGAAGCTGTGGACGTTCACGCAAACTTTCCAGGGCTCCCCCCCGGTGGTGGTGGGCGAGCTCCGTGAGGAAGGCTCCCCGTACCTGCTCGTGTACAGCGTGGGGCCTCCCGCGGACTGGCGCGGGGGGAAACCTGTGCGTAAACTGCTGCCGAAGGGCGAGGGGCTGAGGCGCGTGCTGAGCCGGCCCGGCCGAGCCCAGCCCGGCCAGTCCATTGACAGATCGTCGGGGAAAGGTGGCATCCCAAAGTCATCGTCCATAAACCGAGACGCGAGCTGGTCCCTGAACGGAGACTGCTCTCTGAACGGTGACTCTCCAAACGGATCCCTGGGAAACCTCTGCCGGCTTCCCATCGTGTAGAAGTCTCCCTCTGCCATGTCCAGCCGAGTTCAAGACCACTTTAAAGTTCTGCTGTTTGTTCAAGACGCCCTCGAACCAAAACTTTTCCTTGAGAAAAAAAGGTCTACTACTATATATACGTGTGGCAAAACTTTATCGCTTTTGGATTTTACGCATCACCGTTACGCAACCCGCTGATCCAACAACAAGCTGTAAACTATTACTCTGCTATTCCTGAAAAAGCGGATCTCTTCTGGCTGTGGGTTTTATACTGGACGGTGGTTTCCCAAACGATGAGTCTGCACAGAGCAAGTGTCGAGAAAGTGCTGGGAGGATCTGGAGAGCAGGCGCGCTGCAAAAAATACGCATATAAGAAGTCAGCCAGAGTCTCCAAATCTTTAAAGTAACAAGAACAAGGTGAAATAATGATAAACTCTGATGAACATAATCAGTTTCAGCTGTGTAGTAGGGTCAAAGACACGTTAAGACTGAGATTAAGATTAACTGACTTGCTGCTGTGGATATTTTTTGCAGTGCAGGCGCAACAGCTGACCGAAGACCAGCCTCCCCTTTACCAAATTAAGTTAGCGTCCACATGTCGCTCACACAGTGTGGGCTCTGCCTCCTGCCGGTGACTCACTGGCTTTTTAATAGAAGATAACGCAGAGCTTCAGGTCAAACACACTGATGTCACAGCACGGATAAAACAAACCAGCTAAGAAGTCAACTTTGTGAAGGGGCCCTGTGTTTACTGTGACAAGGCAGTAACTAGAATGTATGTTGGGGAGGGCGGCACCCCTTACCCTACTAATATGTTGATTAAAAATACAGATTAAAAAATAGTAAAATAAAATAAATTACGTAAACTTCGGATCACTTAATGTTACTGTCAGTTGTTGATGTGAAACTTTCTGGTGATGGCAGTGTCGGCAGCCGGAATCAGGCCAGCTGATTTGGCCCGATTCTGGGGCATCATTCGTTCTGAGTCTCAGCTGAGTCAGGCAACTAGATGTGGCCCGGATGATTTCATCCAGCATGCCGAGGTTGGGCCGATGCTGGGCCAGGTCATTTCTGATAACAGCCCAGTGATGGCAGTGTCAGCAGCCGGAGTCAGGCTGGCTGATTTGGCCCGATTCTGGGGCGTCATTCATGCCGAGACTCAGCCGAGTCGGGCTCCCGGACCTGGCCTGGCTAATTTCACCCAGCATACCGAGTTCAGGCCAATTCTGGGCCAGGTCCAGGCTACCTGGGTTATTTTTGTAACACAGTACCGATAATAACACTTCAGTCAGGACATGCATGAAAAGGTAACTTCAACACATTGTTTTGTGCTCGAACTTTAACTATGAAAATAAATAATATTAGTGACACATTTACCCGAAATCAACAATGGTGTTCATGGGCATTTTCAACTAATGTTAAAGGGATAGTTCAGATCTTTTGAAGTGGGGATGTATGAGGTCAACCCCGTTTCACTCAGAAGACGTTGAAATCCGGTGCTTGGGCAGTGACTTGTGGCGTCAGACACTGACAAAAAAAGCAGTCCCTTAACGTCGGCATGGTATGCAGTCGGTCCCTGCTGTAGTTTAATGGCTCTCAGTGGTGTCAGGGGAAAATGTGGTGGGACAAGAACGAAAGTTAAGGTGGTAAAAGTCTGAATAGGGCAGGTGGGATTGGTGGTGGATGGGTCCAATAAACACTGACTTTCACCCGGGAGAGTGGTGTTCACGTCCTGTAAGATTATAAGTCTTATAACTTGGCTTCCCAAAACATCAACAACCAATGCATCCAGGGTACCTTGCATGTTGTATCTGGATGTGGAAGGTTCAGAGTGAGAATGTGTTGATGAGGTACTTGTCCATAGTCAGTGTTTTACCTACCGTAGATGTCAGTAAGCACACCTCTAGTTTGGAGAAGCAGGCTGGAGTCTGACACAGAAGCTAAGTAATGTGCTGCCATGGTGAAGTCAGCAACGAAAAGTATTTTAGCCACGTAAAAAAGTCAGTATCAGATTAAGTGTACTCTATATTTATAATTTTTTCACAGCTTTACTGTACTGTCAGATATCAATTTCTGACGCCTTTATATTATTACTCTCTTCAAGGCCAGACTCTATTGAGAAAAACAGCGATTTAACATCACTAAACAAGAGCTGATGGTCTGCCACTGACTCAATCACTTAGTTTGTTTGTGTTATTGTGTGACTTTGGTGAATCAGGACTAACAATTTTAAACGCCAATAAGTCACACAATAACACAAACTAGCTAACTGATGGAGGCAGCAGTGAAAATTAGCTCCTGTATTCAGTGAGCCAAAATGACTGTTTTTGTCAATGGAGGCTTTGACGAGGGCTTAGATGGGGAACTTCCCCGTCAGATGGAGAGGTAAAGCACTAAAATGCTCTCAACATAGCACACACCGAAACTGTTTTGGGTATTTTTGGATGGGACTTTTTTAGGTGGCTAAAATAGGTTTTACTGCTGCCCATGCCCACAGCAGGCCATTGCTTAGCTTCCCTGTCAGTACTCCTGCTGCCTCTCCAAACTGGGGCTGTGCTGACAGACGTCTACTGTATGGGACACACTGGTTATGAAAAAGCACTTCATATAACTCCACTTCAAAAAATCAGAACCATCCCTTTAATGTCTTTATTACATTATATTTGTCAGATAGCCCGTGTGCAGTCTGAGTATAGTGACAATCATTACTTTTGCAGCTTTCATTTAGTACATATTCATATAGTATATGGTATAGCTGTGCTTGGTTATGATAAATAATATAAGAGGAAATTAGTTTTCAATTTTTTTCTGGGTGGTGGGGGCAGCAGATTTGCCCCCCCTCTCTCGTGGCTGCGGCCTCATACTGCAGTAATAAATTAAGTGTGTTTTCATCTGTTCTCAGAACATAAAACAAGACTTTTTTAAATTCAGAACATGATTTTATAGAGCTTATTCTAAACACGCAGTGAAAGGGAGTTCCATGGGGACAATTCAATTTCCAGGTGACACGTTATTACAATGCGGAGTTCCCACTGGCACAAGATAAAATGTGACAGTATGAAAAACATATGCTTTTGCAATATGCTCCTTCATATGGAAAACAGGGAGAGTATGCATAATTTAACACTGAAACACTGGATCACTATTGCTGTATGAGCTTGTTATTGGAATTCTTAAAATAACAGAAGACATGATCAGAGGGATCTTCAGCACAAAGACATCTAGAGTCCACTGACTGATGCCTGACGCGCGTATTGTCTTCTCCTCTTCCACTGGTCAGTGCATCGTATCCATACAAACATTTTAACATCCAACAAGGCCCAAATCACATTCTGTAAATCAAATGATCACATTTCTGTATAATCTATACAATGCAGATGCATATTTACACCACAGTAATTACATATTCAAAATTATCTTGCACAAGAACTGATGTAAACTTTACATTGTGAGATGGGAGGAGGGCCTCTGTTGGCCCGGGTGCCCATCTAGAAAGTTTGTCAACAAGACTCCACAAATCTCCCGCTTGACACGAGTCGTCATCACTTCATAGTTTATGGATGACTTTTGTGCCAAGTCCCTTCCTCTTCCAGCGTCATATTTCCCTCATTCGTCCAATTTAGTTGACATTCAGGGAAATAAGCTGAGAGTATTGAGTGCATAGAGAGCAGTCTGTCAGGCCTGGAGCAGTTACACAGACAGGATGACGGATTTGAAATGAGTGAGAAATATAACTCTCTTAATTATATGGAAAGGCAGTTTCAAACTTATTTTGCAGATTCAAACTCTGGAGTCAAAGCAGCCTGGAAATTAAATTTGAAGAAATAGTTTGGCACTTTGGAAAAAATGCTCGCTTGCTTTCATGCTGAGAGTTATGTCTGTATGAAAATTAAAGTTATGATCAGCAGCTGGTTATCTTACCTTAACATTAAGATGAAAAACAGGTAGCCTGGCTGCTGTTAAATCCATTAACAAAGAAAAACAAAGTGTAAGAACATTGGACTATTTCTTGGCTGGGCACAGTGACTGAGAGGTGTCCAAGCAAGTAGTGGAGATTTCAGGATTTTGTTGCATCATCTGGACCTGAACCTGAACCTCTCAACTTGTCATTGTACACTTAAAGGGAAAGTTCTGTATTTTTCAACCTGGACCCTATTTTCCTATGTTTTTGTGTCTAAGTGACTAATCGGAACAACACTTTTTAAAATGGTCAAGTATTGAGCGAGAGCGCTGTAGTCAACAGCAGGGAAAATGGCTCCCATGTAACCACTCGGGGCAATCATGCACCATCAATTTACATCCACTAAAAGTGCTTGTTTTTGCCACTGACAGGCTCAGATTGTTATTATAAGTGTCTGACAACACTATGGAAAGGATCCCTACAGGGATCGACCTTTCTTTTGAAGAGTAAGATCCTTTTGTTCAACCATAAACAGCCTCAAAATTGCGATCGCCAAACAAACCAAACTCCATTTAAATAAACAGTAATTTTATCATTGTAAAACACACTTCATTCAAAGTTGACAAAAACTAAATACAACTCACAAAAACCATTGTGGTTAATCTTATGGCTGTTTCAACAATCACCAACTCTGATATGGTTGAAATAAACCCTTAATTCATCCAGTTAGATGTGAAAATATGCTGGATTTATATCTGCTGAAATGACTGTTTATTTAAATGGAGTCTGGTGGAATTGGCGATAGCAAGGTCAGGGCTGTTTCTGGTTAAACAAAATGGATCTTACTCTTTAGAACAAATGGTCTATATCAGTAGGGATTCTTTCCATGTTGTTGTCAGACACTTAGAATTATAATCTGAGCCTGTCGGTGGCAAAAACAACAACACTTTTAGTGGACGCACATTGACAGTACTCAAATGCCCCAAGTAATTACACTGCAGCCTGTCTCACCGCTGCAGGCTGCAGCACCCTCACTCAGTACTTGTTGTTCCATAAGGCACAAGAACATGGGAAAGGGTTAAAAAAATACAGAACTTACCCTATAAGTTTTTGCAAGGATTCAACACATGAGATATATTTTATTTCATGATCTTTAGAGGTGCTGGTAGACAGATTTTATGAACCTTTTCACAGCCAAGCCAGCATTTCCAGTCTTTATGCTAAGCTAAGTTAGCTGGCTGCAAGCTGTAGCGCCATTCATTAAACAAACAGAGCATGAGAGTGGTATCAATATTTTCATCTAACTCTCTGCAAGAAAGAAAACAACCATATTTCCCAAAATATCAAACTTTTGCTTCTTTTAAAAAAAGCACCCAAAACAAAAGGTCAGAACTTTTTATCTGCACCTTCTACTCCTCTGTCTTTTGAGCGTTTGCTTCTACTTTGAGGTTTATGTGTGAGTGAGGTGGCAAAAGAAGAATAATTTACAACAAACCAAAAATAAATTACAGCAGTGTCAGAATAACTTTAAATTGACAGCGTTGCATAGAAAGATTGACCACTACTGAGAGGGACAACAAACCAATAAATATTAAATAAGTAATAAATATGAACAGTGCTGCACAATTACAAACTTGACCTTCTGTTGTGATAAAACACTGTTGACTTGTTTGGTTCCAGTGTTGTAGCAAAAACAAACAAACATTATTCAAGTAAATTAAGAACCAATGCTATTTATAACATGTTGCAACCAGATGAGATACAACTTGTTTGTGTCCGTGCTGTCTTTTCAAATCATTATTATCAAATTAAAACTTAGAGACTTGTATATATTAGTAGAGACAGCCCAAAACTAAAATTTAAGCGCTGAAGTAGATAAAAAAAAAGTCCATTATATTCACCTTTAAGTATCCTTTTCCCTTAAAATTCATTATGTTTTATTCGCCATGAGTTGTCAAGGAAAATACCTCCTCTGACACACAGAGATTTTGTCAAATGAAACCCCCCCGCCTCCCTGTCCCCGCGCAACGTTTCGATCGCTCTCTGTTGTATTACATGGACTGACATTTCAATTGTTTTCCACTTGATCAGAGGATAAATTAATTTGACATTTGAGCTGACAGGCAGTTTGCTCGCCGTCAGGCCACCCTCGCCGTTTCATTTTTCAGAGGAAATGCGCCTGTTCTCCAGCTTGTGAAGTGCCGAGATCAGAGCAATAAACCTTTTCCTTATCCTTGACAAAGATCCCTCTGAAGCCATTTGTAAACACTCGGATCAAGCGGCTCAAATGTTACCTCAATGCTTCACTTCTCGGAGCAAAATCCATAACATACAGACCTGACGTGGGACAGTAAATGCCCGACGTTCACCTGGTGCATCTGCTCTTGCATTAGCTAACACATACTGTACATTGCCCCCCAAAAATAACATTAGAATGAAGTCATTTCAACACTTCTTGGTACCTTCAGGCCTTATTATGCACCATTTTAAAATAAATACTAAGATTAAGAATATTAAAGCCTTAATTTAAAAGAAAAATATAATGGGACATAGTGCATGGACATAAAATAAGGAACAGCAATGTGCATTGATCAAATGCAGGAACACTGTTTCTGTCTTATGTGCAGTTCCTATTGTAAATATCTCAGAGATGAACAGTCTCAGGCCATTGTGAGTGCTGATGCAAGAGGATGCAGTACAAGAACAAAACAAACAAACAAAAAGACATTCAGTCTCCAGTGGTCTCTGTGGGCAGAGTGAACAGGACTGCCTCAATGAAAGACGTGGTCGGACCCCTGCGGGGACATTTCCACTCAAGCGTCAAAGCAGGGGCACGGAGACGCACACACTCGATTGCTCCTCCAACATCCACCGTCCCCGCTCTCAAATGGAAACACAACTGGAGCTTCAGTCCCTTAATGTGCTCTCAGAAACCTAATGCCTGGTTTTGTTGCGTTTGTTCAACGAACCTCGACTCCGGCTGCGACTGCGGGTCCCAAAGATTGAGTTCCAGGATGAACTGCGGCTGTAGCTCCTGTAGGAGGAGTAACTGTGGCTGCGACTCCGGCTCCTGCTCCTGGTGATGCTGTGGATTGGGCTGCGGCTGCGGCTGCGGGTGAAGAGGCTGCTCCAGGATGACACGCTGGTGGACCGACTGCTGGAGGAGGGGCTCGGTCGGAAGTAAGGGATGGGTCGCTTCCTGGCACTGTGGAGAGCCAAAAAGGTGAGTGGTGTGAAACTGACAGGAGAACTAAAACTGCAATGTGTACATTTATACTAAACCTTAAAGCTGAGATAATCAATATTTTCCCATGAACGATGTGTAATCTGAAAGGGGTTGCTCGTAGTAACAAACCGACAACAATTATCACGTGACTCCGTGGTCCCGCTCAGCTCTACTGAGCAGTTTATCATCTTTCAGCTCATTGTTTTGGTTCAGTAAATACACTGGGCACTACCAGCTTTGTAACAAACAAGCAAACAAAATTAGCAGCTAGCTGGTGAACACTGTGGTGAACAGCATTTAGCAGCTAATGAGACAGATACTTCCATCAAAACAGAACTTAAAGGTTCGGTATGCGACATTCAGAACGATAATATAGCAGCAGATTTAGTGAAGTAATGGTGTCCTGAGCGAGCAGAGACTGAGGTCACACTCCCTCTGTGTGTGTTGTAACTCTAGCCTCTTCATTCTTTATTGTTGTAGCCCATCTGGTTGCACGAGCATGTGAGTTCCTCCCTCCTTGTCCCATTGTCTAGCACAGTAATTTTTGTGCCCATTTACACCAAAGGGCAAGCCAAAATGTCAAGGCACACCTGTATTTATATCTGTGCACAGTAGTCTCTATTACATATGTTATCACTATTATCACAACATAAATGTTTGTTTTTATTGACTAATATCAAACAACAACTGACAACCAAACATGAAATATTCATTAACAAAATGATTCAAGAAATCATTTTAAACCTTTAAAAATTCAATCAAAGCACCAGTAACACATCCATTTGAACAGAAAATAATGTAAGGTAATGTAAGATAATGTGTTTTGTCACACACTTGTAATTTCCTCACATGAACTGTGACAAATAGATTCCCTGCAAAGGTTTTTTAAATTAAATAAATTACATTTTTAGGTAGAGTTTGTCGAAGGAAATGTAGGAAATGGGTGCCCACAACATACTGATACACTCAATTAAATAGTGATTCATAACTTTTTGTATAGGCCCAGTTGAATACTGCAGTAATAATGTGTGGTTATCACAATCTGAGAAACACTGGTCTGGCTTATTGCCACCCACCCTTTCCCTTTGGCTCCCCTCTACATTAACATCATCAGCTCTGTCAGCACTGTTGCCATTATAGCACTGTTTGTTAGCACTGTAAGCTACTAGCTGCCTGCTCAGCCACCTCCATGTTGAGAGCGGTGTGCAGACAATCTAAATTAGACTCTGAATCATAGATGTGCTCTGACTGTTGCATACAGCTCCTCTAAAGGAGACGTTTTATGGACTTGAATTCACCATGTGGCCAGAAACACCACACCAAATGATGCTAATGCTACTCTGTGTCTGCTAGACGTGTGAATAGGTGACAGTTTGCTAACAAGTTCCCGTATCAATACTACAGCGTAATAATTTGTAAATGTTATGTTTACAGCTTATTTTGTTGCCCTCTAGCGGCAAAATTGGGAGTAAGATTACTAAAAAAATCAAATTACAAAGTTGTTACTTTGTCACTTGCTACTTAAGTGTTACCAAACATGTTTATTTACACATCCAGTGGACGCAGAGCAACAACAGCATCATTTGGAGTACATCTCTGGACATCTGGTGAATATAAGTGCAGTATTCTGTCTCCTTTTAGCTCTTTTTTGGTCTCCACCAACTCCTAAGAAACTGATCTGTCTCTTTAGCAGCTAACTTTGTCTGTGTATGAGCGACACATTACTACACATAGTCAGAGCCAGGCCCAGAATTAATTTATCAGTGCAGCTTTAAAACATTATAGATTAGTGGGGCAGCAATTACATAAAATCTGTTATTTGTAATCTCTCTGTGGCTGTCATGTGTTCTTTTGTGCATATTTCTGTGTGCTGCTGTCAAAGACCAGCATGAAATAAAAGAAAACTAAAGCTAACTGTGCGGCAAACAAGATCTGTTATAAAAAGTGAATATCACGCTTTGCTTGTTCTTTTTTTTCTACATCTCAGATTGCCTGTGTTCCACCATCTGCTTCTCTAGCACCTGTGGTGGCTTTAGAGCTGACGGTTATCTCATCCTCTGGCTAAATGCCATTTCAAGGTACACAACTCGTCAATACACTGAGGAAGATTTCAGGTTGGGGACGTGTCCAGCTGAGGGGGCGGAGGGTGGGAGCAGCAGGACATATTTACATAGAGCACATATTATAATAATGTATATTGTAGCTGTAAATAACCAGGCTGGGAAAGCTGTACCTTGTGATTCGGCGTGCTTCCAGATGGCTCGGTGAGTCTCTTCTTCTTTTCTTCATAGGAGAGTAGGATTTCCGTCTTTGTCTCTTCCCACTGACCTTACGTGTGTGCTTCATATCTGTGTCTCTGGAGCTGTGTGTTCTCTTCCTGTCTCGTAGTCTGGGAAGCAGACATGACATCGACAATGTAAATGTATATTTGTTCTCGTACCCCACTAATAAGGAGTCATTAGCAGCTGAAACATTTGGTAAAGTTCACCTGTCAGCGCTGTATCTGGAGTAGCTTCCTCTGGAGCTCAGGCTGGCCACGCTGCCTCGTCGCCTCAGATCAGCTGAGTAACTTGGTGAGCGTGAGTACGAGCTGCCAGCGAGAAAAATGACCATTATTATACACAGTTATTTATGCAAATTCCAGAAATTTCTGCAAAATAAATGATCAAACTTTCCATCAACTTCCTTTTGCAAATATATTATATATACACATAACATCACATGTGCAATCGAGCACCACTAACTCTGATTCATCTGTGTTTTCCTTGATGGATTTGTCTCTTCAAGAGGCCCCATCTCAACTAGAAATGGGGGTGTTATAATGACGTACAGCCTGACCATAGATTATAATAATAACTAGATGCCAGATGCCAAGATAGAACCTATCCATTCCAGTGGATTTGCTTGCCTGGCACATATGCTGAACCTTTTCTAGCTTGTGGGTTTACTTCTACGGTATGTAACCCACTTAATATGTGCAGCAGTTATTTCTCCTGCTGTGCCCCCCTGCAACTTCCTGCTTGGCTCATAGAGTTGTGATGACATCACGGATATAAATACACACAAATAAAACCACTATGGCTCAAAAATTCATAATAGAAAAAGTCATAATTAACTTTGTTTGCAGTTTGACGTGTCCTGTCAACAGTTTTACAGATGTCTCTTTTACAATGGTGGTCAAATGGGAAAATGCTTTTTGGGCCACAGGGGATTTTTTCGCTGTTACACCACGAGTGGCCCCTGGGAAAAAATTGCTGCAAGGCTGAGTGGCTTCCCAGGAGGCCTGACCCGGACACCCCTGCTTTTTTTATTCTTTACTTTTTGGGCTCTCAAGTGCACTGCAGGCATGTAATGACGAGTTTCAGTGCATGAATGTGCTTCTGCAATACAGACATACAGATATCAGGTACCACCATGTCAAGGTGTATTAAATCAAGACTGAAGGTGCTTTGAGACCTAGAGTTGTCTTGCTTTGGTTATTGTTACAAAGTTGTATAATTGCCTAGAGTTGGTTGGTGTTCTCACGGCAGCATTTACAAGCGGACCAGATCAAATGCCTTGTGTGAAAAAGCTGCTCTTGATTGGTCAGAATTTCCATGTGGGAAAAATCCAGGAAGTAAAGAAAACGTTGAAGAAGAGTACACTTGCAAGACAAATGTGACACTTTCTAATGTCACAATGGAGGGACAACTACGCAGGTTGATTTTAGCGCTGCTCATCGTGGACTATATTGCTGTCATTGTTCATTTGAGTCAAAGCATACAGTTTGAAAACGAGGCGCGGCTCCAACTAGAAAACAATGTTTTGATGCACTGGATGTGCTGAATGTGCATATTAAGGCAGTACAGGAGGAGGCGCACATTAATAATCCTCCAGGACTGTAACATGCTCATGTTTGACCCAAACAATGTGTCATGTGACTGCAGTTGGTTCAGATCCAGGTCGGAACACGTTCTCACCACAAACGAACTGCACCAGAGTTCGTTTGTAATCAGACCGAGACCGCCTCTTCAAGACGGTCTCGGTCTGGTTGTTTTGGTGTGCACCCGAGTACAATTACTGTGTTCACACCTGCCCAAATGAACCACACTTAGGGGGCAAACAAACTTGAGATTGATTCAACTGAACCAAACAGGGCAGGTGTGAAAGCACCCTAAGGGACCACAGACATGACAGTGGCTCTGTGAGGCTGTATTTAGGCCCGACGCTGCCTTGAGCTAAATGCTAATATGTTCACAATGACAATGCTAACACACAGATGTTTAGCAGGTATAACATTAACCATGTTCACCATCTTAATTTAGTGTGTTAGTACATTAACATTTGCTAATCCTTAGTAAACACAAAGCACAGATGAGGCTTATGGGAACATCATTATGATACATTATCTCGGAACAGTGAACAGGGTCTAAAATTAACTTTTTTCACACATATTTTTTTTGTCTGCCATTCAGAAATTTTTCCTGCCACTTAAATCTAAATAAAAGAATAACATTTAGATGATTGAAACATAATTTATTGTGTAGAATAATATATATCATTCCACCTTTACCAGTTGCAACATCACGACCACATTAAAATGTTGGATCAAAACAATAATTTTGATCCAATGATATATATTTTTCCTAAAATTAGTCATTCTGCATGATGAGTACTTTTACTTTTGGTACTTCAAGTATGTTTCAATGCTAAACTGAGGTACTTTTTCTTGAGATCACTTAAGATACTTGGGATTTTGAATACAGGACTTCTATTTTTACACTGTGGTATTACAACTTTTACTTATTTGAAAGATTGAAAGATTGAAAGAGTACTTCTTTACCACTGGTAAATTCCAGTGTCTGAATTACACCATGGCCTATGGGGGAGCTCTACTTTTGCGGGGGTGGAAGGGTACTGAAGCAAGACACGTCAACTGTACTTGGGTCTTGAGGAGCTGCTGTGTTTATTCATGGCCAAACTGAAACCTACACTCAACATTTACTATCACTTGACAACTTAACTGTTAATTTCTCCTCTGCTTTGATCGCCAACAGCTGTCCGCTCTGATCCAACATCTCTCTTTCTCTCGCTCGACTGGTACACGCTCGCTATGCCCTGAGCTGTTCCTTCAGACGAAACTGACAGGTGAAGTATTTAAGTCCATACAATAAGGAAGGGGTGTGTATAGTATGTGTGTGAGCATCTTTTTTTTTATGGTTGTTGGTTAGAATTCACTGAACTTCGACTGTCAGTCAAAAAAAAATATGCTTCTACAGCTAGCAGCGTTGCTTTTATACAGCAGTTGTGATGTGTCTGTCTGTTGTGCCTTTCCCTGTCTGCCAAAGTGGCGGGTGACCTGATGATTTTACAAGCTACTGCAAACAATCTACCCATAGTTGCCAGGTGCTAATTTCAAACCGAGTAAAAGTGAAAAACTTGGGATCAAAGATTGAACTCAAACTCAGTAGGATTCATCCTCTGGGCAGCATGAATATCTGTACCACATTTCCACTTTTTTATATGCAAACTGAAATACATGTGAGTGGAAATGTACTAAGTGTAACTTGGGTTTTGTCGGATGTTAGTCATGTTTAATTTAAAAGTAGTTAAACCCACCTGCAAGATGACAGTGAGAAGCTTCGAGAGTAGCGGCCAGAGTATCTGGAACTCCCCGAGGATCTGCTCCTGCTGCTGGATGACCGGGTTTTCAGTCGCCTTCGAGACGTCTCTCTCATCCTCTGTGAGCAGCTGGAAGTCTTTGGAGATCTCATAACCTCTACCCGACACCCCAAAGTTATCTGCTCTCTGCAAAGAAAGCACGTTTTACTGCTTTAAGTGATAAAGCCCAAACTGTATCCTGGGATGTTTTAAAGAAATGCTTCCCCTTATTCTCACTGGTGAGCTGAATATTTCAAAAGAGGAAGCAGAGCGTGGAAACTGAAGATAAACAACTTGCAATTTTCTTTGGAAGCATTCATTCAGATGGATTATTTATTATGAACACAACATTACCTCTTGCCATTTCCATTGAAAAGGGTTGCAGACAAGCCGTCCTCCCCGTAAGGTTTGCACAGGGAAGCGTAGCTGGTCACAGAGTTTCCTGAATCAGAGGCATTGTCTCTGTCAGTGAACTTCAGCTTCTCTGGCGAGGCCAGACGTTTACAGCGGTTCCTCTTGTTGTCAGTGACACTCGCCTGAGAAACACCAGTTTTGCTCGACGGCGGCGAAGACGTGTCATTCCCAGAATCGTAATCGTGCGGGCCTTCGGTCTGGCTCGATAAATGCTGAGACCCTTTTCCGCGCAAAAGCTCGCTTCCAGGTTTTGGCGACAAAATCTGCAAACAGACAAACAGGCTGCAGCTTAAAACCGAGCATGTGTCGACCAATGGAACCTGCTATCTGCTTTGATGCACTGTGAATACTCTAGTACAAAGGCACATATTCCCTTGAAAACACAGAGAAGTGACTTCTTTTTTTTTTTTTTTTTTTTCTCGGGACAGAAAACTTTGAAAGATAAAGACATCATGCAAATTTGAAGCATGCGATTAACCCCAAAAGAAAGTCTGAACTCAACTAAAGTCAAAGAAATCAACAAGAAACAAATTGAGATAAAGTAAGTCTAAACTAAAACAATTATATGAAAAGAACAACAAAAGAGCAGAGAAGAAAGAAAAACTATGCGTGGAAAGATCTACCGGCTCTAACTCGAGTGAATTGAAAAAGAGTAAACAATAGCCCCATTGAAAAAGCCTCATTTAAAGAACATTGAACAAACATCACAAAATGGGTATTATGTAGAAATGAAAAGGATTGCAGACAAAGAGAGATCCCATCAGTCTAACTAAGAAAGCCCTCAGAATGGGACAGATGACTGTGCTCTTTCTCCTGTAAGAAGTAAATAATTAGCCTGCACCGACCTACAAGTAAATCCCTAAATCTGCGGATAGCATCGACTTACCAATCAAGATTTCCTCCTTAAGTAGGTAAGGTGTAAGAAAAAGGGAAGAGCGGGCAACATAAGTGCATCATTAGAGTCGTAAATTGCAAGAAAAAGACAATAACCCTCTCTTCAAACCCAGAGCCAGTCAGACTTATATTGGCATGTTCCTTTTTCTTTCCTTAGTGGTATATTGTTTGGGAGTTTTCCAGGAGTGAAAAGTCCCAGAGAACTTGCTCCTATGCGAGTAAAACTACAGCACGCTAAAGCTATAAAGCATTTTTTTTAAACTACAGACGGAAAAAGATACTGACTCTCCGAGGATCATAGTTGACTAATCTTATAAAATTATGATCTCTCTTTATTTATTGAATACGAGACACTCAGAGGGTTTATCCAGTCTGTCCTCCCCATTATCTAGTCTAAAGTCAACACAACAGACCAACCCTGAGGGAAATTTCCTCTTTACCTCTTGCATCGTACTCAAGAGTAAAAGATTTCACTTACAGAAAGACACATTTTAATCAGACACATTCTTCACTGTCACCTGGAGATTTTTTTTTTGACAAGGCTGCCTTCAAATAAACATTTCAAATGCTTCTTTGTGAGCTTTCTTTCCCTTTTGATGCCACAACGTTTCTTATGCTTCCACTACAAAAAGAAATTCACCAATTCATCACTTATATTCACAGGAAAGGCTGACATTCATTACAATCAACCACATTCATGTCGTTTTTCTGTCCGGTCATACCTACCTTACCCTTTACGGACTGCTTTTTTTGGGAAAGAAATATTAAGCAAAGATCATTCTGCATTACTTCTGAAATGATGTGCTTTTATCCACCAAATCCAGACTCATAAATAAATGCAAACACCACTTAATAACTGTGATACAGTAAGGCTACCCCTCAGCAACCATGTGAAGTCCTCCTGAAAGGCTTCGGGATATTGAATGCCAAGGCGTGATTCAATATATGGATTAATTTATTGAATTTCAATTAAAACC
Source organism: Cephalopholis sonnerati (assembly GCA_019142605.1). Lineage (NCBI taxonomy): Eukaryota > Metazoa > Chordata > Actinopteri > Perciformes > Serranidae > Cephalopholis > Cephalopholis sonnerati. Next base: position 36,413,760 of record JAGQAX010000007.1, on the reverse strand, counting down.
CTGTGGTGTGTAATTAAAAACATTCGTCTGCGCAATTAACATAATTTAATGATTGCTGGAGAGAAATTAAATATATTTCATGCTCCAATAAGCATGAGACAATGAGTTTAAGGACATAGCCGTATTTATGAGGCTCTCTGGGAGAACATCACTTTAAAAACAGAAAAGGAAAATCAACCTGCAATAAACAGCTCGGCTTTAAAATTCAAAGTGTGTTTTCTACAGGCTGTCAATCACTGTTTAAAGATGTTGTTAAAAAGATGATGGTTTCATTTCAGCTGCAGTGCAGATCTGCAATCGGAGCAATTGAAACTGCTGGATGTGTAATATGTAAAAGACGCATGGACCAGAGGGGATTGAGGAGGGCCAAAGTGAAACGGCTTTATTAAATCCTGGCTCCTGAGAGAATGCTGGTGTGCATGTATAGATGACACTCACAAGATACAATATATAAAAAACCATATGATCATGAAAGCAGGACAAAACATAGAGTAAATAAATATACTCTGTCTGCATTAACTAAGATTTTCTGACCTGCTTTTGTGGCAAGAAAACGCCATTAATTTCAAAATCCATAATCATTCAAGTGATCATTCTTTATCTTAGTCTCCTGCTTCAGCCCAGTCTCCCTAATGATTATGCTGACATTAAATGAGCACGTGTTTTGCATCCAATGCCAGCGCTGGGTGCCAGTACAGGAAGCAGTGTGGCAGGTCCCTAACCTTACAGCTTTGACTAAGCACAGTATGTTGCACTATCATGACCTTGGGCAATAAACAAGCGCTTCCTTCCTGCTGCTCGCAGCAACATTGTTTCGTATCAGCGTACCATGCAGTACGCCACAGATCTAACCACAGACAGGTCGTAAACTACAGGCTTTGTTACACCCTGTAGGAGCCTAAATCTACACTGAGAAAAGAAATACAAAACGCAACACTTTTGGTTTTGCTCCCATTTTTTGAGAAGTTGAAATAAAAGACCTCATACCTTCTTTATGCACACAAAAGGATTAGTTGTCTTAAATTTTGTCCAAATTTTGTGTTTGATGACTGTCCACCAGAGCTGTTGCATGTTAATTGAATGAACACTTCACTACAATACGCTGTCTCCAGTGTTGTTGAATTTGGCAGTACATCCAACCGTCTTAAGAAAGTGCAGACCATGTGTAACCATGCCAGCTCAGGACCTCCACATCTTATTCTTCACCTGCAAGATTGTCTGAAATCAGCCACCCGGACAGCTGATGCTAAACTAAGGAATTCCTGCATAAGTGCCAGAAACAATCTCAGGGACGCTCATCTCAGTGGCTGGTCTCAGACAGTCTTGCAGATGAAAAAGCCAGTCCTTGTGTGTGGTCATGCGGCTGGTTGGATGTACTGTCAAATTCTCAGAAACGACATTGGCGGCGGCTTGTGGTAGTGAAATGAACATTTAGTTCACTGGTAACAGTTCTGGTGGACATCCCTGTGGTCAGCATGCCAATGGTACACATCATCATTTACTGATGTTGTCAAGGTGCTCACTAAAATGGATTCAAACAAATTTGTGAGCAAAATTTGACAACACCTTTTGCTAAGCCCCGCCCCTTTGTGATGGTCCGACAAGCTGTCAGAGTAAGCATGGAGCCCACACTGTAACTAACTGCACTCCCTGAAGAAATGTTATCATGTAGTGATTCCAGAGAGAAGCAGACAGAGGGGTCTACAGTCTGTGTTTGAAGGATGTATCCAGGATGTCAAACTGACTCAGCAGCAACAACAGGTTAAAAAGACAAAGATAGTTAGAAGCTAAAGCCCAACTATAGGCTACAGATCACAGTGTAAAAGTGAACCACCACATCACTGCTGATCGACACAGAAGACAATGAATATAAAGGGAAACTTTGCTGATATTGAACCAGCTGTGTGGCATCACAGTGTGTGCAGATGAACGGTGTTTGGCTTTGCCCCCGTGCCGCTGCCAGCACCCAGACCTCCGACGCTGGACAGGCAGGGATCTCCGGGGAAAATCAAACAACATTCATCTGCGCACAATGCAATGACACACAGCTGGTTCAATATCAGCAAAGTTTCCCTGCTTCCCTTCACTGGTTCCTGTACAGCAGGGTTGGTCTTTGTTTCACTGTTATAATCATTACAAAGCAAAAGCAGCATGTGTACACATTCAGTAGGCTATATCTTCAGTAGCTAGCTAGCTAACCCTACACTTTTCAAGGTTTGATTTTGGTTTTGGAACAGGGAAGAAACGTATATCTTTTTCCAACCTCTCCAGGTAACGAGTATCATTAATACACGACGTGCCCCAGGCACAACATTTAGCTCCAAATCCACAAAACCAGCCTGAAAATGGAGGAAATCTGAAACAATTGCATTAGAGTCTGTGTTGTTGTCGGACCCTGGTCTGAACCAGCCTGATGCTATGTTGTAATTGGCCAGTCTGTGTCTGGGGGCAGGAATTACCGAAGGATCAATTAAGTGTTTTGTGTGCATATAAAAAGTGCTAACCTTTAATTTCAACTCATGACGAACGAGAGCAAAAACAAAAGTGTTTATATTTCTGTTCAGTGTACACTGTAATTAAACATTTAAATATTTTTAAGGTCAACACATGAAGCTGTAACCAAGTCTTTTATTTTCCTAATCTTGACTAAGGTTGTGATGCACAGTTTTAATTGGAATTATTTATCAAAAATATTCTCACTTTGTATTTATTAACATCATTACTGAAAACTTTTCAATAATACCTTTAATAAAAGATTACAAATATGTAAGAGACTAGAAATAACTTGTTGGTTTTCATTTTCATTTAAATATGACCTTTTATTTATCATCAGGAGGGAAACTAAGCTTTTTAAAAAACTTTATTTACATTGCTATTATATAGAGAACGTGTCATTTTTTCAGCAGTGTCATTATTGTTATGGGCAGTCCTCTATACCAAGTCCTTGATTGTGTTAGTTTTAAAAACAGAAAAACAAGAACTGACACAAAATAAAGGATTCATAAAATGAGCTCAGACTCAGGCCATGTACAGTTTTTGGATTTTGTAAATACTGATCCTTCAGAGGAGAGCTAAATTGGTTTAGACATATCATTTACTGGAAAATATTTTACTTTGGCTGACAAAAATACTATGATGTGGAATTCAAATCTTAATATTGGGCCATAGAGGATTTTCTTTAATGAGAATCATTTTCAAAACCCATCTGCCTCACTGTAGGCGTTTTATATTGACCGACAATAAGCTGTTTTACATGGCCATAACTGAGAAATCAAACTGAACCAGCGGCAGCATCATTAAGAGTCCTAAAGTGTACTTACGGTGGCGGTTGAGAGGATGGAGCGATATTTTGGAGCCGTTTTACACACTGATTTGGTTGCTGGTCTCCACTTCATGTCCGTGTGGTCAAGCACTCCATTGGTTTCCTCTACTACAGCTGCCAGGTCTCCTAATGCCTGATGTACCACAGATTTCTGCAGATGGTGTCTGTGGGAAAATACTCGATTTAGTTTTCATGACACGGCATCGTGACATAAATGCTTCTTTTCATTTGGAGCCAATTCTGCACTTAAGAGAAGGGGACAAAAACGAGCACTTTTGCATTTGATGTGTGAGACAGATTGTCACTTTACTTCAGCTACATTTTTTTCTGTTGTTTTGTTTTGGCGATTTAAAAACAATGAATTATAATCTGTTGTCTAATCACAGAAAAACTGTAAAGAAATGTTTTTGAGTGTTATTCTACCTGGGAAAATGATTGAGTTTCGGCTGAATAAAAATGTTGGAACAATAAAAAAGAAATAATAAAAACAGAGTTTATAAAGTGCTTTGACAAGCAAAGGAAAAGCAGAAATAGGATACTCAGAGGGTGAACAGTCCTACCAAATACAAACTAAATCTCTGTATGTCTAAGGTTCCCCTGTGTAACTCCTCATTTGGACAAACAGCTTTTTCTGTCCGTGGAATTAAGATGTGGAATACTTTACCTACAGAACTCAAATTGGACCCTGATTGCAGTCATTTTAAACTCAGACTGAAACAGTTTTTGAAGAGGAATCAGTTATGCAGTTATGAATAATTTGGTGCTTCCTATTCTATGGTGCTAATTATGTATTGCAGCTTGTGTCTTGTATTGTTCTGTCTGTATTTTTATTGTTTGTACCTTGCACTCTTAATTGTGTTCTTGCTGCTAAGTCTTTTGTATCTTGAGTCCCACCTAGTGACGGGCATTGCAAGTTAGCTTAGGCTATAAATGCTGTGGTGTGTGGCACTTATGTATGCTACATACTTGTAAAGGTTCAGTGTGTTAAGTTTAGGGAGATTTAGTGGTATACAGAGGTGAGGGTTGCACGTTGCAACCAGCTGAAACTTCTCCTGGTTAGAATTCCTTCAGTGTTTATTGTTTAGAAGGTTTTAACCAGGAGCCAAATCATCTACTGAGGTGTCTTCCTCTCCTGTAGATGGGCTTCTAACTATGGGAGCTAACATGAAGATGTGAAAACGCAAATGGCCCTATCTAGAGCCAGTGTTTGGTTTGTCCGTTCTGGGCTACTGTGAACATGGCGGTGCAACATGGCGATCTCCATAAACGAGGACCCGTTACTTGTGTAGATATAAATGTCTCATTCTAAGGTAACAAATACACAATGATTATTATTTTCAGGTGATTATACACAAAAGAAAATATACTTATCATATCCTGTACCATGTCTGTCAATATATCCCCCTAAATCCTACACACTGATCATTTTAATCATAATTTCCTCTGCTTAAGAGCTCCACACTTAAAAATAGTAATTTCAGAATATTCGTCAGATTACTTTAGTTTGAAAATTGGACCTCAATTTGAGTTCAAACTGATTCATGAGTCAAAGTTCACTCATTGAGCTGTTCCTGTTGTGATGACTGATTATGTATGGATTAATTATCACCGATGGAAGTGTCCAGTTATCCCACTGTTACTAGAGATCATCACGCCATCAACTCTGCTCAGTATAATCCATAAAAACTGTGATAAACAACATCCTTCATCTTTAAGGATTTTGCAATATGTCATTATAATTGAGTGCATCGATCTGTGGAGTGAATATGGGGCCACTTCCTGTGAAGCTGTGATAAGGGCTGGTCGTGCCTGAGATCAGGAAGTCACCTCTGCCTTATCAGTCATCGCTGTGGTGTGACCAGGAACTCGGCAGACACCTCGAGCTGATAAGATAAACTGAGGGAGTGAAGAGGGGTGAGGAGGAGGGGAAAGATGGGCTCCTACCTGTCCTCTGTGGAAGATTGGTAAGAAGAACTGTCCGAGTCTGACCTCCGATAGCGTCGCCTCCGCCGTGAGTGAGTCCGTGAACTGAGGGAGTGATGAGGAGAGGAGACACAAGTGGATAAAGAGCTAAGAAAACTGTGATTAATCAGTCGACAGGAATTACTTGACCATTTTTATGACCAGTTAGTAGTTTACATAATTTATAAAATATAATTCCAGCTTCTCAAATGTGAAGATTTGCTTCCATTCGTTCTATACCACAGTGTACTGATTACAACTGTAGTTTGTACATATTGTTCATATACCCATAAGGGTAGGTGGGTAAATTAAAGGTGTAGTTGGCAACTTTTTAAAAACAACTTTTGTCTTATTTGGTGAAACTCACTGTCTCCACACACTAATGCATGAGACAGACAGTCTGTGAAAAAAACCTGTTCACCTTCCTCCTCATCGTGCTTCTAATTGCAAGTCAACAGATATCTGCATATGAATGCAAAGCCAAGAAAATGCTAAATTGTCGTCGAACAATAGCCATTGACTTCGAAACAGGGTTGGGTATCTTTATTTGTTGATATCAGTGCTATAACGATACTTAAGGATATTTTTGAAATGGTACCTGGGCCTAAACGATGCCTGAACCGACACTTAAAAAAAAACTTTAACTATGTATTAACTTTTAACAATTTACAGTATACTGAAATATACAAATATAAATAAATACAAAACACTGTCAAGAATTTCACATAAAAAATTATATAATATAAATAATTTAACTCTAAATAACAGTTACAGTACTAATAACAGCAAAATAGATATTGAGTTGTGATCAATACTCGTCAACCTAACTTAGGAGAGACTCGACAGCCAAACATTTCTCCAGTATCTGTTAAGGAGCGGCTGACATTGTCACTAAAATGAGAACAGATGGTCCACCTTAACAATCCACCTTAAGTGAGCCTAACAGGGTTTCAATGGGAGGCTAACTTCGCTCCCTAACTTTGGGGCTAAACAGTTTCACTTAAATAAGCAAGTGAAAAGCAAGTTACAGGAACTTGACTTGGATCTTGAGGAGTTGTATCTTTTCTTTCACTGACAAACTGTAAACACACTGCACTATTTAACTTCATACTCTGCTCCGGTTGCCATAGCCTTTCGTTCACATACACACTCTTTCTCTCTCATTTGACTGCACATTTGCTATGAGGCACTGAAATCTGCATTCTGTTTCAGTCCGTTAAGTACCAGTTGTCTAAGAACTGGTGCAAGACTGTGTTTCAAAACCCAACCCTACTTCTGAGGTGACATTTTGGTTTGAAATTTTAGCTTTGACAATCAAAGTCTAATCAGTTCATCCTTGAGTCCAAGTGGACGTTTGTGCCAAATCTAAGGAAATTCCCTCGAGGTGTTCTTGAGATATCACCTTCACAAAAATGAGATGGACAAGGTCACAGTGATCTTGACCTTTGACCACCAAAATCTAATCAGTTCATCCTTGAGTCCCATTTGATGTTTGTTCCAAATTTGATTAAATTCCCTCAGGGCGCATTCACGTAAACACAATGCCTCTGGCATCGTTGTGACAAAAAACAACACTATGAATAGATGATTTAAAGATGAAAAGAATCTTTAGTTGCAGCTCTGTAGAGCACATATGTAAATTTGTTAGCATTGCCAAATGTTTGTTATTTTCTCTGATGAATATGAAATATATACTTATTTATTTGAAGAATAGGAGAGTGCACCAGAGAAGTGAGAGTACAAAGGAACAGTAAAGGCATGAAGAGCAGAAAGGAGAGAGGGAGTAGAGAGTTGAAGTGAGCTGGAAAGCAGTGGTTTCTGTTGAAGTAAGCAGCAACTGAACTTGGCTCTGTGCTTACAAACAACGGCTCGCTCATCCAAAGTCGAATTATAAAATGTTGCAAGATCACAGCATGAAATTGGTTTCTCTTACCCTCTTTCACCCCCTTTTTTCCCCTCTCTTTGTGGCTCAAGCTTTCAATCGGTTTTCCTCTTTTATGAGGGTTTTTTCACGCTTTGCTCAGAAAAAAATAAAAGCCTGCACGTTTCTGTATTCACCCATCGTGTCCCTACATGAGAGCTCTTTGGAGGATGCTCTGTCTTTCTTCCTCAGCAGTGGGTGGATGGGCTTACCATGGGGGGGAGGAAGAGGAGGTGGAGCGGAGGGTCAAAAAAGTTGTGTAGGATTTGGACAGTGCATGATGCCGATGCAGCAATCACAGATTTTTTTTTTTTTTTACATTTAAAAAACATTGGCATTAAATGTCAAAAACAACAACAACAAAACATCACTGTAATCTGTGCAGCAAAAATGCAGCGAAGGGCTGCGGGTCGTCGACTATACGGTGTATGTGCTCTACCAGGTGAGCTTCAGGGGCATCCCCTAAATATTATTTTTCAATGCTAAATCAAGGGTGACCAGGCCTTTTCTGTTAGAGTCCCCACTTCCTGAGGAGATCAGACTGGTTCCTTATCCTCTTATAAATCCCTCTTAAAAACATATTCCTATACATGTGCTTTCACTGCATTTGCAGCCTGAACCCACTTTAGTCTGTGAGTCACTATTTAAAAGCTATTCATGTACAAAGACATTTTTCTTAACTTTTATTTTATTGATTGTTTTATCCATTTAATTTTGTTATATTTTACTTAGTTTAGTCTTTTACATGTGTAGCTGCTTGATGGTATTAAGTACTTTCGGTTTCTTTTTTAATCATTGTCATTTTTATTTTTATTTTTGCGCAGCAGTTCTTAACTTTAAAAAACACTATATAATAAAGTTTATTATTTTAATTATTGTTATTATATTAAATTCCATTCACCTACACTGTTCTGTAGTGGGGATGGAAACCTTGGTCAGAAACATAGGCAAAAAACCCCAAACTACAGCTCTACACCACTAAATGTAGTGTGTCTTTATTTGGGTGAACTGCCCCTTTAACATGAGATAAGAATAGATAACAATCAACTTTACTGTCATACACAGAGTGCAAGTACTAAGAGAACAAAATGGAGTTTAGCATATAGAATTAACTGCATAAAATAACTGTAGAGTGTTGACTACACTTTCCACTGCTCCTGAAAGCAGCGGCCCCCCTACACTGTTGACTTCCTGCTTCTTTGGTGTGGGCATGTCTGCTACCTTGCAGGAAATGTCTGCTGTTGGGTAACCATTCGTTTGCTTGTTTATCGTCTGTCTATGAGAACACATTAGCTCTATGTGCTTAGTACCTACTTGTGCATGTCCACAAACTGTACTATAGTCCTGCCATCATAATCTTGTGACCTTGCTTAAGTAATCAACACTGTGTGGCAAGCCATATATGGCATGTTTTGAGAGACAAGCTCCATTTACAGGTGACCCAGGAGCGACGTTTTGGACTTTGGACATGCCTGCATTAAGGGGTAGATATGAACATGCCGCCATATTTGAACAATGTGAGATATACTTGCGAAGAAAACTTGTCTGTCAGAAGTGGGATTCGAACCCACGCCTCCAGGGGAGACTGCGACCTGAACGCAGCGCCTTAGACCGCTCGGCCATCCTGACACATGCACCTCAGGCCAACAGTTTCATATTACTAAGTGGTGAGTGACTGCTCACAGCTGGGGAAAAAGCTCCTACAGGCTGCAGTAACAGCAACATGACTCTGCCGGGTGAGAAGACTGACCTTTTCTTGTGTTTGCGCTCATCCTTCCTCTTATGTTTTAAACTTGAAGAGCTGGTGGGATGAAAGAGAATAGAATCATGAGCGAGGTGTATTGGCTGCACATACAGCCTGCTGTCTTACTGAAACATAAAGGGCACTGGCTTTCAAGTTGGAAATCTTACGGAAAGCAGAAGCTAAGTGTTTACCACATTTAAGACACAAAGTTATGCAGGTGAGAACTGTTTGCCTTTAGAGTTTGCTCTTTTAATTCAATATTTTACCCTTCAGAAACTACACACACACATAGCCATGAGATATGTTTAAGTGATGCATGAAATCTTAAATAATACACATACCTGTGTTTTGACTTTTTGGAGGTGTACCTGAAGAGGGGGGAAAAATTATAATTTCAGTCACCTAAAAATAAACATGCCGTTTTGCCAATATTGTGGTAGTAAGCGAGAACTACCTATGCCGCTTGCTTTTCTTGGAGCTTTTCTTCTTCTTCTTTTTCTTCTTCCTCACAGGCGACAGGCTGTAGGAAGGAGACCTAAAACCAGACCACAAACAAACATGAACTCTAGAGAGAACCAGGCATCCTCCCATATACCTCTCTCAATTTATTTATTTCAGGAAACACGACAAGGATGTCCAACACCACACCTCGCTGCAGAGTCATCTCATTTTGGGGACTGACCTTTTCCTTTTCCTCTTGCGTTCGGACTTTCTCTTCTTCTTCTTCCCCTTGGGCCGAGGGGAGAGTTCCTCATCGAAGGAGGGGCTGCAAGCAGAGACAGAGCAGAGGGGACACTGCTGTATTAATTCCAGTGATGGGATATGAAATGTGAAATCTCAGCAGTGAGAAGTACAGCTTCTGAATCCCAATGTCTGGACTTTTGGAATTTGATTTACAGTATATACTGAGTCTGCTGAGTCTGAGTGTTAAAGGTGTTAGTCCACTGAAATTACAAAAAAGTTATTTTTTCGCTTATCTCTAGTAGCAGTGAACTCTGAGCTTTGACCACTAAAATCTATCAGAAGCAGTTCATCGTTGACTCCAAGTGGATGTTTGTGTCAAATTTAAGGAAATTCCCTCAAAGTGTTCTTGAGATATCATCTTCACAAGAATGAGACGAACAAGGTCACAGTGTCCTTGACCTTCAACTGCCAAAATCAAATCAGTTGATCCTTGAGTCCGAGTTGATGTTTGTGACAAATCTGACGCAATTCCCTCAAGGTGCATTCACATAAATCTGACATACGGACGACATGAAAACACAATGCCTCTGGCTACGGCTGGTGCCGATGCTGATGCATAAAAAACAATGACAAACATCACATCTAATTTTGACATACTTGTCTGGCAACAGGGTTCCAATGGTGGTGCTCAAAGTATCTGAAGTATGTCTGGAGTGGAACTACTGAGGAAACAGTGCCCATGAAAACAGAATACAGTGTGTTTTATTGATTTTAAATGTGACCTTTCAGTCCTGTGAGCACCACAAACTAAATGCCATTCACCTCCACTGTTTTGAACTGCAAGCCAAAATCTCTGAGACTAACTCTTAAGAATGTTGGCAAAAAATTCTAATCTTAATCTTAAAATCATAAAATGAAACAAATTACAAAATGAAAGAGTTTCAGACCTGTATCAGGAAGTCAGAGCTAGTTTAAGACTTAAGTGAGCAGATACGTTTTTAACTTTCTTTTAAATATATTTAACAAGCTAGCCTCCCTAATATCTACAGGTAGTGTGTTCCATAGCTTTGGGGCGTCATTGACAAAGGCTGCACCCCCGATCTTCTTCTGGCTGTTGCTGGGAACCTCCAATAAACCAGCAGCAGATAAATAGTTAAATAGTTACCAAGGGAGTTAGCAACATAGCTTGGTCCTGGCCCATAGAGGGCTTTGTATATAAGGAGGAAGACATTGATATCAATTCAAAATGTAACAGGAAGCCAGGGCAGAGCAGCTAAGGTTGGCCTGATGTACTCACTCCTCTTGGTCCTGGATAATTGCTGAGCAGCAGAGTTTTGAATATGACTAGATTATATTAGCTTCAACTATATTGTCACTGCACAGAGCACAAGTGCTGCGACAATGAAATGCATCTCAACAGAGGTGAGGAAAGCATGTCAGTGTGAGGAGTGTGATATATATGCTGAGAAAATTCTGCTGTCAGAAGTGGGATTCGAACCCACGCCTCCAGGGGAGACTGCGACCTGAACGCAGCGCCTTAGACCGCTCGGCCATCCTGACATTATGCAATACCTACTCGACAGTTTCAAATTACTAACCAGTGAGTGGCTGCCTTCAGCAGTGTGTACAGCACCTGCAGGCTGCATTAACAGCAACATTAACACATGATTGTGCAGTGTAATAACTGGGTGAGAAGTTCTTCACCCGCTTTCATCATGTGACAACACAGAATAAGTGTTGCTGTTGTTGCTGTTTTCTCTGTGCGTTTCATGCCAAGTGTGAAACTCTCACCATAAAAGTCTGTTTTCTCCCTAAATTCTTTGCAGACAAATAACCCTGACAGAATGGGTGGGGTAAAATAATCCACATGACTCATCGCTGGCATCACATAACTGCACATAGATGCATCCTGATTCTCTCTCACAACACACACAAGCAAGATTATCTGGGAACCAAATGTCCCATACGGGATGATCCCATCACAACAGGATGAAGAAATCCTATTGAGACTGGTTTAAAGTACAAAACAGATCGCATGCCAGTGAGCTTTACTGAAGTCTGATGACAACATGGCCTCACTCAGAGGGGGAGATTGATCTGTGATACATCATGTCCTCTGCAAGCACCCATAACTAACTTCACTAGTAATGTCAGGGAATGCTTCCTATTAAGCCTTGGAATCTGTATTCTGCATTTCTATTGGCTGTTGACTCTGAGGCATGTACAACTGTCCCTTATCCTTTGTTCCTTTCTTTCTTTTTTCTCAAACAAACAAACACACTGTACAGTACGACACATATATTGTTTAGGCTTGGGCAGTGGCGCTGTGATTCATTCAGTTTTGGGGACTTGCAATTTGATTTTAAATGTGCTGTCACAGTCTTATTCATGCTCCCACGCACCTGTCGATGAGACTTTCTGCAGTACGTTTTTAAAATGGTCAAAGTTGTTACAGTCAAAGCCAGGTGATCCTCACTGTTATTCTGACAAAAACACTGAATTGTACATTAGAATTCATTAACAAGCATCTTTTTTTAGACCCTGACCACCTGTGAAATACCTGCATCTTTCTCACCTCTAATTTGTAATGAAGGATTTAATGCCACTTCAGTCATTTACTCAGACTTAACAAGGCTCTGCCAGAACCAAATAAGACATCATACAAGTGTATTACTTTATTAACACAACCTGTGATCCACAGTCCACTTCACCCAGCCGTTTTATAGATTAGCACCACTGCACCTACATGAACCAAACAAGCAGCCGACTCACAGATATTGTTATTTGTATAGCCCCTTTTACATTGCCAGATTTTCCGCGAATGTTCGGCCGTTTTGCCGGCAAGCTGCGAGCGTTTAGACACGCAGAGCCGGATTGGCGAGTTGATCCGAGGTGCCCAATTTTCTGCCTCGTAGGGTAGTCATATTGGCGGAACAATTTTGGTCTAAACAGAGCGAGACGGCTTTCCACCTCGGGAGGGTCTGTTGATGACTTGTGGGAGGGGCTGTGGATGACGCTGTACCTTCGACCCACTGATGTGGACTTCAAAACAGGAAACAGCTGACAGCAGGAATGAGTATCTAGCAGCACTAAGGAGATGCAAAGCAGAAGATGAGCTGTTGAGGAACTGTTAAGGACGGGCCGATGTATGAGAGAATTGCCGAAGGACTGACCAGCCGCAGCTTTCCTCGGTACGTCACTGTTTACGTCACATGCTGAGCTACACGTTCTGTTACTAGCTCACGCCCCACATTGCCCCAAAAAAGGCGTATTCTGTATAAACAAAAGTAGGCAGGTGGCAATTTGCCGCACTCCCCGATTTTGTTTTTACACTGCCAATGCTGAAAGAAGACGGATTGGGCTTTCATGCAAATTTGCACAGTTCCTATGTAAAAAGGGCTTATGACAATGCCCCACCACCCACTGTGAATAGTTGGACTCTAGAACTCTGATTTTGAGACAGCTTGGATGTAGATTATGAGAGGAAGGACAATATGGCTGGACATTTGAATTTTAATATCATCTGGAGGAGGACTCAGAACTTCCACTAATTTCTGTCATTAAGCTGATGTGTGGACTCAAGGGCAGCTTCTGTAGGAGCTAATGCTAATGGAGACTACTGCAGTGCCCATTCAAGACAGGCTGGTTTAGAACAAGCTGAGCGCTCAGCCTGTGGTATTGCTGCTTCCAGCTTTCTCATGAACAACTTCACACTCAACACTGTGCTTCTTCGCGTCCTGAGCACACACACCTGGGCTCCAAACAGCTAATGATTTATCATGATGTTATGAAAGATATTGAGTCATATTGCTATTTCAACTAATTGTACAGCGAAATAAGAAACAAAACACCCAAAGTACTTAAAAAATATGCAACTCAGTGGATTATTACTTACTTACTGTGTACTTCTATTAAAGACAAAAACACTGTAATACGACATATAGCCTACCTGACAGGGACATGTCATTGGTGACATTGCTGATTAAGATTTAATTCACAAAATATAACTATTAAAATACGACACACTATTATTCATTACACTATCCAACATCATATTAGAATTCAAAGCTCCGCCTTGAACAGACACTGGAGTACAGACGTACATTGTGCTGATACTTCCTCTTTTTCGGGCTTCACTGTAAGTAAAAATTTAAATGCAGGATATTTCCTGTGCAATATTAATAGTGAATAGTTTTACTTCAGAAAAAAAGTTCTGGGTACTTCTTTTACCACCGCCAATAGCTTACTAACATTTCCAGTTAAAGAAAGGGTGAAAAGTAAAGCAAGACAGGCTGCTCGCTCTGCAGACCCCTGCACTTCCTTGGGTGTGAAAGGTACGTCGCTGATGCTTGAAATGAATTTCTAAAATATAACATCTCCTGTTTTTCTATTTTCACCTGTTGTTAAATATAACGTTATCGTAGTGAGCAACCGAGAGTCCTTGCTTATGTAGATGAAAACATGCTTGACTCTGTAGAGCCCTGAAGCCCCGCCCCCACCTCTGCAAAGAGCGCTGTTTATTCGAACTTTATTAATATTAAACATGTCGGGATTTGACGTGTTGCTTGTCCAAATCGCACCAAATTCAATACTGCAAATCTCTGGGTTCTCAGCAATATGCACACACACACACACACACACACACACACACACACACACACACACACACATTCCTTACGTTACTGACAGTTGTAACTACCAGTGACAAACACCTGTTTTATTTAGTCCTCAAATGAACCTCTATGATGGTGCCACTTGTAAAAAGCTTTGCACACGCCTGCACACCTTCTCACGTGCACTTACACACATGCTCACACTATCCTAACATATTCTCTTTCTTCCATCCATTCTTCTCTTGAAGTGTGAATTCATCATTACAAAGAAAAGAAACTTGTCCGATTTCATCTGTTGAGCAGCTTGATTGCTGTCCAGAGGTCCACTTCATTTGCTCTCCGAGAATGACTGATGTGGAAAAGGAGATGAGGGCCTTTGAAGCACCACGGGCTCATTGAATGAGCCTTTCAAGTGCAGACCGACTGAATTTCATGGGAAGCAGAGACAGGTGGGAGTAAGCGAGCATGTGGGGTGATACAGGAGTACAGGAGAGATGTGCAAGAAGATGCTTTTGACTGCAACTCACCTCGCCTTTGATTATGAGGTTGAAAATAAGCTTTACTGGAAAAACTGGAAACGGTGTTTGGTGTAGGTTTAACTGGAAGTGATGTGGATTACATGTAGGAGTGATGGAGTGTTTACATCATTAATGGTGGGGTAGTAAATAAGGCAGAAGAGGGAGACGCCATGGAGACAACACACTACAGTTATTGTACTGACATACTAATTTCCTCACACACAGACAGAGACGGACATGGGTGCATGTACAGAAGCTGATGGCGTGAATGATGTATCTGTCATTTCCGGTCATCACAGAAGCTGCTGTTATGGCGACTAAAGGCAGCGATCTGAGCGTTTATCTCAACAATTAAAGCAACATGTCATTTATACGTCAACGTCCTTTATGTTTTTACTATTTCATTTTTATTCTACACTCCAACCTGCTATCAAGCCAAGCCCCTCAGATTCTTTTGCTTGATCCTCCATCAATGTGATCAAGGGAGGAACAACTACAGCTTTGACTCTTCCCAACCCATTTCCCCCCCAAGTACCAGATATATCAAATCTTTCCAGAACCCCACTGGGAAGAACAGCAAAGAACATCCTTTTTTTTTCTGGCAGCTGTCTTTTGAAGAAGTGACTTATTCAGTGTTCAGTGTTGTCCCAATTTCTCAGCTCAGTCTAGAGCCAAAGCAATAAGTCGATTAACCGAACGACAGCAAATTAATCTGCGACTGTTTTGGTAATTTTTTAAAGCGAAAACACATAATATTCACAGGCTTCAGGTCCTCCAATGTAATCATTTGCTGCTTTTCTCTTTTTTATATATCACTATAATGTTAATGTCTTTGTGTTTTGGACTGTTCTTTAGACAAGTAAAGCAAGTAAAGACATCACGATTGGTTTTGGGAAGTTGTGTTTTTCGCTATTTACTGATGTTTAATTGAACTAGAAGATGAATTGTAAAAATAAACATCAGATTAACAAATACTGAATACTGTTATATGTAGACCTAATTATGTCAGTAGCTGCTGTGATTTCATCCACAGTCATCTCCACCTTTTTTTGACCTACCCAACAATAAAGGCTCTCATCAGCTCAGCCTTTCCACCAAGGAGAAATAGCAAGGTGTCCCACACATTCATTTATTTGTGGCGGCCTGCCACAATTAAAACATCCACGCCACATTTTGATTTTCTATTCTTGGAGTTGGACGTTTCATTACGAACCCTGTTGAAATACATGTACATTTCAGTTATCATTGGCTCCACACTCTGGTCACAGACAGAAACTTAACTGTTCATTGCACTGGGTCTAAAAGTTCGCCTCTGCAGGAGCTGCTCCTCTCATCCATCGATCTGATCAGCTCAGATCGGATCGACTGATCAGTTATCCACCACGTGACTAAAACGCCACAAACTGCTGCTGAGGAAACAAAAAACTCAAGAAGAGTTCCACCTGTGCTGCATCCATAGACCTGCAAGACTTCCGAATTTAGTGAGGGAACACTGGCTGATAACCTAGCCACACTTCTTGTGTGTGCAGCGCGTATGTAACGCGGAATCTCTTGTTTTGTTTTTTTTCTGTGCCCCTGCGAAGAGGTTAGAGCAGCCACACAGCCCATGTGATCAGTGCTGTTCAGGCGCATGATGTACAATTTCAGCAAAAACTGTGTTTTTTTGATAATAATATTGACGTTATATATCACCTTTCACTAGATACAATGTGTCTGTTACAGATATAAAAAACTGTAAATACTTATTTTCAAATTAAAAACCCTCCGACACCGTTTTGTCCACAGAATCCCTTCATTTGTTAACACAAGGCTGTGACAGCACAGTGCTACAGTGGTTAGCATTGTTGCCTCACAGCGAGAGGGTTTCCCGGGTTGAACCTGGGGTGGGGGGAGCCCTTCTGTGTGGAGTTTACATGTTCTCCCCGTGTGAGCGTGGGTTTTCTCTGGGTACTCCAGCTTCCTCCCACAGTCCAAAGACATGCAGGTTAATTAGTGACTCTCAATTGTCCGTAGGTGTGAATGTGAGTGTGAATGGTTGTCTGTCTCTATGTGTCAGCCCTGTGATAGTCTGGTGACCTGTCCAGGGTGTACCCTGCCTTTCGCCCAGTGTCAGCTGGGATAGGCTCCAGCCTCCCCAGCGACCCCCAACAGGATAAGCAGTAACAGAAAATGAAAAAAAGAAAGAACGTTATGACTGTGCTGTTGACAATGCAGTGGCTTGCACGGCTCCATCTGCAGTTCACCAAGGTAGCCATCGTGCACTGCTCATGCAGGCAGAACCTCCCCTCCCCCCTTCATAAGGACACACAGGAGTGACAGTCACTACTGTTTTGATTCCCTCATGAAACAGAAGCACAAACGAAATGAAGGAAACCTGATTGTTAAGATTAATATGTTCTCAACTTCTCTACAACATAACTATAACCAGTTAACAGGACATTATGAGAAAAACAATAAATGGAAACTAAATTAAATAACAAAAGCTTCAGGCTGAGAGGTACACGATAACCTGCTACTTTACATTTGGACATGTGAATGAAGAATGAGGCTACAAATATACATTTAAAAATAAATTTTTCCCTTATTAATTGAAAAAAGAAGAACAAATCAATAAGCAGTCCCTTAGAGATAACAACACAAACAACTAAATCTGGAGTCAACTAAAACAGTTTTGTACTTTTAGCCGTTTTATTGAGAATAAAACAAAGGATTATAGACCAGTTTCTGGATAACATTATTAATATCTAGATGATATTTTCATTGCACAGATTAAGGCTTAGTTTAGCTCTGAGCAGAATACATTCAAATGCCGACACATTTTAAATCATTTTCATGCTTCCTGGATGGTAATTGTTTGCCATTTATGTCAAATATCAAGGAAATGTACCTTTATGTTGCACAAACAGGAGGTCACGCTAACAGGTGAGCGTGATCAGAACCAACCCAGACAGTGACAAACTGCACTCCTGCTTGATGTATGCGACCACAGAGCTCTGGAGACTTTGTGCCTGTTTCATTGAATGCAGAAGACTGTCTCGCTATAATAAATGGCCCTGCTTGGTGTAGTCGGCAGTTTGGGAGCATTAGGAACTGAAATGCATTAGGGCTGATTAGACCGACCAAGCCCAAGTACCCTCTCCTGGTAATGAGAACGCTTTGTCACTCATTAACACCTCTACCATTCTGGCCTTGTAGAAAGAGAGCACAAGGCAAGCATTTGCATTTTTTCTTGCCAGCAGAAACAGTTTCTTTTGATGAGGTGGAGAGAATGAAAGGGAGAATGAGAGAGCAGTCAATTGCCAGCTACACTGGGAATGGTGATTGTGCGAAACAATGGTGTATGAAAAAGGGATTTGGGGACATCTGATGAGAATATGCTCAATGCTGAATGCAGCCTATTTTCCTGAAGAGCATGTCACTTTTATCCCGACCGCAATCACGCATGAAAACCATAAAAGTATACATGTAACTACAGCCTGAATATGTCGTTTAATGAGAAATACATCACTCAGCTGGTGTCAAGTGCTGTATTGGGTTTTGTTCACTTGTGGTAAGGTGGATTTTTTTTTATGTTTCTGCTGGGGTTTTCTGGTAATTAAATATTTTCAATGATTTAACAGAATTTAATAGACGCAGTTCATTTCAGTGGCTCTTTTCCCAATGAACCAGGTTTGGTAACAACTCTCTAGCTAACACACTGTTCCTAGAAGAGAGCCGGTGTCAGTGGCTTGTGGTTTCATGTTATAATTAACACTGGTTGCTCGGCTAAATTGGGCTGCTGCCGGCCAATTAGCAAGATAACAATCCAAAGAACAAATGTCTTCTTCAACAGAGGAGAGTTTTCTCAGACAGCAACTCGCAGTGCTTTGAAAAGTGAGACAAAGACTTTGGAAATGAATCCAACTCATTAGCCACTTTTTACGAAGTGGAAATGAATAAACAAACAAAATATTTGTCATCTATTTCTTCTCTTCTTGATCACTTTTGACCCATTAAAAGCCGGTGATGCATCCGTGGAGCTGGAGAAGCTCAGTCAGGACCGGATGTAGCTGCTGTTGTGTCTCCTCAGTCTGTGTTTACTCTCGATCTCTATCAGATCTACTGATACATGATTATAATCCCAGATGAAGGTAATACTTTAGGGACCTTTATGATGATCTTATTACACGGCATTGTCAAATGCTCGATCCTGATTGGTCAATTACAACATTCTACGGTCTGTTATTTCTGAATAGCAGACCGTTGCTATGAATAGCAGACCGTTGTTAAGGACGCTTCTGATCGACTCGGGCGAATCACGTCCTGTCATATCAATCCGCAGAAAGACGTTTATACCTGCGGCAAGAAATCGTTAATTTTAGATAAACATTTGATGTCAAACTTTTGATTTCTTTAGTGAGTAGCCGTGTAATAAGCGGGATAATGTAGAGCGAGCCGGTCACTATAGAGAAATAAACCCCTTCAGGGTGATGTAGGACGTCCTGCATCACCCTGTCGGGGTTTATTTCTCTATAGTGACCGGCTCGCTCTACATTATCCCTTACATAACATATTAGTAATATTTCAGAAGTTGGAGGAGTTGTAAAGTTGTAGTCAGTGTTGTGCATGAATGTGCGTGTGATGGACAGGGTTGTCACATATTTTCATGGACAAAATTTCGAAACTTTTCCATTCACGGACCCAGAATTAAATTGAATGATAATTCACAACACGAACAGAACTCCAAATGTTAATTACTGTGTGAAAATTAACAGCAGCCTTTTCCAGTCTAGTTGGTTATATTGAGACCAAACGATGGTCGCGATGAGACGATTTCAAACAGGCAACTACTTGCAACGTGCCATTCTGCAGCGTTCTAAAAACCTGCCGGTTCACACCAATGCAACTAGATGAGATGGTGTATCATCTCTATGTATCAACTCTCTGTACTTCCATTCTGATTTGCAGCTTTTCAGGTTTATTTTGTGGCTGAATATAATTTGTTGCTTCTTAAAATATGAATGAGGATAGTGATAGTGAGATACTGGCTACAGCTGCATTTGTAGTGGTGAAACAGCAAAAATCAAACACAATGAGCATCAGATGGACTGTATTCATAATAAATGTGCCACAATAATATAAATAATCAGTGCCAATTCATCAGTCAGTGAAAGTATGTGTGTGTGAGGGGGCATAAGCACACACAGTGGCACACCGTGAGGATGGAAACAGGTGACGTGCTTTACGTTCTAAAACCAGTTCCTGGCAATCTGACCAGCTGAGCTGCGAGTGACACCATCAGCCAGCTTGAAGGTTATCGATAAGATTATGAACTTCCTTGACTTTTCTAGGTTTTCCATGATCATGAACGATGAACTGAACGAATCTGTTTGCAACTAATGAATGTGAATGTGAGCGTCATTCACTCTGGTGGCAGTTAATGATGCTCACATACTGCTAAGTGCTATATCGAAGGCAACTGGACTTGCTTGTGTTTCTTTCACATGTGACCCTAACGACTCTACCTGGGTTCCCACCCACACAGAGTTTAAAAGCCTGCAACTCTGTACCAGTCGGTTAGAACTGAAGAAGCTTCTTGGATGAGAGGCGAAACGTCCTCAAGAAACACAAGCAAGTCCAGCTGCCTACGATATAGCACTTAGCATTACCATGACCTGGATGACTGAGAAGCTTCACCGACATGCTCACACACTGTATTTAAAAGGTGTTATTAAACAGTGTATCTGTTTATCAGCTGTCATCTGTCTGAGGGCTCATTTTAAATTAGTATTACATTATAACTATTAAATTTTTTAAAGGAAAATAAAGTTCTGTTTCGTTTGTTGTTTGTTTTGTTCTCATTATATTTAAAATGCCACCAGACACCACAGGTGTGTAGTACTGCCCTACTTTCGAACATTTTGGTGGCATCTCAGTTAACTGAACTTCAAACTCTGTCTAATACTTCACCACACCACAGACTGTATCGGTTGTAGCTGCTGCAGTAGCGGGCCAATCATATTGCATTAAATCAAAGAATAGTCGTGGGTAATTGGCTGCGAGCAAAACCTTAAAAATAGTATTTTTTTCCACACTGGGATGCTAAAAGGATTGAGTGCCGGTATCGTTTGACTGGAGAAGTTTTGATACTACTCGGTGCTGTGTGTTACTCACACAGTGATTTTATTTTTCAGACTGACTTTGGCCTCAGTGATAAAGGTGCACTGAGCAAGGTACTTAAACAAAAATACACCCGTCTGGTCAGTCTAACCCTCACAGAAGGGCTGCAACATTCGCAGGGCTCCTACAGTGTACTACAGGGGCGCACAGCGCCTGGGCTGAAATTCAGAGGAAATCAATACACTTTTATGAAACACAGTATTAAGCTTAGGAGAAAGTGACTAAAAGCAGAATTTTTAATTTGTGTAATGACCGATTTCACCCTGGATTAGTAACTAAATTGATAAACAGGAGAAATACATCTATGATATGGTCTTGATTTCCTTCCTCAGGAATAAAACTGGTAAACACGAGTGTGCTGTGTCGACTTTACTGAAGACATCTCTTGAGAATCCTCAGTACTTAAGTTTCAAACAACTTTGTATATCTCGCTGCTTTTCGGAGTTACTGAAGTCCTCCAGTGTAAATTCAACTCAGAGAAAAAAAGCTCTCAGTTTCAAGGAGAACAAACACCATAAATCTTTCTTACTGCGCTTTTCATATCAGATGTCTTTTCTTGCACGCACAAAACCAGAAAAATGGTTATCAGACGCCTGCATGCCTGCATGTTCTCTGTGCTCACTGTTAAATTCAAAAACAAAGAGAAGCAGCCGCCGGGTAAAGTTCATCCAAAGAGAAGTGATTCATGTTTATGATCCTCTCTAACACCTCAAATGCGGCTTCAGTTGTGTTTTACATATCACTGGCTGCTTCCCCTGCTGTGTAACTGCAAGAGGCTTTGAAGGTGTCAGATTAATTGAGAGGTTTCTTAAAAAAAAATCTGCCTGAATCGATTTTTCCCACCTCAGAATCAGAAGCCTGCAAACTATTCTCAGTGTGAAGGAGACTTTCTGGTTGAAGGTGTTGGTGAATGAGAGGATCTGAATGACACAGTGTGGGATTCCTCACAACATGTTTGTATTTCTCCGCTGGGCCCGACCTGATAAGACTGTTTACGTTCCCCGCACCAGAGTATAGAGATTAGCTCTGTTTTTCCTCACTGAGAGTCAAGCCCTGAAGGAGTTTTTGGTGTACTGTTAAAATACTTTATCACCACCTCTGAAATCTACAAAAGCACCCCCCAAAAACAAACAACAACGTAAACCATTCATCACCTGAAATGTTTAGCTATGATCAACAATCCTACAGCTTTAAAGGACGTTGATTTCTCGACTTTCTCTTGCAAGCACTCCGTCTTTGAGATCAGAAACCCCTCCCTTGATGATATTCAAGTGCTTGGGATTTGTGAAAGCATAACTCACCTCCTGGCCCTGCGATGACTGTGGTGTTTGCGTCCTTTTCCTTTGATGCAGCCGTTCCTGTCCGCTGTGTCCACCCTGGTGTCCGCAGATTTCCTCTCATCAGTCTTGAGCGGCTGGCAGGCTGTTGTCTCTAAGCTGTGAGGGAAACAACAAGAAGAAGAATTTAGTTTTTTGCTCTTGTTTTTGGCCTTCTCGTGAGAACTTTTCAAAGTGATTTTTCTAGTTGTCCACACCGTTAACGCTTCCATCATACAATAGTGAGGAGGATTTAGCATGCTTGGTTAGCCTTATTCCCTCTGGTCTACTGGATATGTGTTTTATTCCCCTCCATTTCTCCCTGCCAGCCATTCTCAGGGAAAATTGGAGGTCAGCCATTTACCATTCAAATCGAGGTGTCAATTGAAATGTAGTTATTTACATGCTTCAGTTGCCCTGACATTTTGGGAAATGGTGTTTTCTATCTCGTGCCAGGCAGATGCAGCCACGGGAGATGCATGGTCATAAGAACAGTTGAAATTCTCCTTGAACTTTTTTTTCTGATAAACTAGAGCTCATACATTTTTAGTTATCAAGATATATTAAAGGGATAGTTTGGATTTTTTTAATGGGGTTGTATTATTATTATTATTAATGTCAGTGTGAGTGCAGAAACACACAGGGGTAACACAACTGAAGCTAAAGGTTCAGTGTGGAGGATTTAGGGGCATTTATTGTCAGAGACGGTATAAAATATTCACAACATTGATTTTTTTAGTTCATAATCACCTGAATATGAGAATCATTATATTTTCATTACCTTAAGCCAAGTTCAGACCAAAGATTTGCAACAAGACGAGTTAAAACAGGCAGCTTCTTGCAATGCTCCTGTCTGTAGTGTTCTAAAAACCTGCCGGTTCAAATCAGTGCAACTAGATCAAACGGTGTATCATCTCTCTGTACTTCCATTCTGATTTCCATCTTTTCAGGCTTATTTTGTGGCTGAATATATTTTGTAGCTTCTTAAAATATGAACGAGGACAGTGATAGTGAGATACTGGCTACAGCTGCATTTGTAGTAGAGATGAAACGGTGAAAAACAGAAATAAAACAAGCATCAGATGGACTGTATTCATAATAAATACGCCACAATAATATAAATAATTGTGTGTGTGTGTGTGTTTGTGTGTGTGGGATTAAGCTCATATAGCTAGAAGCAGCAGCAACCCACCATCCAACACTGGCACACCATGAGGACGGAAACAGAGGGCTTGGCGGGGACGGAGCACCCGCCACAGTAAGTGAACACGCCCTTTACGGTCATTTTGACTTCACCGGCAAACTTCACTACAAGCCGATTGACTGTAGAAACCGGTGAAGTGCTTTACGTTCTAAAGCCAGCCGCTGATGATTTGACCAGCTGAGTTACAGGGTGACACCATCACCTGGATTGAGTCGAGCTCAGACTGGCCAGTTCACACCACTACAACTTTTCTCTGCAACGTTTTAAAACAATTTCATCTCATCGCAAATCTTTGGTCTGAGCTGGGCTTAAGGTTATCCATGGAAGATTATTGTAACTATTAATTTCACACAAAGAACAAAATTCCATAACTTTTCCAAAACTTTCAATAATTTTCACAAATTCCGTGACCTTTCCAGGCCTGGAAAATGAGATTGTGAAATTTAATGACTTTTCTAGGTTCTCTATCATGATCATCGTGAATCTTTGGTCTGAACTGGGCTTCAGAATGAGCTGCATACAGTATATCTACATAAGGAGTCCTCCATGTTCTTCTACAGTAGCCCTGAACAGACAAATCAAACACTGCCTCTAGAGAGGGTCATTCGTGTTTTTGTGTTGGCCACAGTAGTTCTTCTACATGATTAGCAAATGGGAGAAGTTTCAGCTCTGCTACATCAATGTCGATTCCACTAAATCCTGCACACTGGACCTCTAAGCAAATAACTGTTGTGGACAGGCACAGCAGCAAAATGTATTTTAGCCACCGAAAAAAAAAGTACACTACAGTGAGAATATTTTCATTGCTTTACCTTAATGCATGGAGGCTTTTCCAACAAGGAAGCCATTAATGTCTTAAGTCCCCCAGCTATCTCGTCAAAGCCAGACCCCTTTGAGAAAAACAGTAATTTTAGCTCACTGAAAACAGGAGCTGCTGGTCTATCGCTGCATCTATCAGTTAGTATGTCTGTGTTATTGTGTGACTTTGGTGAAACCGAAGTAACACTTCTGAATGACAAAATGACAAAATAACACAATCTAACAAACTGGTCAAGGCAGCGGTAGACCAACAGCTCCTTTTTTAAGCAAGATAAAAATAACTGTTTTTCTCAATGGAGTCTGGCTTGAAGAGAGAAATTAACGGCTTCAGTTCCCCGTTAGAAATAAATGTCTGACAGCGAGGTTAAGTATATACTAATGTATACTAAATATAGTGTACACTTAAACTGATACTGATTTTGTTAGATTTTTTTAGGTGGCTAAAATACATTTCGCTGCTGACATTATTTCATTCATAATACACCTATTGTGGATAAGTATCTCATACAACCTCACGTCAAAAGATATCAACTATCCCTTTAACACAGGCGTAAAATCTAAATCAAGAAGTCACACACTCAGCTTCATGTTTAAACACATTTCCCGCAGTTTTAAAATTACGGTAAATTATTTCTGGCTCCTAACCAATGCTGCTAAAAGTCAGGTGTTTACTAATTCACACGCGTCCACCTGAACCTCCCAAAAACCGTCATCTGCAGTCAAACGCGGGTGCAGAACGAATGACTAAATAAACTGAATGATTAGATGTGAGCACACAGTTCTAGCCCTGCTTATTATCCTCTGTTTTAGTCATGGGAGATTTGAGCGTAATTACACATTCTCCTCTTCTTCGAGTGGCTCCCGTCTGATTGTAATGAGAAGATAATCAGAGCCGGAGATTAGGCCGTCAACGCTACTGCCTCCTCCTCCTCTTCCCCCAGCGACAAGCAGGCAGGAGCCGTCGCTTTCTATCTTCCTCACCTTCACTTTCCTCTGCCTCTCTGCATAAGAGGGAGTGCCCCCGGCAGGGAACTAATAATGTAAAACGGCAGACTGGGTGCTCCAACATGACCAAGTGTTTGAAAGGTGATAGGGGAGATAAAGACAGCCACCGGAAGGATGATTAGTCTGATCAAGGAGGCTGATGGGAAAGGAACCTTCACATTTCCTGGGGATTCGGCTAACGTTCTCCGACTGTTGTTGGAGACGCAAATAAAAGTCTGCTTATATTGCTTCCTGTGTGGTGGTAATTTATACAGTTTGAGGTGACAAACTAAGAAATGATTCAGAATTATTTTTAAAGTGCAGAGTGAAATGTCAGTGACCAACCAGTAGGAGTGGAAAATGACAATCACATCCTTCTTCACAGGATATAAAATTTGATACCACAATAGAATTGTGGAGAAAATACATTTTCTAAAACAAATCTGAGAAATTCTTAATAGATGAAATAATCCAGCCAATGAAACACCTGGCAAATCAAAGTACAGAATTTATAAAATCCATCACTGCCAGAAAGAGGTCCCTTTTATTTTAATATGTCTTTATTTTCTTATCTGGATGTCTCCACAGGTATACACAAATCTTTTATTGTAGTCTAGGGTCGGGCTGATGGACGATGATGGCTGTCAGTCATCGATTACTGAGCCTGACATTGTGATTTAGAAGCAGAGACTGTTGTTGCTGTCGTGAGGATTTAAAGCAGACACTGATCAATCCGCCGGGCTGACAACTTTTTAAAAAGATTTTTAATTCACTGGTAACATTATTGGTGAAGATTCTCAGTCATCCAGGTCATGGTAATCTTAAGCGCTATGTCATAGGCAATTGGACTTGCTTGAGTTTCTTAAAGATGTTTCATCCCTCATCCAAGAGGCTCCTTCACTTCATGAACTGCAGTTGCCCTCAATACAGCACTTAAGATCACTGGTAACGTTATATCACAAGTTCCCATAAGAGTGTCAGTAAGTTACAAAGCAACATTCTGAGGCTGAGAGAAACACTGCATGCAGTAGTCCACCTTACTCCTTCTCTTCTCTGTCTCGTCTGTGATATTGTACGCATAAAGTTGGCAGTTTGTGAATCAGGTCTGTCATTGTCCGTCGGAATGTTTCACTGTGGACATCCACCAATTTTGTATACATCGCCCAACTCTATTTTGATCAATCTTTAAAGTTGTTTTCATATCATTTTTAAGTTTATATGTTTGTGAAGCCCTTTAAAGCCTTGCCTGTTAACTGATTTGCAACGCTACCCACAACAATCTCAAACAGTCTGAGATTTTTTTAAGGGAAACGGAAGGGAAAATTCCTTGATTGTTAACAAATTTGTAGTGACTTGCGATTTACTCTGAGTGGTCAGTTCATTAGTAGAGTTGTTCCAATACCAATAAGCAAATGCCTCCGATACTGCCTAAGAAGCTGGATCAGGTGTTGGCGATTATGCGAGTCAATTCACCAATCTGATAACAGGTAAGTTATTACTAAACTTTACGGTGGTTTCACACCTGAATAAAATGCCAGTTTTCATAGAAATCAGTTCTTCTTCGCTGCTCCAAAATAGTAGCTTACACGGCAAGTTGCACCGTGCAGCTAGGATCGATTTCTGGTGATGTTAGCCATTAGCAATATGTCATATTAGATAATAAAATAGTGCTATGGCGTTCATTGTCTGTATGTATTTGTTCATGTTGTACAAAGGGTTTAATCTGAGCCATGCTGTACAACAATGTAAAAAGATTGCTAATCTTTTTACATCCAAACAGGGTTAGTCGGACGTAGCTGGAAAAAAATGTATATATATTTTTTGAACACAATCCTATCAGTTTGGTACTCGGTATTAGCTGACACAAAGCTCAGGAATCAGAATCAAGAAGTAAAAACAATGGTATCAGAACATCTCTATTTGTTAGGTACTGCATATCATCCAATCATATGTGACCATGACCTTTGTTTTTAATGCTGAGATCACACCCAGAAACAATGCTGGGTGCTACCACTGTTTGTTTTATCCTTTGCTGCGTGACATAGAAGATAACAGCTGCTACATCCATGCTTCGTGACGCTGAATCATAGGAGCACAGAGCGCTCCTCTTTGCTCAAATGTAAATATGGTTAAGTGAAAAAGAAATATGCTGATGCCGGGAAATAGTGAAGATGGTCCATGGAACCTCTTTTCTGATCACCTGTGTACATTATAAAAGTCATGGTTGATTGGTTGGCATCCAACATGTCTGACATGTCTCTCTGCAAGAATTTATGAGTCTATGATTACCTAATTTAAAACAGTGACTGTCTCAATCACCGTCCACATGGTGATTTTGTCACACTTCTGCATACACCAACAATAAGCAGATACTAGCACAGAAATGTAACGTCCTCCTCCCCCCTCCTGCTCTTGTATTTGCATATAGATGTATGGGAATTTCAATGTTTCTTTCCAGATGCGGTTTTATCACAACGTCTTTGCAATCTGACAACATAATCAACCACAGCAGAATATGGAAACCATATGTAACCATGCAAATGCGCCACTCCTGCAGACTCCTGCAAACAGGAAAATAGATGCTTTTGTTATTATGAACATTCTACTCCAGCTATTATTTAATAATGTGCAATAATAATAAGCAGAGAGACCGCAGTGGCTGAGGATGCAACTGCCCCAGCACCCTCATTCAATGGCCACTCCCTACTGAGCTACCTACATCTGGCTTTACCAAATGTACGAGCTACCTCACTTGTTGTTAAAACTATAAACCAGCAAAAAATTACAAGAACCAAAACACAATGTTCTGAGGAGACAACTTAACCTGTTCAGATTATTGTGTTAAATAAATAAATTAATTTATTAATAGCATACTAAAGTCTAATATTGTGTGACCTATAAAATATGTTGCCAAGACAACTAAAATTATGAAAACCAGATTTTAGGATTTATGGACGAATCTCTTTATCCACCGAAGCCGTACAGAGTGTGTTCCTGCCTCCTCAGGGCATACACCATGTAGTCTAGTCTTTCAATATAAAATGTTACATTCAAGGCCTCTGAATGGTGAACGGGGAGAACTTGTTCGGATGCTCATTCTGGGCAACAACAGTAAACCGATGTCCAATTCTCCAGGTTTCTTTGAGTGCGGTGACCCGTTTATTTTAACACGTGCTCACCTTCACACAGGTAAAACATCGTATGTCCATAATTCATCTCAGGTAAGTCAGCACTTTACAATCACAGGTCAGTTTCAACACGCTACAAACTCTTCATGCTAAAACACACTTAACACAGTCAAAAAACAGTTTACTTTTCTCGTCACACACCTTCTGCTCATCGCCTGCACCTTACCTATATTACCTGCGTTCTCCTGTTCTCATGCACCACCTGGTGTACAAACAACAAAACTGCATCTATTTACATGAAGTCACCGTTACTTAAACATGAGTCAAAACAAATACAAAGAATGTTATTGTGGCTCCAACACACATCCATAGCAGTCACAGCTCCTCTTAGCGCCCTCAGTTTAGTCAGGTGACAACATCATGGATCACATTCTACAGGAAGACCTCCAACATGCTGCGGGTCTCCTTGTAGAACAGACCAGAAGTATGCTTCAATCCACCACCGCAAGCCAGATGTTGGATTGCGGGCTTGGTGATTTATACTGCGACAAGTCCTTTTCCTTCTTTCTTTAAACCTCTGATTAGTCACTCTGTTCAATAGGCCGCTTTTTCATTCAGCTTATTTCAAGTTATTTAGTTTTTAAGTGTTTTATCGCTGTTTAAATGTAGGCTGTTATATGGCTATTTAAAACAATTGTCCAGTGGTTGTTCTCTATGGCTGGAATTCTGGAATAACGACCATATTGACCGTAAACAAACAAAAAAAAGTCTAATGTAAACCCTGCTGTAGTGTGACGCTTGCTGTCCTCGGTGCTGACACATTTGGGTGTGACCTGCAACAAGCTTGTCTGACAAAGTGGCTTCACTGTATGTTTTTTCTAGACATAGGCTTCCTTGGTTCAATAAGTCACAACTTGTGTTTATTAAAAGGATTTGTCAGCTATCAGAAGGCTCCCTTTGAGAATGCTCCACCCCCTCTGTGCTGAGAATTTATCTCTGCTACTCCCGCAGTGGATAGTCTACAGGAAGCCAGGCCAAGCAGTCCAATTAAACACCAAACTCTTGTATTTCCATCTTTTCACTGATATATCATAAAAAAAATCCACTTTAACAAATGAATTTAGCAAAATCAGTCAATTCACAGCCATAAGTAAATCTTATATGTATACGTAGATGTCTTTGGCTGTTGAACACATTCAGTGTGACAAAGGATATTGATGTTCAAGCCAGTGGTAATACTTCCTGCAAAGATCTGAACAATATAAGCAATTTACTTGACACAGGAGAACAAAAGGCTGAAACATTTGTACTGGTGAACGCTCCGCTCTGTGTCCCTGAGTCGAAAGCAGCCCAAAGCTCCTTTAACTGGCCCCCTCCCTCCGCTTCTTTGTTATTTGCTGTCACTCTAAGAGCAGCGGCAGTTGATGAGTTCTAAATGAAATCGATTTCGCCATCGCTGATGCACATTCCCTTGATCCGGCCCTGCAATTTATGGCCAAAACTTTCCAAGCTATAAGCACCTGGATTTATCGCGGGCTGTTTGTATTTGTCAAACAACACCCCTCGCTCCTTCACTCTCACACACACACACACACAAGCACGGACAATCCTTTTTTTGTTGTCGTACTTCATAACCAGGCGGCGGTTGGAGGTATTTAAAGGGACAATTCAAAGCAACAAACTGGCAAAAAGCTTTAAATGAATGTAAATGCTGAGCGGATTAAGTGAAAGTACTTGATGACGAAGAATTACGTGGACACTAATCCTCCAAAATCCTGACTGGATTTGTTTACCATGAAACAGGTAAAATGGAGTCACAGGCTGGGATCAGCTCCATTACACTCCCTGCAGAAATATGGCACGATGGGAACGCCACTCATTGAAACCATTGTCTGTTTACTGCAGATACTGGTAGCATCCCACTCCTTGACTTTTTGACCTCTTTCCCTCATCATACATGTCATTCTGCACGTGAATGCTTTCGCACAGCTCCCTCAGCGATGAGTAATCCTGTCACTAGAGGCTGAGAGGAGTGACCACGCTGTGACTGGCTCTTCTTTTGGTCTTTGTCACAGAGGGAGCGTCTCGCTCCTCTCAACGTGGGGCTCCTCAGCTCCGTCATACACGACTGCTGTTCGCTGTCACGTGGATGGGTAACAAATACTGACAGATGGTGCACAAAAGCACACTGCTGACAGGAAGACAACACTTCTTTTTAACAGGATGAGGATGTGACTTTCACCTCTGTTTCCAAATTTGGATGGATAGATGTGTGTAGGGTGTGTGTGTGTGTGTGTGTGTGTGTGTGTGTGTGTGTGTGTGTGTGTGTGTGTGTGTGTGTGTGTGGGTGTGTGTGCCAATGCTGTCTCCAACAAAATATTTGCATTTTACATAGTGTTGATTGCTACCCAAACTAACTGTGATTTGATTCTGTGTGATATAGCTTATTCCTCCATAGAGCTCCACTGTTGTCTAATGAGGCGCAACACGCTCTGATATTACAACGAAC
The DNA here is from genome assembly GCA_019142605.1 of Cephalopholis sonnerati. Taxonomy (NCBI): domain Eukaryota; kingdom Metazoa; phylum Chordata; class Actinopteri; order Perciformes; family Serranidae; genus Cephalopholis; species Cephalopholis sonnerati. The sequence goes on along the minus strand of JAGQAX010000007.1, from coordinate 36,382,877 downwards.
ATGGACACTGAAGTTTACTTTCAATCCGCCGCAAATATACCATCCAGGTTCCCAAAGCCCAAACACATAAATTATTTACATTTGTTTGAAATATGATATCGAAAATTTTTTTACAGTGCTCAGCCGTTTTAGGAAATTATTTCGCCTTTTTACAATAAATAAAGAATATATTAAAAGCATATATTCTTGACTTGTTTTTAAAACAAGACTCACATCTTCAGGTTAGGAGAAGATCTAGGTGTGGGCTGAATACTCGAATACAGATTAGGGCTGGGCGATATGGCTAAAAATGTTATCAAAATTTCATATCAGTCGATATTGATAATTATCTAAGACAGTCAAAATCATTATTTCTTTTAGGTTTAAAGGCTGATTTTGGCTCTTGAAAGAAAGCTTAAGGTACTAAATGGTTAACTGTGGTTTAAACTATTATTTATTGTCTGAACATGACAAACATTTTCCAAACTGCAGAAGATTTCACAAATCTGAGGTAGATTCAAAACAATTATAATCAAAATAATGTCAATAAATGAAACAATAAATAGACAAAGAAATCTTAGTTCTGGTCAGGGGCACGTTAAACTCTTTATTCAGAGGATTTAAAACATTTTGTAAGTGTTTTAGCTGGCAATGCAAACAAAATAAAAAGACGAAAGAAAAATCCCAACTGTGGTCAGTAGTCTCTGTTTCAGTAATTTCTTCCATTTCTTACTCAAAACAACGACAAAAGACGGACTTTGATGACGTCGTGAAGTAACGTGGGACAATTTATTGCCAATGTGAGTTTACCTGAGGTGACTAGGACAGAAATCATGTGCATGAAGGAGAAAATGTATGACAGTTTAATTCATGTTACCTTTAGTCACGCTATGTCATGTCAATTTAATGAAGCAGCTGGTTAGTCAGTCACATGAACTTGCTAACTTACTGTTAGTATTAGATGACTAACCATGACTACCCATACAGCTGCTGTAGCTAACGTTAGGTGGTGAATTCAGTCGTGGGGAAGCGATATGCTGTTATCTTGGGTCAAAACAGTCACACTAAGAATAACTTAATGAGCTTGTAGAATATTGTTGTAGCGTTATAACGTTACCGTAAGCATTAGTGGCCGGTCTCGTCTTTTTCTTCTACTATTTACATTACTGCTGCTGCTGCTCTTTTTTCTTCTTCTGGTTCATGGCGGGGGGACAACAGGTATTTAAAGTGCATTACCATCGCGCACTATGGGTGTGTGGGTGGTTTAATTATATAGAGGATTTACTGAACATTTATTATATCTCTGTCGAGAAAAATTATATCAAGATAATTATTGTTACTGTTTTATTTCCCAGCCCTAATACAAGTACAGCTACCTACAATCCAATCCAGCTAAAGTGGAATTTTTAATTAGTATATGCGAATTATTTAAACAGCATTTGTATGGGAATGACTCGGTCTGAAGCTTTTTGATCCATAAAAGTGGTTGATCACTGTAACTATGATCACTACAATAGGGTTCTATTGTAAATGCAATTAAAACATTACCTTGTGTTGGTTAAAAAAATGTAATATGTACGGCTTATTTTTTAGTGCGACACGTGTGACTGCAAATCAGTCACAACTAAAATGAGAAGTCGATCAATTGATTTTTAATCAACAAAAGAAATCAGTAGCAAATTTAAAAATGGATCAATCATTTCAGTCATTTGTGAAGCAAAAATGCCAGACGCTCTTCAGTTTCATCCTCTCAGTTGTGGTGATAGTAAACTTAAGATTTTAGGATGTTTGTCCAAGCAAACTGAATAGGAAATTTTTCATATTTTCTGACAATGTGTAGCCAAACGATTAGTCAAAAAAATTTACTGCTCGATTAATTGATAACAAAAATATCATTAGTTGCAGCTTTAAATGAGTTGTACGTGCAGGGATCACATTGTCAGTGGGTCTCTTTGGTAAAAAAAAACAGCAACAAAAAAAACAAAAAAATGTAAGTGAAAGAAAAGGGTACAGCAGAACATGTCTAACCTTTTCATTTTTTTTCTATCTAACCATCTGCTTGTCTGTTGAACTTCCAGCGCTGCACTGATATATTCATAAAACATCATTGACTGCCAGAGCCACAGGAGGATCATCATAGTTTGTGTACAGTTTCATTGTCCACACCCCATTTACGATGTTAAATTGAGATAAACTGCTACGATATCTGCCAGGAGCTGCTCTGTAATCTGCCAGCTGCTTTACACAACACTGGCTCGCTGTCGGAGGGCTCAAACTCACAACACCGCCTGACATCGTACAGGTGTGCAAGAAGCACGCAGGCAGCCATTAAACTAACCAGCAAAACAGTGCTACACAGCTACCGGTGTTTGCATTAAAAACGTGTCAGAATCATACCAGCGATTAACACAGATTGCATTCTCAGCTGCCTCAATTACATTCTGCAAGACATGTTTTCATCTGCACTCCGCTTTTTCAAATCAAGTGTTTACTCCAAGCGTGTGAAGAAAACTGCCTGACAGTTTGCTTCTGGAGGCCTTCTGGGGGCAGTGGAGTGTGTGCAGAGCTGGAGGAGTCGAGAGGATCTTTGGGGATACAACAAAACACATAGCACTCGAATGCAACCTTTTCCTTCTAACCCTTGTGTCTATAGACGCCCCGCTGTGACAGAACGAGATCTTACAAGATAGAGTTAAGGAACACTCGAGGGGCATTTGTACATTTTCTGTGATCTCATCTGTTCCTGAAAGCACAAACAGATAAATCCACTCAGTTGTGTTGCTTTCTCTGTGTAAATCAGTGCACCCTCACAACCTTTGCTTCTCAGGTTCATTTAGTTCAGTTCTGTTTTTTTGTTTACTGAGACATGTCTGCACCACAAGTGTACACTGGATTATCCACATACTCTTAATTCACATTCTTTGCTAAAGGTGGTATTTTATTCTCGAACTATTGATTGGATTAGTGGCTCCCTCTCTTTGGTTTGTTGCCTCATAAAGGAATAGTTGGCCATTTTTGGAAATACACTTACTTCCGGCATCAGACACAGATGAAAAAAGCTGTCCTTTAACATTAGCATGATATGCGGCTGGTTGCCACTGGAATAGGTGATCTGCTAAGACTTTTATTTAGTGCCTAATTATGATCTTAAAGGTGTTTTATTTGTTTTGATTTCACTTTATCAGATGATTTTCCAAAATTTGTCGTACATTTCAAGAAGTATTTAAACTGTTTCACATAAATGCAAACAACAAAACCATACAACAAACAAAATATGTCACATCAGACTATGTAGTGGAGTCGATTCAGTCTTAGACCCTGGTACACTGAAGCCTACTAGAACCCAAACTCTGATTTGATGCTTGTAGTTTGATAGACTGAGGAACAAAAGAGTTTTTTATCTGCTCAATCGAGCCTGTGCGACTCTCAATCTTCTGTGTGATGGCAAAAGCTGATATTCCTCAAATAAATGTGAGAGGGGTCTGATGTAATATCACCAGCCAGACAACATTCTTTTAGTACACGCAGTTTGAAAACTTGACCAACAATGTTTGAGCAAATCTGTAGCCGTCTAGCTTTCAGCTGAGCAGAGAGACAACTGTACCGTGCAGTGATTTCACACTGTTTCAGACACTCTTCACCGTGCTATGAACAAAATTCTGATGTTTTGTCTGAAACTTGAAGATATGTGACTTTTTTATTTTCAGTGACTTCATTCTAAAAACACAGATATAGGTCCAAGCCTCCAAAAATCAATTTAAGTCGACGCAGGGTTATTTTGGTTGCCATGCCATCCTCACAGGTGCTCCGTCCTGCTGATTGCTGAGAAGACTCACGCCTAGTAGAGCAAGTGAATAACAAACTGTGGCAAACGAGTTAGGGGATATACATGGAAGGATCAATACAGCTAACCCTAAAGCAACAACAGAAAAACAACATCAGGCGATCGATGGATGATACGTCACTTTGAGAAGTCCTAACAAGAAAAATGGAGCATTTCAAGCCAAAGAAAATTGTTTTCTTCTAGATTTGTAAAGCACATATTATTTCAAACTCAATTACAGAGCTGAAAAAACAAATCAAATGTTGGCTCATTTAATAGAGTCTGACATAAACTGCAGAACTCTTGAAAGAAACTTTGCTTCTATATAAAGTATAGAGGAAAAAGATTTCCTCAGAGTGTCTTTCCTCTTGACAGTGGAGCGGCCCTCAGTCTAACAACCCAAACATCCTGATTATTTAAAGTGGAGGGTTGCCAAATTGTGCAAATTAGCACTTAAGGAGCTCTGTTCTAAGTTACAAGCTTGTAAACACGTCAAGGCTATCAGAGCTGATAATGGAGACGGAGGAAGGACTTGCATGACCTTCATCCTCCCGGGAGGAAATTGAGTAAGTGACAGTAAAGGGTGCAGAACTGGGATGCTTTTATTTTTTTCTCCCCATTTCCACAGATGATTTAAGAGTTTCCCCTGCCACTCGTGAGGATCAGGGAGGCTAATAAACTTTTCATTATCCCCGTCAGAGCCACCAGGAACAATTGATTATCGTTATTATAGGAGTGATGATAGTTGAGATAATTACCAGGGAAAGAGATGATCTACTACCACAATTAAAACCCAAACAGGGTGGTCCCAGGGCACTTTGCTTTAATTTACACTGAGAGTGTTTATCCAAGTTTCAGACTCGAGTCGAGAGCAACTTCATCACAACCCAAAGGACACAAGTGAGCAATTAAACCCACACAAAGTGAATCAAACATATCCCTCACAAGGCTGATTCTTAAAGCACTCAAAAACCTGTTCAAAGTTTTCAATGCGAGGCAGATACTTTTGAGAGAAGTGTTATTGATTAAATGTTAAGAAGCTTTGATGCAATCATTCAGCTGAAGACGCACATAAACACAAGCATGCAATCAAGAAGTCCCAATCAATTAGGCTCATGAGCACAAGATGCAACCACTAGATCACTGAGGTCGGCGTCCAAACCGTATTAAATGTAAAAAAGCTTCTGAATGAGGCTTAAGAAAGTATAATCTCAGGTAGTTGCATTGCCATGAAATGAATCTGGTTCATATTACTTCTCTTGTGAAAAAATCTTCTGGGTTGTCATGTCCCCGGGAACAAGTCTGTTCATGTAAAAGTGTTGTTTCTGTTCTTACGGGTAAAGAAAATCACCTCATGAATTCCCCCCCCAGTGGAGGTGATTTCTCTCCCAAACGTACGCAGATGGGTAATAGATTTTTTGCGACATTCCCCCTGCTAGAATAAATTGCAGGGATGGATGCAAATCCTTTTGGGCGGCTGAGATGAGCCCCAAATTGGCCGCCTCTTCTTCCTTACAATGCATGATGGGAAGGCAGAATGATAGGAGTGAACATCAAAGATTTAATGGCTGTTCAGTCCCAGTAAGGAGGTATCAGTGGCTCCAGGCAATTTCCCATCTTCGCTGGTTTGCTCCGAATGTAACATCCAACTTCAGCATTAAGCTTTGACAGAACATTAGGCTGTAATTATGTAACGATGGGAGTGAGTTTTCTGTTCTCTATTTTAATTTCAAGGTTCATGATTTATCTATAAATGAATTCTCTGTAAATTAATTCCCTTTACAATTTGTACTGAAGAGCTTCACACATTGCAACATAGAGCAATGGTGGAAGGTATGACTAAGTTCATTTACTAACACAGTTTTGAGGTACTGGTATTTTACATCAGTATTACCAATTCTTGCCACTACATACTTGTACCCCGCTTCATTACATGTCAACGGTTAACCTTTAATTGGCTAACCACTCAGAATATTTTTGACCAGTTACACATGTTGGTCGGTTGGTTAATTTTGCTACTCTTCAGTTGACTGCACTGCGCACCAGGCCGGTCTAACAGGGGCAAGCTATCGGCACTGCTCCTTCAGCAACTACCTATTACCTGCTCACCCTTTTTCTCCTTTAAGAGCAGTGGCCTTGTGGGTAACCTGTCAGTGTGTGATGCGTGCTTCAGTGTATGTGAAGAGAAGCAGCTCTCTTGGGGTGTTATGGGGTAGACGCTTGCAGGAAAGAGTGATGACAGCAGTAGAATTAAGTGTCTAGTTAGGCTCAGGGCTACTGTTCAACCTCATGAGAAGGCCATGTTCATTGTTTTGTGGTGAAGACTGCAATAAAGCCACTGTTGGTGAACAGCACCCGAACGCCTCGCCATCCTTCCTTCTGCAGAGTGGTCCAGACCACTAGAAGCTAGTTACCAGCTAATAATGAGCCAAGTCAACATGTTAACACAGTCCAAAGACATGCAAGTTAATTGATGACTCTAAATTGTCCGTAGGTGTGAATGTGAGTGTGAATGGTTGTCTGTCTCTATGTGTCAGCCCTGTGATAGTCTGGTGACCTGTCCAGGGTGTACCCTGCCTCTCACCTGATGTCAGCTGGGATAGGCTCCAGCCCCTCTGCGACCCCTAACAGGATAAGCAGTTACTGAAAATGAATGAATGAATGAACGAATGAAGCCAGCGTGTTCTCAACTACGGTTTAGAGCTGGTAAGCTGTCACAAAGAGAGGTAACATACCACTAGTACTGTCGTCCCAACCCAACACTCTTCACTGTTGAGCTAAAAAAAACCTTTAGCATTGTTAACTATGATGTTACTGTTAATTCTGCTAGCACTGTTGGCAGTGTTAGCATAGCCTGTGCTAACCTCTTTAAAATGCAGGACTTTTACTTGTAATAGAGTATTTTTACACTGACGTATTGGTACTTTCACCAAAGGATTTTGAATGCTAAGTGGATTACTTGATTGTATTTCTTTTGTATAGTCGATAATGTGCCTTTGTGATTACATTTGGAGAACAACTGGCCCTGATTATTTCAATCACAATAACTACATGGTCTCTGAATATGAAATAAGCTGAACATACTCGCCTCACTATCAGCCAATCAGCAGCAGCGAGCCCTTTACCCTTCCAGCGGCCGAGTACGCTGAGAGCCAGAGTGACTTTGACGACAAGTGAGGTTGGTTTATTCAATTATTGTGTCCTGATGATAAAATGGGAGCAACATAATGGCTTGATTAATTTCCTTATCACGGTGAGCACAAAGAGTAATTACAACCAAATCCACCGCTTGGTGAACCACACATCAATCAAATTAAAGCAGTCTCCACTCGGCAGCAATCACTTCCACACAGAACAAATGAGTCGATTGGCTCAGACCTCCGCCTCCGGCCAGGGAAGTGTTTGCCTAAGAACTGTAACTCCAAGCAAAGGTCACTCAGGGTGATTACAAAGCTCTGCACATGTCAGAAATCTTAATAGAAATTGCATATGCACAATTATAATGCCAGTGTGAGCGAGGCTGCGGAGGACCTCTGTGAATCTTGACAACTGGCCACTTCTAACCAGCAGGACAACTGTAAATGTGAGGCTGCAATCAAATGTCAATGAATGGTAACGCATTAGCAACTCCATGACCTCCAATTACATCTATGACCACTTATCCCACAAACGACATATTCACAATGCTTATTTTTTAAAGCAGCTATTACATGAAACTGAATCGATGATGTGAAGTTGAATATTTTGCTTTTATAATGTGTAAAGAAGCTTCCTGCCTCTGTTCCCTTCACTGTTATAGTGAGGTTGAGTTAAAAACTAAATGAAGCTCTCTGGCTGGTTAGGTCAGAGTGGGATCGATACAGGAGGAAAGCTGACCTTTGATCTCAGTTTTTACATGGCTGCTCATTAGGGCACTGGCAGGACTTTAAAGTTTCAAGACTTTAAATAAAGTTTCCACGCTAAAGTCTAATAAAAGTAAAAATGTAAGAAATTACTTATGAAGCTACAGTGTGTTCACAAATCTCAGGTGTACATTTTAAAGCCAGACTAGCCCCAGTTTGTGCTTCTTATATATCATCATGTCCTGAAGGTTTTCCAGAATCCTCAAAAACTGCTCTAACAATCTGGATAATTTTTTTTCCTCTTAACTGCATAATGAAGAAGATTGTTAGCCTTTTTCCTGAGTTACATTTTTTTCCCTAATCCAAACACAGACAGCAGCTAGACATACTAATAATAACTGTATTCATATCTTCCTGAGATCCTGTGTCCTCATATGTGGACATCACATTCTGGGTTTACTTGACCTTAAACTTCTTTGTACTTAACTTTGACTTGTTGTCCTCATTTGTGGACAACAAGATGGCAGCCATCTCTGCCAAGTCAGTCTGCAGCCAGTCCCGACACAAAAGTGGACAAGATCCAAAACCTGATCAAATTTTATGGTTGAAACTTGTTTATTTTACCATTGTCTCATTTGAGGACATTGGGACTTTATTATCGTCTCATTTTATTGGGTCCTACTGAGTGCAGATAGCTGGGAGAAATTAAAAATGCATACAAAACAAAAGTTCAGGTCTCAGGAGGATATAGCACTTTACAGTGCTTCACAAAAGACATAAACCTGCTGGATGGAAAGTGCAATAAAATGCAAATAATTAAGATTAAATTGAGGCGTAATTTAATAGATGAAATTAAAAATCCAAATGCAATAAAAGCAAAGAATAGAAGAATTTAAAGGTGCGCTATGCAGGATTTCCCTCACTCATACAAAGGTGATCCCTCTCACTTATGGTCATACTAGGAATGTGTGGCAGTGTATTTATCTGCAGAGACTCTGCCCTCTGCCTGGATTTTCTTCTTATTTTGCCAGTTCAGGACGTTTCAGGGCATGGCAGCGAGGCTGAGACTTTATATAAAGGTACTGACCAGGTGCCAGACCGTAAGCAGCCCACATCCAAGGGGAAGCTGCAACTATCTTGGGCACAAGGCTGTAAATGACGCAGGAATGACATAGAAAGGCCAAAACGCCAAGAGGACAACACTGGGGTTGGCTTTTACTTTGACTTTCACTGGTGATATTGTTTACCGAACATTGCTGCATAAAACGCACTTTTAAAATGATGGCCTTGTCCGCTAAAGATCTGGTCTCCTCTGGTTTTTACCCTTGACTTGAAGATATAGAGACCGACTGGAAGATCTACAGGCTGCAGTCAGGCACAAAAGGGGTTAGAAAGTCAGAGACATAGTGAGCAGCTTATCCCATGCACGCCCTATATGTACAGGCAATGAATGTAGAGATACTGTAAATGCAATCTTCTATCTGATCTAAGTGTTGCAGTAATCTAATCAGGATGTAATAAAAGCAGGGGTTACAGTCTCTAAGTGCTTTGCAGATAAAAAAAGATCGAATTTTGGAAATGTTCCAAAGATGCAGAGAGCTGGTTTTAAGTCGAAATTAAGCCTGTTATTTAATGTGACACAGAGATTTACATTTGAACAGAAGAAATGTGGCTGACAGATGAGTCTGAACCTGTGATAATAACTTGTGATTTATCTTAATTTATCTGTGAGACAGACCTGCAGCAGTTGTATGATAGTATTGAAATCAAAGAAGAAGTAGGTCTGAGAACAACTGAAGCCAACATGATTTTGAAATGTCTGACCTATGGAGAACAGCAAAGGAAATAACTTATCTCTTTGCTCACAACAGAGGGCAAATCTTATCAGTTAAATCTGTATATATATATATATATATATATATATATATATAGATATTTCTTCTTTAAATGTCATTACCTTTTTTAACAGATAGAGCAGGGACACATAATTACTACCTTGATAGAAAATACTGTCACAGTTTGAGTAACAGGACAAAAAAATCTTTTTTTTTCTTGCAACAGACAAAATATGTTTTCATCCAGATGGTCAGGAGAGTCTTTGGGGATTCTGGTAATACCCTCACAACAGTGGTATGTGTCATTTAAGAGACCGCCAGGTATTTATTTTTTGGCAAATTGAATGCTCAACTCTGTGGTACAAATATAATATAACATGAAATGAGAGACACAAACTGGATGTTGAAGCCAGATTCGACCTGAACAGATACTCAGCAAAGAGTTTTAGACAGTACAGAAGTCACAAAGTTAATTTTTATCAGGAGTAAACTTTCCAAAGTTAAGAATAACATTGATACGACCTCCTCACTGCCAGCTCTAGCAGTGAGTACTTTTTTTTGATAGCCTGGAGGTCTCTAATAACTAACATATGTTGGAAAAAGTGAACGTATGTTGCCACAAAAACATCAGAGTGCCAGTGAAATCAGACCACTCTATCAACAACCCTGTCTTTGAGATTGGTACTAAAGTCAGAACATCTCATTAAAATTGAAATTAAAATAGAGGAAATAGATGTTCCTCTCCAGAGTTATGTAAATGAGGACTGTAACATCAACTGGAGGATGAGCACTTTTGGAAAATAAATTCATTTTTTTAGCCAGCAAATCGTAGCCTAAAGGCTTCATTTGACTTGGGTAAACCTGCTCGATTCCATTGGCAGCTCTTTCTATTTGCCTACTCTCTGTAGAGCTAAAAATCAAATCACAGTGCTAGCGCTCGGATTCACAAGAGCTGTTAGCACTGTGGTTCATTATAAGAGCCGCTACAGGCTGAGAGGAGGGGGGACCGTGTAGGAGGGAACGCTGAGGAATGTCAACATTTGAATAACGTCTTCATACGACATGCTGCTGCACAGAGTGTGCGACTAGAGTGGAGAATGTCTTATCGGATGGTGACATGTCAAATATGGTCACATGTATGTGTCAGTGCTGTCTGTGTGGTAATATTTTATGCCAGAATGAGCTCATGTCAGCGTTAGGGCAGCAGCACTTCCCTGTGAATTGGAGGCTGAAGCCCGAGGCTCTGGAAAAAAAAGATGGCACCATTCCTCGTAGCTGCTGCTTTACATTTCATTCCTGTTACAAGCCGCTTTGGCTCGGGAAGCAAAATGTTAGGCGAAGTTTATTCCAGTGTTGAACGCAGAGCCAAAGCTGACGGAGTAATCAGCAGCAGTTCAGTTCCAATAAAAAAAAGGGATTTTCACATGGGCATAAAGACTGCACCCCCGGCAAACAGCAACATGCACAACAGAGCTCGCCTGACTCTTGATTAGCTCCTAACCTCGTATAAATGCCAACACTGCAGTGCTGTCATCATCATCACGCTGTCATCATCATCACTGTCATCATCATCGCCGTTATGCCCTTTGTGGTCAAAATCAATGATGCTATTTCGGAAGCATTTAGCAGAGGAATAACTCCGGCATCACATGGTCCTCTTAGTCCAAATTGTTAACATCTAATCTGGTGGTGTTTCTCCTCTTTCACGCATCATAAACCTTACGTGTGTATCAATTGCTTGCTTCCAAATCGAGTTAGAAGTGATTAGAGGGTTCTTTGTGTGAAGGCGGAGGGAGGGAAGCGGGCATAGTTGGGTTTAATTAGCAGCTTGTGAGGCACACTTCCTCATTGCACTTCTTCCTGTGTGAAGGAGATTACTGAAGAGCCTTCTGCAGATGCTAATGTGGCTAATGTATGTGGAGTGCGGTGAGCAATAATCATCGCGCACCCCGTGTTTAATTAGCATGGCTATGACACCAGAATGCATCAGGAGGAAGCTGCTGAGGGAAAGAGGCGGTGGATGATTGGCAGAAGGTGTTCCTGCTGAGTTTGACCAAAGAAGAAGAAGAGGACTGGAGGCTTATTAAAAAAAAAAGTTGGATCAGGGAAATTGGCCTGCAAGTCTACGCTGTGAAAGGGGTCTCATTTTTCCCCAATGAAGTCTAATTTGCTCACTCACACGGCAGCTGACAGATGGGTTCAGGATTGGACATCTCCAGTTTGAGTGTGAGTTTTCAGGCCTGTGTGAAGAAACACTGTTTTTGAGCTAAACACAACTTTTGCGAGCACACCTCTCCCAATTAATTGAGACAACAGACAGAAAATAAAACTGCCATCTGGCTGAAACTTAATCAGCCAATTAAACAAGTAATATTTACCAGCAACTGCAAAGAAGACCACAAATAACTTTTTCCATGACACTGAAGCTAATTTAGAATCCGCCTTGACAGACCAGCAGCCATAGCTCTTTGCATTAAGGACCTTCTGAGCCGCCTTTCCCCACTTCTGCCTCCAATTATCCACCATCACGTTTCCTTGTAGTTGCTCTATGGGAATAATTCATAGCATAAACTTAGGGTTTCCTTTCCACCTGTCTGGATGTATAGACCTCGACAGAGAGAACATATTGGAACCCTACACTTTGCTATTTCAATCTGCCCCTCCGGCCTTAATGAGCTGCTGCAGTTCCACACTAATTTGTGTCAGTAAACATATCAGGTTTGCAGCCGGCCATGACAGGGGGAATGAAACTCAATGGGCCAATCGACACCTCAGCGCGGGAGAGAGAGAGTAAGGGAACTCCTGACAAGATCTAGATATACACGGGTAATTAGAGAACTGGTTCAGGATGGACCAGCAATGTTCCCTTATTTTTGACTTTCCGTCTCGCTTTCTTTTTCTTCAACCTCATCCTCAGCTGTGACGCCCTCTCCTATGCAAAACAGCCATGTGAATTATTCATGAGCTTGTTTCACAGTATCTGTTCCCTTATTAGATAACCAATGTCAGCAGAAGGGAAAGTCGACCAAAATTTAGAATAAATATGATTTTTTTCTTCTTCTTACTGTTGACTGATGTGATTCATCGGAGCTGTGTGTGATGTGGCAGGGAGGGGCTGATGTCACAGGTGGACAACAATGTGTTTTCACACTTCCCGTTCATGCCATGTCCACACTATCCCTTCTAAATTACAAATAGGCATGTTTATAATAAATTATGTCTCGGTCAGAAAATGGCCAACAGTGAGGTTGATGATTGGATTCATGAAATTCAATTTATTCTAAATTATACCTAAAATTGAGCTGCCTGCCTGCCGTACAGAATTAGAAGTCAACTTATTTTAAACCAAGACACTTGCTCAGGCAGATTAATCACCAGAAAAAAAGGTTGGCATCGTTGATTTTGTAAATTATGAATATGTCACATTTGTATGTTTCATACAGATCAGTGTTTCTAAATTTACGTAGTATATAAGCTGACTGTGTCATCAGAAAGTGGAGGGATTGGTGGATGGCCATGCAGACCACTGTGGACCATTGTTCAAGACCAGCAATCAATAAAAGTAGTAGTTTTTTTTTTTTGCAAGTCCTGCTGTGTTTCGTGGAAGGATAGTGCCATGAAAACTGTTTCTTTTTCTTTTTTTTTTTTTATACCTAAACCTAACCACACGTTAACCACAGCATTGTTGAAAGGTAAAGAAATGTTAAGTTTCAACGTATCCACTACAGACTTTTTTTAAGGGTGCTTTTGCACCTGCCAATTGAACTCAGGTTTGTTCGTTTGGGCAGGTGTGAACACAGCAATCGCGCTCAGGCGTGCGCCAAATCAACCGGACCGAGACCTTCTTGAAGAGGTGGTCTCGGTCTGGTTACAAAGAAACTCTGGTGCGGTTCGTTTGGGGTGAGAACGTGTCTCGACCTCTATTTGAACCAACTGCAGTCACATGACACATTGTTTGGGTTAAACATGAGCATGTTACAGTCCTGGAGGATTATTAATGTGCGCCTCCTCCTGTACTGCCTTAATATGCACATTCAGCACATCCAATGCATCAAAACATTGTTTTCTAGTTGGAGCCGCGCCTCGTTTTCAAACTGTATGCTTTGACTCAAATGAACAATGACAGCAATATAGTCCACGATGAGCAGCGCTAAAATCAACCTGCGTAGTTGTCCCTCCATTGTGACATTAGAAAGTGTCACATTTATCTTGACAGTGTACTCTTCTTCAACGTTTTCTTTACTTCCTGGATTTTTCCCACATGGAAATTCTGACCAATCGAGAGCAGCTTTCTCACCGAAGACATTTGATCTGGTCCGCTTGTAAATGCTGCCGTGAGAACACAAACCAGCTCTAGGCAATTGTACAACTTTGGAACCAAATTAGTCCCTGATTCAGACCAAAGGAGACAACTCTAGGTATGAAAGCACCCTCAGAGAAAAAGTACCAAAAACCTTGAGTTCCATACACAGCACCATCACTGATATTACAGGTATGCTTTGTAGGAACTGTTGGTTGTGACCACTTTTTTTGTAGCTCCCTCTTGGATGCGTGCCTCTTATGGTCTGATTGCTGCTTTTTATATGTTCCCCACCTCACCTGTGAACTGTTCCGAGGAACGTCACAAACACAGCAATAACAAGAAGATAAAAAAAATACAGGCGAGGGCAGAGTCTCTGCTGATAAATAGACTGCTCAACACTGCTAGAGGGTCATACATGATGAGTAAGAGGGATTACTTTTGTTTCAGACCATACACTTGTTTTCTGGGAAAATCCTGCACCCTTTAACACTGAGACTGCACAACAAAAGACATAGAAAGCATCATAAATGCTTCCTTTTTAGGTCTGAATTAGCTTGAATTACCTGACACCTGTCCTTTGTTCCCTCACCTGAGCTCATTACAGTTTTCACACTATGCGCTCTGTCTAATCATGCTGCTTTTGGCGCAGAGACACGAACAGGTAAACTTTGCCCATGATCCTTCCTCATGTTGTCATCACTGCTTCGTCTCTGCCACCTACCAGGTGTGCCGCACGGGCAGATGGAGGCGCAGCACCCCACAGATCCAGCAGATCTACCAGCATTTTGATGCTATAAATGTACCTTAGTGGATGGCATCATATGCGATCTCCAGCCAACTAACTCCCCGCTGTCTTCATATGTTTGTATCAGACCTCCGGGCTTGTTTCGTCTTCGTTTCTGTGTTGCTTTAACCTTCCGTCTCTGTCTATTTGAGTCTCGTCCAAGAAGCTGAGTCTTGGTTTTGCGAGTAGAGCTCCACATTCGTAACACCCGCTGTCTGTGGTGTATCAAAGTCAGGACCTCCTCCCACGTCTGCTGCTACACCCTGTGGGCTGTTACACGGGCCACGGGTGGCATGTCCTCAGTGTAATCTCTCTTTCTCCATCTTTCCTGTTTTTCCTCTCTGTTCACTTGGCTGCGTTCTTTGTCCCTTACATTGTCTCAATCTCTGTCTTATATCTCTGCTCATATCTTATTCCAGTGTCCTTAGAGAAAGCATTTTAAATCTTGTCTGTTCTGCGATCTTAAAGCGCTCTTTGCATCATCATTACTTCCGAACACCATGTCCACCACTCACACTGCTGGCAGGCATTTATAGAATGCGTGTTATCACGCGGCCCACTCTACGTGACTGTGCATGTATGTATATGTGCATTCTGTAGGAGTGTGCGCAGGCGTTGGTTACAAGCGTGACATATTGTGGGCTCTCGAGGAGACATTACATTAGCTATGCAACCTGACATTCACATCTAAAATAATCATCTTAAAAATGGAGCAGGGCACGCCGAATGTGACGACTACAGAGAGCAATCAAGACACCCGCTGACTTCCCCGTCCTCCGCCCACCTCTCCTCTCCCCCTCGATGCTAATCAGTGTGGGTGCTGCTGGCTGTCTGCTAGACTTGATCTGATTTTGAGACAGAGATGCAGTTAGCCTGTAAAAGATAAGAAGAGGGGTCTCCACAATATCCTTTAATCAGAGGTGGCATGGTGGTCCAGTGATTTCGTTATGCTACATATAGATCCTGTTGCATAAAATCTGCAGGAAAAATACATCATTATCAGCTGCAAGGGCGTTCACCTTTGACTTCTCTTTGAGAGAGACACACCCTGTACTCCATTTAAGAACTCTCTAGAGGGTGCAAGTTTCATTTTTGTCATTGTCTGTGTTGCTATGTCTATTTTAGATTGTTTAACTACCTGCGTGCTTACCTGATATCAGACAGAACTAGCATGCTAGAGGGATATAATATGTGGGCTATGATAACGTTAACCTGGATTTTAACTCCATTCACTTACTTCATTCATTTTCCGTGACTGCTCATCCTGTTAGGGGTCATGGGGGGGGGGCTTAAGGGGGAGCCTATCCCAGCTGAGGGCTGACACATAGAGACAGACAACCATTCACACTCACATTCACACCTACAGGCAATTTAGAGTCGCATATTAATGTAAACCTATCCTAAACATCTTTAGATTGTGGGGGGGAGTCGGAGTACCCAGAGAAAACCCACGATAACACGCAAACTCTGCACAGAAGGGATCCCCCTGGGTTCAAACCAGGAACCCTCTTGCTGTGAGATGACAATGCCAACCACTGCAATCCCTTAATTATATTTAATCAAGACTTTTTTTCACTAAGTTGTGGAAGCAAACAAATGTTTTCAAGCAAAAATGCAAAAAAAAAAAAAAAAAAAAAAAAAAGCTGTTTCAAGCTCCTCAGTTTTGAGGATTGACTGTTTTTCTTTGTCTTATGTGACAGTGAGCTAAAAAAAATCATGGGTTTGTAATGCTGGTCAGACAAAACAAGACTTGTGTTGACTTCAGCTGTGCTCCAGGGTAATGTGATGAACACTCGTAACTTTTTACTTTGGGCAATTTGTAGGCCTAAACAATTAGTTGATTAATCAATAATTGAATGGCAGACTGATAAAGAAAATAATCATTATGGACAGCTCTCACTCACCAGCATCCTTCATTTTCAATCACAAGTCTAAGTTTTGTTTGTCCTCGTTAAAGTCGTACCAGCAGAGGTATGAAGATGCCAGATGGAATTTTTTACTGCCTATCTGGCCTCACTATTAATTGAGATTTGTGTCACAGACCAACATCATGATTTAGGCTGGTGAGACTGGGTTTGCATTACAAGCAGGTTTTCTGCAGGGTTTTCATAACATATTGTACATTTGAGATCCCTCTTGCACACAGTATGCCTTTGTGTTCTGTAGGACACAAACAGCTTTGTAAACTGACCAAATGTGGAGCCAATGTCACGTAAAAATATAGATTTTTTAAATTAAAATTATGCTTTGGATTTAAACTCTCTAATGTCTAGTCTTTCTTGCACAAGGTGTAAAGATCATATGTGGCAAGTGAGCATAATTGACATTTAAAGGTGGTATATTTTCTTATTCTGTAACGCTGATACATTTTAACACCTGAAATATTCTGTCAGTGTTTAACAATGCATTTGTTTGGGCAGAAAATTTAGGCACAACGTACTGCAACTGGGCTATCACATAACCCTAAATTAAGATTAAGCGGCAACCTCTGAGCCTGAAAAATGAAGCCGATTCTGCAGTGCCAAAAACTGCAATTCATCAAATGGCCACTAGAGGCTGGCTCCAAAACAGAGTATATCCCCATAGACCTCCATGTTAAAATGTCCCGCTTTAAAGCAGAAATAAACATGTTCACAGCGTGGTGCAAAAAATGGTTTCGGTCTCAATGGCTAATTCCAACATAAATGACAACTGTGTGGGGGTGAATGTTTTTGTAACTCACCCGTTTACATTTTATTAAGGGCCAAAGTTACATATATTTAAGGGTGGGGCTGATTGAGGGCGAGGCAGTCGGAGTCAGTTCCACCCCTCCCTCCTCCACAGCTCCAACCTCTTGTCCCAATATGGTCACCTCTGGCTCCAAAAAACCAAGATGGCAATGGCCTTAATGCCGAACTCGAGGCTTTAACACAACAGTCCACAAACCAATGGGTGACGTCACGGTAGCTACGGCCATTATTTATACAGTCTGTGATTAAAGCCCAGTCTTAGAGAGAAATGTCAGTTCAATAAATCCATATGTCTCACTGTTGTTCATAAAAAACAAGACCTTCACATCACCATAAAATCAAGCGATGACTCACAGCAGCTTTCATCTATGCTAAAACAATATTGTTCCACAACACAGCCCTAGTTCCTCCCTGGAGGATTTCTAACCCTTCCTGGTGATGGCTGGAGGTGACCTCGGTCCATGTTGGTACACATAATTATCATTTCCCTACAGGGGAACAGGTGATCAATGAGAGAGTGACCTTCCCCTTCGTACGCACCTTCTTCAAAGTCAGATAATAAATTGGTTCATCTCACCTCCCCTACCGTCCGTGTTATTTAGAGGGCTATCCGAGGGAGTCCATTACCTTTTTATGGAAAGGAGGTTCATTCAATTTGCTGGCGACCCAATAAGAAGTTCTGTATGGATGCACGGCGAAGGGCTCAAGGGCAAGTGAATTATTCCATTATCTTTAATGTGTGGGAAGGCAAACGCCGTCAAGGTCCTGAGGGGATTTATTTAGCTATGTAACCTCTGTTCCTCGACAGGAAACAATGAGAGTAAATAAAAAGTCACAAATAGGCTCCCTCGTGCTTTTGTACGGCTGTCTAATTGCTTTTAGGAATGTATTTCTCTTTAAACCAGTTTATTGTGATTTTTTTAAAGAGGTTTCTGTGGATTTGAGTTTTACATTAATATTATTAAGCATGAAACAACAGCTTATTTTATAGGTGTTATAGATGCAGCTTTCATAATTTACTTTGTAGGTTGTTGATGCCAATAATTTTCAGTTTGTTGCACTGAAAATAAAAACAGTTAAAAGTTGTCTCATCTAATTTTGGTGCAGTCACGTACATATACAGTAACCTGCACCAGAGCACCGTCCTCATTTTCTCTTTATTCCGGGTTAAAGGCCGATGTGACGAACATATAACTCTAATGACATTTAATTGAAAAGCATCACAGCCACATGGCTTCAAATGATTTGCTTAATTAAATAGTCTTCTTATATTTGGCTTAAACCTTATTAAAGGATAATCCCCCTCAAAGTCAAAGGTGGTGTTTAAAGGATTCACCATGCAGCGTAGTCAAGCTGCTCATCCTGTACTGTATTAATGTGGATATAATGAGCGGTATTAACTGTACAGTGACATGCACATATGGTCCATATAACTTTTACTTTGTGTAGAATGAAAATGAATGTTCTTTGTAGGGTTCACAGCTGTCTCGCCATTACAGCTGATAATTACAGAACTAACTTCACCTACTGTGGAAAAGTTTTATGCATAAAAATGAGTATTTTCATAATTAGCACATGTATCCTTGAACACTACGTCAAAACAACAATTCCTCAACATGCTCTTTAGTTAAGTTAATTGATTCTGGCCTAAACAACAGCCACATTAATATAATGTTTGCCATTTGCTGCATGACGTGGTGCCTCTGCTCTTTTCCCCCAAAAGTCTACTGCTTTATTTCAAGGTTACAAACTAAAAAATAAAATAAAATACAAACTCTAAATACATTTAGGGGTGGGAGATATGGTCCTAAAATAATATCACGATATTTCAGGGTACAAATCCGCAAAAACATATTTTATCATTAATTTAAGAACATAGAATTGCAGCAGAATAAGTGATATAGTTTTAGAGTTTGGCTTCAAATAATCAGTAAAAACTAAACAACAATGATCTCTCATTTCTTTAGTTTGTGAACAACAACAGTAACTCAGAGTGAGATTCAGATTCTGTAGACAATATTAACAGTTCAACAAAATAAAATCTACCACAAATTACACATTGAAACAGCTCCCAAATACGACGTTTTCCCTTCCGTTTTTAACAAAATCCTAAATGATTGAGTTGTTTCTTTTCCACCTGGACCTTTATGCTCTGCCATTTCTCCTCTAATCATCATGCTGTAACCTGTGACAGGCTGTTATGATACCGCAACTATCACACAAGCCATGAGCATCATGTAGGTTTACATTACCAAAGGTTTACGAGTCACTTGACGACACCGACTCCTGTGTGCGCACGGCGAGAGAGGAGAGGGAGAGATGCCGTGCTGCTGCCAGAGGAGCCGCTGAATGAGTTCCCTCTGAGCGGGAAGTCGCCAAAAGAGTCTGAGAAGTCCGGGGCTGCTCATAAAACATTCAGGACGCCCAGGTCTAACGGCATCTTTTTGGAACCACAGCAGAGTTGGTAATAATTTCACTTTCAGGCATGCTTGTTGTTTCCGTAAGTAACAGTATGACGTCAATATGTCAACAAGTCGAAATATAGCAAGTATCACGATATAAATTTTTCATGTCAAGTGTAGATGATCAAAAAGCCCAACACAAACTGCGACCTCTCCACTCTCAGTAGTATTAGAGGAATAATGTGACATTTTGGGAGATTCGCTTCTTTCTTGTAGAGAGCTAGATGTGAAGATTGATACCACTCACTTTAATATCTGTCCGTTAAATGTAGCACTGCAGCCAAAAGCCTGTTAGCTTAGCTTAGCTTAGCATGAAGACTGAAAACAGGGGGAAACAACAAAGCTAACCTGGCTCTGTCCAAAACTTACTAAACCCAACACCTATAAAGCTTTGTAATGAAAGACATCCACTGCTAGCTCACCAAGCACCACAAAGCTAGCTAATCTTACAGCTTAGCCAAGGAGGTCGCCATAAATCTTTACAGCCCGCACTGTCACAAACACAAACCTCTTGTCCATGAGTCGATGCACGCTTCCTGCTGCACAGTGGTATTGTTGGTGGGTGTAGTTCGGTAGAGAGAAAATAGTTCCTACATGAAGCTGCTCACAGCAAGGTCTGTAGATTATTCAGAGTAACCGGGTAATGGAATTTGCAAAGAGACATTCCTATTGACCTTTTCATAAGTATGTTTTTTTTTTTTTTTTTGCTTTAAGCACCACAAGCCATCTAGTCCTATTATACTGGAGTGAGGGCAGACATCTTTACAGCTGACGTCTCAAACACTCAGCAACTCACACTAAACAATTTACACTTATAAATAACACTACAGGTAAGAGGAAATATCTGTATTTTTGATTTTGAGGTCAACTGTGCCTTTAAGTGGTTGAAGGTCATTCTGGGAAATGTAGGAAAACTGTATAAAATAAGTAAATACGATTTTTAGGATTTTCCTTTATCATGAACAAAAGGTCAAAAGTCCAGCCAGCTAAAGTGCAGTATTTCTCCGTGTCTGCTGCAGTCATTCTCAAGGTGAAAACAGATCCCATCAATGCAACAGGACAAGCAGTGTGTGGGCATACTGAACTGAATCCTGATCTATTTTGAGAGCTCTCTGAAAAACATCACGGCTTCATAACATAGGTAAACAGGCGTAATATTGTAAATTGCATATTTCATATCGTTTTCCACTGTGCAGGACATACTGGGAAATAAGATATGTTCAAAAATAATCCCTTAAGGCATGTACGAGGCATCTGGCGCAAAGCCTGTCAGCTGCTTTGAATGTCGTCAGCGTCTTGACAGCATGTTTTTTGTCATTTTACTGGCAAACGCAGTGAACATGAAGAGCAGCGGTGCCTGAGAAGTGTGCGGAGAGATGTAAACTTGAATCTCTCCCTTTTGCCACAGAAATCCTATAAGCACATTTTCCAGGGAGGAAAATAATAGCGAGGGAAGGGCGAAGTAAAAGTGACTCAGGGAGTGGGGAGTCCACTCTCCGGTCTCAGGGGAACTGGAGGAGACATGGTTTAAAAGAAGGTAAGTCTCATCCTGCGGTGTTTTGACTGGAAGCAGATTATGAAAAACAGAAGACGCCTGATGAAGAGCGACTTAAGCCTTATTCACATGGGGATGCGACTGTTCAGTACGTCGGGAACTTTATGCAATTAAAGAATAACCCTTTCAGCCTCTGTATCCTTGACTACAAACATCTAAATATGTAAGCTGTGACTCTGTCATTCAGTGCAGTTAAACTACCACTTAGGGCTGCACAATATGGAATAATATCGCATTTACAATATTATCTGTGATAAACACACAGACATTAAAGTGTATCTAGCTCTGCCACTCTGCTGCTTTCAGTATCCTGCTAAAATACAACAAATTGCTTATTGAATTAAAAAAAAAAAAGTAAGGAGGTCATTTTAAACTAATCAGTTAGTTGTCAAATATTATAATCGTCCACTAATTTGAGTAATTATTTAAGAAAATAACAGTCAAAATTCTCTGATTCTTTTCTATATCTTTATTTTTTAAACCCTCTTTGACAGTAAACTGAATATCTTTAGGTCATGGACAAAACAAGACATTTAAGGACGCCATCCTGGGCTTTGGGAAACACTGATCGACATTGAAACACAAGTATGACACTTACACCTTTAAGTGCAATTTTCTGCTGATACTCAAAAAAATCCCGAAGTGTAATCTTTCTCAATATGTTCATCTTGCAAACTGACATGGGGATAACAATAAAAAAGGGATATGTATTGTTCAGCCCCACAACAACTGAAGTAAAAAGCAGGGCTGCCTGTAACGACTATATTTAAGTAATTTAAATTCAGGTTATTGCAGAACAATGAAAGCAACCTGGTTATTCAAGTGCATATCGCAGTTAATAACAGTGGCAACATTTTGTCCAGTTGAAGAAGAGCTTGTTAGGTTCAGGCACCCAAAGGACTTTGGTTCAGGTCAGGGGCAGATTGTGGCATAAAGTAAAGAAGTCCTGTCTCGTTCTTCAAGGCAATGTTGAATTTTTACACCTTTTACCAAGACGATGATCTCTCCCTGACCTTAACCAAGTCCTTTGTGTCCCTAACAGTGTTGGGCAGTAACACAGTAACAATATTACTTTTTCCAGGCACAGCAGTGTAACTAATTACTAATAAAATTTCAGTATAACATTACAGTTACCCCAAAACTAAACAACTTGTTACAACGTACTTTTGTTATCATGTCACCACTGACTTGAAATGCAACAGTCACATCAGTGGACTCTTTTTTGTGATCCTTGCTGCAAGTAGTAACTCTAAAGCTCTTTCCACTGTGAGAAATATGTCCTCAAAACTGCAGTCTGGAACAACTACGACTGACCTCAAAACAACGTGAAGCTCCAGGAAATACACCCCACCAAAGGTGAGTCCTCCGTGGCCATGGACATCAGCTGTAGCCCTATACTGGCTTAACAACCAAAACTAGATTTGAATCGTAGACAGATGCAGGCTACAAAGAAATAATGAAGCTTATGGCTGGATATGTTGTGGATAAAATTTTGCTCCACACGCTTAATATATATATATAATATACTGGTCACAGGCAACTGCAGACCCCGAGGTAAAAAAAAAAAAAAAAAAAAGCTTTCAAGCCTTAGCTGCACTTACACAGCAATTACCCAGATATTCACACATCTGAATTTTGGGGAGAAACGCAATTACCAGTTTTATGGAGTGTATCGTGAAAGTAATTTAACGAGTAGTGTAATGAATTACTGTTAGCAGGAGTAATAAGTAAAGTAATGTGTGTTTATTACTCTTGAAAATTGAGTAATGAGTACTTCATTACAATTTTAGAGTAACGAGCCCAACACTGGTCACCAAACATAACTATCAAATATGTGAATTATGCATTAGCTGTTACAAGTGGGTATTGTAGGAAAACAAAACACGTTTGTTTGGCAGGTATGATCAGTATGAGCATTTTGCAACTTGGCAGCTACTGCAAATCAAATTAAGTCAGAAAATTTCCTCATAGTGTTGATAAAAACATTATTTGGTCTCCCAGCACGTATTTGCTATTGAAAATTAGAAGCCTGTAAAAGCAATTTCTAGGGGACTGGGCTGGAACAGAGCAATTGTCCATTTCAAAGGCAGAAAAATCCTGCAGAATTTGATTTGCAGTGGATTAGTATTATCAGGGGACCTCTGTCTTCCTTCTAAATACAGTCAGGAATTCGCCCTCAAACTTCAGCTTTACAAATTATAGACGTGGTAGATTTGCACAGGATTAAAATCGCCGTAAATCTTTGAAATTATTGCAAAACCATCTCACGTCTCAGAGCAATATTGGTCCTGTGGGAATGGGGAACGAGGCTTTAGGCCAGGATTAGAGCTGATAGCGCAGGTGATGACCTGAGGGCTAAGATGGTATGTTGCTAACTGGCTTTTAAACTTGACTCCTCCAATCTGACGTACTCTAACCTTGGCGACTGTCAGTCAGCGAGCGCAGCGGTCTGTCAGTCAGGCTGGACGACTGTCCTCTCACCTCAGAGTTTATGAGAAAAGATAGGGCGTCGGTGAGATTATTCCTCTTTTCCAATACCATATTAGCCCCTAATCTCCTGCCTCTCTCGGCCCATTCTCAACAGGATGAGGTGTCGTTAAGGGCAGCGACAGCTGGAGAGAGGGACGGTGGAGGACTTAGGAGTAAATATGTCAATCACTCGAAGCGCTGAGAGGTTTTCTCGAAGAGGAGGAGAGGAGAGTCAACAAGCCAACTCTGTTCCTCGCCAATGTCTCCACATCCAGTGCATTCAGACTTGTAACTACACCACAGCTCATGTCTGCTGCTGGATACTTATTATGCAGAATGAGTTTGAATAAAATGTTATCAACGCACGCACGCACACAGTGGTTTTGATTCATGTGCAACACCTGTATTTCAAAAGTGCTGCATTTCAGAGGCATTTTTCATCAGGCTGAATAATGAGGCAAATGTGCAGAAAATCAAGGACTCAGATAAAGTGGATTAAAAATAGACTCCATTCTGCTCTTTGACTTTGACGTTGATATCTCAGTGCATTAAGTTTGCCCTTTGGCCATCATGAGGAGGATTATGCCACCAGTCAGGATCTATTTGTTTACGCAAATCATCACTTGATAGGCCAACCCTGCCCCCACCTCGGCTGAATATATCAAACAAGACGAGGGCGTCCTGAAGTCACACAGTAGCCTGCAGCTAAATGTCCATCACATGATAATGTACCTTGCTGCATTCTGCTGCAGTAAGATCTGAAATAATATCCAAATATAGACAATGTAGGTTAATGTGGAAGTATATTAGATGAGGCAGATGTTCTGCAACTCCAGTCTATGAGGCATCGTGATTATTGCAAACATGCTTCAGATTATTTCTATTTTAAATCTTTGGATTTTTTGGCAAAGGTTCCCTCGGTGCAATGCAGGAAAAGAAACATCAAAAAGTCAAACTTCTAGCACAGCCTTAATAATTTAACAGTCTTCCACAGAACTAGGAACTCATTTAGATGAGGACAAAAGGCACTCGTGCATCGCCCTGGTCGGATCAAAGGCAAATCATTAATTCTGAGCCTCCTGTTGTAGTCAGATCTGGTGTTTTATTGCGACTAGATTTCCTTAAACTGTCTTCGGAGTCAAAGAGAGTGCTGAGACAAAGCAATTCTATTTCTCCTACAAGGGCACTGCTGAGCCCAAGTTTAAATTGAATGCCCCAAAATAACCGTTTAATTATGTGGCTATCGGAGAGCCTTTCATGTTTTCCAAATGAATCAGGGCGAGTGCGATAACCAATTCTTTCATCGATGCAAAACTGAAAAAAAAAAAAAAAAAAAAAAGACAGCTTCCCTCGCTTCTATCAAAAGTGATAGGAAGCCACTGAAATGAGCTCATATGCCAGAGACATTAATTATATTTCTTATAATTAGGTAGAATATCCCCAGATCACCCCGATCCCTGCCAGATAAATTTAATTAGTGGACAAATTAAACAGCACATGCAGTGTCCATATCTTTATTGAGCAGTCCTTCTGAGGTTGGGAGATGCCACAGTTTCCAATGTTTTACTGTCAAGGTATGGTCAAAGACAAAGTTCCACTACAGCAGGTGATAAAGCTGTACTTTATTGTAGACTTCAACTTAATGGGAGTCTTTTTAAAGAAAAATTGAGGGATTTCACCTGAATCGCAGCTTTTCACAGACTTTTACTGTTTATGACTCCAAGTGATCATAAAGGTTGCCTATAGCTAATGAGTTACTGGCACTGAATATAAAAGAGATCACCTCTCCATGATGAGGAACAAGGCTTTAAACTTTAAATGCTGAAAAGTTAATTAAACTTGGATGGGGAGGACTTGCCTCTCTGATGGCACAAAACTTTCATTGATTCATTGATTATTTATGGATTTACAAGACTAACAAGACAAACTGTTACGGTAAACAAAGGACACTTATTTCCTACACGGTGACACAGAAAAGAATAACATTAAGAAAAAAGAACATTTATATCTTAACAAGACGTAGACCCCCTCTACACCTTGCATCAAAACACAGCCCTTATCCAGATTGTATCTAGACATGATTTAACCTCATTACATTTACAGCTGGTATTAGTATGTGTCTCCAGTGTCCACATTGAGATCCGATTGCTCTGTCCAGCTCATACAACCAAATACTTGCAGCTGTTCTGTACCAGTTGTTTAGCCATTGCTTGTTAAGGCTAGGAATCACCAGAGGATCCCGGATACGATATATTCAAGATACAATATTATTGCAATTTTAAATGTGTTGCGATATTGCAATATGAGTATTGCGATAAAATATACTGTGATATATTGTAATTTATTACCTGTTTTTTTAACTGCAAATAATGCTCCCACAGGAAAACTTTGTCATCTGTTTTATCGAATAAGATAAAATTTTCAGTGGGTTCATCAAATGTCAGCCTTTTTTTTTACTGCAAAATATATCTTGTAGACTGAAAAAGCAACTGATTATATTATTCTAGTAGGGTACCTAAAGTGTAATATTAATAATTTATGCAATAAAAGAATCAATACTTGGCACTGTGCGACGATACGATATTGCCACACAAAAATATCGGGATACTATGCTGTATCGATTTTTTCCCTCACCCCTACAGCATATTAAATGCAGGGTTTCCCACACATTCATTCATTTGTGATGGCCCACCATGATTAAAACATCTTCTGCTACATTTTGATTTCTATTTTTGGAGCTGGACTGTTCATTAGGAGCACTGGTGGCGTAAATAAACTGTTTGGTTATTCAGTGCTCCACACTTTCACAGTGCAGAGCGTAGGAACAGTGAAAAGTGAAACCTAACTGTTAACTGCACTGGGTCTAAAAGTAAGTTTGCCTCTGCAGCAGCTGCTCCTCTTATCCATCGATCTGATCTGATCAGATCAACTCTGATTGCACAGACTGATCAATTACCCTGCGATTTGATACTCTACAAATTGCTGCTGAGGAAAAGCTCATGAAGAATTCCACCTGTGCTGCCTTCAAGGACCCACAAAAGCCTCTGCATTTAGAGAGGGGACACAGGCTGACACACAAGGACACACAGACAAGAAAAAAAAGTGACACCCAAACTTAAGTAAAGATGTGCTAGAGCAACACATAAGGGATCAAACTGATAACAACTCATTCTGATGGGGACATGAAGGTCTGCACCAAATTCCATGGCAATCCTTAAAATAACTGTCAAGATATTTCACTCAAAACCACACATCTCAACCTCATGGAGGCGCTGGAGGAAACGTCAGGTGATCACCAAAGTCATTAGGCGTCAGTGTTTAGGAACCACTAATGTGTGTATAAACTTTAGAAACAATTAATTCAATAGCAGCTGAAAAATCTGATCGACATTGCAATCCATAAAACCATGCATGGCTAAAAACTCTGATCAAACTTATCTTACTACTAATTTTTACTACACATTACAAAATTAAATACATCAACATTTAATTAACAACTCTTTCATTAATACTTCTAACAAGTTTATCATCAAACCCTCAAACTACTCCAACAAACTCTGACAAAACAAACGGATCACTGAGGGAATGAATCAGCAACACCGTTACTCAACTGCATCTGCAAAGTTATTTCTGCATCCACAGCTACTGAATCGCTTACGCTGACCACATTTAACATATGTTTAATGACTGAGCAGCTCAGTCAAAGCTGTTGCTAAACTTAATTAAGGAAAGAAATGAGCCATTTCCAGAAAGCAAAGCAACAGAAACACCAATCTTGAGATGTTTGGGCACTGTGCTGATGTCAAGTGAAAATGATAACTTTCTTTAATGATTTTTCTGTAGTGCGCAAATATTGAATTGCATGGTAGACCTATACTTTGCTGAAGTCATTATAATTTGAGAGATCACTTATCAGTGACAAAGAGAGGCAAATATATTTTGCTGTTTGTCATTTGGGGCTGTTATTAGGTAGTGATGGCAAAGAAATTCTCTGTGTTTATTATAAATAATAAAAAGCTGTACAATCACGCAAAAAGAGGTGCTACGAAGATTGCTAAAAGGATCATATCTCCCTTCTCGTCTCAGTGTGATCTGGCCTGACAGAACAGGAGATTTCTACTCTACTTCCTTGCACGTCTCTCTCACTCCGGGAACAGCGACAAACCTGTCAGCTCCATTTGTCCTAATCAGTTCTCAGTGGGATGTGCCGGCTACTGGAATGTCATGGGGAATAACCCTCACACTTGGAAGTAGCACACTGGGAAAATGAGCCTTTGAACAACAGCCTGTGCCCTCTGCACAGCTCCTGACGTGCCACGCCATCACTCTTTGACCTTGATGTTGACCTTGACGTGGCAGCATCTTAAACTGCTCAAAATCAGCTTGTTGCTTGGAGTACCTGATCTATGTTCATCTGATGTGGCATTAGGGAGTGTGTGCCTCTGAAATTTGACTGGAAGCTCTGTAAGGCAGCTGTGCACAGAAGTGGGAAATGGCAACAAGAGCTAAAAGGTGAAACTTTAAACTTAAAATGGAAACGTAACTTTTCCCCCTAGCTTTTTTAAGTGGTATTATTGTCGCCGCAGCTGTCGCAGAGACAACCTGATCGCTTTCCATTTTCCTCAAAGTAATAATTACCAACAACACAAAACAAAAGCATGACATTATTCACTCATTTAGTAATAATGGAGACCTGAAAGCACATAGGAATAGTTTCAGACTGTCAGCCTGACTAGATCACCAATTAGCCTTAATTTTCCCAGGCGATTTCGTACCTGGTGGCAGGCAGAATTGCATAGTGAAAGCGAGGTCTACAGGGAAACAATCTAAAGTGGATGGTGTCATTATTCTCTCGCCATTACATCGTGAACCCACCATTTCCTTTATAATGATAGGTTAAAGCAAAAAAACGTATCTGTTGCTGGTTTGAATATCAAGACACTCTCTCATGTTTCTTAAACAAACAGCATCTATGACTTGGTCTTAAAGCGATTTAGCGAGTCCAAGTTTTAATTTCACTCTACAACTTCAATTCTGACCTTCATGTGGATGCAAAAACCCCCATTATGCAACAGCAAAGTTTTAATTATGCAAACTTCGTCTATTTATTTCGTCACATTAAGGCTTCTTACAATGGTTACGCAATCAATTTATCGTAAGATATATAGACATGACCTTGATCATTTTGCTGACCTTGATATAGCCTGTTGTGTTTACATGCAGTTGTTTACAAAGGACTGTCACCAACATTTTAGCTAACATGATGTCAGAATAAACAGCAGGGTTTCCATGACCAGTATAAGACTTGGGAGCAGCAACTCTCCCTTTTTGTTCTCTCCATCGCCATCTACTTGTGCAAAGACGACCTAGAGTAGGTTGTTGGTACCTTTAAGTTGCAGCTTTAGAGACAATGAGGCACAGTCCTGCTTGTTGGTGGCTTGCCAACACCTGGTAACGAGCGAAAACTGCATCATTTGTAGTTTTACCCTCCAACAACTTCATATTCCTCTCCGTAAATCCACCAGCAAACCGCCTGGCTCCCAGGCCGTCCATCCCCAAGTTCCGACTAGATGTGACTGCTGTGTTCTTGGAGCTTTGCTAAGCTTGTCTATAAGTCGCTAGAGGCACCACTTGGATTTGTTTTTGTTGGCCAAATTTTGTATTAAGTCATAAAGTAATTTTGGGCTACTCCAATAAAGGTACTATACTATTATTTGTACAATGTTGTATATATTAACGTGAGTTTAAAAAAAAGAAAAACCAAATCCAATATCTGAATATTCTTAAGAATTAAAATTTGCTCTCTAAATAATTAAAAGTTGCTCTTTGAAATCATCATATCAGTGGCATTAAATGGTCTCAGAATAACATTTATATGGTTAACACAATTTTTTATATGACAATATATCGTCCAAAAAAAGTAGTAATCCTGACAGGCCTGGTCACATTCTTTGTTGAGGCCCAAATTTATGATTCAGACATGGTGTAACAACAACAAGACTTCAGGTGCGACCGCACCAGAAAGATACATCTTCATGAAATAGCCACTGCTAAAGGTTTAGCGACGTAGGGACTATTTACAGGGCACGTTGGTGAGCTATGGTAGCTGTCAAGCTAATGGCTTACATGTAAACTAGTGCTAGTCACTTCCAGCAGCTCTGTACCGTGGTGTTTAGTTCCTTCTGACATATTGTTGTCAGAATTATAGGTCATTTAATTTAAAAAAGTTTTACTGAAGACTGGACTTGAAGGTTAAAAGCTCTCCAAGCTAGCTGGCTTACTGACTTTCAGTTGGCTTGTTGTCAGTTATCAAGCTCATTAGCTTGACTCTTGTCTTATATCGGTCTGAAAACCATTCCTCATTTGCAGAGCCCGACAGAAGAGATTAAATACAAGTGGATGGTGCAGCACAGCGTCTGGCTTTCTCTTTTTTGGCCTCTCTGGCTCTCGAGGCCAGCCCTGTCAAAACTGGCTTGCTAAGGGTTTACTGTGCAAATCCACTGAGTATGAAAATTACACAGAAATTTATTGAGTTTTCCAAAACATTTTGCCTTTTTAAAATGTGTGACCGAGCCTTTTAGATCCTCAGCACTCCACAGACAGAAAGAAACAAACTGACATATTCATTTATTTATTACTTCTCACACTCTCTAACTTGTTCGCTTAGTTAGTCAATCCAAGGGTGAAACAGGAGTGAAATTATCTTCCCATCCTGTTAGGTCATGATTCATTTCTCCTCAGCTCATCACAGCCCCGTTATTTATTCTCTTTGCCAAGCCTGTCCCATCCTGATGCCGTTCACATTTCACTCTATTTTATTTCAACACCAAGTCATTATTTTTCATGCTGAGTATAACAGAGCTTCTATCCAAAGAATAATAGGCAACGTTGTAAATGTTTAACTTCAAGGCTCCTACATTTAGCTGAACTAATCCCGCTCCACTTTACGAAAACAAGCCAATGTGTAAGTGATTTTCTGAACTGACAGACAACAGACTGAACCAGGGTTATTCACGTACCTCGTCTCTGTGATAATGCTAAACTGCGAAGGGTGCTTCACTGCCTGTGACACCGTGTGTCCTTGTTACATTAAAATATTCCCTTGAGCGGCTATAACTGCACTAATGACTAGTTGTTATATGCTGAGAGCGTCTTAAAATGGGGAGACACTGGTATTGATCAACAACCCTGTCAACCCCTCAGATATAATATAGTCATTTTACTGCTAAAAGGCAGTAAAAGTTATATTATCGCTTTAAAAAGGCATGAATCCAGGCCGGTGGGTACATTTTTATGCTCATATAAGAACGGTAAAGCACAAGGCAAAATGGATTCATTATTTATGACTGAATATTGAAAACAGGAATAATAACACAATGAGGCTAAAGTGTTAGGACTACTTAACTGGAATCATAAGAGGTTTAGAGGCATAAATTCTTAATGCCGACATTTTGTGACTCTTTGAAACGTTCCCTTTCATTGATTGAAAAAGGGCCAAAGCAGCAAAAAACAAACATTTCAAAATCTCAACAAAGCAACTGATCTCTGACGCAACTCCACCACAAAGTTTCTACAGGGCACCGAAATACAAAGCAAGCCTGTCTTTCACCCGGCGTGAACCTTAAAGGTGTTACAGTTTTTTGGAATCGCTTGTCATTGCGTGACATTTCGTGTCAAGAAGCGACGGCAGAGGTGAAAGCGGCAGGCGGAGGGGGAGGGAGTAATGCTGCGGGGCCAATTAATTTCTCCGCTCCCATCTCCGATTGCATTTGTGACATCAACACCGCCACAGCTTGCACCCTTACCCCTGCATCAGTTATGCAAATGGTGGCAATTTCACATGAATGGCAGATCGTCTTCCTGAAATGAGGATGGGCAAGAAGCGAAAATGAAAAATGGAGGAGGAGGCCGAGACGTGGGAGCCAGTCAGCCTTGAAATGATTTAATTTAAGCGATGAGGAGTTGACTTTGATAAGTTTGCATTTTAATAATGAATACTATGACCGCTTCAGGGGTCCAGTTACAAAGAAGTAGCATACTTGGCAAAAAAAGAAAAAAAAAAGAGACCAACAAGGCTCACAGTAAGTCACTGTGGGACAAAACTGAGCCTCATTGTCTGAACGTCCTCTGTGTGTTAGGGTGTGTGTCTGTCTGTGTGTGTGGATATATCGTAAATAAGATGCTCCTGGGAGTTTTTTGACTCGGGAGTTAAATTTGCTGCCAGGGGAAAAAGGCTTCACCCTATTATGTAGGATTTTTTTCAGATTTTCCAATATGCCAAGTCTGGGGTGTGTATGCATATTTAATGAGGCCTTTGCCTCGGTGCGATTTTAGACTGAGAAGGATTTCAGCCTACTGTCATTATGAGTGATTGTGCTTCCTCATGGCATACTGCATTCCAGTTGGATGTGGCAATAACTATCTGTCTATCCCCCAAAGCACCACTGATCTCATTATGATTATGACTTTTTCAGCTGCTGTATATTCAAAACCCGTCGCATTATATTATTTATGTTAGGCCTCTAACTAACTTGGGGAATTCATCACACAGGGTTGTAGTGTTGTAAAAAAATAGCAATGTATTGATACATATCGATTCTGAATATGTGAAATAGTTTCGCTACTTATTTTCCGCAGTATCAATACACCATCTCAGCTGCGCTTTCTCACTCTTCTTTTATCGTAAGTAATTAATACAGACATTCTGCTGTTTTCTACTGCTAACCAAGATAGGAAAAGATGTCGTTGTCTTGTTGTATTATTCCTATAACACAAGTTTTAAATTGTATGCACTCAATGTTAATTTTTTTAGGTATTAAAACTGGTATGAAATACTGATATTTCTTTTAGGTTTTGAGAATTTACAAATTCCAATATTGTGACAACACTACAGGGGTGTGTGTTTTTTTATAATATGTAAGAAGTTGTAAATAACTTAACAGGTACAGCATGTACTGTGTTAAAGGCACAAACACAATTGAAATTCACAGGTTTCTTCATGCCTTACAAAGCAGTTCTAATAACGCCTTGTACTCTTGCAGCAAGTCAATTATACATCATAGAAATGCCTGCATTCAGTGGAAGGCTAGGTATTGCAGTATATCAGGGTATTCAGAAATCCGACAGTCTGATTTTCAATCCCGTCAAAAAACAGACTGTTTCTATTAAACTGATGGTGCATTAAGGATGTATTGTACATAGTGCAAAGTATGCTCCACAGAGATCAGTCTCTAATGGTGGAAAAGGCGGCTAAGTTGAGAAAGATGGCAGCTGCGAGTGGTGGACTGTAAACAACCAGCTATCAATGACAGAGAGAGAGACTGAGTAGGGTTTTCTTGTGACCAAACCAGAGATAGTGTTTGCTGAAACAGTAGACTAACTAATCGGACAACCCACATGACAAACTAAGATGTTTTTGGGGAGTTTTATTTTGTTTCTTTTAAGTTTGAATGAAGTATGTTTTACCGGGATTTAACAAGGCAATTAAGACGACTAAAGTCTTAGTTCAATGAGAGAGAAGAAGTTGAATTTAAATGGTGTACATTTGTGTTTTTCTATTAAAATAATGTTTTAAAATCGGCGTAAGAATATTTCCTTTCTTGTTTTGTTTATTTATTTAACTAAAAAAGCTTAAAGAGCTTGTTGGAAGTAAAGACTGTGTAAAATAAGAGATGTAGCTACCGTGAAGTCAACAATGGCCGTTTGACAGTTTGGAAATTACCATCTTGGGTTTATGGCGCTGGAAGTGAAGAATCTGGATGAGAGGGTGGAGCTGTGGAGGGGCGAGGGGTGGATCTGACTCAGAGACTGTGGCAATGCCTCTCAAACAGCTTATCACTTTAGCAGCTCTGCCCTTAAATATGCATAACTTTAGGTGAGTTTAGGGTTGCAGCGATATATTTCAAGGTATAATGTGATATAAAAGTTGACCATTATCATACCATGAACATTTGCTTATCTACGATATTGGAAAAAAAAAACTGCAACTGGACATTGAATCTTCCCTTTATTTTAGTTATTTTCAAAATGGAGACTTATAACACAAACATCCATTCATTAAATTGTTTCAAGTTTAATTTATAGTCATAAAACATTTGTTAAACCAACAATAAGCCTTCTGGTCTCATTCTTTTAAGGCTCATTCTGACTGATAATAATAGAAATTCTGTACCACCATAATACCATGAAACCACATTATTTTCTGAGACGGTTTTCGTACTTTAAAAATCGCATATCGCTGCAACCCTAGGTGAGTTCAATAAAAATTCACCCCCCATATAGTTGTCAGGAATGCTGAAATTAGCCATAGAGACCAAAACCTCTTTGTGTCAGGCTTAAACATGTTTATTTCTGCTGTAAGGTTGGGCCTTTTAACATGGGGCTCTATGTGGACTGACTCACTTTTGGAAAAAGCCTCAAGTGGTCATTCAAAGAACTTCTATTGGCACTTCTGCATTGGCTTCATTTTTCAGCCTTGGACACTGCAGCTTGGTGGCAAGTAGAGAGCTCTCTGCCATGGACAAAGCCTATTCACTGAGCTCACATGTGGGGATGAAGTGACATGCTGATCTGTTGTGTTGGATTAAATTTCGGTGAAGGTTTATATGAATTTTTTTTACCTGTTAAGTCAAACTCTTCAGTGATTTATGTGAACAGACTTCATAAATTGCGTATAGAGACTTTAAAAACAAGCAATGTCGTCATATTTTACATTAAGAAGTGAAATCTGTCTCATTTGCTTTGCTTTTTGTTTCACCTTCTCTGCGGTGCCTCTTTGCTGCAGCCCAGATGACTCGCAGTTAAAGCTGAAAGTTGGCTCATATCTTTTTCATGTCGGGGGACATCCCTGGTTTGTGAAGATCTAATAGGTCGTAATGAGCGAGCCGTCCCTCTCTCAGCCACCACGCTCGCTGGTAATGAATCGCTCAGAGGAATAGGTCATCTCTTATACTGTCTGTTAGATTTACTACTGTCCATTTCATGTAGAGCCAGTGTGAGGACAAAGGGGTGTTTCACCTTCTCTCTCGTCGTCTATTATGAGTTTATTCAATGCCGTACATTACGTGCCTACATATAATTCAATTCCCTTTGGCCAAGGCTCAAGAAAGGATTTCTATTCATGGGCTGGAATATGATATTCAGTAAAATGTAATAACCTTGGCTGCTCCAGTGTCCTGAAATGGACAATCTCAAAATGTCACTCACAGAGTCCCCCCTCTCATCTCTTTTTTTCCTGCCTTCTTCTTTCTCTATCTCACACTTATCATAGACATGCTTTGGACTGTTGTATATTCCTCCCCCCTCTTTCTATCCTTCATTGTTTATTTCAAAAACACAGAAAGCAATTACATAAAGCTGCTTGCCGCCGTACACACGACTTTTCCACACATCTAAAGCACTAACTAAAGCAAAGTTTGTGTTCTCTGTCTTTCTTCTTTCAGCCGATCCAGTTGAGTCAGCTTTAACCTTGTGTACGGGCTTTTTAATGTCAAAAAAGTACACAATACCTCCTTTTGAAGCATTTGAACAAGGTTAAGCTATGCAGCAGTCACAGGAAACGAAGCTGAAAGTCCTGTGAAGTATCTGAGGCAACATCTGTCCGTATGTGTTACTCACATCCCCAAATAAAGTCGAGCAGTCAGAACATTACAGGCCCAAAGCTCAGAGAGATAAGACGCCCCTAATAAGGTTTGAAAGACTAAAGCAAGTGATCCTTAACAGTTTCTGAAAAAAAAAAACAGACCCTCAGAATCTGTGTCAACCAAACTACTGAGAAAATGTTTCGCTCTTCAAAGGAGAAAATGGTGTCTTTACATTTCAGATATTATATATTCTACGCCTTTGTGTCTGCATCTGTTATGTTTACTCTTGCAGGGTCTGCCCTTGGCAAAGTGACAAAATGACAAGCACGTGCACACACACACGCACACACATCTCATGAACAAGCAAACATAATTTACTATGTTAATGGACTTAAATGTCATGAGACTTTTTAAATGTCAGTGCACTCGATTCGAACATAAAGTAAGTGCAACCAGGTGCAGAGCAGATCCATACTGCTGTAGTTCAGTCCAGATTTGTAAACATGAACAGTTCAAAACTCAATGAACAAGACAGTAACTTTCATACAGGGCTAATGTTTTTTTTTTCCTCTCTCCCTGTTATGATTATAGAATTAAACTAATTCAGGCGTAAAAACGCAAGCTCAGACTAAATCGTTTCACCCTTCTCTGCCACTGGAGCAGAAAATTTCTCCTTACAGCATGGCAGATTACATTCTTGCCTTATGTTTTACTGACACTGATTGAACATCTACATCTTTGCACATAGCTTTAATAAAATATATCCTGCTGTCTTAGTGTCACTGTTAGTGCCACTGTTAAGAGTTGGAAAGTGGACTTATTTAGCTACTGTAGTACAAATCAGAAACAGGGGTGCTTTGTGTTTAGTGTGTTGTACGGCATCACAAAGAAAGTTTACACTTTTACTTTTGGTGTCAAAATCTTACATTCAAAACGCATGATGAGCTCTTAAAATAAGATGCATAGTTAAATGTTGAAATTGGTGACAGAAAGAAAAGTGTTGGCTTAATTAGTTTTTTGATTTTCTGTCTTGTAGCCAAATGAAGTAAATATGGAGTCATTAGTGCGAGTTAGAAAAATAAGATATGCAGTCGCCCACATCCTTCATACGGTGTTTAAAGTTTGATTCTGGGCTTGATCAGGAGTGTTTGTTTTAATCATTTTATTTTTATGCCTTGAAAAACTTAAGTATTGCATAATGTTACACTACACAGAACTGTCCTTCCTGATAAATGTATTTACTTTTAAAACCTTAGCACATGTTAGCTCTAAAATGCTCTTTTACCTTGGTTTAATTCTTAATCGCGTACTTTTGAAGTGCAATGAAGAATTTGCAGGGATCTTCCTCAGATGGCAGTTTAGTTAGGTGTGAAAATATTCCCTTTTCCCCACTGTTTCTGATGCTCAACCTCCCTCTTGCTCCTCTTGATATGTTCACATCTTACTGGGTGAATTAATGGTTCATTTCAACCAAACCAGAGTTGGTGATTGTCGGAACAGTGGAAAGATAAACCAAGATGGAGACAATGGATTCTGGTGGGATTGGCAATAGTGCTTTCGGGGCTGTTTCTAGTTAAACATACTGTTTAACAAAAAGGTATTTCTCTGCAGGGATCCTTTACATAATGTTGTCAGACACTTAGAATAACAATCTGAGCTCGTCAGAGGCAAAAAAAACCAAACATTTTTAGTGGATGTACACTGACGGTGCTAAATGCCCCAAGTTGCTACTTTGCAGCCTGTTTTGCGCCTATCGGCAGCAGCCATTTCACTCAATACAGTGGTGCAGGAATGAGTCCTAAAACCTGGAAATGAGTCAGCATTTTAGCACTCCCAGGTCCCTCGTCTCAAAGTCAGTGGGGTTTTTTTAATGTTTTTTTTTTTTGGTTGTATGCCTGAAATAATGTCTGTGGTTAACACTGGCGCCATAGAATTTCCTGTTTTGTTCTACAAAGTCTTAAAGCTGCTGTGAAACTGCGCCAACTCTGGGCAATGAAAAAGTTTATCTTGGGTGTGTCGGAACAATGGACAACCAAGAAAGGACTGCAGAGGAGATGCCTGCACACCAATGCAACTGGGCTGGACAGCCACAAAAAAGGTTCACAGGCTGAGATCAATGCAAAAGAAAAAAGTCAATTTATTTAGAACATACTGTATGTGCACAAACAGAAGGGTGCTCAAAGTGCAAAAGATAATAAAAGCAGCAAACTGTTTCAGTCCTGTTTTGTTCTACTACATAAAGTACATGAGTAAACATGCCACTTGAAAATTTTTGAGCCTTTACATGTCTTAAATAAAGACGGTTGCAACAAGTGACTAAATGAAGCTACAGAATGTCATCACGCCAAACACATCTTCACAGTCTCATTGTGCAGGCAACGTTGAAGTCAAGTGACCGCAGTGCAGTTCATTTATAGCCCAACGTTAGCTTTACTTCTGGTGACTGCATTTACGCTTTGGAAATTATAAAAGTGGTGTTGATTTATGAAGATTATCTTGCTGAACGAGGGAGTTCAAGTATCTCGGGGTCTTGTTCACGAGTGGGGGTGGAATGGAGTGTGAGATGGATCGGCAGTTTGGGGCAGCTTCTGCAGTGATGCGGGCGCTGCGCCGGACCGTTGTGGTGAAGAGGGAGCTGAGCCGGAAAGCGAAGCTTTTGATTTACTGGTCCATTTACGTCCCAAACCTCACCTATGGTCACGAACTCTGGGGTCAGTTGAGGCGGTTCGGGCATCTGATCAGGATCCTCCAGGGCGCCTCCCAGTGGAGGTGTTCCACGCACGTCCCACTGGTAGGACGCCCCAGGGCAGACCCAGAACACACTGGAGGGATTACATATCTCATCTGGCCTGGGAACACCTTGGGGTCCCCCAGGAGGAGCTGGAAAGTGTTGCTGGGGAGAGGGATATCTGGGGTACTTTGCTTGGCCTGCTGCCCCCGTGACCCGGCCCCAGATAAGCGGACGAAAATGGATGGATGGATGGATCTTGCTGAACAAAACGTGTAAGAAGCATTAACTTTTGTTTGCCATGGAGCTTATTTATGCAGTGATCCAAAATCCAATGGAAAAATCCCACTGGTTTTGTGACAAGGGAACCAGGGCTAACTTCCACGTCAGCCCACAGGAGAACACGGCACCAATTAATAAAAAATGTTGTTCCCAATGGTCACTTAGACATGAGAACGTTGGAACATGTGGTCCAGGTTGAACAACTCCAGTTGTCTTATATTTGGTTAAAAAATATCACATCATTGAACATCACTATGTTAAAGTCTGACACTGAGAAACAACTGTACCTCAGTACAAATATAAAAGAACTCAGTCAGCAAGAGTCAGAGACATGCCCATACAGATATCAGATACCTGGATAGTGTATCATGCAGGGATACTAACAATCAGGCTACTCATGTTCTATGTAAACAGTGTATTCTGGATATGGACCAGGGTTACCAGTGTGAGTACAGTTGAATTGAATTAAACTAAATTATCATTATGTTATCTGGCTCTGAGGAAGGTCAGGGGTGCCAGTTGATGTCCAAACAGCTCTGCTGCTGTCAGACCGTCATTACACTTGACCTTCAGCTTTGTAAGCAAAGTTGTTTTTCTCCCCCAAACTAGAAAATTATTTCTGGACTGCATGAAAATATGCTTCTCGGGATATGAGACTTCTCAGTAGCCAGCAGCAGCTGCAGGAGGAAGGCAGTGTGTGGTATTTTCCTCACAGAGGTGGACCACAGGCTGGAAGCTGTGATCCCTGAGGGGAAATTTCACAGCGGCTTTGAGCCGATGTTTGAAGGAAAGGGTTAACTCTCAGCTCTTTGCTTTCATCTTGGAAAATGCTGCTGCTGCTGTTTAGCTCTAGAGGAATTATCATGTTGAACCCCCCTACGGTGTGATGTGTGTCAGTCTCCATATGGACTGTACAGTTTGTGCATACAGTATGTGCATATAGGTAGGTACCTGCACGTGCACTGTTGTTCCTGTTCCTATAAGAACCAAATGTCCTCACAAGGAGAGGAAAATCCTTCAAAGTAAAGTCCTTGCTTCCTCAAGGTTTGTTGTTGTTATGGTTATTATATTAGATTGTATTGTAATGAGGGTTAAGGTTAAGGTTAATGCGACTGTATACATGCTGCCAAAACAAAGATAAACAAACACTGGCAGGCTTACAAACCAAAATGCATGTTCGAAGAAAAAAAAAAAAAGTGCCGCTATGACTCCAGATCTTTGCAGAATCAATATCAGATGTGCTTTGAAGTGACAAAGTGTTCACTTTTCTTCTGTTCACTTTTTAGTCAGCTGCTTTTGTTTCAGCGCAGCGTTTAATAATCAATTCTTCAAAATGTCTTGCTGAACAAACAAAAGATTGTCTTTGTCTTGCTGATGGATTCAATCTGCCTGTCCCTGTCGCTCTTTCACCGCTGCTGTTGTTATTCTGTGGTTATGTCATTTCTGTTTATGTTTTTTTGATGTTACAGCAACCTCTTTATATTTTCTTCATGTTGTCTCCCTGGCATGGACAGTAAAATCGAAGAACATGAAAACTGCGCACAGATTTGTATTAGAGGGCGACACAGGAGTGGGTCTTCACTCCTGTCTCATCGCACCCCCACAAAGAAATCCTGTCCCCTCCTGCTTCTGTTGTGTTTTAAAATAAAAAAAAAAATGTTAAGTCATATTAGAACTGCATGTTATGTATGAAAAAATTAGCATATTCAATTGGTATAGTGTACTGCTAAAATACCACTACAGCTCAAACAGCTATATCATTTGTAACCCTCTTTTTTTGATTGTTGGTGTTCCCCTGTTCTTACGGGCTGTGGGTTATAAGCGGGCTAAAACATCTGTTCCTTCCTTCCTGTTTAATTTTACCAACGCACAAGACAGTACTAACACGTCCCAACTTGGGGGTACAGCAACTTCTCTTGACTGTTAAGCACATTGCACTCACTCTCTCTTGTGTATCACTCATACCTGTCCCCACAAAACAAGGGCCAGTAGCAACCAATTAGCTTCTAACCAAGGGAACACAATGACTCCACCTAAACACTGCACATGAAAATACAAATGAAACAATATACTAAGTAAATGAATAAATTACAATGAAATAATGATTTACCAGTAACTGAATAATGCTGAATCTATTACTACTTAAATATAAATAATGTACCTGTTAATAAATAACGCAGTAACTTCAGGATTAAAAATAACCCAAAATATAATGTGTGCAGTAACTATAGTTATATTATACATATTTTTATTATGTTCTGATTAGGGCTGTCAAAGTTAACGCATTAACAATGAGTTAATGCAAGTTCCTGTTAACGCCACAAATTTTTTTGAGACACGATTAATGCATGCGCCTTCTGTAATTATGACCAGGAAGTGGACATCAGGAAGTGATGCAGCAGTAACGTTGTGGATGGCAAGAAAGGGGTCTTTTGAATGGCAAGTTCAGCTTCAGAGCTCTGCCAGATGGTTCTCTTGACAAGACCTTAAGTTATTTGCATTTACCGGTGATGTGAATTGAGCTACCACCTGAGTGTTTTCGAGCTGCTTAAAGAAACAGGGGATGTTTAGTTAACGTTTACAGGGGTAAGGTTGGACACTACAGTGTTAGTATTACTAAGTCATGTTACATTAAGGTCAATATGTCCATCTGTTGCTGCTTGTTGGGCTTGTGTTCCATGGTATGCTTTCAGCATACTTTTTTGAGCATGCAGTACCTTTGAGGTTATTCTGGAGAATATTCTGGACAGTATTTGTAATTGTTTTGGATTGTTGCAATAATAATAAACACACATTTGCATAAAGCATATTTGTCCACTCCCATGTAGATAAGAGTGTGAAAACTAATATCCCTTTAAGGTACATTTAGAGCAGATAAAAAATGTGCAATTAAATATTTTAATCAAGTGACAGCCCTTGTTCTGATATTTTTTGGAGTTTATTTTTCATATTTTTATTGTCATTTTTCCATTCTGCCTATGTTATTGACTGTTGCAGTACTTTGCCCTCAATTTGATTTCCTCTTAATATGCTTATTGTGTGCCCCAAACACCAAGGGAAATTTCTTGTAGTGAGAACCTACTTGTTAATAAAGCTTTTTTCTGATTCTGATTTTAATTGCTCCAACCATGTGGCAAATAGCAAGCACTTAGCTTAGCTCCTAGCGTTAGCTTAATGCTAACACATAATGAGAATTACCATTGATGGAAACAAGCATTGGGATAATATTATCTTAACAAACGATCCATTTTACTTTACATTAACATAAAACAACATGTGCCCCTTCTTACAGGCATATATTTCCTGTGCTCTGTGACAACAGCCAGTTGATGATCATTTTTAGGATTTCTGTCCTGCACGCTCCCATTGACTTTCTGTTCTGTCCCATCCCAATCACGTGATGAACAGAAAAATTAACTCCCCCACCGTGGGAATCCCACAGAAATCCCATGACCGACAGGATTCCCATAAAGATGTTGGCCTGTAATTAGCATGAGTTCATGTGTTGATTCTATTAAGGCTTGTTAAAGCATGTTGATGCCTTTTGGGATATTGATGAACTCAAGCTCCATCCTCTGATGCATAAGCACCCAAAAAGCTTACAACCTGACATCTTTTCATGAAGTGTGTGTGTGTGTGTGAGAACAAAAAAAAGAGCGATAGGCTGGATTCAAATATCAAAGACTCTTTTGAGCTCCACATTCACAGAGACTTGCTGTTCTTTGTTACCCATCATGCTTTGGCTATATCAAACATCTATTACACGTTAGCACTCAAGTGCAGCATATTGTCACATATCGCATATCAATGGGGGTGTCATTAGTAATTTCTCACCGCACCACATTGAGCCTTTTTGATGCAGAGACGAGAGTGAAATTTGGAGAGGTCAGAGTGAGCTTCAAAAGCTGGAAACATCACCTTTTTACATTAAGACAAAATAAGATCACAACAAAGGGAACTTTACATGTTGTGCTGCAGCTGTACTGCAGCAGTACTTGGAAGGGATTAGACTTGGTACAAAAGTACCCTGCAGGTGAGGAGAAATATAGATGGTCACAGTGTTGCTAATTGGAAAGGCAGAAGCAATCACGCTGGCTGGCCTCTGCAGGTTGCCTTCGCTGTAACATAACTGCATCACTTAAAGTCGACTGAAAATCAGCTCAAAGTATTTATGATGGCGTGTCTGCTGAGTTAGAGTGATGGAAAGAAAACGGATTTTCTTCTTTCACTCATTAAGCCTGTGTGATAAAACACATTACAGCTCCATTAAAGGAACACTATGTAAGTTCTGAAGGAGGAAATAATACCTTCTTCTTCTTCTTCTTACAAATGAAAAGTCAATTTCACACCCTCTTTCAACACGACACACAGTTGTTTTACTGCTGCAACCTTACGTGGTCTGGTATGAGCAGTAGCTTGTAAGGAGGCTAGTGTTATTTGTTACTGTATGACTCTTCTCTATGTGCATAAATATGGCAAATAGAAGGAATTTTTTGGTTTTCTACAACATTTTGGTGAGCTCCCCTTAAAAGGTACATCATTTCCTGCTGTTCAAATTATTATTTTATTTGCTTTTGTTGTCTTAAAGGTTTTATAATCCTTTGAGACTCTTTTTATTTTGGCTGAGCGATTCAGTGTTTTACGAGAAATCAGGGATGTTCTTCACATCTCAGTTCTTATTAAAGCCTTTAAAATACCACCGGACAAACTCAAACATGCTTCATCTTCAAACTAGAATTTCTCTTTGTCGCTAAAAAGCTCATGTTTTCAGCAGAGGTCTTCACCCAACAAACAAATTAGCAGTCTTATAAGTCTTAGTTTCTGCATCACGCTGTACTTTTATCAACAACACTAAGGCTTCTGTCAAAAACCTGGGTAAATGGACTGCACTTGTATAGCTCCTCTAATCTTCTGAACACTCAAGGCGCTTCAACACTACATGTCACATTCACCCATTCACACACTGATGGCCAAGGCTATCATAAACAGTGCCACTTGCTACTCAGTAACCACTCACACGAACATGGAAAAGCTATCAGGAGCAAGGGTTCGGTACCTTGCCCAAGGATACTTCGAAATGCAGACAGGAGAAGTGGGGGATCAAACCACCAATTTTCTGATTAGTCAACAACTTGCTCTTCCCTCTGAGCCACAGCCCGGTGTCGTTTGACCCCTAACTCAATTTTGAACTGCATATTAGCAAGGTCGTCTAATCTGGATTTTAGAATACTGCCAGAATTAGTTCATTTCAGAACTTCAGAGTCACTGAATCCATCATACACACTTTTATTTTACAAACATTAGATTTTAGGGTTCAGAATCATAAGAGGTCCCGAAGTATAATATCATCACGATACTCATGATACAATATTATTGAACTCTCAAACATTTTGCAATATGTATTTCAATAACATACATTATGATACACTGTGATGTATTAACATTTGTTCAACTACAAATATATGTCTCTAAATGAAAACTTTAGCATTATCGATTTTTATCTAATTATATAACATTTTCATTTTGATTTGGATTGTAGAAAAAACTGATACTTGGCATCCGTGTATTGATACAATACTGCCATGCAAAATATTGCCATACTTTGCTGTATCCACTTCCCTCTTTCCACCTTTACATTTAGGATTGGGCCATATGATGGTATATACTGCGTGACATTACAAATGTGCCCACCCCTAGAGATCTGGCAACACCATCTCTACTGCGGGAGCTATTCTGGGCCAGCAATAACAAATCAGGGCTGGATTCTCATGTGATCTTGTGATTCTGGCATGATCTCAAGAATCCAGCTCCCTCGAAAGCCAATGTGATTTGGCCAGACCTGGAGGAGGACAATGAAATTGGCAATACAGAAACCTGTAACACTGAAAATGATTGTTCTTGGAAACCGTTAAGCCTCCATTTTGAAAGAATTTTGGTTTTACTGTTTTGTGTCTTTGGTTTTTAACTCAAGTGTTGTCTCATGTGAGGCCGTTTCTTTTGTATGAAAGTTCCAAATTAAAGAAGAATGTAGTTAAAGTTAAAGGTTAATATTTTAAACCACTTCCTCATTCAATTTAGAACAATTACTGTGTTATAATGTAAAATGTTACCATGATATAAAATTACATATACCGTGATAGGAAACTTTAGCCATGTT
This sequence comes from Cephalopholis sonnerati, assembly GCA_019142605.1. Classification (NCBI taxonomy): domain Eukaryota; kingdom Metazoa; phylum Chordata; class Actinopteri; order Perciformes; family Serranidae; genus Cephalopholis; species Cephalopholis sonnerati. The sequence continues at coordinate 36,338,347 of JAGQAX010000007.1, read as the reverse complement.
GCCCACCCCTAGTTTGATTATTCTAATGGTCTTATCTTAACAGGCATTAATCTAAAATCAATCCATAAACTGTACAGAATATGGCAGCTAAACTACAACCAAAAACAAGGAAAAGGGAACATGATACTCCCTTTTAAAGTCTCTAGACTGGCAACCAGTTTGTACGATGCATATTTGTATGTATGATTTGATTCAAATGTTTAAAGTAAACTTTTCTCATGTATGAGTCTGAATGTGTATTTTTTCCTCTCTTTCCTTTGTAAAACACTTTGTGAACTTGGTTTTGATAAGTGCTTTTTAAAATAAACTTAGTTATTATCTCGGTTTCCTTAAATGCCTCCTGGTGCCAAACGACATGCTGTGACAGTGTGTCAGGTGTTAATCATGAGACAATGGTTCGATTTAACGGATTAGCCCTAAAGAAATCAATGCCAAATATAAATCAACTCCACCAATTAGCACCTCTGTTTCAGCTCCTATTCCTGTGACATACAAAATGCATCTTGCTACAGAACACTCTGGAACAGTATTTAAAGTGTTAAGCCACAGACTGGTTTGCTCTAAATGCATTGGCTACGTGGGAATCAATATCGAATGTGAATCCATTGCAGTGACAAGTCCGATTCCTGCCTGGGGTAGTCGGCATCATCTCCTACTCTCCTGTCTGCATGCCTCAGCGGCCGCATCCTGTGTGCTCTGAGTAATATGACACAGACACAGAGAGGGCGAGTTAACGCACACTGAAAAGATACCAAGAGAAGGAAGGAGAGAGATACTGATGTAAGGAGAGGGAGAGAAGTCGGGTAAAGATACTCAGCTATGAAGAGAGCAGAAGCGCAGACAGAGAGATATACAACGACAGACAAACCCCTCGTCCGTCACTAAATCATGTTTGTCATTCTCGCAGAGAGAAAGACAGAGAGATGCGTCGTCCCAGGGGAAGCTCTGACTGCTACTCCTTGATGTTTTTGAGACTCTATATCCTCTATTCATTTATTCCCACTCTCAGAACATTTTATGTCTGTATTTGTGTGTGTGTGTGTGTTGACAATTTCCAACGTGTTTTAACACTGAGGTGGCCACTGAAGAAATTCAAACCCAAGACAAATCGTTTCAGCTCCGACCACACAGGGGGTGGACACAAAAACATTCTTCTTCATCTTCATCACAACCTGGACACATCTGATGACACCACAAAAAAAGTAGTTCTGATGGGACAAAGCACACAAGCGATCAAACAGTTGTAGAGGTTGTAAACAAGGCTCCCTACTGGCTGAACTTATTTTGAACAGAAATTGACCCAGAATTCAGAAGTGAAGTCTTTTTAAGACAGAATATGTAACTTTTCTGCATTAAAATATCAAAAAACAACTAAACCAATGTAATATATATTACTGAGTTGTTACTTACATTATCCCAAATGTTGGCAGGAATGTTTAAACCCAGGGAAATCAGTAATTTTAATCAAGGACACAGTATGTGTCATTTGGTTTCTAATTTTGACATGGCAATATTTAAATAATTTTTTTTGCTTGCAAGAAATGCAAGTTATTATTCAAAAATGTGACCTTTTTTATAGGACATTTAATTTCAAGCTGTGTGTTTTGATTTCAATTACGAAATATTCAATAAATAATCATAAATATTTAATCTGTGTGTGTTTCCGTTGATTATTTTAAAATGACAAAGATATGATATGCACTCTCCCATCAGAAAAAGTATCCCAGCTTTAAAAGTTGAGCATATTTACAGTACAAACCTTGTCAGTGAACTATGAGGGCAAAAACCAAAAACTAAATAATCATTCATTTATCGTAATTGAGGTAAAATATTCAATTAATCGTGATACTGATTTGAGGTCATATCGCCCAGCCCTACATCTAAATGGCTGCAAGAAACTGTCAGAAAAAGAGTTTTTATCTAGTTTTAAACCATATTTTCACGATACATTTTTTAGATCTTGGTAGTTTATAACTATAAATTTCAGCCAGATAAAGGATTTCAGTCATCTGACGTCTGGATCTTAAGTTATCAGACAAACAAGCTGAGCAAACATTAGCAGCAGCTCCTCTCCAGCCCCTGCTGTACCAAACAGCATTGGAGAAACACTCATTTTCAAGTGGAAATTGCTTTATTCAGTATTCTTACTGGTTTAAATCACAGGGTCTGTTTGTTTTTGAGCGGGGGGGTCCTCTGTGGATAATTCGGCTCCCAGTAAAAACCTCCTCCACATCTGGATCTTAAGTTACCAGAGAAAAAAGGTGAGCAGTTGGGTTAGCAGCCCCTCCTTGACGAGCCCAACAGCATCAGAGAAACACTGATTTTTAACATAAAGCAGCTTAATTCAGTGTTTACATAGACCAGGTTTAAATCAACTGGTTTGTGTGTTTTGGAGGAAAGGACACCTCTGTGGATAATTTGGCACCCAATAAATACCTCCTGAGAAATGAACACTGAAGGTACACTCCCTTCAGTTTTACCACAGAATAAACTGGTTAGAATAATCTGGCATGTTGACACCCCGTCTGATCTTCTAAAGTGTTTTTGCCCTGTCAGACTTTGTTGTCACTGTACTCAAAGATTGCAGCTATTTACTTGGAGAGAACAGTGTTATTATAACTGATAAGATGTCCGAGCTTTAATAAACTTGAGTTATCCTTTAATACAACGCAATAGCTTTAACAGTAAATGTAAGTATTTTAGATAAAACTGCACCTTCTAAAGAGGAAGACATTACAATGTAAACTTTTTCCCTGGCTAAATGAGCACATTAGGGACATTAAAAGAAAGTGCAGGAAAGCAGAAACAATCTGGAAAAAAGATAAACTTAATGATTCTTAATGTACGCTGAGAAGTCTAATGAAAATCTTGCAATCTTGTGTAAAACAAGCAAAGAATACATATTATTTCCACCTGGTTGCTTTTTAAAGCCACAATTCCAGGATTTTATTTCAGACCATTGACTCAGTGATCAGTCCTACCCAGTTCTTTGGAGTCACCACAGCAAAATGTGAAGAGGTCCTTAATCACTTTATCAATAAACCAGGCTGCATTTCTCCCCCATCATGTGACTGTGAAATCGACACCAATCAGTCTGTCAATCCTGGAATCAATCCTTCGCCTCAGTAAAATCCTCTTCCTGCTCTCAAGATTTCAGACTGACTTGGTTTTTAAAATCAGTTTTTCACACCACTGAACCTAATATTCTCTCCATTATTAACTGTTATCATTCCACTGGCACTTTTTCATCTAATTTCAAGCATGCAATTGTCCAGCCTTTGCTGAAAAAGTTCATCCTTGACCCACTGGTTTTAAATAACTTAAAGCCTATCTCAAAGCCTCAGTTTTTTATCGAAGATTATTTATAATCAGCTAATTCTGCTCTCTGCCGACAGTTTGATTTGGGCTCTGCAGTAAAGGGATGGTCTGAAATATTAAACTATTTGGATATTCGGTCATTGGGAAGGTATTCCATTTTAAATTTGGGGTTTGGAAATTTTTGTTTGGGCATTTTTTTTGTTTGTTTGTTTGTTTGTTTGTTTGTTTGTTTATTTAAGAAATGACAATGAAGAAATTACAAATAAATACAAATCTGTCATTTGTTAGAGCTAATATGATCTTTCAGCACATCTTAAAAAGTCCACCCATGACCCACGTTTTTTTTTTGTTTTCCTTATTTTTTTTTTATCAAAGATTATTTATATTTAAGTAATTCTGCTCTCTGCCCACGGCTTGATTTGGGCTCTGCATTAAAGGGATGGACCTAAATATTGAACTATTTGGATATTCATTCGTTGGTTGGGTATTCCATTTTTAATTTTGAGAATAAGACGTTTTTGTTTTGGCTTTTTTTGTTTGTTTGTTTTAGAAATTACAATAACAAATCTCAAATCCTAAATTTGTTGGAGCTAACATGCTCTTTCTGTGCTTCTGTTTTATAGCGCTTTGTCAGGCACTGTCTCGGACTCTGAGCTTATTATTATGGGCATTTATGTAGGTCTATTATTCCCTATAAACTCGTTAAGAAAAATTGTCACAAGCTATTATGTCACAAAAAGTGCATAGATAAGACCTTGTTCAACCTCAGGATTATAAACATGCATAAAACACAAATAACCTTGGAAACTGTAGAACAACAGAGTCCTTAAAAATGAATGCCATAATTAAAACAAAAGACATATGCACCACAGCCCAAATTCTGGTAATTAGGCAGCCCCACTGTGTTGACTACTTAATTTTGGATTGTTTGGAAAAATGGGTCGATATCAAGGACACGGCTCTTGATTGCACTCCTACATTTGTGATAGGAGTATCCCTATCACCTTACTTGTGGTGTCTCCCAGGGAACTGTTTTAGGTCCTCATTTAATGTCCATATCCGGGCCACATACTTTAAAACACTGCATTAATTTTCAGGTGTATGCTGATGACACAATGCTGTACGTTCCCTTTAGACCTGGTGAGATCTTAAATATAGCCCTGACTGTGCAGCTGTCTTTCTGATCTCAACAGCTGGATGTCACAGAGCTTTCTGCAACTACATCAACCAAAATCTGAAGTTCTTTTAATTGGCCCATCTTCTCTGTCAGCTCCTCTACTTAGTTGTTTGTCATCTTATGTAATATGAGTCTTCTTGCAATTTAGGGCTTATATTTGACTCAAAACTATCATTTAACAACCGAGCGACCAGGGTTATACAATCATGCTTCCTTCACTTAAGGACTAATATCTAAAATCAAATCATTTGTAACAGCTGCATACTTTGAGAAAGCAATCCACGCCTTTATTTCCTCTCACTTAGACTACTGTGATTCTCTTTACTCTGTCATTTAAGTAAGTAAGTCATTTGCTCGCCTGCAGCTCCTCCAAAACTGCTGCCATCAGGCTTTTAAAAAACTCTGTGAAATCAGATCACATCATCCCGTTCTCGCATCTTTGCATTGGCTCCCTGTGGGTTTTGGAATTGATTTTAAGATTTTGCTTATAAATGTTAGGGCTTTGCATGGTCATGCCCCTAGTTATTGTTGATGTTAATCCGTTATGAGCCACAGCGCAGCCTGAGATCCTCAGGCAGGGGTCTCCTAGTTGTTCAACGAATCGTTTTATTTCCCGAGGTAACTGGGCCTTTTTTCGGTTCATGGCCCTCAGCTTTGGTACTTCCTGCCTGGGTATCTCAGGATAATCAACTCCGTAGCATCTTTAACATCACTTCTTAAAAGTCACTTTTATCGGACAGACTTTTTTTTATTGTAACTGTGTCTGCATCCTCTTTGACCTGATTTTTCTGTGCTCTTTATAGTTTTACTGTTATGACCCATGTTTTATTATTTAATTCATCTTGTAATCTAATTAATTAGCATTTTATGGTTTACTCTCTTGGTTATTCCTGTTAAAGGCCTTTGAAATTCTGTTTTGAAAAGTGCTATATAAATATTTTTATTCTTATTCTTCTTATATTTTTTATTAATTCTGTATTACAGTTCTGCTGTCAGTATTTTTACAATGATCCATTTTTGTTTAGACCATTTCAAAGACTTGTTGATTTGACCTTATGGTAATTTTTTCAGGCTGTAGTAGGATTGCACTGTGTTCTGGTCTGAGGTGTTCCTGTTATTTTGTCCACCCCGCTGTATATTCCCACTGGTGCTGTCAGTGTACAAGCCCCTCCAAACCCTTTTCCTCTCTTCCTCGTTAAATCAGCATCTGCTGAGGTAAGAGGGCCTGAAACCCCCTATCACACACAAACACACACACAAACACACACACAGACGTTCCCCCCTCCCTTGCACTGCATTCTCCCGAGCCTGCCATCTGCCACAGAGTTGGACAAGACCCCACTAACACGGCAGCCACACACACACACACACACAAGCTTACACCCTCATTTCAAACCCTTGCAATTGCTGGAAAACACGTCCAGTACAGATGCACATGAATGCACACACACACACACACACACACACACACACACACACACACACACACACACACACACATCCCAAAGTTGGCCAGGCTGCATATTTAATGAGGAGCCCCCCCATGAACAAAACAGCTTGCGGGGTCATAATGGTTTCGAGCAAAGCCCCACCCCGCTGCACAGAGCCAGTGAACTCCTCCCCTCCACTGTGTGACTGGCCTGAAGAGGAGCAAACAGGGAGGACAGAGAGGGGAGGACAGAGGGTGAACAACAAACTCTAATTACTCCTCTGTGGCTCACGGGCCCCTCCAGCATTTTTATTCCAGGAGTACAGAGAGAGAGAAGGAGGAGAACAGAAACGAAGGGCAAGGATGGTGCAAGCAGAGAAGAAAAAAAAAGACCCGTGCTGATTGAACATGAAACATCTCCCTGTGGTCTCTCTTCTCTCCCTCTCTGCTTGTTGTACATAATGCCCCCTCACTTTCACTGCAATTGTTCATCACCTCTCAGTTATCCACAGTGAATAATGATGTTTCCTCTTGGAGAGAAAGAGGCAGAGGAGCGAGCCTAAGGCCATGCATTCTGATGGTCTAAGCATTCCCCAGTCACACTCAGCTCGGGCAATATCAACAGTGCAGCAGGGAGGGAGGGGAGGAGGGGAGGACGCCTGAGCCTCCTCATGCATTCATATTCTCTAGGTGTGTGTTTGTTGTGTTTTACTCATTATTTACAATCTGTATCACCCAAAAGTCGCTCTGCATTTCACCCTTCCTGCAAAACACACACCGAGGCGGGACCAGAGAGGGACAGCGGACGACGGAGACGCCGCTGTCGTCTTTGACTAACAGACTCGGGCGAATTAGCAACATTATGTCTGCTCTCTGGGGACGTTCGGTCTCGCCTGCCTCTGCCGTGCTGCCATCATCGTCACTGTCACCCCTGCGAAGCCCGTGGAGGGGCAAAGCCACTTGAGGAGAGCTTCCTTTCTCGAGAAGCTAAAGCTGAAGAGACAGCTGGGCCCCGCTCCAGAGTCTCCGGCTATTTAAAAAAAAAAAAAAAAAGGCTGCTCAGTTCATGGCAGCCAGCCACATTAAAGTTCACTTTTTTGAAGGATCATTTGCCTTTGTTTTTTTTTTTTGCCTGCCCAAATAGATTTAAATCTATCGTCTGTACAATGTTACGCTTGATTGACAGAAAAATTTGTGCTACAGTTGTTTGGTTAGATTGCTGTTCTGGGGCACGACGAAAAAAAAAGGCATTTGGTCATATTCTTCCAATAAAGTGTTTTCTTTTTTTGGTCATATCCTACAAGCTAATAAAATCTTTTATAACCAGACCATGTGCAGCATTACGGTCCTGCTGTAATAGAACCCATTAAAGACACATTATCTGGTTCAGTGTGTTGCGCTGCCTGTGCCGATGTAGGATGAAATGGGCCATTCTAATCCTCATTAACATAGCTAATTTCACATAAGAGAAAGTTGATAGTGGGTGTCAAAACCATTCAAAGGTCACCCGACCAAGCTACATCATTTGATATGCGAATGCGCATGCGCAAATCTAAGTGTGGTTGTGTAAATGTTGTACCTGTTTGAACATTCATTAAGTCTTCTGTAACATATACTGTGAGCCTCTCTCTCTCTCAAAGGCAAAGCAGTGTCACTGCCACTGTTGTGCCGTGTTTGACAAACAGGCAGAGCAGCGCATGATAAAATAGATAAAGCTGTCAAAGCCAGCACGTGATATATGATCGTGCACACGGGAGCAGGTATGGGATTAAAATAAGGGATAAGGAGGAGAAAAGGGCAACATCCCTCCTTCTGCTCCCCTCTTAGGCTGTAAGTGCTCCGGCTAACCTTTGGTCGGAGGGATGAAAGTGGGGGAGCAAAACACGTGACACGCTGCTCCGTCAACAGACACTGGCATAAAGCCATGTCACAAGGGGAAAGAGGGGACAAGTGTGACATTAGAGGCATGAAGATGCTGCCATGTGACCTTTAAAGGGGACAATTAAGTGAACGTCACACTCTCCATGCCAGCTGTGTTTGGCTGTATGTCACATGTGTCGCACTGCATACAGAAACAAAGAGAGATCATACAAATTAGTGTTAGGCAGTGAGTAAACACCTGAAGACATATTTTGAGCTTTTATCATCTTTAAGCACTAAGAAAAAAGATGTATGGGTCAAAACTGGGCTAAATTAGGCTGAAAAGTTTTAAGACAAGTTACATATAAGTGCTGTTTCAACATTTCTTTGATTATATTTCATGCTTAACAACATGTTAAAATATAGTCACTGAAATGCTGATGAAACAATGGTTACATGAATCCTAAACATCTAAAATGTAAAATTACTTTTCGACCAAATTTAGCCCAGTTTTCAACCAGGCAACTAGGTAGCTTTTGTTTTCTTTTGTAAATGACCAGAAGCATCATCCTTCAGGCTACACAGACTTTACATGATTTGATCAACTCGTTCTTTGTGCGACATCCAAGAAATCCAAACAGCAAGTCTTATAATAAATACTTGAACCTTTGGGAATGTCTCAGTGTAAGCAGACAACAAAGATACCTACTGTATGTGACACAAAAGATGAGTTTAGTGGTTTAAAAACTGCTCGCAAACGAACACTGGCAATCACCCCAAAAACCACTTGCTGGTGTTTTGCATGAACAAAGGTGTGATAATAGAGAGTTACTTGCTCAACAGATGCAAACAACAATCTTTGAGAACTCTCACTGAAGCAGCTGGAGAGCAAACACATTTCAAATAAGGAATAAAACACTGCCACTGGAATCAGAAAGTGGAGAACTCACTTGTTCACCCTCCTGCGGGCGGTGATGCTGGCCACGATGACACTCTCCGGTCTCGGGGTGGCCACAGCCTTGAAAGTCCCCTTCCAAAACTTCTCAAAGAGCTGCTTCTCTCCCAGCTGCTGGAAGCCGGCAGTGCTGCTCTGCGATCCCAGGGATGGCGAGGGGCCACAGGGGCCGAGCTGGAGCGAGCACGGGGGCTGCATCTGTGCTTCTTTGGTCTCCCAAAAACGATAGTCTACACACTCATGGAATCACACACAGACACACACAGCTGTGCCGGTTGTCGCTCAGGAGCTGTCCAAGTACTGAATCAAACACGCAGCAACTGTTTTGCACCGTCTTCTCCTCTCACAGCAGCAGGTCAATGTGTCAGCGCGTCTGCTCTTCGCTCACGAGCGGGAGCGTGGGGAGAGGGACAAAAGCTGACCCTCTCCAACTGGAGGCTGGGTATTGTTCTTCCAGATGAAGGAAGGAGGGGTAGGGGAGATTGTGTTTCTTTCTCTCCGCCTCTCCTCTTCTTTCACATCTGCTGCTTTTTGGGACGGGGTCGGGGTTGGGAGTCGGAGCGCTCCTTGTTCTCCCGCGTGCTCCCGCCGGCAGCCTCACACAGAATTAGGCATCACTCACAGGAGATGGAGCATGTTTCAGTCCCGAGGGGTGAGAGAGACCAAGTGGTTTTCTTGTTGCTGGAGTGCAATGTTTTGGTGTAGAGATGATTGGACGCCTACGCGCACCGGCTCAGAGCTGAGCGGGTGCCGAGGCAAGTGTCGCGGCGTGTCTGAGGGCAGGCGTGAATGTGCGTTGGAGAGTGTGAGTGGAAATCGAGTGAGGAGCTCAGCTGAGAGCAGCTTGTTTTGTGTCTCTCAGCCTGTGACGTCAAAGCTGGGGGCTGGACGCTGGGGAGAGGGACACCTTCTGTCATCCTCTCTCTGTCTCCCTCCCTCTGTCTCAGTGCTACACTGTGCATCACTCCACTATAACCTTGATTAGGTTCACTTCTCATCCTGACGTGTGCCGGCATCACTCTCTGTCTTCCTTCCTTTATCTGTTTCTTTCATTCTTTGTGTCTTTGTTTGTCATTTTTTTTCTCTTCAATCCTCCTTATTCTTTCTCCCCTCCTTGCTTTGCTCCTTTATTTCTTCTCCCTTTTGTCCTCATTTGTAATTTGTTCCTTTGATAATTTCTTTCTTTCGATAAATACTAGAGCTCCAACAGTGAGTAAAGTAATCAATCAGTTGTTTAACAGAAAGCTAATCTCCAACAATTTGGCTGATAAATCAATCGTGGAGCGGCAATATTATTTATTTTTTTTTACTATTTTCTGACATTTAAAGGCCAAATGATCAATCAATAATAAAAAATAAGTGGAAGCCGTAGCCTTTTAAATTAACTTTTGAAAACAAATAATGCTTGTCTGAATGGAGTTTAAAGGTTTTTTTATAGGTATTCTCAATAAATGATTGGATTGTTGTCTGGAGTGAAACCTGTTGATTTATTTATTTATTTATTTTTTTACATTTTCTTTACATGTGCACTTTGAATTCGGGCAGATTGATTATGGCAAAAATTATCAAAATGATTATTTCGGTAAATATTAAAGTCACAGTTATTTAATACGATTATTGATCTTCAATAAAATAAATAAATAAATAAAAAAACACTTGTTTTTGTAACGGTGGGTTTTCATGAACCTGAAATATAATTAAACTGAAAACAAATAAAAAAATAAATGTAAAAAAAAAAGATAGTTTAATGAAATAAATCGTGAATGAATATAAACACAGCGTAAGAGAGACCCTGCACCGTTGGTGAAAGGGCTGTAGACTGAGCAGTGTGCATTTGAATGAACTGCAATAAAATTTAAATATACTTCTTCTACTTCTGCCGCTAAATTTGTCGCTAGTTACTCTTTAGAAATGAAGTCTCTTAGGGGGTCTGAGGTGTCGCTAAATCTAGCCAGAAAGTCACCAAGTGAGCGTCATTGCGATACAAATGTGGCACTATAATTGTTTTATCTGAATTATCTTGTTGTCATTATCATTGGAAGACAAAATTGTAATCAAATCTAAAATTTAATTAACTGCCCAGATTCACTAGGAGTATACAAAGAGCAGACAAAACAATGTGGACAAAATAACCACAGAGAACTCCACAATTTTGATTTAACACTATGCTTTTAGCTTTTATGAGATGACGAGGTGACAGATGACAAACTGATCAGCTACCTTCAGCTTTTTCCAAACATTACAGCCTCCAGTGAATCTTTCTGTCATGTGCTCTGTTGCTGTTCATCACTGCTTTGCCATGTATGGCCTTTTTTTTTGCTGTTATATTGAACCTATGTCACCACCACCACGACTAATGATAAATGTCATCGGCATAATACAGCTGTATGTGGTGACAATACATTTACTTACAGCTTCTAAGTTTCAAATACTGAAAGTTCACTGTTGAAAGAGTTCATAAAATAATAGAAACTTCTTATAAAACTACAAAAAATGACCCTGAAAAATCACCAGAGAGTTGGATCAACAACTTTCTCACCCAGTCTCAACAATAATTCAACGTTTTCAGCTCCATTATTAGGTTTTATTTAATGAGTAAGCATTGCATGGGGTGGTAAGATATTGTTATGTGCATATGTGATTATTGATTCGTCTACATACAATCTACAGTATGTTGTAAACTATGTCGGTCTATCTCTCTTTCTTGTCTTCTTCCCTCCCTCTCTGTCACACACAAACACCCTCCATCAGTGTCTTGGACAAAAGACTGAGTAAATCAGCATAACAAAAGGCCTGGCTCAGTGAGGACCAGCCGGAGCATGTGGCTGACACAAACCTCCCCCAGGGGGTTTCAGCTTTTCCCTGCCGTCGGATACCTCCTCCTCTCCTCTCCAGTGTGCTTCTACACGACACATAACACGGAGCAACAGCTCGACAATCTCCACCCCAACCCTCCCCTCATCCCTCGCTCCCTCCCCTCTCCTTTTCTCTTCTTCGCGCTCTCTAATGCTGCGAGTCATCTGCTGCCTGCCACTGCTGGAACACACTGGACTCTGCCTTGAATTTTGGGAGGGATTACTGACTACTACAGGGATGCCACCCTGTTTAGGCAACAATAGACAGTCTGTGTATTATTGTAAAGGATAAATACTACTTATAGACTTCTGGTTTCACACAAGACAGCAAATCCAGCTGATTATTTGACAGCGTTAATAAAGGAGAAGTTCACTTTTGTTACTAGGGATGCACGATAATATCAGCATGTCATCCGCCAGTATCGGCATTAAAATAATCGGCCACAATGAATGAATACTACATACATTGAAAAGTAGTGTATTTCATGTCTCCATCTGCTGGTGGGCCGTCACAATAAGAGTGTGCATAATATGATGTTAATTCCACGACAAAAGAGACCTGATGATTACTAAAATTTGCTGGGGAAATAGTGAATATATCAATATCGGTTTTCAGCCAAATAAGTTGTGGTATAGTCGGCATATCAGATATCAGCAAAATTTTAATATCGTGCATCCCTATTTGTGACCGTAACACACTTCCTACAGAGGCTGAGGTGTAAAACTGTACATTCCCTAATAATTTTGGATTGCTTTTAAAAGCACTAATCAGAGATTGTGCTATAGCGCCACCACCAAGTCCCTTCTTCATGCCGCCTTTGCATTTTTACACGGACTAAACGACCGCAGCATGATGCTGCTCCCTGTGGTAATCTTATACAGCATGCCGGCATCATGGAATCAAAACAGGCATGACACTAGTGGCATGTAACACCGCTGCCTCTAGTGTGACATATAACACATGCGTCGGCAGAGCTCTCTAAACAATAACAATGGCAAAACATGAAAATAACAATCATTTACCGTCTCTGTTATGTGGCGGTTGATCTCGTCCTCTGCTCGGAGAGTAAGGAGCTCCCGGACTTCATTGTTTTCCCAATTAGCAGACATTTTCGGCCTGCTGTTGGGTCACACGTATAACATGTCGTCAAAACGATATTCCCGCCTAAAAAACACAGAGTAAAAGGGACTTTTATCAGTGACTGAAGCAAAAAAAACCTTTTCAGGTCATGTCATCTTTTACACTAAAGCTTTTATGATTATGTTCTTGTTTTTATACTCTGTTTCAAAGACCACTGCTTGCAAGACCATGATCATATACAGTAGCTACAGCTAGATCTATGGTGTCCCTGTTTGAACCCATGAGCTTTGGAATAAACTACAAACCACAATCTTTGCCATATTCCAGAGCATAAAGCAAATTTTTAGATCGATCTCCAAGACAGCCAAGATCTCAGGATATCATGAATTTAATTTAATTTATTTTTCTGTACTTTATTAATCCTGCAAGTGAAAATTCAATGTTTTCACTCTGTTGTCATTTACATATACACACAGGTCTGAGAGACACACACATGCACAAACAGGACCTATACATGCATCAAATGGAGAGATGTCAGAGTGAGGGAGCTGCCCATGGACAGGCACCCCTGAGCAGTTGAGGGGGGTTTGGTGTCTTGCTCAAGGGCACCTCAGCAGTGCCCAGGAGGGGAACTGGCACCTCTCCATCTCTCAGTCCACGCTCTATGTTTTTTGGTCCGGGCAGGGGACTTGAACAGGCAGACCCTCCTGGTTCCCAAGCCAAGTCCCTATGGACTGAGCTACTGCCGCCAAAAATCTGACCTTCTAAGATTCCACCACCTTTTTATTTCATGGCCATGTGGTACTTGTGTGTGTGCAGCAGTTCTAAGCTAGGACAGTACTCAAAGCTGTCATGGATGATGCGAATATTTTTTTAAGTCTATAAAATGTCAAAATATGTACTGAAATCATGAGTTCCTGGGACCTGAATCACTTATTAAGTTCAATCAACAGCACCACCAAGATCTAGAGTACAAAAAAACGCTGTATTTCTAATACACGTTTCTGATGCTAGAGGATATTGTTGATAATAAAGACAGTATACAGCAGCATCTTGTTGGTCAATCTTAACTCTCTGTCGATCTGCACTTCCAACTGCAGTGAGTAAAAGAATGTGAATACTATTATTTTGGATTGATGACATAAATATTGTTTTCAGTATAGTGAAATGGCAAAGTCTTCCATGTTTGCTCTGTATTAGTCATGAAACAATCTGTTCATTAATCGCTTAGTCAATCCACAAAAAAATCTGATAATCAATAACTCATTTATCAAGGAAAGGCACAAAAAATCAGCTTCTGTAAAGTGAAAGTTTGTTGCTTTCTTTATTATATAATTTTAAATTGAATGTCGTTGGGTTTTGGATTTTTGGTTAGACAAAACAAAGACATCACATTTGGCCCTTAGTGTAATCTGCATTTTGCATTATTTTTCAACATTTTATAAACTAAGCAATTAAATGGTTTAATGAAAAATTAATAAACAGACGATTAATTCATCAAAATAATCATTAGTTGCAGCCCTGCTTTATATCACAAAGTGCATAAAAGAACACAGTTTCCTTTAGGAATACAGCTGTTTAAAGTAACTGAGTACATTTACTCAAGTACTGCAATTCAGTACAGTTTTGAGATACTTGTACTTTACTTGAGTCTTTGCATTTAATGATACTTTATAATCCTACTCCATTACATTTCTGAGGGACATACTGTACATTTTTCTCCTCTGTATTTATTTGGTAATATTTGTAATTGTAACATAGTCAAGAAATAAATTATGATTATCATGGATAAAGGCAATAATTTATTGATCCCTTCATGAAATTCCCAAGCTATACCTAGCAGTATATACAGTAACAAACATTAAAGTACATATTAGTGCTACGGCTGGGCGATGCGTAGAAAATAAAATATCACAATACTTTTGACCAAATTTCTCAATATCGATATTGGGATGATACTGTGAGTTTGACTGTTGGTGCTTTTGCAAAATATTTACATCATGAGATTTTTGATATATAATCATCAGTAATGTGGATATAACAGCTAAGTGGGTAAAGGCAAATAATATGGCAGCTAGAACTAGGGCTGCCCCCTAACACTCGACCAAACATTAGTTGGCAAGATTTCATTGGTCGCTTAGTTGCAGCAAAAAATCAAACAAACACAAAAAAAACCCCGTGAAACTCTATCAGGAGTTGTGCCTTGTCAAAATAAATCAAAACCTATATGACTGGACCATGTGGGAATTTAATTTGAAAGGACAGACACAGGAAGTGGCCACGCTCAGCAGTCAGACAGGAGTCAGGTTACAAACCAATCACAGCTGACAGATATCTTTCCCTTCTTCTGAAAATATTCAGTCTGATAAATACAGAATAGTTGATCATGTTAGTGCAGGGCTACCCAGAGCTTTACATCTGTCCCACAGACAAAAGGCCTACACACTTATAAACAGCTCCTGGAAGAAGATCAGCTCTGCACTCAGGATTTCAGGTAAATAGGCTGTATGATGCTTGTTAAGGTTGCTTAGCAACCCAACCTTGCGTTTTCCAGGCGGTTATGTGTACGGCCCCTAATTTCCAGGGCTGGTACCTGCGGTTATTCCACAGGCTAGTTAATAACATGTTGGGCAGGAAATACAAAGTGTGGGATCATTTTGAGAAGGTGAAGGACCAACCCAAGGTGATATGTAAACTCATCTTCATTGGTCCACTACAAACATGACGTGTCATGTGAAACATGGAAATAGCTACAAGCCCATTAGCCCACAGCGTCATTAACAGGCGGCTCGCTCAGTGTGTGACGTGCACTTGTAGATAAAATATAGGCCTATATTAATGAAGGTTCATTAGTACGGTTTGTATTTCTCTGTAATGTAGCACAGTGTTAACAATGTTACTGAGACTATTCTTTCTCACACCTTCAACTCAAACCACCAAAATATATCATTTAATAATTTAATTAATATCATAAACATGCAGGCGACTAGTCGACTAATGGCCCTAAATGATGACTATTGGTCGACTAGGAAAATTCTTAGTCAGCCCTAGCTATAACAGTCTGGTAAGTTAAGAAAATTACAACACATTACTGAAATGCAGCCTTTAAAACACAACACTTATAAGTGCAATATCCAAAATCTAACACGATATCTAGCCTCATATCATGATATAATATTAACATATTGTCCTAATTGATGCATCAATAATCATAGGTCAATATTACAATGCATGATATACTGTGATGCTCATACATTTGTACTTTTACTTTTATAACTTTCTGAATGCAGGGCTTTTGCTTGTAACAGAGTATTTCTACACTGTGGTGTTGCTGCTTTTACTTTTACTGCTGAAGGTAAATACATCAGCTCCAGATGACTTTGACTGGACCTTTCTATGAGGATCAGTGCACCACAGAGTACAAGGTGAACCGGGATCATCACACCACAATATTCCCTGGCTGTGTGTGTCATAAACAAAAGTTTCCACACACTGCACTGACAACATTGTCATGTGAACTTCTCCTTCCCCTGATGAGGAGTTGTAAGCGTGGGTGGGAATTAATATCTCTCACCTCTAATAGGTATGCATAAAGACACAGCGCCGTACCTCGTCTGGATTAATAATGCATATATTAGCTGATAACATGAAACCTTGATGTATAACAACGGCAGCCACTTAATGATAAGTGGCTGCTTCATCAGTGTGCTTTGCATAAAGATGGAGCACAGGCACTCTCGAATCAAACCAGAGGGCAGAGACGAGCTGGTCCTGCAAAACACCGAATATGTTTCATTTATGGTGGGGAATATCAAACAGCCGTTTCTGCCGTGAGATGAAGTCCAGGTTATATTGGAGGGCTGTGCCGAGGGCAATGGGGTGGACTTCCTCCTGCTGAGTGTTTTTATGAAGTGCTTTTGCTAGCAGTGGTTTTATATGGAAAGTTGAGCTGAAGGACACAAAGCTGTTATGGAAAAAGTCATTAAACTGTGGAGAGACAATCATTTCATGTTTTAGCCTTGGTGTTTTCACAGAGAGAATTGCCCCTGGTGAAGTGTAACATGGCATCACATACACTATAAGAGACTGAAAGTACTCATCATAATTGGTACTATACATATTTCTGGGGCAGAGATATCCCATCAATATTATACCAAAAAGTGAAATTATTTCTAATTGCACTGAAAAAAAATGAGAAATTCGATATTGGCAGTAAAATGGGGAAAAGTTACTTAAAATAAGCAAAATTATCTGCCAACAGAACAGGAAAATTTTACTTGCTAAGATCTTTTTAATCCATCCATCCATTTTCAACCACCTATCCAAAGCAGGCTTGTGGGGGCAGCAGGCTGAGCAAAGTATTCCAGATGTCCCTGTATTCTGTTTCTTTTAAAAGAAGTAAAAAATGTCTCATCTCAAAGAACCCACAAATATTTTAAAGCTAGTGCATGGGCAGAATACATACAAGCAAATCTGATATGAAAAGTTTTAAGAACTGTTCTATCAATATGCAGAAGACTGTGTAGTAAATGCGAGTGCTACTGTCTTGAAAATAAATTAATAAACTGTCTTGAAATAAGACTATGTGTTCAGGAATTACATCTTGAAGCCAGTACAGCTGAACTAAAAACAAGTACATTTGTCTAGATACATTTTTTTTTGTAAAACCTCATAATATCCCCAGTTTTGCCTCATTAAGTTCTCTTTTAGATTTCTGTTCACCACAAGGCAGGCGTTCCTGAGATTTGAACTGGCTATCCTGCCATTCCCAACAGGTGTGTTCACTATTGCCATGCCATGTCCACTCTGTTATGGATTTTCTCTTAAAAATGGGGAGGAAGACAGGCTTACAAGCCAGCACACTTATAGTCTGAATTTAAGGGGACGAAAGCAACAAGTCCCTGCGCCAGCCCCAATCAGAGATGCTAGCCCCCAATGTCAACTGGATCCGTCATGAGCACCATTCAGCCACGGAGCGGTTGCTGGAGCAATTAGTGGCCATTCAAGTCAATGTGAGCATGTCGACCAGAAGTGGCGCGGCACGTCCTAGCAGCGTCCCAGAAGCGGCTTGGCACTCCGCTCCGCTAAAAATACGCGCCGGGTCTATTTCTTGACGGACGCCGCGCGACGACGCATCAATTTCCACAGACCAAATGAGTCAGACAAGAAGTCAGGCGCAGAAAAGACGAGAGTATCCGGTCAATTTTCAAAATAAAAACGTTTGTGGCTCCCGGCAGGTAGAGAAATCTTTTCTTTGTTTGTTGATGTCTATATACGTCCAGTGTTTCCGCAAATTATCGCGTGACATTATGATCTTGCGATACATCAATTCCAGCCGCTCGCGTGCGTGCCGCTGTAGATACGCTTCCAGTGGACATGGACGCCCGGCACAGGACGGAGGAGTCCGTGCTAAAGACAGACTGCGCACGCGATGGATGCAGTGTACACCCGGGGTAGCTATTCTAATAATAAATTTGAATTGCAGCAACAAGAAAGGCCTCTAAGATTTGAATGGCATAATCTTTAAGATGAGCATATGATACTAGCAGGAACAACCAGGTAGCCCTTGGACCTGACCTCTGTGGATGAGAACCACAACCCTGTGATGGGACTGGTTGTTAGCCAGCAGGATGTAACACTGGGCTGGCTGAATTTGAGTTGCTATTCAAGCACCTTGAGGTCTGTGTCCTCGGATCATCTGCAACTGCCTGTTTTCTCGACATCATCTTCTTTACAACTCCGCATTTGAATTATATTAATTCAGGCATTAAAAAAATAGCTTTAAAAAATCGTAAAAAGAAATATCGCGATACTTAAGTGAATCAGTTTTTCCCCACCCTTCACATCTTAAACCCAGTTCAGACCACAGATTCACAACGAGACAAGTTAAACAGGCAGCTACTTGCAATGCACCATTCTGCAATGTTCCAAAAACCTGCCAGTTCACACCAATGCAACTAGATGAGATGGTGTATCATCTCTATGCAACAACTCTCTGCACTTCTGTTCTGATTTCCAGCTTTTCAGGCTTATTTTGTGGCTGAAAATAATTTGTAGCTTCTTAAAATATGAATGAGGATAGTGATAGTGAGATACTGGCTACAGCTGCATTTGTAGTAGTGATGAAAAATGGCGGAAAACAGAAACAAAACAAGCGTCAGATGGACTGTATTCATGATAAATACACCACAATAATATAAATAACCAGCACCAATTTATCAGTCACTGAGAATGTGTGTGTGTGGGTGCATAACCACATAAAACGAGCAGCAGCAGCGACCCACCGTCTGACACTAACACACCGTGAGGATGGACACAGAGGGCTTGGTGGGGATGGACCACCCGCCGCAGCAGGTGAACACGCTGTTTGTGGTCATTTTGACTTCATTACAAGCCGACTGACTGTAGAAACAGGTGATGTGCTTCATGTTTTAAAACCAGCCGCCAGCGATTTGACCAGCTGAGTTGCAGGTGACACCATCAGCCGGCTTGAGCCGGGCTCAGATCGGCCCGTTGACACCGCTGCAACTTTTCTCTGCAACGTTCTAAAATGGTTTCGTCTTGTCGCGAATCTTTGCTCTGACAAGTGAACTGTCTTTCTTCTGTACTGTGTTTTGCCCAGGGATACATGATTGCTGTGTTGTGGTGTAAGACTATAATTCAGGAACTTTCAGTTTCAAGCATTAAGATACTCAAAACCAGTATAAAATCTCAGTAATGACTTATAACATCTTACGAGGACAATTAAGGACAAAAAACTTGAAACAAGTCACGTATTCTGACATAAAAACAACCCTGTATCTTGTCTGACAAAACTAGCATACCGGTATATTGCCTGGTTTTAAGATGCATTTTTGCAGTGTGAGAAATGCAGCTCTACATTTCCCACCTACACCAAACTTAAATCCCATTAACAAGGCAACTGATCCGCAATTTTCTGGGTTAGCTGATACATAACCACAGCTAAGCATGAAATGCATCTATTCAAAGTACATCACAAATTAGGTAATTTTTTCTTTTTCAAAGAAGCAGAGGGAATATATGAAATGTTATTGGCGGGGCTCAATGGCTTTGCACTGTCAGATCTCAAGCTGACAGTAATTGCAGTTGTTAGCGTAGATGGATTTGTCTCTATGGATTTTTTTTTTTAAGTCGCAAATATATTCAACAAGAAAGGAAAAAGGCAAATTGTTCTGGAATGTAATGTTCCTTTCTCTTCACCAATCAGAGTTCAAATCAATACCTTTCTTTCTGTGCAACTTCTGCCACTGATGCATAATTTCAAAGTTATTTTTGTTCTGCTGAAACTCACATGAGAAAAGAAAAAAACTGTAAAGCTAAGCCTCACCCTTCCTTCAAAAACCCTGTGCAGTATTTTCTTTTCATAGCATTGTTCATTTCTTTTTCATTTTCACTTTCAGCATGCACACCTCCACATAACTTCAAGAGAAATCAACCGCAGGTATTATCTGGGGATAAGCTGTCACCACAGCATTCAGGACAGCCAGGCTTACTTTTTTTAAAAAGTTTGAAGAGATATGACACTAATAACGTTTCTTGGCTCTACTTTTTATTCTTACTGTATGTTTGGTTTTAAGTTAGGGATGTGGTTGTTAACTTCATAGCTCAGCTAATAAGGCCCTGAATATGAAAAGAATTGTGAAACAAAGAGAAATGTGCAGGCTCCTTTTCTGACAATTTCTGGTTTCCGAACATTTGTGATTCATGTTGTTGTCAGAATGATTAAACGAGTGCTTCTGAGCCTTCTTGACTTATTTTCATTGGTTTCATCGCAGCAGCTGTACATCTGTCCAAATTGGGGTGCTGCCTTAGGAAGTCCAAGACAAACACATCTCAGCTTGAGCTGTACTCTGCATTACTATTTGTCTCATCCTCCTCTGAGGGGAGAAGGTATAACAGATGTCAAACTGGGAGATACTAGATGAAGCTGAAGTAAGTTGCAGTAGTTTGAAAAGGCCCTGTCTTGCTCAGAATAGATAAATGATCCAATAAAAATGCTACCAGGGAAAAATGCCCGTGTAAGAAGGGATACTGCAGAATCTAGACCAAGATGGCACAAAGAAATGTAAAGAAATTATATATTCAAGTATTAATTATTTGTGACTATCAATATCCAACAACATCTGTTTCTAGTATAAACCGAATGCCTTCAATGTGATTGTGCACACATTGCCCAAAACCAGCTCAGATGGACTGGTCATGTTATCTGCATTCCTGACTCTTGCCACCCAAAACAAGTCCTGTACTCCCAGCTAGTTGACGGGGAACGTTCCCCAGGAGATGAAAGAAGAGGTACAAGGATAACATTAAAACCAACATAAAGAAGGGCCACATAGACCTTAAATCCTGGGAAGACATGGCAAAAGACAGGATGACCTGGAAAAACCTTGTACCTTGTACAACAATGACCTCCACCATAATGCACAAGACAAGCGCAGACTCAAAAAGGAGAGAGTAACCATCAAACAGGCCCAACCCAAACCCACCACCACTGCATTCCCCTGCCCACACTGCACAAGAATAATCGGGTCCAGAATCGGCCTCCATGCCCACCTGAAGACCCACAAGGACCAAGAAGGAGGACAGTCATACTCGACTACGAGTGACCGTCAATGATGGCACATTCAAGAATTAGGTTGTTCAGAGTCAGCACCTCCAAGTCTGAGGCCATGGTTCTCTGTCGTAAAACGGTGGATTGACCCCTTCAGGTTGGGGGTGAGTTGCTGCCCCAAGCAAGGGAGTTCATGTGTCTCAGGGTCTTGTTCATGAGTGTGAGATGGATCAGCGGTTGGGTGCGGCATCTGCAGTGATGTGGGCACTGTGCCAGACCATTATGGTGAAGAAAGAGCTGAGCTGGAAGGCAAAGCTTTCACTTTACTGGTCCATCTACATCCCAACACTCACCTATGGTCTTGGGCTCTGGGTAATGACTGAAAAAATTAGGTCGCGGATACAAGCAGCTGAAAGGAGTTTCCTCAGAAGGGTGGCTGGGCTCAGCCGTAGAGATAGAGTGAGGAGCTCGGACATCCGGAGGGAGTTCGGAGTAGAGCTGCTGCTCCTTCACGTCAGAAGGGGTCAGCTGCGGTGGTTTGGGCATCTGATCAGGATCTTCCTGGACGCCTCCGGTTAGAGGTGTTACGGGCATGTCCCACTGGTAGGAGGCTCCGGGGCAGACCCAGAACACACCAGAGGGATTACATATCTTGTCTGGCCTGGGAAGGCCTCAGGGTCACCCAGGAGGAGCTGGAAAGTGTTGCTGGGGAGAGGGATGTCTGGAATACTTTGCTCAGTCTGCTGCGCTCATGACCCAGCTTCGGATAAGCAATTGAAAATGGATGGATGGTTGCAACTGTTAAAATCAGTTGGGCATTTGAGGCTTAGTAGCGAGGGTTGGGTACTAAACTCTGCATTTAAAAGGTACTGACTGAATTACGTTGGTACTACAAAGTACCAATTTACAGTAGATCAATTGGTGCCAATTTTTGGTGCCACAGAGCGCACCTGGGTGAGACTGCTGGGATCAGAAAGGAGGCAGAAAAATCGTTAAGTGTCCCAAAGCCAGGAGGCTGGCCACAGAGCTCTGTCTGCTTCTCAGCAAGCTAAAACTATCGCTGCAGCACCAAAAGTTTTGTATTATCTGGTCTGTTTTCTCCTCTCTTTTATTTTAGAAATAGCCTGGTATCACTGCAGTTTGTGACTGTGTTTTTTAAATTACGTACAATTTCCCCCTATACATCAGCTGTGTCTAAACAGAGAGCAACAGAGACAAGCAGAAAAACGCACGTGCATCTGCACACACACACACGCGCATACACACAAGCAGACAGACAGACGGAGACGCTCTATGTGTGATAAGAAAAGAGCAGAGGAACAGACACACTTTTTGACTGCAGCTTGTTCAAAAATTACATTTTTGTTATTAGCCTCCAGAGAAAAGGAAAATTCAAACAGAAATCTCTTCTTTGTCCGGCCTATTTCTCCTAGACATCCCTGAGCTCAGTTTAACATCAATGAGATTTTGACCGTTTTCTCATGCTTCTAATTCAGCTCAAGAGAATCAGCCTTCCTCTTGTCTCAGCCCGATCCTCATTTCAGATCTTAAAATGCTTTTTTCCTCTCTCACTGCAGTAATCTTTAATTGTCTGAGATAATCAGCTCATGAGATAACAGCAGGATCCAAAAGACAACTTGATTGGCTTATAAATGAGCCGGCACAATTTCAGAAATTTGTCTCAGTGATCGAATTCAAGTCTCAGCTTTGAGTATTTGATCTGTTCTCAGAGATGAGAAACCTCTGAGAAGCCTATGAACACAGCAAAAGAACTTTTTCATTTGTTCCTTACTTCCCTGAAGGGTGGGTTATAGTAAGGCTGTGCCAAAGGCAAATCAGATTTGACAGATTGATACGAATATTCCACGATTCTTTATTCATTTATTTATGTTTTGCATATAATGTTTTTAAAGTTTGAACAAGGCTCTGCGGGACGTCCTGTGTGGCAGCCGCATTCATGCAATATATAAAACAAGCTAATGGTGCTAAATGTGAAACACTATTTTTTGCCAATACTAGATATCAAACAAAAGCCAGAGACTGTATTGTATTGAGTATCTGCTCGACTTGGGTAAAGAACCAAAAAAAGGTACTGTTGAGTACCAGTACTGAATTCCAAGTATCGGCTCCGGCACCAGTATCATTCAAATGTGAATGACACCCAACCCTATTACTAGCTAATATGCAGTGTTTCCCCCATTCAGTTGCCAGACTGTCATTGTCACCCTTGTGTTTTCATGCTCTCCAGCCTTTTCCTCGTGTTTGATTTCTTGGTTTTTGACTCTGCTTGGATTTATGGACTTTGCTTTTTGTGTGCTTTGCCTGAATAGACTTTTCTGTTGTCGCTGACTACCTTCATGTGTTTGACCCCTGACCTCCTTAGTATAGATTTGGATTTAATAAACTGTTTACAGTTTAGGATTAAAAAAAACATCTCACAACTTATCAACAATGGAACATCTATTCTTTGTGTTATTCCTCTAGTCTTTCAAAAATGTTCTAGACAGCTATAAAGCTTTGAAAAGCTTTAATCAATTTCTCATCCACTGTTTACGTGCCAGGCAGAACTGTTGTTCATAAAATGGTTTACATCAATAAAAAGTTTATCTGTGATCCATTTTTCTCAGTGTTAGCCAACTTCCTGAAGTTCCTCAGTTTCATACAAAGTTAGACAACTTGTGCTTAGCGTTGGAAGAAGTCAAATCACACCTGGACATATAGCCAATGTAAAGATAGCTGGTGGTCAGTCCACGATGACCGAATACACATGCATAAAGGTGGTGCATCACCTCCAGGTGACACTGACAGAGTTCTGAAATATTTGACAGGACTAAAATAAATCTCCTTCTGGTAAAACTTTGAGGCTCCTCTTTCAATTATAAACTACAAATGACTTTTTAAAGTAGGACAAACACATTACAGAATAAATCCTGCCTTGCACTGTTACTGTGTTGTAGGACGGCTGCCAACAAAGACACAGGCTCTTTGATTGGTTGAACTGTTTACTCAGAATCCCCTCATTAACATGTAAACCCTAAATTCTAGGTGCTTTGGCTCGGGCTGCTCAAACCTGATAAGATATTTCATTTTCAGGCAGCTGCAATTTTGGAAAGTAAATAGACCTGGTCTGACTCTATTGTGTGACACGGCACTGTGGGGGGGGGCAAGGTGTGAGGAGGATGTCCGATAAAAGTAGAATTAACAAAGGGAGCAGAGTTACAAAGGCTGACGCTGCTGCACAATGAATGCAGCAGCTTGGGGAGCTAATACTGTTGGTATGTTTGTTAAACTGAGCTGTGTACTGCAGCGTCCAAACAGGCAAATAACAGCCGTGCTATCACAATGACTGATTTAGCTTTACAATAAAAATCAGCGCAGACTGACTGGAAATGTAATGGGATACGCTGCTTTGTACTGAATCTTTCTATTAGCATATCATACTGGATTTAAATGGATTCTCATCCCAGCTCTATCTCCCTATCAGCACTGTCACACACAGAGGGCTGGATACATGTAGAAAAGTGTCTCAGCTTTAGAGACATTGGATAAAACCAGCAAAGCAGTCAATCTGGCAGTGTAATTACCCATCATGCCGTAGCTCATAGCTCCTCTTCCACCCTCGAGGTGCATGATGAGATAAAATAAAGATAATCCCTCACACCCAACCTAACTCCACATCGCAGAGCTGGTTGTCACCATAGAAACTTGGAGCTTAATACATGTTATGGTTAATAAGAATGTGAAAATTACCCACTTTAATCTGTACTTTAACCAAAGAGCAAATCACAGAGTGAAAAGTTAAAAGGTCGCTCTTTGTTTATGATGGCAGATATAAAAATTACTCACATTTACTTGTACTAAACAAAATAATTATGCCTGTCAAGAGCTCTGAATGAAAAACTACTTCATATAAAATAAGCACAGTTAGCACAGAGGTTCAACAGGCATGATGAACCTGCACAATACAGCTACATAATTCACAACATGTATATCGAGGCAGCTTTTGCTTAATAACAGTTCAATAAAACACCTCAGGAAGACTTCTCTCTTCACATACGGTATTCTATATGCGCGTCTGATGACTGACATCAGCACACAGTTTCAGCAATCAATACATCTTATTGCAAAGATAAGCAAAGACTGCTGCAGAGGTAAACAAATTGAAAGACTCGCTGCAGCCATTAAGATAACATGGTGTTTGTGATCTTTTAAAAAAATATTTCCTCGAGGCCGATGGCAGCAGGCACATGACTTCTGAATGACCTTGAAATACCGTTTGTCTTATCATCACCAGCTGTAAGACAGAGCATCTTTCTGTGCTCCTGACCAAACACGTTTGCGACAGTAATAATTAAGAAAGTCATTTAAACTCATTTTCATTTAGTTGAAGCTGGCATTTCAACTCCAGTGACAGCAAATACCTGTCTGAAAACATGAACCTCAGAGCTGGAATTTTATTTAATCTCATTCACAAGTAGATCAAATCTGAATTGTTTTGACACTGAATGTGACAAGTCAATCTATGTGAAATCTACTGCGTGTGTAGGTTTAATCGTACCTTGAAAACCAGGCTTGCATTTGCTCTCTAAATGAGGCAATTAATGACAGTCCTGACCAGAAAAATGACATCCGTCATATGTTCAAACAATGAAAAACGTCCACATTCGCTTGACAAGCAGCCGCTTGATGTCATGCTCATACTTTAGGTATAACGACTGCTTTTTCTCAGAAGCAAAGATACTGTGGTGAGGTAAGGTGTTGTTTCATACTGCCACAAAACCTCCTGAGGAACAGCAACCCAGTCGCCACAATAAATGTTGGTGTTGTACTTTTCAGCAACGGATATGTCACATTTGTAGATTACTGTGTAGTGGATACATTAAAGCTTTTGTTGATGTGTGGTTAGGTTTAGGCGCAAAACCCAGTTGGTTATGGTTAGGAAAATGATTCTGATGGCACAATCCCATTGGAAAAGAAGCAATGTCTCTGTAAAAACAACCCCTTTCCTGGGGACTATCCTGGCAGGAAACTCAGAGATGTCTCAATAAAAAACAACTACTTTCATGTCATTATCCCTCCTGGAAACAAAGCAATAGCTTGGTAAAAATCAACCACATTTTGTGACACTATCTCTGCTGGAAACACAGCAATTAGTTTCTTAAAAACAACCAGTTTTGTTGCTTGTTGGTCTCGAACAGTGGTCTGAAGCTTGGCATGCATCCTGCATTGGTCCCTCGCTATCCACCATCTCCTCCACCTCTTGGTAACAAAGTCAGCTCATATACTATGTCACGTTAGAACTGTTGATATAATATGTATGAAACATACAAATGTAACGTATTTGTGGTTGCAGACACGTACACTGTCAACATTCTCTTCAGGCAACCAGGCTGGGAGGAGAATGGAGCGCATGGATGGCTGTGCCGACTGAGTCAGGTTGGCGTCATAGACGACCTTTCACATCCGTTCTCCTACCAACATCGCATTATTATTTTTTTTTTTGTTTTTGTTTCTTGTTTTACCATGATCACAGTCTTTTCTACAGGTCTGTACCTGTCTCAGAATTATGTCAGTCGAATCAGATTCTGCCATTTAATACAAATATTTGAAGATTCTGTTTTTTTTCCCCATCAGCAGCAGTCATGTAATATAGCAAACAAGCTAACTATGCTAACGACAGATAAAAAATGTGCATTATTTTTTGCAGACACTAGATATCCAACAAAAACCAGAGACTGGCAGTTTCAAGTATCTATGAGCTATAAATTCAACTCCTCCAAGCAGAAGAGAGAACATAATTATTTTGAACCCTAAGTTGGAAAGTTTCTCCTCCTCTGTGCCGCTGCATCACGTCCCCAGCTCTCTGTACCAGAGGGTAGCGTGAAAGTCAAGAGTGCCCACTCCGCAGTGAAATCTGTGGACCAAAACATCCTCAGAAGTACACCACACAGCACACTGACTTGTAAAAAAAAATAAAAGAGAAAAGACTGCTCGAGTTGATGCAATCTCAGTCGACTGAGGGGTCTCTGACGAATGATTCAAATCTCTGACTTTCAGGGGGCAGCCTTACTTTTCTACCCTAAATCAAGTAGTTGGAGTTGGCAAAACTTTTCAAGAGTGAAACCACCATGGGCAAAGATCATCAAACACAAACTGGTCAAATGGGTATTTTTAGAACTCACTGACAAACTTTGTGTGGGCCTCACATTGTGTCAGCAGGCTTAATAAATACACACTACTAGCAAACGTGAAGTTTTCTGGTTACCTATATCACAAACATCACACTGAACTGTACACACAGATGACTGTGCAGACAGTACAGAGCAGTCAGTCTTATATAAATAGATGGTTTTTTATAAAACTACCCAGATGTTTTTTCCACGTCATGCTGCTGCAAAAAGCAATGTTTTGTCCTGTGCTTGCCAAATTAATGACTTTGTTATTTAGATAAACACAGGTGCAATGGTGAGTGCTGATATAATTGTGCTGCCTGCCAAAATTTAAAAGCATGAGTGTATGATCACATATCACAAGATTCCTGGGCTGTTATTCAAACGTTTTAAATACTGTCCTCCCTCTGGCATTCAGCTACCTTTAATCTGAAACAATTACAGCATTAATAGTCATCGCATTTTTATTCTCCTTTGCATTAAGATTTTAAAAAGGTGATAGTGTTGTTGGCAAAATGCACATCCCAACATTACGTACACAAACATCTGCAATTCTTCCTCTGGCTTCTTCCATTACATAACAGGCATGCACACTCTAAAATATTTTATACAGTGACTCAGCACAGCGTGAGCAAGCCAGGCAGGTGAAGAGGCGGTCAGGGAGGGCTGTGTGAAGGAGAGACCCAGCTGCACAGGGCAAGGGTAAGAGGACACTCCCATCTCCCCAAATTAAATCACGAATCTCCATCAGGGTAAATAAATTGTAGGGTTGGGGGAACGGCTCTGTGCAGCAGATCTGCTTTTCCCGTGCCCCCCCCCCGAGGACACAGAATAACGCTCATCCGTGGTGATTGCGTGCCGAGCTGTGGAACGTTACGCAGAGCCCCTAAAGATAAGCTGAGGGTCACCTCGTGAGCTGTCATCTGAGAGGACAGCGATCATGTTGTGAGCCTCACCCGGAATTTACAGACCTCTGGCACAAAATGAAGAAAATGATTTGTGTCTGTGTATGGTGAAAACATTTTTTGAAGTTTTAACAGCTGCTTCTTTAATGAGCCTGCGATGATTTTCAGTAGTTAAATCCCTACTTTATCAAGTTTGCTGACTAACACAAAACTGCTGCGGTCTTGTTTTACTGTTCCTGTTGATGCATGCACACTTAATACTTATATATTATAGGAGACATCCAAGTTATGAAAGAGAATCTATAAAAGCCAAATTAATGAGGTATGGTTGGATAACTTATGGTTTCTTTACCTTTATGTACACAAGCTACTCAGCATGGCCAAAAAAGTGCTCTTAAAAATAGCCCCCTTGACAGATGGAAAAGATCCGGCTGTTGCTCCACTCGACGTGCAGCTCTGCCCCCCAGGACCTCCTGGCTGAATCCTTTATCTATAAATACAGTTGGCAATTAAGAAAAGGTGGTGGGTGATGCCACATGTCTGATGTTCATTTGTAGAGCGAGACTTTCTGCTGCCCCGAGAGGACCTGCTGTGACACAGGCCAAGACTCTGTCACTCTCAGTGTCACTGTTTCCATTATGTATTGGTGCAAAGTGGAAGGCTTTGAATAAAAAAGTTGTTTTTTTGCAGAGAAAAACAGTCAGACACTCAATGAATAGTTTAAAGACTTAATTATCTATTAAATGCTTTAGAGCTTTTGCATGGTATTACAAATACCTAAAGGAGCAGTTCAGACTTTTTGAAGTGGGGGGTGTATGACGTAGGGTTGCAATGGTACAATAACTGTCTCAGAAAATATCTTGTTTTCCTTTAAGGGTTATTTTAAGTGTTGATAAATTGGTTGAAAACATTTCATTATCTCTTGAAACCTTGTTTTTAATGAAAGTATGTGTTAAAAGTTTGACAGGCAGTTGAGGCCGAAAAGAGATGGACACGTGCCCAGTTGCGATTCTTCGTCCAGTTCCTTTCTTTTCAACACCGTAGACAGCAAATGTACACAGTATATATAACCGTATGTTTTCATACCACGGTATTCGGTTTTACGGTGTACCGCTGCAACCCTATGAGGTACTTATCCATGGTCAGTGTATTGCCTACAGTTGATGGTGGTCAGCGTGCTTCCAGTTTGGAGAGGCAGACAGAATGGAAGCTAAGCAATGTACTGCTGTTTGAGAGGTCAGCTGTAAAATGTTCTAGCCACATAAAAAAGGCCGACCTAAAATATCTTTTATCAGTCGTTAGTGTTTGCTGTATTAAGAATATTTTGACTGCTTTACCTTGCTGTCAGACAGCTCTTTCTGGCAGGAAACTTAAGTCACTGGATGATCCATCTATGCTCTCCTCAAAGCCGCCAGACTCCTTTCACAAAAACAGTAATTCTACCTCGCAGAACACAGTGATTTAAATTTTTCTAGTACAGATTTGATCAGTCCTTCTTCTCTTCCTTCTGTTATTCGAAGAGTGTCATCAGGTCTGCTTCCCACGCACAACAGGTTCAAAGCTGGGCCCCTCAGTGCGTCTCCATCTTTGAGTGCACGAAAGTCCATGGCGACACGACGCGGGGATTATTCAGTTCCCCATTGGAAGGGCTGTCTGATGGCAAACTAAAGCAGTGAAAATATTCTAAATATAGTACACACTTAAACACTTTTTTAGGTGGCTAAAATATGTTTTGCTGCTGCCCCTGTCCACAGCAGTACAATACTTAGCTTCTGTGGTGGCACTCCTGCCTGCCTCTCCAAACTGGGGTCGTGCCAAGTGCCATCTACTGTGGGTAATTCACTGACTAAGGATAAGTAACTCATACAACCCCACTTTAGAAACTCCAAACTATGCCTTAACTATGCCTTAAAATATTCTCTTTTCTCTGTTATTATATTATATTCTCTGTTTTTAGTCTCTACCAACTCCTAAGGGAAATATCTGACTCTAAAGCTCAAAATGTTGCACAGTACTTAACAGCTAGTTGCGAACTGTGCACAGTAGCTCTTGGAGCTTTTGCACTTCAAACCGCAGCCTGTTTCAGCCTAAAAAGAAGGGGCAGCTGCAGATTCGGGTGGTACTTTGAACTGAAAAAATGTTGAAAACATATCTGTATTGTTTTTGTATCAGACTGTGGCCTGTGTATCTAGATATGTATTAAATCTTCTGACAGGGGGAGATACACGGTGCTGTGCCATTGTTCCAATAGCTCATGTTTCCAAAGCCCCAATAGTCCAAAAAATGTCCCTCTGTATAGAAAGGCCATTTGTCCAATGGCCCATTATCCTGAAAACAAACGTGCATCGCTCTGAGGAGCCGTTTCTCAACAGCACTCTCCCAACCAAAAGCACATGGCTAATCATTATGCATGATGATGTCATCAGACCTTCCTACTCTGAAGACCAGAGCCCCCTACTCTGCTTTCGATTGGCTTTCCCTGGTATTCTTTCCTTCACCAATCTCTCTTCTCATGACTAAACCCAACCTAGCAAACCAAGCGACCAAGAACTAGCCAATGAGAGGCAAAGTAGGGTGGGTCATGCTTTTGCCATAGCAGAAAGGTCCAATGACGTCATTCTGCATAATAACTAGCAATGTGCTTATTGGCACAATTGTGTTATTGCTTTGGAGCAATGCACTTTTGTTTTTGGGGAACTGGGCTGTTGGACAAATGGGCTTTCGGTCCAATGGTACTTTTTCAGACTATTGGGATTTCAGAATTATGAGCTGTCAAAACAATGGGCAGTCCCGCGATTCACAGTCCAAGTAGCGACGTATCCTGCATTCTTTTATTTGTTAGTTTTTGGCAGCAAGAGCGCTGTATCCGTACAAACCTAACGTCCTTTCAAATCAGAGTCTGAAACATGCACCATAGACGCCATGCAATAATTCACACACTGTCTATAATCCTCGGGAATTCACATATATAAGATAAAACGAAACACACATGCCATAAAAAGACTCAGAGGAAGCTTTTGTAACAAAAATTTAATGAGCTTTAGCCATGAATAAATAATCCCTGTTCTGCAGCATGCAGTCCATTTAATTGCATTACTTATCAACTTGTCAGAGAAATCCATAGCTGGACGGCAGAGAATTTCCCCACAACAAACACAGTCTCTTATGGACCTCAGCTCCACAACAGCTGTGTTTGTCAGATCGTCATAATTCTTGTTTATCTTATTCAAAAATTACTCATCCATGTAGAATAGAATATGTGGATGGGAGATAAAAAGCGAGAGACACAGACAGACACAAGAGTGGCAGCGATGGTGAGAACACAGAGGGTAAAATGCAGTCAAGGTAAACAGAGAGGGAGGCAGAGACAGGGAAAACAGAAATACCTCCAGGCTATGCCTTTTTCAAGTCACTCCTGTTGGCATTTAGAGTCTGCCCTGTTTGCTACTGTCTTTATAAACAGCAAAATCAATATGGCCGCTGCTTTGACCCGGGGGCTGGAAGAGCCCATCAGTGTATTCACTTACAAAACAAGTTGTTCAGGAAGGGCATCACGGGGTGCAGGACAAAGAAAGTTTCCAGAGGAGACACACTTTAGTTCAGAGCTCTAACTAAAGAAACTACTGTCTTTTCTACTAGGGCTGTCCCCAGCTAAGAATTTTTCTAGTCAACCAACAGTGATAATTTAGGGCCATTAGTCGACTAGTTGCCCACATGTTTAGGATATTAATTTATTATCAAATGATATATTTTGGTGGTTTGAGTTGAAGGTGTGAGAAAGAATAGTCTCAGTAACATTGTTAACACTGTGCTACATTACAGAGAAATACAAACCGTACTAATGAACCTTCATTAATATAGGCCTATATTTTATCTACAAGTGCACGTCACACACTGAGCGAGCCGCCTGTTAATGACGCTGTGGGCTAATGGGCATGTAGCTACTTCCATGTTTCACATGATACGTCATGTTTGTAGTGGACCAATGAAGATGAGTTTACATATCACCTTGGGTTGGTCCTTCACCTTCTCAAAATGATCCCACACTTTGGATTTCCTGCCCGACATGTTATTAACTAGCCTGTGGAATAACCGCATGTACCAGCCCTGGAAATCAGGGGCAGTCAAGTTTTACTCAAAATAAAATTGGTTGCACAAAACATTCTTAAGTCATCTCCTTCAGGTTTCCTCAAAATGTTCACGTATGTATTTATGGTTTTCTCCTGTTGTTGGTCTTATACTTAAGGAATCCCTATACCATTGAACAAAAGACCTTAGCAACCAAAGCAAAGTAAAACAAAACACTTAAGGTACCTCTGACTCTATCTTAACTGCAACATGACAGAGTTTATGGTGATAAATTAAAAAAACTAACACACCCGAGAAGAGTGTTTTGCGACCAGGAGAAACCAGCCAATACGTTTCTGATTTTACACTGTAGATCTGACTGAATTTATTTCTGTTGTTTCTTCCTGCAATCGTTTGCTGTTTTCTGGTATTTGGGGATCAAATTCACTTTGTAGTTTGTGCTCTCCAGAACTGTAATCTTTTTCTCCTCTGACCAGTATGGTTTTCTTGTCTTCTTTTTTTCTGCTATTTTTTCACTAACCATAAGCCAACTTAGTGAAACGATAACAGGCGTCACAAGTGTGAGTGCAAGCAAACAAATTATCTCCATGGAAACGTGTGCCTGCTTTCAATGCAGTAAATTATCTTTACCCTAATGAAAGAGACCTTTTAAGGGATTCTGTCCCTCAGAAGTCCCTTAGCTAAGGAGAAATTAAGCCTTAAGTGTCATACTTAAGGAGAAAACTTACGGTCCCAGAATTTTCCTGAGCAGACACTGAGGCGGCCGGACTTTCATAAACTCTTTTCAGTACTAAAAATAAATAAATAAAAAAGACTGTTTGATAAGATAATGTGTTTGTCCCCGTCTTACATGAAGATATGGCACAAGCAGCATCCAATTTATAAAAGACGGGAATTCGTTTCAGCTTCACTCATCCAGTCTGCGACGTGCAACCAGCAAAATATGGGTTAATAAACCACCTGAACCCGACACGCCCTGCAAATCATGAACTTTATGCATTATAGTAGCACGACTGTCAGGTCACAGACACAGACAGAGTCACAGACTAAGCACCACTGCCTGTGTGTGTGTGTGTGACAGAGAGAGGGGAAGAGAAGGTAGAAGAGGGACACCTGCACGCAACATTTCTGTGAGTTACTTACTGTACTCAGGACACTGCTTTGTCCCTTTTTGACATTTGATATCTTGATATTTCTCTGGTAAGCTTACCAAACCTGCTGCATCACTACCGCTAATAATAAGCTTACAGATGTTTAATAACATCTATAGTACCTGCAGGTCAAACGCAGATATTTGGGCTTGGTAAATCAATTTCTAATAAAATGATTTCCATCTCAGCTGTTCGGGGGATTGCTGCAGTAAAGAAAGAAAAAAAAATACTTGATATTTTTACATACCCCAATGCATTAGGGCTGGACAGTTAATCGAAATTATTTGGAACCGACATTCAGAACCTCTAACTGACGTAATCTGTGTGTGTTCCTGTACTGTCCCCTTAAAAATTTGCTACTGCATGTGTAGTCACGTGACTCTGCACCATCCAGTCTGCAAACTAATGGCCCTAAATGACCACTATTGGTCAACTAGGAAAATATTAGTCGGGAGCAGCCCTAAAAATACATTATACAGAGAATCGTATAAAAAATTAAAAGAAAATATTTGAAAAATGATGAGTCAGCTGTTCTGTGTTGCTATTGTTATGCATTGAATATGAAATATCTATAAAATATGTCACTCAGTCCGAAGTTCTTAGTTAACTCAATAATAGAAAAGAGGTCTCTGAAGGACAAAAGGCTTTGAACCACTGTGCTATGGCAGTGCTGGTCGCTCCACCACTTTGGTCCGAGTTATCAAAAAAATCTGCCCGACTTAAAATGCCTACTGCACCTTTAATTTTTGTATTTAAAGCCAGTATCCCATTTTATTGCAACACCAGAGTACACTGCATTTAATTGAAAAAAAAAAAAAAAAAAAAAAACACCCAGTGATAATAACCTCGAGATGCACATCACAGTGGTAGATACGCTTGTAAACAGTGAATAGGACTTGAAATCAAAGACAGCTGTGGGAGGGTGGAGTGTGTGTGTGTGTTGTGCCCAACATCTTCCTAAGATGACATCTGACAGCACAAGGTAAATGTAGCTCCCTGACGAGCACGACAGCCTTCGTCTCCAGGACAGCGAACAGCAGAGGTACAAAGCAAAACAGAAACCAGCAGACAAACACGATCTGATGGCCTCAGCTTCATTCTGCCAATCTCTGCTCCCCAAAATACCCTTCTGACTTTCACACCTTCCCTCCTTGACATAAAACAAGATCCACTCCCAATACCCCGACGGAATCTGGGATTTATTTTCGCTTACGTGCCTATAAAATAGACTCTTATGCAAGTGCTCCAGATTTAAAGCGCTCAGAGGGGCTGAGAGTCCATATTGTGCCACTTCTGTGCACTGAGGGAGAAGAAAAAAAGGAAAAGAGGAAGATGATGATGACTTGACTGAACCCACTCTAATTGATGGGTCCCTTGGCCTGAGGCCTGAGTGCGTATGCGCTTGTATATGTGTGTGTGCGCTCTCATTCAAGTGCACGCTCGTGCTGTGCAGACTAAATCATTGTAATGGAGCTCTTATGCCAGAAGAACTCAATGGGAGAGGACACTCACAGAAGATGGCCTCGGAAGAAAAATCATTTGAAGGCAAATCGCTTTTATGTGTGGTTTCTCATTGAAATGCATGGGCAATGAGGTGTTTTTGTTCCTCTCTGCTAAAATGGCCTTAACCCGCCAGACATCACTAATCGCCTGGACTGCTTGACAAAAAGTGCGGTGTGTTCATCACTATATCTTGGGGAAAATCAGATCTGGGAGCCCGCTGGTGTTCTCCAGCACAGTTAAGTTGGTTTTCTGCTAAATAATATTTAGCTTTAGAAGTGATGATGATGATGGAAAATTCTTTTATCTTGTTTCAAGCACCACTTACAAGGCAAGATTTATCACTTTGTGTATCAATGTGCATTCTCACAAGCAGCACAGGGGGATGCAAGCATTAAAGGCTATGGTTTGGCAAATTCTCCACCAGCTTGGGCTCCAAAAAAACTCATCATAACTGGATCAGTGTTGTAACCAGATGTATCCACTACTTTCAATGATATATTAATTTACTCTGATACATTTGAAGTACAAGAGCATTTCCAGAGCCTCTAACATGTTGTGTAAACACTCCCCACAAAAAACTTCAACTAACAAACAACTAAGAAAGTTATTTCTAGCATAATAATTACATTTAACCCCAGTTCAAATGAAAGATTTACGAGACAAAACCATTTTAGAATGTTGCAGAGAAAAATTGCAGCACTGTTTGCTGTATGTGCTTATGCCCCCCCCACTGGTTATTTATATTACTGTGGTGTATTTATTGTGAATACAGTCCATCTAAAGCTTGTTTTGTTTCTGTTTTTCACTGTTTCATCACCACTACAAATGCAGCTGTAGTCAGTATCTCATTATCACTATCCTCATTCATATTTGAAGAAGCTACAAATCATATTCAGCCACAAAATAAGCCTGAAAAGCTACAAATCAAAACAGAAGTACAGAGAGTTGTTGCATAGAGATGATACACCATCTCATCTAGTTGCACTGGTGTGAACCAGCAGGTATTACAATGTTCATTGTTTTCCACAAGTGGTGGACTTATTCAGCCTCCGTCTTTCATTCGTTCAACCACCTTTGCGATCATAATGTTCAAAAGTAGGCGTGTTTCTTCTTCCGACCAGAAATGTGGACTTTTTATTTGGGCACACATCTCAACCAAAGCCTTGCAAACTGTCAGCTAGTTGGCTTTTGTACGCATCCATCACAGCACAGAGAGCTGACCATAAACGGGTAAAACAACCCAGTCTCATTCTGAAGCCGTCAAAATCCAGCACTTGGGCAGTGACTTACGGCCTCATACCCCAGCGAAAAAAGCCGTCCTTTAACATCAACTTCTAACGTCAAATTAAATAACTTAAGATAAGTGAAAAAAAATAAAGGAGCAGTCCACCAAATGAAGTGACTAATTAGAGAGGATGAATTGCAGAGGTGAAGGGGGAAAAGGACTCAGTAAAGGAGGCACCAAGCGCCACCATGAAGTCCTCCGTGATAACATCAAGGGAATCACTGAGCCATCTGGCCCATCGTGGTGAACATATCTGCAGTCTGATCTACAAGATCTCTGATGTGCTAAAAGTTTTACCAGAAAATGTGATCTGTGATGCAAACAGATGTTTGATGCACACAAACCTCCATGAATGTAGCGTATACTCTGAGGCAGAGACGCAGTCCGCACGGCTTTGGTCAAAAAATCAATCTCACTCAAAAGTCGTCAAAATCTGGTGCTTGGGCAATGACTTCTGGCGTCAGACACTGATGATAAAAGCTGTCCGTTCATGTCAGCATGCTACGTGGCCGGAAACACGGCAGGACAAAAATGTAAGTTAAGGCAGTGGAAGTCCAAGTAGGGTGGGCGGGAGTGGTGGTGGATGGGTCCAACAAACACCGACCTTCACCCGGGCGAGTGGTGTTCATGCCCCGTAAGATCCAAAAGCCAAACCCTGTTCTTTTTTCCTAAACCTAACCACGTGTTTTTGTTGCCTAAACCCAGCCACGTGCGTTCCTTGTTGAAGGAAAAAAAAACACCAGTTCACGGTGTTGTACCAGTGTAGTGCATATCTTCTGAAAGAGACTGTATGTAAATGGTAAATTTCCTGTGACACGGCGTCCAAGAACATCAACAACCAACGCACGTCATATCTGGATGTGGAAAGTCCATGACCACATGCCAATATGTGACAAGGTGAAAGTGAGAATGTGTTGGGCAAAAGGCTGCGGTAAAAACCCCAGTTGAGATGCAAATTCCAAGGGCGCTGTATACACGCCCAAAGAATCCTCTTAAAACCTGAATAATATCAGTATATCCCTAATTCAGAACATACAGGATATGCTGTTTACATGACCAATATCAAATTCAAAATATGTCATGTTTGTAATAATAGTGGAATATTAGTGTCCATATAAACGTAGTCACTGAGACCATCACCATAACTGTATTCCAGTTTTGTAAAATTAGAACATTGTTGAATTTATGCTACATAGTAGGTAGAAACTAAAGTTGGATTCACTGAAGACAAACTTACTCCCAAGAGACTGATCTATCAAAAGTAATGCATGGGGCTAAACTGAATTCTGGGGGCCACAAAAAACATCCACACAGTCTGGATAAACAGATACACATAAACTAGTATTTATAAAGGAGGAATAAGCATTCTTCAGAAAAGGTGTACACACAGTTTTCTTTATATAGCTGTGGGTGATAGGATAAAGTTCACAAAAGAAGTTTAGATTTAGGTTGTTTGCCAAATTAATTGATTATTATTTTTGCAGTCTACACAGCGTTCTGTAAAATATCAATCAGAGTTGAATTTATATAATACATTTAAAATCCTTCATGATGAATTTTATCTTTATATTTTTACATTCGAGTCATCATTTCACTGTTAATGACCTTTTCATTTTATCCTGAATCATGAGGCACCTTGTAAAGTGTTTGAAAATGAGTGCTATAAATAAATGGTTGATCATCTTGAAGTTAAATAATGATGACTGGCTATCACCACCGAACCTTGCAAATGTAACACAGTCGATAAAATTGCACTTTGCAATTCTTTACACTGACAGGTCTGATGGTGGTGGAGCAAGCTCCGGCATCAATATGCATGGGGCGTGTTTATGTCCATTTATGTCGAAGTGTGGAGAAGAAAATGAGGCTGGTGCGTGTGCGTCTAGTTCCACAATGATTTAGATTGAAGAACCAGGAGTACCTGCAGCTTTATAAATCTGATGAAAAGAATGTGTATGCATGTTTATGTGTCCTGACCAGATTGAGTCTGACTAGTGCTGCCAAATTTTAGACCCAAATGTAAATTAAGATCTTGAAGATATATTTTTACTCTATTTAATTTACTACAGATGCAAGGCATTGCTGTCCTCTGTCTCCTTCCTCTTCCCATTTCCTAATGAATTACATTTTAAAATAACTGGTCCCAAACCTGTCCTGGAACTTTATGCAACAAAACAGCTCACACCCAACTTGAAATTCAATACAGGTTTGTTAGATCTCAAGGATACACACAATGCATTCTAGTGAAATAACATTTGATGTAAACAGAAACTTTGTTTGTTTACAAGAAATATCTACGGGGCAACTTTTAAACTTTGAGTGACAGTTTAGTAGCAACAAAAATGCGCCTCTTTTTCTGATTGATAAGGTCACAAAAATTTGAATATTTCGTAAATATATGTGCATTTTTTAATGACTGGTAGCAACTTCCCTTCAACCTACTGACCTTAACATGGCAGTGTAGTAACAAGTCAAAACAAGGAAGCGTGAGCATGGCTGAAATAATAATAATCCATCCTCAGATGCAAATCGTTTTCTGAATACATACATGACAGAATACATGAATACTGCAGCCATGCTCAACAATTCTAATGACTATTACAGATGATGGCGATGTGGAGATATCTGTGCACTCGTTTTGCATACTGTGATGCACACTGAGAGCTGAGGGGGAGAAAAGTCAATACAAACAGAGGGGGTTTATGACATGGTGAGATGAGGAAAACAAACGTTATGCTACCAGTAATTCTCCTGTGATCAATTGGCCAGGGAGGGAATCTGTATTTTCTTCTGCACATTGCATTTTCGGATAATTAATTTTGTGGTCATTCATAAAGTAGAGTTCTATTAATTCCGCATTTATGATGGTTTGTTCACGGAGTAAACAAACACTTGAGGTAGACTGTAAAGCTGTGCTTTCATTCGCACCCTTCGTGCAGCTTTGTTATACATTTACACATCATATTAGCAATCTATTTGTCATGCACGTAAATTACTGCCAGCATAATGGATATGAAGAATTTCAAACCTAATGACAGAAAAACCACCATGAAAACAAAACACCTACTTAAAATCCCTTTCAAAATTAAGGCTTCATATTTGTCTGTTTTGGTGTTTACAATCTGTCAATCCTGATTTTAAAACTGTTGAACAATAAACCTCATTTGTTTGGAACGTAATTATAGAGCTAAAACATCATGACCAATTTTTCTTGATATGCTTATCTGAACAAAGTTTGTTTGTATTCATTTAATAAAAAACAATTCTCAGAGTAGTGCTAAAACTTCTCACCAGTGCTCATTTTCTTTATTAGGCCTCAGTTTTTCTTTCGCTTCCCACATGACAAGCACACTATTATAACATTTAAAAGGATACATCATTTTCTGCACATGCGTGCACCTTGTGTGCCATTCGGAATGAACAATGTGTATTTGTATCAGTTCCAATGCATTATGTTAATAGCCGACCACATTCTCACACGATATCATTTTATTTTTAGTTCCTCCTTGGAAGAGGTAATAAGATCCTGACGCAGACTTAAACCTCTAAATACTCTATTAAAATAATATATGGGAGAGTTTTCTGATTACACTGAACTAATTAAGGTTTTACAGTTTGACACAGATTCAGCATGGAGAGCAACACACTACAAGACACATAATAACAGACCTCACGATATAATACCATTCAACACCAACACCAACTACAGCTTAAAAAATGACCATGTCGTGGAATCAGCACTCAGCAGCAATCATTCACTCACACTTCCTGACAAACAAACATATACAATGAAGATGGAAGTTTTTTCATTCTCATATGTGACATTGACACAATTTAACTCTACGAAAGTATTATGAGGTTGTGTAAGTAAGTTTGAGGGCTGGAATCAGGACGCCAGACTAAGTTTATTCACTACAAGAGTAGTGCCCAGCGCCTGACCTCACATTTTCCAGATGGTTAAAGACGCTGCATGTGTACGGCCTCTAATTTCCAGGGCTGGTACCTGCAGTTATTCCACAGGCTAGTTAATAACATGTCGGGCAGGAAATCCAAAGTGTGGGATCATTTTGAGAAGGTGAAGGACCAACCCAAGGTGATATGTAAACTCATCTTCATTGGTCCACTACAAACATGACGTATCATGTGAAACATGGAAGTAGCTACATGCCCATTAGCCCACAGCGTCATTAACAGGCGGCTCACTCAGTGTGTGACGTGCACTTGGAGATAAAATATAGGCCTATATTAATGAAGGTTCATTAGTACGGTTTGTATTTCTCTGTAATGTAGCACAGTGTTAACAATGTTACTGATACTATTCTTTCTCACACCTTCAACTCAAACCACCAAAATATATCATTTAATGATTTTATTAATATCTTAAACATACGGGCGACTAGTTGACTAATGGCCTGTAATGACGACTACTGGTCTACTAGGAAAATTCTTAGTCGGGGGCAGCCCTACCAAAATTAAAATGTTGTTTCTTTACTTTGTTATTATACTTATCAAAGATACTCAACTCAATACAACATTGTATGCAGTGCAAATTCAATGTTTGCTGCTTAATTTGCTGCACTTTTTTTTTTTTTTTACAAAGCTAATTTTCTCCTGATTGGTCTGTCTGCCAAAATGCCATTTTAGAGTCAGAATGCTTTGGAGATATGTGGCTTGTTAAAAATGGGTCCACTTACTTAAGTGACTATGGGGTAAAAGAATTAGTCATAAACTGTGCGCATGTCATCTTCTCCTATTGGTAGGATTAGACTCAGCCCCACCGCTAGACTCCTGAAGAGGCAGGGCAGAGGCTAAACCCACGTGATACAGATACAGGACACTAAGGTAAGCCGTCTCATTTAGCAGTGGTCTCTACTATCATCTATTGTTGTTATCTATTATAAAAACATACCTTTGTCTTCATCTCTAGCAGAAGTTTGGCAAAATGCAAACACTGACGGAGCCTGGTGCCCACCGGCTGCTAACAGCTAACAGCTTTTCTATCGCACCCGGGACGCCGATAGTCTCGAGCCCTGGCTGGAATGGAGAAGGACTGCAGAGGGCAGAAGAAGAAAAGAGTGCAGCCAGATCTTGTAGAGCATTACAGCATTTATGCACCACATGAATTCCTCCATATCCCATGCTGCTCTTTCAGGGTTATAATAAATGAAAGCAATATTAAGATATAAAGTATGCAGCAATTTTCTTTCTTTCTTCACACTGGCCTTTTTTAAATAAGGACAATAACTTACACAGGCAATAGGGTAAACGTTTTCCCAAACTGTGTTATCAGAATTACAAGTTAGTTAAGTGTTCGGTTACATAACAAATAATAATGAGAATTATAGACATTTATAGTGAACTTGTTAAACTGGTTTATCTGAACGAGTACATAAATGGAACGCAGACCAAATCATAACAGCGAGATTAACTACAGAATATGCTTTCTGTCTCCTGATACTATATCACTGAGCAAGGTCCTTACAAACATGAGGCCTCATGCAAAATAAATTATTTTGTTTTTTCATCTTAAACCTTTCTAACTTTTTTCATGAAGTTTGATCATACACGTTTCAATTTTCGTTGCCTGCCCATGCGAATGTTTGTCAAAAAATAATGATTGGCAAATTAATGCCTCTAAAATGTTATGTATGAATTCTTGTTTTGCTCAGTTCACACTGAGGAGCTCGAAATCCTTCTGTCAGACATCAGCAGACTAAAACAAAACAAATCTAGCAGACTGACTTGAAGTTAGATGCCAAAAACTACGCTTTGCTAAAGCAAAGTGTTACATGACTTAAATGTGAGCTTGTCAAGGGGATGAGAGAAAACATTACAGTACAGGTGATGTTACACTGTCAGGTTCACAGGGAAAATTCCCCCGGAAAGCCATGTCGGTGAAAACCCTGAGGTAGCAGCTGAACTGTGAAAACAGCTTCTGATTTGTCTAAGTTATGCCAAAATACGCATGCCAACACAATAAAACAAACAAAACAAAAACAACAACAAACCTCTGAGTGAATTGGCAAGCAATGATACATGTAACAGTGATGGGGGAACAGAATATGAATTTTACATTGTTTTATTGCATTTAAAAAGCTTCATTAAGTGAATTTTGTAGCATATTTAAACTCAAAATGTAAAATATACTCATGGCTGCACACATACATACACTCCCATACGCACAATAAGTCTATCAAGTGTCAGGAAAGGCCAATCTGTAAAAGTAAGTTTTCAGACAAGATTGAAAGACGTGAACAGAGTCAGCTGATCTGATGCTCAGTGGGAGGCTGTTCCAAAGCCGAGGAGCAAGAACTGAAAAGGCTCGATCATCCTTTTTCTTTAACCTGGGGCCACATTCACAAAGCTTCCTCGTAGTAAGAGTTGCTCCTAGTGACGAAATTATGAGAAAATTCGTAGAGTTTTGATGTTTTTTTTTAGAATTTCCCCTTAAAGTTAAGACTCCTTCCTTGTAAAGGTTAACGTTATTCACAAAGCATCTCAGACCTTAAAAGAGCTCCTAAGGTGAAAAACTGTTAGGAGTAGAGAGGAAGACTTTTACGAAAGAGGTCGGAGAAATATTCTCCAAAAACTGTATGACAGTGAGTAAATGAAATGCTACAGATTAGATTGTGAAGGGATCATATTTGTGGTTGATCACATTAGGGATACACGCCCATTTCCCACCTAACGCTATAACAATGTAACACCAGAAATAAAATGATCACAGTTGTAAGATATTTGAAGAACTGGAAAAATGCAGCAGTGCAGCAGTGATGACTTGAGTCTGTCTCAACCTTCCATCAGCAGAGTGATCACACTAACAATGACAACACTTTCACAGTCAGCAGTTCATTTCATTTCCACTGGGTGTCCACACCTTGCAGGCTGACAAAAGGGCGTGTCTCTGACGACCAGCGTTTGGAGAATATTTCTGACCTCTTTGTGTTTCCATCATTTTCTCCTCTGATTAAGAAACCCTCAAGCCTCTTAAAAGTCTCCTCCCTTCTCCTAACAGTTTTTCACTTTAAGAGCTCTTTTAAGGTCTCAGAT
Source organism: Cephalopholis sonnerati (assembly GCA_019142605.1). NCBI lineage: Eukaryota > Metazoa > Chordata > Actinopteri > Perciformes > Serranidae > Cephalopholis > Cephalopholis sonnerati. The sequence goes on along the minus strand of JAGQAX010000007.1, from coordinate 36,294,947 downwards.
GCTGTGTGAAAAACTTTTATCTTTACAAGGACTTAGTCTTAACTTTAAGGGGGAAATTCTAAAAAAACGTCAAAATTCTAAGAATTTTCTTAGAATTTTTTATCTTAGAATTTTATCCGAGCAACTCTTAGCACTTGGAAGCTTTGTGAATACGGCCCCAGATCAGTGAGAGCCTTTTATGTGATTAAAAGACCTTCAAAATGGATTCTAAAAAAGACAGGAAGCCAGTGCAGGGAGGCCAAAATAAGTGTGATGTGTGAGGATCGCTTTGTTTTGGTCAAAAGTCTAGCTGCTGATATTTGAATAATCTGGAGCTGATGTATAGCTCGATTGTTTACGCAAGTGAACAAGGCATTACAGTAATTATGGCTGGAGGATATAAGAGCATGTATGATTTTTTTCTGTGTTATTAAAGGATAGAAGTGACCTATATTTGGAGATCTTCCTCAGCAGCTTTTGTAATCGTTCACATAAGCCACTTCTTGCATGAGGCCAGATATTGCGTGTACTGTAAGAGCAAGGATGAGGAACTTAACTTCACTTGCTGCTTGTGCCACGGAGGGATTCACTTGCGTTCATTTGTTGTGTAGTGATTGGTTCGGAGATGTGTGTGGAGGCCTGCTGAGCATCACATTGACGCTGCATCGGTTGCCATGGGATTAATGATATGCTGTAGCTCCCCGTAAAAAAGGAAAAACTGCCATTGTTGCACGCTGTTCATTATAATTAGCTTTAGATTGCCTCTCTGTGCTCTGAGGGCATGAAGGAATTGGAGTGTTTCTGAGCTGCTTTGGAGTTTTTCTTCACTGATGGATGGTAGCTTTGGTGTTAACTGCTTTTCATGAAGCTTGAATTCAAAGCAACAATATAAATATAATGTATACCAAGGTGTTGCAACAAATGCACGATAAACAGTAGGTTTAATGTGACAAATATATCTCCACAGTGGCTCAGGATGACACAGAAGCCACTTTCTTTCCAGCAAAGTAATAACACAAATTATTAATAAGCACGGCCAGTTTCTCACAGACGTCAGACTGTGGTACATGATATGCTGGACTGTCAGAGCAGCTGAGCTTGCAATGCTGTAAAAACATATTACAGTCAAGAATGTACAGTATGTGGGGAAGGCTATTGCTTGTCAGAGCATATATCCATGAATGACTCTCCTCTCTGCACACTCAATAAGGGTATATAAAAATAAACCCTCACACTCGTTACCTGTAACAGTGATACATACAGCTGTCATTAGGTTTAATTTTGAGGGGCATGCATGGGTTTGGAACGCAGCATGCAAAGGAGAGAACAGCTTTACCGTAGGGGTGGGCAATGAATCAAATACATCTGATATCTGATTAATTATTATGTGACACGACAGACAATATCATCATACTGAGATATTCCTTGTGCATTTTAATTATGAATTACAAGCAGGCCGTGTTTACCTGCAGGAGACTCATGCTCTCTTTCTCTCTCTCTCTTACAAACACACATTAGTAACCCAAACTGATCGACCACACACACTAGTTATTCATCATTTTAATAATTGTCTCGGAAATGCGAAAAGAAAGAGGTTGCTGCTTAAAGGTAGCCTTAGCACAAATATGTTCCATCACTTAAAGAAGTATTTAACCACTGGAAAGTTTTCATAAAACTAGGCTATGCAGTAACAATGGTGCTACATGACCAGAGAAAACAGAGAAAAAGGACTGTGGCATTTGCTTTTGCTCAAGCAGCGAAACAACTACAATAATGCACACTGCTACACTGAACCAATAACGCTTCTGTAGTATGTATGTAGTGTAGTCTGTAGTAGTATGTTCCTCGTGAAGGTTTTTTAAATTAAATCAAATTACATTTTTTAGCTAGAGTTTGTCTCTTTGTTAGGAAATAGGTGCACACAACATACAGATACAGTTAATTAAAAATCATTCCTAACTTTTAATATAGGCCCAGTTGAATACTGCAATAATAACGTGTGGTTATCACAAAATCCACTGCACACCTGGTATGCTATGGCATCACAGGACACCAGTGTGCGGCACACCATTTGAGAAACACTGGTCTAGACATTACAGTAAACTGGGGGGGCTGGAGCTTATCCCAGATGACACTGGGTGAGAGGCAGGGTAAACCATGGACAGGTCACCAGACTATCACAGGGCTGACACATAGCTCAGGTTTCCATCCGAATGTCTCAAAACTTTTGAGCGAATTTAGTGAAAATGCACAAAAAGAAAATGCGACTTTATGCCCGTTTCCATTTGTTATTATTTTGCGATTATTAAGAGGAGAGTGCGCCATGAGATGACGTCATCAGAGAGCGTCTCTCTGCCACAAAACAAACAACACACTCGGCTGACAGTCAACAACTGATCATGGACAGATTCCTGATCGACCTGCTGGCGTTTGGAAGAACTCTGGTCAAAGCATATCTTACTTTATCGTCCGCCACCATTTTTTTGTGACCACAACATATACGTGTGACGTGATATCCGGTCCAGACATGTGACATGGTATCCGGTCCAGTCATCGTTTATCCGCAAAACCTGTTTCCATAGCAAAAAGTCTTACTTTCCTTTTATCGATATGCAGACAAATCCACCCCCTCCAAGCGTAAAAACTTTTTTGCGAATTTTCGGCCTTTTTTTGAATTTCTAGCGTTTCCATTAATGTTTATTTTCGCTATTTTTGAAAATTCGAATAAGAATAGGTGGATGGAAACCCTATTATAGAGACAGACAACCATTCACACTCACATTCACACCTGCAGACAATTTAGAGTCACCAATTAACCTGCATGTGTTTGGACTGTGGGAGGAAGCTGGAGTACCTGGAGAAAACCCACGCTGACACGGGGAAGGTGTCAACTAGCCCTAGCCAATCAGAGGGAGATTAGGGTGGGTCATGCCTTCGCCATCCCAGGAGGAAAAAAAAGCCAGTGCTTATTGCATTTCAGCCTAATTAGTAGACTGTTAAAGAAAACCAACTAATTACTGCATTGTGAGTATCTGACTGCTGCAGGACCTCCAAGGAGCAAAATGTATTTAAAGTTTGTGTGCCGAGAAGGACAGTTAAAACTTTAGCGGGCACTGGATTTGGCATTTATGAGACACTTCAACAGAAACTGATTCTGAAACTGTTACACTTGAGAGTAGAGACACTTCAGTGGAGACTCAGGAGGCAGAGCAAGTTTGGTTTGAAAAGAGACGGGCTTTACCTCATCTTAGAAGTCTTAAAGTTGGGAACATAAAGGCAGCCAAAAAATAATATAGGCAGGGAGAGCTGGTTCAAAAGCTTAAGAACTAGACTAGTGTGAGCAGGTCTCTACTGGTAACAACATTTGCTAATGGGGAGCAGCTGCGCAGGCTCATGATTGGATCAGGTGATGGACAGGATCCAATGGCAGCTAATGAACAGGTGAGTTAGCACATGTGCAATGACAGAGGCAGATTCATTTGTTTTCATCTGATTGGATGGAAATTAGAAATTAAGAAGGGGGACGTAACCCTCCTGCAAACAAGATACTAAGATAAATCCATTAAAGATGGGCAGAACAGAATAATGGCCAGAAAAATGTGTGTATGGGTTTGACACAGGTGTACAACACCTCTCATAAAAAATACTCAGCTCAGCTTCTTCAGGACGGACACAGCACATTATCGCTTTTGATAAGCAAGGGCAAAGGAAATTAAAAAAAAAGGGCTGGCTTCAAGTAAAAAATTGGCTAACATGAACACAATTGATTTGATCAAGAATGCATAACTGCAACAATGTCCTATTAAAGGAATTATAGCTGCCCCAGCTTTATCGCCGACCTCCTAGTATCGTACATGCCAGGATGTACTTTGGCGTCCTCGAGCTGAGGTCCTTAAGGGGACAGAGCCTCCAGGCTCTGGAACAATCTGCCCGAGGAAATCAGTTCGGCCGAGTCAGCTCATTTAAGTCCCTTCTTAAAACAAACTTTATTGGAGTGCCTTTTCTGATTTTACTTGAGTTTAAAGTTCATTTAGACGCTTTTATTTCCTCCATTTTTTTTTATACAAAAGTGTTTTTATCAGTTGTTTTAAAAGTTGTTGTTCTCATGTCTTGTCTTTTAATTATTGACATGTAAAACATTTTCTAACTCTGTTTTGAAAAGCACTTTCCAAATAAAGATCATTATTATTATTATCAAAACAGAAAACCTCCCCTCACTACAACCTACCTGCGTCCAAATATCCTCCATAAATTCAAGGGCAAGTTTTAAGCTTGTAGCAGACCTCTCAGTCTAAGATTTTAGAAGTTGTCTCAACATGTTTGGGTTTGTTTTTTTCAACTAAACTACCAAAAATAAATAAATATAGCTATTTCATGTATAAAGACAGCCATATTGCACCCAGATTTTTATAGTTAGTTGAAACACAGTATCAGAAGAAATCTGCACTTTAAAATGTAACTATCATTCTGTTTTTATTGGTGCGTTTTTTTGTTCATTTCAATTTGTTCAATGAAGGAATGTTGGATATAGATTCCTTTCATTTTTTAATTCAACTAACAATTTGTTGTATTTTTGCAGTATAGTGAAAGCAGCAGAAGGTGCTAGGTAATATCGTTATCACAGTATTTAACGTTACCACATATCACATATTTTCCTAATATTTTACAGCTCTGTTATCTGGTAAATATGCATCTGTACACTTAGCCAAAGATGGTTTGTTAGAAAGAGAATATCCAAAATCCAATTTTCCTCATTCAGGATTGCCCATTTTGGTGTGCAAAAAGACCACAAGTAATAAAATCCAGCCCAGTATATTGTAGGTAGACAGCAGTCGAATGCTGACCAACAGCTGACAGTAGCAGATCAGAATCTCTTTGCTTTCCTTCATCAACAATATCCTATCATTTTTAGGCAGCAGCTTGTTTGTCAATCTGTGCAATTATGTTTGCTAACACATCAGCTCAACAGCTAAAGAGACTGAGAGCTGCCAGCAGGATCAGTTTATCTAATATCTGATATTTTTAGCTTTAATTATCAGACGTGACTTTCTACATGTTGGCCGTTATTACCTTTAATAGACAACTTCAGCATTCACCACTGAATCTAACTACACTTTTGAATGACAAAAATTATGAAAAGTAATTTCATGTATCACCACTGAATGTGAGCAACAGGAATCTGGCTTTCTAGATAGAGATGCATTATGAAGTACTTTAAGTTAACTTCAAGCAAAGTACTGATTTAAATGTTTATAAGTGGCAATGTTTAACCTGGATTAAACATAGCAGTCTACTTGATTATCCTATTTTCTATCTATATAATTTTATCGGCCTGATTTCCTAAAACTCATTTCAACAATTTCTCCTTTGTTTAGAGTAAATGAAGCAAAGTTATATGTCTAAAATAATACCTTTGATATCAGTTCTCATATACTTTCTGACATTACTTTGTATTCCCTGGGTGTACAGTGTTCACAGTATTGTTTATTGCCTTCTTGAATGGAGCACTGACCCCCTAGAGAAGTACTCCTGGGTCCATATGACCCCCTTCTTCACATATATGTAGGTTAATAGGTTTTATTAACCTATGTGCAGTTCACTGGTCACAGAAATACCTCCACCAAGGAACGTGATTTCACAGTGTTGCCCCATCCCTCATGCAGCATTTGGAGCACTTGCCACCCTGCAGCACTCGCACTGATCATGCAGGTTACGTCAACTGAATTCTGAAAGGGCAGTTATTGACAATCATGACACTGATAGGCCAGCACCGGCAAACCAAGGGGAGACATTTATCTACCAATCATTCAAAACATTTCAAATAATACCCATGTGCATATATAATTTCCACCTCGCTCAGTGCCTCAGAAGCTTTAAAAAAAACAGATCTCCTGCCGGCTCAGCTCATTCAAATCTACATGGATAATTGCACAACTTGAGGTCTAAATACAGACACAGAAGGCTAGCAGGGTGCCTATTCTCCTCATAGATAATAACAGTCTGCATATAAATTTTTTTCTTGTCACAGGCACTCAGCGTGATACGCAGAGAACAGGGCTGAGGGGGAAGCAAAAGCACATACAACAAAAGCTACGATGTTTGTTGTTGTAAATTGTTGTTACTACTCTGCAGAACCAAGGAGAAAATCTATGATGTAATTTACTGTGGGATTAAAGGGGCATTAAGTGATCTATAACTCCCTTCCTGTTATAGGCGATTTGGAGAAACGGCAACAATAGTGTAACGTCTCTGGCATCTTCACCTCTTCTGCCCTCCTTCACATTTTCATTTAGACGCAGGTAAATCAGCTAATCACAGATAATATTTAACAGAAAGCTCGAGTAATACAAATACTGTGACCAGAAACTCAATATACCAGTAATACTGCTTTGTTTTTATCTCAGCAGTGCTGTTATGACAGTAAAATAATACTTTCTGCTTCTTTAAAGGTTGAGCAAATGAAAGGTGTATGCATGTGTACATCCTCAGACAGATCTATTAGCTTTCTTTGTGCACATGAACATCTCTATCTTAAAGCTATTCCCAGGCTCTGCTGGCTTAGCTGTGGTTTACCTGGCTGACAACCAAAAACTCCACACAGCCATTAGACCCCTGCCAAACCTGGCATGACCAAGCCATGACTCAAGACCTGGCTAATTTGGCTTGGAAAACACTGGCTACAGAATCACACTGGCATAATGATTACAGGAAATGACTGTAAAAAAAATACAATAATCAGCTGTCATTTACAAGGGTGTGTGTCCACATTAGGGCTGCCCCCAATTAAGAATTTGCCTAGTCTACCAGTAGTCATCATTTAGGGCCATTAGTTAACTTGTCGCCCGCATGTTTATGATATTAATTTAAATATTAAATGATATATTTTGGTGGTTTGAGTTGAAGGTGTGAGAAAGAATAGTCTCAGTAACATTGTTAACACTGTGCTACATTACAGAGAAATACAAAACCGTACTAATGAACCTTCATTAATATAGGCCTATATTTTATCTACAAGTGCACGTCACACACTGAGCGAGCCGCCTGTTAATGACGCTGTGGGCTAATGGGCATGTAGCTACTTCCATGTTTCACATGATACGTCATGTTTGTAGTGGACCAATGAAGATGAGTTTACATATCACCTTGGGTTGGTCCTTCACCTTCTCAAAATGGTCCCACACTTTGGATTTCCTGCCCGACATGTTATTAACTAGCCTGTGGAATAACCGCAGGTACCAGCCCTGGAAATTAACCTGACTCCTGTCTGACTGTTGAGCGTGGACACTTCCTGTGTCTGTCCTTTCAAATTAAATTCCCACATGGTTCAGTCATGTAGGTTTTGATTTATTTTGAGCTCCTGTTAGACCTTCATGTTTAATTGTTTTTTTTCTGCGACCAAGCAATCAATGAAATCTTGCTGACTAATGACCTTTCTGGTCGACTATTAGGAAGCAGCCCTAGTGACATCACCAGCGCCTTCCTGAAAAGTTCAGAGATTTTCAACTAAGCACTCGAAGTGGCCGCACAAAAAAGCTGGAGCTCTCTGACATGCTGAGTGCATCTTTTCTCTAGGCGGCCGCATGTGACCACATATGCTCTCTCCTCATTGGGAGCAACTGACAAAAGCCGCCGATGCTGAGAAAATAAAAAATGTTGCATGGACACAGGCCCTAATCCAACATAATAAGAACCAAGAAGAAGAAGAGGAAGATATTTTCATGCTGCATCACCATTCTTATTGGTGTAGCTTTTGTTTAAGTTGGTATTCTCTCTCCCAAAGATGACAGCTTGAATCCAGGTTAAGTCAGATTATCTTTGACTCATTAAGCCACTGAGTTTTAGGATTAAGTGTGTATTTATTCAGTTCCTCTTGTGTTTTTTAATATTTGTTCTACATTTACTCACAATCTTAAAAGATAATGGCTTGTTTGCTTTGGGAATAATCACACTAAATTATATAATCCTATAAGATAAACCCCTATCTTTTTCTCCAGTGATTTACTACTGTTATCTTCACTTTTAGTCTCTAGTATTGGTACAGCTTTCATTAGACCCTCAATATCTGGTGAATACAAACCTCTCTGAAATCTCACACCCATGTTTGTAATGCGCTCTGTGAAACCATCTAAGCCCTAAATCTCAAATCCAAGCCCAGATAACCAACTCAGCCGTACCCCTTGTAACAAGTCTGCCTAACTTTGTGTAGCCTATAAAATTGGTGGAATGCCCCTTTAAATGTGAAGATTAACAAATTATTTATTTGGTTGTTTCTAGACTCAAAATAAAGCCAGTTTCACACTGGAATTAGCCCCAGGCTAAGTGAGCTGTTAGCTTGAGGCTAAGACAGCTTTCACACTGACACAATCCTGGCAGCCTGACTTTAGCCCAGGGCTTGCTGGCCCTGCTCTGGAGCAGAGCTAGGCTCAAGTTCGCAGAGTTATCCCCTGAACATCAACTAAACATGGAGCTAAAAGTTGCCAGTGTGAAGTGGAGCTAATGGAGTTTGTGTCATGTTTTTGATGTCTACTCACATGACGATCAGTATGTAAACCATGTTAACTACTGCCAGTCAAAACTATCTTAAAATAACAACATGTCCACAAAAAGTCTTAAAAAGATTGAATTGGTCAGAGGCAAAATTTCCTAAGTTTGTTGTCATACAGAATAACAAAAACACCAACAGCTGCTCTGTTCACCGCTGCTGGAAAAGAAAGAAACCAACAGACATCTTTGTTTCAGTCCTTCCTTTCTCTGCTCTCTGTTCTCTCTCTATTTCAGCCAGCACTGCTCGAACATAAAACCTGCTAATGGTGACATTTTAACGTTGCTGCTTGTTGTTAAAGAGGAGTCACGATTCATTCTACAATGTAAACATTAGTTACGTGTTTCGACAGACATTTAACCCAGGGCTGGTATTAGAGCAGTGTAAATTGTATAGCCTGGGGCTTCGCTTAACACTGGGTTAATAATGTGTGTGTGTGAAAAGGGGCTAAATAGCCCAGGGCTAAGAATATGCAGTGTGAAAAGCCCTCAAGTGTTGTCTAATGCACAACTGATAATCAGGTGCTTATGAAATTGAAATAATACAAAAAAATAAAAACATAAATAACAGGGCTGTATGATAACTTTTTTGGACAAAGCACTGGAGCTACAGAGGCTGAAAGTTATAGCGCAAGTATAGAGGTATTAAATAAATCCATTGTACTTTGACACAAATTAAATTCTTTGTTGGCTGCAGTTTATACGGTCATTTTCCATGACCCTTCAAATGAATATAGTACTGAAAAATTGCAGACATTGTTTTAAATTTCTATTATTATGCACATAGCATGTGCATTGGTATTGAACAAAAAAATCAATTTATAAAAGTTTAAACTTGCCCTGTCACATACACCGATCAGCCAAAACATCAAAACCACTGACAGGTGAAGTGAATAACTTTGATTATTTTGTTCCAGTGCATTGTTCTGTTGGGAAACCTTTGGTTCTGGCATTCATTCCACCCACTCAAACACCATTGCAGACCTCATGGCAACAGTACTCCCCAATGGCAGTGGCACATGTCGGCCAGGAAATCCAAAGTGTGGGATCATTTTGAGAAGGTGAAGGACCAACCCAAGGTGATATGTAAACTCATCTTCATTGGTCCACTACAAACATGACGTATCATGTGAAACATGGAAGTAGCTACATGCCCATTAGCCCACAGCGTCATTAACAGGTGGCTCGCTCAGTGTGTGACGTGCACTTGGAGATAAAATATAGGCCTATATTAATGAAGGTTCATTAGTACGGTTTGTATTTCTCTGTAATGTAGCACAGTGTTAACAATGTTACTGATACTATTCTTTCTCACACCTTCAACTCAAACCACCAAAATATATCATTTAATCATTAAATGAATATCGTAAACATGTGGGCGACTAGTCGACTAATGGCCCTAAATGATGACTACTGGTAGACTAGGAAAATTCTTAGCCAGGGGCAGCCCTATATATAATAATAAATGAACAATAAAGGTGTTAACTTCCCACAAGAAAAGCTGAAAAGCTGGGAAGGTCTGATTCTAGACTAAAAAAAAACTCCTTGGGAGGTTTTGAATACTATACATGGTTTTTAAACTGTTGTAATTACAACACATCGACTACACACTGTGTCTTTGGGACGAGCCAGCTGAAAGCAGGTGTAGTTGCTGCATGCCTAGAGTATTTTCAATTACATGTTCGAATAAACATGCCATTATTCCGTGTAGGAGTGAGAGCAGAACAGGTCTCCTGTATATGGAAACACTGCAATGTTGCAGATCTACAACAGAAACCAGAGATACTGCCGTATGAAAGCAGCTGGTTGTGGTTTTTTTTTTTTTTTTTTTTTTTTATTCCCATTTGGCCACAAACCCGAACCAATGATGTGGAAGAATGTGCAGCTTCTTTATTGGAAATCTTAATGGTGTCTGTATTTCATGTAGTACAGGTAGAGGTACATAGTACCTCCCTGAAGCGAGCCCCCAACTGTGGTGCACAAAATGGCTTTGAAGTGTTTCCAGTAATTGTTCCCGATTCACACAGAGAAGAAAAGCAAACATTTGTAAGAAGAAAGCTTTGTCACTTGAAAGCCATCTTTATGCTGTCTTCCTTTCACATCCTGAGTTTCTTAAGATCCTGAATATAAAAATTAGCCTGGATCCTCTGGTCTTGTCTTTGAGGCCAGCAGTACACAAATCGACAGTGGAGAGAAGAACTTGTGCTAGACAGATCATCAAACACTTTGTTTATGATACTGTTTCTGGCTGCATTTGTCCTCACACAGCATGGAAGAAATTAATGAGTCAGTCTTTTTACTTTCTGGCACTTATCGTCCCAGAAACGAGCCGCCATGAAAGACAACTCTGCAAAAATACCACTATGGGAGAAAATAGATAAAAATAATAGCCTATAAACTAATAGATCTGGGCTGATCTCTGGTATTGCCAGTCTGGTCTGGTATGGTGTAACAGCTTTACTTGATTTGTTTTATGCAAACCGGCTGAAACGGCATTTGTAATTATGACACTTTCTGGCAAATCAAAAAGTAGCCCACATCAGCAACCTGCGCTGACAGTGTCACGGCCTAAATCTGACTTGTACTGCATTGTTTGTACTTGTATAAGCAATATGACAATATGATTACATGGACAAAGGAAGCCACTTACGTCTGACAGGCCAAACTGTGCACGGAGTGATGAGACGAGACATAGCAGAGTTGGTCTCTCAAGAAACTTAAACTGTGCCAGTATGACAGCATTTTTGCCAACAAAAGAGGTGTCCTGGCTGTGAGTGACACTGTGTACCATTTTGGACTGTATTTTTGTCAGATGGTCTATTTCTTTTCCCGCTTTGAAAACGCAGTATTGGACAAGGAACGGCTGCTTCATGAAGTTGAAATGAGGAATTATCTTTACAGTGCGAGTGTGCCATATCATCTTGTTCATGATAATACCAGTATAATTAATAATATGATATGAAAAATTTTAAATCATGATACTTGCAATATTTTAACATGTTGACATATTGACGTCGAACCGTTACCATGGCAACAACAAGCATGGCTGAAAGCAAAGTTATTACTGACTCCATGGTGGTTCCAAAAAGATGAGCAGCTTCAGTAGTGTGGATTAAACTGTGGCGTCCTAAATGTTTTATGAGCAGCCCCAGTCTTTCAGCGAGTTGCAGCTCAGAGGGAACTCATTCAGCGGCTCCTCTGGCAGCAGCACAGCGTCTCTCCCTCTCCTCTCTCGCCATGCACACACGGGAGTAAATGTAAACCTACGTGACGCTCGCGGCTTGACAAAAAACTCCATATATGTGAATATGTGATAGTTCTGGAATCATAACAGCCTGTCACAGGTTACAGCGTGACGATTAGAGGAGAAATGGCAGAGCATAAAGGTCCAGGTGGAAAAAAAAAACAACTAAATCATTTAGGATTTTACTAAAAGAAGGAAATCACCTGTTGATTTTTATATATAGATCCCAGGGGACATTTTTTGTATTTGGGAGCTGATTAAATGTGTAATTAGTGGTAGAATTTTTTTTGTTGAACTAATGTTTTTTTTACTAATTTGTCATAACATCAAGAATACGAAAGATTGTGATGTTATTTCAGGGCCATATCGCCCACCATTACTTTACGATGCCTTATTTCACTACAAAACCTTAAATAAGGTGGCAGCTGGCTGGAGGGAGATCACATGGAAGTTAAAAGCTTCAGGTAACAGACCATCGCTAAGAACAACCTACTGACTGATGGTTATATTGTATGCCATTTCCAGTAAATATCCCAATATAAAGCATATCTTTTCTGTTTACAAAGTAGCCTACAATTGTAGATCATGTTTAAAGTGGTTATGTCCCCAGTCTCGAGCACATAGGTAGATTCAGTGTAGACAGAGAGCATACAATGTGATGCTTTTATTGGACGCTTGCTGTTGGGACACGGTGACATTATGTTCTATTTGGGAGATGCTGCTGAGGCAAGTGCAATACCCAGTGGTGAAATTCGGTATACTGGTCAGGTCTGGTGTTTGGCTGAGTATTGAACCGGTTTGAAAGTTTTTACACCGGCCCAGCCTCACAAACTAGGTTGAACACAATGAGTAGGTCCTGCCAAACAGGTGAGAAATGCACTTCAAAGTATAGCTGAATTATGTTTGCGACTGATTAGTGCTGATTTTTACAGTCTTATTTTGAACTGAGGTGTGTGTTCTGCCAGTTAGGCTGTGTCCAGTTTCTCTGAGTTGTGATGTACTTATTTCCTGCTGTATAAACTTTTGGATTTCAAGTTTCGACTTTTTAACTTCCTGTCCACAGAGAGTAATTTCTAGCTTCACACATAACCAACACTACTACCATAATTCATCTTGGACAAATCGGATAAATCTACAGATATCTAGCAACCCAGTCACTGTGATTTATTTGTTGTTCCTTTGGTTTTCTCTTTTCTGTCGAGTGTTTAATACATTTTATTTGGTATGTTTTTTTCCATGTTGTTTTTTCCTTTTTATCAGTTAATTCGGTCACCGTTTTTATTTTATCTCTTTGGACCTAAACTTTGACTAAAATAAAATGAAACTTTAGTTTCATAAAACGTACATAAGGAATAAAAATAAGAAGAAATAAAAGGATTCAACAAGAAAAAACAGGGTCACTGACAGAAAAAAAAACTGGAATCAGGGTCATACAGTATCTCAACCCTGCCAGGATCACAGAGCCAGAGCTCCATTAGTTTCAAGCCTGCAGTTCCAGTCCAACCGGCACTACCAACAAGCAAAACAAGTGACAGCACCTTAGACCCGCAGATGTATACCTGCAGTGTGCGCCATCTACAGGTAAGGAAGTCAATAACTGCCTCAACAATCCAGTTGCTGCTGCACATTAAACTATGCCTTTGAGTGAAAAGGAAAATCAGGTCACTATCGAGGTTGCAACATCACCATCACACACCTTTTGCTTATTTAGTCATGTATTTACTCAATATTATTGTCTATCATGTCTATATTTCCATAGCAGCTATTCAGAGAGGAGGATTATGCTGCAGGTGTGGTCCTGAGAAATTCTGATGTTTACTGTTCCAGCTGACCACAGATACCACCCTCAACAACTTTTAAATGCTACCTTCACAGTGGCAGTTCAGGACAATTTAAACCACACAGGTGAGAATTGGGCCGACAGTTCTCTTACAGGGACCAGTTAAAATAATAGTGTGATTGAGGGAAACATTGTGAGGAGAGTCGAGCAACATGTGCCATCTTTAAGTGTATGACTGCTCTTATGAACAAAGTTAACATTCATATTTGAAGTGCCTTGGTATTATGGCGAAAATTAAATAAATCACAGGATTAAATTGAGTTAACAGACTGAAGAAAAAAAAAGAAACAGCAGCACATATCATAGACACGTGACTTACACACATTCATATGTCTTTGAAAGTAGACTCACCGGCCACTTTATTTAGTACACTTCAACTGCTCATTAATGTAAAAAGCTAATCAGCCAATCACATGGCAGCAACTCAATGAATTTAGACATGTAGACACGGTCAAGACGACCTGCTGAAGTTCAAACTGAGCATCAGAATGAGGAAGAAAGGTGATTTAAGTGGCTTTGAACGTGGCATGGTTGTTGGTGCCAGACGCGCTGGTCTGAGTATTTACTAAATTTTCACACACAACCATCTCTAGGGTTTACAGAGGATGGTCCCAAAAAGAGAAAATATCTAGTGAATGCCTTGTTGATGCCAGAGGTCAGAGGAGAATGGCCAGACTGGTTCAAGATGATAGAAAGACAACAGTAACTCATATAACCACTGGTTTGTAACCACTGGTTATTTGACCAAGGTCTACAGAAGACCATCTCTGAAGCAACAACACGCTCAACCTTGAAGCAGATGGGCTACAGCAGCAGAAGACCACACCAGGTGCCACTCCTGTCAGCTAACAACAGGAAACTGAGGCTACAATTCACACAGGCTCACCAAAACTGGACAATAGAAGATTGGAAAAACGTTGCCTGGTCTGATGAGTCTGGATTTCTGCTGCCACATTCAGATGGTAGGCTCAGAATTTGGTGTCATGGATCCATCCTGCCTTGTATCAACGCTTCAGGCTGCTGCTGCTGGTGTCATGGTGTGGGGGAGATTTTCTTAGTACCAACTGAGCATGGTTTAAACACCACAGCCTACCTGAGTATTGTTGCTGACCGTGTCCATCCCTTTATGACCACAGTGTACTCATCTTCTGATGGCTACTTCCAGCAGGATAACGCACCATGTCACAAAGCTCAAATCATCTCAAACTGGTTTCTTGAACATGACAATGAGTTCACTGTACTCCAATGGCCTCCACAGTCACCAGATCTCAGTCCAATAGAGCACCTTTGGGATGTACAGCTGACAAATCTGCAGCAACTGTGTGATGTCATCATGTCAATATGGACCCAAATCTCTGAGGAATGTTTCCAGCACCTTGTTGAATCTATGACACCAAGAATTAAAGCAGTTCTGAAGGCAGAAGGGACTAGCTAGGTGTACCTAATAAAGTGGCCGGTGAGTGTATATTTAGAATTGTTGGCTAATTATTATTTCAAGCTTGTAGCGCAGAGTAAATAGTATTAATGCATGTGCATGTCCACCTCTATAATTGGCAAACAAACAACAGCCTGTTACAAGAAAACTTAACTGTTACACATGGAAGTTATTAAGGTTACATGCAGGCCATGCGAGATATTAAGCATAACTAAAGCCACACCAGCAAAGACAGACAAAGTGGATTTTACTCACGCAATTTCACGAGTCCACTCTTTTCTTTGTAGAGTTGAAGTAGCCGAAATTCACGCTGCATAACGTCACTGCAGTAGTTGCTGTTGTTGTTGTCGCTTCCTGTTCTCCAGCTGCAAAGCTGACGTGAGCTAACTTGTCAAAACACTTCATGACGTTTGCTGTAGTTTGTTTGTTTTTAGGGCATTACAGCGGCTAGCTTACCGGAAAAGTATCCTCCTTCCGGTCTCACAGCAGCATGACAGGGATGACAGTTTAATACTCATAGTTTGAAGAAACTGAAAAATATGACAAAAAAAGTGACAATTAAATTATTTTTTTAAAGTTTAATTTTACCCGTTTTTCAGTTAAAACAACAACAACACATTTTTCATGTATGTAAAGTAACCTATTATATTAATTATTCATTATTTTTTTCCGGCACCCTTGCACAGTGGCGTAAGGTAGTTACTCAGGGTGTTTTCACATATTTTTAAACAAACTGAACTCAGCCCTGTTAAAGTGCACCAAAAAGTGGACCAACAGAGAAGGGACTCATTTCTTGTTGTGTTCACATTGTCAGTTTATTAGAAAGAGGACTCAGTTCTCTTTCTGTTCACACTATAGCCTATATAGAAAATATATTGACATTAACTTGTTTTTTTTTTTTGCTTTGATGTGGCACTGCAGTACAGTTATGAGGCCCCTCACTTTGAGATGGACCCAAAATTGGAGGAAAACCTTTGCGTTTCTGTGCTGTAGACTGTTGCCATTTGATGTATTCTACATTCCACATCTGGAGACGTACAGCATCTTCCATGGACCAAACTACTCCTCATTCTGCGTCCTTGCAAGTGTGACAGGCTGACCTGTTTTCATCTGTCATTTTATTTGTCCATGGGCTCATTTTGCACCAAGACTAATTGAACTAAAAAAATTAAAGTGTTATTAAAACATCCTTCTGACAAGAAATGGAAGCATCCAAACCAAACCGATCAGCTCCGACAACCACAACAAGTTTAGGCTCACTATCTGTATAAGCTAGATACAGTTATGGTCCAATAAATGACACTTTTCTGTTTTTTCCTGTTTGCTTTTTTTCTCTGTGACTTAAGTTTGAATATTTTTCTTTAATTAAACAGCCACTGCTCAACGTGATTCAAGCATCCATCTGTTTTAAAATTCATGTGAGATGACACTAACAAGGAATCTGATCTTTAAAGAGGTCATTTGGAGCAAACACAAGTCAGCTGGTGCCTCCAGACAATCTGACATTTATAAATTGGATGTATAGTGACACAGGGTGCATTCATGTGTGCACTGATATTTGATTTGTATCAAAGATTTTTTAAAACACATTTTTCAATAATGAGTTTCCATTGTGTTTTTCATAAGACGATATCCTGAATATAAAAGTCTGTAATGTGGAATTCAAACTTTGTATCTGGTTAATTTTGGAGTTTGGCATAGGTTTGTCCATGGAGTCACAAGGATCAAAATAACAGTTCACTAATGAACACAGTTTAAATGTCAAACTGCAGAAAATTAGACTCAAATCTCTCTGTATTAAATTAACGTGAAAAAACTGGCCATTTCATTAAAAGTAAGACCTGAGCAGAATTTAGTTTTACATTTTGAGTATCAAAGTAGCTTTTCATTAAGTGTTTGATGTGCAGATAGAAAAAAGTCAGCCTTAAATTTGCATTCTCATAACACTCACTCTTAATTCATGAGTTTATAACTGAAATCCATTTAGTCAAAATGTAAACAAACCCAGCTGTGGCACGAAAGTTATTTAACAACTGACACCAAAGTTCAGTTATAAATGAAACAATGTACAACAAAAGCTGAATTGAATAAGCTCAGTCATGATATATTTAATTATGCATCAGATGTCCAACATTTAACAAAAATACAAAACATAAATTGTACATTTTAAAGTCTCTTTAGTCCTCCCACACAAGTGCTTTTACCTAATTAGACCTCTGCTCAGAACTACAGGAGCCAGTTGTATTTATTGACCAATTCACTCTGCTAGCAGTGTTCTTGCTCCTGCTAATGTAGGACAAGTTATACTTTTATCAGTCCTATAAATATGCAGTATAGTGATTAAATCATGTAATTAATCAAAGCTGCAATATGCCTAACTTGGAACAAATT
Source organism: Cephalopholis sonnerati (assembly GCA_019142605.1). Classification (NCBI taxonomy): domain Eukaryota; kingdom Metazoa; phylum Chordata; class Actinopteri; order Perciformes; family Serranidae; genus Cephalopholis; species Cephalopholis sonnerati. The sequence continues at coordinate 36,277,517 of JAGQAX010000007.1, read as the reverse complement.
ATGTCCCACATTATGCTGTGTTTCCATTCTATGGAGTGGATGGCAGAGATGGTAACAGTTCTGTTTGCAGCTTGGGGAGTTCACATCATCTGGCTGCAGGGTTTTGCCAGGGTTCAAAGGTCTGTGTGCAACAGTAATGGTACGTGCCATTTGCACTTCCATCCATCCATTTTCTAACCGCTTATCCTCTTGAGGGTCACGGGGGGCTGGAGCCTATCCCAGCTGACACTGGGAGAGAGGCAGGGTACACCCTGGACAGGTCACCAGACTGTTGCAGGGCTGACATGTAAAGACAGACAACCATTCATACTCACATTCACACCTAGGGACAATTTAGAGTTAATTGGTGACTCTAAATTCAGCAAGTCACCAATTAACCTATCCCTAATCTGCATGTCTTTGGACTGTGGGAGGAAGCCGGAGTACCTGGAGAGAACATGCAAACTCTGCATAGAAGGGCTCCCGCACCCGGGATCGAAGCAGGAACATCCTAACCTAACCACCACACCACCGTGCAACCTCCATTTGCACTTGCAAGTTGGAATTTCCAAGTTCCCAGTCAGATACTTGACACTGGAATCCCCCTGAAGCCAGATCGCCAACTCACAAAGCTGGAGAAACCTCAGAAACCCTAATTTCAAAATCCAAGATGGCTGCTCCGTGCATCAACAGTAGTATAAGCTGTAGTTATAGACTGTTTAGTAGCACTTCTGTCTAATTTGTGTCTTATTTAAACAGTTACTGTATACATACCCAACTTCTATCTGTTGTACAGTGTTTGTATTTACACAATACAGCGTAATGCGTTATCATCAACTGGTATTGCTAACAATGGCTAACCTGGCTTGAACTGGTAATGCTAATAACATCTTGTTTTTTTGACTTGTTGTACTGGAACACGATCAACTCGGGCGTAACGTTACTCCCAGCTTCGACCTCTGACTGCCGAGGTAAATAGAATGCAGCATAATACATCATCAAACCGCTACTTGCTTTCTAAAGATACACTGGAGTAATGGCATCCTGAGCAGAGAATAAAGTCATGCTTCTGTCTGTGTTGTAATCCGAGCTTCTTGATGGTTTGTTGTAGTATTTCCATCTGACCGCCTGTGCATGTCAGTGCATGTGTCTTTCCCATTGGCTAGCTCATTGCTGTTACTTTGCACTGCAGTCATACGGTGGTCGCTGCAGATATCGGGATGGCATCGTAGCAGAGAGCATAGCACCCTGGTCAACAGCGTTAGCTTTGTCAGCACTATTACCAGGTTGCCAGGTTAGGCACCTCCATGTTGAGAGCCGTACACTAGACATCTGATACGCTCTGAATTTCACAAAGAGCCCTTTAAATTTGGGTTTTAATTACCTGAAAGGTCCAGTGTGTAGGATTTGGGGCATCTACTGGATGAAAAGGTATTGTGGCAGGGTGGGGTTTCTTACTATCAAGAAGGCATCTGAGAAATATGTTTTAACTAGGAAGTGCTCTTTATGTAACTGAAGCACACCTTTTCACTTAACTTTTTGATATCTGCACAGGCAGGAGGTCACAAACCATGTGCACAACCTACATCATGGTGCAATATGTCACAACATTAAGTGTAACCAGTTACAACCATTGTGAAATGCATGAACCTTAATCACTGCGTAATAAGTAATGTACAGTAAGTGATTTAAAACACCTTTAAACAGTTTCCTTCTGCTTATGGCCTTAAACGCTTGTCTCACGGCATGCTGGGAAACTCCACCCGTTTATCTCCCAACTAATGTTTTCATTAGTTAATAATCACCTGAAAATAATAATTGTTGTGTTTTCATTATCTTAGAATATGCATTAATATATCCACATATGGAGCAGATCCCCTTCAGTGGAGTCCGCCATGTTCGCCAAGTAGCCCAGAATGGAAAAATCGAACTCTTGTTCTGGAAAAGGCCATTCACATCTTGTGCATTTTCGTGTCTGGTTACCGTAGTTCTCCTACATGTTTGACACACGGGAGAAGTTTCAGCTCTGCAACCTCAGCACTAGATGCCACTAAATCCCACATGCTGTACCTTTAAATGAGCGATTCTGGGAGGCGCGAGGCATTTGTGTGGCTTCCTGGTAGATATATCAGAGTTTTTAGAAATCAATGCACTTTTCAGAGCATAACTTTTCTTGAACCTCACATCAATGCACTGTATATCAGTGTTTAACGTATTACATCCTGCCAAGCGTCTCTCATTCCTCATAACTTCTCAGAAACAAGGTTTGAAAATCCTCTCGTTTGGTTGTACCTTAACCGTCACCGTGACATTCCCTTGGCTGGGCGCCTGTTGATTTGGCAGAGGCAGTTCATTGTTGTCCCAGTGTAAATCCCCGATAATGGAAAATGAGCATTTCCCAGTTTGCTTAGCAATGCTCCTCTCTGTAATGTGTTTGAGGAAGCAGGGACGGCAGGTGGCAAGTGACTCTGAAGCCTGATAATTGAACATTTTATGAACTGCGCTGTTGCTGGTTCGACTTCTCTTTAATTTTAACATCTCACAGGCACCACATTCTTCGTAGTTCATTATCCCCTCTTGGTGACCTGCCATTACCGTCTGCTTTAAATGCAACACTACTCCACAGTTGTTTTCTTTTATATTTGTGCTCCATGGCTTTAACATTTTTTTTCTTACATTTTCATAGAAACAAATATCTTTTTGTAGCTGTTGCTGACTGATAAAACACAGTGATGACTCAGCCCATAAATGGTTTCTGAAAGGTTTTTCTTCCGGTCCTCTAAACAGTGTTTAGAAGAATCCTCTGGTGTGTTTTTTACATAAACAGATGAAGTTGGTTCGGGCAGTAATAGCCACGGCAGAAAAGAGCATCATTTACACAAACATTATCCAGTGAGAATTAAGTAGGTGACGAGCGATCAAATATTTCCAAAATCCCCCCTCTAAGGAAGCATCCCAGCTCAACTGAAATAAAAACACAAACATCACCCTTTTTCAAAGTCAGACAGAGATTAGGCAAATGTTTGCATCCAGGATATCAACGGTCCACCTCCCCCACTGCTACCTTCGCCAGCGGTATGCATCACATTTGTGTCCCACATTATACAAACCCACCTTTTAATATTCACAAGGAATCCTCACAGTGGCTGCTTGGAAATAACTTTATTCAGACTCCAACTGCTGTATAATTCTGAATCTCAAAATGCAATTAACACAGGGGCCAGCCCTATTATTTCTTGGCAGTCATACAGTATTCCTCTGAAATGAGAAGATTGGCTGATAGGAGGAGCCGTAAGATATCCTGTGTATATTAGGTGCGGTATTTACCGCATGTACCTGTAATTGTGAGAGGGGGGAGGGGAGGGCTACAGTCCTGTTACAATCTGTGGTAGATGATTCATCTTCCTTCCTGAAGGGCCATCCAGTTGTCACTAGTGAGGAAATTATTATGGAGTAGGAATCATTATTGAGCCTTAATTTAATGGACGATGAAAACCAGTGAGGCATACGCTGGTTATGTGGATAGGCAAAAGTGTGTGTTTAATTTTTGTACCAATGGTAAAACCAATGAATCTATTTTTGTTTTCATGTGAAAAAAAAAAATCTTGAGCAGCCCAGTTTGCCTAATATGTATCATATCAACATGTCTAAAGTAACGTAATATATAAGGTTTGTCACCAGGAGGTAGACAGAAGTTCGCTGGTGTGTCCCCCAGGCCAGTGGTTCCCAACGCATCCAGCCCTGGGGTGCAGATTTCTCCTTAGTCATTAGTTCAAGGTCCACACAGTTTGATATATTCAGCATCATACGTGCATCTGGCCATGGCATCGAGTTAGTTTGCTGACTCTGTCAAGTAGCTGTTCATTAGTCACTGATTCTACAGCAGAAAACAGCACTTCAAAATAAAATCTCTGTGCCAGAAATTCACTGTGCTTAAAAATAACGTGTTTTATTACAAACTTTACACATTTGTGAGTCACTTGCGGTCCATTCAGAATGGACCTGTGACCCACTTTTGGACCATGACTAGGGTGACCAGATGTGGGACAAAGACTACGTTTGTGTGGGACAAAGCGGGACAATGTGGGATACCAATGCATCAAAATAGTCTAAAATAACCTAAAAAAACCCCATTTCTATTCTGCCCCTCAGCTTAAAACGTTACTATGATTTGCCATCTGGTTGTTTCAGTAGCACAGAACAGTCTTCAGAAAGAACTTTCTCAGACTCGCCTTGCACTGGTTTCACCCACGGATAGATAGTTTCCCAGTCTTTGTTGTAGCTGCATTTCCTTTTCTTAGCCTTAGTACGGGTCGTTGTTTCCTCCCTTTCCTCCATGTTTTGGCTGTTTTGCATTTGTTTGTTGTTGGCGGACGCGCCCTTAAACTGAGGTATTCCGCATCCCAGTTTGATTGACATGATCACACAGCCCGCCCCGCCCCCTGATGACAGCACTCACTGCTTTTTCCATACAGCAGTTTGTCAGATTATAAAACACGCATTTCAAAACTGAAGCCTGACTGTCAACAACAATGCGGGACACCATCTCAATTTGCGGGATGTGTGAAAAGCAATGGAAATGCGGGACTGTCTCCCACAAAGCAGGACATCTGGTCACCCTGACCGTGACCCACCAGTTGGGAACTGATCAAGCAGGACGCCTGCTGAGCTGAAGACCACTGCTCGAGACCAATAACACTGGTTGTATCTTGATGAACCTTCAAGTTTGTGGCACCGAACCTGTTTTTTTTTTACTGACACACATGAATGGGTTACTGAACGGGCCTACCAGGCACAGGCCCCAAGCAAGGCCCAAAGTGTCAGGGGGGGCCCTGGTCTTCACTTGCAAAAAGTCAAATGTCAAATTAACACCCACTGAACAGGAAGAGACTCAGAATGACCACAAAGAGACACAAAACCACATAAAGGTGTACAGTGACTACAAACAGATGCCAAACAAAAGGTGATTGTGCCTCTGAAGTAGCGGCTCCAACACTATGGAGCGCTCTTCCATTATGGTCTGCAGTCTCCTTGGAAACTTGTAAAAAAACAACTGAAGACCCATCTTTTAAAAATGGCCTTTGTCCCACCGTAAACTGTCTAGCACTTGTTCCTTGCTGTGTTTCTTTTTGGGTCCTCAGTGGCCTGTATTTTCTTTATGTTTTATGGCCTTTATTTTGCTTTCATTTTGTTGCCTTTGTTTTTATTGATTGCATGTTTTATTGTTGGATTGTTTGTGTTTGCATTTTGTGAAGCACTTTGTGAATTTTATTTCTGTGAAAGGTGCTATGTCAGATATGTTTATTATTATTAAAACTGCCAGTCTATACGCCTTGCTCCCTTGGAGGAGAGGTGGTGGGGCCCTTTTCATATCTGTGCCCTGGGGCCCATTGTATTATAATCCACATATGGCGTCACACTGCGGTGGTCCATGGTCTTTCCCACAGGTGTTTGAGCCATCGACATGGATACTTTTTTTTATCAAGATTATTCTTGGGGCTTTTTATTGTTTTATAAGCAGTGCAGCTTAAGAGTGACAGGAGAAGGGAGGACATGCAGCAAAGGGCCATGTTTTGGATTCAAACTGGGGCTCAGCCTGTGTGGGTGAGCATGAGGTCATCCCTGGGTGTATTGAGCAAAAACATGACGTTTATTCAACTATAACCAAGTGATTTTTGTGCATAAACCTAACCACACCTTCACCACAGCATAACTGTGAAACTTACCTGTGGTTTGCAAAGATGCACAATAGAAAATTTTCTTGGAGAATGGATTGTCTTACACGCCTAATAAATAAGAAACTTCTGCTGCAACTGAGAAAAGCTTTCCACCCGTACTTCATAAACCCCTACCTTTATACTCAAATGAAATGATAGTGTTGTCTGTTTGCTGCTCCCCAGAGGGACACTTAAAAGAGAAATACTGACCCTGAAACAAAAGTGAAGCGCTGCTCTGGTCATAGAAAGCTGGACTCACCCTTGTTAGATCTCTTGTTTCTCTTTGAGTTGAAGTGATCACAGGCTGGACAGGGTGGTAATGATGAGCGCTGCGTGAAGCTACTGACATCATCTCACCTGTGTTGAGGAATCTCGACATATAACAGACAACAGAATTCAAGCAAGCACCAGCAAGCATCAACAGATTAATCACACAAAGAAAAAACATACACGTATAAATGCTTTTGAATGAAGTGGTGGCTGCTGTAATGTGAGTACTCACAGGCTGTTGAACACCAGTCACACCAGAATTCAGGATCTGCAGATTTATTCTTTATCACAGAACAGCATGGGGCACAGGCAGCACACAGTAGCAGTCTTTCACCCACTCCAAATGGGTCAAAGAATAATGCAAATGACGTAAAATCTCAAATTACATATAAATTATGGCCATGTCTTACACCCAAAAACGATGACACAACTTAGAAACATATTAGCAATCATATACCAGTACATTTCAACCAGTTTGAGCCAAATTACATGTCTTTTCAGCACGCAATATGTAGGCTAATTTCTGCCCCCAGAGGTCTCTCAGTCAAAACAGTAACAAAAGAAGACTTTGATAACATTGAGTGAAGTGTGTGGGATCATGGGAGTTGTTGTTTTTGTTGTTACAACCACCTGACCTGACTCAGTCAAGCTGAATTATGTTTATTCATGTTTTTTCTTTTCATACTAGTGAAAAAGCTGCAACTAGCACAATATTAATTTCTTAAATTATAAGCATTAGATGAGTCTCGTCTGCTTAAACAAAGGAGAGAGCAAAAGATGAGTACCCAGAAACAGAGCTTTAAAATTCAGGAAGAGGCCAATCAGAACGTAACAAGTGTGTGCTGCATTATTGGGTGGGTGGAGGGAACTGGGATTTCTATTTCAGAGATTTTGTTTAGTTCTTTGTTGGTGCTTTTGATTTGGTTAAACTGCTAAAATATCTACACTGACAGACTGATTGTCTTTTTTATTTATAGCTGAAGTGGTAGTGTTTGTCTTTGTGTAACCCCTTTGTGTCAGAAATGGTCAGATCTGTTTAGAGGAGCACTTTTATGGTGCCAGATTTTTGTTATTTATTTTGCGAATTGTTTGCTTTGTTTTTTGGTGAAGAAAACTCTCCTTTTGAAAATCCACCTGTGATTCCTCATGCCTGCCAGCTCGGTCCCTCACAGAGATAATTATCTTATCGCAACAACAAAATCATTTTCTCATGATAGCTGATTAATTATCTTGTAAACACAGTATAGTTCCTGTCAAGATAACAAATTAACAGAATAATTATCTCATTAGCTCAAGAAAAGGTATTTTGTTATCTGCAGTTGATTTATTTATTAAAACAAATGTTATATGGAGAAAAACTAACAATGTCATAACAGCACACTGCTGCCAAGTGTAGCACCTGATTTAAGCTATAAGTATCAAATCCATAATCGACCCATGATTGATTGGAGCACTGGAGTGTGCTTCAATCAAGGTCTAACACAGGCAGAAATAGCATGTCTTTTTCTGTTAGGAATAGCAACATTCAAATAGCAGAATACTCCACCCCTCAAATCTCTATTTGGTATGTGTTACTTTGAATTAATGAAGAAAACTTTCTTTTCTTACATGCCTGCAGTGAACACAACGCTGGAGGCAAATTAAGAGTCCAAAAAACTGAGAGACAAATTGAAGTAAAGGTTTGGAGGCCTGTACTACGAAGCAGGATTGGAGTTAGTGAGGTAGCTTCGGACAAAAGTCCAGAGTCTCAGGTAACACATTCTCTCTTCGACCTGGTCACGTATTGACGTATGGTCATGGACTTTCCACGTCCAGATACGGGTGTGGTGGTTGTTGACGTTCAGGGACACTGTGTCAAATCCTGACTGTTACAGGCACTGTATTTTTTTCGAAATACACTTCTGTTTTCACAGGAAATTTACTGTTTACATACAGTCTCTTTCAAAATAAATGCACTATATCAGTTCAACTACGCGAATTGACGTGTTTGGTTTTTTCCTCCAACAGCTAACAAACGTGGTTGGGTTTAGGAAAAAAGAACAGGGTTTGGCTTTATGATCTTACAGGACGTGAACACCGCTGTTCCAGGTGAAGGTCAGTGTTTGTTAGACCCATCCATCACCCCTCCAGCCCACCCTGCTTGGACTTTTGCCGACTTAACTTTCGTTCTTGTCATGCTGCATTTCCCCCAACGCTGCCGACGTCCTTAAACTATAACGGCATGCAACCACATATCATACCGGCGACCAATTTTTTTGTCAGTGTCTGATGCCACAAGTCACTGCCCAAGTGCTGGATTTGGAGGACTTTGGAGTGAGACCAGGTTGTGTTAGAGGTCAGTAGAACCATTTCATTGTTCCAGGGCTCTTTTTCCATGGTTTTAAAACAGAGCTTCTAACAAACAGAGAGATCGTTTATAACACTTAACACATGATTAACAGTATTTTTTATTTTACTTTGCTGAATTGGAACTAGCCCTCCTAAACACCAAAGTCACACAATAACACAAACAAACTAATTAATAAAGGCAGTGGTAGACCAGCAGCTCCTGTGTTTAAAATTACTATTTTTGTCAATGGAGTGTGGCTTTGAAAAGAGCAAAGATAAGATTTACCTTGAGTTTAGCTTCCCGTTAGAAAGGACTGCCTGTTTGTGAAGTACTGAGCATACGACTGGATTAATGAAACTTAGATTTTACTGTTCAAGTTGTGTGAGTTTTGCCCCTTTTACTTTTAATTTTCTCCATTTTTTGATTCTTTCCTCACCAAAGTCATGAGAAAAGCAAAGTTTTCTTCATTAATTAAACACAATATGTGGTGAGTAACTGGGGTGAAGTATTCCTTTAAGACAGATACTTCAGCAGCTTACTATTGTTTAGCATGGGGTTTTCATTTGGAGTCATGAAAACAGGCTAATCATCATATAATTTTGAGATAACATTCAGGTAACGGGATAATATAACATCTCATTAACTCAAGAAGATGATTATCATTACTAAGATCATTTTACTTTTATCTTAACAAAATATAACAAGATCATTTAATTGTGTTTCTGAGATGAAGATAAAAAACAGCTGCAATTACAGCTGTGAATTTCCATACTGATACAATTTTCAGGCTGCGTACTACATGTAAAAGTGGGAAAAATATTTTCTTACTGTGGATACACAGTTTTGCAAAGTGGCTGAGTAATATTTTGGGAAGGAACTCTTAATATATTTCCCGCCAGTATCAGATAGAGGGGAAACGTTCGCCACAAACAGCCACGGGGTTCGAAGGGAAAGTAGAAGATAAGTGGACTGAAGGGATGAGTAGTCTTATTTCATCGCACAAGCACATACCACACACATGGATACACACACACACACACACACACACACACACACACACACGCACATCATTTTTATTCAGCAGTGCAGAAACTGTGTTCTTTCCTATTAATTACAGCAGAGATAAGATGTCTCTCTGCCCTTAATTAAAATGGCACGATGGTGAATTTCAAATACTTGAGCGAGTTTTAACCCTCATGAATATGCTCAGCTCTCTGCTAACTTTTAAAGTTAATAACCTTAACCCAACAATGGGAGCACTGGTCGCTCACTTATGAATTCAATCTTAGAAAGCTGTTGAAGAGACTGGAATCAGATGAAAAGTTGTAAAACAGGTTATGACATTTTAAAATAGACCAGATCTGCTGCATCACATTAACATTTGGAATTCAAGCCCCAAAATACTCACTTTAAGCTTGCCTACCGGGAATGTCAAAGTCAAAAAATCTTATTACTGAAGATATCTAAGCCAACAAAATTGAAACACAATTCAACAGTGCTCATGTGCTTTCTAATGAAAAGAGAAGTTGTGCTTCCACGTCTAAGTGTTTTTTCCTCTGGCTACAGAATATGAATGGATATGCTCAAAACAGAAAGCACTCATCAGTGGTTATGCTTTGTTCAGTGGCACTGGGGTGGAAAGTCTACCAGTAAGTAACCATCCTATTTCTTAAGGGTATGAACTTTCAGATGGACTCAAGTCTCTGAGGGTTGTTCACATTTCAGCCACATTTCAGACAAATGGGTTGAAATGAGAAGAAATCAATTGTGGTAAGTGCAAAGTTTGGCCGAACGGCAAAGGTTCCATTGTTGTTTTATACTGGTGTTCTGTTGTGTTATGTGCATATACATTACAAACCACGGGTTGGGGAAAAGCAAAGTTTTAAACCCACCTCATACACAGTGTTTGAAAATGCTCAGTAATGTCTCTTTTGTTTTTCTTTTCATTTTTTGGTGTATTCTTTAGTAAAGACAGTTAAAACATACAGTATATATCAAAATGCTATGCAGGGCTGCTGGAGGGGTCGTGGGAGTTTGCCTATCTAGTCTACATGTGTGTTGTAGATATGGAGAAGGCTTACAACTGCATCCCACGAGGAGACTTTTTGGGGGTACTGCGAGAATACAGTACAGGGTACCAGGGTCGCTGCTACGAGCCGTCCAGCCCATATATAACCCAAGTGAGAGCTGTGTCCGCAGACTTGGCACAAAGTCAAACATGTTGTCAGTGGGTGTTGGCCTCCACCGGCGTTGTCCCTTGTCTTTGATTCTGATTGTGATATTCATGGACAGGATCTCAAGGTGCAGCCGAGGGGAAGGAAGGGGTCCGGCTTATTGACCTCAGAATTGCATTTCTACTATAGTTTTTCTAATAGCATCAGATACAACACACTTTTTTCTAAAGGTGACAAGCTCTCTCTGTTGCTTTTGCTGTGTTGTCGCTTATGATGTTAATATTCTTTTTCTTTACCAGCACTTAAAATGTAATTCTCTGGTCTATAAGTTAGATTCACAATGCAGTTAATGAATGAAAAAAAACCCAAAGACCAAAGAGGGCATTTTATAAACAACAGTCCAAGACATTTTGGCCATGTTTGCAAGGACCAACCAGGTATTTTAAGCCAAAACATGTTGTTTTCCTCACTCTAACCCCAATAAGATAGCTGCCAAGCAGACAGCCGCAGACCACTGTTAGAGACCGACACAAGCTGTGTTTTTTAATGTAAGGCTGGGACTAAGCAACAGCCTCAGAGGCTGAAAAATGAGGTCAGTGCGGAAGTGCCAAAAACTGCAGTTCATTAAATGACCACTTGAGGCTGGCTCTAAAAAGTCAGTCTCCATAGACTTCCATGTTATTGTGTTTAGTTCAGTGGTATCACGTAAAATAATTTCTGGGTAATGAAGGTTGCAGCAGTAGTTTTCTCTCATGTTAGCGTGCAATCGTACAACTAGAAGCATGTCATGACATTTCTTTTCTAAATTGTTCCCAGGATGTTAGCCTGTGTTTACACCACAGATGACAGAGCCTCTAATAATTAGTCATGAGGAGTAAACAAGAACTGGCTCCCGTCACACTCACTTACTTGTTGTGAAGGGCAAAGTTGACAGCAGGGGGTCAACATTAAAATCAATCCCAGGGCAGAAACTGATCGATACAGCACCCTCCCAACTCACAGAGGAGTATGGATCCGCTGTCATCGGTGGGATTTGTGGCCTTCTCTTACTGTCTTCCTTGCAGCCATAATCAGTGAAAGCATGACGGCAGTATATTTTTCATGAGAGCAGCCAGGTGGTTACCAACTTTCATCCATATCTGTCCTAATAAGTATCGACTCTGCTGTGCATCTCAGTTCATTCTTTCTTGTTTTGCAATTTGACCAATAAATCTAATAAATTAGCAGGATATGAAGAGATAAAAGCTTGCTGCCTAAAGTGCAAAACAGATAAGAATACTAACATGGATTTATTTAAATTCACTGGTGCATCTGCATCAGATAACAGTCTCTGTGTAGCACTGTGTCAAATGGTGATTGGGGATTATTTTTGTTTGGCCCTATGGTGTCTCTGCAATTAACTTCCCAGCAACAAGTCCATCAAATTAAAGACTAAAATAGTCTGTCTGCCTGCCAGAAAATAATGACGCACAACTTGTTTGTTAGTGCCTTCCAAAACTGTTACAGATTAGCTGAAGTTTTCTGATCTTCTGCCACTATGGTTAAGGCAACACGAAATGAACGAACGGAGGCCCCAGTCTCATGCTTATTTGACACAGCCATCCATCCCAGCCTCCTTCACAGGACCTTTTTGCAGTCACGCTGTACAGTATATCTTCCATTACCTCTCAGACAAGAGGTCCTTGTCAAGAGAATGTAGGTCATTTTGGCATTTGAACATATGACTGATGTCTGTTTTCTTGTGAGGACAGTTTGTTTTTCAAGTGACTGTTAATCAGTGTAAGTGACACATTTTTTCTTTTCAATTTAGATTTTTTTTTTTTTTTTTTTGTAGAAAAAAACAAGTTTTACATTTGTGTTCAACCATGGGTATTTGAGGTAGGAGTAAAATGAAGGTACGGCTCTGACAAGAGGCTCTGAATGTTGTTTTTAAACCAGAAGATTCCCACATGGGCAGACCAAATATCACTTGCAATTTCCCTAATTTGATACTGACCTTAGCATGAGTACAATTTAACCTTTAAAACACTGGGTTCAGGTGAAGTTGGAACAGATTATTTGTTTTATTAGCTACCCATGGCCAGTTTCCAGCAGCAGTTGTGCCACCAGATGTGGGTTCTTTTTAGTGACCTGTGGCTATTTTTCCAGTGACTCTTATGCCAGTAAACAAGGGTGTTTTTTAGCAACCAGTGGCTACATTTCCAGGGGCATTTGTGCCACCAAACATGGGTGTTTTCAAGTGACTCATGGCTGTGTTTCCAGTAGCATTTGTGCCATTGAACATGGGTGTTTTTTAGTGACCTGTAGCAGCATTTCCAGTGGCATTCATGCCACCTAACATGGATATTTTTAAGTGACTTGTGACTATGTTTCCAGCAGTGTTTGTGCCACTAATAGTGTTTTTTGTTTTTAACAACCTGCATTTCCAGTTGCCTTTGTGCCACCAAATGTCAGTGTTTTTTAGCGACCAGTTGCAACGTTTCCAGCAGCTTTTGTGCCACTAGACATGAGTTTTTTTTTAGTGACCTGTGGCAATTTTTCCAGTGACTGTTATGGTACTAAACAAGGTTGTTTTTAAGCAACCTGTGGCTACATTTCCAGCAGCATTTGTGCCACCGAACCTGGGTGTTTTTAGTGACCAATAGTTGCATTTCCAGCAGCATTTGTGCCACCAAACATGTCTGTTTTGAGTGACTTGTGGCTACATTTCCAGCAGTGTTTGTGCCACCAGACTTTTTTAGAGGACCATGGCTGTGTTTCCAGCAGCTCTTGTTCCACTAATAGTGGGGGCTTTTTAAAAACCTGCATTTTAAGTTACGTTTGTTCCACCAAATGTGGGTGTTTTTTTTTAGCAACCAGTGGCAATGTTTCCAGCAGTGTTTGTGGCAAAAGATGTGGGTTCTTTTTAGTGACCTGTGGCTATTTTTCCAGTGACTCTTATGCCACTAAACAAGGATGTTTTTTGGCAACCTACGTTTATAGCGGCATTTGTACCACCAAACATGGATGTTTTTAGTGACCTGTAGCTGCATTTCCAATAATGTTTGTGCCACCAGACATGTTTTTTAGAGGCCCACGGCTGTGTTTCCGGAGGCTCTTGTGCTACTAATAGTGTTTTTTTTAACAACCTGCATTTCCACTTGTGTTTGTGCCAACAAATATGGGGGTTTTTTTTAGGGACCAGTGGCTATTTTTCCAGTGACTCTGATGCCACTACACAAGGGTGTTTTTTCACATCCCATGGCTGCATTTCCAGCGGTGTTTGTGCCACCAAATGTGGGTATCTTTTAGTGACCCACAGCTGCTTTTCCAGTGGCATTTGTGCCATTAAACATGGATAATTTTGAGTGACTTGTGGCTACGTTTCCAGCAGCCTGTAGTTGCACTTCCAGCAGCATTTGTGCCACCGCACGTGTTTTTTTAGAGGACCATGGCTGTGATTTCAGCAGCTTTTGTGCCACAAATAGTGGGGGCTTTTTAACAACCTGCATTTCCAGTTGCGTTTGTGCCACTAAATGTGGGTGTTTTTTAGTAACCACTGGCTACGTCTCCAGTGGCTTTTGTGCCATCAAACATGGGTGTTTCAAGCTTAAACATGTAGGCTTTTCCTAGCGATGACTAAGTGCTTTTTGCACCATAACCACACCTTATGCATAGCGTTTCTAAAAAGTAAAGAAATATAAAGTTACAATGAATTTCCTACATAATAACTTACACACTACATAACATATCATAACATATCCGACATTTATTATGTTTTTGGTTTAAAAAAACACCCTATTCATTACAAGTTGTCTTGTAAGAAATAAGCACTTCCTCCGTTCCTTCCATACATACCAATTTTATATATCAAAATATCTGTAGCTAAGCAACAAATGTAAATCTCCCACGTCTTAAAGTATTTACTCTAGACAAACAGTTGATGCTAATTCTGGTGTTGTAACATGCATCATTTCCTGTTTACCAGAGCAGTATTCCTCAGAAACACCTCGCACAATGAATTTAGTCTTCATACGTTATATCAGATGCCAGAGTCAGTATTAAAATTGCCCATTACAAAATATCAGTCATAAAGCTCAAGCTTTGATTCAGACACATTGTCACGAATATAAGTGAAATGATTTGTTCACAGTCTCTTTGTTGCTTCAAAACATTTACTCCATTCTCCACCCTCAGATACAGATTAGTTTCTCTGTGATCTTCTACCAACCACTGTGAGCTCAATGGGGCTTTGCAATGTCTGCCATGCTTAAGAAGATATTGCAAACAGTGGAAAAAAAAACACATTTTCTTTACAATAGCATTGATATTTTTTTTCAAGCAGGCGAAGCACTCCAGGAGTGAAATAGCCAAAGAATACTCTCAAAGTGCCTCAGTGGCCTTGTGTGGGAGCGAGTTAGTCGTATCTTCACCGTGAGTTCTTCAGGAGGAGATAAGGCCTCCTGCTCTTCCTACCACCTCGTCTTCGACTGGACCTCCGTATAACTGGAGTCAAATCTCAATCAGCCCCGCTGGCTGCCTGGAAATACCTGGGGAGAGAAAGAAAATCAATGCCTGGCCCGGCTCCCTGAACACCTTGGAGGTTTTTCATTTGATCTCTATCACTTCTTATTAACTTCAAAATATGTTTCAGAGACTTAATGTCACAGAGGCACCATCCCCTGGTCTCTCCTTGTTGAAAGTGTCTCAAGGTGTTGCTGCTGAATTCAATGCAAGTTTAAAATGTCTGCAACTGTGCAGCAACAACATCTCTGCTTTGTCTCCTTTGCTTGTGTTTGTGGTTTTTAAAATCAAAACACAAACACAAACACGACATTGTTGATCCGTAATCTAAAAATGCCGCTGTGGAAAAGTCACGCGTGATTCCACCATCAGTCTGTTTTGCTCCACAAGCGTATCATCAGTATTACAGAGATACAGAACTGTGGGATGAAGCCTGCTGAGAAAAGGAAGTGACGCTGCTGAACAGGAACACAGATGTTCCAAAAGTGCAATCCAGCTGTGACAAGAAGATAACAGCTGGTAAACAGAGGTTTTTTTAATGTGATTTCTGACTTGTACTAGAATGTAGAGATATTTAATGACAGGCATTCGAGTAAGCATGAGGCACATACACACATATTCAATATAACATTAAAAAAAGACAACCTTATAAGATCTTTTTACGGTTCATCTTTTACAGATGTTGTACAGAAAAACTGTGTTCAAACACACCATGTATATAACTGCATATTTTTAAAACTGTGTGGAAAACCTACACTGAAGGAACCGAAGGTGATTATATACGACATTAGTGTCACAAACTCGAGGGAAACCCAAGCACGGGACACAGGATGGGGATGATGGAAAGGTTTATTGTCAAAAGAAATGAGAATGGTCATGATCCGGTGTCTGTGGAATGGAGTGGAGGAGGCTGAGATAAGGCTGTTGTGGTGTGCACATGAAGCTGGACGGCAGGAGAGGGATGATCCACTTGGTTGAACAATGATCTGGCAGAAAGTGGTTTAAGAGCCGGAGATGAAATAACGCATGTTGATGAGCTGATGGCAGGCAGGTGAGTATGGTGAGCAGAGCCGGAAACCAGGAAGGGGGACCACGCCCACACCAGCATACAGACAGAACTAAACAGGGGAGGAAGACATACAGGAACACATGGAAGGGGAAACCCTAGGGAAAACATAAGTTACAACAGTGCTGTAACAGCTAGTGCTCAAGTGTGTGATTGTTTTGGAGGACATCTTTTGACAGTGTTCATATACTGATTCCTACTGCAGCCACCAGTATTTGATGTTTCTGAAGGAATGATAACTCTTCAGTTAATCCTATAGCATATGAATAAACTGTTCAACATTTTGGGAAATGCACTTTTTTTAAATTTCTTGATGTGAGTTAGATAAGAAGCTCTACACCACTCTCATGTCTGTGCATTAAAGAAATACTTCAACCCCATTTGTACCATTTGTATATCAATTGCTTAGGTGAATTGTTATGGTGAATTTGCAAAAAAAAAAAAATATCTTTCTTGTATGCCTGCATGGTAAACAAAGAATCCAAAAAAGCCAAATATTCTTCAAGAGCTGAAATAAACAGGAAGCACAATTAGCAACAGCAAAACCAGGGTCATGAATATGGACAGCGCAGTGCATAGAGAGTGGGCCCTCTAAAAATGTGTTGGGTGAAGAGTGGGCCCTTATGAGTGATTGCCAACTTGGAAATATGCCTATGTTCAAAGAAGAACTCTCATTAGATTAAAAACAGTGCCTTTTCCCATATATGCCCTTAAAGAAGGTAAACCCATCTTTGTCATCTGTTTTTTTATTTTTTATTTTTTTGTAAAATAGTCATCTATAATAAAATGTCATGTGTATTCCAAATAAACTTAATTAAACTATTAAAATTGTTGAATTAAATTATTAATTAAACTTATTTTCTTTGGTATTTTTTGTCACACACAGATATTCCATGATGACTGTTGGGTAATATGTATGTTGATGTTATTCAGTGTCAAGTCTCTGATCATGTGACGAGAAGATATGTGCACAATAGCCTGCACGGGGGCCTGCCAATGCCACTGAGCAAAACATATATCAAAACATTTGTT
Organism: Cephalopholis sonnerati; assembly: GCA_019142605.1. Lineage (NCBI taxonomy): Eukaryota > Metazoa > Chordata > Actinopteri > Perciformes > Serranidae > Cephalopholis > Cephalopholis sonnerati. The sequence continues at coordinate 36,260,447 of JAGQAX010000007.1, read as the reverse complement.
TGCAAACTCTTACACAACTTGTGCAGCTAAATCCAAGTCTCATTCAGCCAGTCATATGCTCTGCACTTCCCAAACATCCCAAGCATTTTTGCTAAAATATTACAATTTAAAGCACATCAGTACAAACAGTGTTACGCAGCTTTTATGCAAACCCATGATAAGGCACACTCATGGCGTGCTACTCATGATCAGAGGTGTTTTATTTTTGTATATTGGAAAGAAAAACAGTTTTCTTAATGAATTCAAAATAAGACGTGGTGAGTAACTGATATACAAATGGTCATGTTACGGTCGATGTATTCTTTTAAACTTGGTGCTAAAGTCAAGGGGCAGTTAGCCTAGTTTAGCATAAAGACTAGAAGCAGGGCAAAACAGCAAGTCTGCTTCTGTTCAATGTTTAAAAATACACCTACCAACAACTCTAAAATGCACCAATTATCTTGAAGTATTTAGTTTGTTTAATTTGCACACAATGAAAAATATTAAAATGACCAGTTGTGGTTTTAGAGAGTTACATGCTTTAACTATTTCTTGGTGAACAGCAGTGGAGATCAGTGACTACAGACTGCAGGCTGGCTGTTTCCCCACTGCATCATGAGCCTCAAATTGTCAGAGACGACATCTGCGATATCTTCCCAACAAAAACCACGTACTTTGTTGCCTAAACCTAACCGCCACCCGTTTTGTGTCAAGATACCATACAGAAGGCTGCTCCCAGTGTCATTCTAGTAACACCGGGGGCTTCTGCCTTAGCAGTAAGATATGACGAGCAAGGGATGAATCACGTTGAACAGAGAGACATCATGAGAGCAGTATCGATTTCCTAATTTAATTTACAGAAAGAAAATCATGTTCCAAAATCCTCCATTCCTCTAAAACAGCTATGGAGCACTAATACTGTAAAGACGATGCATTTAGGTCCAAAAATCATGAAACAAAGAATGTCTCAACTTTTATTATTGTGGGATATGTATGTGGATGGTGCAGTGTTGTTTACTGTTTTAACTCATCTATAAACCTAAATACAAAAATCAGTCTTACTCTAACTCTAAACCCTAACATGGTGCTTTCCAGAAGTGAAAACATGTATTAAAAATTCTCTCACTGTGTTTTATTCACCACACACACATTAACTGAAGTGCCAGTGTGAAACTGGTGACTTTCTTAAGAACTCGAAATTGCCCAAATGCCATTTATGAGTCTAATTTTCTTCCAGGTACGTTATGATTAATTCCCGGAATGTTCTAATCTGCTCCGACGCTGGAGATGTATTTAGCTCGTTGCCATCGGTCAGGATCGTTCCCAGCAGAGCCAGAGGAGGAAACAGTCAAATCCACGCGTTGCGGGGAATGATAATGTGGCATTTACTCAAATAACATTTTTTTTCCTCTCCCTCTAAAATCCACCAGCACACTTTATGAAAATGACTTGTAAAAGCACACTTTAAAGTCAAATAAAAAATGACTGAAGTAAATCCCTAAATAAGCGAATAAAGTCTTTTGTGAAGTGAGGGGAACAAAGCTGCCTGCCATTGCATCAAGTGTGTGTGTTTGGGGGTGGTGGGGGTGGTTGCGTCCTCTCATGCACACACACAGTTACACACTCTGCAACACACACAGAGCTGCATTAGACTCCGTGGTGAAACTAATCCTGTTACAGTGTCTGGGAATGTGTCTGCTCTCGCACACTGTAACCTTGATTTTGCTGAGACAGAGTCGCCCCGGTTACAAAATCAGTGCTTTTTCTTTTTAGCCTTTTTCCTCTCTTTCTTTGTCCTTTTATTTTATCTACAAGTGGCATGCGGTTCTCGTCACTGGGCATCCTTATCAATGACTGTCCAGAGCCCCACCCCCCCCTCAACCACCCATGGCCCCAGAAGCGAGTGCCCTGAATGACTGCACACACACATTCATACAGCATAAACACACAAGCGCAGACTCAGCCTCCATGGTTTTATGCGTATGAGAGGCTGAGGGTTGAATTAAGGTGCTCGGAAGGTTTTGTGGTCGGAGGCTTTGTCCCAGTTCTCACCTCAACCCTTCCCCTCATTTCATTATCACAAAAGTGCAACAAAAACAGAGTCACAAGAGGTCACGTTGAAATAACCCCACCCACTCACAGCCTGTGCACATCATCCGAATCCGTCTCTGGAAGCAAAACTGTACGGTGGCTGAGAGAGTTTAACACGCTGCAACTGAGGAAAATACATGCAAATGGACAAATAAATTAAGAGTCCAGCTGCAGCTCGTATTTTAACTGAGCCAAATCGTAGGTCACATGTTACCTCAGTTCTTGCCTCCCTCCATTTGTTGCCAGTTAAGGTCAGAATTGATTTTAAGATTGTTTTAATAACTTTAAAAGCTCAACATTATTTAGCCCCCAGTTACATAGCTGAGCTTCTGACTATATGCTTCAAGTTGTGACCTGAGATCGTCAAGCCTAGTCTCACTAGTCGTCCACAGATCAAGGCTGGTAACTGAAGGTAATATAATAAGTATGTTTCTTTAGTGTGTAATAACCAGAAAATAAGAATCATTGTACTTTTGTGACCTTAGAATGAGCGGTTTATATCGACATAGAGTGTGTCCTCGTCCATGGAGTCCACCATGTTTCTACAGTAGCCCAAAATGGACAAACCAAACACTGGCTCTAGATAGGACCATTTGCACTTTTGCCCTCACCACTGTAGTTAGCAGCCCCTCTGCAACAAGCTGAACAGCACTGGAAAAACACTGATTAACATGAAGCTGCTTTATTCAGTGATTCTTTTACATTTTAATCACCGGGTTTGGTTGTTTTTGAGAGGAGGAGACAACTGTGGATAATTTAGCTAAGAACACTGAAGGAATCCTAATGGGCAGAAGTTTCAGCTGGTTGTTATCGGCAATCTTCTCCGCTAGATATCACTAAATCCTACACACAGCTCCTTTAAGCCAGCAACTTAGGATCACAAATTTTATTTTACAACATAAACATCATATTTTGCACAAAGAAAAGATAACTTAATTATGCTTCAAATCATGAAGAAGAACAGAGCTAAGTAACAACACTAAGTTTCCAGGGAACTGTAAAGACTGATTCTAGCAATTAGAAGAAAAAGAAAAAACTTTATTAATCCCTGAGCAGAAATTCAGTTTTTCCTCTGTTGTCATGTACACACAGGCCTGAAATACACATGCACAAACAGGACCTTTATGTGCATTAAATGGGGAGATGGAGATGCAGAGTGAGGGGGCTGCCCTGAGCAGCTGGGGGTTTGATAGAGGCGAATTGGTGCCTCTCAAGCTACCAGTTCACGCTGTAGATTTGGTCTGGATGGTGACCCCCTGGTTCCCAACCCAAGTCCCTATGGAAAGAGCTACTGCTGCCCCAAGTAAAAAGACTAAAGGGACGTCTACAACAAGAATGATAACCATAACGATGTGACCACTAACACTGATAAACGATAACATTCTGTGAACACTGACACCAAGCATGCGTTACATGCTGCAGCTGTGACACCCATCAACTCTCTGAAAGTTATCTCACTGATATCGTTTGCCCCTGTCATTGCTGTTATCGTTGTGGTGTGGAGTTAGAACAATTTTAATACAATATATATAGTTATTGTTATAGTTATAGTTCTTGATGTGGATGGCCTGCAACGCTGGAAAATGTATAGCCAGTTCATAGCCATTCCTCTACAGTATGAGAGTTTCAGTATTCCAGGTGATAGAGTGAGTATGAGGCTCCTCCTTTCTTCCTGGCGGGCAGTTTGTGGAGACTATGCTTGAGCCAGCTGCTGATGCCACCTTAAGATAAGCTGAAAACAACTCACTGCCAACCAGCCTTGAATGTCTTTCCTTCAGCCTTTTCTATTTTTAGCTTTCACACACACACACACACACACACACATGCACACTTTATGTTAGAGAGTGATTGTAACCTAAACACTGATAAAGTGGCGACTGCCAGTTATACTCCACTGTCACAAAACAATTTTTTTTAGAAGTTTGTCACTTGTTTTTCTTTTTTAAATTTCTATTCATAATATTGTGCCTTCTGTTGATCTGAACTTTGCTCTTCAATTCCCATCATGCCTTGAGTTAAGCAAACAAGAAGTATTATTTGCATGGACAACACATGAGGTTCAACACTAATTGAACTACATACATTGACACCACAGTTAACTATATTATTTTTGATACTGAAGAAAGAGCGCAAATTTAAAAGCTGTTAAGAGTGCCTAAGTTATACAAACTGCCTTTTTATCATAGACTGGATAAAGTGATGGACTTAGCCAACATGACATCACCATAGGTTTGTAGACGTGGGCTTTTTGGAGCCAGAAGTGACCATATTTGGGCAAGAGGTCGGTGCTGTGGAGAAGCAAAAGGTGGATCTGACTGAGTGCATCTGACTTTTTTTTTGTGATACACGGAAAAAGGAGTGATTTTTTTAATGCTTTAGGTGTTATTGACTCATCCCTTTCAATATTAAATCACCATAATTTTCTTTAAGCTGCTCAGAAGATGTGATAGACCGATGTGGTTATGAAAATCTACATTTGAAGGAAGACGAGGCAAAACAGGATGATTTAAGAAAACCACTTCAGTATTAAAAACACACTCGGCAGTATAATTTGTTTTATTTGCGTGTGGTTTGTTTGTGTATAAGTGTATTACATGTACAGTCAAAGTGCGTGCAGTAATCTCAGCATGTCTGTTCTTATTTCAGCAGGAAAAAAAACTTGACATGTGTCAGTCAGCTCCGTCACCTCTGGCAAAGACCTCTTGATCTCGTTCACCCTACAGCCCTCTGACTGACAGCTCCCATCTGTGCTGAGAAGGGAGACAAAGAGGGTAACGTATGCAGAGCACAATACAGTACATATATACAGTATATATAGATATTCAGTGTTATTACTGTTATCATATGTTGGATTGATTATGCCACATTTTAATAAGTTTGTAAACCATTTTTTTATCCAACATCTCTTTTGATTACAACGCTTTTATGCTCTTGTTTAGTCATTCATTCATTTTCAACAGCTTGTCCGAAGCCAGGTTGTGGGGGCAGCAGGCTGAGCCAAAGTATTCCAGACATCCCTCTCTCCAGCAACACTTTCCAGCTCCTCCTGGGGGACCCCAAGGTGTTCCCAGGCCAGATGAGATATGTAATCCCTCCAGCGTGTTCTGGGTCTGCCCCAGGGCCTCCTACCAGTGGGACTTGCTGGACACCTGTAACGGGAGGCGCCCAGGAGGATCCTGATCAGATGCCCGAACCACATCAACTGACCCCTTTCAACGTGAAGGAGCAGCGGCTCTACTCTGAGCTCCCTCTGGATGTCCGAGCCCCTCACCCTATCTCTAAGGCTGAGCCCAGCCACCTTTCTAAGGAAACTCGTTTCGGCCGCTTGTATCTGCGACCTCATTCTACCCAGAGCTCATGACCATAGGTGAGGGTGGGGACGTAGATGGACCAGTATATTGAAAGCTTTGGCTTAGGGCTCAGCTCTCTTCCCCACGATGGTTCAGCACAGTGGCTATGACACTGTGCATGGTGCACCAAACTGCCAATCCATCTCATGCTCCCTCACTCATAAACAAGACCCTGAGGTACTTGAACTCCCTCGCTTGGGGCAGTACTCGCTCCTAACCTGGAGGAGGCAATCCACTGTTTTCCAAGCAGAGAACCATGGCCTCAGACTTGGAGGTTCTGACTCTGATGCCTACCGCTTCACACTCAGCTGCAAACCACCCCAGTGCATGCTGGAAGTCAAGGTGTGATGAAGCCAACAGTATCACATCATCTGCAAAAAGCAGAGATTCAAAAAGCAGCTCTTGTACAGTGTATCTATTAATTTTTTAAAATTTGTATTCTATTCTTATGTTCGTTTTAGTTTTTATATACCTTATGTAGTATTTTACTTCTCTGTTACTGTACCATTGCTGTTTTTCTGTTGCTCTACAACCGAATTTGAGTTATAGTTTCATGACTTAGTCAAACAACTAGTGCGTGACCATCTGACAAGTACTTTCTGTGTCTAATCCAAGAGGCAACCTCCAGGCCTGAATTATGAGGCCAACACAGAAGTGCCAAAAACTGCACTCTGCCGAATTGTCACTCAAGGCTGGCTCCAGAAGCCAGTCAATCCCCACAGACGTTAATAGTCCTATTTACATTTTATTAAAGCATAAAGTTATACATAATAAAGGGTGGGTACTTTGAGTGACAACTCTTGCTCCACCCCTTGTTCGTCCACAGCGCAAGCATCTTGTCCAAACATGGTCACTTCTGGCTCAAAAAAAATAAACACAAAATGGCGACAGCCAAATTGCTGAACTTGAGGCTTTAAAATGGTAGTCCACAAACCAGTGGGTGGTGTCATGGCAGCTACACCATTATTTTTGCAGTCTAAGGTAATATCACAAAATATGAAGTTAGAAATAAAAGAGGAGAAAAAAAGAGAGTCCTGTCAGATGTGGTTAGTATTCAAGGATCTGCACCAGATGAATCAATTATGAAACGTTTCAAAATATGAGATTGTAGTAATTTGATATTTCAGCAGCTAAAGCTTCTGTTTGCAGCTCCTTTGCTAAAGAGGTATTTAGGTCCCTAATTTCATAAAACATGCAGCAGCCAACTGAGGATATTATCCATTCTATTATCCATTTTAATTTTGAAGCAATAATTCAATGATTGATTTGTACAGATCATCAAATCAGCATCTGTCCAGTGTGGAAATCTGCTTTCCAATAACACAAACACTTTAAAAAATCAACCCCAAAAAACACGCTTTTCAAGTAGAGTAAATTAACAGGTATTTATCATGGTTAAAGAGCTTGCGTCATTACGGGTTAATTGCATTCATTTTCTCTTTACATTATTTAGGAAGTTAACTCAATCTAAATCAGCTGAATCAATCATAAAATAAATCAGTTGTAAAATCCAATAAATATTATAGTAGTTTCTGAATGGGGAATGACAAAGAGATGAGATGCAATCAAATCATCAGACTGGCTGAAAAAGGTTGAGCACTTCTTTCATCCCCATTATAGATATGACTGAATAAAAATATGATTTTTTTTTTTTTTGCTGGTTCATTTGAAATCAAATTTGACTGTTGCATGAAAGAGGAACAATGACTTTGTTCTTTGAGAAACCTTTCATTAAAATATAGTCCATTTAATTTTCTATCTCTTTGGATCCTACTAATATAGAAGACTTTTACTTGCAAATTAGGAACATAACATTTCATTATGACAACCTTCAAAGCACATTTTCTACCTGTCCTGTGATGATTAACTTAAAAGAGACGTGAAATACTGTTTACCACCTCTGTGTAACCGTAACCAAGGCTCAGCGGTGAAAGAAGGTGTGCAGAGTTTGTGCTGCATATCCTCGATGGATGTTACATAACAGGAAGTCAGCCTGCTGCTCCTTCTTGTCCTCTGGCTGTATGAAATGACCTTTATGTGACACCCTTGTAGGAAACACGGGTTACTGAAAGATCAACTGGAAGTTGACCAGCACGTTTTGCCAAGCACCCTGTCACCCTGATGTCAAGGAGGCTTTAATGAGAGTGTAACTCCTTGTACCTGCCAGCAGCCTTCACATCCAGCTGCACTGTGGATCTCACAAAAGTGAGGTCAAGAGATAGTTGATCCTCAACACAAAGGATTAGAAATTAATGGATTTAAAATTGCAAAGGAAGAGCAGTAATCTGAATTTTCTATTGTACAGAATTTCATATATCCGCTAAAGACATGCGAGAGCTGGAAAATTATTCTAATGCATTGCAGGAAATAAGAAAACAACAGTCTGCAACCTAAATCTGTAGAAAAGGTTGGTGCCACACCACCAGCACTTAAAGAAAATGTCAAGCCCACAGTGATGCAGCAGCTTAAGCTGTCTGAGTGTATTTCCAGCAGTGGAGGAGCAGCATGGGATGTGTAGGTTACTACATCCATCTGTGATCTCTCCAGTGTAAAGGATCAGAATATATAGGCAAAAATGGAATATAATATAATAAATGTTTTCCTCAGTGTATAATCACCCGAGAAAAATTTGAATCAGCTGTTTCTATCTACATAGGGAGTGGGTCCTCTTCCACGGAGTCTGCCATGCTGTTCTACCAAACTGATCTCACTCCAAAGTCGTCAAAATCCAGTCCTTGGGCAGTGCTTCGCTGTGTCAGACACTGATGAAAATGTTATAGTTCAATGGCGCTCAGCGGTTTCAGGGGAAAATGGTGGCAAAAGTCTGGTTAGGGAGGGTAGGAAGGTGGTGGATGGGTCCAGCAAACACCAATTTTTTCCTGGGAGAGCAGTGTTGTGTCCCGTAAGGTTCTAAAGCCAAACCCTCTTCTTTTTTCCTAAACCCAACCACATGTTTTTGTTGCCTAAACCTAACCACGCGCATTAGTTGTTGGACGAAAAAGAAAAGCTAAACTCGCAATGTTGTACCGACGTAGTGCGTCGGGAGGCAGGAGGTGTGGTGGACGGATCCAACAACCACCATCTTTCACCCGGGACAGCGGCGTTGATGTCCTGTAAGATTTTAAAGCCAAACCCTGTTCTTTTTTCCTAAACCTAACCGTGTGTTTGTTGTTGATGGAAAAAAAAAAACGTCAATTCGCAATGTTTTACCAACGTAGTTTGTTTATTTTTAAGAGACTGTATGTGAACGTTAAATTTCCTGTGGAAACGGAAGTGTATTTTGAAAGAAGACAATGCATGTAACAGGCAGAACTTGACACGGTGTCCCAGAATGTCAGCAACCAACGCACCCAGGGTGCGTTTCACGTCATATCTGGACGTGGAAAGTCCATGACCAAATGTCGATATGTGACGAAGTCGGAGTGAGAATGTGTTGGTTCTACAGTGGCCCAGAACAGATAAACCAAACATTGGTTTGAGACCAATGTTGGCTTGGCAGGGCCATTCCTGTTCACATTCAGGGCCACTGTAGTTAGCAGCCCCTCTGAGACACAGCATCAGAAAAACTAAATTATATGCAAGGCAAAAAAAAAAAAGCTTTATCAAGTATTTTTACCCTTTTAAATCACTGGGTCCATTTCTTTTTTGACAGGAGGAGACCTCTGCAGGTAATTTGGCTCCCTGAACCTTTGGGTCTCAAGTTATAAGACAGAAAAAGTGAGCACACATTAGCAGTTTCTACGCTTGTGGCCCATCTCTGTTATGCCAAAAAGCGGCGGAGAAACACTGATTTTTAATGTAAAACTGCTTTTTTCAGTGTTTTGACTGATTTAAAATTACCAGGTCAGTTTGTTTCAAAGAGAAGGACATCTCTGTGGATAATTTGGCTCCTGGTGAAAACTACCTTAACAATAAACACTGAAGAAAGAAATTCGAGCTGGAGGCAATTTCAGCTGGTTGTAATCTGCAATCCTCACTGCTGGATGCCACTAAATCCTCCTAAATCTTACACACTGAACCTTCAAAGAGTTAGGGGGTGGTCTTCAAACATTAAAGCAGAAGTGAAAGTTGAAAACGGTGTGTTCATTTAATGTAAACTACAATCGTCAGCATTCCTGGCTACATTACAGCTATGGCAAGGAGCACATCATTAAAGGAACTGCACAGGTATCATTCAGAGCATATGTACAAGCTGGGAGTGCACATTCAACATGGAGGTGGTGCTAATGACTGACCTGCACCGTAATACAGTGTGCGGCACAGATATGCTTATGCTGAGGAATACCAAAGTTCTAAGGTTGAAAAAAAAGTAGTGCCCAAAGAAAGGGCTGTCTGACCATAAAGTAAAGCGCTGAAAATATTCAAATTGGGGCGGCTGTGGCTCAGAGGTAGAGTGGATTGTCCACTAATCAGAGGATTGGCGGTTCAATCAGATACTGGTCGAAGTATCCTTGGGCAAGAAACTGAATCCCAGCTGCTCCTGATCTGTGTGTGAGTGTGTTTAAACTGAGTAGCAGGTGGCAACCTGTGCAGGAGCCTTGGCCACCACTGTGTGAATGTATGTTTGAATGGGTGAATGTGACTCTAGTGTAAAAATGCTTTGATTGGTCGGAAGACTAGAAGACAACTTAGGCCGATATTATTCGTTTTAGGTAGTCTTTTTTTAGCTTAGCCTGCCGTGTGCTTCTGCAGACTGGGAGCACGCCGACTGCCATCTGCTGTATGTAACACACTGACTATAGATAAATACCACAGACAACCCCACTTGAAAAAATCCGAATTATCGCTTTAAGGAAAAGCTAACATCTTAACCACCTCACTTGAATGCTGTGAATAAAATTTTTCACTTCAGCAGTACAGTAGGCAGTGAAGGCCACTGAGGGGGTGGGTTTGTCTACACTTTAAAAACACTGCACATTAACTTAAGAGTTAAGATTCACTTAAGAGAGATTTTTAGTCATATCTTTGCCAAGTGCGTTGAGAAAAACCTTGAATTCCTCCTCTGTAATAAAATCACATGCACTGCCGCTGAGTGCTGATGAAGAGCGCGGCACCTCCGTCTGTTAAAGATATCAGTAAAGTGCACATGCCATTATCACAACCCCGGTGCCTGTTTCCAATGGATACCAAATTGAAATCAAGTGAAGCAGACAGGAGGGGGATGTTTGATTCGTCTTATACCCTCAACCTTCCTACACCTTATCTTCCTATACCAGCGTGACGGTGTCAGAGAAAAGCCGAGCAGGTGGAAACAAAAACTCAGCTTGCTTTAACATATGACGGCCGAAAGGGGTCAAGAATCCGTGTGGAAACAATTTCCTTCCCGCTGAGATTAGAGGTAGACATTTGCATTTGAGGAGAAGACACCCTTTCCTTTTCGGTATCATCATGTACAGAGGTCTTTGAAAGTGATGGTGGAAAAGTTTGCCATTCAACCAAAGAGATTTTTATGTGGAGAGAAGTATGACTGGAGGAATAAAGATATGATGAATACACAAATATTTAGGATAACTGTGAAACACAAGAGATTACATTACATATATTTACATTATAGACACTTGTGTTGGATTCAATGACATTTAATCAAATCTGAGTCTTAAACAGCTCAATCTTAAAGTGTAAATGGAGGTCTATTATTACAATTTGGGGGGGAAAAGGCACTTGACTTTTTTAGAGGTAGCCTTATTTATGTTCACAGATACAAAAAAAAATGTAGATTAAGTATAATTCAGTTCATAAACAACAGATGTAGACTACTTACTCATTGATTTGCACCCCATACTGGAGATCCCAAGTCCTAAATTAGGCTGAAAAGGTTAGATTTATCTATATAACATGCATCAAAATGTGGGTGGGTGATTCCAGCTGTTGATCAAGTTTAATCGTTTCACTATAAAAGACTTATCAGTGTGGCTTGTTAAACAGAAATACCTCATTATCATAGAGTGGCATTGGAGTGTTTTAATCTCCATCTTTGGCAGTAGTACTGATACTGTCTGGGAGGAAGTGTAGTAACAAAACATTTGCCAGCTTTTATCTTCACTCACACAGTTACAGTATTGTTAATTATCTACAGCCAGTGTTGGGGAGAAACCATGGATGATAACTGAATGGGCCGACCAGGCATAGGCCAAGGGGCCCAGAGTATTAGGGGGCCACACCCTGGCCTTTACCTGTCTGTATTAAGCGCTCATTTCATCCAGTATTTGTGCACATTTTCTGAAAGAAAATACGGATATGGATTAAATGAAGCAGTGCCACTGGAGATCAAGGAGGCAGGGTAGCATAGTCCAAGTGAGCATCTACGACAGGAGACACCAAATAATATACAGTATATATACAGATATACAGTAATTTATAGTGAAAATAGTAAAAAGAATTCTCCGTTCACATGTTGAAGTGTATATAATGGCCGCACAGACCACTGACGTCTACAACACTGCCTCTGTTTTAAGGTGCGATATTACAACCTCCTCCACCGTCGCCTTGTTTGTCATTGTGTGAAACTTTTGACTCTGGCCTTTAGTGCCATCTTGACTGCAGCTATGCCATCACAAAGGACACATGGAAGTAGGAAGTGAGGGCAGTGACATTTGAAACAGACAAATCTCTTGTCATAAAAGAAGTATAAATGAGCCTCAAGACTTCTCAGCTTTATTAGTCCTGTTTAAACATTTATTAGAAAAGTAATCACACAATAATGAAATGTAAGAAATCACATTACTTTGATTAAGTAATTAAAATAGTTACATATTGCATTTTTAACAGGGTAACTAGTAATCTGTAACCTCTTACATTTCAAAGTAACCTTCCCAACACAGGGTATAGCTAATGTCATCTGCTACTAGTGAGGTGTGCCATTTCAATCTGTGAAAATGAACCAGAGAAATAAAGGAGACTTGATGAGATTTTTAGCCTATTGAAACTGGTTATTTTATCCACCTGGATCCAGATTCAAAATTGAAATCGGAACCTAACCCGACCAGGGAAATCACCAGTTTCTAACTGGTTGGCAGGTGTGACATTTCATAACATTTCAAACATAGCTCTATTCAACAGTTTGGGCTGTGGCCCTCATTGGTGTCTTTTTTCATTTCGATAAGAAATTTCTGATATATCACAATAAAAAAACAGAAAAGATCTTAAAGTAAAAAAAACAATAAACTAATGAGGATCTTCCAGAAACAATACTTGACTCTGAGATGTCCTGATATAGAAAATAATAAACAGTGTTGAGGAAATATCACCTTGTCACTGTTGTAAATATTGTTCTTATATGGATAAATGACTATCAGAAAACAAACTCAAAACACCCCCTCATGAATGACAGCTCCTTTATTAATGCTCTGTTTTATCCCTTTCACTGTAATTCAGCTCACTCACAAAGCTTCAGTCAGCCTCTTTGTTTATCACTTAAATATCTGAATACATTACAGCGGCTTCTTCTCCGTGTACAAGTGATTGATGCTTTGCACATTCCAGTCCACTATCATTTCTTTTGCATGCCTTTGCCTCAGATGAATCTCACTCTGGGCAGTGGTGAATTTTGATGAATGGTGGAGGTAATGGTGGATGACAGCCGGAGTGGCCCTCGCGCGAGATGAGTCAGGGAACCCGCCAGTCTCTTCCCAAATGATGACATTTGATTTTGTCTGGTGCTTTTTCTTTCGCTATGGCAGGTGCAGAGGCGACAATCAATAGCTCCCTCTTGTTCTCACTTTCTCTCCTCGCCGTCCCTTCGCCCCTTCTCGTCTCCCTCCCTGTGTGTGCATTTTCTTTTCAATCTCTCCGACTCTATTGAGCTCTCTTCTCTCATTCTTTTGTCGTACCTTGCTCATCTCCTACTCTCTCTCTCTCTCTCCGTGTCTCCTTCTTCCTCCTTGCCATCCCCTCGCTCTGTCATCCTTGACTCTCAGCGGCACATATCTGTGGATAACTAATGATAATGGACTTTGCTCCCTGATGTGGGAATTCTGCAATCAGCCACTCTGCATGACATATGCGTTGATGGCCTTATTTTTCTCAGACTTGAATGCCCCTAAAGATCATCAACAGTGAGGAGACAGAGCACACAGATAAACACTGCTAAAGAAAGAGTGATTAATTCTGCCTGCAATAGTGCGCTACGATGACGTCCTGGTGATTCAGCTATGGCACAAAAATCCAGCCATGAAAACCAGCTCATGACCATCACAGGTATGTTTTGATCTCTCTGTCCTGCCTTTGCCTGATTTCACAAAGATACAGATATCTGAGGAACATAGTTGATTTGCCACTAATGCATGACTTTACCGTGACACATTTCAGTGCGATTCTCTCCTCAAAGCACCCTTCATTAACGTGTCTAGTGCAGATAACTTGTGGTGACTCATGCAGTCCCACGGGGACAGCATATGAATTTATCAGGCGATGATATTTTAGATCTTTGGCACATGCATAGAAACATTCAGTCATCTCGAGAAGCTCATTATGCACTCAGTAAATAACAGAGTAAACAAAGTGATGTGGTAACCAAACATGGAGAGATGTCCCTCACCTACTTTTATGATAGATTTTCTTAATTTTCAAACTGACACAGCACAGTCCTCGCACTGTCACAGTCTGGTGTATAATGAAAGATTTTCCTCAAGGGTTAGTAAAGAGAGACATCTCAGAAATCTGTCAGCGCTATGTGAGTGTAATCAAATGCAAATGAGATGTCATGGCTCTCTAATTTGTCTCGAGCACTTCTTACCATCAATATAGATGTACAGCATTTTCTCATGCATGCTCTTGTGCCTCTTAAGGGGCGGTTAGGAGAAAGAATTAATATATCAATGACCTTAAAGGTGCCCTGGGGAGCTTTCCTGTAAACAAATAAAGTGTCTGTGCTTACATCATTTTTTACACGCAAGCAGTCTTCTTCTTCCTATCTTGGCGAGCACATACTCGCGTTAGGGTGCTTTCACATCTGCCCTGTTTGGTTCAGGTCTATTGAACTCAAGTTCGATCGCCCCCTGAGTGTGGTTCGTTTGGGCAGGTGTGAACACAGCAATCACACTTGAGTGCGCAACAAAACAGCCAGGCCGAGACCAAGAGGTGGTTTCCTTCCAACCTGGATCTGAACCAACTGCAGTCACATGACACATTGTTTGGGTTAAACATGAGCATGTTACAGTCCTGGAGGATTATTAATGTGCGCCTCCTCCTGTACTGCCTTAATATGCACATTCAGCACATCCAATGCATCAAAACATTGTTTTCTAGTTGGAGCCGCGCCTCGTTTTCAAACTGTATGCTTTGACTCAAATGAACAATGACAGCAATATAGTCCACGATGAGCAGCGCTAAAATCAACCTGCGTAGTTGTCCCTCCATTGTGACATTAGAAAGTGTCACATTTAGCTTGCAAATGTACTCCATTAAAGTATGGATGACATTGTTTTGGTAGACATTTTATCTAAAGTAATATTTTTCCTCACATCTGGAAATATCAGAGTGATTTTGCTTCATGGTCTTGCTCAAGGGCACTTGAACACGTGATCACACCACCAACCCTCCAAATAATGGCCTACTTGCTCTCCTATCAGAACTACAGGCACTTACTTACTCTGGGTCACTGTACCTTGATTTATTCTCCTTATTTTAATGCATTTTTATCCCTTAAGTAAAGAATTATGAATTCCCTCTGTGTTTAAAAGGTGCTAAACAAAAACATCACTCCAACATCAACATTTTATGTCTGAGTTTTGTTATTCAGGATGAGTCTGTCTCAGGCAGGTGTTTTTGCAGAAGACTTCATCTGACAGTGTCTTTTGTTTGGCGTGTCTCTAGACTCTTATTAGGAACATGAGTGTAAGATGAGTGTTGAATCTCTGTCCAAATCATGGAAGAGCTGCTGCTTCTGCAGCCAGGGAAATAGAAGCTCAAGCACTGGGCAGAACAACAATCCAGCTCTCCATCCCGCTCCACTCCAGTCACCGCAGAGCAGAGCCAGCATCAAAGCCAGCTGTCCTGCTTTAATCTTCTGGACCGGTCTTGCGAGGATCGTCTGCCCGACTGGTCTGACGGTGTCATCCAACCTGAATTTGTGTCCCAGTGGACACAGAGGAAGCGTCAGAGCTCTGACTCCTCTCCACCCTCTCCTCACACAGACTTCTTTCTCTCTTTCTCTGTCATGCATCCTCAATCTCATTGTCCCATTTTGTCTTTAATCTCCTTGTTTATCACCACAAACACACACACTCATGCACATCACTGGCAAAAGATAACGTTGGACGTCCAATCGCCCATGGGAGGAAGCAGGAATATGTTTGTGTGACGCCACAGAGGACTAATGGCAGCTAATCAGAGGCATCTGCTCCGTCATGGTGCCAACATCATCGCAACACAACACGAGCCAAACTGGTGAAAGAGTGAAAAAATATCTTTATTTTTTCACCACAGAAAATAGAACCAGCACATGGTCATTTTTGGCTTTTCTATTGCTGTATTTTCCATCTAGTTTTTCTATCAACAAGGGCTTGCATCCCCGCTGCCAGCCATCAAATCTTAAAACAAAACAAGGAGCCTCGGGCAGGATGTTATTTCTCTCTGTGACACTGAAAACACATGTCCGGCTACTAACAACTTATGTTGTGTGAATGCTGTTGTCACTGTGGTGTTTGCGATTTAGCTTCCTTTTGTGAAAGGTACAATCCTCCCCCTCAGTCCTCTCTGACTGAAGAAAAACAGGTTGTCTGTGATCAAGGTTGAGAAGTGGAAATGTGGGATGAAGGAAAAGGGCACTGGGAAAACAAGAAGTAATTTGCTCGCCTCCCTGAGTCAGATAGGCAAAAGTGAGATAAACCTTCCTGAGACTCTCAGGTGTTGCTGTTAATAATTTAGCCAAAGACACTCAAGTCAAGGAGCTGAGCAGTTATTGCAAATACAGTTAGATTTAGTAAAAGCTCTGCAGGTACAGACAGTCTGCTAGGAGAAGTAATCCCTCTAACACAAGCCCAGAGCATAAATCACATAAGGGGGACTTTAAAGTGCACATCAAGTACATGCAATTGGATGTTAGTCAGCCAGCAGTCGAGCAAATGATGCATCAATGATACTGAGCATGAACGGCACACTGATCAGCTGATGTGAGAGGAGTTTGATACTCTGCCTGATCTAACAACACATTCTCACTCACACCTCGTCACATATTGACATTTCGTCATGGACTTTCTACGTCCAGTTACGACGTGAAAGGTACCCTGGGTGTGTTGGTTGTTGGCGTTCTGGGACGCCATGTCCACTTCTGCCTATTACATGCATTGTCTTCTCTCAAAATAATCGCACACAACAGTATGACACCATGAATTATGTTTTTTTTCCTTCAACAACAAAGACGTGGTCAGGTTCAGGCAACATAAGCACGTGGTTGGGTTTAAGAAAAAAGAACAGGGTTTGGCTTTAGAATCTTACGGTTTGCGAAGACCGCTTCTCAGATAAAAGTTGGTGGTTGTTGGATCCATCCACCACATCTCCCACCTGCCCCAGTCTGACTTTCACCACCTTAACTTTCGTCCTTGTCCTGCCACGTTTCCCCCTGCCGCTGCCAGGCACCCTTAAACTATAACGGCAACCGGCTGCATATCATGCCAACGTTAAAGGATTTGTTGGTTTCTGACGTCTCAAGTCACTGCCCAAGCGCCAGATTTTGATGACTTCAGACATCAGACATTTGTTGCAAATTGGAATTTGTATCACACCTTATTTTGGACGCCCAAAAAATCCTTGTGGTTGAGCTTAATCTCATTTGGTGAAGGCAAACGCAGCGCAGTTTATTCAGACTAAACTATCACAGAAAAGACAACAGTGCTGAAATTAGTCAAGTTACTAATAATTGAGTCAAGAGACAGAAATGAAATGACAACATTTTTGTGATTGGAGTCACTTACCGAGAATAATTGTCAAACATTTGCTGATTCAAGTGTCTCAACTGTAGGGACTTTTGGTTTTCTCAGTATTTAAATCATTGCAAATTAAATATATTTGGATGTTGGACTGTTGATGACAAAACATGCTGTTTCATTGATAACTAGGAAATAGCGCTCATAGTCAGGTTCACTATGTCCAACTTTCATTCAGAATCTTTGCAGAGCTGATAAACTATACATTTTTGGAATGTGCTGAGTATGACAAACCCAAAAACCAATGTTTTTATTTGTTTCAAAGTTGCTGTGGCGACCATCTTGGACTTTCAAAATGATGACCACCCATAACATGTTTTTCATGATAAATCAAATGGGTTCTAAGTCTAGTAGTTCATTGCATATTTTTTCAAGGCAAGGAAACAAATGGAACCATTTCCAATATATTAAAAATAGAATCTGATGCTACCTTACACTCAAGAGGGCATCCTCATCTCATATCATGTCTAACTTTAATGGATCATAACCAAACTAGACCAGGTTTTGAGCCATGATGAGGGCCAAAATGTGCAAAGGTAAGACTTCTTGTTTTTAGCCAAGATGATTTTCAAAAATGCCTTTCGCTTTATGCTTTAGCTAGGTGGTATTGTTGAGGACTTTTGGCTCCTACCAGCTGGGTACGAGGAGTCGAGAGTCAGCAGTCAGTGATGGTATAAAACAGCCAATAACACAGGTTTTTCACAACTTAAGAATCATCACAACCATGACAGACCCTTGAGCATACAATCATGAATGTGAAAACAAAAAATATTAGGCTGATTGGACTAGTAGTTTGCAAGATTAGCTGCAGACAGACAGATACACTCAAACAATCAAACACATAATCCCTGCCAGGCTCACAGCTGGTGGAGATAATGGGAGTCATTTTTAGTTGTAGCCTTACAAGACAGTAACTCTGTGCAGTTTTCTGTACAAACCTGTCTTCTGTTTTCTTCTACAGCAGGTTTGACACAGTTAATGCACTGATTCGATTTCCACCCCTGACTGTTATGTTCACATACATTTACTGTGCATTAGGTGCATGTAATTTATTTTATAGAGAACATAATATTGCTGGAAAATTATATCAGCACAATGAGGAAATGGTTTTATTGAACGTGTCGGGAAACTGTTCACTGCAAAGCAAAATGTTCCTACTGAATGAATCAATAAACATCCACTGTAGAGGTATTTCTTTTGTTTTCCACCATATTTACACCTGACAGCTACAGCATGATTATGTGTTTAATGTTCAGGTGACTCAGGTTCCGATCTTTCTCTAGCCTAATCCAAGCGTTCAAGCAGCGTAAAACAGCATGTGGGATGTGGGATGCAAATTGTGGTCTCAGTGATCAAAGTCCTGCCTTTCATACACCCCATCAATTATGCTGACCTCCTCCCAAGACTTCTGTATGGTCTAATAATGACACACTTGCTGGGTTGAGAAAAAAGACACAATGCAGCCAATAATTACATTTCTTCCAGCTTGAATTTACAGTACACATTAAAACCATAATTTTGTAGATGATATGGTTTGAATTTCAGACTTTCATGGCTAACGATTTGTGTGTGTTATAATGATCTCCTGGTGGCAGAATTCCCTTATCCAGATCACCCCCAAAATGTCAACTCATCCTTGGCCAAAGTCCAGACTTTTGCAAAATCTATGTGCAGCTTTTTAGAAACATGTTGCTACAACCAGCCAAACATAACTGGAAACAACACCTCCCTCCAGTCTCATTGGCAGAGGTGAAACATGGCTCCAAGCTTGGATCATCAGCACATATGCAAGGTGCAGGGGAGCTGTGTTTCTACAACCCAAACAGTGTTTGAAGTGTGCTTTGGGACTTCTGCCAGGCTTTGGTTGTAACTGGGAAACACAGCTGTCCTGTGGCTGATAGCTCCTGAGGAACACTCTGCAGCTACTGGATGACCGTCCGTTTCTTTAATCTCTGGCGGGGAGCTGCGGGCAGGGTGCCAGCTGGTGTCACAGGTGAATTAGGGTGCAGAATAGGAGCCGAAAGAGGGAGGACACCGAAGACACTACGAGTTAAAGGTGGTAGATGGAGCTTGGACTGTAAACACATTCAGTTTAATGACCTAATAATTCATTAAGTCTTGCTGCAGTGTCAAATCGCAGAGCACAGATGGTGGTGAGCTGGGGACAGTGTCTTCCCTGCAGTTTTATGTTTTTTATCTGGTAGGAAACCAATTATGCCTGACAGATTTAATATTACGAGTTTGAGTCGGGGTGAGGCACAATATAGCTGCTCCCTGTACATTCTGACATGCAATATTTGTCACTGCATCCAAACTGTTCCCCACACAACAGTCAACATTTTCCGAGTTCAGGATATTGGATGGAACATGTTTGTTAGAATTATCTTTCTGCTGAGAAATGCAATAAGTGTTTGCATTGGAAAATAAAGGAAGAGTGAGATATCTCCCGCTCATGATATATTGGTTGTTGTGAAACTGAAAGCTTGGATTTCTATATTTACCCACAGAAGAATTGCTATGTATCTGCAATGTGTAATAAATTCAGTTTATTAAAGTTTATATGGTGCTGCACAGTTGTATATTCAGTGTAGTTCAGCAGTCGATTTGAATTAAGAAAATGAGTTATACTTATGTTTATTGGTTTTATGGAGGAACACAGCCCAATTGCCAGGATAAATGTTGGCATTTCTGCAAACTGTAGATACCTTACATTCATATGTTACTATGTAATGAATGTGTTAAAACATTATGTTACAATAACACTGTGGTTAATGTGTGGTTATGGCATGAAAACCATGTGGTTATTGTTAAGAATAAATCAAGTTTTGTCTTTAAATACCCACACAATCGCAGCTGGAAATGCAGCGATGTGTCACAAACAGGCAACCAGTTTTGGTGGCAGCAACACTGATGGTAATGCTATGATGTCACACTAAAAACACCCAGGTTAATGGTGAAAAAGCTGCTGGAAACGCTGGGATGTGTGACTGAAAAACACCAAGATTTGGTGGCACAAATGACACTGGGAATGCCATCATGTGTGACTAAAAACACCCAAGTTACGTGGCACAAACGTCACTGGGAACACCGTGAGTTGTCACTAAGAAACAGCCAGGTTTGGTGGCAAAAAAAGTTGCAGTAAACACCAGAATATTTTGCCAAAAAAAGAAACCATCAAGCTGGAAACGAGCCATGTGTCACTACAAAAAAAAATAAAGATTTGGTGCACAAATGCCACTGGGAATGCCATTATGTGTCACTGGAGAACACCCAGGTTTGGTGGAACAAACACCACTGGGAATGTTGCGCTGTGTCACTAAAAAGCACCCAGGTTTGGCGGCACAAATACCACTGGAAACATCACGATGTGTCACTACAAAAAAACGAAGATCTGGTGAACAAATGCCACAGTGAACGCCATGATATGTGGCAAAAAAACACCCAGGTTTGATGGCACAAACACCCCTAAAACAATGTGATGTATCTGTACAAAACAACCAGTGATGTTGTCTGTTTTTCTCGAACAGTGGTCTGCAGCTGTCTGTGTCATGCTGTCCCCCATATCCTCCTCCTCCCCATGATAAAGTCAGCTCATATGTAATCAGACCTACAGCTTTTGGGAAACGTAAGATACATACAAATGGAACATATTCGTGGTTTGCAGAAACAGACAAAGCAAACACTTTCATCTAGCGACTGGGCTGGGAAACAGCCAAGGAACTGTGGCTATATTCAAGCACCCGATTTCAGCAAACTCACAATATGAAAATAGTAATGTTCTTTAATCAGGCTGTCATTCACTCATTTTCAGTCAAGACCTGAGAACAAATAACACTCAGTCACACAAAGGAAACAAATACAGATATTTTACGGTAGTTTGTTTGAGTTGTTTTGTGACTTTGGTGTTTAAAATAATTAGTTTGGATTCACCTAAGACATACAATAACACAAACAAACTACCAATCGAGAGAGTGGTAGAGCAGCAGCTCCTGTGTTCAGCGAGGTGAAACTACTGCCTTTGTGAGTGGAGTCTGGCTTTGAAGAGAACATAGATAGTTTGGAGGTTGAAGTATTCCTTTAACCAGAGTTTATTTGCAATAACTACAATCTTTCCCTAACCATAATTTATATAGTTGCCATGTGCAGAGGCTGCAGAAAGCGAGAATTTAATAAATGCTGCCATTGGATGTATTTTGGGTTTTTACAGAATCATTCACTACTGTTGTCCTTGGCTGGCAACGCTGGTAAATGAGGCGTCAGTCTGGTATTCAGAAAATAAAAAACACACCATCAGTTAGACTGAGGTAACTGCCAAACATTATGCTATTTGGCCCTTAAAAGTCTTTGTTCGATCTTTGTATTAAATGGGCTGAGAACTCTGCTCACTGTTCCCCCTGTATAGGTGTGAACACCCTCAAACACATTTACTGTAAAGCTGTAAAGTCAGCACTTTAACCTGCAGTTATTATTTCATTTCAAATCCAATGTGCTGGTGTAAGGAGCCAAAGTAAAACGTACAAGCTCCACTGCTGAGTGTCTGCAAAGGAATAAAGAGAGACTGTAATAAACCTCATAATAAGAATCCTGGACAGGACCTAAAGCTGAGTGCTTCGTCTTAACCACTGGTCCAGAATGGCTGATGGCTACTATACTTTAATTTAGAAACCATCAGCTGCTTACACAGTGAACTGCTTCAGAGGCTCTCAGACATCTTATCATGGTAAAAGCTCATATACTTCACTGTTTGACTAGTCAAGGCAGTTTGGTATTGAGACATCTTGGCATGAGGAAAATGCAAAGCAAAAGAGCTGAGCGTTCAGTGCTTCACAGTATGTGAAGATGTAATGGATAACAACATTTATAAAGAGTAGTTTCTCTAACAGTTAATGGCTAGGTGCTGCTAAGAGAAGATGTCACGGGGAAAGTACCAGGCAGGCAGCAGTGATAGCACAAGAGCAAACATTCAGCTCTTTTTCACTCCACCATGTAATTTGTGGTGTAATGTAGGTTGGTTAAATGGTGCATTTCATTCACGCAGTTAAATGTTTTAGTTTAAGTTGAATTTCTCTGCTGCTAAGGCCTTTTGTCCTGCTGAAAACAGACCCAACGAGGGAATAATTTCAGGTTCTGGTGGGTTTTATCAGCTGAAATCACATTGAGGCTGAAGTATAGGACAGTGTCCTAGTCCTGCTAATTCAGACCCTAACACTGCCATTTACTTAAATATATTTAAGTACAGATAATGGTGGGAAATGCTGACTTTGGACCTTTTGTTTCAGTGTAATGTGACTGTAGATATGTGAGTAAACAGTTGTAGTATGTGTGCAATTTGCTAAAATCATGTTACATGAATTGTGGGTAATGGTGTGTATGTCCAGATACATACAAACTGCTGTGTACTTCCTGCTACCAAAAATGCTGGTTTCTAAGAAGACTTGTAGCCCAAGAAAGAAAGGAAGGAAGGAAAAAGAAAGAAAGAAATGAAGTCTTAAATACATTGTGTTGTGGTAAAAGGCGTCATTGGAAGCCATGCTAGTGGCGTGGCTTTACCAATGACTGTATGTAAGGATAGACAACATGTCTCCACTTCCTTTCACTGTACCAAAATGAAGCCAAAATATCCCGGAAACGGCCACAGCCAGCAGTCTATTGGCTATACAGATGGAAATGTTGGCTGTTTAGTCCACCACTGTTTAATCAGCCCAGTCTAACTCTGAAGTCGTTGAACTATGGCGTTTGGTCAGGGACTTCCAACATCAGATACTGATGAAAAAAAGCTGTCCTTTCATGTTGGCATTTGGCTGATGATATGCGGCCAGTCGCTGTTATATTTTAACGACGCCCAGCAGCGTCAGGGGGAAACGCAGCGGGACAACAACGAAAGTTAAGGCCACAGAAATCTGAATGGGGCAGATGCAAGGGGTGGTGGATGGGTCCAACAACCACCTACTTTCACCCGCAAGGCCTGTGTTTGCTTCCCGTAAGATTGTAAAACCAAACCCTGATCTTTTTTCCAAAACCCAACCACGTGTGTGTTGGCTAAAAGTAACCACGTGCCTTTGCTGCCAATGTCAATTAGCAGTGTTGTACCAATGTAGTGCTTTTATTTTGAAAGAGACTGTATGCAAATGGAAGATATCCCTTGAAAACAGCAGTGTATTTTAAAAACAACAGGCTGAAGTTGACACGGCGTCCCAGAACATCAACAACCAGCGCACTTAAGGTACCTTGCACATCGTATCTAGACATAGAAAGTCCATGACCAGATGTCAATATGTGACGAGGTTGGAGCAAGAATGTGTTGATGTAGTGGACTGCCATGAAAACTTTGTACAAACAAGGATTGTGCCCAGAGGTGATATCCCCTGACGTTGGTGAGCCTCTGGCTTTTCATCTAGTGCCACCAGCAGGTTGATATTCTTGGCTTTAAGCAGAATAGCTTAATTAATATTGTACAGATTTCCAGACAGTGGTGTCCAGTGGATGGATCTTAATGACTTTGGTGAGCCCCTGATTTTTCCTCTAGCACCACCATGAAGTTGTCATCTGCATGAAATACCTCAACAACTATTGGATGAATTGCAATAAAATTTGGCACTGTATACACATACTGTATCACATATCACTGCCATCATCATCAACTTGAAATTTTGATATGCCCAGTACATTGGTTTATCATCAAATACCTGTAAAATGTATCACATATCCATTAGTCTCAGATGTACTTTGGACTAAGTGCTAATTTGCAAATGTTAACATTCTAACACACTGAATAAAGAAGGGAGAAATTCAAAGCATTATACCAGCCCAACATCTGCAAGTATATTAACTCCAATACTGTACTTAAGCACAAATTCAAGGTACTTGTACTTTACATGAGTATCTCCACTCCATGCTAATTTATACTTGTACTAGTTAACTATGTTTGTCTGACAGCTTTAGTTACTTCTCAGATTGCAATTTTTCATCCCCTTCCTGTCAAGTGAAAACCATGTATCTCCAGATGTGTTGAAATTGAATGTTTTATTAAGAAAATTACCCCATGCTTCTTAAACCCTCTTGGATCAGCTCGAAAATGCATCGTCATAAAGCAACAGGACAGCTACACCACAAACATATGATGATCTCATAGAATATGATGCATTGCTGTAGATTAAACTACAACCTTAAACATTTCTAGTAGTAAAATGCAAGCAGTAATATAAGTAAAAAAAACTCTATATATAATCGTAAAACACTGATGGAAAATTTTACTTTAACTACATTTGAATTTGATATTGAATGCAGCACTTATATTTGTAGTGGAGCATTTTTTTAGTGTGTTATTAATACTTTTACCAAGTTCTGATCTTCTGCCATTAAAAGTACAATATTTCCCTCTGAAAGGTGATCAGTAAAATTCTAAACTACAAATACAGCACTTGGATAAATGTACTATCATCTCTAATGCAACTTCAGTTTTTAAATCCTGCTCCTCTCCTGCAACGTTGCTTAGAGTAGCTTTGATAAGCAGCATGGTAGTGATTAGCAACAGCAGTAAATTTCATGGATGGCTCTATTAGAGTAATTACTTGGAAGGAACAAGGAGACTGTTTCCCAGAAGTGAACACCTGTAAATTCCTATTGATAGATTATAGCTTCATACGGACAAGAGAAGACTCTAAGTGATGTGCTGGTAAGGAGTTTTAAATTAAATGAGACCCTGAGAGCAGCAGTTCTGCAGAGTGTTTTTAATTGTTCCTGCGGGTCAAGCAAGCCACATTTGATTCTGAAATGTATTCAGTCTGAGAAATACGAAGCTGTATTTTTGTTTTCTGTCTTGACAGTGGTTTTTGCTGAGAAATGCAACACAGATATGCTAATGATGAAAGTAAGTAACACTCTCCTTTAACCTAAAGGTCAAACCTATCTGCCATACATTGATTTATAATTTTAATGAAGTCAAATAATTCCATCCGAGCCATCAAACTTGTCAACGTGGTCACCATCAAGGACGAGGGGGCGGTTATGATCCCCCTGCCCCTTCACCTCCTCCTCCTGCTCCACCTCGTCTCCTTTAGACAGTGCAGAAGATCATTTATTTGAGCATGTGCGCTTTTGACTGAGCTGCAAATAGGCCCTAACTGCCTCCCTGCAGTTCCTGCCACAGATGATTATCATTGCGACGATTAAAGCACTGAGTAATGCGTCCCTCAGGGGCCGCCGCTGCCCGTCTCCTCCATCACTGCCACTGACCCTCTTGTTAGCCCAATCCTGCCCAGTGGACGGAGCACAGAGAAGTGCCGCCGGTGCTCTCCTTGCCAAGAGGTGGTTGACTCTTGTGCGATGTGAGTGCAGTAACAAGCTTTTGGGATTTGTTTGTCAGAGTCCGGTTTCACTTAATGTTTTGATTTGGCTCCAGAAGTAATCTCAAATGTTTGTTTAATTTAATAAATCTAACTGTTGTGATGCTTAGGTTACTCCTTGATGTGCGTTTTTCCCCACATCTTAAGCCTCAGTATCCTATTTCTTTCTCTAGACCTCAAACAAAATGATTTCACGAGCTTCGCCCGCTGACTAACTTCTCAAACCGTCTAATTAACAGGATACTTGAGAAGTTTATCATTACTCAGCAGCACGCTTAATCATTTTCCCTCCAAATCTGAGTGTGTTTTTTGGAGTGTGAAATCGCTCAAATGAATTGACTCTCATTTTTTATTTCTGCAACGTAATCGCTGGATAATGGGCTCAGAGCTAAAGGCGTAGATGCTAATTTCACATCAATTAATGCTATTCAGGGAGAACCCAATAATTGATTGCTGCTACACTAACACAACCCGACCATATTGCTTTCATTTTCAGTGTAATTAAGGGCTTGTGACTGTAGATCTCATCATAAATCTTAATCAGGATTCCTTGCATTTATAAATGGAAAATGAACTCCTGTATGTAGTATTTATACACCACTTAAATTCTACTTCTTGGAAATGGGGAATGACAACAGAGTCGTGCTCGACAGGAAAATGGAGGGAGCTACACTCGAGAGAGAGGCTGAAGGGAACTTCCATCTTAAAGTCTTTTACGATGAAAAACAGGGAAAGCAAATACGACATCCATGTGAATCTATGGTTCCCATGGTCATGGAAAACCTAGCATGGAATTTCACAATGTCATTTTCAAGGCCTGGAAAAGTCATGGAATTAGTAAAAATCATTTAAAAAGTTTGGGAAACTTGTGGAATTTTGTTTGTAATGAAAATAATTGTTGCAGCAATCTTTCAGGGATAACCTTTCAGGTAATGTAACATAACCGTGAATTTATTTTCTGTGAGTTAGCCATTGAAATAACGTAGCTCTAACATGCGTCAGCTTGATATATTGTTTCCACATCGACCTTGCAATGCGCAATAGTTGCATCAAAGTACGTGCAATGTCAAGTAACTCAGCTCAACTCAAGCAACTTATTTGATGCTGGATACAAATGGAGAACTTGCACGGCTTTTCTTTTCAGTGACTTATACCAGCCAAGGTTCCACTTTTAGACGTTACGTGTATATGTGACGTAGTGTGGCGGCGTGTGTTATGGGAAGCAAGACTCTTCTGCATGCATGTGTGTAGAAAAATACTTTAACCAGGCCAGCAAGTGCAGCAGACACAGTCAAGTGTGTGCTTTTCTGAAAAGAGAATTGTATTATTTGTCCTTCAAAAGTTATCGAAAAGTTTTAAAATTTTGTCCATGAAAATGTGTCATTATGAACAATCTTATTTAACAGACCTTCATGAAAACATTTTTGTGACCATGCTTTTACTCAGTTATTATTGCTTTGGAAAATGGGCAGACATGAGAACACTAAATGAGCCACAGAGGTGTCGCTGTAAAGGAATTTCCCCTCGTTGATTAAGGCTGGCTCAGCAGCGTGATATGTGATATTTTTGCCAATCACTTATTTTGACCTGATGTCAGTGCTTTGTAAATAAGGTTTGTTGTTGATAAAGATGACACCATTTTAAAACAAATGAAATATTTGTTCACTGAACCCAGAAGGCCAATGTGGGGCACAACGTTTTTTCAGCTGAGACGTTTTGGTTGCGTTTCATTGCTACGATACGGACCATCCGTAAATTTCAGCACAAGGTGAAGGAATATTGGCGAGAGGCTACATCTTGGAAAGGTCTCCAGACTATCACAGGGCTGACACATGAAGACAGACAACCATTCACACTCACATTCACACTTAAAGGCAATTTAGAGTCACCAATTAACCTGCATGTCTTTGGAGAAGCTGGAGTACCTGGAGAAAACCCATGATGACACTGGGAGAACCCAGAATCGTCTTGCTGTGAGGCAACAATGCTAACCGCTACACCACCATGCCCCCCATTGCTGCCATTTCTTAAGTAAAATATCTGAGTACTTCTTCCCCCACCAGCCTCCAAACACTTAAGAGGGGCCACTAAGTATCCTGACAGGCTGACTGTGCTGTGCTTTATTGGACATTCATTGTTCAGACGAGGTGATTACTGTGAACTGCGGTGTCATTTACCCCATTTACTTGAGCCATTCACACTTCCAACGCGAGAATGTCTCGATAGCCACCGCCATGAATAAATGACACAATCTCACATACTGCTCCCCAGCTGACTGCAGTCATCCACACTGCCTGTCATCGCTGCGTTGTTTCATCACCGTGGTCATTTGTGAGTGCCATTCCAATAAAACTGGGACAGCGGACACGACAGAGCTCCTTTTTCATTGTCACGTGAAGTGAAAATTGGCCTTGAATGTGAAAGTGTGCAGGATGTGAGATCGATACAGTCTTCAGCGGATATGAATCGGTTAAATTTCCCCGACCAAATGTCTCGGACACAGTGGTGAATGAGGGTGAGCTTGTGTTGAGCTGAAATAGCACTCGGAAGAGTTACGCTAAATTGAACATGTGGGTGAGTTGGTGGTTACATTCATCATTGCATGTTTAAAATGTTTCAGAGAACCTTGGCTTCTTCTCTGCGTTCATGAGTCAGTTTGTTAGAAGCCAAACTCTTGAGTTTCTGTTTAATATTCCCCGAGCTGAAAAATTGAATCATGTCATTTCCTGGTTGTCTAAAGGGTGACTGATGCGACTGATGGAGAGATAGAATTTATGACGGATAGTCGACCTGTAATGATTTCTGTGTGGATGGTTTCCACCTGCCTTCATTTGTGACCCGTGGACGCCTCATTCACCCCTCACTTGTTTGTAATATAAAGCCGCTCTCACCCATGTTGCCTGTATGACAAGGATTAACTAAGTGAAGGGTCAATGTAAGAAGCTTTAGCCTTGCTTTTTTCCTCAATTCCATTGTTGATTTACGACAGCAATAAGCTCACTCCCCCCGCCCCGTCTCAGATCGATACCCAGCATTGACCCTGAATGCAGTGTTTGGTCTTTACAAATTGGCATCATAATACATGCACACACTGCAGAGAGTGCTGGCTGGGTTGCAAATCCTGCAAACTAAAAACGGGAAAGCATCTGAGTAATAAAAGAGAATTAACAGTGTCTATTTTTCCTGCTTATTGCAAGCTTTTTTTTATCAGGACAGATCAAACGTGGCGACAGAACTGTGTGAGATACAATGCAGGCACACGGCGGCGGGTTGATTTGTTGAGGAAACCTTGTTCAGCAGACTGTTTCAAAGTCATGAGCAGAGACCCTGAAGGACAGATTTAACACCTAGGAAGAAGAATGGGCATCTCTGGTGCATTCACTAACTGGGTGATGAATGAATTACAGCTCCTAAATTTAGCCGGGCAGTCTACCTTGAAATCGGGCTAGACTTCCATCTTAGAAGCGCAGACAGGCTGCATATTACGTCACAAGCCACGACCTCTATTTCTGCATTAAGGAAAAAGAAAGATTGATGTCTGGGCAAACATTTCATGGTTGCCAGAATAATATGTTGGGAGATGGCGTGTTGCTCGAACATTTGTCTGACTGGTCAGGGTGTCCTGGCAGCATCATTTTGTCTGAGAGGAGATCAAGCATCAGATGCCAATAATGTGTGCAAATAGAGTTTTAGGCACGCAAACATTTCTTACAGGCTGTGCTGCTCTGGGAATAATTGTGTAACTGACCTCATTTACTTATTTTCACTCATTCATGGCAGCGACATTCACAATTTGGTAAGGTCGTCAGGTTCACTAACTAGCTGAGGACGAGTATGAATAGTTGAAGACAGAAACGCTTCATATCTAAACACAAAAATCCAAAAACCACTCTTGAGTATTTTCTGCCTCCACTATGTATAAGTTAGTTGAGGTGAAGGAAAGGTTATGTTCTTGGTTAATATTTAAACAGTAAACACTGACTTGAAGCATGAGAGAGGCTATAAACCCCAATCTCCAGGCCCTGTCTGCATGTATACAGATATTTTTAAATAACAGATATTTTCAACCCGTTCTTATTCCCAGGTCATCAAATACAGATGCTTGGTCACGTTTGTCAGTGTCTCATACTGTAGCAACTGAGAGGGCACCCGTCAGTGTATTTAGGTGATGCACAGCTGAAACACATTGTAATATTCAGGCAATCTGTGTTTTTACTGTTATAAGATACGGGGCGCTGTTACACATCTTGTGAAATAGAACAGTAATGCCGTGTCCAAAAAACGAACGAAGAAGAAGATCCACCGGAAACCAGAGGACGAATATGTTTACAGAGGAGATGTAGCCGCTTGTAAACTGCGCGAAAATGCCAGAGCTGACAAAGTTGATGGACTCAGACTCAGACAATTCTTGTTTTGATCGACATTCTGAATTCAATTTGGACGAATAAGCCAACGAGTTGGGCAGGACAAAACGGGATCTCATGACGGTGACAGTAACACACAGAGAGGTAGACAATAGTTTTGACACTGAACATTACAACATGTTTTGTTATACCTCAAACAGACTATTATGTTGTTATTATTATTATTTTTATTTATACAATTCAAGCTGACGTTGGGAAATGAGAAAAAAAAATGTAAATGTGTAAATTTTGTACAAAAATGCATTTTTCTCAGCTTTTTGTTGGAAATATTGTTTTTTTTATGAAACTGCACAAACAAGTGTTGATACAAAAGAAATGGAATAAGACAGAATACAATGTTTTTTGTGTTTAAAAGCAGAGGGTCTGTTCTTTAGTTTTATTTATATACTGTTTACATATTCATAGAACAAATTATTCTGTGGGTTTGAAAGATTAGTGAATATGATAAAAAAATGCTGGCAGTGGCTTGCAACTTAAAAATAATACTCCTGCGGGGAAAGTGTTACAGTTGTGAAATGGGCGCGGTTAGGTTTAGGCAACAAGACTACTTAGGTGAGGTTGAAAAAAAAATCATTTGGCTTCACGGAGGAATTTGTAACACAGCATAACGTGACATGAATATATCACATGAGTGATGTCAGTGTGCAACACATTCTCACTCCAAATTCGTGAACGTAAAAGGCTTCAGAACTGAATACCACCCTTACAGATAAAAGTCAATGGTTTTTGGACCCATCCACCACCACCCCCGCCCACCATACTCAGTCTTCTGTCCCCTTAACTTTCGTTATTGTCCTGCTGCATGTCCCCCTAATGCCGCCAGGCACCATTAAACATTAACGGCAACCGGCTGCATATCATGCCAATGTAGAAGGAGTCAGACAGACATACAAAATTTGTGGCATTCCAGCAAAGAGAAAAACCTTGTTGTGGCAGCAGAAGCCTTGCCTGTATGATGTGTCCTCCAGCTCTGACCATGATTGTGTAAAGAAGGACGAAGAATGGAAGGAAATAGCGGTGGAGTTGCAGCTGTTGGGTGAGCAACCTAGCAGCTAGCAAACACACACACAGAGACACATCGCAGTAGACAGTGCCCACAAAACTTTAGGTTCTTTAATAATGTGACCTCCTATGTTGTGCTTCGTAGTTGGTGAAGTAGTTACCTGTGCAGCATCCTTGTGCACTCAGTATGAGAAGCTATTGCATCATAAGTCGTAGCCTGTGATTCAGTAGGCGCTGTCATCGTACAGTCTGCATACATCAAAGTTGACCTATGTTCATTAGATCTATGTCACACAGTGTAGCGGCACTAAACTTATAAGATAAATTTCAGTCTGTAGGAGGCTTCACACAAAGCAACAATAACAACAAGAAGGTGATGTCATTGTTTCCCAAACACACCATGTACATGTCCACACCATGGATGTGGTCCAAACGGATACAAAGAAATCTCAGTTTTGAAAAATCTGCACCTTAGAAGGTGTTTTCAAAAACCTCCATTTTAGTGACCTAAAACATTTGTGTGTGGACCATGTGTGGAGGAAAATATGTTTCACCCTGTCTATATGTGTGACAGGGTCTTAGTCATGAGCTCTGTGCTACCATCCAACCATCCAGCAACCACCTCTGTTTTCTTCCTCAAAGATTAGCATTTAGGAAGTTATTACAATCCCCTTCAGCTGATGCAGAACATCAGCTACTCGTCCCTGGATCCACACAAACCATATAAACATGACAACAGATGAGACACTTACAGCCAAAACAGCCAAAACAACAAAACAACCAATAAGCTGTAATGTCACTTTGCTTTGGATCAAAACGTTCCCAGTCAGCATAACCCAGCAATCTGCAAAACATATTAGCAAGTGCAAATTAGTGGCATATGAACACAGTTCGAATGAGACTGGTTTTTACTGGAGACATCTTCCCATAAAAGTAAACTGAGTGAGTTTGTGCATTTTAGAAGCCAACAAAACCGACAATGAAGAGTTTTAGGAAAGAAGCACTCCAGAGCATGTCAAAGTGAGACGCGCACACCCAAATGTTTGAAACTGTAGATGTGGATGTTTCTTAAACGTATTAATTTTCAAAGCTGATGCCCAGTGAAGACTTTAATGTTTTTTTTTTATTGTTAATCCAGTCATTTATTTAGAAGGACAATGCATAGTCAACATTCCTGTAAATGTGCCAGTGTTTTCTAGCTGGCTAATTTTCAACTGCAGTCCTTTAACAAGATGTTTTAATACAAAAAAAATACATTTTAACCAACAGTTAAGATGACATAAAGTTGTGAAGGTAAGCAGGCTGTAACATACTGTATGTAAAACCACATATTAAATATTATATAAACATTAAAAATGATATATTAAAACTGGTGATGATGTGCTAGAATCAAAGCAGTATTTTGTTTTTTTGTCTCAAAGATAGTGCTCTTTTAAGAGGTACTGTTGTTCTACTAAAAATATTACAGAATATTAAATATAATGGAACATACAGTAATTGTATGTGGAAAAAATAAAGACAGTTAAACAGTTAAAGATGATCCGCTGCTCATACGTAGGAGAGGGGACATAGAGCAAAATGTAATTTTCAGTGCTGATTGGCACTTAACAGTGGGGACTTATTACCTCCAGTGACAAGCTGGAGGTAATAAAGGACACACGTACACACAGGGAAAAAAATCAATTTCACATAGATAGACTGCCACGCCTAACCTGCCAGAGAGGAGACACTGCTTCTCCTGCCACTTTAAATTAAAACTTCAAATGTAGCTGTTGCATGTGTAACACATTTTCTTTATATCTTTATGCAAAATCTGCTTTACGCCGTGCTTTAGGGTTTTCTTCCCCTCATACACACTTAGCATGCTGTGCTTATGCAGAATAAACAGCAAACACTGAATAATACAAACACGACACGACAGTTGTTGTGTGTTATCGTGTTTCCACTTGTATCAATTCATTGATTCCCCCCAGACTGTCTGGCATCTGTTTCACTGTGGTGATGTTGACTCTCTACATTAAAATGCAAAAACTTGTAGCTTTCATGCTCAACAAAGAGGATGTGATGATGTGAAGAGACAAAACAAGGGGGGGCTTTGCTCAAGAGTTCTCAATCTCAACCCGAGCCTGATGTGTCCCGGAAAACTGGACGGATCAGAACGGGTCCAGGCCAAAAATGTACGCTGATTGGCTGGGTTGGGAAGGTGAGCACTCTGCAGCAGCTCCTTCTCCTTCTCTCCCTGCCGGGCTTCCTGTCCTTCCTCCTGGCAGGGAAATACATTGTGGAGGGTCGGTGATCCACCAAGCTGGTCTATTTTCCACTGGAGACTTGCATGGCCACACAGCTGGTGTGTCCCAGGCATTAGAAACAAAATAGTACTTTGTGGGGAGTTCGGGCTTGGTCGGACTTGGGCTCAGTATTTTATGAGATGATCTCAGACAGATGGGCTTTGGATTGTAATTTTTTCAGCCTGTTGAAAACTCCACTTCTACAGAAATGTTTCCATTAAAGGATAGCATTACCATTTTTCAACCTTTTCTGCATTTATCCAAATTAGAGGTATGGTGTTACCAAAAATAAAAGTTTTTTTGCAAATGCTCCCTGTGTCTCAGGGGGCTGCTTCAAAGTCTGTTTGTTCTTTTGTAAACCAGTGGCGTCATTGGTGCTCGGAAGAACCACAGGCTATTTTAGTTTGGATTTCCAGTCCCCACCTCTGGGCAAGTAGAGGACGTGCCCTAGATCTCAAGATGCATCCACAAACAAATCTTCCCTCTCGGCTCGCATTGCTAACTAGCTGCGTGTCCACCAGCGAAAATGGCATCATTTATTATGGAAGCAGAAGATATTATGGACAAGGATACTTCTTACAGTGTATCGACAGAGTAGAATATTCAGGCAGGGAGTTAGGCCTCTTTGACCCACCTGAAGAAATGCATCAGAGAGTGTCCAAGGCTGCTGCTGAGCTGTACAAGAGGGTATCGCTGGCGAGGGCCCTCCAGAGCCTGAGCTGCCGAGAGCAAACAGCGACTGGTGGTGCCTTTGCTTTAATTGCCCTCTGATGCCAGCAGAAACTGAATCATTCTGCTGCACTGAATTTCAGCGTGGGCAGTTTTTGTCGGACGCTGTTGCTGATAACAAACCAGAGAGATCACATAAATGCTACACTATGCAAGAAAGTTTTGGTTCTCACTTGGACAGAGGTGTGCCGAGATTACGGTGGGACTATTGGAAGAATATAGTAAATCAACAAATGCCTGTGTACATGGCCTTTTTCCAATTTTAATTTTTTTGCTGCTGTAGTTTTATTTTCCTTCTACCTCCAACGAAAGAAAGAAAGAAGAAAGCCACTGCTCCACTGTCAGTTGAGAGTCAGTGGGGAAATGAAGTGTGTGGGGAATTTCACACCTTACTTGGTGAATTAAGTGTTTATTTCAACCAAACCAGAGTTGGCGATGGTTGGAACGGGACAAAGTCATCTGACGGTTTTATTTTGCTTCCGTTGATGTACAAAAAAAAATGGCTGTGCAAGACGGAAAGCTCAGAAAAACTCAACTTTCTAGCCAAAACAGCATACACTGAGGAATTTATTGTTTCAATTGACCACATTAACCACCAACACTGATTGGATATCCACTAATGCATGGCGAATTTCTCCTTTAAAGATGTGGGCTGAGGAAATAAGATGTAATGCTTGGATTTCATACATAACTACACATGATTTTATGGTAATTATATTTATATAATTGCTGATAAAAGGCTTCAGAAGCGACAGAGGCAATATAGAAACCACTGTAAAGACTCCAAATGAGAAAACTTAATGCCTTGAACTTCTGCTTATCTCTCCCTTTTAAAGCTAAAACACAAAGTGGTCCAGCCAATGAATGAGACTTTTTGTCAGTGACCACTTCAATCACATTTTAAGGCTGGGGGAGGATTAAGCAAAACATTTAGAGCAGATTACTGACAGAGTTCCTCATCTGGATCCATTTTCTCACAACTCAATAATTGTCGCCTTTAAAGTCTGGGCTGGGGTGACAGCATGTCACATGAGACGCCTCTGAATTGGTCAAATCAAAGAATTTAAGAGGAAATCGCTTCTGTCATTTTTTGTTTTGTTTCTGTACAGAGAGAGAAAACTGATTTCCTGTGTTGACACCAGTTGGGACAGACTCATGTTCAGACTGTCATTACGTCATTCAGTTTAATCTTGGGTCGGAAGCCAACAGTCAATTCAGTTTTGTCAGTTTTGTCCTTTTTCTGTGACATCGGGGCGCTGCTGCAGTAATCCTTTCAAAGTGTAAAATGTAAACAGGAAGGCTTTGACTGCTGAAAAACACAGAGAGGGTGACAAACGTACACTTTAATCGATTGTCAAGACAGAGTGACTGAAAGAGCCTGCAGCCTAGTGGCTCTATGAGACTGTGCAAGACACACTGGTGACGGCAACATGCTAATGTGCTGATGTTCAGCAGGTAGAGTATTCACCATGCTCACCATCTTAATTTCGCATGTTAACTTACAAACAATTTCTAATTAGCGCTAAACACAGAGTACAACAGAAGTCGATGGAAATGTAATTAGTTTTGCATATTATTTTTTTATGGCACTTGTTGAAAAGTACAGGAGATATGACTGGGTGAAATTTTATAGCAATCCGTCCAATAGATGTTCAAATATTCCACTCAAAACCACAACTGTAAATCACATGGTGATGCAAGAGGAAAAGTCAGGGATCAGTAATATGATGAATGACTATGTTTCCATGATATTAATAATTCTTTCATTCTATTCATGAAAGCACTCTGTGAACACACGCTGAAAAGTCTTGCATAAGAATGACATGGAACAATCTGTGAAGCTGGAGTATTTACAGTGGCAGAGAGTAGTGAAGCACAGGTGAGAGCAGCTGGCTTGATGAAATGGGTGTGGTGGACCTGGCAGGAGCGGGAGATGTGTGGACAGGTGATAGGCTGGCAGGTAGGTGTGGTGGAGACGCGGGGTGAGTGGAAATTTACTGGGTTTACTGAGAGAGTGGCATGTGTGGCAGGTCGGAAGTGCCCACTGTGACAGATATGTGCAAATAGCGCGACGGCAAACTCTTCAAAGAGGTGGTTGAAGGAATGAAAAAGGGGGAGCTGTGGTCATACAGTGAAATAAGTCTGCCACCAGTGGCAACACATTCTCACTCCGAACTCATCACATATTGACGTTTGGTCATAGACTTTCTACTTCGACATACGACGTGC
The DNA here is from genome assembly GCA_019142605.1 of Cephalopholis sonnerati. Classification (NCBI taxonomy): domain Eukaryota; kingdom Metazoa; phylum Chordata; class Actinopteri; order Perciformes; family Serranidae; genus Cephalopholis; species Cephalopholis sonnerati. Next base: position 36,224,086 of record JAGQAX010000007.1, on the reverse strand, counting down.
AAGGTGTGTTGGTTGTTTACGTTCTGGAACACCATTCTGCCTGTTATATGCATTGTCTTCTTTGTGAATACATTTCTGTTTTTTTACAGGAAGTTTAATTTTTACATACAGTCTCTTTTAAAATACGTCAGTACAACACAGCAAATGGTTGGATTTAAGGAAAAAAGAACAGGGTTTGGCTTTAGAATCTCACAGGATGCGAACACCACTCTCTTGGGTGAAAGTCAGTGTTTGTTGGACCCGTCCACCACCCCTCCCAATCACCCCATTTGGACTTTCGCTGCCTTAACTTTCATCCTTGTCCCACCATATTTCCCCCTGACACCGCAAGGCTCTGTTAAACTATAACAGCAACTGGCCACCTATCATGCTGACGTCAAAGGATGCCTTTTTTAATTGGTTTCTGACACTGCCGGTCACTGCCCAAGCACCGGATTTCGACGACTTCAGCCTGAGACTGGGCTCCCAGTGGAAAACTCTAAAAAAAATCCTATTTTGATGCAAAGAAACAAGATTACGCAAGTGGCTCCACTGTTCAATCCCAGCAAACAGTGACATGTAATGACCGTTGTTTAAATGTCCTGTTATGGTTCAAAATTTGTTCCAAAATGAAGGTTGTGCCATGTGGAATATTTTGGCATGATAACCTACATTTGAACCCTGTCAAACACAACAGAACGTTTTTCATCAGAGTGTGCATGATTACATGTAAATGTGAATATAAGTTAAAATGTAATTTTAATTAGACATGTAAACAGCTAAGTAGGAATATTGTCTTTTATGAAAAAAGGGTAAAATATATAATGTTTTGTGGATGTAAATGTAGTCACTGTCTGTACAGAATTTCATGCCAATCTTGCATTATTTGTTGAGGTATAATCAGTCAGACTGACTCTGTGAGCAGGTCTAAAAAGTCAGAAATTATCACATTTTCCAGGGGAGCTGTCATAAATTTGTTGTACCTAGAATAAGCAGCTCTTATAGGGAATTTTAGTTGTTTACCGCTGTTTGTACTCACCAAATTTTGCATAATTTCTGATGTCACTATCTGAAATAGACGCAGAGAGAGACTCAACTTTACCTCCCCCAGAATCCAATTTGCTGTTTCTCTGTGCATAAATGTGCCTCCCTCTGAAATGGACAAAAAAGTCAAACCATAAAAGAGAATCTCAGTCTTTGGATCAGCCTGGGAAGTAGAAATGGACCCGACCAGCACCTAAAAAATTCTACTTTCACACTCTGTTTTATCTTTCTTCTTTCTTCTTCTCCTTGTCATGAAACGATAAAAAAAGCCTTTTCTATCTTTTCAGTGCTCGTTGGTGTGTCAAGCATCAAACCTGAAGATAAAAAGAAAAAAACACGGCTGTTTATGAATCAGCAATGTGTCAGTATGTGAGTGGACAAGACAGCCTCTTCATGCTTGGTTAGCTTTTCACTCTCATACTCAGTAGGGCAGAAGGTTATGCCCACAGGCTTTAAATCACATTGGAAGGGTCCTTCATCCCCAGCAAGGTATTGTCTTTGGATAGCAAAGTTGTTTTTATCCTTGCAAGAGAAAATATTAAATGATATGTCACAGTCAAATTAAACAAAAATGACAAAAGGAAGTGCAGCTGAGGGCCGTTAATCCTGGTTGTGGGCACATCAGTGGCGACAAACAAATGTATAATGATGAAAAGATGAGCTGGTAGTCCTTGTTCCTTTTGGTGCTTTGGGAAGTGCCATACTCGATTAGGCCCTACATGTCTGCCTGGGTATTACGGCTGACATTAAGAAAGCTGTTCACCGTCTCTATCACCGCTTCCACACAGCCGTGACTCACCAGCACCCCCACAATGCATTGTGGCCGAGCCCCGAACACTCCCCCAAGAAAATCCCTCCACTGGCCCGGAGCGACAGCGAGTACAGAGACAGGATTTATCCAGTTTGTGCCCTCAAAGCTCCACTCACAGCGTTTAGAGGATGTGCACTGTCAGTCGCAACTGAGGCCGAGAGGACGATTCCTCTTGTGTTTGGCAGGCGTTCTGAGGGGGGAATGTGCTTTGCTATGACACATTTACGCTTGATTAGGTTACTGTGTTCTCCACAGATGTGTGTCCTTACTCCTGATTTAGTGTTGAAGCCTCCACAGGGTGCCTCTCTTAAGCTCTTTATATGTTGCCAAGAAGATGTTAAGACACTGAAGTGTAAAACATACTTTGGCAGAGGAAACCCTTCCTATTGCTGAACAGGAGCTCAAAATGAATAAGTGCACATGGTAGAAGTGTTTAGTACTTTTGATGAAGTGATGGGATTATCTCCTCAGAGGACTTGTTTGAAATGCAGACAAACCGAAGGCAGAGAAACTGTCTCAGTGTGCAAAACACTGAATCTGAAATTGTAAATCACAGAGATGATGTTTGCTAGAAGTGAAACCATCGCTTAGCACTTACAGAGGAGGCTTAGAGGAGGATTCCTGCTCCTCATATTGATCCTACGCAATGTTTTTCTGCATGCTAATTTCAGCATTAAAGGGACCGTTCACCCCAAAATCAAAAATGCATATTTTCCCTCTTACTTGTAGTGCTATTCAGGATCAGTCTAGATTGTTATGGTGTGAATTACCAAATGATGGAGATATCCTCCATAGAGATGTCTGCCTTCTCTCTATTAAAATGGAACTGGATGGCACTCAGCTTGTGGTGCTAAATGTGCTAAAAGAAAATACATTTGAAAAATGTCTCTTTCCAGAAATTATGATCTTGTTACTCAAAATAATCAACAGACCTTACTGTGAGCGGTTTTGTGTAAAAAACATTTTCTTCCTATGTAACCACCACCCTGGTCTCACTTACAACTTACGATACGATACGATACGATGCAATGCGATGCGATACAAGAGGATACAAGAGGACACAATATACTTTATTGTCCCTTCATTTTGGACTCAGGTGCTGCACAAGTATTGCCGCCTTACAATAATAGCCCAGAAGAAAGGAAAAGCATACACCATAAAAACAAAAATACACACTACACATAACAGTATTGCACATCAGCCATTCGTGTATCGCACATAACACCTGAGCACCATAAGCAAAGCACAACACAACCCCTAAAGCATTAAGCAAAAAAGTCTTATTAGAGGTTAGCACAAATTAATTCAGACCCCTCAAATAATGCCTTTAGTCAGTGGGCCTCTGCAGTCAGATACCAACGCACCAGGGCACCCTTTAACGGAGACGCACCAGGTGGCAGCATTTTTTGACACTATGAGCAACTGCCATAGAATAAAGAGTTAGAAGGCGCTCAAAGGGGTGGTGAGATGGGAGATGGATGGGTAAAACAAACTCCGTAGGTCTCACCCTGGAGATGGGCTGTTCATGTACCTGATTGAAATCAAAAGTCAGTCAAGTTATTTTATTGTCATCAGTAGGGTGCTAGTACATATAGCATGCTATGCTACTGACATATGTTATGTCACGTTGTATTAAGATAGTAACAACTGTGCTTATTTTATGCCAAAGCATGTTTAGGAAGCTAAGGAAGTAAACCTTTTTTTTTTTTTTTTTTTTACCTGCTTTCTAACTTTATTGTTATTTATTATTATTTATTTTATAAAGAGACTGTATGCATTAAACAAGTGCAAACAAAACGAAAGTTTATTTTGAGAAGACACAATGCATTTAGCAAGCATAGATTGGCTCGTCGTCTCAGAGCGTCCAAAACTGACATGCCAAAGCCTGACATGTAGGGCGCCAATCATATCGCAGCACAGAAGGAAGCGTGCATCTACTCATGGATGAGAGGCTTGTGTTCGTGACAGCATGAGATGTAAATATTAATGACATCCTATCCAGCAGAGCTGTAACAGGTGTAGCTCAGTAACAAGACAATAGTTCCTACATGAAACTGCTCACAAAGAGGTCTGGGGATTATCTTGAGTAACCAGGTGCCATTTAGTTTTGTTATATTTGATACAGGGCAAACATCTCTACAGCAAATATCTTCAGCACTCAGCAACTCACACCAAAACAATCTAGACTGATCAATAGCACTACAGGTAAAAGGAATATGTTTTTTTGATTTGGGGGTGAACTGTCCCTTTAAGCAAGTAGAAAACAAATATCTGACAACTTAAAGAAAGCCTGAATAAATATGTAGGGAATATTAAAATGACGAAAAGGCCTTCACACACCCAAATCTCAGTCCGACTCCAAGTAACCAAGGTCGTACCCAGGCCCAGAGCTCGATCACGTTGTGCATCATAATCATCAAGCAAAGGAAAAGTCAACATGAACCGAACCTGCAGTTATCTCTAAATCAATTTAACACCCAACTCGACCTGTTAATATGAGACCTGACCTGAACCGTGATTAAATAGGCTCAGAGCTGCTGCTGAGGAGTGAAGGGGAGCAGAATACTGTCAGTGTGCACAATGGTGAGAAATTCTAAATAAATAAAAAACACACTGTGCAGATTGCGGAGGCAGAAACACCCTTCATCTTTTTTCAGTGGATCATGTTCATTTGTGTTTCCTTCTGCTCAGAACCAACTCGTTGGCAGAGACACACACACACACACCTAAAGCATACTTTATGCAGAGCGTGGATACCTTCATTAATTATTTCAATCTTCCAACACAGGAAGGGATTTAACGTAACTGGCCTCTCTAAGCCTTTCTACACACTAAGTAGCAAATCTCCAAACCCCTATTTTGCATTTGTTTGTTGAAAGATATGAGGACTACTTTCTTTTTTTTCCCCATCAGATAAACAAGGACTGACATTTTGCAAATACACTTGTTTATGTTTATTGGACTTTAAAGACATAAATGAGGCTTTTCAAATATGCAGAAGAGAAGCAGGATCACAGACTTTAAATGTTTTAGTCTGCCAATTAATTTTTTGAACATTAACCAGCCGCGTCGATATTCCAGCGGCTTCAGCTCCAACATACATTAACAGCTTGTTGATCCGACTGTTGACGGTATATTTAGGGTGATGCATATTAATATCTAAGATGTTTGGAACTTCGGGTGTTTCATGGAGGTGAATTTCTTTTATCACCCTTAGAGACCTCAGCCTCTCAGTTTCATCTTTTGCTGCTTTTAAATGAGATGTGATCAGTGATTACTGAATATTCAGTTCCATGTTGCACCCAGCTGTGCCTGGTTTGTGGAGACTTTCCTTATTCAAAGTACGACCACGTAGCAAAAAGAACAAATCACGACCCATACGTTTACGTTTTTGTTGTAAGGCAGCGACCATTAGTAGTATAAAGACAAACAAAGTCTGCTCTGGACTGGAGGTGAATGGGTCAAACAAGCAACGAACTTTCATCCAGGAAACTGATGTTTGTGTCCCGTGTAAATTCAATAGTCAACAAGCTTTCCATTTTAAGATACTCTATTGTATAACAGCCGCCATCCATTAGAGCTTACCCAAAAAGTTCCATCTCCATCCCTTTAGTTCTAGCACTTTCTGCTTAAACCCTCAAACCTTGCAGCTCCAGTTACTTTATGCATGTGTCATACCCCACAGCTGCCATGGGATCAGAGACTGTGTCCAAACCTTCTTATAATAGGCTTGATGTAAATGAGAAAAATACCAGACCTGTCTGGACTGCTAAAAATATGGAGATGTGAGCAGCGATTCAGAGATCTGGAACCAAGTACCTTCAACTGTATTTAAACAATGATAACTTGAATTCCGTATCTGATATATAGTAGAGAGGGTACAGAATTGTAACTGTCTGGACGTATAGTCCGAACTAAAAGGACAAACACGTGTTTGGGTCATTGTCTGCAGTCATGGATTAAAGTTGTATGAACCTTCCTCGGTAAATGAAAGGGAAGCCATTGATTTTTTTCTACCCAATTACCCAGACAAACAAAACCAACTGGCACACAATTAACTTTTTCCTCTTCTGCGATCAATTTTTGGATCGGACACACATGCACGCTGTCTTTTCCCTTTTCCTGGATGTGTGTGTGAGAGAGAATAAATTAAAGCAAAGGTTTTGAATCAGCATTTCACTGTTTACCTGAGCTTCTTGACATTGTAATACTTTTTTTTAAAAATTATGTCTGTATTGTTTTCTAAGAGTGTTGTGGGCGTTAGAAGCACCTGTTTTAAATGCACACTGTGTCTGATTCACAGGAAAAACAGATGCTCTGCGTAATTCAACAAATGAGAAACAATTTACCTGAGTGGTGCAACTTGGCTGTGAATTAGGGGTGTAACGGTACACAGAAGTCACAGTTTGGTTCATCCTAGAGTTTAGTCGTCAGGGTTCGGTGCGTGTTTCGTACAGCATGACCAAGAAAATGCATCAGGATATATTTCTTTTAATTGATTTTATTTTTACCTATGTTTAAGCATGTAAACCACGCAAACATTTGTCATCCCAGTTATCAGCTCATCTGGTGATGCAGTCGAATGTGCGTCAGCATGTTGGATGTGTTTCTCTTGACAGATCGTACAACGACAGAACAACACCGACACATCGGCCTTATCTTATACACAACTCTCCGTTGCTGTTGTAGCTGAATGGGCTCGCCATTGTGTGAAAGACTCACACCAATCCGCTTGTGATGACCTCAGCATAATGTTGCTTGTGGTGGATGTCTAAAAGTTTCTGGAAGGAACTGGCACTTGTGAATTTTGGTTCTGTTACATGTATCAATCAGGAACTGCCCTTTGTTCCAACAGTGTTTGTTGTGTCAGTTCGACAAATGCAAACACAACCAGGGAACTGCAAATAGTTAAAGTCAGTTTATTTAATGTAGTTTGAAGATTGAAAGCTGAAGGCTTGAGTAATATGATGGCTGAGTTGGGCAGGGAATGGCGAAGCAGAGCAGGCAGAGGGGCTGAAGACAGCAGTCAAAATCCAGAGGCAGAGGATGAGAACATGGCCGGACGTGGCTGGTTATAGCTGAGGCTGGTGTGGTGAATCTGAGACACGCAACAGAGTGTGAATAGAGGTCCTAAAAGACAAAGTGTCAAAAAACTTAGATATTGGCCTTGACATCTGTACCGCAGAAGAGACTGAATGATCTGACACAGTCTGGATGTCTGAGCCGGGGTTTTATACAGCAGTGGCTTGTTTGTTGATGAGGTTCAGGTGTGCAGGTTCCCCTGTTACCCTGGAGATTAAAGAAATCACCACTTACCGTGTTCACCAGAGACGAGGGTTGACCCGGAGAGCTCTGCTGTTGTCACTTTGCAGTATATGAACTTTAACTTTAAAGTTATAGCGGCACAGATTGTAGATTCTAACATTATATTCGCAAAACGAAATAACATCTGCAGTTTTCTGTTGATTTTTATAGTTATGTCCTTTTGTTGTTTGTAATATTTCTGATTATTTTGTTAACTTAAACAATTAATATTCCTGTTATTACTATTTGACTGGTCATCAGTTGCTTGAATGCGCTGTCATCCATCATTGCAACTTCTGACAGCTGTCAATCAGCTGTTTGTGGTTCAGTCGTGGGTCAGAATAGCCAGAAAAGCATGCTGGCTTGCACACTGTAAAATTGGACCGGATGTAGTAGAACATCCTGGTATGTTTGGCATACTGCATTTGACACACTATGTGTTGGGACATACTAAATCTCTTTATGGCATACTATATAGTATGGTAGTATGGATAATGGAACGCACAGAAACATGAGACACTCGGTAAGGGAAACAGGAAACACAAGGGACAGGCAAAACTGAAACTGTTAGTCCAAAAAATGTCCCCTGGGACATTTGTCTGTTAACCCAAAAACAAATGCCTATTGCTCCAAAGTCCTGTTTCTCCAAAAATACACACTCTCTGTGGTTAGACACTCCCATCGCCAGAGAAATGTTCACACTGTATGTTTCTGTAAACCACTGATAAGTTACATTTGTCAGCAGCACTGTGATGAACGTGTGGTGAGGTTTAGGTGCAAAAACCACTTGGTTATGGTTGAGAAAAGATCACGTTTTGGATTAAGACCCCCGACAGCAAAGGGTTGATACAGTAAAAACACCTGGGATCAGTGGTCCAAATGATGCTGGGGAATGGAAACTAACTTCAGGGAGTGTGTATTTTCAGAGAAATGGGACTTCGTAAAAATGTATTTTTATTTCTGGGACAACAGGCTGTTGGAAAAATTGGCTTACCATTGGGACATGTTTCACACTAACAGGGCTTTGGGGGGAGGAATGGCATGGCTCCCATCTATCTACATAGAACTTCCATGTCTTCTGCATGCAGCTGCGTACACTGGACCCTGAACCCAGTACCATGATGGTTCTTAACAAATACACAAACCAGTACAACTCTTCTGTGACTAACTTAAAGTGTTGAACGGTGGTTAAACAAATTATCTTTGAGAAAACAGAAAATCTGAAGCAGCCATGTTAATATTGTAACAATAAATAATAAAGTGACTTTATTTATTTTCTAATGTGTACGCATTTAGGTAGCAGTAAGTTGGTGAAGATTCTTAGTCATCTAGGTCATGGTAATACTAAGTGCTATATTGTAGGCAACTGGACTTGCTTGGGAACCAAAGCAAGTCCAGTTGCCGACAATATGGCACTTAGGATTAGGTGGTAGTGAGTAATGGGAAATATTTGTTGATAATTGCTTTTGAATTTCAGATGATGTAAGGGTTGACATCAGAACAAACCACACGTGTTGTTTGTTCATGTGAATTGTTTTTGACAAATGGGTGCAAGAGAAATCTTAAAAGCCTCTGTGTTGTACTTCTAGTAATGAAACCATTGAATGTGTGGCATTTAGCCCATCAAGGCTGCACGTGCTTCATAGCCCCTTTTATCGTTTGACATCCTTTCAAAATCGCCATTATCAACTTTTCAAACTTGCAGTCATTATTTCCAGCAGCCCCTTTTTTGCAGCAGATGCCCAGAAAGACATGACAGGAAAAGTACACAGAGTGGACGATTTTTTCTCCCTTAAAGGATCGACTGTCTGTCACTTTCTAATGTTTATTCATCCAGCCGAATGGAAATTTCACAGGGGAAGAAAAGTGAAACGCAGTCAAACACGCTGAGAGCATTTCGCTTTGTGGAAAAACTTGAATAATAACAGGCTTTACAAAATGTATGTCTCCTGCTAGATTTGACATATATTGCTTGGTTCTGTGATGATAATTTTAGATCCAAGCTGGTCCCATCTTGCATCCATTTCAGCTGCTGTGAAGTTTTCCTGTTTGCTCTGAGAGTTCAATTATTACCACCTTCTGAAGATACTCCACTATAAAGAAAAAGCATCACCTGTTTGGGAGAAGATGCACCAGTTAATAAGAGGCGATGGCAATATCAGAGGAGTGAGAATGAGTCTCTTCAGGCTCCATGATTTAGATTTATTAGGGAGAGGCATGTGTTCGTATAAAAGCCAGACTGGAGGTGAATAGAGAGCTCCAATCTTCTCAAATGAGAGGAGACATAAAGCATTTCTTGGCCGGCTTTCTCTGTAGTTTTCTGCAGTAGAGATGAAAAACTTTAACAAGACTACAACTTTACAGCCATGCTACTGAGGCTGCAGTTAGACACTGGTGCTTTGAGCAAAAGGATAATGTCTGCATGCTAACATGCTGCTCATAGGGGTGTAACAAAGCTAGATATGTTGAGTTTAAGGCTGTTTTCCTTGTCACAAAGGGTGGATCTCTCTTAACCTTGCTAGTTCTCCATGGTTTTTGTTACGAACTTTCAGCTTGGAAACAGCATCACTCTATGATCAATATTCAATGTATGAGTGATGCAGGTTCTTGCCAGAGGTAATACGTTATAAATGCACTTTATCCAACTTGTTAAGACACAAGCTTGCATATGTATGCCACCAAATAAAGCTGTGTAATTACAGTAGCACTAACTGTATGTACCATGCTATGTAGTGAGGTTTTTTTGGCCATCGCAACCTGTAGGCCTTTCAGGGATGCATTGTAGGGTTGTTCTTGCTCTTACTGAACTTCTGTCTGTAGTGTTCCCTGGTCCATTTTCCCTTCTGAGCTCTAAAATAAAATCGCACATAGCATTTTACATCACTAGATCACTTTATTAATCAATATGATGTTTACTTGTAAAAGAAATGCACTATAATTCCTTTCAACCATACAATAAGGTTACCACTTTAGATTATGTTTTTATTTTTGGGCCTGATTTGCTTGAATCCATTTTACACTGCTTGTGTATTACAGCTAATAGAACACTGACTAGAAAATTGATTAGTCTATTGGTATTTATACAAATAATATTCAGTCATTAAAATTACTTTCACCTTGATCTGCCCAAAAACTAAAATGATTTCCAAGTCTCCCCTGGACAGTGTCAGTTTACGTTAATGCAATTATTGAGTATAATGTTGAAATCTGCTGCATCAAATTTAAAGTTTAAGAGCTGCAGAATGTGCCAACACGTTCTCACCCCAAATCGTCACATATTGCCGCTTTGTCGGTTGCCTTTCATGTCTTCATATTATGTGCTAAGTATCCTTTTGCTTCTGCTGTTGATGTTCCAGGACGCTGCTACCAAAAGCACATGGTTAGGTTTAGAAAAAAACATCATGGTTTGGCTCTACATTCATATGGGAAGCAAACACCAGCCTCCCGGGTGAAAGTCCAGGGTTTGTTAAACCCATTGAACACCAGCACCCCCACCCACCCTAAAGGGACTCTCCAGCTTCTTATATCAAATAGTTTCCAGAAGCGTTTCAAACTGATGCTGCCCAGCAGTGTAACGTACTGCGGCGACAGGTGCTGTCCAGTCACGTTATGCGTGTAACGGTGTATCGCACTGCCGTGACAAGTGCTGTCCAGCTGTATATTATAACACCATGAAAGGTTACACCTGGCCGCGTTACATACTGACGCTGCCCAGCTGCATATCATACCACCGTGAAAGGTGGTTTTTGGCGTCAGGTGTCTGACACTGAAATTGGTATATTGGCGAAGACTTTGGAATGACAGCAGGCTGAATGTGCAGCTGTCACATTAGAAATAAACAGAGTGGTAAAATAAATATATTCACCTGTTATTTACACAGTTAGTAATTTTCGGCCAGCATCCCTCTCTCGCCTTAACTGAAGCAACAGCATTGGTTTTTACTGTAGTACTTTTTAAATGTTCTTCAACGGCGGAGGAGGACGGCATGCAATCGGTCCATTTTAAGAGTCAAATGACGTGCAAAATCATGGATGGTGGCTGTTCAACAGTGTTGCTGTGCGCAAATGCCTATCCGATTGAACACTGGGAACACTACTCATTCCACAATCAGTTACCTGCATCAGACGCAGCTACGACCTGAGTTATTTCCCCTCAACAGAGGTGTTTTAAGTCTCTACCATACTCTTTAACCGGAGTGATATCTAAAGAGTTACTCAGCCAGCCAAAGTAATTTCCATTAGGTAACCTTCCCTCTGTTGTAGAGATGCTGAACACACGTCCAGCTCAGACAAAAAAAGCCTGGCTCTGTTGGACTTGCTTTGTAGTTCAGCCCTCAGATACAGTATGAGTACCGTGTTCAACATCTTAGTTAATCGCATTAGCATGCATTTGCTGACCACCACTGAACTACAGCTGAGGCTGATGGGAATTATCACTGGTCATTAGTTTTTCAGGTATTTGATCATCAGCAAAAGTTTTGGACAAATTTGACCTGATGATTCCAGTAGAGGTGAGGTCATAATAAGAGGTCTTAATATCATGCAGCAAAGGGCATGAAACTGTAGATTCACAAGTCTGTTCGGAAAAGTGGTTCCTTTAATAATGTGCATTCAAAAGAAAAGATATAACCAAACATTTTAAACAGACATACAAACATTTAAAAAAGAGATAAGCAGCAAATCCAAGGACATACTGTAGAAGGACACTGCTGTTTGCTTTTTTTAATGGATTTAAACCACAGAGCGATTTCCATAACTTAGAGAAAACACAATGCATTGTTCACAGTAGAATGAGCAGAGGCAAACAGTGTTCTTAATAATTTAGTGTATTGTCCATCTGCTTATAAACTGCCTCCCTCTGGTGCTGCTGAGTATTTGGCACCAGAACACTGAATTCATTGTTTTCTCTGGTTTCCCTTCGGATTTATGGATCAAACTGGTATTTTTGTTTGCATGTTTTATCAGATTGGCTACATTTGGTTGAAAACTTAACTTCCACGACCCTTTTCAAGATGTCTTTGTTTGCTGACAACTTACTGTAGCTTAATTTATATTCAAGTTTCATCTGTTGGAGCTCCACAACAACACAAACACATATTATATATATATTTTGCTGTTTTCTGACCATGTTGGTTCTTTTTCTCTGTGATAACCACGAGTACTGGTGCTTGATCTTCAGGCGCAGTTTTGGAAGCTTGTTTTCCCCAAAATATCAATTTCAAACTGTCACATCCCAGCCTGCTGTTTAAGGTTATGTTTTTCTAGCTCTTAGTCATTATTTCCCATTTTATTTTTAATGCTCACCTCTTGTCTCGTTGCTGATGACTTCACTTCGTGCCCTTGTGTGTTTCCCACCTGTGTGAATTGCCTTCCCCGCCGTGATTTGTTTCACCTGTCCCTCATTATCCTTCCTTCTCTTTATACTCCCCTCGTCTCAGCACCTCTTTTGCTGGTGTTACAGTGATTTCTCATAGTGTATTTCTCATGGTAATTAGACGTTGTTTCTGTGTTTTTGACTATGTGTTTTGGATACCCCAGCTTGTTTCTTGGACTGATTATCTGTGTGCCAAACCTTATTTTCAAGTAAAGACAAGTTTGAGAGTTGAGCCACTGCATTTGAGTCCTCTGAGTGTTTGTATCTCACAAACACTTCTTATTTTTTGTCCTCTGTGCCAAAATAAAAGTTTGTAGGGCAAAAATATAACAATTACAATTTTTATAGGAGCTTAAAATGTTTTTTGTATGCAAAGTGCACAGTTTGATGTGGCAAATTAAAAGAAACTCCTTGGTGATGTAACCTTAGTGACTGTGAACATCATATTTCAGAGTGCCTGCAGAACAAGTGTGTAAGTAATTGTAAACTGGAAGCTCATTTCCATACCAATATGTTGCAGTCCTCATCCTTGGTCCTGTTTATCTATGTAATGTAACTTTTTTAATATTGTTTAGCTCAAGACAACTCTTCTCCTTGCTGTCTGAAGGTCACCATCAACAGGTTTACTAGTGTGCATGTGTGGCATGAGTGATTGTCGTATGTGTGTATGTACTGTGGTATCTATGTGTCAGAGAGTAATGCTGCAACCCACTGCAAGTCAGACGTTCATATTCCATGCCTCAGTGCATCTGCTTAGGAAAACATGGACACCCTCAGCAAACTTATGTTTGTATAGCAAGTCTTTGAGCTTTACAAGAATATACAGAGGACCTATATTAATCTCCACAGCAGCATTAGCAAAGGGAAAAGGTGTATAAAATATGTCAAATGTTTTGCTCGTCTTTGCTCATTAAAATAATGTGCAAATTGTGTAAACAGTTGACAAGCATAACAGTTTGAACCACCACAGCCAATAGCACAAAGTTGAGGTGTGTATTCGTTTTGTGTGGACAGAGACGGAGATGCGCGTGTTTGCAAAGGCTTCTATCAAGCACAGATCAACTGAATGGAGATGGCAGCTACAACGCACGACATAAAACACTAAATGAAGTAAAAATTGATGAGAAAAGTATTCTGCTTATGGTTTACTGTGTGCGCTTCCATGTTTGTTAATGTCAGTGAACTCTGGCTCGGTGGATCTTGCCTCAGTTTCTGACTTGGAATTCCGACTTTTCCGTGTTGGAGATTGTTAATTTCCAAGTTTTGAGTGCGGTGGATTGTAGGGTATGATTTACACCAGGTTCACACTACATGATATCAGCCCGATTATAGCCTGACACAGTCAGATCGTGAACGACAAAGAGTGTCATACAAGATAATCCATCGTTTCATCTCGTGTAGTGTGTCTTCGTAAACGACAACCAACACCACATCTGGGACGCCTCATGACAAGAATAACCCAATGACATCGTGCACACTATGAAAGATGACTAGGGATGATTGGTCGTGGACCAAAGGTTAGTCTGTCATGTCTGTCAGCCAAGTCGCAGCACGATTTCATGACTCCACAATCGCGTAATCTGACATAATGTCTGTGGGAACAGACAAAAATGTTGTGTAGTGTGACCCGGCATTAGTGTGGTTATTGTTAACAAGCTTGCTGGAATTGGCTGCCAGCAAATCCCAGCAACTTGGAGTACTGTGGAGGTATTATCTTACTCCCCAGAAGGTTATCCATCATCAGCCCAAAGGTTTCAGAAATAAGTGATTAAAAACCTACAGTGGAATTAATGTATTTTCAACTTTTCGGGAGTGCTACTCCTGAATGCTAATAGCATCAGAGTTCTGTGGTCACTTCCCAGAGTTCCTGGCAGGATATATTGAACCAATATGAGAGCAACAGAGCCGAACCACACAGTATGCTCACCCTCGTGAATTTTTCTGATTACTGTGATGGCCATGCTCAGAATAACTGAGAATTACAAATCAAAACAATGCAGTTGCGCTGAAGCTGCGATTTTGGATGTAAATCATAATTTCTCTGAATTTCTCTTTGCATTTGCAGCTGTTTGACATATTTTTATTAATGATAATCATTTTTGGATTGCAGTCACTGTTGGATGGTTTGCAATTCCACATTTCACTTTAATTAACAATTGGAGTTGATAAAAAGAAAGTTAATCAAAAAGAAACTGTGGCCTGCTTATTAACGGCAGCCCAGAGTGACTGGAGAACACCACCCATCGAGAAATCAGGGTTACAGCAACAACAATGCAATTATAAAATTACAGAGCTTGTGGATGCTACTGATATAATTAATATGAAATATAAAAGCATGTAGCGGACATGTGCTTCAATAAAACTCTGCAGTCAATGTTTGTTGTTTCAGCTGTTTTTGATTTTGTTTTTCTCAAATACAAATGGTCAGATAATACTAAAAACATACTACACAAGCACAGTAAGCAGATTAAATATGGTCAAAGACTAGCTTCAACTACATTTTGTAACAAGCACATGCAGCAAATTTTACCTATTAACCAATGACTGCAGCCATAATTGGTCCTGATTAACTGCAATAAAACTGGATCTCATTATCTTTAGCAAATCAAATACAGCAAAATGTTAATTAATTACAACAGTTTTTCTAATGTATGAAGTGCTCTAACAACTCATTTTCAGGTATTTAAAGAGCGTAAAACATGCCATGAGGTGCATGCGGTGTGTTCCTGTGTTCAGTTCCACACATTGCATGAGGCCCTTTAGGGAAGAGACAAAAAAACCCATGAGCAGACTCACCTCTTTTTCAGGTTTTCATTAATCCCTCGCTAGAAGGAAACACAGTCGTTTAGCATGAGAGGAAAACTGTCAGTCAGGAAGAGGTTATTGCCAAGTGTGTTCTCCGCTCTCCGCCTCTATCTATCCTGCATTTAGCAGAGAGCCTAACCTTCACTCAGCCGCTGTGCGTTGGCTGGCAGCCTTCATTGTGATAAAACATTTCAGGAACTGATGTCAACAAGCTTTTCTTCAGAAAGTGTTTGAATGCTACAACCAAGGTCATGTGGCAGCTTTCTATACAAGACACGCACATAAGGAGGCATGCCACACAGTGCCTCTGTGTTCTTGTGTGGGTCTCTAGACATGGACTGTTACGCGCGGTGAGATTTTCACTTCAGCTGAGCATGTTGACCTTTACCTGTCAACTCTTATACTTTCAGATTCATTGTACTTGTAAGGGGAGTATAGTCACACTGACCTGTAGGACACAAATATGCCTCGAGACCAAGTTAAAAGGAGCAGGTATAAAAACTAAACAGAAACCAAAACTCAACTTACATTTCATTGTGGCTGCTTGATAAATAAAAACAATACAGACAGACCTCTCAGCAACATTCAGTTAGTGGCCTCAAAACCTCACACAGATTTCATGTCCTGCTGAAGGCTGAGAGGTGGTGATAATGGATTGGTTACCTCACGCACTGATGACCTACTTTAGTTTAAATTTAGTATATTGTTGCATGAGAGCATGTAATCAGTAAACAAGCGACATGGTGCATTTTTTTGCCCTGTCTAACTTTGATCTGATGATGTTTCCCAGATTTCCAAAATTGCTCTGGTGGGGCATTGTAATGTCGAAAAAAAAATATTTAAATAAGGCCCACGTTTTGATGAACAGAAATTTTCCTTTAAAAGAAGAATCTTTACCCAACAAGTCATCCAAATTAAACACTGTAATATGTTGTTTGTCACTGCCCTCTATAATGACATCCATCCATCCATCCATTTTCATCTGCTTATCCTGCGCTGGGTTGTGGGGGCAGCAGGCCAAGCAAAGCACCCCAGATGTTCCTCTCCCCAGCAACGCTTTCCAGCTCCTCCTGGCAGACTCGAAGGTGTTCCCAGGCCAGATGAGATATGTAATCCCTCCAGTGTGTCCTAGGTCTGCCCCAGGGCCTCCTACCGGTGGGACGTGCCAAGAACACCTCTAAGGAGAGGCGCCCAGGAGGATCCTGATCAGATGCCTGAACCACCTCAACTGACCCCTTTCGATGCGAAGGAGCAGCGGCTCTACTCTGAGCTCCCTCGATATGTCCAAGCTCCTCACCCTATCTCTAAGGCTGAGCCCAGACACCCCACAGAGGAAACTCATTTCAGCCGCAGGTATCCACAATCTCATTCTTTCGGTCACTACCCAGAGCTTATGACCATAGGTGAGGGTTGGGGCGTAGATGGACCAGTATATCAAAAGCTTCACCTTCCGGCTCAACTCCCTCTTCACCACGATGGTTGGGCACAGCGTCCGCATCACTGTAGGTGCCGCACCAAACCGCTGATCCATCTCGCGCTTCATTCTACCCTCACTCTTGAACGAGACCCCGAGATATTTGAACTCCTTTGCTTGAGGCAGTAACGCTGAGCTTTTTCTGGTTTGACACCTCATCATTTCTCAGAACCTTCCAAAATTGTTACAACTCACTTTTGAAAAATATATCAGGTTTATGATGTGATAGTGCTATGGTTGAGGTTTGGTTAGATTTAGGCAGAAAAAAAAAATGACTTGGTTCAGGGAAGCACCATAGTTTGGGTTAAACACAGACTACGTTAAAGTTAAAGACTGTCACTGTCATGGTTACAATAACAAACTTGTGGTTCAGGGATGACTGTAAATGGCTGTATTTCTGTAGTGCTTTTATCTAAACTGCTCTCCAATTTCCTCCCATTCACACATAAACACTACCATGGTAGCTGCTGGCTTGACCATCAGGAGCAATTTGAGGTTCAGTGTCTTCTCTAAGGACGCTTTGAAATGTGGACAACCCCACTCTACCTCCTCAATCAAACAACTGCCTCCTTTGTCCTATGTTCTGTTCCCTTTATTTCCTTCTTTGATAATTATGATGGCCATAGAAGGAGTTTGTCCATTGATTGTAATAAAATACGGCTTTCTGAGGCACTTGCTGAAACCAAGTTGCAACCTACAGGGCGGAAAAACGAAGCCAACACAGAAGTGCCACAAACAGTTCCTTGAGTGGCCACTTGAGGCTAGTTCCAAGAGCGAGTCAGCCCCCATAGACCCTATTGTTAACATGCCCAACTTTACAGCAGAAATAAACATGTTTACAGCCTGGCACAAAAACTCTACAGCCAAATTCCCTGTTTATGGTGGCTGTACGGCCGGTGAATTTTTATATAACTCATCCATTTCAATGCTATTAAGGTTCAAAGTTCTGCATAATTATTACAGCCATAACTGTGGCTATTTCTGTGCGTTTTCAGTTCATGGGAGTTAATTATTATATTTTGGTGGCCTAAAAAGTGTTGTGCAGTGTTTGGCTGTAATAAAGGAAGTAGGATGTTCAGTTTTTCTGGTTAAGTACATTTTGTTTTAGTGGTTTTAAATCTGTCTTTTGCTAGCAAAAATTAGCATTGCATTAGCATTATCACTTTTATAGCTGTAAATGCATCATACTAACCAAGCCAGCAGCTCATGTTAGGGTTAGCTCCACCGTGTTGTCCAAATATGGTCACTTCTGGCTCCAAAAATGCAAGATCGCTGCAGCCAAACCACAAAACTTCAAGCTTCAAAATGGCAGTCCACAAACCAACAGGTGACATTACTGTAGATACATCCATTTCATACAGTTTATGGCTAAAATGACCTCTCAAGAGGACAGGCTGTCATTACCACACAAATCTAAACTGTTCATTACTGATCTTTCTAGTTTGCCTGGTTTAGAACAAACTCCGTCACCCGAGGAAGACCATGAGATGCAGCTGAGAGCCCCAAGAAACAGGGACTCAGTGATCTGACTTCTGTTCTCCCAGTGCCAATTCTGTCACCTAAACTAAGGTTATACTGGTGCTTTGTCTTTTCTAAATTGTTGTGACATCAATCAAAATCCAAAAAGTTATTTTTGGAGCAAACCCTGCAGGTTCACTGTTCACTGCCAACAGTCTCTACTGTCTGTCCTCTGCTAAACAAAATGCACTGCAGAGGAAGAAGCAGGGTTCTTAAAAAATCCTATTACTTCAGTGACGACTACAAGCACCCAGAGCAGCTAATGCCAGCCATCCACAGGTCACGACCCCGAGCAGAAGTAAGTCTCAAACTCCTCCAAAGTGAACTATTTTCCTCAGTGTTTTGTTGGATCCTTGTTTTTCTTTCTGTCTCTGTTGGTCACACAGTTTGAGCTGAAATGAGGAATTAGCTGAGCGTCTATCACAGGTTCACAGCCGGGCCGGTAATGTCTTCATTCTAACCAGGTTCACAGCTGGGTGCAGGCTCAGGTCTGGAGGGGAAAGGTTTGTTTGTAAAAGGATGTTCGGGAATCCTTTTCGCGCTCCACTTTCGAACCTCTGCTCTGCCTCCCAGACTCACAGTGTGACCAAAGAAGTGCGTTTACTTGGAGGGTGTAGCGAAGCGCTGCCTCAGTCACTGTGCTGTGGCTTGGAGGATAAAAGGTATATCATTTACACTCCAAACTTTTAACTTGTGGAATATGTTAACATATAATCAGGCAAAAAAAGAATACAGATTAGTGCAGAGCACTCCTGCGTGAAAGCAGAAATCATGCAACAAAATACAAAGCAAATTACCACGCACCAGGAGGCCTGTATGAATAGGCTTTGTGCAAACATGTTTTTTTAAACTTGTAATCAGGCACCTTTTTGAACACTAAATAAAGGAATGCACTGATCTTATTTTCCTTTTTTGTTGTCTGAGTCTTGTCATTCAATAATGAATATTTTCCATGATGACAAACAGCTTCATCTTATATGCATCTCTCCCTCAGTTCAGTTTAAATTAAAGTGTCTTGTAAACAAACAGTTATGTTTACGTTCAGTGTATGTCACCAGAACACATTGTGTGTTCTCATGAGGCCTAACAAGCATGTTGAAAGCATTTCTTTCCTGTTAAAACATTAACAAAGATCATTTTAAAATCCTTTGAAACCAGCACTGTTTACATCGGCTGACAGTCTCTTCATTTTGCATTTTGCTTTATGTTTCTAGGGCGCATTGCTGCCATCCACCCACAACAAAATTGTTTGTCAGTGCTTTCTAAAACCGTGACGTATGACCGTTACAAAATGTACAATATGACTGTTTTCTTAAGATTTGCTTACATTTAAGCACAAAAAGCACTTCTTTAAGGTTTGGTTACGTTCATGGTCAAGAAACATTTTTTGCAGCATGATTGCAGCAACTTCTGCCTTTGCTCCTGAAAAGCAAGAATCATAATTCAGATGGTTGCTAGATTTCCTTGTGAGGTAAATATAATTGGGTCATTTAGACTGACACTATATGCTTGTGTGAAAAAAAGAAACACACCTCAGTCATTTGAGCGGGGCCGTTCTGTTGGCACAGGGAATACCAGCGCAGAGGGCCACGGCAACAGTGTTAAAGGGGACCAATTGTGCTCGTTTTCAGGTTCACCCTAATGTATTTGGTTTCTACCAGTACATGCTTACATACTTTAATGGTCAAAAAATATGCCATTTTCCCTCATACTATCTGTGCTGGAACACCTGTAGTCACTGTCTATCTGAAAGCTCAGTCTGCTCTGATTGGTCAGTGTTTCTGGGTCTTCCACATTTCTGCACGTCTTTGCAGTGACTTTTGGTTTCACATGAGACATGAACGGTGGTTTCCTCGTTGAAAGTCTCAGTCTGTTTGACCCACTCTTTGTGGACTTTCTCGCTCTTTATGATTTGTGAGTCCACCATGACAACAGATCTTTAAGTTTAATAATCACTTACACAGCCTGCTGTACCTGAATTAATATACAGGATCTACTACATGATTGTATTTGTTTAATGAATGATTGTCCTGACAACTTTGATCTAAAATAAATAAAAGATTAAATACATTTTTTGATTGAAGTCAATACTGATCAATAAATCCTCCCTGGTATAATCTTATTATTGTCATCAGCTGTGGTTATTTCCTGCTGAGTGTGTAACCACCTTGATGAATCATGCAGAGGAAGGGAAAACTGATTTTTTCTTTCCTCTTCTTTACTGCACATAAATCACAGATGGAATTCATCCTTTCCCATTTGCGACGCTGCACCCTGTCATTTTCTTGTTACAGCTAATTTGATTGGCTTGTTGCACCTATTCCTGCAGGATGACTCAAGTAGCTATAAGCGTAATGTGACCTTATTGTATTCGACACACATCTGAAATCATCTTCTTCCCTCACTTGTTCTTTCATTAGAATTTCATGCTGTTTTTTTCCTTTTTGTCCTTTGCGATTGTCTTATCTTCGTTCAGAATATGCTGCGCTCTGCTGCCCGCTGGTTATGATTATAACCCAACCTGTGCTGACATTTCCTCTTTTTTTTTCTCCTGCGTCTCAGAAATAGAAAGTGTTGAGTAATAACTTTATTTCCTATAACAAACAGGATTTTATTGACGTGATGTGAGGTGGCAAAGTATGTCCGACAACAACAGGGAATTGTTTTTCTGCAGGAGGGAGAGGAATGTTTCGACTCAATCAAGGACCTGCTTTTATAGTCCCACTTGTGATCAATGCTGAAATTCCCACCTGTCTGGTATAATATATTAAAAGATCCCGTCTTCAAACACCTTCAGAGGCCTCATGGTGACACAGACATGCACAGAAAACTCCTTCAGCTGAAGCCTTTCCCTCTAAAGCTTCTTTCTTTTCATCTGTGGAAATTAAGAGTGTTTTTGTGTGCAAATGAGACCAGTGGAAGTGTTTATGAAAAGGAGAACATTTTTTCGTTTCTTAAGGGTGAATTTAAGGGCAAGGGCTCAGTGGGCTCAATCAACACAAGCGCCTACGCAAAGGTACCAGGGGGTATTTAAACTGTGCAGTGAGGGAAATTAACTGCTTAGCCGTATTTAATGATTTCTGTCCTAAAGATATGTATTAATAGTAAAAAGAAGGAAAGTCTTAAAAGGGAATATGATTGCTTATGGCTTTCATAAGAACTCACTTTGGGGAGAAGACTCAAAAGGACTGTGTCTGTCTTGTCTGTGAGCAAAAAGCGACAAAGTGTGCTGCTTTTTACAGAGAAAATGATAAAAATGAAAGTCTTGGCGGGCACTGTTTTTTAATGAGCACGTTCTTTCAAAAGAAAGCCATTACAGGGTCTTCCACTGACACAAATATCACAAATAAAAGCCAGAAAGTCACGACTTAAAAAAAAAAAACAGTTGATGGCTGTTTCATTTCCTGCACAGCTGAGACTTTTTCCTGAGTATTCAGTGGACAGACTACCTCACGGAGGGCGTTCAAACTGCTCTGACTGATGGGCAGGAAACTGAGCTCCATAGAAAATAAAACACATAAATAATGTTTTCTTGTTCTCGCCGAGTTAAAAAATATAATCACGGAGGGGAGAAGAGGTTGAACCTGCCTTTCTTCTCTGGCAGCTTTATTGTTTTTTAGCAACAAACAGCTCAATTTTTTGGACAGCGTGAGTTTCATTTTGAGGTGAAGTTGACATTTGGATTCCTACGGTTTGATTGAATACCAGGCACCCGTGGGACGGCTGCCGTACTCTTTAATGACAAACAAAACAAAGGACGGAGGTTTCAGTGATCAATTTTGCAGGCGACAGATTTTATTAAACCGCGTCAGTTGCTCATGAGTGTTTTGGTGTGTGTGCTGAATAACAAATCCAGTTTGAGAGATTGGGCTGGAGCTTAGATTTATTGTCTCCAGTTTTATCTTTCCATCGTGCATCTGTGCCTGTTTAAACATCTTAAAGCAAGAAAATGAACTCCACTTCATTTCATTTCACTTTTTCTAATGTTTGGTGTTTGAGGTTTTCCAATGACAGCCGAAGAAATTCTTACATTAAATAAATAAAAAAACATACAAGTATATTTCAGCAGAGATATAGAACTTTATAAAATTGAGTCTCTGTGTGTATTGTAATGTCCTTCATCAGTCTAGCCCATTGTTTCTCAAATGGTGTGCCGCAGCACACTGGTGTGCTGTGATGCCAGTGCAGGTGTGCTGTGGGATTTTGTGAAAACCACACATTATTATTCCCTCCACAGATCGACAAGTTGTTTTTGGTTGAAGTCCAGGCTTTCTTTGATGTCCAAAATGTCCTGTCGAATCAAATCCAGCGATTGTAGCTTGTCCTTGAGTGAATGCAGGAGGTTTGTATCCCTTGAAGCTGCAGTGGACGTGAACAGGCCGTCTGTGTGGATGAGCAGCATGTTTTCCTTTTTTTCTCCTCAGGTCAGTGACTGTCAGGATCAGCCATTCTGACTACAATGTTGTAGCTGTTGTCTATGAAGCACTCAAGTTTCCTAAGGCGGACAGCGCTTGGCTCTTTTGTGCAGGCCAGATTAATCTGCGGTGTGAAGTTTACTCGCAGGTGTACTCACAGGGGAGCAAACATTCTGGCCTGTTTCTAGCAGCTATAGCATGCCGCCATGTTGGAATCATAGGTGATCAATCTGCTCAATGCTGCCACCTCTGTCTCAGTCAGACATCACAGCCTCCAAGACAACCAATTTCAAAGGACAGACGCAGGAAGTGTCCACGCTCAGCAGTCAGACAGGAGTCAGGTTAATTTCCAGGGCTGGTACCTGCGGTTATTCCACAGGCTAGTTAATAACATGTCGGGCAGGAAATCCAAAGTGTGGGATCATTTTGAGAAGGTGAAGGACCAACCCAAGGTGATATGTAAACTCATCTTCATTGGTCCACTACAAACATGACGTATCATGTGAAACATGGAAGTAGCTACATGCCCATTAGCCCACAGCGTCATTAACAGGCGGCTCGCTCAGTGTGTGACGTGCACTTGGAGATAAAATATAGGCCTATATTAATGAAGGTTCATTAGTACGGTTTGTATTTCTCTGTAATGTAGCACAGTGTTAACAATGTTACTGATACTATTCTTTCTCACACCTTCAACTCAAACCACCAAAATATATCATTTAATAATTAAATTAATATCATAAACATGTGAGTGACTAGTCGACTGATGGTCCTAAATGACGACTATTGGTCAACTAGGAAAATTCTTAGTCGGTCGCAGCCCTATATTAATGAGCACTCTGAGGTCGTATCATAAAGGAGACATATGGCAGTGAGGAAATTTGTTGATTTATATACTTCTTATTCAATAAGAAGTTTAAACTACATTTCTATTTTCAATGTTTTTTTAAAGTGTATTTGAGAAAGTATTTTACATTCAAGTGAAATCTCACTCTTTACTGAAAGTGCACATTTGAGATAAATACAGTCAATTGTGTGTGTTTTTATGTCTTGATTATAACACTCCACAATACAAACAAGAGAAAGAGAAAAGGAAAAATGTTAATGTAAATGTGTGGCTCTTAAGTTGAGTACAGCCAAATAGTTTTTGATCAACTTCTTAATTGCCCCTGTGGGGATAATCTGAAGTTATTGAATTTAATTGAAATAAGTATCCATGCATTATTCCAAGCAATTAATTTGTCTTGCTTTTAATCCAGATTCTTTTAATCAACCCTTTAGGCTTCTGAATGTTAGACTCTAAAAAGCATTGTTTTGTTTTTTCTCTTTGATAAACAAGAACAAGTAAACAATAATTAATAGCAATGTTAACAATTTGAAGTCGATAAACAGTTGCTGTAATGAGAAACTCTTAAAGAATAAGGCTGGTGTTAGTCTTTATTTTGACTGTCAAAAAGCCCCGGCTCCTACTGATGATGTAAATCTCTCTATATATAAGTTGTTTTTTTTAAAGGCAAATAATTTACTAAAACAGCAGGGCGCTGTAGTTTTAAGCAAACGTTATTCAATAGTGTATTTGTTGTGGACTATTTTCAGCTGCGGATGAATACACATTTGGTGCTCTAGTGATTATTGCCAGCAGCAGGAGAGCGGATGTGGGATTGAATAAAAATGTTGTTGGGCTGTAAATGATACACATGAACTGTGGATGTATAAATAACCAGACTCTAATCAAGTCTATTCATGTCAAAAAGCAGTGTTTTAAAAAGGTCATTCAAATCACAATCCAGTGCACTTCAGTCTCACCACTCAAATCAGCTTTCAAGTGCTTTTTTTTAACCCGACATCACTCCTGTGCAACATGGACTCGTAGCGCACTCTGTAACAGGAGCAGCGGTGAACAACATGGAGAGGAGTCAGCAGGAGTTTCGGACAATGAAGAGGTTTTGTGATTAATGAATACATCACGAATATATTGTTATATTCACTGCAATGGATATGTCATTTCCTCCTAATAATAAGGGCAGAACAACAGCCCTCACCAAACAGAAAACATCTACTGCAACATAAACACAATGTTACAACAGTGGTTACCTTTGTATTAGACGCTTTGCAATATGATGTATGGATATACCGTATCTTGCAAGCTTGCAAATGTTTTCTCAACAAAGCAATATAATGTTTTAACAATGGTGAAACGCTTTTCAAATTAATGAGTATCTAGTAATAAACCAATGATAAATAGGTTTTTGAGGCTGCAGCACTTTCACGTCAAAAAGGAAAAAAGGTTGAAAGTTAAGGCCCAGTCATTACAGCACTTAAGGTGGATTTATACTTGTTATACATACACTTGTTATACAATACAGAAAGACAGCAGTCATTGTGTTTGGTCCCAAAAATGCAAGGCTCGAGGTCAATGATCAACTTGCCTCAATGACACCAAACACTACAGACCAAGCCAGAAATCAGCCTATTACCATCTTAAAATCATAGCAAGAATTAAGGGATTTCTGTCTAAACAAGACACTGAAAAACTTGTTCATACATTTATTTACAGTAGGTTAGATTATTGTAATGGTGTCTTTACAGGTCTCACTAAAAAATCAATCAGACAGCTGCAGCTCATCCAGAATGCTGCTGCCAGAGTCCTGACCAACACCAGGAAAATGGACCACATCTCACCTGTCCTTAAATCACTGCACTGGCTCCCTGTGTGTAAAAGGATAGATTTTAAAATCCTGTTACTGGTCTACAAGTCACTGAATGGTCTTGAGCCTAAATACATCTCAGAGCTTCTTGTTGGGTATGAAGCATCCAGACCCCTCAGGTCATCAGGGACAGGTTTACTCAGTGTTCCCAGGGTCAGAACCAAGCAGGGTGAAGCAGCATTTAGCTTCTATGCTCCTCACCTGTGGAACAAACTCCCTGAACACCTGAGGTGTGCACAAACTGTCGGCTCATTAAAATCAGGGCTGAAAACTTTATTGTTTACTGCAGCTTTCCCGTAAAACTTCATTTAATCACTATAACTTTTAGATAAACAATAAACAAAAGACTTTGAATGTTCGTGTTCTGTGTGAAACCATAATTCAGTGTTAAGTTAACTTGCAAACTAAGTGTCACAGCCTGCTCTGTGTCTTGATGCCTTCAGACGTCCTGGGAAGACTGGACTGAGTTGTATCTGGAATAGACTGTAGAATCATTTTTGTGCCTCTGTTAGTTAGTCTGTCTTTGTTTTCACTCCATAAGTTTATTATTAACAGGACTTTGCTTTCTGGGATTTTGGGTTTCTGTTTAGAGTGTTCTTCTCCCTCTGAGTCCCCGTCCTGCCTTTCCCTCATGCACCCGTCAACACACCTGCCCTGCATCAGCCTCATTAGTGCGTCCATGCTCCAGAGGTTTTCCCAGCCAGTCAGCTCCCTGCCTGCTCTCCTAATCACCAATCCCCCTCACCTGAGCTTCTCCACCCTTTTCCCCACCTGCACCTCATCCCCTAGTCAGACTAGTTTGTCCTCAGTAGGGTTGAGAGTACTGTGGATAATGCACTTTTTCTGAGTATAATGTGTCACTATCCATACTTCAGATGAAGTAATCATCATTTTGATAGCTGTGTTCAGTCTCTAACTCTTATGATCAAAATAATCTGAGGCTCAATCCTGTGATTGCTCTGTAAATAGCTTTCTAATAAAACAAATACAGCTTCTGATCGACACATGTCGATTTCAGGCTTCAAGTAACGTCTGGTTAGGTTCAATTCATTTTCGGTTTCTGCACACTCCAAGCACAGATACAGATAAAGGTGTGTTCGCTCATCCCTAATATTCATAAGTCCTGAATTCCAGTTCAGTCTTTGTTGGATTCTTGGTTTTGTTATTTGATCATCAGATTTGCTTTTCCCTGCTCTAACCATGAGTATGAAGTGGTGCATTTGATTTCCTGTTGCCTGCAGTCTCCTGCGTTTGGGTCCACTTCTTCACACTACATGACAACAAGTTTCATACATAACAAATGTATTTATTTAACCCAAAACATGATCTTTTTCCAAACTTAACCATGTAGTTTTGGTGCGTAACTGCAACTGTTTCACAATGTGTTAAAATTATACACTGTAAGAATAATGGAAGTAGCTACCATGACGACACACATTTTTTGGTGTTTTTGGACTGCTATTGTGAAGCCGAGAGTTCTGCATTTTAGCCATCATTGTCCTGATTTTTTGGAGCCAGAGGTTACCGTATTCGGACGAGAGGATGGAGCTGTGGAGGAGTGAGGGCTGTGAACATGTTTATTACTGCTGTAAAGTTGGGCATTTTAACATTAGGGTCTATGGGGACTGACTCACTTCTGGAGCCCGCCTCAAGTGGCCATTAGAGGAACTGCAGTTTTTTGCACTTCCATTAGTACATGCGCCTGTCTCTGATACCCTCCGACGATCATGTGTGTCATACTGGGAGTCACTGGCAAATGACCTGTTCTATCATTTTGGTATGAGGATTAGTTGGCAAATTTGTGCCATCTTGACAGTGAAGCCCTTTTAATAGAGGGTCCAAAATGGAGGAAGCTAGTGTGGATAATTAGTTGTGTTGCACATGCTCCTCTGTCAGAGTATTAACTGCTCCACAACAGAGGCATTGTCATTAGACAGGGATCAATGTTACAAATAAGCCTTTTGAATAAACTGTGTGAACTTATTGTCCCGTTAGTAACTGAGCTAACGAGCTTGCGATTAAACAAATTTTATGTGCCTCTTTCCAGGCTGTAAAATTCAGATAATAAACAACACGATACGACACACACTGAATCAGCACACAGACAGAAGAATAAAAACTTACACTGCCTACACACATCAGATGGATGAAGTACAATATTTACACACTCAGTGACTCAACTGTCCTGCTCCACGGTTTGCTGACACCAGCAGCAGCGATGACAATCTCAAATGATCCGCAGGCTTTAAAATAATAATAATAATCGCAGAGTGACAAAATGAAAAAACAGTGCACGGCTTCCGAAGGGAAACAGGTCTCCTGTTCCTAATCGCTGGCAATAGCTTTTCACACAAAGTAAGTGCTCTGTTTTGACTCCAACGCAGCAACTCACTCACTTTACCACATTAGAGATCCATTTACACCCGCTGCCGCTCCTCACCTGCTTCCAGCCTCGCCGAACCACCGTGAGACGATGCAGCCATTAGAGATGTGAGAGAACAGGGTGATAAAAAGAAGTCTGACATTTCTGAAACTGCTACATGTTCATTTTGTTGTATTTTACTCACTGGTTTACATAATGTTCCTGCCATCAAATGCAGTGAAAGAGAGGAAGGGTGAAATGTGGCACACTTTACTTTATTACTACTGCATGTGGTCCCGTGTCATGGAGAGCGGCGCTACAGTCCAGCTATAAATAAAAAAACTTATTGGCTGCAGCAGAGAAAATTGTCCTGTGTACATAAATCACACATTACAGCATTAGATATTTTACTTTAGCTTTTCCTTTCGCTGACGTCTATTTTACAAGAAAATTATAATGATTTGTGGGTACTTCAATTCAGCTTACTGTATGTCATCACTTGCTGTCATTAAGTGGCACATGACACAAATTTAATTCCCATCAGGTTTAGCTAAATTATAAATAGACTATATAAAAGAGCAGATTATGAATAAATGAACGCACTCAGACTTTCATCAGTTTGACTAAATTTTAATGAACAGAAAAAACACATGAAAGCCATACATTTTTTGCCAGTTTGGGGACAGCAGAAGAAGCTGTAAACACAACATTGCCATATGCACAGTATAAAACATATCACCTTATAATGTTGGTAATAGTGGTGCAACATTATCTTTCATTTGAAGTTGTGTGTCTGTGACTGTGGCAAATACAAGTCCAACATCCACTCTTCTTTTAGCTCCGTTTTGGTCTCAGCCAACTCCTGAGAAAAACATGTGGCTCTTTATCTGCTGGCTCTACTTTGTCTGTTTGTTTGTTTTGATGGACTAATTGGTGGAAACAGGGCCTAAATATAAAGTGTGTAAGATAAAGGGGGATTCGGTAGTATGTGAACTGCAGATTGCAACCAGCGAAAAACTCCTGCCAGCCAGAATTCCTTCACTGTTTATGGTTCAGGAAGTTTTTATCAGGAGCGAAATTATCCGCAGAGGTCTCCTCTTCTCCAAAACAAACAGAGCAGATGATCAGAATCACTAAAAACGCTGAAAAAAGTAGTTTCACGTTACAAATCAGTGCTCAGATCTCGGGGCTCATCCACAACACGCTTCAAGCATGCTTGTGTGCTCACCATTTTCTGACCCAGACTTTCAGGAGGTTTTTACCGTGGGCGAAGTTATACACAGAGGTCTCTTCCTTTCCTAAACAAACAGACCTGGTGATTTAAACTTGTAAAACACCGAATGACACAGTTTCATGTTACAAATGTGTGTAATTTTGACAGACTTTGGCATGTAGCTGCGCACGGCTAGTGCAGCACATGGTGATGTGCAGTCACCTTTTTTTCTCCGATAACATAAGATCCAGACATTGACAAGGTTTCCACTGGAAGCCGAATTATCCACAAAGGTCTCTTCCTCTCTAAACAAATGACCAGGGGTCTCACTTACAGACGAGTGCGTAGGATCCATACAAAAAATTAACATATGGACAAAAGTCTGTAAAAAAAAATGGCGCGTGCCAAAAAATATTTGACAATTTCTACAATCACATTTCCACCTCACCATCTACATCACCAATTTCCCGTCTTCAAAATGTCTGTAAGCATGGGTCAAGACTGTTTTCATAGATCACAAGTGACATACACCTCTTTAGGCCTTGTTTTGTGCATATGCAATGTTCTAAATCTAAATGAGACCCCTGGTGATTTAAACTGCTAGAAACACAGTATAGAGCAGTTTTACAGTACATATCAGTGTAACTACGGTGCTACACATTGCAGTAAGGTTTCTTACCACAGTGGCCGACACGAAAACGTTGATGGCCTCATCTGGAGCCAGTGTTTGGTTTGACCATTCTGGACAACGGTGGAAATGTGGCGATGCAACATGGTGAACTCCATAAATGAAGACCTGCTCCCTATGTAGCTATAAACAGCTCATTCTAAGGTAAGAAGAACACAACAATTCTTATTTTCAGGTTATTATACGCTAAAGAAAACATGCTTTCTGCCAGAATATCCCCTTAAAATCTCACACACTGGTCCTTTAAAATGCTCCTTAGTGACATTCCTCTGCGTTTGTCACCATGAGGCACCTTTTACATTACGCTTAGTCATCTAATACATTCTGGACATAAAATGCTTGATTAGTGCAGCTTTATCAACTGTTAAATAATGTGTGTCTTGAAAAATGACATATTTCACTTACAGTTTGCAAATCTCAATAGATTTCCTGTCAGATTTGATGGATTGGGGAAAGGCATTAATCCAAAACAACTTTTAAGAAATTGGTTTTCTGCTGAAATACCAGTAACATTTTAGGGTTTTAGAAAACAGTCAAAAGGTGTAATTGGACCACATTCCCCAAACTTTTCCAGCTTTGCTCATTTTTAACAACCAAATAAAGTTCTCCAGTGTTATGTATGAAATATATACAGCACGGTCTGTGAGATCTGGCGACAAAGGAAGGACCTAAACGCAGTGAAGGAGGAAGTGGGAGTGTGGCTGGAAGGAGGGAAAGAGAGGCAGAATGAGATAGAATAACATATCTGAGGCAGACACCGTGACAGTCTGATAAGTTTCCAGGTTCCTAATGTGTGTAAAGACGTATATTATGCTGAATCTTATCACATATGAGTCAGAGGATGAGATATTCGCCTCTTATATCGTCACCTGTAATTATTTTAATTGGTGTTTTTCTCATGTTTTAATGTTTCCAACACTTTGATCCACACGCTGTTTAACACCTTTCTCTAATAAAAAAGTGATGTTGTTGTTGCACATTTACATAAACTCTAAATATATACACAGTGTTATATAAAAAGATGAGTGATAACAAACAACACATAAGTGAAAAAAGCAGCCTGGAAATAAAACTAGCAGCAGGGAAAGTGAGAGTCAATCCTAAGTGTTAGGGGAAGAGTTATTTTGCATCCGTCGTCTTTTATTCAACTGTTGTATGGTTTTTTTTTGTCATCACAGTGAGTGGATTTCCTGTAATCAGCCTCTGTTGCCCAGACACCAGCCCTCCGACATCATGACACCGCGCCACACTCTGTTTTAATACAGAGTTGTTTCTAATTGCTGTTGAGGCCCTTTGCTTTTTGATTATGCATTTGAGGCGGTGAGATTAAAAGCCTCTTTAATTCACAGGCAAAACAAAAAGACTCCCATCTCACGTTGCAATGAGAAAACAAATCAAATCACAGCCAACTGATACTTCATCAAGCATTTCATTTTTTATCAGCGGCTGATCAGAAGTCGTGTCGGGGAGCGTGCAAACACGCTGCCGCTGCTGATAAAGTTTGTGGGGAGAACTGCAAAATGGCAATCACGATCTTGAGACGGATGTGTTTTTCCCTGAAGGTAAAGGAAACTGTGATTATGTCTGTGCATGGATGTTGTTTCCTAATTTAGCAAAGAAAAGACAAACACAGCGAGAGAGGAAATAGAGCTTTATCCCGTCTCAATCTTTCCACCTGTTTGGGGAGCTCAAAACTTTGCTCAAAACCAGAGCAGTCAGCAGTTGTAACAGGATATATGCTCTGCGGCTTCACAATGTCAGTTTTTAAGACTTTATCAGAGGACACTCTGCAAGGCCAGCAGCCATTTAATCCCTGCCAGGTGAAAGCTACTCTGAGTGGTTCTTTTAGAGGTTTGAAACCACTCTGTACTCTGATTGAGTCGTTTGTTGAGCCGCCTGCAGAGCTTTCATTTACAGATTTTGCACTTCAGTTTGTACACATTTTAGTTGTAGAAAAATGTTGTTTCACATAATATCAGCATGAAGAAGAAACGTGGAAGAAACGTACCATGACAAATGCATTTTCAAAATTGTACTGCAAAAGATCTGTCACTACTACTATAGCCCAAAACAGTACTATGGCTAGTAATATGAATAAACACACCTCACACATACTGGATATAGTAGTTTATTTCTTGGCAAAAAGCTCCATAATTCCCCAAACCAGCTGGGCACTGTGCATTTTAGAAATACTAGTTAAGCAAGTGGAAATAGTGCATTTGTTGGGGACTATTTTTAGCTGCAGACTAATACGCATCTGGTGATCTAGTGAGTATTTTACCAAAGACAGGTGTGGGGGTAGGTGTGGTTAGTAGTCAGATGCAGGGGAGATGTGTGAGGGGTGGCTAATGAGAATAGTACCAGGTGAGTTGTTTAACACAGCTGCTGCTGGTTTGCTCTGATTACATCTCTCCCTTTTTCATGCAGTAGTGTGCTGGCCCTCGGCAGACTGTGGCCTAGACCAAGGACAACGACCCTGCCTGAGTTTTTGGTTTAAGACTAAAAGGACTGGGAGGCATTTTCTGGAGGAGCCAGGGAGCCATAGGCACATGTTGTTGAATGATTTTGTTTTCGTACAGTATGTATGGCCACAGTAGATATAAGTACTGCATTTAGACAGAGGGCTGAATCTTTGTGCCTGTGCTGGGGGACTCACATGGGTAGAAAGACGGCTATAAGAGGATAAAAATAACGGATGTAGCCACCGTAACGTCATCAGTTTTGAAGCCTTGACTCTGGCATATTGGCTATTGCGACGCGGATTTCCCAAAAACTGCAGTTCTTAGAATGGCCTGCAGTTCTTGAGGCTGGCTCCAGAGGCGAGTCAGTCCCCATAGACCCTGGTGTAAAAATGACAACTGTACTGGCAGTATATCTTTATATAAATCACCTTTTTTCATTTTTTTAAAAAGGCTTAAAGTTACAAGTTAAGGGCGGGGCTACTTTAATGGGCTGTTCTATATAGATCTTACCGCTAGTGAGATGGTAGGAAAGACAGGAAGCTGCGCAAAATTACGCAGCGACTCATCATGACACGCCTCTTTGAGGCGGTTCTACCAGTAGCGGTCTGGTATGTACTCAGAGGAACATGACTTTCGAAAGACTGATGAAAGCAAAGATGGCTGCGTCCTAGTGGCTGTGCTCTTTACTATTATTTTTACAGTTTAGCAAATTTGAGTCTTCATTTTAATTACTCGTACACATTATAATGCCTTATGGGAATGCTTTATGATGTGTTGTTGTGCGTGCGAAAGTAGCTAGCACTGTTGCTAATAATGAAGGCTTGCTACTGTACGTTCGAGGTGAAAGCAAACTGTCTGTCAACATTTTCCTAGCTACTGCTTTCTTGGAGGCATCCATCTTTGTTTATATTTAGGTCGTAAATGGTGCAAATGCAAATGGGGAGGCATACCGCCAATTTAAACATCAAACAAACATCATTTTGAGTCTCACCGCTCATAGCAACGTAAATGGATCACAGCATTAGCGACAGGTTGTTTGCAAGGTGTCTCTACAGTCTATGAGTCAGATCCACCCCTCGCTCCTCCACAGCTTCACCCTCTGGTCCAAATATGGTCACTTCTGGCTCCACCCAGATGGCGATCGCCAAAATACCAAATTCGAGGCTTTAAAACAGGAGTCTACAAACTAATGGGTGACGTCATGGTAGCTATATGCTCATTATTTTATACAGGCTATGGCCAGAGGTGATGAGAGGCTGGAGCTGTGGAGGGGTGATGGGCAGACAGCCTGTCACTCAAAGTGGCCACTCCCTTAGGTCTAAATAAAATGTAACTGGATGAGTTATATAAAGAAATCATCCTAATACCGTTGTTATGAAGGGTGAAATTACCCATAGAGACCAAAACTGTTTTTTGTACCAGGCTGTAAACATGTTTATTTCTGCTGTAAAGTTGGGCATTTTAACATGGGGATCTATGGGGACTGACTGGCCCCTGGAGTCAGCCTCAAGTGGCCATCAAAGGAACTGTTTTTGGCACTTTCATGTTGCCTTCATTTGTCAGCCCCAGAGGCTGCCGCATGGTATTTATGGCAGCATGGAATTGTAATAAACAAACATGTCACCTGGTGCAACAGTGTGGTTCATTGGTGTGTTTTTAACTGTTTGCAGACAACAATGGAGCTCTGCGGCACAGAGAAATACAATATCAGGCTTTGGATACTCAGACAATACTGTCCTTTAAATTTTCTCTGGACGAGATGAGAGGGCCAGTGCATCATCTGTGAGGAACCACATCCTTCCTCGTCTTGCCCCTGCATTGTAAAAGAGCTGAGAAGAGGAAAGAAATGCAGTGCGGTGCAAGCAGTATGCCACAAGATAAATGATGAGCCCTGCTGATCCCAGTCAGTGATCAGAGGCTTCGGGTCAGTGTCAGCCTGCTGCATGAGCAAATCAATGATCCTTTCAGACGCCAGCTCAAGTAATGAAGCTTCAGGTGGACACTTTACTGACTAAATCCTCTCCCAGTTCCCCACTTTAAGAAAAAAAAATCCTCCGTAAGCCCGTCTGTGTTATAATTGAAAGCAGCAGAAGAGCATTGGCCTCTGTGAGCTGAAATTTAGGTTATCATTTTGTCATGAACACATTATTTAACTCCATCCCTACTTATATCATCCCACCTCTTCCTCATGGTCTACAGTGAGTGATGTCCAAACCTCTGATATAAACCTTAAGTCATTGTGTATAAAACATTTGCTGTGGAGCCCACCCTTCAGCTTTCCCCCTGGTGAGTAAGCAGCTTAATTTTGAGCCACAAACCCCTTTAGCATCGTTAACACTGTTTGCTGTGTTAGTGCCGTTATCAGTGGCTAGTGGTGCTAACATAGTTAACAGTGCTAAAGGGGTTTTGCAGCTCAAAATAAAGCTGCTTACTCACCAGGGCTACCTGAGGGGAGAACTGATTGTGGCTGTCATGTTTCTGCAGCAATGCTTACTGACGTTACTAGCAGTAATTTCGAAAGGAGTGGCGCCACTAGCTAGCTCCCAGTCAACCCAGCTAAGGATCAGCTAAGGATCAGTTAAAACTTCAATTAATAGCCCAGCCTATTATTTGCTTAAATCACTGAACTCAACAGCCTTAAATTTGGGAAAGGCCTTAAATTTCCTTTTACATAAAACTGTACACACATTGTTTATTTGAACCAGTATAAATATTACATGTATAAAAAATGATGTGTTATGTTATAACTCTTGTTTCCCAGCAACTAAAGATTACGGCGCCCTGCATACTGACACAGCACCAACTTATCCTGTTAAAACAGTATTCATAACTTGGATTAATTTGGATATAAAAACTCTTTTGATTCTTTTGATTGGTGGACCCTTACAGACCAAAAGAATATAAATAACTTTGCGGGTAATCAAGGAATGGACACATATTCTGATTTTATGACAGCACCAGAGGAAACCCCTTGTTTTTTCATTATGCCGGTAAATCTGAATGAATTACAGTCTTCTCTGGTGCTCGTGGTTTCAGTAAAATGAACTGAACTGAGATAACAATGTGTAGCATTTTCATATTGACAAAAGTCCAAAAATTTATTTTTAAATGTGCGATCTCGTCGGTTAACTAACGTTAGCTCAAGAGGGTAGTCAACGATCCGGTGTTACAAATCCAAAGAACCTCTGTAAAAATGAATTGCTTGGCAACTAGACCAGGCGTCTTATTGCGACAGGCCTTTATTTGTCAAAATGTGTAGCTACACCAGGCTAGTAAAAGAGACTGGGTGTTTAATTGGGACTAGGCTTTTAATTGAAGTTTTATGGTAGTTAACCAGTGGAGACTGGAGAATGGGCAGTGAGCGGTGGTGTAGTTGATGAGGAGGGTGTATTACTAGGTAGACAGGTAGGTTACTGAGGGGGAAATAGGTGCACTCTCCTTTATATTCCAATGACTTTTTGGCTGGTGCTGTAGGTAGGTATACTGCAAACGGCCATTAAAAGAGGCAGTTATGCCCTGTATACCTGTACGACTACACCACTGGCAGTGGGCACTATGTTGCTGCATGTTAACGCTGCTGGCCGGCTATCTGTCAGCAAAGCCAACAAAAAATAAGATAAAAGGCAGTTTCTTTATTTATTATATTATGTGGAAGGATTTTACTGCTCTAGAAAGTTATCATAGCTGCACCATTTTATCATTTGATATAACAAACGTAGAGTTAGAAGTAAAAAATATTGCGTTTTTGAGTCCGTCTGCTTTATTACTTTTTTTGTAAAGATTATTTTTTGGGCTTTTTGCCTTTGTTGGATGGGACAGTTTGGGTGTTTGGGGGTGCGGGGTTGCATGCGGTGGGGGGCTGCAGGCTGGAGTCATGCCTGCAGCTACTGCGGCAACGCCATTGCCTTCATATATGGGCTGCCTGCTTTACCCACTAAGCTATCACATTGATATATTGGTATGTTTACTTAAGTAAAGGATCTCAATACTTCTTCCACCACTGGAATGGTTAACAAGAAAGTATGTGTATTTCATGAGGGTTGGCTCTGTGCTCATTAAGTCTACCATGCAATAATAACTACGTGTTTTAATTCACTCCAAACTCATTATGAATACAAATCATCTGATGGATAACCTGAGGATAATGACGATAACAGCAGAGGAATTAGCCCAAAGCAATGGCTGATGATGAAATCATAATGGAGGAACATATCTTCAGTACACAGCGGAGCACTGTGTCATCATTACTGCAATATGTTTAACAGATTTGTATTACAAGTAGGTTCAGATGTATGCAAACTGCGTGTGTGGAGGGATGGTGGAATGAGTCACTGTCAACATATGTTTATTAATAGGCCAACTGTTGCATTTATGTATTAAAGTCAAAGCGCTAATAAAACAGAAAAGGAGGCCTTAACCTCTAAATCATTAAATTTAGATGCAGACAAACAACTTTATCTTCAAGCACTGCTCCAAAGCTGTGATGGTAAAATTAAAAAAAAGTCTAGTTAAATGAGGAGAAAAGAGAGAGTGTCACTGAAGGCAGAAGACGCCTTTTATGCACAGAGATCTTTTAAAAGAAAAGGTGATGCTGTAGCTATTGATGAGCACTGATTAGCACCTCAAACATGTTTCAAGGCTTTGGCACAACATCTGGTGCTGTGAAGTTGATCTGCTGTTCTGTGGAGGAGTTGGAAAAATGGAAGCAGCCAGGCACTTATGAAAGCAGGGTGAAAACACAAAGCAGAAATGCATTACACAAGAGTCTCCTGAGAGCAAACCCTTGTCACTGTCCAAGGTGCTGCAATTACTTTGAGAGCTTCAGCTTGAGAGGGTAGAAGCTCTCCTCTGCCTCCAGTCAAAATGCTCAGAGAAATGTACAGCACGTACTCTTCACAGACACATGTACTCGTGGAGGCTGTGGTACAATGCTTTATTGGCGGAGGTGGGAAGTAAGTAGATGCATTTGTTCAAGTGATGTACTTAAAGACTGATGTACACAACTTTAGTGCGGCCATTTCTGGCCAACTTTTG
This sequence comes from Cephalopholis sonnerati, assembly GCA_019142605.1. Taxonomy (NCBI): domain Eukaryota; kingdom Metazoa; phylum Chordata; class Actinopteri; order Perciformes; family Serranidae; genus Cephalopholis; species Cephalopholis sonnerati. The sequence goes on along the minus strand of JAGQAX010000007.1, from coordinate 36,186,896 downwards.
CAACATATTCTTTCTGCTCTGTAATTACTGACTGAGATGCGACTTTTGTCAGATTAAATACATCTTGTATCTCTAAAACATCGTCAACAGACATAGTTTTTTTTTGTCTTTTGCAAATATAGAACAACCCAAATTTCTAGAGAATCAGCAAAAGAAAATGCAAATTAATAAATGCATGTTTCCATGCACTGCTGTAGAAAGAGTATTTAACCACTGTTTATTATTTATTAAGGCCGCACACGTTCTTTTGGTCACTTTCACTTCTGGTAGAAACCGGCACAGGGGTGCGGTTCCTCATTATTTTACCTGTTTATTCACCGGCGTGGCGGCTTTTAGACAAAGAGGGTGAGTTCTTGGCCCCGATATTTTCCGTTGACTGTAATCACATAACGTAATCACATCACACAGTATTTCATTTCATCTCAATTTACTGTAGTTATATCTGTTATATCAGTGTTTAATAAATCATCATAAAACACATCTTTGGACCTCACCATGGATTTTATTCAACAAGCTACAATTACAAGCCTACTCAGCCTCTTAGCGTCTTTTTTAATTGATAGCACTCGCTACAAGTGCTGTGATGCAAATATTAGGATTGGAACATATCAAGATAGACAGCAGGCGGCACAGATTCTCCAGCTGGGTGCCATTAAACAACTACAAACAGCACATTCTCACTCACTTCTCATCAAATACAGACACTTGGTCAGTATCCTTACATGTCAAACTATGCCACTTCCCCCCTCCAGCGTCAGTTTTGGATGCTTAGGGACAACATAAATATATACTTGTTACATGTATTGTGTCTTTTCAAAATAATCTTCTGTCACAGAAATTGCACAGTTTTGTTCGTTGAAGCATATAGTTGCTTGTCATTAGATCATTTTTAGAAAAAAATCATGGTCTGGCTTAAAATAAATGCATTTGTTATTAACAGCGTCATGTGACATACATCACTTGCATAGTATGCCACACATCTTGAGTCTCGTTCTGAGAGAAAAGAATATTTATTTACATGTGCACATAACTAACACCAGCTGCACTGCATCTGAAAAGAAACAACTGCAGCGGGTCATCAAGACGGCTGAGTGGATCATCGGCTCCCCACTTCCACGCCTAGAGGAGATCTATTCCAGCCGTCTCCTCCGACGGGCCACAAAGATTCGGAATGACCCCGCCCACCCAGGACACTCTCTATTCACCAGCCTTCCCTCTGGCAGACTCAGAATCATGAGAGCCTGCACCAACAGACTGAAGCACAGCTTCTTCCCCATGGCTGTGAAGAGACTGCTGCAACAACCATGACCCCCCCCCAGTATATTTATGACAAGGACATTGTAGCTGCTACAAGAGAGCACCGAACGAAATTTCACTGTATTTATTGCAGTGACAATAAAGCTTCTTCTTCTTCTATGAGAGATGTGAAAAGTCTTTGACGATTAGACCCCATCATGATGTCATCTATTCCAGGAGGGTGGCAGATGCAGTAGATTAGGGATCCCTAAAGAAAGTCTTCCTGATTGAACTTGCGCTGAGCTTCATTAAAATAAGTTGATTAAACTGGGGTTTCATACTGGACACTAGTTTGTTTTTCTCACTCTTTATTCTATGGCAGTTGATCAGGACGTCAAAAACTGACACCGCCTGGAGTGTCTCACACCTCCACTAAAGGGTGCCTCAGTGCATCTATATGTGATGCAAAGGGACACCGCCCAGGTGTCAGTATTTGACGAGTTGGGAGCGAGACCGCATTGTTGCAAAGGGAGAGGGTGCAACCAGATGACGTGATAAAAAGAGCACCAAACAATGGAAATCTGTGGGAACATGATGGAAGTATGGCATTAATGACTTTCAGTCTCCTCGTTGCTTCACACAGATCTAATGTTTTCGTCTGCCGCCACTTTTCATCTCTTTGATGCAGCAGAAGCTTGAGTGATATTTAAGTCAATATTCCGTCTGTTTACTTTGCACTTTTTTTTTTACCAACATTCTTTTTATTGTTTTTCACAACAAAACAAAGAAAAACAATACAATACGATACAACTACATGTCTTGAACAAACATGTCTAACCCCCACCCTATCAATCTACTTCAAATTATGGTTGGGAATCAGGTCTATGAGCTAGCACATTCTAGTTCATTATACAGAAAAAAAAGAAGGTAAAACAAACACATTTCTCTAATCTTAGGTACTGCAAAGTGCCACTGTTTACATGTCCCCAGGCTCTTCCATCATATGTGACAAATCCGTTCTCAATACATAGCAAATAAAGGGGTCCCAGATCTGGTGAAAATTATGTAGTTGACGTTTTAATGTGTATGTAATTTTCTCTAAGGGAAGGGTTGTAGATAGCTCAGATAACCACCTGCTTGCACTCGGACTTCTGGTGTTTTTCCATGAAAGGGCTATTACTCTCTTTGCCATTAACACACTCAAGTCTACAAACATTCGTTGATATTTTTTAATCTTCAAGTTAATTGGATATAGACCTAATATGAACAACTGTGGGACTAAGGGTATTTGAATTTGTAAAATATTTTGAATACATTGTTTTATTTCTTGCCAGAATTTTTGTATTTCTGTACATTGCCATATACAATGGAAAAATGTACCTTTTTCCTTCTCACATTTAATACAAACATCAGGTATAGCACTGTTAAATCTGTTAAGTTTTTCTGGAGTGATATATGTTCGCATCAACCAGTTGTATTGTAGTAATTTCAGGCGAGTGTTAGTAGTTCTCGATTGTGCTTTAGAGCATGCCTTCTCCCACTCTTCAATTGGGATTACCTCTTGTAGATCCTCTCTCCATGCCCCAAGCCATCCTGCAGATGTTTCTGTACTTCCGTCTACTAGGCATTTGTAAATTTTGGATATTAAACCCCTACTTAAACAATTCATGTTCATTAATTTTTCTATGGTAGACATTTCAGGGATGCATAATGTTTGATTTTGATATGTTCTAATGAAGTTTCTCAACTGTAAGTATTTAAAAAAATGTTTACGGGGTATGTTAAATTTGTCAACCATTTCTTCAAATGTCATCAGCACCTTTTGAGAATTGTAGAGGTCTCCTATTTTTCCCAGCCCCTTAGTAGCCCAAGATTCGAATCCCCCGTCTGATTTACCTGGAGGGAAGGAGTCATTTCCCCATATTGGGCTAAAGACAGACAGAGAGGGTGTTTCTTTCAAGTATTTTTTAACTTGATGCCAAACTTCAATCATATTTTTCACAATAGGGTTTTTTGTATTTTTTTTAAGGGTTTTTGTGCTTGCTGAGTACAGGTATACTGGGAAGGGCAGACTTAGCTGGAGTTCCTCCATTTCTTTCCAGGGAGGAGCATCTCTTTCTGTGAAGTAAAACAACAGTGTTCTCAATTGAGCTGCCCAATAATACCAGATAGGATTAGGACATCTGAGTCCCCCTCTGTCGTAGGGTAAATACAACAGTGACAGTCGTGTCCGGGGACGTCTGTTATTCCACAAAAATCTGACAAACAATCTTTTAAGTTGAGTGAACAGGTTACTTGGAGGAGGAAGTGGAAGATTCTGAAATAGATACAATAGTTTGGGCATTATATTCATTTTAAGGACGTTTATTTTCCCTATTAGTGACATTGGTATGGGTGTCCATCTTTCCAGTAACTTTGAGATTTCTTGCATTAATGGTTCATAATTACTGGCTACAATATTTTTAAGTTGTGGGACAATTTGAATGCCTAGATATGTAAAGCAATCCACAATTTTAAACTGAGTGGCTATCTTAGGAGGACTTTTACTTTCCAATTGATTTAAGAACATTATTGACGATTTTGATTTGTTTAATTTATATCCTGAGATTTTTCCAAACACATTAATAAGTTCTAATAGTTCAGGAATGGATTTTTCCACCTTTTTAAGAAATATTATTACGTCGTCCGCAAATAGAGCCAGACGATGTTCCTGTTGTCCAATTGATATGCCTGTTATACCTCGGTGTGTTCTTACCGCTATTGCCAGTGGCTCTATAGCCATAATGAACAGCAGGGGGGATAAGGGATCTCCTTGTCTACATCCTCTTTGTATCTTAATGGTTTTGGATATATTACGATTAGTCATGATTTCAGCATATGGTTCTGTGTAAAGTAGTTTTATCCATTTATTAAAGCTTTCTCCAAAGCCAAAACGTGTGAGGATTTCAAATAAATAGAGCCATTCTACTCTGTCAAATGCTTTTTCAGCGTCAAGAGACAGTAATGCTGTATCTGCTGCTCCTTTTTCCTCAAATAATATATTTAGAATCTTCCTAACATTTTGGAAGCCTTGCCTACCTTGTACAAAGCCATTTTGATCTTTGTCAATGATATTCGGTATTATATTCTCCAGTCTCCTGGCTATTATTTTACTCAAAATTTTTAAATCTACATTTAGAAGACTAATTGGCCTAAAGTTCTCACATTTGTTATTCGGTTTGCCCGGTTTTGGTAACAAAGTAATTAGTGCTCCCCTTAAGGATGTTGGAAGGATACCATTGTGGAAAGATTCCTTAAACATTTCTAATAATGTTGGCATCAGTCTATGCTTGAACATTTTATTTACTTTGCACTTTGACAAATTTTGCTTTTTCTCCTTCTTCATCAACTGCTCCTACTCAGCATAGCACAAAAAGCACACAAAAAATTGTGTGTTATTTATACACATATTGATATTACATGAAGAGTTTAACAAAACTGTCTGTAGAAGAGCATTTAGTCCTTCACCTCCTCTGAAAGCAGAATGTTAGATAAAAGATTTTCCACCCAACAGCTTAAAAACCTCAAATCTTGTCATTGTCATTGACTTGTTGTGCACTTTCATTATTTTGCTACCTTCTCTCTTGAGTATTTTCATTAACGTAGCACTCTGATAGGAGCCATTGTTCACAAAGATTGCTTTTTATTTGGAACTCATCTCAACTTCTGACTTGAAAATCAGCTGCAGGAGCTCAAATCCCTTACCTGTTTATAGTAATACGTTTACCAGATCATACGTATGACAAACAGTGTGAGTGCTGTGAGGTCTTTCCTTCTCCTTATGTTGCAGTTTGCATATATGTAGGTGGTGGTTATCAGTGCTTTAGGCAACCCAGTCTCAATCTGAAGTCATTGAAATCCGGTGCTTAGGCAGTGACTTGTGGCGTCAGAAACCAACGAAAAAGCCGTCCTTTTACGTCTGCATGATACACAGCCAGTTGCTGTTATAGTTAAATGTTATAGTTAAAGGCGGCGAAAGTCCGAGTGGGGCAGGCAGGAAGGGTTGTGGATGGGTCCAACAAACACCAACTTTCACCCAAGAGAGCAGTGTTCGCATCCCATAAGATTATAAATCCAAACCCTGTTCTCTTTTTCCTAAACCCAACTTGTTGTTGAAGGGGAAAAATTCACAATGTTGTACTGACGTAGTGCATTGACTTTGAAAGAGACTGTATTTAAACGTTAAATTTCCTGTGAAAACAGAAGTGTATTTTGAAAGAAGACAATGCATATAACAGGCAGAACTTGACAAGGTGTCCCAGAACATCAACAACCAACACACCCAGGGTACCTTGCACGTCGTATGTGGACGTGGAAAGTCCATGACCAAACGTCGATATGTGACGAGGTGAAAGTGAGAATGTGTTGCTTTATGAATCTCAGAAGTTTCAGGGTGAAGAGACAAAGGAAATACAGGAGTCACATTGTTCACTGCATGGTAGTTACAGAGTCGAGGTCTACATGGGAGGCAGCACATATTCTTATATTAATGACTCATTCTGACTTGAGTCTGCGTATACTGACAAATTTGAGACCAAAAAAGTGACAAAAATGCAACCTGACCAGCATTATATTTGAGTCAGTCAGAGCTATTGTACAGGGACAATCACAGGTTAGAAGGTTAGAATGTGACAGTGAAAGAGGGAGAGCGGTTTCTTAATAATTTACATTTGAAAACACTGAATCTGAACAGAGCCTGAAGCTATATGCAGGGAAAAGTATGCGGAAAATAGTCACAGACAATTCAATGGCACATTCTTCAGAACAGAGAAAAAGCATTGCATTGCGCAGTTTATAAGAGGCATGAGAAAAGATTGGGTCATATTTCTTCCAGACAAATTCAAGCTGCAGATTTCCATAAAGATCAGTTTCAGCACTCCCAGAGACAAGAAAGGACTAATCTGATTTAGCACATAATGTATTCCTAAAGTATTCATTCCCTCTGGGCTGCATAGTAGGTGGGCTCCAGAGTGCTAATTGTCCTTATCAAACATGAAAAGTTATTTGCTCTAATCATGTAACTCCTAATGGCATAATTTCACTAGAATTACCATATGCAAAATGAATGTCAAGATTGGCTTGTAGATACTTCTGTCTGTGTGTCCATAATAGCACATTTTATATCTGGATAATGTTTGCAGATATTTCTGGAGTTCATAAAAAATCCTATGTTTGAAATATCTGTTGGAATTTAGGTCTTTATTGACATTAGTAGTCATGTTACAAATGTGTTTACGAACTGTTCCTTTAACTATAGTTTGATAGTTTTAACTGCCAGCCTTTTAGCTCGCTATTTCATCCATTACATTACTTAAGCTTTTTAATTCAACACTCTATCCATAACTAGCAGCTAGCTGTTTGTACACTACTTTTACATATTTAGCCGATTTTAACTATTTATTTTTAGCTGAGCACACATCTACTATTTTAGCCATTTATCTATTACTTTTGTTCAACACGTTCTCACACCGACTTTGTCTCGTATCGACGTTTGGTGACAGACTTTTCACGTTGAAATATGACGTGCAAGGTAAGCTGGGTGCATTGATTTCCTTGATAACAAACACACATGGTTGGGTTTAGGAAAAAAGAACAGGGTTTGGCTTTCAGTCTTACAGGATGGGAACACTGGCCTCACTGGTGAAAGTCAGGGGTTGTTGGACCCATCTACCACCCCTCCCATCCATCCTGCTTGGACCTCCGCCCACTTAACTTTCTTTGTTGTCCTGCTGCATTTCCTCCTGATGCTACCGGATGCTTTTAAACAATAACGGTGACTGGCTGCGCATCATGCTGACATGAAAGACAAGCTTTTTTTCATCTGTGTCTGACGCCAAAAGTCAATGACCAAGCGCCGGTTTTCGACGACTTCGGAGTGAGACTGGGTTGTTTTTTTTTTTTTTAAACCTTCTTGTTTACCATTTATCCCTCTCTTTTAAGTATATATTTAAAACATTTACTTTCAGCTTACTATTTTCACTATTTATCTATTAGCCTGCTTGTTATTTCAACTGTTTTCTTTTAGCTTTGATTGCTGTAATGTAGACTAACGATATTCCATATACTTTTCACCCTTCAGCGCACGTCAGTGAGGACTCCTCTTTGTTAAGAGCCAGACAAACATTTTTGTGTGCTCATTCTCTGAAGGAATATCCACGGGACAGTATACACTTTGACTGATGTCTTTTTGTCTTTTGAGAAAAGGGCGGAAAAGTGACGCCTCCGCCTTTCATTTTCAGAGGCTAAACGGTGCTCTGTACATAGCACATATAACATGATTTCAATGAAATATTATTCTATTATATTATATTATTATAATATGACATTCAAACAGCGTCTGTTTTGACAAATTTGCAGCTGCAGTTCAGGTTTGTAAAACTGTTGTATAATTGTCTCAATTTAACTAATTAAAAAACAAAAACAATTAGCTTTTTTTTTAAATGTCCTAATTTATTATCATTATATTGTTGTCGTTTACTTCCTAATATTGTTAATATGTTTGTTTGTTTATGTTTTATGTATGTATTTATGTATTTTTTCATGTTAATTAATCCTCAAAAATGCAAATAAAAAAAAAAAACTTGCAGCTGTAGTCTCAGAGTGCAGCCAAGCAGCATCACATGATGTTGATGTTACAAATGCCTGTATTAAAGCATTTATTAAACAAAAGGTAATACATTTAACATCTTGTGATAACATAGTAATTATTTCATAAAGACCACAGTACTGTAAGAAGCCTAAAATCATGGAAATGTATGTCTTCCCTGCTGAATCATCTCCCCTCTCAGGCTGCGGTCAGGACAGGAGCCTCCCCTGAGTCCCTCCCTCCGCTGTCAAACCCTATGGGCGCACCAAGCAAACCTACTGAAATCTAACAAATGGCGTGGAGGTCTCTTGCTTGGATGGGAACGAAAGAGGGGGAACTGAAGATGAAACACATTTTACTCATGACCTGGAAGTATTTATTCAGCTATTGGCAAAAAAAGGTCACCTGTATGGAGCACCATTAGTCTACATTAAACCATCTTAGCTGATAACTTGAACTGTTAAGCTGCCCCTTTTACATTTAAACCATTTAGCTCTTATTTTAGGCTATTCATGTCAACCATTTATCCAAAATGTTTAGCTAATAGTTGATAGATTTTTTTTCTTTCTTGTGTGGAGTTTTTTTGTTGTTGTTTATTTGGTGTTAGATGGCTGAATATGTGGATTTTCTGGCTGTCAACGACCCATAAATATCAACTAAAGCGTCTTCTTGTATATAACAAATATGGACAGCAACTAGCAGCTTGCACTGTTTGCACTAAAAAGGCCAAAAAGTTTGGGTGAGTTCCTGGATGGAGAGGTGTTGGCAATGTCATGTCCATGTCATATTGGAGGTAGAAGACTTTGTGAAAGTAAGGTAACTCTAGGTAAAGCAGTTTATTATATGATATATCTCTCATGGGCGACACACAAGTGACATCATCAGTCTGCGATGACACAATTGTCAAATTATACAATTAGCCATGAGAGGGGATGTTGTTGGGGACAGAGGCAGTGGGAAAAAAGTTCTCATCATGTTGCAGTGACATTATAATAACCACTTGTGTATCTATCCGAAACTTTTACGGTCACTTTCCCTGAGTGGTCACTTGCCAAAAATATCATTTTGGATTGGGCGGCAGGAACAACAGGTCTTCTCCAGCAAAGCAACAGGACACAGTGGGTATCCTGGCTCGTGAGTCCCAGTCGACTCCCAGTGGACTCTCTTCGTGGGTATTTGTGCATTTATTGAATGATAGTGTTGCATACTTCTGACTGTCCTCATCCTGGAAATTGATAAATGATTCAGGCTTCAGTTGGTGATTTCCTTCTTCATCTCTGCGTCCCATATGACATATGACAGTATGTGACTAACTGGCGCAGTAAAACTGAATCTGTAATGCGGTCACAGCTGTGTGTTTATAGAGTACTTTCCAATGGCTTCAACATGGCTCAGTCAATCCTAATCATGGACTCAGTTTTATAGCGTTTTAAAAAATCTTTAGACACTCTATGGTCAAACTTGGTCTGATCAGTCGTCAAGTCCTAATCATATTTATCAGCAGTGGTGATTTGTTCCTCTGTCTTTAAACGAAAACACCAAGGGAAAATTTGTTTTATTTGTAATCTGTGATTCATGCCTATCTGCCTACCTCCACAATCCAGGAGTGTTAATTGTGATAATAAACAAAGGAAAGTCAACATTAACTTTTTTCTGCCCCAACAAAAATGACAACAGTAACAGGGTACAGTCAGGTTTTTCTACTTTACAGCAGGACTGAGTCCTTTTTAAGAAGAGGAAAAACAATCTTCGGTCTTGAAGCCATGTTAATCTGTAAGCCTGGGAAAAAGGAACAAAAAAGGGGTTATGGTGCTGACGAAGGATTTTCTTTTCACAGATAGGTGAGTAATGTTCCAATAACGCCGCAGCTGTGATTAGCGAGACCTTTGTAGAGTCTCAGCGATGCTATCAGTCCTGCTAAAGCCGAGACAAAGATCCGATACTGTACTCACATGGGACACACAACACATGCTGTAAGGTTTTATAAGGTAGGAGAGGGTGTGTACATGTGTGTATGCGTGCATTAAAGTGTGAATGAGCAGGTGTTTGTTGTAAATCTGTTTATGGAGAGTGGTGTTATACCTTGCTGTCCAATAACAGTCAATTTTCATAGTCTGATGGCTGCTCGCGATGACTTTCCTGGAGTTTGTGCTTCTCTTTTTCCAGTTGTTTGGTTTTTAAAAGGTGTCTGAGGCCATGTGACCTTCAGTGTGTGAACATGCAGATGGCACACAAAGTCTGCCATTCAGTGAAGTCACATATGCAGAGACAAAGTTGTTGTTTTCAGATTAAAAAGTTGAATCCCTTGTCATTTCAGTGCATTTTTCAGTGGTTTTAAAGTACCATTTTGTAGGATTTAGTGGCATATAGCGGTGAGGATTGCAGATTGCAACCAAGTGAAACTTCTCCCGTGTGTCAAGCGTGAACTTCAGGTTAGGATTCCTTCAGTGTTTGTTGTTCAGGAGGTTTTTACAAGGAGTTGAACAACAGCAAAAGGGGGGAGGCAAGGCGGGAGACACCTCTTTATAGGTGGGGTACCCCCAAAGGTGATCGTAGGGATACAGAAACTGAGTATGAAACACATGTTGACTATGGAAGCCTAAGCGTGTCAGGTAACAACAACTGAAACAAATTTTGTGTAATTATAATACTTTTTGACTTTGTTATACATATTACTGCTGTATAATTCACCCTGTTGCATATCTACGACACCATGCTAGCCCAGCACCTGTTAAAGTGTCCTCACCTTTTTCCTCTGATAACTTAAGATCCAGACATTCAAGGGGTTTTTACCGGGAGCTGAATTATCCGCAGAGGTCTGCTCCTCTCCAAAACAAAAAAAACTTCATGATTTAAACAGATAAAACCCAGAATAAAGCAGTTCTACGATAAAAATTAGTGTTTTTCCAATGCTGTTTGGCTTGTCACAGAATGGATTTCCATTCAAGGCTCCTGAAGAAACATGGCGGTGCAACATGGCAAAAACATGGTTGTTACTTTCAGGTGAATACACACCAAAGAAAATGCTACACACGAGAGCTTTTAAATGACTGTTTATATGAAATATGAACTGTGATCTGACATTTTAAAACATTACTGTGATTAACTCTATGGAGGCAGTAAAATGAAAGGTCAATATCTGAAACCCCTTAAAGGCCTTCACTGCCATGACTGGTCCAGTTGGAGAGATGATGTATGTTGTTAATTGGCCTCAACAACTGCTTGTATCATTCATAGGGGGGTGGCATGTTTATTGTTGCATCGTTTTTATCTTTATGGCCTGTGATGAGTTTACAGTCTAGTCTATGAACCTAATTATGAACCTGACTTTCACTGCCATGTGTGTAGAGAAGCCCTTTATTAGAAATGTTCACATATATTACCATCTATCTGTCAGTCATGCAGTTTTCATGGAGATGTTTGGGAAATTTTAATATCTTGGTGTCAAATTGAAAAATAACCTCTTTTTTACAATATGATAATTTCAGGTGCGGTACAGTGAATGCGTCACAACTGGACTTGGTCTTGATTTGCATCCTTTCTTCCATCACTGATGAAATCCTTCCTATCAGGCAGCTTTTCAACCTTTGAATTAATACACCCTCTGCAGTGGCTCCTGTCAGCAGGTTCAGATCATCTGACTCAGGGGTAGTGGCGGTGCAGTCTGCCAATCGGCCTCACTATAATCATCATTCTGCCAGTGAGAACTCTTGTCAAGGAAATTAGTTTATTACCTTCAAGAGAAAATTACTTTCTTTATTTGTCGATCTACACAATTTTCCAGGCAATTGGCTGTCTTTTTCATGAAGCCCCCCCTGCACACAGCACACACATGCAACAAGGAGGTAGCGCACGGTCAGCCATGAATGGAGCCCCTGGAGCAATTTGGGGGTTCGGTGTCTTGTTCAAGAGCATTTTGGCAGTGCCCAGGAGGTGACCTTGCACCTCTTCAGCTGCCAGTCCACACTTTGGTCCGAACAGGCACTTGAAGCAATGACCCTCTGGATTCCAAGTCAAATCCCCACCGACAAAGTTCACCAAGAAAACAAAGTTTTCGTCATGAATCGAACATAACACACGGTGAGTAACTGTTATACAAATAATTCCTTTAAGGAAGCCAACATGAGAAGTAGAGAGCAGCACTCGTCTCCCAAATCACCCTATATTGTGTAATAATACTACAACAGCACTTTATGGACTAATTTTCATGATATATTACTTTGGCATTTGGCAGTCACTTCAACACTGACTTTGAAAAGCTGTAATATACTTTCCTACAGTGTCCCCAGAAAGACACATATAGATTTGGACAACTGTATAGTTCACATGCAAGTGTCAATATCGTCTGTTATCGGGCCATTAAATGGTCATTACTGGTGGTTGTAAGCATTATAGACATGGGTTATAAGTGGCCTGCCACACCTACTATTAGGTTCAGAGGGCCATTATCAGGACATGAAATGGTCATTTATGTTTATTGTTCAACCAATGCAACATTATACCATTAGTATAGCTGTTAGAGTTAAACTGTTGATGCCTTTTAATAAAATACAGATACATTTCATCAATGATTAAAGGAGAAGTTCAGTATTTTGCACTTTGAGCCCCATTCCTGGTTGTTTATGATGAAATAGAGTGGTTAAGACCAACACTATGTTCCAAAATCTATACCATGCCATGAGTACACTTACACACAGTACACTGTCCGCACTTACAGAGTGCACATATTTGAGCGAGTAAGTGCTGTTCCGATTCATTACTCTATGACGCACTTACCGGATGTTATGATCACGACTACGGCTGTGACTCTTCAGTGACGTCACCCGCCAGCAAACTGGAACAGACGGCAGGTCAGTGGTTCCGCCCACTGACCTGTAAGTGGTCCCGCTTCTTCCGCTATGTAGCTAAGATGCCAGCCGTTGAGTACGAAAAGTGTGCAATGTTCCACACTCTCAATTTTGGCTGTTATGAGTACACATCCGGGTCTTTTAGGTACACTTCTTTTTCGCCGCAATCGTAATGTGAACGCCCTCTGTACCCAAAGTAGGTACGATAAGCACAGAAAGTATGGGTATTGGAACACAGGGCAAAATCTTGACGATTGCTCCTTCTCTGACAGTTTGAGAGAATTTGGCTTTCCCCTGCCTGGCTTAACAATGCTGTCTATGACCATGTGTAAATCTGTCCCAAAACCACCTTAAACGTTCGTTTTCAAAGCCATGAAACTCAGTGGCAGTTGATATGTCTTAATGCTTAACTTTGCTGTACATAAGAGGACAAATAACGCTAGCTAATGTTGGCGAGCTGGGTCTCCACCAGCTGTGATTTGTGCCTAAATGGCATAATGCATGATGTTACACATTAAATTCATAAGTTATTAGGATAAAATCTACAAAATAAAACAGGAAACAGATTAAACATGAATGAATAGCATAAAACAAGGACGAACAGAAACAGGAAACCCCAAAACAAAGTCCACAAGATACCAGAATAAACCAAAATCTAGGATCATGAGACATTAAGCTGTTTTAAGTGTGTCGCCAGCATTTTTTTAGCAGAAGGGAGCACATATTTTCTTAAAACAAATGTAGCCTTTTTAGCCTGGTAATAAATATGCATGTGCAGCCTATGTGTGTAAGAAGAGACTGTGTTGGGCTAACTTTCATGTTAGACTGGTTAGCAAATCACCAGCCTCGTCTGACAACAAATGAAAACGCTGATGTGACTTTTTATACTCTAAACAGATTTCAGCTTTAGCTTTTGACGTTTTAATGTAAATACATTGTAGCTGCATTAGACATACATTATATGTTCGTAGCTTTATCTTACTATCATTTAAAAACAGAGCAGACTGTGAAATTCAGTTGACATCTCCACTAGCTGTTTTTCATGGCATCAAAATATTTCAGCATATATTTTAACAATATTTTTTGATTGTTATGTGGAAGAAACTCCACAAATGCATCTTTGTTAATGTCCCTCTGTGATGCAGCACACAAAATGTTGAGGAGAGAAATATCCCGGATATTTTGTGCCATAAACACAAGGTAAGTGCTTCCGCTGCATATAAATAGCATCATTTCATGCCAACCATCATTACACACCAGCATCATTAAGCATTGCCTCAGTCAATCAGACGTCCGCAGAGAGCCTCTGGACAGGGTTTGTAATGCCACAGCGGTTATACTCTCAAGCCTGCAGCTGTCTGGGGTCGAGTGTTGGATATTTTCGTCCTTGCGTGGTCGTAATGTAGTTTTATAGATAATAAAATGACAACTGGACAATGTTTATTTTGTCCTACAAAAGATCAACAGCATCATGTTCAGAGGTTATAGCTACAGTTTATCTTGTTATGTGATGAAAAGGATCCAGCTTATAAAATGATTCATCTGAAATAAAATATCCGCCTTTGGAAACACTCACATCTATCAGAGTATAAAAATTAGGAAGCAATCTTTCAACATGTATATAAAGCATTTTGGAATGAGATATATCAACCATTAGCAAAGCCCTGACCCCGCTGATTCCTGCTGCTGCTATTGGAAAGCTTTCCATTCTTGTACAGTGCAATTCAAAATTAAACGGGCAGAATTACTACTTGAAATTCATATTTATTTCAGACAGACTCAGATAACAGCAGACTTCTAAACTGTTGATTTTAATTGGTAATGGTATTGTACGGTTCTCAGTGACTTGGTGGAAAATACCAGAGGTGGAGTCAAGTCATTGTTTTGCAGGTCACAATTTTAAGTCCTAAACTTTGAGTTTCAGGTCCTAAACAAATCATATTGCTCTCTTAACCAAATGTGATGCCATTTTAAAAACTGAGTGATGATTTACAACAGTCGTGAATTTTTTAAATTTTTGTTTATTTGTTAAAACGGGTTTGTTGGAAGATTTTGCGTCTTCATCTGTAATTTTCGAGCTGCCCACTTCGCCAAACTCTAACTATGTTCTGCTGTTGAATTTAAAATTTAAGTTGTCTGACTGAATGTTACTTCTTCATGGTCACATTGGGTCACACAAGGTGGATCTGGAGAATTAAGTGTCAGCTTGCTGGGAATAATAGCATTAAAAATAGACATACTTCTTAATATTTGGACTTGGGGGAGGGGAAAGTATTTTCAAATGAGAAAGCTCAAGTCCAAGTGAAGTCACGAGTCATTGGTGTTTAAGTTTAAGTGAAGTTGCAGGTATTTATTTGATTTTGCCAAGTGGAGTCTCAAGTCATTTAGTTTTTGACTTGTATGATTCAAGTCCAAGGCATGCAACTTGATTTCACGCCTCTGGAAAATAATACCCTGGCAAACTTTTTAATGTTTACAGCTGAATTGTTTTAAAAAGAAAACCCTGTGACAGAGATTATGAAAAAAAGCTCTTTGTGGTTTCAGGTATCCTCATACAGTGGTTTGCATAATATCTGACAAATTAACTCCCCACAATTGATGTTATGTACTTAATGTAATGTTACATACAATGTAAAGTTACATGAGTAATGATGTACCTTAAAATGACTCAAAGTTCATTTGGTTTCACAGGGTTACAAACACCAATCTCCTGGAAGAAAAGTCCTGTGTTTTGTGACTCATCCACAGCTCCAACCTACCTACCTATTCAGACTACTTCCCATGAAGTCACATGATCGCAGCCTTCCAGATTACCTATATGAGTTGAGGTGCATTAATTTTCATAGACAAATGTAAGAACAGTGCATGAGAACTGTCGCGGTGGTCACATACATGATTTTGGGCTAAAAAACAGCTTCACCAGATGGTGATGTTAGGGTTTCAGTTTTGCCTCTCCCTTGTGTTTCCTGTTTCCTCTTCCTAGTGTCTCATGTTTGTTTTCACTGGTTGTTTCTCAGAGTAAAGGATCTTTCCTTGGGAGGACTCCAAGGAAGGATCCTGCAGAGGCAAGGCGAGAGTCCTTCCTATCATTCAGTGAACACACATTGGAACAGGCTAAGGAGTGTGCCCAGGTGTGCATCATTAACCCTCAGCAGACTGAGGGGTTTCAGGGTTCTGTGATAATTTTGGCACTCTCTAATGTTGTTGTACAATTTTAAACAAATGTAACCAGTATTTTCAGAGTCACGTGACTTTTAGGGAGAATATATGTCTGGATCATACTTAAGAGATACCGCTGTGTAATCCGAGAAATAAATTCACCTCAAAATAAATGAGTGATGCTTTGACCTGCAGGATATTCCAGTGTCTTTACTGTGGCCGTTCTCACTGCAATTCCCCCCAAAAATACACCAATTAAAGCTGAAAGTGTAAATATTTAGGTCTTTGTCAACATTTTTTTCACTCTTGTATCATATGTATGAAAACTCCTGGAGATATTAATCCAAACAAATGACATACTTATCTAAATCCTGCAGGTTTCATTGAAGAGGCCCAGCCTTCACTTCCAGCAAATCATGTTCAAAGCATTGTGGGGATTTTATACCCGCTGAGGATACACATGTGCATCCTTGGAATTTTTCTGAAAGAAGGACTCAGTCCTTGGTGAAAGTTGGAAGAATCCTTGACATTGGAGCCGTCCTCAGGCGGGGTTTGATGACGTAGCCTCCTTGAAATTCAGGCCGTTTGAGGATCCTTCCTTAACTTTGAGAAACCAGTCTGTCTCTGTGTGTTTGCTGGGCGTGGCCTCCTGGTTCCCTCCTCCTGCCAGTCCTCCTGAGTGCCAGCAGCTACTGAACCTGCACACCTGAACCTCATCTACAATCAAGCTACTGCAGTGTAAGACCTCGGCTTAGACATCCAGACTGCCAGATTGTTCAGTCTCCTCTCCAAACATCAAAGCCAACTTCGAGTTTTTTGACATGTTGTCTTTTTGTACTTTTGGACATTAATTCACACTCTGTTCTGTGTCTCAGGTTCACCATGCCAGCCTCAACTATAACCCGCAACGTCCATCCTCATTCTCGCCCGTAGACTGCTCTGCTTCGCTATTCCCTACCTACCTCAACCATCATTTTATTCAAGCCTTCAGCTCCACTTCTTCACACTACAATAAACTGCCTTTAACCGTTCCCTGTTCCCTGGTTGTGTTTGAATTTTGGGTCCTAAGTTGAACTGCTACAACAGGGCATCCATGTACATGGAAATAAATAAGCATTGTTCTCATAGGAGTATCAAACTGCACGCCACATGCAGATAAATCCAAAGCTTGTCAGACTTGCTGCGGCTAGTTACAGCTGGTAAACTATGACTCCACAATTGCAAACGGTCAACTGAATCTGTATCAAAACATACCACACTGCTCTTTTAGTAAAACATCATGCTGCTTGTTGAGTGTTTATAGAGCCCCGAGCTCCTAAATACACAGTGATTTGTTGTGTAAAGCTTATCTCGACATGTAAACTCCTCAAACGGAGAACTTGAGGCTGTATACAATCCTCAGAGAAATCTTAGATTAAGCGCTGCAGCTTGATGTGCTTCCACTGTGAGAGGTTACGTGATTGCATTTCACTCTCCAATGAATTGGACATTTTCTTTTGCCATTACTCAAACTGTGGCAGATGGGAAGTGAAGTCATCAGCATGCGACGCCTACAACGCCTGAACTCAGTTGATGTATTCTGAGGCGGGGTGTTGCTATAATTGGACCTAATGGAAACAGATGTTGTGTTCCATGGGACATGGCATCTCTTGCACAGCATGCTGGCTGCCAGGCGCTTGGTGCACGAGAGACATCTTGCTGCTTTTCATCTCCACACTCACTTCACATCAGAAATAATCTTTCGGGAACAATGTCGTAAATAACATCTCTGCTCACTAACTGAGGCAAAGTGCAAAACAAGAAAGGATCCTCAAATACATCACATCTACACACAGAGCCATGCGGAGATTTCATGTGCGTTTTTCTGTTTCTCTGCTCCTCACATGCAAGAATACAGAAAGGAAGAAACAAATTGCCTTTCTCAATAGCCTAGACATAGCTGCACACAAAATTACCTCTGAAAGGCCAAGGGAGAGGCAAAACAATTTCCTGACAAGTGCAAAAACAGTGGGTGCGAATGCGGGGGTTGAGAGACAAAGAATATTATTATGCATAGCCAGTATGTTGTCTAGGAAACCCTAATTGGAAGTAATTTTGCACTCAGTTCTAATAAAGCTAATGGAAGTAGAGGTATCATATCATGGTCTAGCACATTTCTCCTTTTATTAGCTTGAATCTCTGGAAGCAGGGTGTGTCTCTGTTACCTACTCACTGGCTGTGCTGTCAGCAAGTGTGCAGCTCTTGAAAAGGCTCCTATAGACACAGCAATTGACGTCAGGATGAAGGAGTCACAACTGACCGACGACAGCGCCATAAAACTGATGACATCCCGACTCTGTCACGAACCATAAAGAAGGCACGATTGGCAAGATGGAATCCATTATCTCCTCCTCTCCACTCCAAATGAGGCATCGGCAAGCACTTAGAGCTCTCCTCAATGCCTCGTGAAGACATCTCACAATCAATGGGCTTTAATCACGTCCATTTTCTGTCTTTTTTCCCCCTCGGTGAAGAGAAGAAAATGTCTCAAGCTCAATGGACGCTAATAACACTGAAAGGGAGCAAGATGTTCATGTGGGTGTGTGTGCAGCTTTCGGTGAACAGTGAAAGAAGTGAAGGGTCACGAGTTCATCACACTGCAATTATCCACAATGTTGTCATTAGAGCAGGGTCTGTGAGCACACCCCGCGCACACTGTAGGTTTAGGCTAAAAACATTATGGCAGAAGACAGAGGAGATCCACAAATATCTAGCACCGAGAGCCCAGATGTGGAGTCCATCTGATCAGTGTTATTCCACTTTTCAAGATCAAGGTCAAGATTAACTTCATTGTCACAAAGGCCCCTTTACACCTTGCATTAGCATGCGTTTCTTGCAATCGGATAGCGTATGACCACATACATTTTATACCTGGTATTAATATGTGTCTCTGGTGTCCCATCCAGATCTGTTTGCTATCCGATCACGCTCCGTCCCGCCGACGTTACATCCTAGTGGCACACTACAACGTCATATCATGTGCAGCACAATAACAACAACAAGATGTTAGCCACCCATGAAGTTACGTTCTTGTATGGACACTTTTGTCAGACCAAATGGAGAGCAGACACTTCTTCTCACCGTGACTCCGTCCTCGGCGTTTCTTTACCGTTATGAAGATAGTTTGATGTTGGATATTCAACAGATATTCACATATTCTTTTAGGGTTCAACACTGATTTCCACCTCCATGTCATAGGCAGAAAACAATGAGCAACACAGGGCTATTAACCCCCCGCCCACACACACACAAACACACACAAACACTCACAAAAACACACTTTTTATTTTATAAGAATTTTTTAAACAAACTTCAACAAACCATTTTACATTTATCTTATCTTACAAACTATCTTCACCACGGTGTTTTCTTTTTCTCTGCAGTCACTACCCGGTGAGTGTTGTTGTTGTTGTTATCTTCTTCCTCCTTCTTCCTGTGTCCAGCTGGTGCACCTCACTTACTTGTTTTCATCCACGGAGTTGTTGCATGTGGATTGGAGACGCATTTGCAGTTACACTTGTGTTAGATGTGGTCATGATGCGTCCCTGACCACCTTCAGAAGTGGTTTGGCTGATCGGATAACAATACGTCCTCAATGCGTTTCGAGTGTATTTACACCTGTACTTTCATGTGGTCACGAGCAATCGGATTGCTATCCGATCGCAAAAAATGCATGTTGATGCAAGGTGTAAAGGGGGTCAAAGAGTGGGAAATTTGTCTTGGGGCTTACACCCATATTGCAGACATAGAAATACAGCATACAGCGATCAGCTAAAACATTAAAACCGCTGACAGGTGACGTGAACAACACTGATCATCTTGTTACAATGCAGTGTTCTACTGGGAAACCTGACACGCTCCACCCACCTAAACACCAGTGCAGACCAGGTACCTTTTGCTCTATTTTGGCTTCCACCAATGCTGTTAAAATCACATTTGACTTTCTTCATCAGCTTATTGCTCACTAGCCTCATAGCAAGTTGATTTAACTCCCTGATGCTGCTGGAAACAGGGCCAGTGTCAATGTTTGAGAGCTTAAAGACGCAGTGCAAAAATTAGATGTTGGCCATTATTCATTTTTTAAAGATTTTTTTAGGGCTTTCATTGTCTTTATTATTACAGATCTCTTAAGATTGACAGGAAATTAGGGAGAGAGAGCTGCAGAGTTTAATTTGCTTCTGCGAGTGACACTTTCTGCATCACTGAAGTTTGATTTATTGTTTATATTTCAAAAAACATTCATTAGTGGAGCTTTGAAAAGCTCCAGTTTGGCATGTTTTTAAGTCAAGTGTCACAGTGACTGTGTTTATTACAGTAGCACGGCCTCCAACTGTCCACTGAGTGACTAATTATTGATCGGAGGTCATGAATATGTAATGCAGTGTGGAATTCACTTTGGGCATCTGAGGCCTACTACTGTGAGACAACATTGATCTGTTGCAATGATACCTCGCTCCACTGTGGCAAGTAACCACGAGAGAGACAGAGGTAAAGAGAGACAACAACAACCCCTCTGCCTTAACCTTAAAAAATGTCTGTCCGACGCAATCAGGCTCATTTTAAAATGGCATGCTGCTGAGACGAAGCTCAATGATGTTATTCATTAAATCACATTCACCTTATTAATTTTTAATCTGCTCTCCTCAGTTGCTGGGGCTGCAGTTGATTAGTATTCGCTTATGAATTAAAAAATGAAGGTGTGTGTGTCCCTGTATCCCTGGCTGGTTGCATTGCGCAAAGATCAGACCGGTAATCTCAGTGCATCTTTCTTTTTTGAAGCACTTTATTTGAGCTATAGAGCATCTACATCTTTAATTTGGTGGCAAAACACCTTGACTCAGCTGACACCCAATAAACATTTAACATTAAGATTAAGGGTGTAATCTAGGAAAAAACTCGATTTGCAGTTTTGTTTGTTTGTTTTGTTTAGGACAGGTGTTAACATCTGATAACCAGCACATCCTCACTCTGAAAGTTTGACAAAGTGTACCAAGGGCAGAAAGTCGAGCTGTAGTCTGAACTGATGCTCTGAGTCATCATAATTTTGTGTCTCTGCTCATCAAAGTCAGATTTTCTGTCTGAGATATCAGACTTGATGGATGCACACACATCCGGATGGACACGTTGTGATTCACACAGAGGACGAATTCCACTTTTCACGGTTTAATTATCCAGCTGGTTACCTAAGGTGAAACAGCTAACCTGGATCTTTCCAATGCTAACAAAATCCACCTACCAGCACCTCTTAAACTCATTTATTAAAATGTTATGACCTGTTTGTTTAATCTGTGCAAAAGCCAAAGTGTAAAATTGCTTTGGTTTTAAAGGAGATTATGTCCCAGACTATTTCTTGGCCTGTCGCTGCCGGCAGCTTCACAGTAACAACAAGACTTATATCCATTGGCATCATAATGAATGTGGAGACAGAGACGTGTGCTTGTTTTTCCTGAGAGGCCACTGTGTTTAAATCGTTGTTGTTTCATTTTGGATTTTTCTATTATGTGTTTTATTTGTTGCATTTTAAATGTGTTTTGATTGGCTGCTACCCAATGGGACTTCCTGGTTAAATAAAGGTTAAATTAATGAATAGATGAATAAATAAATAAATGAAATACACCAGGAAAGTACTAGGGTTAAGAAATAGTCCAGCACATAAAAACATGAAGTGTCACAGCTCCAGCTAGCTCCTAGTTTTCTTACTGTGTCATACACCAAGGCCTCGTCCACACTGCACAGGTATATTTAAGAGACACACCTTTTTCTGTGTTTTGGCCTTTCTGTAATACATAAACTGAATTTTAGGTCAGCAAAAGTGTCGATGTGTAGACAGGGAAAACTGAGTTTTTGGCTTGTAATATCAGAGTGTGCATCGTTATCTCCTTTGTGATGTGCCACGAATGAGGCCACATTTTGTGCAATGGCGGAAGTGACCAAAGTCGTGCTGGCTGTAACCGTACACATAAATGTACAGTTACTCTTCTACTATAGTGAGGAACCGCAGCGTCAGAATGAGCTACAGAGGTCGCTGCTCCAGGTAGCCTTCCTGTGATAGTTTTTTTTCAGGCCTCTGATTGGCCAACATCTTCCCCTTGTTCTTTGCGCGGCTTTAGGGTTAGGATGATATCACTGCCTGTTGGTTTTGCATGTTGACAGGGACTTCATTGTGCTCGCATGGACAAGAATTTTTTTGAGAACGAAGGACTGAAAAACTCTGTTTTCAAAAATGCTCCTGTCCATGTGGACTGGGCCTAACCCTCCCTGTCATCTCAGATCCAGCCACTCCCTCCTACAGTAACTCTTGTCCTGCCTTTTCCATCACATGACCCTCTCCACCCACTTACACACCTGCTTCACATTTCCCTAATCAGCCTCGCAGTATTTATCCCAGCGTATTTCCACTCATTCCTCGCCTGACTGCATCTGGCCTAGCTTTACAGCCTTTGTTTCTGCCTGTCTGAACCAGTTTGATGATTCTCTGAGTCCGTTACAGTGTGTTGTCCTAATACTTTTGTACAGATTAAACAAATGTTATACAACATGTTAATTAGTGAGCTAGAAGGTAAATTTTGTTACATTTAGGCCAACCCAGGCTAGATGTTTCTACCTGTTTCCAGTCTTTGTTGGCTATGCTAACCACCTGCCCTGACAACTGCCCAACTGCAAAAGTGTTCCCCCAAAAAGCAAAGCATTTTAAAAAGCTGCCACTACTGTCCACAGCTGCAATGACTGGCAGGTGCTTTGTTTAACACTGGCACAAAAACAACCCAGCTTGTAGCTTGTAAGATGGCAGAAAAAACAGAAATTACTAAAGATTTCTATATTTGGACATTTTACCAGTCACCTGAAGTTTAGTGGAATTGTTATCCCAGGCCCAATTATTCTTCTAGTTGTCCTTAGAAGTTGCTATCGCCATAATTCCAGGTATTCAGACACCAACATTATCAGCCTCTGCATCTTGTCTTCTTTCTGCTTCTGCAAAACCTGCTATTTGATCAGCCAAAGGCAGGCAGCAACTGCCGGAAGTTCCCCTCATTGAAATGAATGAAGGCGGCGAGTTACTGTGTGCTGTGTCGAGCCCTCTCGACAAAAAAAGAAAAAAAACAGAAAATGTCAAACTATTCCTTTAAGAGCAGGTGTGAAAACGTCTTTATGTACATGTCTGATGAAACTCAGAAAAGGGAGGAGCCTTGTTTTCAGCCCCTTTAAGGTTGCTGCGCCAAAATCTCGCACCAGTCGAAGGAGAGATGAATGTGTAGGCGGCATCTTCCATATGTCTGTCTGCCTCCCAGAAGGCAACGTGTAATCTGTCTTTTCAAGGTAGAGGCCTCTCCCGTGGTGATGGAGCACCTCAAGGAGCCCCATGAATGCAAAAATTGCATGACAAACTTATTCTGAATAGCTATTTTCAGATGACTGCGTGGTCCATCTTTCAACCCATGAGCGCTCCCTCCAACCTTTCCTCATAGTTTCTCTTCATCTCCCAACGCTTCTGAATAAAATATGCAGAAAGCTGAGACGCCTCTAGAGAGGTCACAGAGGAAGCAAAGTTTTGATTCCTTTGGGGACCTTGTGTGGAGAGACTGAGATGGCTCACTAGATATCTTTTCTCTTATCACAGTAAATCTTATCAGTGGAAGAGTGATCTCTCGCTTCTCCAACCGGACGCCAAAGTCAGTGTGAAGGTTGTTGCTTAGAGCTGAGAGGATATTAGCAGACGTGCTCTTTGTCGAAACGGCAAAATCACAACGGAGTTCATTCAGTTCTCAGATGTTGTTGTGCGATGACAAAATAAAAAGAAAATTGGTGTCAGGGGTTTAAAAAATGAATTCAGATCTATACAATGGCTCTAATGAGTAAAAGAAATCTCCAAACACCGACGACCTTGAGGCAACAAAAAGCCAAGGTCATCTTAGACCGTCTAGTCATAAAAAGCTCATTGTTGGCTCCAGTAGAGGGTTTCATTCTGAATAGCAATTCAAATGGCATGACTCAAAATGCCACACAAGCATTAGAGCCAATGCTCATGCAAACAGAATACATTTAAATATTATATCACACTAACATTTTCAAGTCACAGGGTTACGAATTCTCTTGATGCCTTTTCCTTTTGATTCCTAAACCCTTTTGTTCCCCTCTCCTCTGTTAAATTATTCATGTCAAGATGAGGGTGTTGCTCTGTGTCTCTCATGCTGCGTTCACATGGAATCAGGCAGACGGGAGACGACAGACGGAAAACAGCTTCTGGACGGCACGGGAAAAACAAATAGTCCGACAGAATGGGAGGACAGCAAAACAAAACGTGCATGACGATGTGTTGCGATGTTGATGCCATCATGTTTACAAAGAATGGAACAAAATACATTAAATCAAATTATTTTGTTTTTTTTAATGTTTTTCTTGTAATAATGTCCAGTAATTGTCCAGATCGCCCGTGTTTTCGCCCTGTATGAAGGAGTGATGTAACATCCGGATGTATATCCCATCCTGGAGGACAGCAGTGCCGTCTATCGTTGGCACTGACGATGTTCTCTGCTGGCCTCACCTAATTTTACCACCTTGCTCTTTCCACTAAAAACAGTTTTCGAACTACCATCTCCCTGATTTCACATCTCATCCTCTATCACGTCTTTGGGTCCTGATTGGTCAAAGAAATGCTAATAATTCCCATAAACTAAAAGCATGTCTGCAAAAATTAGACTCGCATGCAATGCTGAATCCAGTTGTTTCCAGTGCGCTACCTCTCTATCTTTCTTGCTTTCTCACCTTTCATGCTGCACATGGCTTAGTCTCTGAAGTATAAAAGAATAATGCCCAAGAGGGTGTTCTTTAAAGTGATTATGGCCACTCCGGCACTTGTAGCGAGTAGTTCCAGCGCTAGTGCCAATAATGACAGTGAAAAAGTCCCTCTTGGGTATTTTTGCTTGCCATTAGTTTGACATTCCTCTTACAAATCATCTATTCTGTATGTCAAGGACATCGTCACACTGACCCTGGCTACTGTTAGTGCTCACCCAAGGCTATATTACTACATATGTGACATGACAGGAGAACAGGACATGACTGCCTTTAGACATCCATAGGTAGATGACTATACAGAGGCTGAGCTACAGCGTCATGACCTTTTTAAGGCACTTAATGATGTTTTAAGGCAGAACAGGTCTTGAGAGTTGCAAGGGATTGTTAACACTTATGTATTGATGTATCATCAATCAAGATTTAAGTGTCATTGTACTGTTGTTGTGGTATTTTAATTACTAGACAACTGTTGGGTAGTTTAATCTAGGCTCCCCACGTGCATCAATGAGCCTTGGCCACCCATGATCACTTTTGATAGAAACTGACCACTGCAGACTGGGAATATCACACAAGAACTGCAGTTTTGAAGATGCTCTGACCCAGCCCAGGTCCAATCCGGCTCACTAGGTGACTAGACAAAGAGTTGCCCGGTTTCAGGAGCAAGTTAAACAATGCGTAGCCTACTTCCTGTAAAATTCTGCTTCAGCGGCTTGTGATATTTTTATTTATTATAATTTTCTTTAAGAATTGGAGAATTATTACAACCAACTACTGACTGTCATGACAAGGGGTTCCACACGAGTCCTGTTTTTATTATCTGATATTGAAGCCCTGCCTTGACCCTCATTATTTCAGATAGTATTGTGCTTACATGGTGTTTACCCCTAATTAGTTTTCATCAAAGCTCCACACAACAAACCTGGAGCAATATAATATTCCAGCATAGGAATACTGTACACGTTGCACAGAGAGGAGGGGAACGGGGGTTAACAGGGGCCCAGTGGCTCATTCTCGCCCCAGGGCCCCTGAGCAGGGCAATCTGGCCGTGCTGTTAGTTAGTCCAATGCAGAACATCATACTGTGTACACTGATCACATGTTTTAGATTTAAATCTGAATCTATGCATGTGTAAAAAGCCCTAAAGTCATTTAATTTAACTGTTTTTATGCTGCACAATGCAGTAATTGCTCTCATGATGTTCATAGGTCAAATTAACAACAGTCGGGAAAATCTTGTGAACTCTCAGCCTCCGAATGTAAAAGGGAACTGTGATAACGCTACATCCCTTAAAACTGTGGGAAAGGCTGTGAGACACGCTTCAAGTGCTAAGGGTTCTAAACATAGACGTTGTTTAAAGGAGACCATCATCATTAGCAAATTCTCTTTGAATTAGCAGAGGGGTTGAGAGAGAGGAAAAAGACTCACACACAAAGAAGTTTAATTTGTACAAGCTTAACTTTTCCTGGCTATAATAAGCGGGGGAAACACATTACTTCCAAACAGTAGTTTTAATAGGGGCTTCATGGGCCAGATTCATGCTTCAAACAACAACTAAAAGTGCTTTACTAGCATAAGATGCTAATTGGTGTTAAGCTTTTCTCAAATAGTTTAGCTTCTGTTTTATTTAGGAGGCATTTTGAAGTCGTACCTGTAAAGGCAGAGCAGGCACAAATAAAAGAATCTTTCAATAAACAAACTTATCATTTGAAATACAGTATACACACTTCAGAAGCTCACACACTGGCCTCCGAGACGGATGATTTATTTAACTTTGTTCTGCTTCATGTCATGCTGTTTTGGTGCGTAACATCAAAAGAGCAGCGACACAGAATAGTGCTGAGCGTATGAATAACTGACACCATTTGTAATGAGCAGGAGCCACTTAACGACATGAATGTTTAAACTGATCAATAATGCCAAGCGGTCCAGTGAGGCTGCAACTCTATTCTGTAACCCTGGGTCAAATATCAAGAGTCAAATGAGGAGCTTGTACTGTAAATGAATTCCTCTCCCAGTGCAGACCTGCTGGAGAGCGATAAACCAGAGTCACACACACACACGCATGGGGGCCTAGCAGGGTTGTCAAGGAGCTACCATCCTCTCTTCAGACCACCAGAGGCAAATCTGAGTCTGCCTGGATCCCACTCGGTTCCCACCAGATAGCGCAGAGCGAGATGCAGCTCTCCGCCCTGTAGCCATGCATCGAAGTGCTAACATGCAGTGGAGCGAATGCTCAATTTAGGGGAAAGAGGATGAAAGAGGGAATTCGGTGCTGGAACTGGGGCTGGTGGGAGATTGCGAGGGGGATTTTTTATTGATGCCCTGGGTGACTTTTTATGCACACAAGCAATAACCACCAAAGAGTATAACAGCTCCAGTGAGACTTACCAACAAACCCGTACCGCAGCCAGAGCACGGTAATGACTTGTGGTCATGGACGGCTGGAAAGCTTCCTTTTGTTTTGCGCGTGGTGAGTGTCAGCAGGTGTTTTACACAGTCTGGTGAATAGACATGGTGCATGAGAAAAAAAAATTGATTCATCACCAGAGAACTGTCTACATGCTCAAGTGCTCCCACTCGTTCCTTTGCTTACTCAGCATATTGATTTAAGACAGTATAAACAGCCACCTGCAGAGAAAGCTTAAGACTGATACAGTCCCAACGAGCCAGCAATGGATCATTTGAAAGGCGTAGATGTAGAGAAGGGGGTGTGTGAGATGCTGCTTGGTTAAATGTGAAGATTGTAAGGCAGTGTAACGGGTCGACAAACCACTTAAGTGTATGTAATATGTATGTGTAAGAAATATATTCAACCATTAAACTTGGAAGAATCAGCATCTGTTACATTTTCCCCTGTTTAATGGTGATATTTACCGATGAAAGATTCTTACCATGAGCTATTTTATTGCGTTTGTTTTCAGCTGATTGTGAATCAGCTGAGGACTCAATTGACCAACCCAGACAATGACACCTACAGATAGAGTGAGTATGTGCAAGGAGCGAATGGCTGAATGAGAAAGGAATCTTACAGCCTGAGCATGAAAAGTATTTTCTTCCTGACTGAACCTTCACTAGAGCCTCATGTCAATCACTGCTCGTGAGCTGTGGTCAAACTGTCAAAATAAGCAGCGCTGATCAAATATGAATCAGGATTCTGATACTGCACTGCCTTTTTCTCACCTCAAATGTTTTCATAAATGCATTTTAAGTTTCTTTCCCACTGGAAAAAAACCCCACTAACATCTATTTTGTCTTAAATAGGAAAGGTTACAATCAGCATTCACTCCCAGCTCAAATGACTCTGCAGTAGTCACTGGTATTTATCAGCTCCAGCTCTGATTGACTCAGGTCAGCAGTGATGGAAATACAACAACTGAGCCCCTTTGGCAGCATGATGCAGTGGTGGCCTGCCACAAAATACTGTCTTGTCTCCGTCGAAGCAGTGCTCGAACTTCTTTCAAAATTTACTCGGCATTGAGTCTGAGACTGAACAAGTAATGCACTTGTATAGTGCCTCTCTAGTCATCTGACCACTCAAAGCGCTTTTACACTACGAGTCACACACACATTCAGACACCGGTGGCGGAGGCAATTTGGGGTTCAGTATCTTGCCCAAGGATACTTGGACATGGAGACTGGAGGAGCCAGGGATCTAATCGCTGATCTTCTGATTAGTGGACGACCCACCTGTGGGCCACAGCTGCCCCTAGTAAGTAAGAGATATAAAATAGAAGTAACCACCATAACATTTTCACTGGCCTCCATGCTGCTTTCTACTGTTATCTAACCTGTTTTCTGGCCCATCTGTGATGTCAAACGTGACACTCACCAGAAAAAACAAACAAACAAACAAACATTCTCATCTGCTGCTGAGCTGTGCACGCAGCTCTCGTCTACTGGCAGTGGTAAAGGAGTTCATCAACTGTTTTTAATGTTTTTGCCTGCGTTTAAGAAAAACCTGCATGTACACGCTCATTTGTGGAAAAATGGTAGTAGTGTACTGTTTAGCTGTAAAATGAGAATAAGTCGAGCAAAGCACCAGACCAGAAACACTGTGTGAACATAGAGACAGCAAAAAAGTTATATCTTAAGTTACCAGCTACAGCTCTAACAGTTACATTGTTCATTCAGTATAATAAACGAATGCCAAATCAACTTTATAATATGAAATAAAATCACTAAATAGCTGCTATTTGTAACTTCAAATAGCATGACAGACATGAATTACAGAAAAGTGGGCCCCTGGACACAGACTAGAAGGGCCCCCACCCCTCCTATACAGGCATAAGAAACCCACAACATGAACGCAAACGATGAGGCTGCATCTCGTAATGGTCATTTTTCATCTCCATTTTTGATCCATTTTGGTCATATTTCTTTTTTATGTTTGTTTTTCCTCTTTTTGTGGTCATTTTGCTTCAGTTTGTGGTCATATTGCCTCTTTTTGTGGTCATTTTGCCTCAGTCTGTGGTCATTTTGCTTTGGGTTGTGGTCATTTTGCCTCTTTTTGTGGTTGTTTTGCTTCAGTTTGTGGTCATATTGCCTCAGACTGTGGTCATTTTGCCTCAGTTTATGGTCATTTTGCCTCTTTTTGTGGTCATATTGCTTCAGTTTGTGATAATATTGCCTCTTTTTCTGGTATTTTCCCTCAGTTTTGCCTCTTTTTGAGCTCATTTTTCTCTCTTTGTGGTCATTTTGCCTCAGTTTATGGTCATGTTGCCTCTTTTTCTGGTAGTTTTCCCTCAGTTTTGCCTCTTTTTGAGCTCATTTTTCTCTCTTTGTGGTAATTTTGCATCAGTTTTTGTCATGTTTCCTTGTTTCATGATATTTTGCTCCTCTCTCTTTTCTTGTCTCTTTGTGGTTGTTTCTTGTTTTGTTATTGTTGTTTTGTTTGTGGTCATTTTTTTGTGTTTTTGTAGCTGTGTAGTCATTTATTGACTTTTCCAACAGTAATCTGGTTCAGTAATCTGTCCATGATAGTCATTAACTAACTACCTAGCACCTTTGACTCTGGTAGGAGAAGTACACCAATGGGGACAAATCAGGGGGGACCACAGCACCCTTGGCCACCCCTCTCTCCCTGCCCTGACTTCAGATCAATAAAAATGTTTTGACCGTGATGAACCACAGTGGATGAATATGAGACTGATGCCAAAAGACTCAAAAGAAATCCAAACCCTGTGAATCTCACATAAAAAATGCCTCAGTGTATATTATTCTGGCCTTAACCAAAAGCCAGACATGAGATGCAATAAAGGGAGCAGACGGTCATCACATTCACTATCAGCTCATTTCATGCCTTCGCAAGAGACTGAGCAATCACACCTGACGGCTCCTGGACAACAAGCCTTTTGAGATGAGCCTTGCTTTTTGTGCAGCACGGCAAAACAGTAATTGCCCTCCTTGTCAGGCTGTGTCATTAAGTCAGGCGAAGTGAAACATGCCATCCGGTTAAAGCGATAGGACACACAAGAGGGAAAAGGCAGGCTGGTCGGCCGGCGGAGACCTGCGCTGAATGCCAAACAATTCAGCTGTTTACAAAGTGGAGGGATGGTTGAGAGCAGCTGTGTGAGCGGACTGGACCTGTGAGGTGACTTGGTCAGGTCGATTATGTGGAGACGCTGGCCAATCAGTGCGATGTGGAAAAATATCCCCCAGCAGATGATATGAGCACCGAGCACTGAGATGGAAAAATAAACAGCAGTTCAAGAGCTTGTTCTTTACCCTACTAGTCACCTTAATGATTGATACAAGATATTATCAACTAGAATTACCACCTCGCTGTTGTATGCCTCCGTGAACCAGTCAAATTGCAGTTACAGTTCACATCCATGTCTGTCCAGAATATGTAGCCATGACAGCTGACAATCCTCCAAATACGGTTGTTGTTGCAAACAAGCTACAAATTCTATTTCACAAACAAAAACAGCGTTGAATAATGGCCAGAAAAGTGTTTTTTTGCAGAACATTATGATGTCACAGTGGAGCTGACCTTTGACCTATTAGGTATATAATGTCATCACTTCATCATTTTATCATTTCAGACATTTGTGTAAAATTTTGTCATGATTAACGTATGCATTCTTGAGTTATGGCTACAAACATGTTTGTGAGGTCACAGCAACCTTTGACCACCACATTCTACTTACGTCATCCTCGAGTTGAAGCGGACGTTTGTGCCAAATTTGAGAAAATGTCAAGGCCTTTTCGAGATATTGTGTTCACGAGAATGAGATGGGCGCAAGCTCACAGTGACCTTGACCTTGGACCACAGAATTCTAGTCAGTTCATTCTTGAGTCCAAGTGAACGTTTGTGCCAAATGTAACGAAATTCCCTTAAGGTGTTCTTGAGATATTACGTTCACGAGACTACAATGGACACAAGGTCACAGTGACCTTGACCTTGGACCACAGAATTCTAGTCAGTTCTTCCTTGAGTCCAAGTGGACGTTTGTGCCAAATGTAAAAAAAAAATCGCTCAAGGTGTTCTTGAGATATTGCATTCTCGAGAATGGGACGGACAACCTGGAAACATAATGCCTCCAGCTGTTGTGATCGACAGCACAGAGGCATAAAAATGTTTGACAGTGAGCTTGCTCTGAGTATTATAGAACCAAGGCTTCATTACAGACTAATATCCAAATTGTTTGTCCTATCTTATGTTTTAAAGATAAGAACCATCCTAACATCCTGTTACAGAAGCAAATCACTAAACTCATGATAGTGTCCAATCCTATCACAGACCTCATATCTTAAAAAAATCCTTCATATCTATGTAAATGCAATTCTTTGATCAGCACTCGTCCTGTAATGCCTGTATCTATGTTTCCTGTATCCATGTTGTACTGGAAGGCTACTTGAAATTAAAAAGCCATAATGTCAGTGACTCTCACTTGTCACTGGCAAGCTCGCCCCCAGTCATGGACAAGAAAAGACAGGCATTCAATTTCAGCTACAAATAGTCGAAGCCACTAATTGATCAAATTCAAAATTAATCGGTCTTGGAAGTCAATATATTCCCATTTAATAGTTTGGGAAATTCACTGTCATCATACAGTTTGAGTAGCCTTTCAGTCATTATATTTTGAGGTTCATGCTGTTCCCCATCCTCACTGTCATTGCCATTCAAACCTACCAACAGTGCAGCTGCCATTTTTGGCAGTTATTTTGGGACAGGATCTATGCCATCCTAACTGAGGATTCCTATCTTGGGAAATTTCTAAATTAGGATGGTTCTGTAATAGCTAAATTCATATCCTAAGATAAAGTTGGATTTTTTTTTTGGCCCTTTGCTGCGTGTCATTCCCATTCTTTCTCCCCATTTCCTGTCATTCTCCAGCTTTTCTATAATAAATGCTAAAGCCCTAAAACAATCATTAAAGAGTAGGTCTATTATGTATTTTAACAATGAACAACAGAACTACCTGTATGTGAAGATGATCACTCATATCCACCCTCAGTGAATTACCTCAGGACTCTCCAGTTCCCCTCAATTCTGAATTGTTTGAGCATCTTTCTGCTCAAGTGTTTCTGTTTTCTGGCCTTCAACTTTACTGTTTTGGCTCAGTCTTATCACTCCTGTTTCCAGACATGCAGCCTTGCTTCTCAGCACCAAACAACAGACTAAATCAGCAACTAGTTGGTGAACAAAGTGCAAAATTAATTATGATGGCTAGTTTAATGCCAGCGAACACATTTGTGTATTTCTAGAATATTAAAGCAAAGAACCTTTTCATCAAATTAATAAAATGCAGAAACATTTTAATAAAATGGAACACAGTACAAATCAACGGTCAACTTAGCGCTCCACATGCAAATACAGTTTGAAATAATCAAAATCGTTCACACATGGAGAGGATCACATAAAATGGCAAAAAAAAATAAACATAAAAACCTCAAAATAAATTTTTTTTTTTCAAATAAGAAATTTAGGTTTTAATACATCTGACTTTTCAACATGTTATCAGAACAAACCGTCAGCGTAGCAAGCAGCCGTTTCTTGGTGACAGTGCAAAAGGCATATTCTTCTGAAAGATGGCATGACTCCTGGTGTGAGGAAGCTGCATCGTCTTCAGTCATTCATGATAATCGGCCGGAGCTAAAGCAGCTCCTCGTCTGTTTCTCAGTGCTCGCTTTGTTACACGTCACCAGTGACACAGTCTCAAAGGCCTGAAGACAGTTTCTGTGGGACAACATGAGGTTGCTCAAGAAAAATAACTTAATGACAAATGGAAATATGACGGCGTGGTGTACAAAAGATTTGTGTTGACACTGACAGCATGAGACAAAAATCAAAGCAGGCTCGTTGATGGCCACTAACCGCCTTCACACACGTGCCACATAGTGACAAATAATGCTGGAAAACAGTCAGTCGTATATATGACCCCTTTTACTGTACTATCATTTGGTTTATGTGGGAAAACAGATAAAATCTGATGAGATATTCTCGGCCATGGAAGACTGTGTGTGTATGCTCGTGTAATGGGGGGACGTGTATATGATGAAGAGTAAGAGGCCACATATCAAACTCAACCAAGATGCACCAAGTAGGGAAACGGGCTGAACGAGCGGGTGGATGGATGGATAAATGAACAGATGGGGGTTGGGTGGGGGAGTAATGTTTCACGCAGCCGACCGTCGACGGATGACAAACGCTCCTCTCTGCAGCTGTCCCAGGTAGATCCTCATCTTTGTACTGTCACTCGTCTTCCTCACCCAAATCTGGAGAACACAGACGAGACAATTCCTCAATACAGTCATTTAGATGTAATGAATTTTAAAGTAGCTGTCAATATCAACCACATCCATATTCATTTAAAAATCTAGGGTGCTCAAGGAACAAATTCACACAACATTTTTCATCAGAACACTCTGGAAAGATGAGCTTTCCTTTTCCAGTGATCAATGGGCCACATTCATCAATAGCTCTAGCTATTTTCTTAAATTTGTTGACAAGAGTCAGACTCATGGTGTGTTCTTTAACTGCAGAATTGTTCACACATGTGTTCTTATAATCAGGGCTCCAAGAAATATTTTACAAATTCATTCATTCATTCATTCATTTTCCATAACCACTTATCCTGTTAGGGGTTGCAGGAGGCTGGAGCCTATCCCAGCTGACATTGGGCGAGAGGCAGGGTACACCCTGGACAGGTCAGCAGACTATCACAGGGCTGACACATAGAGACAGACAACTATTCACACTCACACTCACACCTACGGACAATTTAGAGTCACCAATTAACCTGCATGTCTTTGGACTGTGGGAGGAAGCTGGAGTACCCAGAGGAAACCCACGCTGACACGGGGAGAACATGCAAACTCCACACAGAGGGGCTCCCCCATCCAAAGTTTGAACCACAAATTTCACAAATGAATTTTCAAAACCTTTCCAAATATTTTACCCGTGACTTTATTTTAGGTACTTTAAATGGGGCAAAGTGTCGCTCTGGTCTAATTGTATCTCTAAGTGGAGGTATACTAGTAAAATTACAACGGTCACAAAGCACAAAGCGCAGCACTAGATTTTTTAAACAAAAAATAATTTTGCATTATGGGATTTCTACCAACATATTTTAAATAGCCAAAATGCTGTATATTCATAACTGTCCCGAAACATCCCGTTAATTCCAAACCATTTCCAGACCTTTAAAACAGTTGTTGTAATTTTATAACTTTTCTGGGAATTTGATGACCGTGGGGACCCTGTATAACGACGAATCCCTTTGTCCCACCTAAGTTAAATGCATGTGCCAGTTGATCGAAATTAGCATAAGCAAATTCCTTACCAGTTACAATGAAAGGGTATTAACCTGCTGGGCTGTGTGCACACAGAAATAGAAATAGAAACAGAAGTAGAAGAAGAAGAAGAAGCAGTCACTCCAGGATTCTGCAATCGCAACAATTAATGCTAATTCAGCCCATCCCAATGAGTTGCTGACAAATTTAACAACACATTCAAACCATATCTGTATTGTTGCGAGTCTGTTGTTGTTAACAGCCCTTCCAAAAATCCCAAATATACAGCACTGAAACTCAAATTTGTGACGTCATAGGGTATAAGGTCTGAAGCTGCTCCACAGACAATGGATTGGGAAAGATGTTACAGATGACACTGAGAGCACCCAGGGGAATATTCTCAGTGTATGGGTACATTTTCTGTTTCCGAAGTGAAAACACTACAGTAGAGTAAAGCTCATTAGGGTATAAAATAAACATTCTGTGGGTCCACAAAGTCTCCCATTCGGTGTCTACTGAGCAGCTCCAGACTTAACACCCTATGACAGCACAATATTAGACTTACTCCTCCAGTTCCTGGCTTTGACAGAGAGTTGTTTGTGTTGACAAATATTAATTAAACTTTCCTAGACCATGGAAATAACACATTGGAATTTCTAATTTAAGTGGTGTTTCCCTTTAAGAAGAATTTACTTCTTAAGAGCAGTTGGTGAATGAGGCTTACTCCTTCTTGCTGATAGTCTTGTGTTGATTAGAATGGAAAATTAGCACTTGTTAGAAGTCAAACACTAGCAAATAAATCTGTGTCTGATTTCTCTTCTCATTCTCCCACTCGAGTGTCTGGCTCTCCACTGCACATCCGACGTTTAAAAAGAAGAGGCTGGTGTTAATCTGTAATTCTATTACTGTCAACAAATCCCATCAAAAGACCAAAACTCACAATGACAAATGTTACTCAAACAGGAGTAAATAGTGCATTTGTTTGCATTTGTGCAGTGGATTAATGCACATTTGGTGCCCTGGTGAGTATTTACAGCAGCAGGATGGTGTATGTGGTACTGACTCAAAACAAACTACAGTGTCATGGTAATGAGGCAACATGTCACTGTGTGCAACAGTGTGGCTCATTAATGTGTTTTTAATGGTTTTTGGACAACAATGGAGCTCCGTGGCACAGAGGAATAAAATATATCAAGCTTTGGCTACACAGACAATACTTAATTAGTAGGACCATTTCATGGGATTCGTTGAAAATACAGGAAATACAGAATATCACCAGCCTCATGTTTTATTAAAGGTGCGATGTGTAATGCCTGGCCACATGCTCCAAAATGATAGGGAGCGGCATTTCACCTTCAAGCCTAGTACTAATTAACAGCAGGGCAACAATATGCAATATTTGACCAAACTGCTTACACTCTGAGAGAGGGTCAAAATGACACTGTTATCCTGTAACCTTCACGAGTGGTGTTGGTTTATAGTTTACATTCTAGCCTTTTAGTAGGACCATAGCAGCAAGAAAATAGCCACTTCAAAACAACAAATCGACGCCATTTGGAATGTTTTAAGGTGAAGTTTGTGTTGTCATTAGTTGCACCGTCTGGATTGGGGTTTTGAACCTTGGATTATCTTGCTCTGGACATATTTTGGCTTTGACAAACGCCTGGATAGAGACAACAATTTAAGATCACGGCCTTGAACTGGCAACCAATGGGAAGTCTGCAAGCTAGCTTAGCCTAGCTAGCTTCACATAGCCGTATACCAGCCTGAAATGGCTGACCTTACCACATAACTATCATGGATTTCGCACCTTGGATTATCTGAACTGGGACATATTCTTGGTCTTGCCTGGATTACACAAAGACCTTGTCCACAAGGGGTTAGTTAGCCTGCTGGCTAGCTTTGCGTGTTGGTGCAGGTAGCAACTTTGTGCTTTCTGCAGACATTATTTTGTCAACCACTGGCACCAAGCAGTCAAGATGGGACCAAAGAAGGCTTTTCCAAATACAAAACAGGAAGTCAAAGACATAACAAGATCGCTAACTTTATGTCAGGAGAGATCGCAGGTATCTCAAAACAACAAAAACTAATACTTGACTTTATTCATTAATCCACTCATGTTGGACCGAGGGACTGGGCGCTACAGTGACTCACTATTGCTTCTCAAGGTATAAGTGATATTACTGGACAAGGCTAGCTGGTTAGCATGCTAACTTCAGGAAATATTTCTGCAACATAATACACAAACATCTTTGACATATCCTCAATACTGTTACTTCTTCCCATCCTGTTTATAATGTTAATTAATTTTTTAAATGTTGTAAACTAAAATTCTGGCCATAATTTAAACACTGCATGAAACAATGAAAATTGCATTTTTAACCCTTTTAGATCACATTCCTGGACATTTTGTGCACCTATATAACAATTATGTGAAAACATTTAGGAAAAAAATCTACCTCTTCTATTCTTCTATAAAAATCCAGTCATGTTTTCTTCCTGTAAAACAAACTATGACTTGCTGACATAAGCTAATACCAACCAGTTTCAACCAATAATATTACGACATCCACTCATCAATCAATCTGCAACAGCATGCTACGCCACTGTGTCTTCGTTTCCCCAAATGCAGTGGTTATGGGCCATAGGCTTTTACTCACTTTGAGGAGAGTGGTATCTGTGACAGCTCTGGTTCATGCACAAGGCATTTACAGTGGCCTGCTTTACATAGAGCGTACAATAGGCTCTGTCTCCATCTGACAGATACTATCCCATCGACTAACACTGTCAGGGTTTCACTGTCATGACATGCCCACTTTTCAACGATCAAACCCTTGTTTTCATCTCCAAATCAAATATTCCATTTCACTGGGAAATACGTCACAGCACAGAATCTGCAGAGGCTCTAATTTCCGTTTCACTGGGACTTTAAAGCAGTAAACCCAGTTCTACATGCAATAGAAGCTGGATAAGAAATTAAGCTCACCTCATTGGTCCCCACTGAGCTGATGACACAGCTAATCTTTGTGTTGTCCTTTGACTCCAAGTAGATGGCCTGGCTCTTATGGTACCTGTCGGAGTAAAAAGAACACACACAAACAGCTTTAATTTAGCGTTCAAGGTGAGGAATGAGGGATAGGCCTAAGTGCAGACAGGAGAGAGGTTCATTATACATAATTTTACCCAGCTGAATAAACCACATTCCTCCTGAGATGGCACTAAATAGATAATTGGACTGGAAAGTCAAAACAAAAAGTCTGTTATTTTATTTTAATGGCTCCCAAACTGTCAGAGGACAGAACCAACCCAGGGGAAGAGACTGACAACCAAAACGTTTGATCATTAAGGGCCCACTGAAGAATAATGACGCATGTGTCTCCCTGCGGCTCTTTGTGAAGGCTTTCCGGTGGTGGCGTCTTCTTTAGTGATGAATAAATGAGACTTTGCCTTGAAAGAAGAGTGCACATACCTCACAGCTCGCTCCTCTCAACTTCCTCTGTCTATATCAGCAGCTAATAAGACAGAATTCTATTATTGTTAGCCCTCTTCACATGACCTTATGTTCTGACACATGTCTGATGCACAGCTCTGTTCTCAAATAGGAGGGCATCAGACCGTGTCTGGTCAAGGATTTTTATTCTCTTCGTCTGTGCATCACAGCAGAATGCAGCGCTGACTCTAACGCAGCCACCTTCTCTGAATATGTATTTTTATGGTGCCTTCAAGCACTAGCACTTATTCAGCCGCTCCTGAGAAATATCTCTTTCTGTACCTCAGGAAAAAAAAAGAGGCTGCCATCAAAGTGGTTGTAACATGTCTTTTAAAATCCAACCAAACACCAAAGACATCATAGCCATGGCAATGTGGCCATCTAGTGGTGGCAGAGGCTGTAGTCAAGCTATGTGAGAATTGGCACAATGTCGGGGAAACACTGAAATGTCTGTCTTGAGGATGAAACTTAAAACTCACCATCTTTTGTCGTAGTAAAGTTTCCCCTCCTCGATGCGGGCCTCATAACGCTGGGAGGGGTTCTCCATGGGAGCCGAGGGGACGTGCTCTGGAGACGAGGGAGACACTGAAGAGGGAGAAACAGATAATTAGTATCACCATGCAACACTTATGTACAAGTAATTTGTTTTTAAGGAACAAATTTAAGGCATTTTTGGAATAATGCTTATTCGTTTTCTGGCTGAGACAAGAGGGAGATGAGAAGATATGAAGTTACAGCCAGCAGCTGGTTAGCTTAGCTTGGCACAAAGACTGAAGCAGGTAACAAAATCCACCTGCCGGCTCACTAAATAACCTGGCACTGTGTGTTTGATCTGTATCAGGGCATGACATGGACAGTTGCCAGGTAGCCAAGGGCAACCATTTTAAAAGCTGGTGCCCAATCCTTGGTCTTAGGTTGCCATCAGTGGCAACCACCTATTAACCTCTAAGAAATAGGGACAGCAAACAGCAGAAGGTGCAGCCCAAAATTTGTGATATTTAAATACTGGTGTTTCAGTCAGAACTGGTACCAGACAACGCTGCATGTGCGTTTGTGCTTTTATTCGCATGTGCACAGACATCTCTTTTAGAGACAATGACGAAGCAAATTAAGTTGTTTTACAGTGGGGTGAAAAGTTCAACAAACCCATCAACATCACTATTGAATGTGGACATTGATTCAACTGATAAAGAACCAGATAAACCTCAGCTAAAAACAAAAAGGAAATTTGTGAAGTCTTGAAAGGAGAAATATCTCAGTAGCTTTGAACTAGCCTGAAAATTATACAGCAAAGCATGTGCAACATAAACTTTGGTAAGTGCAAGTGGTGCAATCCTACAAAACCAGTTCTGTAAAATATCAGATAAAACACAAACTACAAAGAATATTGTTTAGTTACTGTAATAAATATTTATATATTGATTTCCTTTCTTTGGTATTACTGATATTCTAGGATATCCTTTGGTTAATACAGGATGGGCAAAAATAAGCCAGGGGCTTAAGCCTATTCCTTTTTCGACTGTGCGAAAATTTGTGTGAAGTAATCTTTGTTTCTCCAGACGTATGTAACCGAAATAAAAATTATTCATTCATTCATAAAGCCTTTTAAACATTCTTTTATGTCACATGTTTATTATTTAAGCCAATGCATAACTGTCTAGTATCTTGATTATTCAAAATATAGGGCCACTAAAAATGGCCATATTTTTAGCTGCTGCAGCCAGAAGTTAAAGCTTGGTTGACTTTCAAAAGTCAGTGTTGAGCCCCACTTACAAAAACCAATGGATAAAAATGTTAAGTTGCGGTGTTATGGGGGGTTATGTGCTGGACCATCTCTTGGCTGGGGAGATTTTGTGAAGTGTCTGCTGGTTGCCTGGAAGTTACTGCTACCAAACAAGAAATTGTCTGTATTTCTCTACCCTTGGACCAAGCCAGGCAAGCTGTTTCCCCAGTTTCCAGTCTTTGTACTGAGCTAAACTAACCAACTGCTGACTGTGGATTCAGAATTTTCATCTTTTATCAAATTCAGCAAAAAGCGAATAAAAGCATTTTCCTGAATTACAAGCTATTTCTTTAAATAGAGTACTTGTTGTGTATGACAAGAGGAAATTAACTGCTAAAGATGAGTGTTGACATACCTGGTCGTTTTGGTGATTTAAGCTGTAAAAGAAGAGGTGTGAGAATTTAAAATAACATAATTAGAAAAATAAGATTCAGCAAGAGCATGCAATATATCGACACATTCACAAACACTTACCTTATTAAGTGTTCTTAGATCTTCCATTATCTGTTCATCTGTTAACAAATAATTTAGCTGAGGTGTGACGAGTTAAGGAACGCATTTTTTAAACACAGCTTAGTTTAGAAATTTAATCAGACCCGCAGATGTAGCTGACCTCTAAACTTGTTTTGACTGAAACTAAATATCTCCCACAGGAACTAAAAAGTACCTTAAGAGAGCTCAAAGGCTGCCAGTACAAATAATACTGAATAATTTACCCCTCACAGATTCATCTTAAATAACAGCTGCCAGTAACAGACTGCAAGTTTCTGTGAAGGATATCTGGTGCAGGTTTTCTCCGTTTGTCTGGTATTGGGACCGGATCGTTGGGCCGTCTCCTCAGCTTCCGAGTCATGATAGGTTTTACCTCCATCGAGTCTATGTATGAAAGAAAAAATGACAAACTGAGATCCAACAATAACATCCAAATCGTGCCAAACGTTCTCAAAAACAAAACAAACATCCCTCGCAGACAATTTGAAAAGACAGACAGCAACATCTTAACTAACTGTATCTTAAAGTCCTACTTTAATCAGATGACTTAATGTTTAAGTGTGTGGAGAGAAAAACTCTCACTTTCCACCCACATACTTTTTACTCCATTTCTCTCTCTTCTGCTGAGCAAGTCCCTGATTAATAATCCCATCCTGGCTCCCTTACCGCCTGTCAGCTCCATTGTTAATTTTTCGTTCTCGATCATTTTCTTCTTCTCCTCCAGCTCTGCAATTAGATTTTCCTTCAGTTCCACCTTTTTATCGTCAAACTCCTTCACCGCTGCCTTCTTCTCCTTGATGTAGTTCCTCTCCACCTGCTCTGTCTGCAGAAGGTTGAGAGAAGAAAGTGATGGAAGCAGAGGGGATGTTTTCCGTGTAATACCAATAACATAAAGGTCAGTTCTGTATACACTACTTAAGTAAGTCTGCCAGATTAAGTACACTCACCTCAAGCTGGAGAAACAGATCTGTAAAGGGAAAGAAAAACATCAGTTTAATGTTACCTGCACATTATATCTGACATTTGACGACTGAAATCAATGTTGGTTACTTTCAAGACTGGAACAGAGAATGCTCAAGAAAAGGGTGCAGTGCAGGGTCACAAAGAAACAGA
Organism: Cephalopholis sonnerati; assembly: GCA_019142605.1. NCBI lineage: Eukaryota > Metazoa > Chordata > Actinopteri > Perciformes > Serranidae > Cephalopholis > Cephalopholis sonnerati. Next base: position 36,145,578 of record JAGQAX010000007.1, on the reverse strand, counting down.
GTTTTACAACTAAAGCACCATAAAAACTTTAGAAACTATCTTTGATTTAAAACGCTTTTTGCAGTCCATCCCGGGCAAAACAAACATAGCGATTTTGATCAGCAAAAAATGTAGTGCATAAAATTCTGGCACACGCAGCGGGCAAAGGAAACAGCTGATCAGACACAAACCACTGACTCAACAAAAATAAAGTAAGCCATAAAATTAGAACAGTGAAATGGTGGAAATGGACAGGTTTGGAGCAGAGAGAGAGGAAGATGGCTCAGTCCTTTTCTTAACAATTCTGATATCTGTTCCTGTAAGTTTATTAAATCATGATGCCGCAGTTAGACACCGTACTTTGTTCATTAATCTTGTATGTTGGGTTAAGTCACACAACATGTTTTATTCACACTTTCTTATTCACCCTTTCTGCACATCAAAAATGTATGACTATCAAGACCTAATCAACTAATCACAAACACGAAACCACAATACCAGTAAAGTTTTATTAAGACAAGAGAGTTTCATCCTCAAGAAAAAAAAAGAAAGAAAGAAAGGGAGCATTAAAGTTTGTGTAATTCTAATATGAACAGAAAGCAGGAAAACAAAGAGACGTCAAGCCTTCAGACAACTAAAACATGTGCAGTACTATTGAAATAATACCAAAATAAGCCCACTGCAGTTTGTAATGAATCTTCTGATGGCAGCCATGTGGGAAATCAGACATCTTTGTGTAAAATACTTCCACGGCCAAAACTTCTCTTCTTGTATCCATAAGCTCTTGCATTTGGACATGTTTCCTTTTCCCACTTCTCACCTACAAGCAGTTGTTTTGCAAACCTTTTCATTGCCAATGTTCTCCCCCAGCCAAACAAACCAAATTAAAGCAGAAAGCACTCCAAAATTTGAATAATCTGCTTCAAACATGTTCGGTGTGGATGCATCGAAGCAAAGCACCATGTGTTCTGGCTCTAAATACTGCTCAACTTGCCTGCATTTCGGAGTCTCTCTTTGTACTGCTGGTCCAGCTTCTTCATTCTCTTCTGATACTCCTGCAGTGTACCTGCAAAGACAGGGTGACATTTTACCTTATGTGAAGATCTCTGGAATCAAAAGAATTATGTTATAGTCTAATTATGACTTTGTGTGGGGTGAGAGCCAGTAAATTCTCAAGTTACAGTAGTAAAACTCCATTTCAAGCAGTTTCATTGTTATACATCATCAATATTTCAAGACCAAATTTAAATTTTGGCATCGTCTACCTGCTACTTTCATCACCCATCCACAGCCAAGACTAGAATACAATGACACTGCACCTACTTTAAGATGTACAAAGAGCCCTCAACACATCACCCCACAATTTCTACACTGTGAATTCACTGTTCAGAAACAGTTTGAACCAGCAGACAACAGTGTGACTTGACGATTCAAAATGAATGTGAGTGTGTGTCTTCTGTTATCATCTGTTTCTCAGCTGGTTTATCTTTTCAGCCAGAGACAGTGGCTGTACTTTTAGGCTGCCTCTGAAACTGCCTTTGTGGCCTGATGATGTCACTTACCACCACCATGAGTAACCGGTTATGATCTGGCTGTGTCGCTCAAAAAATGTAATAAAAAAAATGAACCCCCTCTCACAAAACCGCACCCCAGGAGACAAAGAGCAGCAGTCATTCACGTCAGGAACATTCCTGACACACCTCAGTCATAAGAAAAAATCAAATCCAAGTGATTACCTTCTTGTAATTGCTGCAACTGTCTTTTCAGGGAGGCCAGTTTGTCTTGGTACATCCTGCGATGAAATAAAACCAGAGCTGATATCACATTTCTGCTCACCGGGCAAACATTCAAAACTTTCACCTTCAGATTATTTCTAGGTTTTAACAGCTGATCCGTGGTTGGCAAAACACTTACTGCTCTTTGATTTCAACATAGTCATCCTCGTCGTGCTTGGCAAGGTCTGTTTCACTGGCATCTTCCGTGTCTGGAAAAGGTTATGACAGGAGAGGAAGAGACTCAAATTTCAGAACTATTTCTCCAGTAAAATTCAAACTGATCATCTCGTTTTAAAGTAATACTGTACGTGTGATCATTTCAGCATGCTCCATGAGATAAGTATGTAGTTTTTCTAGATCACAAACTTGATGCAAGTTAGGTTGAGTCCTCAGAGAGATATCAGAGATCAGCACAGATCAAAGGACGTGCGTGGCACCGGTAAGGTAATGGTGAACACCCTGCCTGGGAATGCCCTCCGGTTTGTTAGAAGAGGACACCAGGGAAATCAAACTTTGCCATGTAAGATCATACACAGACATGCTCGGATCGACAACAGAAAAAGTTTAGCCATACAAAGCTAATGCTTGTAGATGTAATCCAGTGACATTAACATAACTAGCCACCGAAATATGGCTGTTAATTCAAGTGTCAAGCCTCTGCCGCATGGTGGGATTAATCATAAACGATCCCCGGCTAACTTGGCCGTGCTGTCAGTCCATCGGAAACTCTCTCAGGGCGAAGCTAACATGTTCACAGCTACTGCGATGTGGCAAACTTGAGAGCCAAGTTTACAAGCACCGGGCTAACCTCGGTCAGTCCGCGTTACCTTCAAACCCCGACACAAGAGAAGGGTAAGGCCCGGTCGCATTAAGCTGACACAGCAGCTTTCATTTTCGGTTAGCATTAATGTGCTAGCCCAAGTTAGCTCAGCCCGCTGTTAAAACAGTAACCCGATTCTAGCTGCCGTAGTTAGGCATAACAAACCCGTCAACACATCCGGAGAATGGAAAAGAACAAGTCCAGCTGCTCGCTTGGAAGTCAAAGCCAGGTAGCTAGCTAACCTTGTAGTGCTGTCATCGCCTTGCTTTCCTCTTGTCTTTCTTTCTCTTTCCCTGCAATCCGTCCTGTCTCACTCAATAGTGTGAAAAGGGCAGTGCAGTGGACACAGCACGCAGGGTTTCGCCTGCCTGCCGACCTGTCAATGCTCGGAGCTAACGTTACGTAGCTAGTTGGCTAATTGACGCTATGTACCCCATTTGTAATATAATTTAATAAAACTGTCTATCAGTCCAAGCGGGTCGTGTCATACCTACAGTCATTTTCACTTACAGTTATGTTTTGTTGGTAACGATTTCTGACATAACAACGAAGAGCCAATCTGCCAAATAATGTGGTCAAATCTGATGGATGCCTCATGTTTGTGTTGGCACGCTAGCTAGTTAGCTTGTACACAAATGCGAGTTTGTTGGTGCTGTTTTCGTTAAACATGGGCTTCATTTTCTATCAGCGCTGGAGACGTTCAGCCAGTGTAATGTGATGCTAGTGTAAGTTACACCACCTGCTTCTGAAATGTTTCTGGACTGAGCGGAAACTTGGCTGGTGGTAGCTAACTTATGTAGCTAGCAAGCTAGCTGCGTGTAGCTGAGGCTCGTTATGGGCTAGCTCTCCATCTTTGGGAACAGACTGTTAAAACTTAATTAAGGACGTGATAAGAAAAACGGTCCCCAGCTGAGCTTAATCTGTAGCTCACTTTAAAATTCTCAGTAAAAATAACAACATTTACGCACTGAACGCGCGCTTCCGTTTCTTTTCCAACAAGTAGACAGAGCCCGACTGTCAGAGAGCTTTTGGTCAATTCGTTTAACGTTACCTTCCTCCGAGTCTCTCCCTCTGAAACTCCGGTCGTCGTCGTCGTCCACGCTGTCGAGTTCTTCTTCATCGTTGTAATAATCCACCATAGGTGATAGCAAAGTCGAAGCCATTTGTTCGCTTGGAAAATGTAAACAAACACAAAATAAACAATCGATTTGTGTTTTGCAGCTTGCTTGGAACAGCGCCTACAACTGGCAGGACCTCCGAGTATCAAGCTGTCTAACATTATGCCTGTATACAATGTCGGTAATGTTTATGTGCGATATAGCATAAAATGTCGTCTAATCAGATTTTTCAAACAAATAAAATATAGAATTTAAGTTAAAGGATACCAGTCAATAATTCCTGTGTTTTTTTTTATTTACGCTTATTTAAATATACCGTGAACATTAATCAGGCATATTGGCGAATGTCACGGGTTGTGGGGTCTCTTTGTTTTGGCTCCCGGTTGGCTCGCTTTTCATTTGGCTCTTCTACACACAGGATCTGTGAAGAGTCAATGCGCGGTCAAATAGTGAAATTCGGTGCTTTTCAATTAAACCACCACCGCTGAATATATATTTCTGCCTTATATTTGTTTCTCCATGCTTAAACAGGCTTATCCAGCAGTAAACACCATCACTCACAAGACATTTTTGACCAGCAGGCACCAAAAGAGCTGTTAAAAATATCCTCTCTTCCCCCCACATTTAGGTTTTTACACCCAAATGATCACTCATATTTATGTTGTCAGTTATGTTATCTCCCACCATTGTGATATAAAGGCTGGTCACCACACTGCCAGGAGCATAAACCTATCTATTTTGTTTTGATGAAATTATGTATGATTATTTGTTTATGATTGAAGCATTTGTCTAATAGCAGTCAAAGTTGTGTGTAAAACCTGCCATATGTAAATGTATGTGTAACTGTCACAGTCGCATTATGCCATGGACAAAAAGTCCAATTACTAGTGATGGTATTATAAGGCTGAGACACCTGGTAAATTGCAGAGTCACATGAAATATTAGCAGCCCCCCACCAAAATCGCATATTTTCTTAGACCCCAGTGCATATTTATGGTGTGAAGTTGCAAAATAATCTTGTGAAATTTAATCGTTTAAGCTTTCTCTCTGTTCCCTGATCCTGAAATTACCTCTTGACAGTGTCAAGTTTACAATCACACACACACACCCATCATAAAATCTGCAGATGACACCCCAGTGCTTAGTCTAATAGGTGACAGTGATGAGATAGCCTACAGGAGAGAAGCGGCATGATAACAACCTCTATCTAAATATCAGTAAGACAAAAGAAATAATTGTTGACTTCAGAAAGAACAGATAAAATCTCACTCCTGTTTCCACCAGTGGGTCATCTTCTGAGATTGTTGATAGTTTTATTGGCATACACATTTCAGACACCTTCACATGGTCTCCTAACACTAACTGCATCAAGAAAGCACAACAGAGACTTATTTTCTGAGGCATCTCGGCTCAGGAGGTTTGGTATGAGCACTAAAACTCTGGTGACTTTTTATTGCTGCACCACTGAGAGTGTTCTAACAAGCTGTATTACTGTGTGCTTTGACAACTGAACTGCTCAGGACTGCAGACGGCTACAAAGGACTGTAAAGACAGCAGAAGAAATCCCTGGCACAGAACTACCACAACTTCAGGATATTTACACCACACGTTGTGAGAGGAAAGCCCAAAACACCATTAAGGATACCAACCATTCTGCTTGTGCTCTGTTTTTGCTCCTTGCATCGAAAAATGTTACTGAGCATTAAATCACACATCTCAGTAACAGCTTGTTTCCTCAGGCAGTTAGGTTGCTGAGCAGTTGATGTCCATTTGTGCTGCAAATTATTGCTTGTAGATTGTATGTACTGATAATTGTGGGTAATGTTTCTTTTTTGTTGTAGTCTGGGGATGTTCTCCCTTTGTGTAAGGCAAACAGTGCCACTGAGCACAAGCATTTAATTGTGATTTCCTTTTTTCACATGACAATAAACTTAAACATCTTAATAACTGTAATACTTTTACTAGAAATTTAAATTTGGGAAGTCCGGAATGAAGTCACAACAGAATATTCTCATATTTGTTTATGTGTCACTTTATTTTAAGATAGATGTAGATATCTAAGTTCAGCTTTTGCACAGCTGTAACTGCAAGAATCTTTGGTAAGCAACAATATCAATAACCTGTAGGCTGCATGATTTTTAACATTTTGCCTTTAAAGAAGCAAAAATTTTAACTTAAAGTCATATAAGCATATCATTATTGCAACCATCACAACAGGTTATCCACTAGTATTAATACTGCTTTCTTGGAAACCCTTGGTACATATATTAAAAACAAATAAAAACATATCGTCCAACATGTTGTCTTTACTGAAGGCTGCTCTTGAACTAGCCTCCTGAGGATTTCCAGGAGACATGGTGCCCAAACACAGAAAGCCTTTTGCTGTTGACCTTGTGGGGTCATTAGTGGCTTTTGAATGAATGAATGAATGAATGACTTTATTTTGAACAAAAAAAATTGGCATAAACATAAAAACAAAAAAACATAATAAAAAAACAAACAAGACAGAGATAACAGTGTTCGAAAGGAGCAGGTAGAAGTAAAACTTATATGTCCCTACCCCTTTCTCACATTTATTCCTTTAACTCATATGTTATTTTAACAAATCTCCAATTTTATTTACAACTAATATACAAATACAACTACAAAAGATGCTGCCACCCCCTTTACCACCCCCAATATCAGTGTTACTACCAGGAAATGTTGGTTTGTGCACAGTGGATCATCAGTCAAAGTAGCGGCCCCAGTGACCTTACAGACAGGGCACTGTCCCCCTTAAGCCAGGGACTGTGAGGTCAAGTCCCACCAGGGTTTGGGGGAAGAGTAGTGGAAGAATGCTGGGCCCATCATGACAGTAAATGTCACCGTGGGCTGTGGGAAACTTTAACAGGCATTCTGAGGTGTTTTATGGACCAAATTAGCTGATTAATTAAGAACATGATTGAGAAGGACAAATAGCTGCAGCCCTAATTCTGACCATTATGTTGTCAGTAGCAGCAACTTGCAGATGTTAATCTTTATGTGGTCTTTCAGAATCTGTCAGGAGACGTGCAGCTCTGTTTTCACTATATTATGTTACATGTAACAGACTGCGGTAGCATCATGACTATATGAACAAGCACAGATTGAAAGGCAAACACCTGGGCTGGCAAGGTTGTATTTTAGGCAGATTAGACCTTTGGATCACATGACTGACACAACATCACGTGAACAGGACAGAGGTTTGACCAGTTTAAATCTGGAATTTTGGTGTCTGACTTTTACCAATTCAATTTGGGTGACCTCATTTTTAGACATGACTTGAGTTTTAGATCCGTAAATTAGTTATTGATTTTAAGCACTTATAGTATTTTTGTGACTATAGATACAGTATGACATAAAATAAAAAAAATGCACAAATAAAAGGGTGTTTCCTCCAACCTGTCTTACAGAGAAAGGTATTTGCCAAATTATAATTTAAACCATCCATCTATGTTTGAATTAATTTTGTCATTACAATCCGATAAGCCAAAAGTCATTTGTAAAGTAGTTGCTTTTTTTGAAGAATGTCCCTCCTTTGTTTAAGTAACATGGTTGAACACGCCGTGTGCCATTGTTTTGTTATTGTATGTAATGTTTGTACTCCATAATATGTGATATGGTCGTGAGTCAAATAAATGTTTCCTCTAGACTGGACTACTGCAATTCTCTTTTTCCTTGTTTCAACAAACCATCTCTGAATTGTCGTCAAATAACCCAGAACGCTGCTGCTCAGCTGTTAACCAGGTCCAACAGGTCAACTCACATCACTCCTATTTCAGTTTCTTTACGCTGACTTCCCATCAGGTTCAGGATTAACTTCAAGATATTTGTTCTCATATATAGAGCCCTTCACGGTCAGGCACCTGAACACATCAGTGATCTCCATCCATATATTGTCAGTAGGTCCCTTAGGTCCCCTGCTCCTGACTCAAAACAAAAGGTCATTGTGTCTTTAAAATCTTGGCTCCAAAACTGGAACTCTCTTCCATCAGGTTTATGGTCTGCAGTCTCCTTAGAAATTCTTAAAACTCAACTGCAGACCCATCTTTTGAAAATGGCCTTTGTCCCACCATAAACTGTCCAGTGCTTGTCTTCCTGGTATGTTTCTGTTTGAGGCCTCAGTAGTCTGTATTTGCTCTGTGTTTTACTTTCTGATGTTGCTTTGTTTTATTTGTTATTTTGCCTTTGTTTTTATTGATTGCATGTTTAATTGTTTGATTATATTTTGTGAAGCACTGTGAATTTCATTTCTTTGAAAGGTGCTATATCAATTTTTTAATATAACCCAACTCAACTCAGCTCCAATTTATTTATAAAGCACATTTAAAACAACTCACATTGACTCAACTCAAGCTTTTTTTCTGTTTTTTTTTTCCTTATTTTAAAATAATTTTCTAAATATATACTTATTTTTTTGCAATTTGTGGGACATTTCTTACTGAAACCTGATCACATTTTATGGTTGAAACTTGTTTATTTATGATTAATAATGTTTGTTTGATGTGGTCACAAATTTGACCAATTTTAGCAGCAGTAACAAACAAAGACGCTGTTAATTAGGAAGTACTCATATGGAGACATTGGAACTTTATTATCGTCTCATTTGGGGACATTGGGACTTTATTGTTGTTGACAGTGTTTAGTTTTGTATACTTATCAGGTCCTACTGATCCCAAATAGCTGGGAGAAATTAAAAATGCACACTATGCAAGGGTACGCCTCGTCCAGTTTAAAATTATACATAGCTTCTATTGGACTCCCTCTAGATTGTTTAGATTAGGATTATTAGCTACATCAAATTGCTGGCAATGTAAATCTGAGGAAGGACCTGTGACAAAGTTCAACAATTCTGGGCCAGGGTACATGCCAATCTCTGTGAGACTGCAGAGGACAGTCCCATTTAGCCCTAGATTATTTGTCTTGGGCCGATCAGTCAGTCTTACTGGGAGGGGATAAACATATTAAAAGTTGGGTACAAACTAGTATTATGATAGGTGGACAAATTCTTATCAGGGGTTAGAAGACAGAGGGGGGAGCACTTGATGCAAGATTGGACAGCAGAAATGGCAAAAGTTGCAGCGTTTGAAAAATCCATGGATTTTATTTATGTATGTACTATGATGTGTGTTTACGAGGGATGTATGAAGGTGTGTTGGCAGATAGGTGTACTTTAGGGCTGCAACTAACGATTATTTTCATTGTCGACTAATCTGTCAATTATTTCTTTGATTAGTCGACTAGTCATTTTATCGAAAAATGTGTTAAAATGGTGAAAAATGTCGGACTGTCTCTCCCAAACCCCAAAATTATGTCATCTAATGTCTTGTTTCGTACTCACGCCAAAGGGTTTTAGTTCACCGTCATGGGAGAGTGTGTAAAGCTGCCAATATGTGAACGTAAGAAGCTGCAATAAGAGTATTTTGGGTACTTTTATAGTACTTTTCTATGAAAAATGACTCAAACCGATTAATCGACTACTAGTCATCAATTAGTCGACTAATCGTTGCAGCCCTTGTGCACTTATATGTATGTGTAATGCGAAAGGTACTTATTAAGTATTTAAGTTATGTACATATTTGTTTGCTCAGTAAGCTATGCACCATGCCTCTCTCATTTATTTTACTAATTGTATATGTGTATGTAAATATATAGGTATATATGTATGTTATGTGTATGTACGTATTTGTTATTTTTGATTGATTTATTTGTATTTATTTTGTCTGATCACTCATAGTGCTTTTAAGACCAAAATTCCAGGACAGATCAGTTTGTTTGTTTCTTTTTTTAATTTTTTTTTATGAAGATGTTGTGAATCTTAGATCTTGTAATGCTATATGCGAAGCTGTTTAAATGATGCAAATAAAAACAAATGTGAATCACAAAAAAGCACACTAAAATAAAAGTTCAGGTGTCAGGATGTCAATGAAGGTTTGTGCTCTTTATAAATACACACTGATAGGAATACAGTATTGATTGATTGATTGATTGATTCCTTTATTTCAAACATGTAATTAAAAAAAATACAAAAAACCAAAAACAATTAAACAAACAAACCAAAATAATAATAAAAATAAATAAAATAAAAAAGTAATTAGAGAAAAAAAATAGTCTCCATCTTCAATACATGCTAATGCAGCAGCTACCGATTAATAATGTACCCAGTATCGTTACATACAGACATTGATAGTTACATTATGTGTAGCAAAGCTGCGTTGTGATTCACAAAACACACCCACATAATTATTAGTCACTACTATACCTCGCAAGAATCAATTCTTTATACCTTTTTTTTTAAACTAAATTATGTCAGATATTTGTTTTATCTCCACACACAATTTGTTCCATAGTTTTACTCCACAGAGAGTAATACAAAAACTTTTCAATGTAGTGCGCACTGTATACATTTATTTTGAAGGGTTACAGTTGAACTCCAACGGTGCAACAGCAGGTGGCAGCATTGTACTGAGTGTATCCAGGAGACAGCCTGGCTTACCATCACTGAAGTTGCAACAGAATCGCTATGACTCAGTCCATGCATCTTTAATGATTTGCAAAGGAAATAAGGTGTAGTATTGTTACTTTACTTTGACATAGGCACTTGTTATTCAAAGCAGCACCACTGAAAATTTATTTAAAGGCGTATATATTTGAATGTGGTTTGGGTAAATCAATTGAGCACAAGAGACTTGGAAAAATTAATTTGTTATTCTGTGCAAAATACACCTGCAAGGCGCACACCCTCGCGCGGACCCCTTCGCGGCACGAGACAACTTTATTTCCGCCTGTCTGTCAAAGTCGCTGTCAAACACGGGCGAGGGGTTGTGCTCCCGCTGCTCCGTCATTCAGGAAGTCCACACCAACTGACAGCACTTCGCAAAGTCACACCGACATCTTCAGAGTCGGACTAAATGTTCCTGAAGTGAGCTCGCTTTCCAGCAACGACGACTTTTGCCCCAGGTGAGCGTGTTTCTCTGCCCCTCTGTTGTTGTGTCGCCTGTCACTGTTTGTAACGGTTTACCAGCTCGCGGTAGCCTCGCGCTCTCAAACTGCAATGACACTTCCTCTTGTCTCCGCGGCTAAGCTACCGAGCTAAATGTCAAAGCGGCACTGAGTGCGTAGAAATGAACAGTGTGTGCCTGCACCTGAAGTTGAAAATGACCACCGTCGCCTGGTTTCGACGTTGTTCGGCTTGTTGTTTCAACGCCACTCCACTCCGAGGTGGTGAGTACGGGGACCAGCGGCAGCTCGCCGGGTTATAAGTGCGTAGGTTTGCTTTTTAAAGCTGTTGAGCGAAGTGCGTGTTTGTTGATTGATGTGTTTGTGCACCTGCTTGGAGAAAAAAATCCACGCTGCAATTTGGATACTTACGCTGTGAAGACGCTTTGCTGTTTGGTTTGTTCCTCAGGGGGTGAGTATGGAGAGCAGACGGATGACAGGTTGTAATGAAGTGTACAGTTACGGGGGTTTTTTGGAGCCGACAAGACGGCTGGACGCTGTGTAAACTTGTCCTCGGTGTTATTTTAGCATTGTCATGCGATGTGGGCCAGTCCTGCGTGAGCGTGTCACATCCAAAATGACTGTGGTACCTTCCATTGCATCCTACATTGTTGTGAGTGAGATTTTACTATCAACGCGCAGTCACAATGGCTTTCGGTTGAGACGGTGTAACGTCCACTACACATGACCCGAGTCACATTTTACTACGTCGCTCTGCACCCGTTAACCAGCCGAGCATCAAATGCATCACTGACACTTTTATTTTTCACCATGTCCGTTGTAATATTCCCTTGCATTCATTTATTGCGAACACAATAGTCGCACGTCATTCATGTTTTTTTTTTTTTTTTAATTTATTTTTTAAGTCTCCCCAGGCATGGATGCTGCAAACCCCTGCACGCAGCACAGTGTTTGGTTAAATAAGCAGCCTTTAAAGTAAATGTAGGCTAACATGACGCGCTCGAAATGGCAGATGTAGATAGCAAGCTGAGCACTAAAACCCAAGCTGACCCAACATGATGTCATCTCTTGTGTGTAGAGCGCATGAGTGAGAGGCAGCAGACCTGCGTTTCACTGCTAAACTGTGTCATTTGTAAAGATTTATTTTAAGAAGCCTGCCCACGCGAATTCAGGCACGGATCACCAGAATTTAATCCCATATTATGACACTGCACCTGCGTGGCATTCAAATCGATTTGTGGCATTTGTCCTGAGTTTATCTTTCCTGCTCAGAGGTGCAAAGAAAGGGATGGAAAAACTCACACATCTGTTTTGCAGAATAGAGTGAACTTGTCTGGAGATAATGCTGAGTAAGAAAGACAGAGAATGAGATCTTTTAAGGGAACAAGCTTTTCTTTACACTCTTTGCTGTTATGTCTCTAGTGAGGAGTTTCAGTGCCCTACTTCAGCAGACATGCTTTCGTTCAAAGGGCACAGGAGTGTTGTGCAAGCCCCCTCGTTCACATCATATCTAGTAGGCTCATTTGCAACCTATTGACCAAGCAGCCGAGAGAGGGAACAGAAAGTGACACACTTCCTTATTGCTGATGGAATCTAGGGCAGTTCAGCGATGGTGATTTTACCTTGACTGGGTCATTTTCAGGTAAATGTTTCACTTGTCCAGGCTGTTGGACTGATACAGGACGCTGCAGGTGGATAACACACAGATGATGACACGCTACAGTAAAGGCCTGTTATATGTACAGTTGGACCCGAGAGAGGTTAGCCACACCTGGGCATGTAAAAGCTTTTTATAGAGCAGGTTGTGAAACTTGAGATTTTCAATAGCAGAAGTCAAAGGGGCAAGAAATTGAAGAGACTCATAAACTCAATAGACTGTTGTTCAGTGTTTTGGATGAATTATCATGCGCTCCTGTGCTTTCACTTGGCCTTTTTTAGACTCTGGATGATACAGGTCTCTATATGTAATGTGACAACAAGCTTCCTTTACACAGGCAGAAGCTTATTGCTAACAGTCATGTCTTTTTATAGAGCTGTGTGAGAGATTATTGAGACGTTAGCCAGGGGTCTTCTCATGAATTTGCACAAATCCCTTTGAGTACCAGTGTTGTGTGAGTGAGTGAGTGTGTGTGTGTGCGTGCATGCTGATGGATGCACTGGGAAAGGACACATCAGCTGCTGTTGACAATTGGCTGATGTGGCTGTCACAGACAGGGGGGGTTGGGGTTGGGGTTGGGGGTGTGTGAGCCAGACTTGCTCACACTGAGGCCATGTTCACACTGAAGGCAAGCTCCCATTTGCAAACGTGACTGGTTGAAATTGGGTTCAAGATTAGGCTTAGGGCAAATAGTCAGAATACAGATTTTTTTTAGAGCAGACAATGCTACGAGAAGACTTTGTTGTATCAAAAATTCTTGATATTTACAAGCTGATAAAGCTGCTCTAGCCAATTAAGTGGTCTCAGCAATTGAAACCTTTTTTTTTTTTAATCAGAGAGAGACTCTCTGTCAAGTTTGTAAAAAACACACTTATTTTGAAGTACATTACATTTCTGGCATTTTGAAGTGCTGTTTCCTGCTATAGGGGGAGTGACTATCGGACAGCTACTTGATAGAGACAGCAAACTAGCTTGACGACGTGGCCAAACACAAGTACGAGGCTGAATGTATTAAACTGTGTGGACCTTGAACTAATGACTAAGGAGAAGTGTGGAAGCTGTGGCTGGGCTAGTTGGGAACCACTGACTTGCAGTATGTTACGTTATGACGTCTCAAGATTTATCCAAACACACAATGGGCCTCCTGCAGGAAATTTTTGTGTCCTTATCCTAAAACTCCTTTATGTTTTTTTTTTTGTGACGCTTGCACATAAGAGTGTTTCAAGATAGACTCACCAACCTCTCTTAACTGCACAAATTTGTCATAAATTGCCTCATTCAACCTGAAGAAAGCCACCTATTAAAGAGAGGATGTGTGTATTTGTGAGACTTTGTCATTAGTATAATCATCGCCCTAAAGTTCAGTGCTGTTTGTGGACAAGTTTCATTCATAAAAATGGTCCCAAAGATGAAAAAAGATGACTTGCACTGCAGAGCCTTGAGTCCTCTCTTCAAAAATCAGCAGAAAAAAGCGTAACAAATGTAACAGCAGTCATATTAGAGGACCTGAGCAGCTTAGAAAATATTAATAATACAGCTGCTAATGACACATCATGGACTTGTATGACAGGTGTGCACAACTTATGAATTTTGCTTGTACCCGAGAGAATATTTAAAATAGCAGTAACAAAATAAGTGAATGCCACAAACTCTTACATGCCACTTAAGAAAGAATCTCTTCATATGAGTGGTTCTTGCACAAGGCCCAATGTATTCCATTTTCTGATGATGACTAAGAGTTCAGAAAAAGCTCAGAAAAAGTTAGAATATTCTGTCAGACATGATGACCCCAAGGTCAAGAGTAAATTTCCACACTCAGCACAATGTTGTTGATCCTAGCGACATATTTTTCCATTGTTGTTGTCAGACAACTAAGGAAGTATAAAATACCAGGGCAACCAATAATTCCTGCTTTGGTATACTGACACGATTGGTTGTTTACTGTTTCATGCCTGTGAAGTTGACTGACACGAGTTAATAAAACCAAAGCAGTGATGAAACCTGTATTGTGTAATCGTTACTGCTACACAGCACCTGGCAGTGTCTGTGTAAACACAACTTTGGATGAAACTTGTCCAAACAACAACACAGTCTTTCAGATTTAGCAACTCTGGAGAGCATGATCAAAGTACACCATTTTGGGGTGGAGAAGTGCTGGCTTAGTACAGGTGGAAGGCCAAAATGAAGGTGCATTTTCAAATTTTGCCAGCTTAGTGCGGGCATTGCCGACACAAGCAGCAGACCTGACATCAACGGGGGGAGGTTTAAACCCCTGGCAGCAGGTGTAATACATGCCCTGCTCTGAAAAGGGGTTTAGATTATCTGGGTGAGGGTGAAGCTCAAAGTATAAAGCAGAATGGGAGATGGGTGTCTCTCCTCTTTAACTCTTCACCCTTAAAACTCTCAGGAGGGCTGTTCTGCAGTAGTTACAGTACGTTCACACCAGCATTTATGACAGCAACATTTAGCACCAAATCCATTTAATCTGGACAGTGATCAGTGGATTTGCTCATGGAGGCAGTAAATCCATGAAAAGCTTTCAAATTGAATAGCAGGAAGGCAAACCGGCATGGTATAGAACAGCGCAAAGGACATCCCCAAATCTAGTGGTCGCAAGTATCCAATATGCTGCAGAGGAAGACAGGAAGTGTGCTCTAAATCTGTTCTGTTGCTGAACCTAACCTCTGACCCTGATGACTGAATATGACCAATGGGAGCTGTAAATTATTACATTAACTTCACAACTCTGCTTGTAAGAGAAATAGCCCATTTCACAGCTAGAAAGATGGTCTTTCCATAAAACTGTCTATGCAGTAGAAAGACACACATACTTTTAAAACTGGTGCTATATGACCAGAGAAAACAGAGGAACAGGGCTGTGGCATTTGCTTTTGCTCAAGAGGTAGAAAATCTACCACTACCAGCATGCACCGCACCGCACCAGACAAATAAACGCTCCCACTAAGGGGGTAATATAATGTGTGTTGCCCATTTGAAAACAATTTGGTGGCTGGCTGGTAACAAACGATCTTGTATTACAGTGAAAAAGTAAGTCAAAGTATGTGTCTAAAAATATTTGAGGTGAGAAAAAAGGATCAGATAACAGAGTCTCGGTTCATACTCGATCAGCACTGCCGAGCTTTATTGTTTGATCTGAGTTTTCTCAGCCTCCCTTTTTACAATACAGGAAACAGTATGGTGCCCACTTCCTGCCTCCAAACTTGCATATTACAGCTAAACAGTGCATTTAGATATTTTTCTGCAAACATTTTAGGTGAGACTTTGGTGATACAGTAACAGAATTGTGGTTTATATTTTATCAGCACTGCTTTATTTTACTGTTTGATCCGAGTTTGGTTTGAGTTTGAGAGAGCTTCTGTACTCTTTGTGTCCATGGTGGCGGTGGGCACACAAAAATGAGGAAGTAGAATCTATAGATTGAGCAACAGGCGCGAGAGCCAGTGAAAAACAGGCGTTTTTTTTGCTGGCAAATGAGCAGGGAGATCTGGGTGCTGGTAAGACGGAGGGAAGTTTATCATGGTTCATTTCCACATGCTACCCTCGTTGTTACAGATACACAGCTGGTTGAAAATTAGCAAAGTATCCCTTTAATCAGAAACATTTCTTGTTTCTGCAGAAGGCCTGTCCACATGTCAGTGTTTTGTACTAAAGGCTGCAGCAGATATCAGTGTACACAGTCACTGCCTCTCTGTAAAACAGGTGACAATAGTTACAATCATTGGTGTGACCTCTGTGTGCCTGTTTTAGCTTCTGCTTCACAGCTCTGTTAATGTGCTGCAGTGCCTAATGCAATCTCTTGTCAGTCTCAGTTGAATCCTGACTTGTCTAATTTAAGAACAACCAGAAGGCATACAGGCAGGCTTTTGGCCTTACAGAACCTGGGCCTATTTTAATTAGCACTGGAAACAGTGCTACGGACAGCCTCCTCTGTCCCTGCTATGACTTTGTAAGGGATGTCTTACCAGAGTCTGTGACTCTTCCTTCCTCCCCCTCCTTTTGTCGGGGGTCATGTGGATGTCAGAGTTAACAAGTTTACCTGCTCTTCTGTGGAAGAATCATGACAGTCCCACTGGTAGGCATATATGTCTCATGGCTTGCCACCAACCCTGTAATGAGTTTACTGGCTGTGTGCTAGGTCAGCTCTCTGTGTCTGTGAGACAGCCATTATGATATTTTCCAAAAGTTGAAACCCTTGATGCCAATGGAGAAACTCTTGGCAGGTTTTGTTTTGCATCTAGGGCAACCTGTTGAAAGCACTGGTGAAAAAAACGTACATTTCTCCTCCCTGCTGACTAATCCATCTCAGCATCTCTCGCAACTCTGCTGAGTATGATGAACTTTTCTCCACTCGCGTGTGATGGAAGCCTGACTTTTGAAAAATATATCAGAGAATTGTCAGTTTAGCCTGTGCTACAGCAGTTTGGTGGTTTATGCCACGGTAGCAGAGTGCATCAAATATTAAAGCGCTGCTGTCAGGCTTAATGTTCTGCAGTGATCTGGTTTAGCATGTCTAATATAGGAATGCTGTCTCAGATGACAAGGAGAATTATGCCCTCCCTACCCCCACCTCCCCTCCACTAGCAGATGTGTTAATGCGTACTGCTTTTAATGATGATTTCAAAAGACAGCAAAACTCTGCACTGCTGCAAGATCATGGTCTTGTGAAGCCAGCAAGAGAGAGAACTAGTACAGATATTTGGTAACAGGATTAACCTACAGTAGCGGTGGTTAAATTAATTACCAAATCATGAGGACTACATACATGTGCCCATGTTCGCAGCGGGTGCGTCACTAAACCTTCTCTGGTAGGCATCAAGGCGGCATTTGTACGCCAGACAGACTCAACCATCTATCTTCTCAGCTTAATTAAAAGTATATTTGTATAAACACATGAAGGTCTTCAGCTCTTAAGAAAAATGTCTTTTGTAAGCCATCTGGTTGTCCACGTCCATGAGGCCCAAAAGGCCAACTCATAATCAGAAACTCTTTCATCTGGATTCTGGATTTGATAAAAAAAAAGTGTGTATTTGCACCACTGACCATGATAGGAGTCACAAGGAAAAATGTGAAATGGATCTAGTCATGGCCCAGCAGCTGGTGCAGACCTGAGTCATGGCCTTGGTCTACTGAAAGCTGTCTCAGAGGGGAGGAAGTCACGGCCCAACAGATGTCTCATCAACAAATGCCTCCCTAGTGAGTGTGCCACTTCTGCTGTTCACTCGCCACCTCGCACTGCTGAAAATTTCTTTGTCTGGCCAAGTGGTTTAGATCTTCGGTGAGCGGTAGGATCCAGCTGTCATCGTTGAAGTTCACACAATAAAAATACTGCATACATTAAAAGACATTTATTGTGGCATTTTAAATGCAGGCTTGTGTCTGGAGGCACATGCCAGCCTTTATTCACCTGGCAGGTCTAATCTTTTTTTATTTTTCACACCTTTCATAAGCTCTCCGCTAGCGTGACATCTGGCTTAACTTGTTTACCTCACGCAATACCGATATGTTATATGCCAAAATGCAGAACAGATTGGTTGTTAAATACGTCATTCTATCTTGCGCATTACACGGACTGTTCTTCCTCTCATTGTTTTCTTCCTCAAGCATACTAAACCCTCTGTCATAAGAGAGGCATTTTGGCAAGTCGGCCTCACTGGGTGTGGGAGGTTAGCATGAGCGACTTGATTACAGCCCTTCATTAGAAGCGCGCCTCCAATCCTCTGGCGAGGTTGCAGCTGTGACCGTGAGTTTGCCCCTCCACCCCCTCCTTTTTTCAACCCCCATTATGTCCGGCTACATCTGTCTCCAGCTCTCCTGTGAAATCTGCAAGCCTCTTTCTGCTCTTCCATGACTAGGCCAAGTTGAAGTGCTGGGGAATTAAGAGCAGCCATCATCATCACCCAAAGAGACATCGCCATTGCTGATGGCTGACTTGCCTTATCTCTGCCCACCACCACCCCTCCTGGGTCTAGGGCTTAATTTAGCACAGCAGAATGAAGGAAAGGGCTTAGGCAGGAGTATTTTTAGAACTACATAGTTCACTGTAATAGGGGTCTTTAAAAAATTGAAAGTGTCATGTCATAGGCCTACAATTTGTGTCCGTTCTGCTGACTCTCCCGTGCATGCAACCGGCTGGGAAAACTCCAGTATGCGCTGCTAGCTTAGCAGAGTGGGGCATGTCAGCAAGGCTTAGGATGCATGATTGTGATGGACACATTTGCTTATGTGAGTGGGGGTGAGGTAATACACTGCACCACACTGGTCTATTTTGGGAGCTTCCTTTGCCTGCCCAAAGCGCTTTTGTGTCTCACAGTTCTACATCATAATTTCTACTCAGCGCCTTTGGAACATATTTCCGAACCTGCCTTTCATTTCTTTTTAAGTGGCATTACAGAGCATATTTCACTGGTGTGTTGGTTGAGCACTTTTCACGGCAGCGCAGCAGTGGGCACTGTCGCCAATGTTGGTATTATTTAATGACTGCTGACAGCTTTCAGTCCATAGCATTACCAAAGGCTGCAGGGCTTTTAAGGGTGATGTCGCCTGGCAAGATTGCACCGAACCTTTTTGGTCTGGCTGCCACAGAACCTGACGTAAATGCTCGATAACTCCTCATCTATTGGGCTACCAGAGTATGTGCCAAACCCACCCCATCCCCCCAGTCCCAAGAGAAACTAGGCCTCTGCCCAAGCTCTGTGCAGCCCTAATGCTGCGACTGGACAGCCTCCATTGGGTCAAGTGGAGATTTGCCTCTGATGAATCTGGGGGAGATTGTGTTGCGCTGCCAGCAGTGAATCAGGCTAAATGTGACTTAAATTTTTTAGTTAAGTCTGTAGCTCGACCTGGCTGAACATGTTCGTTGTAGGATTCCCCATCACATAATTTATAGTTCATGGCAGTATCAAAGTTGACAAATTATGGAGGTTACAGCATTTCTGTTTAACAGTTGGACAGCGCAGCTGTGTTCTTGCATTTCAGATTTCTCCCATAGCCATTACCTCTCCAACTGAGCTTTTAGCCAACCCCTGATTCATCAGACTGGATGTGAATGGTGTGTCATATTGCATGAGGGAACATTTTCTCATGAGGAAAAAGAAGGCAATGAGAGCCAAAGAAACTACTTCTGCCACCCTTTCTTGCTTAATAGTCCATGCTAGGACAGCTTTGTATGCCTTTGTGAACCCGGAGAGCCCCGAGGTTGAACCGAACAATTCTCCAATTAAACTGTGACTTGGAGGAAACTCTGCCAGTCAACACCCCGCCCCACTACTTCCCTCACTCATTCTTGTTCTCGTTTCCTCTCTCGCTCGTGTACACACACAAGCTCTCATCACACACAAACACAAATGAACCAGATGTGCAGCGCTGCAAAGCCAGGAGGCCACGAACCCTGGGATAATTGCAGGGATGATATTGTCCCAGAGGGCAAGTGAGGAAATGGTTAAATCATCAGGCCGTGAGAGTATCAAAGACGCCGATGCATGCACACGCCCTTCCTGGCTTTTCATAGACAGCAGCCTCCATGACCCGTGTCCAACTATTGTTTCCTGGTGTGATACAGGGGCCATGTAAGATATTAAAGCCTGTTGCTTATTCTTAACCCATTCACAGTGAAGCCGCAGGAAGCAGGCCAATATTACTGTCGGATTAGATGTCAAGGTTCAAGTTACTGTTCTCGCCAATAATCACAGGCTGGATTTTATTGCTGATACACTTTGTGATCACTGTAGCACACAGCATAATCAAGCAGTCATTCATTGATTAGCTTTTAAACTGTTGATTGCGTCTAAGTCTAGAGGGCGATGTGAATTAAGAGTTGTTACTTGTACAGTAGTATGAGAGGATCTACTGTGCTCTAGGAAAATTGAAGAAGCATGTGCTGAATACTGATACTTCACCACACATGACTGTTATAAGTCAAGATAATAAACATGATTTAGGGCCATCCTTGACATCCATCTAGTCTAAGAGCTTTTGTCTATACATATCTACGCTCCCATTCTCCCTCAAACACACACGTGCTCCATCTCGCTCTGATTTATTGTGCTGTGTGTTATAAATAAAGGGTGTTCGCAGTATTAAGATTTACCTGATTAATTATTAATCGGCAACACACACAGGACTACAGGGTTTGGTGGACTGTGGGGATGATGACGCCTGATCTGTGTACTGGTGAGATCAGACTGCACAGCTAAAGTGGAGGATGTAGTGACAGTGAACATTTACTGGAAGGAACTAGTGACTGCTCTCCAATCCCCTCTCCCAAAGAGACAGGGTGTGAGAGGTTGCAGAAGTTAATAGATCCCACCAGGAACAGCAAGCCTGAAGCAACAGTGAATGGTAGAAATGAGGGGAAAGCAGCAGAATAACTAAAGAACAGGCAGCAGCAGGATGATCTAGTTGTTGGCCTGACACTGTCCTTTATATATAAAACCTGGCTAGTCTCTATAACATCTATTTTTCTGCATGTCTTGGAGTGAGAAACTGAACCTCTCAGCCAGTAAATATATAAATACAAAACAATTTGAGGACGCCAATGTGGGCTCTCAGAACTTGTGACCACCATGTTTCATGCTTTTATGAAACTGACATATTATTTGATAAATTAGAAAAAAAAATTGACACATAAATCGATAATAAAAAATGATTGTTAGCTGCAGCCCTATTGAAAATTAACACACATACTACAATGCAGGTTTGTCTTTTGGGACTAAGGGTTGGTTGAAGAACATTACATTTATCCAGGTATTTAGGGGAAATATTTACACAACAAGACATGTGCTGATGGCTGGTTGAGCACTGGCAGATCAGCAGGTTACCTGAAGGCTGAGGTAGACATAAATCTGGAAAAGGGGGGGAAAAAAAGGGCAGATTTTGACAATACACCTTCCTCTTGCAACTCTCCCCTCTCTGTCCTAAGCTCCTCCCACTACTGACACAGTGACCCAGTGTTTCCTGTACATTGGTTTATTCAATCTTATGTCATTGTAGAGTTACCCACAGCACATTTGCTCCTTGCCCTACTCTTTCTCTCTGTTTATGAGACAACAAATGAGGCAAGAATTAGCTAGTAAGCCACTCCATGGTCCCTCCACCTCGCTCCCAACTGCTGTGGACTGCTTCCACAATAGTAGAGCCGACATTAGCTCGGGAGGTAGACCTCCTCTCTGCGGCTGCAGAGTTTGAATTCGGCCAGTGCAAACCCCCCAGAACTGGGTGTCACAGCTGGCTGGTGGCCAGAGGAAGCACTTGGTCACACCGGTGTAACGGCAGCAACGGAAAATTTGCTGAGCTGGCAGGGAATTTGCGCTGGCGGAGTTAGGGTTGCTGCAGCGGCTGCCTTGGGGTCTGTCTATGGAGCTGCCGCCTGCTCTTCTCCTGGTGAGAAGAAACCTAAACTATAAGCAACAGTTTCTCTCCCTCTCTTAAACACTTTGCAGATATTGACGTGTGGTTTTTTTTTTTCATTTATTGTCACACCCTCTTTTTGATGAGTCCATCTTCCTTTTTTGGGTTGCTTTGCAGTCTAGGCAGTTGTTGCCAATGCAGGGATAGTAACTTTCTCTGCAAGATTCTTTGCTATTGAATCGGGCTTTCACCAAAGCACAGTGAACATGCATCTGCATTTGTTGAACAGCCAATAGGAACGCTCCCTCTCTGAAATTACCTTTCATTGCCAGAATATCTTGTCACAGGCTAGACTCTCTGAAACCTAAAAACAGAGCCATGAGGAGGTGCAGAAGTCTAGTTTTCTCTCAGTCTATTTGAAATACAATATGCCCAGATGTTATCAAAATGAAATTGCCTACCCCAGCTTTAAATGCTGGTACAGGAAGGGAGGATCTTTATTTGACATATCCCAGCCAAGGTGTTGCCTGTGGTCAGGTCTGTTTTATTGAGTAGTTTCACAAACAGTTGCTTAACAAAACTCATCAGTACTTCAGTGCCTGGGGTGTTAAACACCCAACTCGTTAGCTACAGTTGGCATATTCATGCACATTGATTTTTTTTTTTATGTAATTGGCCTGACCATCTACAGCTGCATCTCTTGCACAGACACCCACTCGACGCGTGGAATTAGCAAACACGTCGATTAGTTTGGTGACTTGTATTAAACCATGTTAGTATAATGTTGGTGTTACCTTTTCAAGTCGTTTCTGTGGGTAAAATCTAACCTCTACAAGGCAGATATTTTATTTTTTACTCCCCCTCTCTTTTTTAGTGTGTTAAAGAGGCTTGGATGAATCAGTACAGATCTAAAAGAGGAAGGGGGAGGCTAAGTTCTGAGCCCGAATTAATTCCCAAACTAATTGCGGGCAGACTTTACAGGGGATAAAAAGCTGAAATGCTAAGTCCTAAAACCCATGGGCCCTCTCCCACTCTGTGTTAACCCCAGTGATGATGTACATAATTTATACTGTCAGTGTATATTTGAAAAAGAAGAAGAGGAAGAGGCAAAACACAAGGGAAATGACTCAGTGGCCTAGATGCATGTTTCCTTTTTGGGGTTTCCTCTGCTAAATTTCCTCCCTCTCTCTTTCTCTTTCATTTTGGCTCATCATTGTCTCTTTTCTTTTTAAAAGGCAGAGGAGGGTAAAAGGATTGTAGGTTAGCATGCCAAAGCTTCTCTTGCTGCGTTGCATCTATCGAGGTGTGATAGCTAGATGAGTCAAATTACCCCCCACATTACTTCTCAAGTGTTGTGATCATCAAGCCATTTCCGTGTCGACTTTGACACACCAACGGCTCTTCTGTCTCACTGATCAAATAAGAACAAGGGAGGAACTGTTAGCATTCAGTAAGCAAGGCGAAGTTTCTAGTGTTTCTCTGGAACCGCTTGCAGACTTTGACACAAAAACCCCCACGTCCCCACCCCCCTTTTTTTGTCTTCTTCTCTTCACGGCCAACTGAAAGCCACAGGCTCCCTCAGAAAATGGCTCCCTGTGATACACTATTGGTTGCAGAACGTTTGTATCCAGTTTATTATGAGGCTGACAGCTGTGGGAGCCCTAGCCATAAATGTATAACCCTGAATCACAACATCCCCCGTCATCCCGCGAGGCCCCGTCGAATGACTGCATGACATCATCGTTTTCCCTCCAAGAAACGGCCTTCAAGAAAGTCGGAGAGGACGTCTCATCCGCCCAGCACAGGCGTCTTACATGGGATCCATTCACTGAGCTGGGAGATTTAGAGTAGACTCATGTTCATTGCTTCGGCTTTGTCTGGAGGGCAGTCAGTATTGCTCTGAATTCGGCAAACCTTGCTTGGCAGATTAAAAAAAGGAGTCCGTCAGAAAGATTTAGATACAACCTCAGGCAGTGGGTCTAAATCTTTGTTCCCAGTCTTTTACACCAGATCACAGAATGAGGGAATATCAGATTCGCTCAGCCTGTCTGTGAAAGGTGGACACATGCAAGCACAGTAGTAGCTGGACTCTGCCATTCATGCTAGTGAAGCACCACTCGCTTCCAGCTAATGGCAGCCTGTCTGTTAATTTGAGTCTCTTTAATATTTCATTATGAAAAAAACTCTGCAAGTGGCAGCTGCATGTTCTAATAATTTCTCTTTTGCACTGCTTTCACCACAGAACATGCAATAGGCCGCTATTAATCTTTCTGCCGCTCTTGATTGGAAAATCCTGTTGGGCTTTAGAGTAGCACTTCACTCTACGCTCAGCCCTCCCTATGTACACATACAAACATGCACATACACACACACACAGCACACTTGGAGCTGAAACTAGATCAGCTGGTGTGTACTTCCCCGGCTAGAAGTCCCTCTGTCTGTGTGTGTCCATGCACACTCCTGATTAAATGACTATAGCACTTCGTGTAATGATTACATGCGTCCTCCCTGTATGTGTGTGGCAGTGTACATGGCCTATGTGTGTTTGCACATTTTCTCTCATACACTCAAACTCTCTGGTACTCTCATGCATTTTGCATGGCCTTGTGGGGAAACGGAATGGGGCTACAGCAGCAGGATGACTCACTAGCCGCCAGTGTAGGCATTTGACCACCAGCACTTGTTACTGTGGTGTCAGGGACATAGCCAGGACTCTCTTGGCACGAGTCTTCTCTAAGACTCACATGCAAAGAGTTCTCGAGTCTTTGAAGAGCCAGAATAGTTGATGAAGGGCCTTAAACCTCAGCCATGACACAGTGGGAGCAAATCATAGTTAATCCATACTGGCTGTCATGTGGCCTTGATGTCAAACAGCCCCAGACTGATCGCTCTCACTGCTGTCTGCCACACCACCATTTATAAGCTCATGCATGTGTGTATGTGCCTGAATATTTGTTTATAGTCGTGCAAAATGTAGCTTCAATCAGTGTGTGCACATGTGCCTTAGTGCACTCGCACATTTTGGTTTTGTTTGTTTGTTTATACCATTCTCTGTGAGTGCATGTGTGATTCCACAGCTATCATGTGTTTGGGGGTGCAACTGAAGAGTATTTTTGCAGCCACAATGAAAATCAATATTGCTGGGAATTGATAGTGTCGCAAACAGGCCCAGGGTTATTGCCTAGTCGATATGGCCCATCTCGTCACCAGAGTCCCAGCTGAGCCGGGCTAGATATGGCCAATGGCAGTGAGTGTTACACACATTGATGAAAACACCAGCACTTATCGAATGGCCTGTCTGTGGCATTCACACCAGTTTAGCACCAGCAGCAGCCCAATGTGTTACCCGGGGTCAATAGAAACCCAAAGGCTACGACCCCAGTGTCCAAACCTAATTGACATTTACTGTTAACTGTTGTCTGTCCTCGTCTCTACCCTTTTTGTGAATCAACAACAGGAACACCATTTTATTATGGCTGTGAGGAATGCTGCCTATTAAAATGCAAATCCCACATCAACATAAACTTTTAGGACATCCTAAATAAATCCCGCAGATTTTGCCTTGTGTTTAATGTACTGTTACATTTTCGCACCTTACCAATCTCGCCTTGCATATTAAACTAAGGGGTAAAGGTCCAGTGCGCAGGGTTTAGGGGGATATATTGGCAGAAATGGAATATAATATAATAAGTATGTTTTCTTTGGTGTATTCACCTGGAAATAAGAATCGTCGGGTTTTGTTACCTGAGATTGAGCCGTTTATATCTACATATGGAGCGGGTCCTCATGTATGGTGATTGCCATGTTGGACCGCCATGTTTCTACCATAGCCTAGAATGGACAAACCAAACACTGGCTCTAGATAGGGCGATTAGCGTTTTCACATAGTCCATCATAATTAGCAGCCCCTCTGCGACAAAAGCCTCAGAAAAACAGTGTTTTTACCAGTTTAAATTATCAGATCTGTTTGTTTTGGAGAGGATGAGACCTTTGTGAAAAATTCGGCTCCCAGTTAAAACCTCCCAAATGTCTAGATCTTAAGTTATAAGAGAAAAGGTTAGCCCACATTAGCAACTGCTAGGCTAGCGGCCCGTCTCCGACATGACAAATGGCGCCTGAGAAACACTGATGTATAACATGAAAGTGCTTTGTTCAGTGGTTTTACTGGTTTAAATCACCGCACACATTTGTTTTGGAGAGGACGAGACCTCTGCGGACAATGTGGCTCCTGGTAAAAATCTCCTGAACATCTGGATCTGAAATTATGAGAGAATTAAGGTGAGCACACATAAGAACGTGTTGGAATGTTGACGAGTCAAAAAGCATATGAGAAACACTGATTTGTAACGCAAAGCTGTTTTATTCAGTGTTTCTACTGATTTCAATCCCCTGATCCATTGATTTTTGGAGAGGAATAGACTTCTGCGGACAATTTGGCTCCTGGTAGAAACCTCCTGAACAATGAACGCTGAAGGAATTCTAACCTTGTGAAGTTTCATTTGGTTGCAGTCAGCAAACGTCACTGCTAGATGCTGCTAAATCCCCCTAAATCTTACACACTGGACCTTCAAGTCTACATATTTTTTTTCCATTTTTTGGTTTATTTAGCCTGTAAAAGTGATGAAGCACAGGCAGTAATTGGGAGTTAAGACAGTAATGGGCACTCGCAAATGATAAGTTTGAAAGCTGGAGGAGTGACAAAGCCAACAAATTCAGAGAGCTGCCATTTCATACCAAAACGGCAATATTTGAACCAAAATGGTTTCGTAAAGGTTAAGTATTAATAGATAGAAAGGAGGTATTCACTGCCTTTTTACCTTTTCAGGAAACTAGAATAATAGCTATCTGTCACGTTCTGTAACTAAGCCTCTCCATATTAGTCATATCCTCCTTCTTGGTAAAAATAAAAAATAAAAAACATCATACTGTTTCCCAGAAATTGCCTCTCACTCAGGCTACCACTGTGGAATAAATCATGGCACCAGTTTTGTCATATTTTCTGTAAACTTAACAGTCACAAATTTAAATCCTTTGTAAACACCTTTTATTTAGACTTGATTTCTCTCATATCATGCTCCGGCTGAGAGAATCATTTGCTTTGTTCATGCGACTGTGCTATTTTTGATTATGCTGTTATGGTGTAAGCATGCAAGAGCAGGGGAAATGTCCCAATGGGAGAAGATTCTAAAAGTTGAATAATTACGTGTTGTTTTATTTTTAGATTGTTTATTCTTTCTTTTCCCTGTAGTATTCTGGTAGCATTAAAACTGCAGTGCTTGAAGTTTAAATTTTGCCTCTTACAGGCAGTAAGAGGCAAAATTATGCATGCCTTTAGTTGGTGGGTACTCATAACTGGCCAAAAACAAATATTTTTAAGCCTGTGAGCACTGAGAAGTTAACCCTTACAGTCTGAAAATGGAACCAGCCAACACCATGGAAGTCCTCCAGTTTTCAGATTTGTCATGAGCCACAGTGCCTATTACCGTCTTTACTCACACCCATTGCCTGTGCTTTATTGCAGCTAAACTCCATCAACTCATCTTAAGCTATCATCTGTTGTTTCATGACCCATTGGTTCTGCGCTTTAAAAATAGAACTGGTGGGAAGTTAATTTTAATGAGATCACGTGTGGCCTGATTTGTATTGTTATGTTTTGTTTTTGTTATGTGGTTGTGGACTGTTTGGCTTATCATGGCTGCAAACCTTATTTCCCCTAAATGGGACATTAAAGCTGAACTGAACTGAAACTGAAATGACCCATTGCTGTAGAAGTTAAAAGTTATTAACCATGTTATTAAAAAAACAAAATAGTGTCGTTAGCTTCTGTTTAGCATTAAAATGACTCGTGCAGTGCCTGTTCAAAACCTGCCTGTTCAGAACAGGAACTATAATTGTTTGGGCTGTCGTATTGCTGCTTACAGCTTTCTCTAGAACGCTCAAACAACTTCACACTCAACACCGCTCTTCTTTGGATCCTGAGCAATACACAGGCCCAAAACAGCTATGGAGTTATTATGATGATGACAGAGACATGTTACTGGTTACACTACAGATTTAGATGTTACCCACAAAATCTAACAATTACAACATGTTTGTTTTATTTATAAAACTATCCTACAGTATATTAGAATTGAAAGCTCAAACCTTAAACAGACGGTAATTAAATCTAAGTACATTGTGCCTTCATCACTTTTTATTACTCTCCTCCCGCCCCCTGCGTCATGCATCCCTGAACACATGCATTAAACTTTTTTAGACGCCTGTATGGTGTAGAGAGAAATTAGAAACACTTGACATAATGTATGTGTGGGGTGTAAGGGCCACAGTATAATTTCAGAGTTGACAAAAATTATATCGTTAAAAAAAAAAAAAAAAAAAGACTAATATTAGGACTTAATTCATCGACAACAGTTTGCTTGTTATTGAATTTAAAACATAAGGTTATTATTTGATGACGCTACAAGGCATAAGGGCAAATTTTAGCTATTGAATGTTTCTCTTTTCGGTGTTGCACTTTGTAGACGGTCCTTTTGTACTTGGCTCACAGCAGGCTGCACACATACAGTAGAGAAACGTCACTTGTCCAGTTAGGAAAAGAGCTCGTTGTGATCTTGGTTGTAAAGAGGCATCGTTTATGTTTTATCAACATTTCACCATGAGTTATTGATCCAGAAAATCTGACTCTGTGAACATTTTTCCAACTTTAACGAACTTGTGAAGTCAGGCAGCTGCTGTCCCTTCCTCGTGGTACTGCACACAGGCACTGAATCTTTTAGTGATATGTTGTATTGGGGGACATACGGAAAGAAAGACAGGCAGTGATTCCTTACTTTATAGTTAGTTGTGGTTGTGTATAAAGCAGCCGAGCCAGTGCGTACATGCTAACGCAGCTACTTGACCTCACGTCTCTCCACTTCAAAATCTGAATCAGCTAATGCTCCAAGTACAGTAATTATAAAGGAGTGTGTCACTATTAAAGTGGTGCAAAGACACTACCATTAACACTGTGACAAGTACTGTGCATATATTAAATCTTTCATCGCAGTATATGGATTATTGAGACAGTGTTGATCTTTCTGTTGAAACGAGGTGTCATAATACTGATGTAGACAGATTCTCTGTTGAACCCAGTGACCCCGGGTCAGTGTTATGGATTGAATTTGACTTGTGTGTGAGCCACTGTTTTACAGATTACCCTGTTAACCCTCTGATTGACTGGTCTCCAATCACCCAGCCCTGTCATTAACTCCTGATATGAGCTCATTAGCCAGCAGGACCACCACCTGAGCAGGCCACAGGGCTGTTGTGTAAATATGCTTTAGGTATACTAGATCTATTAACAGCTAGTGCTAGAAGCTCTGTGAAGAGAGAGGTGTGGGTGCGGCAGGGAGAGCATGTCCAGGGCCACATTCCAATATTGCTGTCGGTGCCTGATGACAAGGCTGTCATGGCATGTAGGCTAGCTCTACTTGTAAGGAAGCGTCTGGCAGTTTGACTGTAATGGCTGCAGCCTACTGCAGCAACAGTACAGCTATGGCAGACTAATCTACTTTGAACAACCTGCTCAGACACGATATGGTGATTGATCAGCGCCTGCACAGTGTAGAAAATATGTGTAGAAACATAGAAAAAGTGGTGGATATATGGGATAAGCACACATGAATTCTGATATGACCGTCCTCACAGCAGTCGCATGGCCAGTGTTCAGATTTAGGTCCACATATAAAAGTGGCCCAGTTCTGATTGGAAAAAAAATCTGACTTTTGTGTCCACACTGCTTTGAAAAAACCCGATCTGTCACACAAGAGCAGAATAATCAGATTTGGGCCATGTTTGCTTGTGATGTGAATGTAGCCTAAATGTGATGGTGGAAGAAAACGTTTTGAGGACAAAAGGGTTGTGTTTGTTTGAGAATAATGACTGTAATGATATGAGATCATATAAGCTGCAGTTGGTGACACTGGATGTCAGTGGCTGAGGATCGATAAGCTGTGTGTTTTTCTTTGATGTGTCCTGCTTGGTTACACAAGCCAAACAAAGTTAAAATAACCGTGTGCAGTGCAATAGTATTTCCTCTCCCTAAATTAAATTCAGAATCACCTCCTCCTAAGGCAAAAGTCCACACTTTCAGCTAGAATTTCATTTTGATGAAATGGGACAAATCTACGTCTAACTTCGCAGGAATCGATCACAGGCTGCTCTGATGGGTGTACATTTTGATGAAATTATTGTTTGCTTCAGGTTTACAACTGTCCATTCCCACAGAGGCGAAGATTATGCTTGAGTAAACACCTCCACACCTTGTTGTTAAACTCTTCCTCATGATGGCAATATCAGTAGAACAATAATGCGCTAATGATTATCTTATGATTACAGAGACAGCTCTGCAGCCCCTGCCTAGTCCACCACAGCTGTTCTGTCTGTAGTATCTATCCTCTGTGTTGTTATACTGTGCAGATACTAACTTGTGACAGCTCAGAAGGGCAGTACCAGTCCAGTTGATAGTACTTTGTTACAGGAGACATTTTGACATGTCACAGGTGTAACTAATAACTTTAATGATGGCTCTCTTTCATTAAGTGTTCTAGTAAGACATGTCACTGAGCCAGCATGCATAATACCAGCGACCTGGAGTTGGCACACCGAAATGCAGTGCAGTATATTATTAATGATATTAATTACACCTGTGCTCTCTCTGCTTTGACATGTCAGAGAAGACTTCGGCGGTGAATGGGACGGAAGGCTGGTGTTCAACGCTCACAGTAATTAACTCAACAGAAAAGTCTCTTCACAGACACAGTGTCCTGGTTACTCGGGGTCACCCGGTGGTTCCCAAACTGGGGAAGGTCCATCCTAAAGATTGCACGATAATGCTGCCTTCACATGGAATTAGGCAGACGGTAAAAGTCAGACGAACGCAGTCTGGATGGCACAGGAAAAACAAACAAACAGTTTGGCAAAATGGCAGGATGGTAAAATGAAACATGCAAAAGTGATGCCGTTCTGTTTATAAAGAATTAAATAAATTGTATTATAGATTTATTTCCTGTTTATAATTTGATGTAATAGCTCTGTTAACGTCCAGTAATCGTCCAGATCACCCTTTTTTTTTGATTTGTGTGAAGGAGCTACGTACCACAGCTGTAAATTCTGTCCCGGAGGACGGCAAAAAGTTGAAATATTTTAACTTTTGATGGCAATGTCGTTCACCATTACCATATTCTCTGCTGGCCTCACTTAATTTTATCATCCTGCTCTCGTCCAATAAAAAGAACTCCGCTTTGCCGTCTACTTTCTGCCTGATTCCATTTACACGCAGCATAAATCTGAGGCTTTACAAGGTAATACACGGGATAGAAAAGAAGAACAAAAACCTGTTCCTGGGACACAAAATGGCTTCAATAATATTATTTTTTTCAAGTGAAATGCTGTCTTTCTGAAACAATCTGAGGACAAAATTTAGATAAACTGTTCATATCACATAGACACACGCAGGTTGGCAAGTGGACTTTGCTTTGGTCGCAGGCCAAAAAGTTGGGGAACCACAGTATGAAACCTTGAAACCTTAATGCTACTAGTGTTTGGTAGAAAATCATTCTAATGAAATGTGATTCTCTCTGTACTGTAAAATTCTGCTTGTCTGCCTGTGTAAGAGTGAAACTGTGATTATGATGGACTCAATCTCTCCTCCCATCCCTACTTCTCTTTCTCTGTCCTTCTCTTTTTATATCCCTGCGACCTCTTTGTCTCTTTGTCATTTTAATCCAAAGACGCATTATTAGCACCTAACACACACAGTAATACTTATGCTACAAGCTATACCTATACACTCATACTGACCTACAGCCAGAAGCCAAGCTAATGTATGATAGATTTTGTCTGAGCTGGAAAGAGAAAACCTAGGTTATGGCGAGTCTACACAGGAGCTTCAGCCACGTTTTTCAGTCGTCCCTTAATTTAATCTATCTAACTGTCTTCACAGGCCTATTTTTACACCTCAAGTACTGCATTTTTCGTGTGTAACCATAGTTATTGTGTGTTGGGCTCTCAGCACCTCCAAAATGCAGGTCATCCACACTCAATGCTGTGCCTGAACCTATTCTGAGTGGACATAGACGGAGGACTGAAGCTGCCATTGTTGGTGCTCCGCTAACGTGCTGCTCACGCTACGTCTCCTGTGTAGACGTATTAGTGTGAGCCCTGGGGTGATTCAAGGGTTATTCTAGGCTTTTATTTATTTATTTATTTACTTCAAATTCTCCTAGGGACAGTGACTAAGGCATTGTGCTAAAGTGCACATGCACAGTCCCTGCAAATCTCCTCAGATTAATTGAGTGGTTTTCGGACATCATTTGCATAAAATCCAACACACGTGCATGTTGGTGTTTGTACAGTGAGTCAGCTTAGAGGAGGTGGCGCTGGTGGAGTCGTGCTTTTAAAATAATGAACTGAAATCTGTGCAGGGCCTACAAGGGTGTTTTAAAAAATACAGTTCGACCAAAATGATTGCCCGAAAGAAAAGAAATTACGTAAACATCAAACTCCCACATTTGGACATGTGTTTTACTGCAGGCATGTCACGAAAGACACAAGCTGTACCAGGAAGCTGTCGTGAGGCAATAAGCGCTCGCAAAGTAAAGTGATGAAGATATTGCCACACTCATTTTAGGTTTGGGTAGAATCCAGAAGCAGGCCTTGGAATTTTTAAAACTCAAAGCAGTTTTAAAAAACATATTTAAATTGTAAGTGGTCCTTTTTTTTTTTTTTTTACACACAGATTTTTACATATCTTTACTACTCTAATCACATAAACGCATCCACACCGCCATGTGTACACTGCCGTGTGTATGTGAAAAGGTTGACGAGGGCCAATAGTGTGGGACACACCACAAAAATTTGTCCGACAGACGCTCAGCGACTGTTGTCTTGGTGTGTCAGGGTTGTAAAGGCCATGTGTCAGTTGCCTTGTATTTCTTTGCAGTGTGTCTTGAACCATTGGTCCTAATTAGCCCTTGTTGGTTTATTTTTTCCAGCCACTTCAGCAAGTTGAATTGGTGTCAGAGACGGTGGAGCCTGTCACTGAGAGAAAATCCCTCTGATTGGCAGTTCAGTTCAGTGTACGGGAAGAGAAACAGAAGTGAGGAAAGTAGACAAATGGCGAATGTCAAGAGCGTTTGAGATCAAAACAAACTTGTTACATTGGGTAGAATAATTTTTTTTAACCATTGAGCTCTTTAGCAGAAATGGTTCATAACTCTGTTATAATTTGCTGACGCGCGTCTTGAATCTGTCCCGTCAATTTTCCAGTTTCCTCTCACGCAGGCGCAGAAGATAAGTGCTGATTGGCTGTTAGCTGGAGTCTTTGCGGTGTTCAGTGCACCTTCTTGGCCGAGCCACAGGTCACATGAAGAGATGCAACAGTCAGCCTTAGTCGCCGCTACTTCTTTGATGTTGGTTTGGTGTGTCTGGACCTTAAAACATTTTTCAATTGTGTGCATGTGTGTGTGTGTTTGAGATCAAGATTAATTTACCCCCTTCTTTATTGGTCTTAATCCAGATAATTAATCAGGTGCATCCCAGCCATTTTCTCTGTTTTCCCAGTTCCCTTATTCCCTTATTCAAACCACCAACCCTACGATTAATGGCCACCTTGCTCAACCACCTGAGCTACTGCCACCCCAGGCCCTTACAAACAGTTTAAGGGCAATAAGAATCCCTGTTAAGATGGTGGTTATAGTTGATCACAGGGTATGTCAAGTAAAAGGATATGTAGCCTCTGATTACTAGTGTTGGTTAAATTGCAGCTTCTACAGCGAAAGGTGCTGCTCTCCTGCTCTTCAGCTCTCTAGCTTGTTCTGTGTATGTGTGTGTGTAACCTGTTGATCCTCATAACACTCATCCCTGACAGTGTTGGTACCCACGAGCAGCCGCCCCATGCTCCTCCTCCCTCACTTTCTCTGATGTGCAAAATTGTCTGTGAGGGACTGTTGAATAATTTAACAGCCCGGTGACGGCGCTCTGTGACACTGCACTTAGTGTGTTTGCTTGTTTCATTCAGTGTGTGTGTTTGTATTTATTTAAGGGGGAGGGCTTTGGGAAAAAGACAGTGCAGAGATTGATTTTGGATGTGTGTGTGAAAGACTGTGTGGGTTTGGAAAAAGCAAGACAGTAGACCACACACACTATTGACCAGGTTGAAAAAAAAGCTCAGCTGAAAAGGCACTAGCACTGATAGTTGCCAGAGAGGATGAATGGCTTTAATAGAGAAAACTCCAGGCTTCGCTCCGGAGGGACGGACACACACACCGACCCCTCTGGATTCATGGGATTGCTTTAAAAAAGCTTTCACACTGAATGAGGGATGGTCTTTGTGTGGGTGACTAAAGCTGTGCGTGTGTGTGTGAGTTTTCCGAACATATGCCCTATGTTAGATTATCTGGGAAATTTTCATTATTCAGGAATGATCTTTCTTTGTTTTCTCACTGTTAGTAATCCTGGGGGTGCAAAGATTTTCCATGGAAATCCATCTGAAAGAATCTATTTTTATTTTGAGTGAGGCAATGTTATTTAATGTGTGAAAGCCACGTAACTGCACCCTTGCTGACTTCCAAACATAACTGGTCAGCAGTGCGTTCATTTATTAACTTTATTTTTTATCTTGAGGAAGCTGCAAGGAATCAATTCAGCACTTAGTTTACAGACTTGCATGGCATTAGCTAAATAAGGGCTGCAGCTGCCGATTATTTTCAGTAGCAATTAATCTTGCAATTTTTTTTTTTCCATAGATTAATTGTTTGACCTATAAAATGCCCACAAATCCCCATCACAAGTTCTCAGAGACTAAGGTGAAGTCTTTAGTCCCTTTTCCACTGCACAAGAAACCCGCTAACACCCGCCAATAACTAACTTCTTAATGTAATAGGTGTTTACTGCTTCAGACCTTACCAACATTACAACAGTGCAACAACACATCTAACATCATAGAATACAGATAAATAAACAGGCCATTTCGCCATATGAAAACTTTAGCAGCAATACCAAACTTACATCATCAGTGACTTCTGCACCGGAAATGATCGTACTGCCGAATGCACAGAGCGAAAAAATGGAAGTAACCCGTGATGCGAAACTGGATTTCAAAATAAGAGTCTCAATCTGCCCTGCGACAGTCTGGCGACCTAAGAAAAATACTTGTCTGCTGCACATACATGTACACAGCTCTGGTCCACTGGCAATGGGAAAGGGGTCTATCGCTTGTTTTTAGTTAGTTTTCCTGTTTCCTAAACCCAAATATATTAAGTTGTCTATCATAGAAGACCAAAAAAAAGAGAGAACAATCACATTTGGGAGGCAGGAATGTGTTAAGTTTCCTTGGTATATGAACTTGCACTTGTATAGCGCCTTTCTAGTCTTTCAATCACTCAAAGCTTTTACACTACATGTCACAATCACCAAGTCATAGTATTTACAGGGGTTCAGTATCTTACCCAAGGATACTTCGAAACATGGATTGGAGGAGCCGAGCATTGAACCTTCTGTACCTTCTGAGCTTAAGCTGCCCATCTTAAAAACATATTCTTCAATATAATGATTAATCGACTATCAAAATAGTTTAACTAATTGAGTAACAGACAGATTAGCTCAGCTCTATCGTTTACTGTGGGCAAATCCAACTACATCAGAATCAGAATCAGAATCAGAATCAGAAATACTTTATTGATCCCCAAGGGGAAATTGTTTTTGTTACAGGTGCTCCTTACAAGTGTAAAAAGAAGATATAGTGCAAACAAGTGTAGAAAAATCATTGAATTCTCCAAAAAATTATAATGTGAATGCTGGTATGTGTATGCATGAGTAATATAACCATAATCATGCCAAAAGTTTACATAGTGGCTGTGCCATAGCATGCCACAGCCCAACACTCCATAATGTAGAGAGATTACCTTTCCCCTGAAGCCACTTGCTACTCCCAGACACCTCACAAATGCCCTGGGCTCGCTTAATATTGCATAGCTGCCACTTTACACATCAATCTTATACGTGAACATATGTGAGGAGAAACGGTGTGAAAATATTTCTCACGTGTGAAGGCTATCATGTGCCGTGTGCTACCCCCACTGTGTAATACCCTGTAAGTCTGCATCACCGCAAGTGGCTTCTGCATCAATATGGAGATTAAGATTGATATTGACCTAAAGCTTCAGGGCAGAAGAGGAGCTTCACTCCTCTGCTCAGTCTTGTGGTGTGAATGATTTAGCTCGGCGCTATCAAGGGCTGATGTACTTAAACTGATATGTAGAGGGGAGAGTTGTTGCACCTGGTGCTTTTAACATTGTTGGAAGTGTGGTTTATAGCAGCAATAAACTGTAACAGTTGTTTCAATGGCAGTGGTAGCCAAGAAATGAATTAATATTTAAATATGTTAACACTGTTCCATCATTTTGGCAGCATCATTTCGCATAAACAGGAACATTATCTGCTTTAAAATACTCAAATATCTTGGAAAATCTGGGTGGGCATGTAGTCATGTGCACAGTGATGAATCATGTGCCTCAGACTGTGTATCAGATTGTCCTACTGTACTTCTACATGTGTATCTAGACACTGCCATGAATCTTTTTATCTGAAGCTTGTAAGCAGTTAAAGTTTACTTTATTAAAACGGCAGACAAAGAATGGTGTGCTGAGCCAGCCAGTCATCATTTTTGTGGGCATTTTTGCTTTTAATAGACAGCTGACAGAGAGAAAGGAATATTAAATGCAGAAATAAAATTTAAATCAAAGTGGGGACAGTGACACATCTTAACGACTCAGCTATAAGGACACCCAAATATTATCAATGTTGTAGTTATTATGTGGCCTATTTCCCATCTAGGCTAAAAAAGAGTAAGAGAAAACTGCAACTTAAAAGTATACTATGCAGGGTTTTCCCAAAAGCAGTGCATAGACTCATACAAAAGTAATTCCTCTCAGTCATCACTTTGTGTATTTATGTGCAGAGAGTCTGCCCTCTACCCCTATTTTCTTCTCATCATGCTGTGTCTGGCGTTCCTGGACTTTATAAATATGGTAGGGACAAGGTTCCAGACCGTAAGCAGCATGCATCCAAGAGGAAGCTACAAAAATCGTGATATCGTTTGCAAACAGTAACCAACAATTCCTGCATAGCTTTAACTACTACCTTCAACTTTATCTGCCGATTGTTCTAATGTTTTTATCTTCTAAGGGCGTTTTCATCGGTACATTTTATTTGTGCTGTGCCTGAGTACGTTTTTCAACTCTACTCAACTGCTACTCAGTCCAGTTTCGTGCTTTGGCACTGCTGTTTTTACACCTGATTCGAATACTCCTCAGGAGAGAATACAGAATAATTCGGCTCTCTGGGGTGAACTTGTGTCAGTCTCTAGCAATAACTAATATTCATCAGTTCTCATTCATTCATGTCATCGCACTGTGCAATCAACTTGACAGAAAAATCCCCCCCCCCCCTTTTTTAAAAATATTTTTCACAATAAACTGGAATTCTTCTTTCCAGGTCAGATGA
Source organism: Cephalopholis sonnerati (assembly GCA_019142605.1). NCBI lineage: Eukaryota > Metazoa > Chordata > Actinopteri > Perciformes > Serranidae > Cephalopholis > Cephalopholis sonnerati. Next base: position 36,108,342 of record JAGQAX010000007.1, on the reverse strand, counting down.
AATTTGCTTGAGTATTTCTTACTCTTGCAGCAAAAACCCACTAAGTAGTGGCGAAGTGTGGCTCACTGCAATAATTACATTATTCTGGGGCAGAGAGTCATGTTCATGTATTTCAGTTGGGAGGAAAATCTTTTTAACATAGGTCAACATGTCATAGGAGTCACAGTAATCTGTTTACTTATCTGTCATGGATATTTTCTGGCTGCAACTCACCGCTAAAACTAAACTAAAATATCCCCAAATTTAAGTTCAGTTGCACTTTGCCAAAAAATCCGATAGCCGCAGCTCGGAGTGTCCATCGCAGCTATCCACAGCCATTGCATGGCAGCTCGCCACAAGCCACCCCTCGCCCCTAGTTTGTGTGTTTTCAGCATCGGTACTCTCCATTTTTCTCTCTGTCTCTTACTCACTGAGGAGGACGAGGCAGCAGCTTCTTCTGTGTCACTTTGTGTAGCTGTATCGTTGTCTGAGTGGAAACAGTAGACATTTAGAGTTGAAGGGTTTATACACACTGTACAGAGCCAGAAACATGATGTGATAATGAAAAAAAAGGTGAAAATTTGTCATACATTAGGAGAAATTCGGGAGAATTGTGATCCTCGGAGGAAACCGGGAAAGGGCAGTGAAAATCTGGAAGTTGGCAAGTAGTGGTCAGTATTGTCAAGACAGAGCTCTGTAAAGGTCATCGGTGCCAAGTTCAACTTCTTAACATCCACAACAGAAGTGGAGTAGCCACTGTGAGGTTTTGGGCTGTTTTTGCTTTGAGGCAACAAGAGGAAATCGCTTCAAATAAACTACAGATTTAGAGTTGGCCCAGGGTTTTAAGTCGATGGATAGGCCACTTATTTGTCTCGTATTTGTCCCTCAATCCACCAACACCCACATTTATGTTGGCATTAGCCTTAAAGCTAATCTGAGAAGGTAACAGTCTTTGGTGTGTGTATGTGCATGTGTGTGTTTGTATGCATGCATGTCTCAATAGTGTCACTAAGCTCCTGCGATGAGAGCTGCCCCGAAGTCTCCAAATCCTGCTTTAGAGCGTAGAGTGTACGTGCGTGTGTGTGTGTGTATTCTTCACTCTGTGAAAATGAGTCACTGCTATAAAAATCCACACCATGCCGCCCTGGCAGGATAATCAGGACATAATGTTTAGTTTCTTTCTATCTCTGTGGATTAGTTTATTTTCATCCGGGGAGAATTTTGCGTATTGTGGAAATCGCCTCGTATTTGGTTGTGTCAGCTTTATTTAAAGCAGCATTTCACTAAGGGACGTGTGATTTAAAGCACACCTACCTCCTGCGTGACTCATCAAAAGCCCACCTCAGTCATCATCAGGCACTGTGGAAATCATTGAGTGTTAAATGTGTGAACATTGACTCTCATTATCATTGATTAGATCCAGGCAAAGCAGGGCTCAGAGTTATAATACAGACAGATATTACAACAGTTTTATATTTGTTTGTAGTGCTTTAAGTGTGCACATTAATTCAGAATCACAAAATATATTCACATCAAAGAGCTACTCAGTCCTTTATTTGTAATCTACTGATGAATAATAAACAATTTTTTCTGAAAGAATTGCTTGTTAAAGGAACAGTTTGTAAGATTTAGGGTAGCTTAGTGGCATCTAGCAGTGAGGATTGCAGATTGCAGCCAGCTCAAACTTCTCCCCATTTCTTCAGTGTCTATTGTTCAGGAGGTTTTTACTGGGAGCTGAATTATCCACAGAGGTCTCTTCCTCTCCAAAATCAATGGATCAGGTGATTAAACCAGTAAAAACGCTGAATAATGCAGCTTCACGTTACAGATAAGTGTTTCTCCAATGCTGTTTGGCATGTCGGCGACTGGCTGCTAGCCCAGCACCTGCTAATCTGTGCTCACTTTTTCTGTCTGATAACTTAAAATCCAGACATTCAGAAAGTTTTAACTGGGAGCCAAATTATCCCCAGAGGTCTTTTCTGATGCTCTTGCAGTAAAGGTGTTGCTAAGAACAGTGGCCGACACAAAAACGCTATTGGCCCTAACTAGAGCCAGTGTTTAGTTTGTCTCTTATGGGCTGTTGTAGAAACATTGTGGCGCAATGTGACGACCTACCGCAAATCATATTTTCAGGTGATGATACACTAAAGAAAACTTTTATTACATTATTATTATATATATTCCTGCCAATATTTTCCCCTAAATCTTACACACTTGACCTTTAAGTGAGTTGCTCAATTGTACTTTGAATGCTGCTGGCAAAGAGGAATCATTCCCTTTACATGGAAATCCCCAGGTAGTCACCCAGGAAGTAATATCATCATGAATACCTGCAGCAGCCAGTTTGTTCCTCGGCATTTCATGAACTCTTGGAAGTCTGCTTGTGAAAAACTAAACCAAAAAGAGGTCTTAAGTTGGCCTAAGTCCCTGTTTGATACTCGATATCAAATCCAGCTTGATGAATTGAATTGTTTGGCCATTCCCTCTGAAAGCTGCTCTGTTGGATTGTTTTGCCCAAGAACAGAAATGCAATACAAGGTTTTGGTTTCGAAACAGGTTGCTCGGCCAAGTTTTGCCTCGGAAATTGACGGCTCGTGACTCAGGATTTATGATTCATATCACAGCGTGTGTCATGTAACAGGAGGGAACGGAAAGTAGGAGTTGGATATCAAGATTTTTATCATTAGCCAGCGCGCCAACGAACTTTGTCAGAAAGCCTGTGATACTACTGCACCGGGGGTGGTGTGATGTTTATCTTATTGTATTTGTTAGAGCCTACATTGCCTGACCTTAAACCCTACAGGCCTTGGAAGAAGTGAAAAATCGCTACAATAATCTGGCTTCACTCTGAAGGTCTGACACTCCCTCTCTCAAGAAGAGCAAAACAACACGCACACACACATACACACACACACACATACTTTATTTTTCTGTAATTTTGTATGTTTTCTGCCTCTCCCATTGACACTAATGGTTGCAGTTTGTAAAGCACGAGGTGAGCTCTGTCCAAATTATTCAGTCCCACCAAGCCGTCTGTGAAAAGCAGCTTAATATTAACCTAAAAATGAAGCAGGGCCTGAAAATCAGGAAGTTGTCAAACGGATAATCACTGGCATTTAACTCCCATTACTTCCTTTTGAATTCTCTCTTTTTCTGTGTCTCACTCTCTTATTTTTCTCTCTTATCTCTGTGACTGTTAGACCCTATTCCATCCTCTGTGTGTTCAACAGATTTTATCATGCCATGCTTGAAACTGGCCCTGACCTTTCTGTAACACGGACTTTTCCTCAAACACAACACACATGTACACACACACATTGAATTCACAGTCACAAGGGCACTTAATTGACGTTGCAATGGTAATATACGGCATGAGTTTGAGGCTGAGAAATGAAGTCAGTGCTGAAGTGCAAAAAGCTGCAGTTCACTAAGTGACCACTTGAGGCTAACTCAAGAAGTGAGTCATGTTTACATGTTTACAGCCTGGTACAGAAAACAGTTTTGGTCTCTATAGCTAACTCCCTCCTCCATGACAACTGTACGGGGGAGTAAGTTTTTATATAACCCTCCCGTTTACATTTTACTACGGCTCAAAGTTCCAAGTATTTAAGGGCGGGGCTGCTTGAATGACAGGCTGTCTGCGAGGCATCGCTCCAGTCTATGAGTCAGATCCACCCCTCGCTCCTCTACAGCTCCACCTTCTCATCCAAATATGGTCACCTCTGGCTCAAAAAAAAAACAAGATGGCAATAGTGGAAGCTTCAAAACAGCAGTCTACAAACCAGTGGGGGACGTCATGGTAGATACATCCATTATTTGACACAGTCTGTGGTTTTAACCACGAGGCCACCAGGCAACCAAGTTGAACTCTTTTTATTTATTTAATGCTGATTTTCTCTCTGCTTGTGTCCCACTCACAGCAAATGTGCATACGGCATTTATAATCAGATAATCCGTCATTATAATTCTAAGTCATTAGCTACTGTAAATCCGTCTGCTCAGTTTAAGAAAAGCATAATGTTTCTTAGTTTTCCTTTTTACTGTACTGTACATGAAATATGTGTTACCATTAGTGGACACCATTATGTTACTGTTTTTAAAAACAGTAAGTAGCCTGTACAAGGGATTGGTTACACTCTGAAGTGAAAAAGACTTTTCTTTTATGACTTTTTTTTTTGTTTTTTACTCTAGATAGCATACTTTTTTTTTTGATAATCAATTCATTGCTTTTTTTAAGCATTAATGCAAAGCATTCTGTGGTTCAGGTTTTTCCAGTGAGAGGATTTTCTACTTTTATCTTTAGGTTTCGGACTGTTGGTCTGACAAAACAAGACATTTAAAGACATCACTGCCTGCTTTGGAAACTTTTTCAGTATTTTCTGACAAAGAATTAATCAACTAATCAAGAAAATAATTGTCAAATTTATTGAGAATGAAAATAATTGTTGGTTTGAAATAAATACATTTAAACATGAAATAATAGGTAAAGGCCACTTTAAGATGGACGTGAGTAAAAGCCAAACAAATGCACCCACACTCTTAACATACAAAATTAGAAACGTTACTGCCCTCGCACTTCCTTGCATCCTTTATGTTAGCATAATTACAGCCAATAGATGGCACTACACATGTGGACAGAGAGTTCTGTTCACTATATTACCGTTTCATATTGTTCCCCCATTTTTTCCCCCATCTCCTACGGTCTTATCTGGCTTGAACAACGCTTCACTGCACCCAAGATCTCCTGTGGTACTGTTACCTTTGCCTATATGCTTTAAGTACAGACAAAACGAACCCAGAGTGCGGACAGATGGCTTCGTCCGTGTCTGTGTCCGTAGACGCATCTAGCATTGAGCATAGATAAGCCCTTACACTTTTTCTGTCTCTTTCTCTCCATCTATCTGTATCTCTCTCTTGTTCGTTGGTCACAAATGCCAAGCAGGGTGGAGCGAGTGAGGAGGAGGAGGAGAAGTGCAGCAACAACTTCCCCAGAGGCTCATGCAAGCGTCAGTTTGTGTTATAAATCATTCAGGGACACTCAGAAGGGGCACAATACATTTTTATCCTTCTTCCCTCATCCCTCCATCCTCTCTCCTTCTTTTATTATTGAATGCGGTTCCTCTGAGCACCCAATCTGCTGCTCGGCATGATCAAAAAGAGAGAGGAGGAGGTTCGAGGGGTGAAACCAATAAGACGAGAGGAGGGTGAAAAATTGATAAAAAGGGAGTGGTGGAGGAGAAGAGGAAATGAGCTGTTTCAGTTTGATTCTAAACAGGTGCACGTGTCTCAAAGGTCACAGGGTCATTTATGGACTGAATAATGGATCCACTGTACTTCCTGATTGTGGACAACAGTTGGTTTTATTGTGTGCTCGTTGTAAATGACGTCGTGTATAGTTCAGGGTCAGGGTTGTGTTCACTGGTAACGTTGTGGATGCTGCCCCACCTGCTTGTCAAAGCGACACACAGTCCAGTCGCTGACAGCGCTCTGCTGTCAGAACAACTCGCTCAGATTTTTCTGATGCGTATGTGTGGGTATAAAACCGTGTGTGTGTGACACTGTGTGTGTATGTGTGGGAGAAAGCAAAAGATTGAATTTGTGCTTGCTTGTGGGTGTGTGCGTGTGAAAGCTTGTGTTTGTTCATGGCACTGTGTGAAGTGTCCTTGAACTCGTGTATTTGAGAGAGGGAGACAGAGGATGCGTTCAGCTGTAAACAGGAGGAACTTCCCTTGTATAACATGTCAAGACCTTTAGTTTGAGATACCGTCCGCCCAATGAATTCTGGGATTGGGCTCCCTGTGATCCTGAGTATGAACAAGCAGGCGTGGAAAATCATTTTATATGAGGATGGCCCCTGGCTCTTACAATCATATAGCCTACTAAACTAAGTTATACTTGCAGAATTTTAAGACATTAATGCTGTGTACGCTGTGTTATTACAGGTTCCCACGGTCATGGAAAACCTGGAAACAGTGTGGAATTCTCACAGTCTGATTTTCCAGGCCTGAGAAATGTGAAATCTTTGAAGGTTTTAGAAAAGTCCTGGAATCTTTTTGTGTTTAATGACATTATTTGTCACAGTAATCTTCGTGGATAACTTTGCATGCACTGGAACATAACGGTGAATTTATTTTCTGCAGCTGTTGACATAACAGTTGCACAGTGGTGCAGTGGTTAGCATTGCCTCACAGCAAGAAAGTTCCTGGTTTGAACCCAGGCTGGGGGATCCCCCCATGCGGAGCCTGCATGCTCTCCCCATGTCAGCGTGGGTTAATTGGTGTCTCTTGCCCATAGCTGTGAATGTGAGCGTGAATGGTTGTCTGTGTCTATGTGACAGTCTGGCGACCTGTCCGGGTGTAACCCGCCTCTCACCCAATGTCAACTGGGATAGGCTCCAGCTCTCATGACCACCAACAGGATATGCTGTTACGGAAAATGAAAGTTGACATAACGTAGCTCTAACGTGCATCTATATGTAACACTGTTCTGTTCACCATCACATATGTTTCTCTCCACATTCTGTCACTCCCTCCATGTACGCCAACTAGCTGGAACTATATTTAAATAAAGTTTAGATCTGATATGTTTGAATAAAAGAAAAATAATGTGACAGTGTGATGTAACATGTAGGGTCATGAATCCCAAAGCTTCCATACCTTTTCTTTGTGCAACTGTTAGTTTTACATTGTACTGCATTTTTGAGATGGAGCAATGTTAAAGAAAATGGTCATGGACATTTATTACAGGTCCTTGAAAAGTCATGAAAAAGTTTTTAAATGTTGTCCATGAAAATGTTTGGGAACTAACATCCTTTATCTTATACTGGTCAAACTCTTTGTGGCAATACTTCTAAGATCACAACCACATTTCCTCTGAACTGTTGCGGAGGTTGTATTATTGTCTTTCTCGAATCTCATAAAAGAAAGGATCATTGTTGTGGATCCTGGTGTTGTTGAGAGGATAATAACTGACAGTCATTAACTGACAGTCATTAAAGAGATTTTCATTGGCTGTTGAGTCACTCCACCATCTGCTATTGAGGGGAAATGTGAAAGCTTTTCCTCTGTTTGTACTGCAAAGCAGCAACCCTCTGTGCTGTAAAGCAGACCTGCAAATATCTTACAAAGTCTGACTCGGTGGCACATGATATAAAACGTATAAATCGAAGTGCAGATGTCTTGTGGCAGCTGCTAATCTTGTCAGCAATGGTCTTGTGTTTGGTTATATCACAGTAATAACGCATAGAAAACAAACTTCATTTTGTCATTTAGTCGTTTGCAGAAGTTGCACTCGGCAGCAAAGTGCATCAGATCATAATCAGTGCAAAAAAGACGCCTGCAAAAGACCCATATTTAAAAATAGAAGATGACACATAACAGTCACATTTAGGGCTGCAACAAATGATGATTATTTTCTCAAACAGTCTGAGAATTGTTCGGTGAAATGTCAGAAAATAGTACGAATTGTTTGTTTTATGCAAAACCCACAGATGTTTACTATCAGAGACGACTCAGAAAATAAGCATCTCCACATTTGAGAAGTTGGAGTCACTGAATTTAGGCAATTTAGCTAGGGAAAAATGGCTTAAATGATCAACTGATTATCAAAGTAGTTGCTGATAGTTCTTTTGATTGATTAATCCACTCATCATTTGGTTCTAGTCACAGTATGATGGCCACAGTGTTTAATTTATGTACTTAAATGTGCTGGTAATCCAACAGTCTAACCTCTTTTTCTCTGTTTCTCTTTTACCTCAGGTGCGGTATTATTCCAGTCATGAGGAAAGTCGGCAAGAAGTCAACTTCGGACCTAAACTAAAGAGAGACAGAGGGAGACAGAGGCTAGTCTGACATCCCCTTTACACATTTCCCACAGGTAAGTTAAACACATCTCTGGTGCTGTATTGCTTATTATTTTTCTATATCAGGGCATATAATCACGCAGTGTCACATCTCTTCCTTTTTTTAACCATTGTCTTTAATGTTACTGCAGCTGTCAGTGTGCAAATAAGTTAACTAAGCAAAATCTCTGACAGGCTATAGAGGTGATTTATCTGGTAAGCAGATTGTTGCAGGCATCTGACAGACCGACTCGTGCTTGTCTCATTGAGGTCGCCCTGCAGTTCATTCAGTTTCACTCTTTGTACAGTAAAGGCATTTGTGTGTATGTGCGTGCGCGTGTGTCAAAATCCCCTTCATGTTGCAGTTTGACAGCCAGCACAGGCATCAGCCGACTGTAAACTGGGTCTTGTTTGCCTCGTAATGAAAGCTCGCTGCCCTGCCGGCTCTCTGATGTACATAACAGCTAACCAACCCTCTGTCACACTGTATTAGAGCTGAGTCTGAAAGGAGGCAAAGTTTCTCGGGCCTATGCTGTACCATGGCTTTCTCAAGTTGCCTGTGTGCGTGCATGAATGCATGTTGAATGCCTGTGTGTGGATCGTTGCAACATAACAATTTGCTTGTTGGCAGCATAGAGAAAGAGAAATTGTTGTATAATTTAAACTGGAAGCCTGCTAGCTCGGACCAGTTTCACATGTTTGATCGTTCATTTTGGAATCTACATCTGCATTCATTTCTTGTTAGTCAGAGAAAGACCGTTTCCTCTGAACTGCTGTGGAGGTTGTATCGTCATTGTGTTTCTTATTGACAAGAAAGTAAATACTGCAGTTGAATGTGGTGGACAATCTTAACCCTGAAATGTAGATTTAAAAAATGTTCTTAAAAGAATACTGCTTGTCTTTTGAAATGTTTGCCTTTGGTTTTTCATAGAAAGTCTTCACGCTCTAGCATTGTTAAGCTGTGGTGATTAAAGGAAGCCTGAGGTTTGAATTGGGCAATAATGTAAATCCTTCTGTCAACTTGTCATCGCCGTACAGAGAGCCAACACAAATCATTGGATTCAGCGGGAAGTCAGGGGAGCGTGTGCGAGTGTACATTCGGTGCTTTGGGCAAATCTTGCTGCTGAGTCACACCCGGAGTGGGAGATGAGCTCGTGGGGATCGGGTGTGGAGCAATTGGGGTTACAGAACGACCCTTGGGGTAACATGAGGGCTGATTTCAAATGTCTGGATTTCCCCTCACTTCCAGACTGGTGAACCTGAGGGCCTGATTAGACCTCTTTTAGGGCAGTGGAGATGTGTACAAAATGTGCTTGATTGACATCTCCTTCTGTCTGTAGTCACACCTGTGATGTAAGAATATCTTGTACTTTGTCCCTCCCCTTCTGGTGTCGCCCATATGACCTTATTTCGAGAATAAAAAGCCTATATAGGCTAATCAATGGCGAGAGACAAATAATTATTTGAGCTTTGAATTACCCATGTGATGTTTGTCAATTTAAAGCAGAATTCTGCAAGTCAAGGAAGCTGCAGTTTGTTGTAGGTTTGTCATAGTACTGTTAAAGTGTACTGCTCATTGAACTACATCTCTTGTCTATGTCACCTACACCAGCTGTCAAGGCAACTTAGCTGTGATCTGCACACAAATGGAACATCATTTTACCTGATGTGTTTTATCCAGCGACTTCTGGTCTCTTTATCACTCGGGAAACAAAAAAGCAAGCCTCACCAGTTGCTTGTGCAGGTACAGCTCTGTACGAAACACACAGGCATTGTAGCTTCAGTGAGACAGAAATTTATGATGTTGCCTATGGTGGTCCCCTGGAAGGGAGGGACTTTGCCTCTCTATTGATATTAGGGCTGCAACTAACGATTATTTTCATTGTCGACTAATCTGTCGATTATTTCTTCGATTAGTCGACTAGTCTTTTTATCGAAAAATGTGTTAAAATGTTGAAAAATGTCTGTCTGTCTCTCCCAAACCCCAAAATTATGTCATCTAATGTCTTGTTTCGTGCTCACGCCAAAGGGTTTTAGTTCACCGTCATGGGAGAGTGTGTAAAGCTGCCAATATGTGAACGTAAAAAGCTGCAATAAGAGTATTTTGGGGTACTTTTACAGTACTTTTCTATGAAAAATGACTCAAACCGATTAGTCAACTACTAAAATAGTCACCGATTATTTTAATAGTCAGTCATCGATTAGTCAACTAATCGTTGAAGCCCTAACTGATATATTGGGGTTGTTGACCTCACTTAACTCTTTGAAACCTGGAGTGACATCACTTTTCTTATGCTGCTTTCAGACGCCTTTCGCAAGTATTTGAACCTTAAAACCTTGAGCAAATTGGTCGTATTGCTTTCGAAAACATGGGAGAAAAGGCAGTGAGCAACTTGGTAAGAAATGGCCCACAAATTGCAAGAAAATAATAGATTTAGAGGAATATTAAAAAATACAAGGGCAAAAGAAAGAGGGGCTAGTGAAAAATGTATTTTTAATTATTATTATTACATATTTAAAGTTCCAGTACAGAATTGTTATAATTTTTAGGCACATTTCCAGGTAATTTAAAAAATGTACAATTTTTCTTGTTATTAATTTTGACTTTGTACTAATTTCTTGCAATTTTTTGGGGTCATTTATTGTTTCCTTGCTCCTTGCCTTCCTCTCATGTTTTTGAAAGACATGAAGCCAATTTCCTCAGGTTTCAAAGTATTAATTCCCAGCAAAGCTAAATGCAACTTAAACCTGAGCGAAAGTTCAGTCAGTCAGGTTAAATAAAAAAAACCTGCGTGGGTGTATAGTTCCACTTAATTAGCTCCACTTCTGCAACAACCACAACAAAAAGACCAAAACAAAACCATTTTAAATGTTAGAAATTAAAACTCATAAATGTAAAATCTGTTATTATGCTATGAAAAATGTGCAACCACCTACAAGTGTTATGCTGTCTGTATATGATAAGTGATACTGTAGGAAGGTCAGTGGAAAGCAGACATTGTTTAACATCCGCCTATTCAGAATCATAGAAGCCTTGTGTGACTGTTGCCAGCTCGCCATGCTGTCATGGTCTTGTTAAGGACATGGTATGATTTGAAGCGAGCACTTAATGTTCTGGTAACTCTGACAAACAGAGAAGGAACTTTTCATCCACCATCATAGCTTTCAGGGCAGCTTTCAACAGGCAGCTGACATTTAATTGTTAGTACATGAGATAAAGTCACTGGTGGGGCAACCTCTATGCAGCGCCCTGGGTTTGATCCCAACCTGTGGCCCTTTGCTGCGTGTCATTCCCCCTCTCTCTCTCCCACCTTTCCTCTCTAGCTTTACTGTCAGTAAAGGCAAAACTGGCACTGGCATACAAGGTCAAAGTTAAGAATGAACAAATAACCTTTGAATGCAGTGGCGAGATGCTAAATTGGAGAGGTCTGAAGTGCCCAAGGTACAAATGTTCCAAGGTCTGGCGTCTTTGCTCTCTCTATAGGAAAATTCTGCTGATAATTAATTGCGGATGGCCTTAGGATCTTCAGCTTTGCTTTTCATAAGAGAACAATAAAAGCAATGTGAATCTCAGCTGCTCAAAGTAATGGGAAGTCTTACTATCAAATATGTTACTGCAGCTGTGGCTCAGAGGGTACAGTGGGTCATCCACTAATTACAACAGTTGATCCCTGACTTATCCAGGCAGTACATCGAGGTATCCTTGGGCAAGATAGTGAACCCCAAATTGCTTGAGTGTGTTTAAGCTGAGTAGCGAGTGGCACCTTGTATGGTTGCCTCCGCCACCAGCGTGTGAATGGGTGAGTGAGACATGGTGTTGAAGTGCTCAGAGTGGTTGGAAGACTAGACAGGCACTATAGAAGATCCAGTTACCATTTTACTGTATATCTCGATTTTACATGGTTCACACATCTGTGGATACTAGTCCGCAAGAGTCTGGATGATTGATATTGAATTAGGCTGTTGTTTGTTACCCTATCCATGCATGTTTATGTGTATTGATTCACAGCAGTAACGGCCACTTTTGATTTTCCATTGATAAGAAACATCCCTATCACATTTAGCTCTTTAGATTGGCTTGTCATCACCATACCACCGAGCATTGTGCATTTAAATGGGCTTCTATATTATTCATAACGAGGTTGACCCATTTAATGCCATGCAGGAGGCATGCACACACACGCAGGTACACGTCACACACACGCATGTAGTACTCTCCAGGGACCTTGCACTCTGGTGAGATGTAAGGCTCCATCTCCTGGCAGTCTTTAAGTTTTTATTAGAGAGGATTATTCAAGTGCGGTGATTTTTATTTTTTTTCTACAAGTGTGTGTATGATCCACGCCTCCTTGATCACTCATATATTCACGTGCACTTTCACGCACAAACACACACAACTCCAAAGCTCTAAGCCTGCTCTCTATAATGTCATGATAGGAGAACTGAGTCATTACGTAATTCTTATTCTCTCTCTCTTATACACATACTGCCCTCACGTCTCAACGCACAATTTGGCGGATTTACCAGTTCTTTTTTTTCCGTTTCTGATTAGAGCTGGTGATTTTAATCCCAGTAAGAATTCCCACAGTCTGCCTAATTCCTGTTCCTGCCTAAAGCCGGTAGGGGGGCCAGTAAGCCGCTAAACCCCTCTGGCTATACACGCACACACACACTCACACACAACCACATAAACTGACACACACATATGGACACTGGTGTGCTCTCACTGGCGTAATGCCGCAATATATTTTGTCGTGCACAAACAAATTCAGAAGAATGCACTTCACTTGCACTCTCAGATTTTTAGGAGACTGAGTGCGAAACGAATGATAAGAAAATCACATTTTCTTCCTTGTCAGAGCTTTTCTTTTTAAAACAAAATGATCAAAGAGAAATGAGAGCGGAGAGTTATAGAGCTGAAGGAGTTAAGAAACAAGAAGGACACAGAAGGAACTTAGTGTTTCTGTAAAGTTGTTTTCGATCAAACTCAATCTGACACATCTCGGTGAAGGGACGCTTTCATGCATCCATATTGTCCACAAAGGCAAATATACAGTATCATCATCTGATATTGTTCTCTTTTTTTGTCTTGTATGTGTCAGCCCTGTGGTGGGATGAATTCTAATGCGCTGTCACCTCCTGTGAGATAAATCTAACACTTGAGAATATATCAGATAATTTTATTGCAAAGTGCTGTGGCATGACGCACAGCAGCAGTTTGGTTTTTATTTTACAATACAATCTGCATACACGCATTCTTACTCAGCTATGTGGTGTATTATTGTGCATGTAACAATAATGCACGTTAATAAATAGCCAAAGTGATCATAACAAACAACAAACATATTGGAATGAATGATGATGTAGGTGCAGACATTTCCAGTTGCCTCTCTCTCAGGTCTCCTAAATTTGTGCTAAATTTAGACTTCTGTCTATTTTTCAAAGTCTTGGTGATGCTTTTTGTGGTTGGCTTTGGATGAGGGTGGCGTGTGTCTGTAAGTCACTTACTGAGATGAGAAAATCGACTGTCTGTAAACTCTCCTCCTGCCGACCTCTAGCTAGCTAGCTGCTAGCTATTCAGGTCGATGTTTTCAAATGTACACATCAGTAAGCGTGGAGGAAAAGATGGAGAAGATGGCACCAGCTGAACTAGCATCCTGCTAACCATTGTAGCATTGGAAAAATAAACTGGACAACATCTGTGCAGCATCGGTTACCAGCGGGATATCAGGAACCGTAATATCCTATGATTCAGCGCCATTCAACAGGATGACTCTTTTCTGTATGCCGCTCCGACAGAGCAGAGGACTCTGGTGAGAGAAGGAGAGGAGGAGTGTGCTTTATGGTGAATAAGGACTGATGTGACGGTGGGAATGTGAGGTGAGGTGCTGTCCTGTTCCTGCTGTGGATCACTGCTATACACTGTTCGGAGGCGGCCATTTTGTTGAGGTCGGGATGTGTAGACAGTTAAATCATTCCACAAAACAGAAAACATGGATTACCAGAACCATCTGGAAACATGGACAATTATAAAGTAGCAGCCAACAACATAAGAAGATGCAAAACAGGAGTAAATTACAGTGCACAAGTTAAAAGAGCGGATGGGATCACATTTTACTGAAGCTGTACCTTTTATATTTCCGTGTGACAAATAAATGGTTAATTTAAATTATAGATCAATTGAATAGAGGCCTCCTGTATATGGAAGACTTTTATTGGATGTAAGAGATGTTCCTAACTATCTATCTATCAAAGAAAGACTTAAATAGACTCAATAAGTGGTTCTGTGGACATTCGTACCAGTGAATTTCACAGGTGATACATCTGTGCATCACGTCATATGTAACCGGCATTGCTGACGCAACACTGACATGATGAAACCAAGGATTTCTCATTTGGCAGCAACGGCTACTCTGTCGCCTCCTCCACTCTCATCTCTCATGAGCGGGACTAAGACGCGAGGAATGGAAGGAAGTGAGGGAAGCGAGGAGACGTTAACATGATAAAATGCACCCCTAATTCCTGTGATTTTGCACTTGTAGGAATTAATGCAAATTCAACCACCCGTGCATTATTTGCAAGAACTTTCATCTTTTTTAGATCCTCAGATGAATCCAAAATAAAACCATTTCATAGTGTATGTTCCTTATTCTTGCATATAACTGGACAAGAGTAGACAATGTGATGTCCCATTTAAATCTGTCTGTTTCAGCGCATGGTAAAGACCCACATCCACCAGCCTGATGGACTTGGTCCTGCGACAACATGTTGGTGCATCAATTAGTCATAACAGCAACCAACTGGGGGCCTGGGGGTGGGAGGGTGTGCAGTATTTGTTTGTGTGTCTCTGCTCGTGTGTTTCTTGTGTATGCATGTTGAACTTTGGCCCACAGCATGTGTGCGTGTACAGCCATCGGAGGAGTCCCAGAATAAGTTCGTCAGATCTTGTGTCGATTAGATTGCATTTACCGACTTAAAAGCCATTCTACTGTCCTTTGTGAAATAGGAGACATTAGTCGGTCTCTGTTGAGTCACTTTTGATATTTGTGCTTCTATTGCTGCCAGAATAAAATGTAGGAGAAAACTTAGAAAATATATTTGGTAACGTTTGAAATTCCTGAGGAAAGAAATTGTCAAAACTTTTAGATATGAGCTGTGAAGAGTCTCAGTGCAAAGTCCTTTTTATTTTCCTTCAAAAACATTCATTAATTCAGATGTGTGTGTGTGTGTGTGTGTGTGTGTGTGTGTGTGTGTGTGTGTGTGTGTGTGTGAGTGTGTGTAGTCCAGGCCAGATTATCATAAACCGTATAATCTCTTTTACATATAATTTGTTTTTATGATATAAAGTTAATTGTATATATCAAATCTTTAGCACCATTACCCACCCCCACGGTAACCCACACACGCGCCGTTTCCTTTACTCTCTCAGACACCAATGCATGCATGCAAGGCACTTGCTATTCCTGCACACACACACTTAAGCACACCTACACATAAGTACAGTGTCATGCAGCGGTGTGTAGTAGTGCACATGTAGTAAAGAATTCACACACACACACGCACACTCACACACAGTGAGCGTTAAATCTGTCTAAGCCATTTGCCTAATCAGCTCTCTCTCAGCACAATACCATTCATAGATCCACAGTAACCACACACACACACACACACACACACACACACACACACACACACACACACACACACAGTGAACTGTCCAAAACACTGGGCTTTGCCGGACTAGTGACAGCTTTACCAAGCCCCCCGTGTTACAACCTGTTGTTGCCACGTTGCATCACTTCACACATCTTAGAGGAGGAAGAGGAGGAGGAGGAAGAGTGGAAAAGAGGGTGAGAGGGAGGTGTGCAGTCTCCGGAGTGATCACATGACATCAGAGTTCATTTGCTCCATTTTTATGTCTTTTACTCATCTGCCGACTCCTTCCATCATTGTGACTTAGATCTGCTGTCAAAGCTCCTTCACATGGGGTGAAACTGCTCGCCGACTCTATCTGTCTGTCTGTCTGTCAATTTCCTTATTCCCCCTCACCCCAATTTTTGTTTTTCTCCGTTATTTTGTAACCCTTTCCTTCTTGTCTCATTCTTTATTAGTGAAAGAAGCAGCATAGTCACACTGTGCAGTGTGTTTTTGATAGGGAGAGGGTTGTGAGGTGGGGGTTGTGTCGGGCTTTATTTCAGTAGTTATCTGAAGAGCTCAAGCAGGAGAGATGAGAGACAGACAGGGCTGATGCAACCAGGAGACACACAGACACATAGATACACAATTTCACTAACACACTTGGACACACATGTTTGTATTGTAGGTAAACAGATAGCACGAACAGTGAAATACGCACATAAATACACAAAGACGTAGGCAAAAACACACACACCCAAACAAACAGAGACACTGCCTGGTTTACTTGCAAGGCCAAATTTGTTGAATAAGAACATAATTGTGTTGGTACTATGTAAACAACGAGCACTGATGGCTAATTTACAGCTTTCAGTGCTAAAAGAGTCCATTGACCAGATAGATAAGGAGCCAGAATTATGCAAAGCTTGTAATAAAACCCCAGCAAGCACAGAGATGAATACTTAATAGCAGCGTGGCCATTAAGTGTTTTGATTGTCCTGCTGCTAACCATGAATGGCGTGTCTGTAACCTACAGGTTGTATGCATAGATTAACATTACTCTGATGTACTCTACAGTTCATTCATCATTCTCCACACCTCCATCCCGGGCGTGGAGCCTTCACAACTGAAGGCTACACGCTTCTCAAAAAATGCCTCAGTGACCGAAAGATGCCTCGAGGCAATAAGCATGTAAGCCCGTATATATGATCTTTCACATTATGTAAGCGCGTAAACTGAGCCCATGTCTGTTTATGTGGCAACACGTGGTGGTTTCCAAGCATGTTTTGTGGCATTCTTAGAAAGAAATCACAACCATGAAATTCACTTTAGTCAGGCTACAGCACAGCAGCCTGCCATTCCCAGTGCTGAGATGTTATGTTATAGCAGCTTTGTAGATGGTGGCAGGTTGGCGTGGTGCCTCAGGAGACCCTGTTGACGTTTACTTGGCCAACACACTGCTCTCAACTGCTGCTGGAGGGTTAGCTGATATGAAAAGAAATAAATCCCCAGTTATGTAGTCACAACCTGATGCTCATCACCCCCACACTGCCAGTACAAAGTTATGAGGCAAACGTTCACTGATGATTTCCCCTTAACTCTACAGGATAACAAATAACCAGCATCTCTTGGTGCAGGCCAGTGATTGTCTACTGGCCACCCATGGGCCATATACAGCCCACCATAGCTTCCTATCTGGCTCACAGGATATTAATCAATTCAGAAAATGTGAGGAGACAAAAAATGCGATCTGGTATTTAGAGTAGTTTGCATTTTTTTCTTCCTCTATTGAAGCAGCCCCTAAAACAATTGATATAGAAATACTTTCATTAGGAATGATTTACCAGCCCCAAATATGTGCGTTTCAGCCATGTGTACTGAAGATGTTCTAAATCCATCTTAATATTAGGGAGTAGTTGTGCCAATATGTCAATAGTCCAGAATTCCCGCCATGTAAAATAACCACCAGAACAATGTTTAAACAGCCATATACATTTAAAACTGCAATAAAACACTTTAATAACTTGAAAATAAGCTAAATGAAGAAGTGGCCTATTTAACATAGTGACTAATCAAAGGTTTATTGGCAGAGGCAAGGTAGGAAGATTACTCAGTGCACCAAGTATCACTGTGAACACATCTTGGAAATCACCAAGCCCACTGTCTCATGTCTGGCTTGCTGTGGTGGAATGGAGCTTAACTCCAGTTTAATCAATGGGGCGCCCTGCGCTGTGTTATAGGTCTTCCTGGAGAACTTGGCCGGTGATGTTATCAGAGCATACGCCACATCCATGGCAGTCAAATTTTGACTGTTGATATCTTTATCTGTCGGACAACTACATGTGCTACTGGCAAAAGCTGGCAAATAACAGCCAACGTAAACCTTGACTGTGTGCTATAGTCCACCTTCCACCTTCTCTGTGTCTCTCTCAAACACTCACACACACACACGCACACACGCTGCAGGACTTAGCCCAGTAGTGGATGGATTCAAAGGTCTGGACCAGGCAAATATCTTCACGCAAAAATGGGGACAAACTCATTTAACATGTCATTTTATATTCATTTTTTTTACATGCTCATATTTAACATTATCCATCCATCCATCCATTTTCATCCGCTTATCTGGGGCCAGGTCGCGGGGGCAGCAGGCCGAGCAAAGCACCCCAAACATCCCTCTCCTCAACATTATATTTTATTTTATTTACTTTTTAGGATGATAATAATTTTATATTAGGAAACACTTAATATTTATATTAATGAAGAAATACAGGTTAATTAGATTTTTTTTTTTTTTTTAAATCTCTTCTGTTCTTTTATTTTTATTATTATAATTATTATTATTATTTTATTTTATCTATTTTTTATTTATTTTTTTAGTCCGGCCCCTACAGCGTCTCCTTAGAATAATTCTGGCCTTTGAAATATATTTGATGACCCTTGGTGTAGGCCTTCAGCATTGGCAGATTCCCTTTGAGCTGCCTTGAGCCAGTGTTATTGAGAGTATGATGATGCTCGACCTTGAGGTCACACTTGAGGCCTTGGATGTTGTGCACTCCTCGTTTTTTACAACATCTGGGTAACATTTGTTATTTTGTTTAAAAAAGAAAACACTGGGAAGATGGCAATTAGTTGGAATTTACCAAACATGACACAAAATGCAGATATTTGTATCTGTCACATAGAGACCAGAATTTTAAAAAATGAATCGGGTCATTGTTTGAGTTTCTCAGTGAAATAGTTCAGCCCTAGAATCCCAAACCTAAAGTAGTTTCCCCAAAGCTTCGAGGCTGCCATCTGTATACATCTGGTGCCGTGGAACAGAGGGCACAGGACTTTGCCTTTAAGACTGATATTTTTGGAGTTGGTGTGATGGCTTAGATCCCTTTAAGAGCAGGGGATTAGGATGATGCTGATGCTTAGTGTCTTGGCCTGTGCGCCTGTGTGTCTTGCTGCCTCTGCCTGTATGTCAGCTCGCTCTGTGTGGGGCTGGCCTTTGGAGCCAGATTTGCTTGCTGCATCTGGCCGATGTGCACAGAGATTTCATGGTAGACACAAAAAGAGAGAGTGGGAGAGAGACACAGAGAGAGACCGGGATGAGAGAGATAGCGTGTGACTTTGTGCATGTGTGTGTGATGCATGTGCAGCGAAGCTAACTGGAGCAGGGTGTCCAGGATGCGTACACGCTTGACGGCCTGGCTGCAGCCTTGTGATACAAAACATTTAGTGTTAGTGTGTGTGTCTGCACGCACATGGGCAACTGTTACACTGTGTGCATGTGTGGAAATGATGCATCAGTGACTCAGCTTCAGCTGTCAAGGGTGTTATATGTGTGTGTGTGTGTGTGTGTGTGTGTGTGTGTGTGTGTGTGTGTGTGCATGTTTACGTGAGCAAGTGTGACTGTGAGTTGGATGAGCAGCAGGACTAGACAGCTAGCCGTCATCATATGACTGTCCTTTTTCCTGTCTTATCACCTATCAAGTGTCCATGAGACACACAAATGCTAACACACGATAGGAAAGTA
The DNA here is from genome assembly GCA_019142605.1 of Cephalopholis sonnerati. Lineage (NCBI taxonomy): Eukaryota > Metazoa > Chordata > Actinopteri > Perciformes > Serranidae > Cephalopholis > Cephalopholis sonnerati. The sequence continues at coordinate 36,088,864 of JAGQAX010000007.1, read as the reverse complement.
AGCACACACACACACACATAAGCACACAAATGTGGATATTCTTGGAAGGGACTGTCAAGTGACATTAGCTCAAACAATGTCTGGATGTTCCCAAATATCCATGACCAACATAAGTTGTGTGTGTATGGGTGTAATTTAAAGCTGTAGCATGGATGTTATTAGTGTAACTATAGCAATAATAAAACACTGATTATTTTAGTAGTAACTCACTGCAACTCACTGTTCATAAAAGTTTTAATATTCACATACCTGGGGCTGGTAAAAACTCTCTTGCACACAGGAAGTGAAGTTTTCTGTCAGCAGCTCAGTGTTAAATTCAAGAGGAAAGCCTGACGGAAACAAATGTCACAGTCTTGTCCATTCTGTCTCCCAGGTCTAGCTGGCCAATGCCGGGCACGTCGTGGACATCTGGTGGCGGCAGCAGCAGTAGTGTGTACGTGAGCGTCGTCCCCGGCGCCTAGCTCATGTCCAGCCCATAATGCCGTCGTCCACACGGAAAGGAGTGCCGAAGGACCCCGAGCTGGCCGACCTCTTCTTCAAAGATGACCCCGAGGACGTCTTCTGTGACCTACACGAGATTGGACATGGCAGCTTTGGGGCCGTCTACTTTGTAAGTTTCAAGTCACGATTCTGTGTACTTTCACAAGCCATGAAGGTTCTTCAAAGTCCTTAAAGGGAAACTTTGATATTTTTCAACCTGAATCCTATTTTCCTACGTTTTTGTGTCTAAGTGACTAATGGGAACAACAATTTGAAACTGGTCCAGTATTGAGCGAGACCACTGCAGCCAGCAGCAGTGAATCAGCCTGCAATGTTATCACTCGGGGCATGTTTAAGGACCCCTACTGAGAAGGACCTTTCTGTCAAAGAGTAGGATCTTTTCTGTTTAACCAGAAACAGCCCAGAAATCGCTAAACCCACCAGACTCCATTTAAATAAAGAGTAATTTAATCAATATAAAACATGCCCTATTCAAAGTCAACACAAACAAAATAAAATTCACTGAAAATGTTTTGCTTTGTCTTTCCACTATTTCAACAATCACCAACTCTGGTTTGGTTGACAAAAACTTTTAATTCACCCAGTTGGACGTGAAAATGTGCTGGCTCTATAAAGACTAAAATTACAGTTTATTTAAATGGAGTCTGGTGTAATTGGCGACGGCGATTTCAGGGCTGTTTCTGATTAAACTAAAAGGATCTTTCTTTCTGACAAAAAGGTCTGTCTCTGTAGTGATCCTTTCCATAATATTCTTAAACACTTAGAATAAACTTTAACTTTCAGTGGACATAAATTGACTGTGCACAAAAGCCATAGGTCTGTTCGGCGCTACTGACTGATTGGTCACTTAGACACAAAAACATGGGAAAATCCGGTCCAGGTTAAAAATATCATAGTTACCCTTTGAGAGTTTTGAACACACATTGTGGGACTTCGTCTACACTGTAATTTAATAGCTTCTAAAAGGTCCTGTGTGGAACTAATTTTACTAATTTAAGACATTGTAGAGAAGAAAAAATGAACTTCAGGCACTCCTGCTTGGAGCAGGAACAGATGCATTTGAATTAAGTTAAAAAGCCTTTACTTAAACATGGCTGCTTACATCAAAACACCGACCAGTTTAAGGTCTACGTCAGGGGGGAAAAGGGTGGACAGAAGTCAAGAAAACATTTTATAAGCTTGGTAGGGGTCGTCACCCAACCTTGATTAATGAGTGAGCACAGGTGGGTGACAGCAATGGATTATAATGAGAAGCCATTTTGAAAATTCCTGTACTAAAATGGAAAATGACTACTAACCAAGTATCAAGAATATGCATGTAAAAAAAGGAAAATTATTGTAACAAACACTAAAAAAAAATCATTTTGGTCAGGCATTTGCTGCTGTATTGAACATATCTTTTTGTATCAAATCTCACTCAGTCATATTCAACACCATTTGAAGACATTTCAAGTCTGTTCAGATAAAGTTTCCAAGTTTATTGATTCAGTATGACTGGACCTGTAAGTTATTGCCTTGTTGGAGTAAAATGAATTTATTGGCTGTCCATTTACTTTGAGCTTCATAGCTCAGAGAGAAAGACAGGATGTGAATGAGGAGCTTGACCATTTAAGACACTTTATACTACCATTAAGCATGCACTCCTGGCCCTTTACTACGTGGAGATTATTAATACACGAGGATCGCTTTGATTTATTCATGAACGAGTTACCCTACATATTCATTTATCGATTCATTGATTTGTACACGTTGTAAGTGTAGCCTGCTACGTTATGGCTCTTTGAATGCAATTAAGTGGAGACAGATTCCCTCTCAGTGCTTTCTCTGTAGCCTTTCTTATTAATCTCATCATCGCTAATTACTCATCAAGCCTTTGATTCTGAAGCTGCGTGGAGGGGGGGCTGAAAGCATACTGCATTTCTCTGCTCTCTCTTTATATCTCCTCTCCTCTCCTCTCCTCTCCTCTCCTCTCCTCTCCTCTCCTCTCCTCTCCTCTCCTCTCCTCTCCTCTCCTCTCCTCTCCTCCTTTCCCTCCTCGTCCTCCAGATGCAGGGCTGGGGGCGATAAGCCTCCTCCCTCCCTCCTAAGACAGCTGTTTTCTTGGTATAGAAAAACAGAAGCTGTCGGTCGATAGTGGGGCAGGATTTTCTTGGCTGGCAGGGTTTTACCAACCTCTTCTATCCCATGTCATCTACACACACACACACACACAGCCCCAATACATCACTAGTAACCCTGGTGCTCATGTCCGTCTGGCTAACAGGCTCCAGTGTGCGTCTAAATCCTGCCCTGATGCCAGCGCTGTGCTCACTGACACACTTATGCCGTCTGCATTACAACTGGTTCACTGCTAGCTTTAGCAGTTAGCCAAAGCAGCTTTAGTGAAAGTAGTTGAAGACATACATTTTCCTTTAAAGTTGAAATACTGAAATTACTGAGCTGCTAACAACAATAAGATAAGTCTAATATTTTAGGACTAAATGTCTCCAGTACTGTAAAAGATAGCTGCAGGTTAAGTGCATGACAGAAGGGAAAAGTTCAGTGGCTACCCCTGTAAATGCGTGCACATTTTCTAGGTTATTACTGAGTATGCATGCATTGTCAAAGAAATGTATGCAATTGTATGTTCATCTGCAGTGTATGCATGTTAAGATTAACTCCATTATAGAAAAGAACAAGGGGAATTCCCCCTGCTGGGTATGCAGGCCCATTTCCCCCACACTCCGCTATAGTGCATGTTGAATGAATTAGCCTGTCGTAATTATTCATACACCCCCCCCTTTCTCCTGCATTCACAATTAGCCTGAATGTATTTCACTTTTTCACCATTACATGATATTTTTTCTTCTCTATAGCCAACCATGTATACACTGCACCAGAGGGAACAGCTATTATACATGAACTGACAGGCAATCATGAGGATCAAGTGAATCTGAAAAAAAAAATCAAGTGGGAATACTCTGTTGCCTGCTGTTACTGTAATTCCATTTGATTCTCAACATGAAATTCCCATTCATTTGTAAGTGGGATGAAGCCGAGATAAGGGCTTAGGCTGAGCTGCAGCGTAGCTGTTCCCAAGGCCAAATGCCTTTGAGGTTAACACCACGGGTTTAGCATGGGCATGCGGATGTGCGCAGACAACTCAAACACTAACAGTAGCTGCAGAACAACCGCACATCACTTACCTGCAGGCTTCCCCTAATCACGTTGTTGAGTGCTTTGATCAGGCGGAAATTTGTTTAAATTCAAATGAGAGAATCTGTTACTGCCGTATCACTCGGTTGTATTGCTTTGTGCAGGCATTATGATGTTTTGCATGCGCTGGATTTATCCAGCTCACATCTGGATCACCCTGAAGACATTACATGAGTGGGTGACACTTTACTTTAACCCCCATATTTAGCATTCATGAGTAGTATAAACATTTAATAACTGTTTATAACACACTCTAATGTAATTGTGAGCAAATATAAATGTTTATTAATGTATTACTCAACAACTTTAACCCCTCCTCTGTGCAGCCATAAGCAGAGGCTGGTGTATACACAGATAATGAACAGCAATATCATTAAAGTCCCTATGAAACAAAAGTTAAAGCATCTTAAGCTTCTGTTCTGTGGTATATTTCCCATTGAAACAGAGTGTTTGAGTGTTGTGTATTTGATTGGACTGCTAAAAAGTGGGCGGGCTGAGAGTTTAGTGCCATATCAAGCTACAGCGGAGTTTGCTGCTGAGTGGACCGTTGGCTCTGAATGCACCTCCTTTGCAGTCAGATCAAGACAACAAGGGAGAGATGAATGAATTAGACCTCTGCCACATTATACTAGAAATGAAAACAAAGGTCTTGCCCACTGATATCCCAGCAGACATCTCCTCCTATCTTTCTCCATACTGCTCTGTTAATTCCTACAACACACAAACGGCTATGTGCAGTTTTATACGACCAGTGTAGCTAGCTAGTCGCCTAAAGTCTCATCTGATTGGACGAACCCTCGTAAACGCTCCTGAGTACAGCGTGAGTCTTAAAACACTTGAGACTGTTTTACAGACAGACAAAACACAGGGATTTTGATGTAAAAATACTCTGATATAGAGTTTTTTAACATATATTTGGCTATAAAAAGACAAATGCTACGTTAACACAGGGTCACAGGATTAAAACTGGAAAAATGTTTCACAAGGACTTTAAATGTTTATAGCGTACTTATAAAATGCTAAATAGATGGGTTTGAGAAAAGCGTTACCAAGTTCCTGTTCAATTAATACTCATTCCCTTTCAGCTTAAATAATCGTTTCCATACAATACTGCATGTGATGCTTTTGTAAAAATCTGTGAACCAAAATAAGATTTTAAGGCCCAGTGTGTAGGATTTAGGAGGATATACTGGCAGAAATGAAATGTGTTATAATAAGTATGTTTTCTTTAGTGTGTAATCACCTAAAAGTAAAAATTGTTGTGTTTTTGCTACCTCAAAATGAGCCATTTATATCTACATAGGGAGCAGGTCCTCATCCACGGAGTCCACCATGTTGCACCGCTATGTTTCTACAGTAGCTTAGAACAGATAAACCAAACACTGGCTCTAGATGGGGCCGTTCACCATTTTGTGTCAGCCACCGTAGTCCGCAAACCCTCTGCAACGAGCCGAACAGCACTGGAGAAATGTTGATTTGTTACATTTATCTCCTGGTCCATTTGTTTTAGAGAGGAGGAGACGTGTGCGGAGAATTTGGCTTACAGTAAAAACCTCCTGTGCAATGAGCATTAAAGAAATTCTAACTGGTAGTTGATGCTTAGCACACGGGAGAAGTTTCATTTGGTTGCAATCTGCACTCCTCACTGGAGTCCTACGCACTGCTCCTTTAACAATTTCAATAGAAAGCCACAAGAAGTTCCCCTGATAATTGTTAATATCACACAACAATGAAATGACTGTAATGAACTTTAATGAAATTATAATTTCCATGGGTGTTACCTCCTTACAGTATATTGTATGAATGTGTTTTATTGATGCCAGACTCTGAGTGTTATGAGTGTTAAGGGCAGGGAAACAAAACAAAAACTTGAAAAATTCCTGTCCTGTCTTGTGAGAGCATTACTGTGTGCGTCCTTGTGAGACTTCACTAGAATCTGATCTCTTTGTTTTTTTTTCTCCAGGCGCGTAACTCCTACTCCAACGAGGTGGTGGCCATCAAAAAGATGTCCTATAATGGCAAGCAGACTACCGAAGTAAGAAAGACTATCACACACACACGAGCACATAGATATGCCAAACTTTGCCTTCAAATCCAAGGTGTCGCTGTAAAGGCGTCACCACAGTTTGGTGGCTGTGTCTCTGACCCACATCTCAAGGTCAAGTGGACATGTGGTCAGCCCACAGTCGGATGATATTTAGTTCTCTGGCTTTGGCACAAATCCAGCGACAATGAGAGCAAGAGCTCAAAATGCAGAAAAGTCACTCTCTAATTATGTGCACCCAAAGCTTGACACTGGCTTGTGCGACTGTGAGATGTCTCATTTGTAATGGTTAGTTACCCTAAAGGAACAAAAAGAATGTGAAAATGATTAAAAATAATTACTCACCACCAAGTTTGGAACAAAAATGTGCCTCCCTCAAGCAAACCGCTGAAAAAGTTTAGGCACAAGAGTATTTCAGAAGGCGTTCTACAGTGTGTGATCACAGCTTACGCTTGAGCTGAACTCGAGGCCACATCTCTGTGGTTTAGTAAACTTTCGTCTTTTTATAAACCTTTGAGTGATGGTTTTATGTGAGGGCTGCTGCATGACATTGTCAGACTGTTCCTAACTAGCTGAGGTTTCAGTTGCTATAATAACTTCTCTGGTGAGCAGAGAGCTAGCTTTCAGTTTATTGTTTTTTATCTTGATGCAGTGCTATTTAAAAACATTCCTGTCTGTCTGTGTACAATGGTAACATGTATAAAGTTCATAATACCTGTTCGAGTGGTTAGCACAGCGAGGCCAGCCGCGCCATTGCAATCAAAGTCATAGCAATGCCTGCTTTAGTGTTATTGTGATTGCACCTGTAGCGTGTAACCATCTGTGTGTGTTCATTTGTTTCGGCAGAAGTGGCAGGACATCATTAAGGAGGTCAAGTTTTTGGGACAGCTGCGACACCCAAACACAATTGAGTACAAAGGCTGCTACTTGAAAGACAACACTGCCTGGGTTAGTGGATCCTTCTCCACATTTCCTTTTGTCCCAGTTCCCCTCTTTGTTTCAGTCTCGCTGCATTGTTAGTTTATCTTTTTCTTCCCGTCCTCTTTGTCTGATTCTTTTCCTTTTAATTTCTTTTTGTCTCCAACTCCCTGTCTACAACAGCATGTACATAAAAAAATAAAAAAATAAATAAATGAATAAAAATACAGAGCCAGGGAAGGGGGGTCAAGACTTTTTGAGATTAAGGTGGTAAATTTATGAGAAAAACTCGTGAGATTATGAGATAAACTTGAATATTTTCTGATTTTAAAGTCATACATTTATCGTCAAGGAACCACATTGCTTTACTTTGCAACCTCATCAGACCACAGACGCTGCAGGTAAATGAGGGATCCCAGCAAACACTGAGGCGTCCTTTGAAAAGCTCCAAAATGGAAGTTGTTCCAATGTCCGGGACGTTTCTTGGCAATTAGTTGTACGTCTTTTTGTGCAGTCCAAGGTCAAACTATGAAGTCAACACAACCATTAACTATTCTGCTATAATTTATGTCCAGTGTGCATTCAGCAGCTTTATATATCCTAAAAACTGAAAATAATAAGTCAGCTAAGTCTAAAAATTATAGCCAATGTTGAGTCAAACGGGACACATTCTGTGTTTAACCTGTTCATCCACCATGACTTCCTCCTTACGTGGAGTTTATCGCTCTTCAATCTACATCACCTGACTTTCTAGCAGAGAGCCCAAGAGAATATTCAGGTTATTTCCTTGTAAATGTGTGAGTTTTTTCTCATAATTTTATGGCTTTAAATATCAGTAACTCTGTATTTTTTATCAGAATATTACCCCCCTCCCCTGGCTCCATATTATTATAATTTTTTAACTACAATTGCCCTGATACACTGTCGTAGTTTTCCCTCTGCCCACTGCTGTTTTTCTGCATTATGTTGTAATTATAATCATAATGTCATCAGTTTTCAGTAGAGAACAACTTCACAAGTTTTCACAAACGTCACCTGAAGCTCTGTATTTAGGATATTTCATGAGGTAGCGCACACTGTGTGAATGATTCAGCTGTAACTGTGTTCTGTTTCAGCTGGTGATGGAGTACTGCCTGGGCTCTGCATCAGATTTATTAGAGGGTAAGTGTATTTATTAATCTTTGATCGTGAGTGCTCAAACATTTAAACTTTTGCAATTGTAAAATAGTTTTATATTGTCTGTATCAGAGTGTTTATCTTAACATTTTTCCAGGAAGTCAAGGTGCACAGCTAAGGAACAGTCTCAAAACTAACAGGGGATCCCCAATGAAAGCGTTTTTTGAAGCATTTTTGACGTCTGTCACTCACATGTCTCACAGAACAGATATGCTGCCATTTTATTAAATGTGTCAATCTACACTGACTCGTGAGACACACGTCTCACAGAGACCCCCTGTGTTTTTTACGCTTGAAGTCTATTTTTGTCACGTTTAGTGAAGTGTAATCTGCATAGCCAGATGTTTAACCACACAAATATCCCGCTGTGCTTGTGTTTTGAACTTACTAACTGTATCTGCATTAACTGATAAAGGCTCCCAGTCTGTCTGTGAGCTCGCCTGTTACACTACAGGCCGGTCTCCTCACTTGCTACACTGGGCAGGGGAAAAAAAAATTATGAATCAATACATAAAAACACTGTTGATTTCTTCCTGTGGAGCCAACACTAAAACTATTTGGGTTCAGTAAATTTCTGCTGTCAGCCTTGTGAAAGCAGTTTAGCGAGCTGCTATCCACCCAGCTCCCCAGGAGCTCCCGCTGACGGACAGCTGAGATGGGCAGAGACATCCTAACGCAGTTTAGGGAAGATGGAGTCATGGTACAAGTCACATCCATGCTTCACATTAACTTATATGTAAGCAGCCGGACAATGCATTCTGGTAGCGCCGCTTTACGTTTCAAGAGACGGGTGTCGCTCCTCATTTAGATAAAGATGAATCTAGTCTACTTTATGCAAATCAGGGCCTTAAGCGCAACTTGGCGCCTCTGGAAGCTCCTGAAAAACTTAAAACTAACTGCTGTCTAAAGACAGATTCAGCAACTGCACGGCTTAGGTCTTGCTCAGATGTTTTTAGAAACACATTTCAGTTAACCATTTTCGTAATAAGAGAAAGATGCCAAACGAGCCGTCGTGTTGGTCCGCTTTTAAATCCAGGAGCAGACAGCCCACATGCCCACGTGTGTCACCCATCAAGTGACCAGTGCTTTGAAGTGGCGCACCTTCGCATCTAATGATGCCCATTAGTTTGGATTGGGTGACACAACACTTATGCACTTACATCTTCTTTCTGGTAGGGATTCCCAGTAAGACTTGTTCTTACAATTGGGTTATTGTGGGTGTTAAGTTGAAAGGCTAAGTAAAGATTCTCGGTACAGATGACCAGATGACCTCAGTTCATGAGGTTTAGCTAGACTTCCTACAAATCTGCGGAACTGTCTGCTATCAGATGGCTGCATTTATCTCCGAAAACACATAAACCTCATGTTCTGCGGCTGTTTCCTGTGGTTATTTGTCATCATTTAGACCACGCTGTGAACCACACTAAAAATAACAAAACAGAACAACGTCTGGCACACAGTACATGCTTGGTGTGAATGGGTCAGTTACTGCAGCAAGCAGGTTCTTGGAGCAAGATAATACAATGTAAATGTAGAATGTACTCGCTCGTAACTAAAGTCAGCTGGATTTTGTGGTCTGACTTGTGATGTTATGTTGAGCACTTTAATTCAAAAGATTTAAACAGATGGAAGACCTTATCTGTGTTATTTAGATTCAGTTTCCAGCTGATTTACTTTTTCTAAAGACCAAAGAACATTTTCCAGCGTTCAAAGCTTGAACCTCCGTAACTGTCCGCCCTCTAAGCATTCCTGACCTGAACCTAATGTGTTATTTTAAGCACCCATGTGTGTACTCGTCACTGACGTAGATACACAGTCATGACAGTTGGCCCCGGCTTGTTTTTTTGGGACTTTATGAAATTTCTCAGTCATACTTCTGCTGTGACCTTTTGCTTTGGCACACAGTCCCTCTGTTACTGCAACAGTCCAAAGGGAGCCAGCTTACGAGCCCGTATCTCGACTGTTTACATGCTGTCCATATGGTAGACGCCAAGGGAGTACTTTAGTATTGCTCTATCAGCCAGACAGATTTATTGATTTTTTTCTTTTTTTAATTACTAAAACTGGAATGTTTTAGTTGCCAGAACTGTGATCATGCATGACGTCTGCATTTTGTAACTAAACACACAAGCGTTATTTATTATGAAGGTGTTTGTGTAATTATTATGTAATTGACACATTTAGAGGGTTCATACTCATTTCCACTGTGCTTATCTCTCCCCAAGTTCATAAGAAACCACTCCAAGAGATGGAAATTGCTGCCATTACCCATGGTGCCTTGCTAGGACTGGCTTACCTACATTCCCATAATATGATTCACAGGTAAGTGAGTTTGTTTCCTTGCTCCAAACATTTCCCAACAGGACCATACAGTAACTTTAGCAAAAACATGATAAGACAGTTAAGATGAGGCAAGAGACGCTCATGTTCTCCCTTTATTGCAGCGTTTACTAATTAAGCTGTAAAACCTCATCTCTGCACTTAGGTTTCATCCTTCTTGAACATCACTGTGAGGTGGTAACAACCCTCCTGTCTCACTGGTGTCCACAATATTATCTTTTATGGCAGACAAATATGATTAGCATTCAACAGTCACGCTGTATGAATCATTTTTGACATTTTGAAATGACATAAAACACATTAAAATGAACACATCACATCTATAAATACACCACACCGGTGACCAGTTTGTCGAGATCGAGGGAAGAGCGTAATGCATAATAGATCCTTAGAGCTGATGTGGGTTTTCTTGGCTGCTGTGCTCACTCTCTTCACCCCCCCCTCTCCCCATCCAGAGATGTGAAAGCTGGTAACATCCTGCTGACTGAGCTGGGTCAGGTCAAACTGGCCGACTTTGGCTCTGCCTCCATTGCCTCACCTGCCAACTCCTTTGTGGGAACACCTTACTGGTCAGTATACGCTAGACGAGACACAGACACATGATAGGGCACAACACAGACGACCACACAGGACAACATGTGCGGGGAATGTGAACTGGAATATTTTTGTCAGTCTATTTTTTAGTGTCTGTTTTCGTCTGCACAGTCTGGCTCACAGGATGTCGTTATGTGAAACTAGTTTCTCATAGCCTACCTCCATACACACCAAAATATCTTTTAATGTTTTATATAACATTTGCAGGGATTTAGCCGTTTTATCCACAGCACTCGCCTTTCCACCAAAACAAGCTTCCTCTGGAAACTATTTTGCAAGGACACCGTTACTGCATCCTGGGCGTAGCATCGCCCAGTATGTTTGGGGTTGGTCTAAAGAAATAGACAGAACCTAGAGTGTGTTTTTTTTTCTCCTAGTGCGTAATTATGATAAATTCAGTCAGACCTTTCTCCTGCACTGGCACAGCATGAAATAAGTCTGACAGTGTGAGATTTGCTGCATAGAAAGTACAAACCGTTTGCTGCATTTTGGCTTATTTGTTTGTTTTTATAGTGTGTGAGTTCGTCATGTTGTTGCCATCGTGCTGTCAGTGAGTTTTAAACTTTGACAACTGAAGCAACTTTATATATCATAGAATTTATTTATATATTTTCGGTCATATGTCTGACTGAGTGCTGGAGTCACTTTAAGATAAAAGTCTCAACAGCATTTTTAGGTTGGACATAGTAACACTAATGTATGATTAAAGTCATGAGAATATTAATTACAGTATTCACTGTAAGAAAACAAGTGAGTGTGCCTCAAGATGATGATCATTGATGCAGCCTGTGATAGAACTGATGATACTTTTCCTCATTTATATCATTAGTTTTTAACTCACCGCTGTTTTCCAGCAGTGACAGCACTTCCACCTGCACACCAAGGTTATTGCAGTTAATTAAAACTTAACTAAAAAATAAAACTGTGAGTTAAAACATTTTAGCTAACTGGAGTAAAAGTATAAACTGGATTTTAGGAAAAAAAGTAACTGAAATGATATTTATACTTAAAAAACTAAAGTAAAATTAAATAAAACAACAAAGAAAATGTTTTGAGTTTCAGGCTTTGTCAATTTGGTCAAATTCATCAACACATCAAGCATGAGTGAAGGCATTGGTGCATGTGTTTATTTAGACTGGGACATCTATATGACTGTGAGTCATCACCTTCATAAAGTGTTGTATTTTTTATTGTAATGCCTCTTTTGAACTTCACAAATTTTGCCACAAATACCCCCTGAATTACAACATACAACGCTATTCGGGCTGCACAAAATATCGGGTTTTTTTTAACGTATTCACAATGTCAACTTCAACACAGATAAACACATCACAATATTGCACTTCAAATATAGTACCAATGTGTTAAATTACATTCTGTCTTGAGGCACAATTTCGCCTGATACGTGCCATGCTGTTAACTCTCTGGCCAATCAGACAAAGCCCTCGCCACCAGGCATCCATTGATTGGTCAGAATCTGCAGCCATGAGGTTTATCAGAAGATTGCTGCAGACGAGCTAAGTGCAGAAGAAAGTGCGAATACCAGAGAGGAACTAGTGCCTAAAAAATAGCACGTCAGGCATCTGGCATTATCTTGGATACAGGAGAAACGACACAGCACAAGCACAGGTTCTGTACAAGCCTGGGTCAAGAATTGAGTAGACTTTAATGTTTGTTTATTTATCGCAAATAATATTGTTATTGCAACGTTTTACAGCGTTAGCACATACATTTCTCACCTAGCAGCTCTACTGCCCACTATAAAATGTTACAGGAGCTACTGTAGTGTCCTCTGTTGTTTGCCTCTCATGTAGAAATCATCAGCTTTACCTTACCCACCACGATACTCACACACACACTTCATGCATCTTTGATGGTGATTGAAAGTCATCACATAAACAGCTGGACCAGTGATGGACTCTCATGATGCCAAAAGCCAGCAGCATGAAACTGTGTCTCACTGGTCATGTAAAATTCACACACACACGTTTTGTCACACTCCACGTGTGCAGAAATACACACATATATTGCTAAAACTGAGCTTCTATCACAGCATACCAGAGTCTTTAAAAGCTCTGAGAGGCTTAGCAGATTATGACATTTTCATGGATTTTTCCTCACACTTAATAAACTCTGCATCTGTGTGCATTTGCATTTGCATCTCTGTGTCCTCAGGATGGCCCCAGAAGTGATCCTAGCCATGGACGAGGGTCAGTACGAGGGGAAAGTGGACATCTGGTCCCTGGGGATCACCTGTATTGAACTGGGTGAGGACACATCTATCAGTAGGCCCATACGGTCAGAAATACGACACATTCATGGCTAAAAATGACGTGTGAAACAGGAGGACAAAAGGAGAAGCTGATTGGTGATGGTGAAAACTTGCCATTACTTATTATTATCTTGATTATTAGATTAGTTTTTTGGCCTATAAAATGTCAGAAAATGGTGACAAATGTTAAATCAGTGTTTCCTAAAGCCCAAGATGACGTCCTCAAATGCCTTGTTTTGTCCACTACCCAAAGATATTCAGTTTACTCTTATAGAGGAGTAAAGAAACCAGAAAACATTTACATTTAAGGAGCTGCAATCAGACAACTTTGACCTGTTTAACTAAAAAAATTACTCAAACTGATGAATTGATCAAATTGGTTTACTATTAATTTGACGGTTGACAACTAATCGATTATTTTCTGCAGCTCTTGTGAAAACTTTTGCACTGAGGCATCTTTCTTCTCTATCGTTCCCTCTGACTCTCCTGTCCTTTATTTTTCCAGCGGAGCGCAAACCACCCTTGTTCAACATGAATGCCATGAGTGCCTTATATCACATCGCACAGAACGACTCTCCCACGCTACAGTCCAATGAGTGGTGAGTTGAAAACACACCTCCTTAATGTAACCATGCTTTTTTTTTTCTTTTTAACTGTTAGTTAAAAAGCCTAGTTGTTGCAAAGGGCCTTCCACTATGTGATCAGTCAAACTGACAACTACAAAATGTAAATAATGGCAATTTAATTGCAGTAAAAGACGTCAACACACCCCCCAAAAAAAGCCCAGCGAAACTACTGATACAATACTTCCACTCAGCTGTGAATATTAAAGCTCAATCCGATCTGGGCTCAGTCAGGGTAAGACATCCCTGTGTTAATCTGCTCGACCTGTGATCCCTGCAACAGGCCTTGTGCAAGGTCACACTCTAAGTCTCTTATGTAATTACCTGGGAAACCTCTGCTGAAGTAATACTGTGTAAATACTCACACCATTCCTGCTCGGCTTTAAGACACATTTTAATGTATGTCAACATCATTACTCAAGTATTGTTCTAGTCATTAAAGCTCCCATTTTCTTGTGTTTTGCCATAATAACTGGAATGTTTCTTGGACTCAAAATGAATTATGGGAAAACAGCCAACACTTTATGCTGCTCTCAGCCTCTCAGCTTATGATTGTAGACACTAATAGATTCTCTAGAGACTGTCCTTCCAGACATCAAAAAACTTTAAGCAGTTTAATTTAGGCCAGCAGGTTTTAAACAGCTCTTGGCTCTGTCTTTGCAGCAGCATCTCAGCCACAAAGTGCACCTTAAGTTTTTCATCATGGTATGTTCACTTCATAAATAAAAAAAAAAATATTGGAAATTGCTGATTTCTGCTGAAACAGATCGTCTCTGTTTCTGTTGGTAAGGTTTTTATGTGAAGAAATAAAAGTGTTTGGTTCTGTTTTTAAACTGTCCGAACAACAAGGATGTTCACTGTGGTTTTGTTTTTGGAGGACTCTATTTTAGGAAGGTTAATTATATTTTAAAAACAGATTATTTGGGCTAGCTAGAGCATGGATGTTAACACTTCCTGTATACTCAAAACCGGTTCCAGTACAGTTCCAGTAGTCTGATCCATCTGAATGGTATGTCTCCAATTCCTTTTATTTATGCAAGCATTCTTTTCTGACAGTCGCACATAGCAAAACAATGACATCAAACTCATGTGTCTACGCTGCTGAAACTTGCAACAAGAAGGAGTCATGGCAGAAAGGAAGAAACGGTCTAAAGTGTGGCTTCATTTCAAGAAGAAAGATCAGAACAGTGCTGCTTGTAATGTCTGTAAAATGATGATTTAAATATCCTACATTAGAATAACATTAGCACCACTCAGCTACACTGTGTTCAGACTCAGAGAAAATAAAACTGTTGCGCTGATGCTAAAAATCCACACAGAAAACAAATCAGGAATTATTTTGGGAATCGCTAAAGAATCAGGCTGATAAGCAAAACCAATAATGGCACTGGTAACAGTAAAATCTTAACAATTCCCATCTCTACCAGACACCAAACCCTTATTTCATGCTATATTTATTCTGAATGTTCTCGGCTTGCCCCCAACCGGCTCAATGGTATCACTCCAGTGTCAATATCCTAGCCTCCACTCCAGTGACCCGATCTTAATGACTGCTAAGTTCTTGACGATGAAGTTCTAACAGCTGCAACAGTGGCCCAAGCTTTTCATTGATGATTCTAGTGATGACGCTTGAAGTGCCGGTGCAAATGCGCTAGCTTCTTTACTAGCACCTCCGGCTTTTTGGTTTTCTTCTGTGCAACATGTTGTGGGACTGCCTCAGAATGTAATTATTAATACTCATCTCGTGTTTAGGAATTGTTCAAGTCAAGGTAATAGTCTGTCTGTAGGTTATAATGTAGAAAGATAGTGTAATGGCACACCAGCTCAGGTGAACGTGACCTCTCTTTAAGCCGCCATCTTGAGAACCGTTCATATATATTCTCAACGAAGCAGTAGATAATCTATCTTCATCCTCAGAATTATTTTACATGCACATGTACTCAGTATGAGCTTGCAAAAAGCTGCAGATGAACGAGGGAATGGAGGACTTTAGTATGAAATAAGGTAAACTTAATTCACACAGCAGAAAAGAAGATAAACATTTTGTAGTAAAGAGAAGTGGGTGATCTAAATTGGCGGGGAAAAAAAAAATATGTAAAAGAATACCAGCAGCTCACTGCTCACAGTTTGCATGTTAGGTCTGATCCTGATAGGGGAAAGAACATTCATCAAATATAAAACAATTGTTTGATGGTCTCCCTGTAGTTTACCCGTGTGTTCCTCTTTTATGCTTTCACTGCTGTGGCATGAAAGTGAAATATGCGTGTGGTTGTAAGCATGCAGAGTCGTGTTGGTGTTTGCTGGCTGTCGTATGTGGCAGGAATTTGCATCTTCTCCACAGCCAAGGCGAGAGGCTGAGTGTTGTTCTCTACCTGCCTCTGAGCAGCCTGAAGGCATCAGTGGCCTTCCTGAATTTTCCATCCAAGCTCTCAATTAAATAACAGTGCTCATTTTTACAGCTTAAAAAAGGAGCACATACATCATGAGCTCCGACAAAGAGCCACAGAAACACGAGGCAGGGGGAGTCTTTAAAGTTAGACGACTGCTTGGAGAACGCCTGTTGTAAAATTAGCGTTGGTTTGTAGCATCGTGCTGAGGCGAGCGATTGTGTGGGGCGGCGCAGGGTTGTGGTATTTTTGGAGGAGCTCCAGCGGCCCGAGGCGTTAGCAACATCCCGCCAGATGAGACTAGTAGAGACATCAGCTCCATAGTGTAACTTCAGTGCACAAGGCCACACTGTACACACATTGGCATGACATACAACGTGCACTCATGGACCTCGGCTTACCACAGAGGACGTTAGATGTAGCAGCTGAGGAGGAGCTAGGTGGTGGATAGGTGCACTTACTGACCCTGCAGTGACCGTGAATGTGTGTATTGACTTTCACAATCTTAAATAGCACAACAGGCTACCTTATCTTAACGATCCATAGCTGCAACCTTAAACACTTGGTGTTACATATACTCTGATACCATGGGCATATTTTTAGATCAGAGTCAGTGGCACGGTGTTCCACAGCTCCAGTGGCCTATATTTTTATTGCTCCACATATTTACATAATCCATATATGGTTCATATATGGGGCCACACTCAGAGATTACATGGGATTGTTCTGGTTTAATTCACTGATATGATAAACAACAGAGGAAGAGATTAGTCATCACGTTAAACATTTGTTGACAACAAGGTGTGGCTGAACGCAGCTTATCATCAGACTGTTGCTGCTTTTTCTGCCGAGGTTATTCTGATTTAAATATGTTTGACTGAGCGGGGGGAATCACTGACCTCCATCTCACTGTCCTCTTTACCCAGGTCTGACCCCTTCCGGAGCTTTGTCGACTACTGCCTACTGAAAATTCCTCAGGACAGACCCTCGTCAGGGGAGCTGCTACGAGTGAGTGGGCTTCCTCTGTAAATCCCTCCAGCTGTGACCTCACTTCCTGTCTCAGTCAGTCCCTTAGCCATGTGGATGAGTCACTCCCACCCACCCACGGCTCCCTAATACGCAAGCATCCACACAGTGTCTTCCTCAAGCTTAGGAATCAAGCACCCCGCTGAGAATTGGTTATTCTTTCTCGTTTTCTTTGTTGTAACTCTGCTTCCTGTGCCGTGCCTCTTAGCCATGGGCCTTAAGGGCTCCGCAGAGATGTGCGTATTTGCTGCTTTTAACATCGGCCTTTATTGATAGTTAGGCAGAAGAGAGATGACAGAAAATAAGAGGATAGAGAGATGGGGAAGGGCATGCAACAAAAGTTCCCGGCTGGATATGAAACGGGGACGTTTGGGTTCACGTTTGGTGCTTTAAAGGCCCAGTGTGCAGGATTTAGGAGGATATATTGGCAGAAATGGAACATAATATAATAAAGTATGTTTTCTTTAGTGTATAATCACCTAGAAATAAGAACCCTCGTGTTTTCATTATCTTAGAATGAGCAATTTATATTAACAGGAAGCAGGCCTTCGTCCACTGAGACTGCCGTGTTTCTACAGTAGCCCAGAACGGACAAACCAAACACTTGCTCTAGATTTTTTTTCTTACCTAAAACTGCTGTATTTAGTGTTTTTACTGATTTAAATCACCGCGTTTGTTTGGAAGAGACCTCTGTGGATAATTAATCTCCTGACAAAACCCCCATGAATGTCTGGATCTGAAGTTATCAGAGAAGAAAGGGAAACACACATTTGCAGGTGCTGGGCTTACAGCCTGTTCTCAATGAGCAAAACAGCGTCAAAAAACTAATGTAAATTTGCTTTATTCTGTGTTTTTATTGGTACAAAACTATTGAACAATGAACACTTGAAGGAATTATAACCGAGGGTTCATGCTTGGCACATGGGAGAAGTTTCAGCTGCTTGCAATCTGCAGTCCTCACCGCTAGATGCCACTAAAACCGTTGTCCGCCAGTGTGCCCGCTTTTTTTGTTTTTCATACGACTTTTGGATCATTTTAACAAAAAAATGTATCTCAAGGTCAACTTAGTTGGACCTTTGTGAAGTTTGAAGGCAAAAAGGGGACCTTGTCATAAGGATTTTTTGTCAAACCGTTACTGCCAAGGTCAAAAATGAACCCTAATGCTCCAAATTTAGATGATGTTGTCACATGTCACCTTCCCTCCCTCTCCTCCTGTCACTCTTCACTGTCATCTGTCAAATGAAAGGCAAAATGATCCCGTAAAATAAAGATTTAAAAACTGAAAGGCAGCTGCAAGTCAGCCTCTATAATGACAGTTTTTTAGCCCACTGAAACACAATACACGTACACAGGGTTAATCTGTGCATGTTCATTGTGATTCCCTATAATTGAGGGGTTGATCTTTTTGTTTGTGTGACCCAACAGGTAATCCTATTGGCCAACTAAGAGTTTTATGTTCTTGGTGATCACGCTCAACAGTGCTCGAGCAGGAGTTTTCACACCTGCTTCACTTTAGGGGGGATGAAGGGAGGGTGGAGGTTAGGTGGCGGTTAACTAAGAGGCTGTGGACTGTCGTCTGGATGGCATCGACATTTAGACTGGAATTCACTCTTCCCAACATCCCTGACCCAAATCCTGGTCGAAAAACCATTAAAGAGGGATAAGTACCAAACAGACTTGGGATCAGTGTCGAAGGGGCTGCTTTATGGTGAAGGGCTTGGGGGGGTGGGGGGTGTTAGCTTATGATTAATACCCCACTTTCTCTTCTCAGACACACACACATAAAATCACTCTTTCTTTCGGTGTCCACACACACACACACACACACACACACACACACACACACACACACACACACACACACACACACACACAGGCACACGCCCCTCCAAGCTCTTTAAAGGGGAAATCAGGTCACTAATCTGGGGGCCTTGAGCTATCAGTGTTCTGGCTTCAGGTTAAACACTCTCACTCCCTGTATACCTCATTCAGAGTTATAGTAATTATACAAATAATGAAATAATAACCTCTCAGTGACCTCCTCCCATAAGTACCCACCGTTTAAGCAAAAAAAAAGAAAGAAAATAGTACAGTTGAACAGTTAAAAATAGCTCTGGGTGTTGTTTGGTTTTGCTTGTACATGTTTTTTAATCCCATGAATTAACCAGCAAACCACAGATATATCCAGTGCAGCAACAGAGTTTCCCCGAACAGTTTCCCAGAGCACAAGAGGATGTGTTCAAATTGATTCTTCTATTCAATGAACAAGTTAGTTCAAATTACAATCAATAAAACAGAAAAGCAGGAAATTCTCACGTCTGAGAAGCTGGAACAGGTGAACATTTTCTTTCAAATGACCTGTAGGAGCACTCAGTTTTCTGTCAGTTTGCTTTCTTCTCCTTGCCCGATGAAAAGATTGATGCTATCTATACAACAAATATGTAGCTGGAGCCAGCAAATGCTCAGCTTAGCTTAGCACAAAGACTGAACACAGGTGGAAACAGCTAGCCTGGCTCTGTCCAAAGCTAAAAATAAATCCCATATGAAACCGTGAATGCCATTTTTACACTTAGATTTTTGTGCGTATTAAATAAAATCAGATATTATATTGTAATTAGTGAGCTTTAAAGGTGCCATAAGTAGGATTTGTTATCTTTGGGCACAGCCAGGCTGCATGTTTCCCCTTGATTCCAGTCTTAAAGCTAAGGTAAGCTAACCTGCTGCTAGCACCGGCTAGGGCCGCCCGACATGAGGAAAATATGTGATATGCAAGAACGTTGTTGAATTTAGCTATAACGATAACATTCGTGATAAATAAACATGAGAGTAGAATGGATATTGAACTGTTTGCCATGGTCATTTGACTAGTACATGAGAACGTGGCAGTTGCTTTCAGATGTAATGGTGATAACACACGTCAGTGGGGTCATGCAGTGTGTCACAATCAGTAGTTTGAGAACTCTGTTTTGGTCTATTCTAGCTATTTTCCTTAATAAGCAGAAAAATAAAACCAGAAACCATTTCAAGTTCCTCTCTTATACCGAACTAAGACCAACGTTAGCTTGATAACTCATCATAAAACACACTTCTTTCAAACTCGACAGAAACAAAAACTATCATTGTCTTAGTTAGTATTGTTAACATCTAGTAAGTTAGTCCACTGTTCCAACAATCACCAGCTCTGGTTTTGGCAAAATAAACCCTTAATTCACCGTGTTAGTTGTGAAAATATGCTTATCCACTGTTTATCTGCGCTGTCTTTGCCTCTCAGCTGACCACTGAGCAGCAGACTCCAGGATGGGGGAGCCCCTCTGTGTGGAGTTAGCATGTTCTCCCTGTGTCAGTGTGGGTTTTCTCTGGGTACTCCAGCTTCCTCCCACAGTCCAAAGACATGCAGGTTAATTGGTGACTCTAAATTGGCTGTAGGTGTGAAAGGTGGTTGTCTGTCTCTATGTGTCAGCCCTGTGATAGTCTGGTGACCTGTACAGGGTGAACCCCGCCTCTCACCCAGTGTCAGCTGGGATAGGCTCAAGCCCCAATGCAACCCCCAACAGGATAAGCGGTTACAGAAATGCACGTATAAAAAAAATAGACTGATAGTTACATTTTAAAATGCAGTTTTTTTACTAATAATCATTCAATTATCCTAAAGATATCCCTCAGCTCAGTATCCCAGTCTTTCACAATGTTTGAATCATGCAAGTTCACGATTAAAAAAACAATATATTGTGGTATATATTAGCTCCACCTATATACTTACTGTACAGATATGAGTGATCAATCTTCTCGTCTTACTCTTGACATGAAAGAGAAAAAGCTTACATCCCTAAAGTGTTGAACTGTCCCTTTAATACATCAAGCATGTTTTCTGTCACTACTGTAATTGCAGTAGAAGTGAACAACATGGACCAAAGCAGAGTGGAAAAATAATATTAATAATATGCAATAAACTGCATTTAACATCACAAATTGATGATACTAACGGAGTAAATCTGTGAGGATGGATTAGTACTTCTGGTAGAGGAGGCTGCTGATGCTGCGGCATACATTCAGGGAAAAGACTAAAGATGCTGTCACTTCTTTTTAACAGTAACCTTATAATGAGGAAAAATCCCAGAGATAACTTTTCATTGGTCGATGGGACGGGGGTGGCCAACCACCCACACTCTGGTGTAGGTCCGTCAGAAAACGGGACAAATCACTCCCATCTCTATTTTCAGAGCGTGATGTCATTCCCCTGTGTCCTGACTAACCCATTACACCAGCATCTGTCACATGGAGAGGAAGGTGTGCAGAGACAGAGAGCTGGAAATAGACCTAAAAATATAGTTTTTTATACAGTATATATATTTTAGTCCTGTACTCAGGGGTTGCATACATTTCAGCCATTTAGGCACACAATATTTTATGAATGAGAGTGACTAAGGGAAGGTGTGAATACGTGTGTGCGGTGGAGTGGGTGGAAGCGCAGGGGAGAGGAGATGTTGTTTTATTTATTTATTTTCATATTGATGCCAGTACAGTTAAATGCTAAAGAAAAGTGCATTAATTTAAATAAAAAACAACACATACATCTTCGCCGCCTCATTCTTACCCGACCCCACCAGCCCCACACACCCACTCTGACCTGCTGGTTATGTAACACAAAATAAATAATTACATAAATGCATAATGTCCCGACCTCCGCCAAATTACACCTCCATCAAATTACAGGAAGGTTGGTTTCTTACAGTAGAGCTGGTCACAGCTTGGAAATGTGATCTAAATGAGTTTCACTGAACACTGTAGTGTAAAACTGGCTCAGAAAACATGTTTTTATAAAGAAAATCTAACCTTTGGTGTAATTTCAGTGTTACAGGGATTTAACTTTCTCTCTGTATTGGTAAGAAAATTTAGGTTGCTAAGATCCAGTGTGAATACAGTGTGGTCGTGTAGACTTAGGAAACATTAATGTTTGTAGGTCTTCAGATTAAAAGACTGAAATGTCACAATTAATTATCAGCCCATTTCTCAGTGGTTGTATAATTTATTTGAGGCTGCCATTAAATTGGTGCCAAGGCAACCACAGTTATTCATTGGAATGAAAAGGATTAAGAGTATTTATGAAAATCAATTTTATGGACAATCTTACACAGTTGTGTTCACTGTACTACAAGATGAAGAGTGCTGGGACTCCAGGACGGGCAGAGCAACCTGCAGGCGCCCTCTAGTGATCGTCACAGTTGTGGTGCTC
This sequence comes from Cephalopholis sonnerati, assembly GCA_019142605.1. Lineage (NCBI taxonomy): Eukaryota > Metazoa > Chordata > Actinopteri > Perciformes > Serranidae > Cephalopholis > Cephalopholis sonnerati. The sequence continues at coordinate 36,066,555 of JAGQAX010000007.1, read as the reverse complement.
ATTGAAATAAAACACTGGTTGAGAGAAGTTAAAGGCAGTGAAGTCCTAAAAGTATGAAATTAGCAGACCTGTAAACACATTTTATCTTTAAGGACAGACCTTGTAAAAACTTTAAGGCCTTGTACATATGAGACCACAGTTTTCGTATTTACTGAGATGTTACTAATCTTATATCATTTAAAGCTTCAGCATCATTCCAGCACAGTATGTCCCAAATAAATGATAAAGTTTGCTATTAATATTTGAATAAATAGGTTGAATTGATTTAAAATGTAACACAAGTCTGTAACAAATATCCTCAGGTGGAAACTACAATTGTACCAGAACACACAGACAATTTAAAGGTATACTATACAGCATTTTCCAAAAACACAATGTATAGACTCATAAAAAAGACCCCTGCTCTCTGCCTGTATTTTCTGATTTCCTTCTTATTTCGCTGCGTTCGGGACGTTCTTGGGCACAGCGTGCAGGTGAGGTCGGGACTTTATAAAAAGGTAGTGACCAAGGGTCTCATTTGTAGCATTGCGTACACACAAAACAAGGCCTGAAAGAGGCGCGCGCCACTTCCCACGCAAAGGTTGTGACGTATAAAAACAGACTTGATGGGAGAAACTTCAACCTGTGCTTACGAACATTTTAGAGACGGTAAAATTATCGACACAGATGGTGAGATGGGAGCCCGATTGTAGAAACCATTTTTGGCTTTTGTCCGTATGTACATTTTTATTATGGATCCAATACATTGTTTTATAAATGAGACCCCATATGCCAGACTGTAAGCAGCATAAATCCTAGAGGAAGGTTACAAAATTCATGGACACAGTGCCAAAAAAACACAAATATAGGAAGGTGAAATGGCAAGTGGACAAAGCTGGGGTTGGCTTTTATTTTGACTGGCCAACAATTCCTGCGTAGTTTACTTTAAAAGTGAAAATTTCCAAAGTGCTTGGTAGCTATTGTGGACAAAAAGTCATTGGCATCCAAAAATTGTATTATATGGAGGCTGAAGTTGAAACATAACTTAAAATCAGATTACTGTACTGTTGTTCCCTCCTATCTATCTTTAAATAACTTCTCAGGCAACTAACTCGCTTTCTCTTTTTTCTTCTCTGTCCAGCATGATTTTGTGCGTCGGGAACGCTCGCCGCGCATTCTCATCGACCTCATCCAGAGGACCAAGGATGCGGTGCGCGAGCTGGACAACCTGCAGTACCGCAAGATGAAGAAGATCCTCTACCAGGAGAAACACAACGGGCCCATGGGAGAGAGCCAGGAGGAGGAAGAGGTGGGAGGAAGAGGGAGGAGGGAAGGGTTGTTGTAAAAGAAATAATACAGAGATGAGCGTTATAGAGTTTGTCAGGAGAGACAAGGGGTTAAAAACATAAAACCAGTTGAGCTCCATTTAAATTCTGCTCACAGTTCTCTAACTTTCACCTCAAAGTGAAGTCTGTCGTCAAACAGACACATTACAAGTCCACAGTGTGTGTACAGATACTACAGGGAACAGAAACAGAAACAATAACAGAGCCAACAGAGACAGTAGTTGGTAGAATACAGATGAATAATAACCAGGTAGTCCGCTTAATGCAACAATCAATAGTCAGACAGGCTACATACGGCAGTGTAGGGCTGCAACTGATGATGGTTTTTATTATCAGTTAATCTGCCAGTCCCTGTCTACATTCATTGATTAATTGTCTGGTCTATAAAATGTCTGAAGATATAGACAAATGGTTATTACAGTTTCCTAGAGTGCAAATTGCTGTCTTCAAATTTCTTTGTCTGCCCAGCTGTCCCAGTCAGTAACATATTTGGTTTCTAATGATATTAAGCAGAGAAAATCAACAAATCTTTACATTTGAAAAGCTGGAAAAAATAATTTTTTGACACTAATGCAACAATTAATTGATTATTGAAATAGTTTTATCAGTTTCTTATTGTAATGTAGCACTTGTGTTGCACTCCACTGAGGGAGTTTTTAATTATTGGGTCAACGTGCAGGACTCTTGGAGCTCTGATTCACAGCACAAAGTCCAAGAAAGCACTTAAGGCCTTGTCCACACGAACATCGGTATTTTTCAAGCTTAGCTTTTTTATGAGTTTTGGCCTTTCGTCCACATACAAACAGTGTTTTAGGTTACTGAACACAAGCATTTTTAAGAGTTTCGTCCAGGGTGAAGATTGTCGGAAACTCTGATTTCAGTGTAGATGGAAAAGCAAAGAGACGGTGGCTTGAGACATCAGAGTATTTCCCGCTATCCCCTCTGTCAAAAATTAGATAACATTTTGTACACTGTTGACGTGGACAAATCAGTGCTGATTGTAAGCTTGCTAAGATGACTTTTTACATGTTTACACATAAATGTACAGTTACTCTTCCACTACACACAGGAGGGCAATCCAGGCATTAAAAAGCCTTTAATGCAGTGACTAAATGATTAACAGAGCCAACATGTTTTAACTGCTGCAGATCTTCATCAGGGCTTTAAAAACACAGAACAAAGATATGGCCCCACCTGTATAGTAGCAGGCATCAATAGGAGGCCATCACATGACACAGATAATGACATGACGGGTGAAACAAATGGAAAATAATGAAAGAAAAACAATTTAATAAAAACACAGAGTATCATGACATGAGATACCCAGAAAAACATAGGCTACGACATAGGCTACATTGAGGAACAGAGGCAACAGAATGAGCTACGGAGGTCGAGGTAGCCTTTGTAATTGAATGCTGCAGGGATAACATTTATCTGTAGGCCAAAATGGAAGTCAACATCACCTGATTTCCTACGACAAAAAGCCAATGGGATTTTTCCATTGGATTTTGGATTATTACAAAAAATAAGCTCTGTGGCAACAAAAGTGTATACTTGCACATTTTATTCAGCAAGATAATCCTCACAAATGAACACCATGTTTATGATTTTTTTAAGTGTAAATGCTAACGCTAGAGGTGAAACGTTAACTATAAACAAACTACACTTAGGTCACATGACTGTAACATCGCCACCATAACAAGATTGTAAAACCGTGTTCAGCATGATGACGCTCTGTAGTCTCATCTAGCCACTTGTTAGCAACCACCTTTTTTTTTTTGTTTTAGATATTTTTTGGGGTGCTTTTATGGCCTTTATTTGATAGGACGGATATAGCATGAAGGGGGCAGAGAGAGGTGGGATGTCATGCAGCAAGGGGCCATGGGTTGTAATCGAACCAGCAGCCGCTGTGGTAGGGACACAGCCTTTGTACATGGTGCGCCTGCTCTACCATGTGACCAAGTGGGTGCCCCGCAACCGCCTTTTTTAAGACACGTGAAGGTTTTAAAATATACAAGTGGGGTATTTACTGATGTATTTCATGTCGCAGAACAAACCGTGAAAGTTTTTTAAGCTTGTGTTAACCACTAAGCTTATTTTAGGCAAAAACCCATTGGCTTCAAGACGAGGAAACTGGGAGTGCTAAACGCTAACTCATTTCTGGGTTTCAGGACTCATTCCTGCACCACTCTATAGCTTTTTTCAGGCTGCTGATTGGCCAACATCTTCGTTTCCTTTGCGTGGCTTTAGGGTCATGGTTATATGACCCCTGTTGGTTTGGCACACTCTTTGACAATGCTTCGATTGTATTTGCATTTTCGTTTTGACAGAGGTTGTTTTATTTGTTGACAGGAATTGTTTTGAGAACGAAGGAGATTTAAATACCCCTGTCTGTGTGGACTAGGCCTACATCTCAAAGGGGGGGGGCTAGTTCCTGTACTTTTGTCCAAATTGGCCTTCTTAACAGATTTTTCCATTCTAATAAGGCTTTTTTTTTTACGGCTGCTCACAGCAGTCCGGCACTTTCACATCACAACAAACAGGAGCCCTCCACCTGCAGCCGTGGTAGCCTGACATTGAGATGAAATGTCCCTTAGTTGACCTGGCCTGAGGCAGCATGAACAGGCATGGGCAGCCAGCAGCCGCAGTGGTGTCATCCTACACCATGTGGAGCATTTCAGAGCAGCCACCAGACCTCACTGCAACAAGACGCCACTGACGGCTTTACTGAGAAAACCTGCAGCCCCAGACCTCGTTTTCTGGTTTCAGGGGGCGACACACTGCATGTGGACAGACTGATGATGACACCCTGATGCAGGCCGTTACTGTAGACTTAACTGAATTGTCTGCTGCACCTAAAAGCTGTGCAGCTCGATTCCCTTTATCTGTCATGTACACACACTCAAGTGGCCTTCTAATCTAGAGACATCTCAGGCAGACAGATGGGCATTAACATAAGAATTGACTCAGGTGCATAATACACACATACACATCTGAACAGTTTGAGGTTAATAGGCAATTTAGCGTGACTTTGACTCTAATGCAATCTAGAGGTCAGTGGTTATTTCCCTTGTATTGAGCTGACTGCATTAAATGATACAGATTGGAGAGGCCTGTGTACATTAGGGGTGAAGTCTACAGTATATGTGTACAGTTGCATCTGCGTATAATTTACTGACCATTGAGCGTTCATTTGTGGAAGCATGTGTTTAGGAATATGCGTGTGTGTTTGTGGTTGTTCCCTCGCAGGACAGCGAGGCAGCCAGCTTTAAGATGAACAGCCTGGGCAGCAACCACTCCATCCCCAGCACCTCGGTGAGCACGGGCAGCCAGAGCAGCAGCGTGAACAGCATGCAGGAGGTGCTGGACGACAGTTGCTCCGACATGACCATGATGCACCCCCAGGACTACAGCAGCACCCTGGAATCCTCCCCACACACCAAGAAGGTAAAGGTCGAGGGTGGGGGTGAAGTATTGGACAGTGGGAGGGAGGGAGGTGATGAGCATTTACGGCTGGATGACAGATATAAGTCACAGCATACCAAACTGAAGCTCGAAACCGGGAAGCAGTGTGAGCAGTTTTCAGTGGTTCCCAAAAGTTCCCTTTCATCAACACCTGTCATGTTCCAAATATGTTCATCTGAATACATTCTAAGAGTTTTTACGGCACCATAACAGTATGTCAGCCCAACAAAAAGACAATAAGCTTTGAAAACAGCGGAGTTAAGAAATGTTCCTTAGTAATCAGAGGGAACACTTTGCCCCTCTGCCCCTCTTTAAAAGGACAGTTCACCTCAAAATCAAAAACACAAATTTTTCCTTTCACCTGTAGTGCTGTTTATCAGTCTGGATTGTTTTGGTGTGAGTTTCTGAGTGTTGAAGATGTCTGCCTTCTCTTAAATATATTGTATGTTGATGGCACTCAGCTTGTGGTGCTTAAAGCACCAAAAAAAATACCTATGAAAAACTTCTCTTTCAAGAAATCGTGATGCGGTTACTCAAGATAATCCACAGATCTTGTCGTGAACAGTTTCATGTCAGAACTTTTTGTTGAACTACACCCACCAGCTTTATGAGCACTATCAGCCAAGTTGTGTCTAGTTCCATTGTATTCAAGACAAAGCAGAGTTCCCTGCATCTGATATCTCCAACACTCTGCAACTCAAGCCAAAACGGTCTAGACTGACAAGTAGCACTACAGGTAAAAGGGAAAATACATATTTTTGATTCAGGGGTGAACTTTCACTTTAAAGTGCTGCTATTAGTTGAAAGCTGCATTTGAAATTGAGTATTTAGTTCATGCTGGAGAGGCCTTGTAAATTCTTTCTAAACCGTCCTGCCATAACAGATAAGCCCAGACTTAAACACTGTGAGACACTTTAGCGTAATGTATGAAAACAGCAGAAAAGCTCGCCCTGCTCCAAAGATTTCAAAAAAAAATCTGGGTGAGGGACTGACACCTTTTCCTAACTGGACACGCTGCCAGTTTCAGTTTTTCCCAACAAAGATGTCCTAACCTGTGCACGGAGGTGTGTCAGTGAACTGGCTCAGTGATGTATCGCTTGCTTGAAAAACCACTCGCCCTGACTCTGTTTTTTCAAAGCTTCTCATACCGCTAACCTGTTTTCAGAGCAACAGCGAGCCATTCCTCAGGCATGACACAAAGTGTCCAAGGCTTCAGCCCTGAATGTTCCCAGATCTAAATCTATAGGCTGTATATATGTTTTTAAAAATACAGAAAGCCCTAATAATTTAATTTAATTTTTTAAATTAATTCATTTTTTAATTTTGTTATTTTTTTGATTTAATTTAATTAATTTATGTTTTTAAAAAATAAGGAAAGCTCTAATAATAAAAAAGCCCCAGATCTAATAATCTGTTAATCCATGCATACCTGTAGTTGAATAATACATTCCACCACTGTTAACATAAACACATACATTTAACTATTTTTCCAGCTCTAGTATTCTGTATTCTACTCAATATTTATCATTAATAACTACTAATATTTTTAATTCATGATAAATTAAAAAAAGAAAATAAATAAAAAGTAAGTTTAAAGAAAGTTTTTAAGTGTAAATAAGGTGCCAAAGTGCATAAGAAAGCATCAAAGTAGAGCTTGTTCATCAAAAAAAATTCCCAGGCTAAGCCCCTAGTGTCCTTGAATCCTACAAAAGCTCCTGGGCACGACCAGGCCTTGATAGATCTCCTGAATGTTGTTGTTGTTCCTAGTATTTTTGGACAATTTTTTTGCTTTCCATCCCCAAGAGTTTGCTTGCTCGCTGTATGTTCTTAGGAGGTATAAGACAGATACGTTGTAAGGCAGTGCGCTCAGTCAGCAAGCTATCGTCTTTTAAAAACATTTAATTTGCCCCGTTGGTCCTTGAAGTATCCAATGGGTGCAGGAGCTCTCGAATACCTATGGTATGAGCATTCATGATACTGACCAAAGATGTACCAAAGATCAGCAGCACACCAGTTCGCAATCCTGATCATGTGTTTATTTTACTGCTAAAAACAAATGTTTTTTACCAGATCTACTTCTATGAATTAGCTGACCTACTCCACCGTGTTACCACTTACCTCCTGTCAACTGCAGAAATATCTCCCAGCGTACGTCTGCCTCCAGTTAAGAAACACTGATCTAACTTACTGTCAGTCTTAATTAATCTGATTCTCATACTGTACTTAAGAAGGAAGAAGAAAAATATCTAGCAGCTGAAATCACAAATCCAGATCAGCACAGAAGTCTAATCTGTTGTTTATTCGCACAAGACCTATCTGTCCTCAAAATTCCATTGATTTCCATTCAGGTTTTTGAGGTGTCCTTCGAATATGGACACAAATAAATAAACACCAGCAAAAGTAAGTCTTCACTGGTGGAGCTGAAGCCTGACTTCAGACAAGGCCAACTTTTTACCTTCCCAATAATTGTCCTTTGATTTGATTTGGTCAAGTAGTACTTTCGCAGTAGTAAATACTCTTGCACAAATGCCGTGTACCTGGTTTATAAGAATCTCAGTCCTCAGAGAACACATTAAAATACACAGCAGCACAGTTAACACATGCAGTGTTACCAATACAATCACTTCTCCTATGAGGTAATAACTGTGCACTCTAAAATGGAAAGAATGCGTGGCCCCGTGCAAACATCCTCTGGGTGTCTCTTACTATTTACAAGTGTATGCGAAATCCCCTCCCGCCCCCACCTGAAACCATGGAAACCACCTCGACACAGTCCTCACTGTTTGGCAGATTGTTTCAAGTTCATCACAAACACCGTTCACACTTCGAGAACAAAGGCTGTGTACACATGTTGACAAGCAGCACACACTCCCCACCATTTCCCCACTTACAGCTCTGTCATCTCACACACACACATGTACAGATATACACATTCAGCAGACACAGGTCAACACAATGCCTGACATTCTCATATGACTTAAACGTCTGTGAAGAGAGGGCTGTCACTGCTCTTTCATTCTCTTTCTTCATCTGCTCTTTGTATTTTTGACAGTGCATGAATAGGCATGTCACTTGATGAACAGACAGCCGATGTGTTGATTCAAGTTCAGGGGCTGAGCTGAGAACAAATGAAAGTGACACATATTGTTTTCAGATGCTGATGAAGTTCCCTCCTCACATGAGTCAACGCTTTGGTCCCCTGCTTCCTCAAAAATGTTCAGTCAGTTTCTAAATGTTGGGTTGGGGGGGATTGAGTGTTGACATTTCATCATGTTCTGCAAGGTTACAGTTGACACAGTTTTAGCAAATGCTGAAAAATTCCTTTTGAAGTTTTTATGCCGTTTGATTAAAATCAACGGGGAATTTTTGTTATTTAAAAAGTCGCAGAATGATGGCGAAGAGTTTAAACACTGGCACAGTTTTGAGCAAGTGTCCTGAAGCATCTTAATGTTTACATCCCGTTCACTTTAGTGCCTTGTTTTCTTATTGTACTTTAAAAAAGGGACAACTCTGAGACTTAAAGGATGACTTGTGCTCAGTCTGCATTTCTCCATGTTGTCTGTATGTGTGTGTTTGACACAGGACCATCAGTACAACTGGGACGACGGGATACACAGGGACCACCGGCAAGGGCTGAGGCCGTCCTCCTCCGACAAGAGCAGCCAGGCTCAAAACTACAAGAACCAGGGCCGCTTTGCCACCATCAAATCAGCGTCACTGGTGAGTTTGACAAAACTGGTCCCTCTTTTCGATTCTTTCTTTATGTGTATGTGCCGGCGATAGCTGTGGCACGAGGCATTATGTTTTCGGGTTGCCAGTCCCATCCTCCTCAGCACGATATCTCAAGAACGGCTTGAGGGAATATCTTTAAATTTGGCACGAACATCCAGTTAGACGCAACAATGAGCTAATTAGTGGTGGTCACAGGTTGCTGTGACCTCGTCGCCCTCCATCTTGTGAACGTGATATTTCCAGAACACCTTGAAAGACTTTCTTTAAATTTGGCACAAGCGTCGACTGAAGGAAGAACTGATTAGATTTTGGTGGTCAAAGGTCACTGTGACCTCACATGACATGTTTTTGGCCGCAATTCAAGAATTCATACCCCAAGTATGACAAAAATTCACACATTTGTTTAACAGGATACAGTGATGACATTTTATATCCTTAAGGTTAAAGGTCATCTTTACTGTGACATCATAATGTTCTGCAGAAGCACTTCTCTGGCCATTTTACAACGTCATATCTCAGGAACAGAAGGGGAGACATTTGGTCATGTACCGTGATGTGCAAGTGAAGCATCCGTGTTTTAGAAGATGTAGCTTCTCTGCAGCAACATCCATATTTGAAGCATTGTCAACTGCCATGGCTACACGTGAGTCTGGACAGACAGATGTAAACTGTAACTGCTACTTGACTGGTCCATGGAGACACACAACAGCAAGGCAGTAATTCTAGTTTCTTTTTAAGACCCTAAAACATGTTTTTTAGGATCATTAATTTGTGCAACACTCACTTTGAAAGTTGTTTTGATCTGAAAGCCAAAATTTGGAAACACTACTTCTTGCAGAAGCCAAAATCTTCCTCAGAGTGTTTACACAATAGCAGCCGACGAGGGCACAGACGGGGCATCTTTTTGTTTCCCTCTGTAAAAACCTGTCTGCGAATGTGGCGGTGAAACGTTGCGTCTGGGTGAGATGTACCGTAATGTCTCCAAGTGTGTGTTGTGGAACAAACTGATGTTTTAAACCGCCTGTAAAAGCAGGCCTCTCTTTTCTTTGTGGACCCATCTATTGATATTTATTCTATTATTTTTATTCCTTTTGGTGTTTACCTCTTCCTGGCTCTCTGTCTCTACATACGTATCTCTGTTTATCCGCTGTCTTTCCTCTCATTCACCTCGCTCCTATTGTTTTCTTCTCTTGTACTACGCTTCACATTACCACTCCCCTCCCTCCGCCCTCTCCTTTATTTCTTCCTCTCCTGCACTCGGTAATACATCATTCTCACATCTGACTCTATATTCTGAGTTGAAGGGGGTGGATTTCTCTCTCTCTCTCTCTCTCTTTCTTTCTCCATGTCTCTCTACCTCTCTCTCCCTCTCCCTCCCTGTCTGTTGTCATGGAAACCGGCTCTAGTAACTAGTAAGTAGTTGTGGTGTTGTGTGTGTGTAAGCGTGTGTGAGCGTGTGTGTATGTGTTTACCCATCCATGACCCAATGGTTTTAATTGTGAGTCCCTTCTGCTGTCAGGTCTTAAACCAGACACGAGAGCACGTGAGCAGAGAAGATGTGTGTGTGTGTGTGTGTCCTAATAATGTCCTTGATCAGACCGTGAATCACTGATAGTCCAGCGCTGTGAGGTTTTTTTTTATGGAGCACAGGTCTCCTTTATCTGTATTCACACACCATTGCAAATTTCTTCATCACAGAAGCTGTAAGATTCAGTCCAGCTGCAGATCCAGTCTACACCTTTTAAAATTTGTAGGTTGGAAATAAAACACGCCAAAGTGAAGTTGATCCCCCCAAAAAAGAAGTTCTAAAATTCCATAGTGAGAGAAATAAAATAAAAAATAATCCACTCTAGTGCATCTGTTGATGATGTACCATGTACCTTACCCTGACTTTTCCCTCTGTGGACACAGAGCTAAGGTAGATATCATGATGTCAGTTACCCTTCAAACATGTGTTTCCTTGTGAGAAACGTTCTCACAATTATCCTCAGGAGCTTCTACCCCAGTGATTCCCAATTTTTGGACCCCTTAAAATGAAGCAATGTCTTCTTGCGATCACTCGTCAGTGGTTGGATGTTCACAAGTTGTGACTGAAGAGCAATTTTCTTGTTAGATATGAATACTGTTTAGTATAGAACCATAGAACAAAATCCAGTGTAGCAGAATCCTCCCATCACTGCCATTAGAAAAAAGACGACGACCTTTATATAAGGTCATTTGGTTATTATGCTCTTTATCACATAAAAGTTACCAGCCCATAATAATGATTCATCTAATTGTTTTGACTTTTTATATCAAGATTATTAGAGAATTCTCTCATAAAAAACACAAATGGGCTTCCAGTCCGTTCATCTCACAACCCTTTAGTGTAGGGCTGCAACGATTAGTCGACTAATCGATGACTAATCGACTATTAAAATAATCGGTGACTATTTTAGTAGTCGACTAATCGGTTTGAGTCATATTTCATAGAAAAGTACTATAAAAGTACCCCAGAATACTCTTATTGCAGCTTCTTACGTCCAAATATTGGCAGCTTTACACACTCTCCCGTGACGGTGAACTAAAACCCTTTGGCGTGAGCACGAAACAAGACATTAGATGACATCATTTTGGGGTTTGGGAGAGACAGACCGACATTTTTCACCATTTTAACACATTTTTCAATAAAATGACTAGTCGACTAATCGAAGAAATAATCGACAGATTAGTCGACAATGAAAATAATCGTTAGTTGCAGCCCTACTGTAGAGTTATCTTGCAACTCTCAGGTTAGAAACCACTGCTTCATAGCTTTATAGCTTTATTTACACTGTTTAGCATTAGCTGCTAATGGCCACCAAGCCACGTAACACGAGCTAGCTACTAACTTAGCTCATATAGATGTAATAACAGTCCTTTCTCAAGGTAGCTACACCAAGTAAGGGATAATGTAGAGCGAGCCGGTCACTATAGAGAAATAAACCCCGACAGGGTGATGTAGGACCCCGACGCGAAGCGGAGGGGTCCTACATCACCCTGTCGGGGTTTATTTCTCTATAGTGACCGGCTCGCTCTACATTATCCCGCTTATTACACGGCTACTCACTAAAGAAATCAAAAGTTTGAGCAACAGAAAACAACAGAAAATTAACGATTTCTTGCCGCAGGTATAAACGTCTTTCTGCGGATTGATATGACAGGACGTGATTCGCCCGAGTCGATCAGAAGCGTCCTTAACAACGGTCTGCTATTCATAGCAACGGTCTGCTATTCAGAAATAACAGACCGTAGAATGTTGTAATTGACCAATCAGGATCGAGCATTTGACAATGCCGTGTAATAAGCTTTCTTAAATGGCGGTCCACCCTAATATCACAGATACGTATTTTTCCTCTTACCTGTAGTGTCATTTATCAGTTTGATTGTTTTGATGTGAGTTGCCGAGTGTTGGAGATATCAGCTACAGAGCTGTCGACCCTTTCTTGAATGTAATGGAACTAGGTGTCACCAGGCTTGTGGTGCTCGAAGCGCCAAAAAATACATCTGAAAAACTCAACAGCAAAGTCTCTTTTCAGAAATCATTACCCAGTTACTCAAAATAATCCACAGACCTTGTTGTGAGCAGTTTGATGTGGGAACTATTTTCTTTCTTTCAAACTAGCTAGCTAACGTTACACGCCATTAATGTTTATATCTTGCGCTGTCGCGAGCATGAGCCTCTCATTCATGAGTAGATGCATGCTTCCTTATGCGCAGTGATAAGGTTGGCAGCTGTAGTTTGGTAGAAAGAAACAAGACTTTACACAAGCAGAGGGTTCTGTTGAGATGTCGAAGAGGAGTTACTGGAAATGTAAATTCAAGTTTAAGGACATTTGTTTCCATGCACAAAAGACAGATTCTCCACTCACACACTCACATAAGTTTAACTTAAAAGGAAAAGAAATCTTTCCTCCTCCGAACTCTTCTTTAGCTGCTTCGAAACACTTTCACATCACTGAAATATAGTTCACACACAGCAGAGTTCCAACTCATTTCTGTTTCTAAAACACTTTTGTAAGTTGCCGTGGATTAAAGTCAGACTAAAATACGTCGGATGTAAGCAGCTGAGGTGGCACACACTGTGTCGGCAGCTCTGTGTAACCGAGGCAGCCTGTCTTGAAAAAGAGGCGGCATCGTGTAAACCACAGTATCTGTGTCGTGTGATAGCGCCGGTCCTGCCCGCCGGCGCTGAAAGAGAGATGACATCATCTTTTTCTGCCGAGCGCAGACGTCCTCAGATTGGCCTCGACTCGCTGAGACTGGAATCAGCAGGTAGACAAAGAGAGAGGGAGAGAGAGAAGAACGGGGGGTCCAGATGGTGAAGGGTGATGGATCGCTGAGAAAGGAGAGAGAGGAAGACGGAGAGCAGGGAAAGAGAGGAAACATTAACGAGAGGAGGGGATTAAATAAAGAGGAAAATAAAAAACATACTGCCAGTAATAAGTTTCCAGTATGCAAATTCCTGAGTTGTTAATGTTGAATGAAATTTGCTCACACTTCTAGAAGATAAAGAAGGAAATCATAGTGATGGATAGAGACTCGAAGAGATTAAGGAGTGAATAAAATGAAAGAGCGTATTAGTTGGAGACTGTAAAGACGTGTTGGAGGACTCCGACGGCAGACATCAGGAGGTTGAGAAGGACAGATAAACAAAGAGACAAAAGAGCAGAGCAGATTGAAATCTGGCCCGTCAAAGGAGGACAAGAGGGAGAGAGGCAGAGGTGACATGAAGCGTAGAGTCCGATCTGACGTAGAGGTGTGAAAACATGGAGAGAGAAGACGAGAGCAGGAGAAAAGGAAGAGAAGGACGGATGAAAGATGATGCAGAGAGGGCAAAAAATAAAGGAAAAGAAACAGGAGAGCGGGATGAAGAATCATCGAGGGAGATGGGAGGAAAGGGAAAAGGAGGAGGAGGGAGAGAGACGGCACAAAGAGATGGATGTAAAGCGAGAAAGGGAACAAATGTGAGAAATAACTAGCGAGTGTGAGGGGGTGCAGGGGTTATTATAGGTCAGATGAAGTAACTGACTGAAGCGTTAAGCTGTGTGAGAGACGACATCGTTGCAAGATGTTTCACCTCGTCTGCTGTAACCTGACAGCCTGTTAACCTATCAGCACTTAAACAACACAGCAACAGATTACAGTCAGCGCTTTGAAACACGCACATTACCCATCAGGCCACAGTCAGAGCTTATAACTCGTAGCAAGTGTATAGTAGTTATACAGCAGGAAAGAATTTAAGGACTTATTTGCAGGGATGGGATTTGGAACTGGTTTCAAATTGTCTGATCCATCAGAATCGTACGCGTCTGAGCGTATTAGTTCCTTTCATCAGTGCCGGCATGTTTTTCTGACAATTGCGCATTGCAGAACAATGATGCTGAACCCGTGCGTCTACGCTGTTTGAAACTTGCAACAAGAAGGAGTCACGGCAGAGAGGATGACAGCAGCACTGCTTGTAATGTCTGTTAAATTATAATTTCAAACACACCAGCAATATGTTGAAACATCTCTCTGCACAACATGGGCTTAAATTCCAGGAATGCCATGTATTTGACGCTCTACGCAGATAAATATCCTGTTATAATATCATTAGCACCCTGCAGCCTCACATGCATGCCCTCATTCTACTCTGTTTCTACACTGTGTTCACATTTATCCATCCCCATCCCTACTTATTTGACATGTCAGAGGTTGTGGTTAAACCAGATGCACTTTTGCATTCCAAACAGACATATGAGAACACAGAGCCCCCCCCCCCCCACACACACACACACACATTTGTGCATCTACAGGAAAACAGGATAATAAAGAAGGGTCTGTAGAGGCTTTTGCTTCCTCTCTTTGGCCAAATGACTTCACCATATGTCACTATACATCTGTAGCAACATTCAAAGTACAGCCGTGTCTTCCTCTTTTATCTTGTACCTGACAAAGAGCCCACTGCCCACTCTGAAAGCTCTTTTTTAAAAGGTGTTATTGAAGAGCAGAGTTACAGTTAATTTACTCATTAAGGCTCCGATCAGGCCCCAAAAATTGGTCCCAACCCTCCATAAACCTGGATACATTCTGTTCAAGCGTGACCCGAACCTGAACCATTTTGGGCCCAATTTAAAAACCTGAATTTCTATTGTTTAAACAAACATACATGTACTTTTTATTATTAAAACATTTCTGATAGCTACAGAAAGGGCTGATGTGTCTCCTCCCTCCTTCTTCTTTTCCTTCTGTTATTTTAAGTCTGTTGTCTTGTGCACAACACATTGGGCAGAGCGGGCTGCACCTCATACTGCGTTTTTGAGTGAGCATTTCTGTCCATGGTGATGTAGCGTGCAGATGATCTCCGTTCTTCACTGCATGTTACGCACATCTCTATCACTGCTGGGGAGGCAGAAGCAAACATTGCCAACCAAGTCGCCCTTTCTCGGGCGTGCTCTGTCTCCCCCGGTTCTCAACTATATTACACCGTTGTTCCGTCACTCTTCCTCTCTCTTTACTGCGGTCCCCCCCTCTTCTTTCGCTTTTCCTCTAGATTTAGTGCGATGCAACTCCATTTACGCACAGGAACTGCAAGAATGGTTAGTGTGGTTAAAAACAAACAAATAAAAACACTAGTAAACTGGCGAAAACCCGACCCAAATCAAGCCTGGGGTGATATTAAAAAATTACAGGCGGGTCAGGCCCAACCGGGCTCAGACAGAGAATCAAAGCTTTAATATTTATTGACGTGGTGACACACAGAGTTCAAACTGTCCGTGTGTCCAAGTGGTCTAATTTGATAAAAATGCAAGAAGACACTTTATGAGCGCTCACCTCGCCCTACTTATTTGTTATTACTCCGATCAGTCACATCAGCAGCCATCAGCGCAGCATTTCCCTACTAAACAAGTCACTACAACATTAAGACCACCTTGAACTGCAAAATAAGCAAAATAACTAAGTTCAGCTGCTTAAGTTCTACTGATCGCACTGGTACATTCACCTTCAGCCTGCATGCCCCCCCTCCTCTCCCTGAATATGATCTCCTTTCCCTCCCTGAGCCTTGTGTGAAAGAGGCCGTCACATGACGTGACTTGGCCCTTTGTGGTAGCGTGCAGGGTGGCAGCGGAGCAAGTGACTGGGATTGGGAGCTGCTGTTACAGTGGGGTATTGATTCAGCACAGATTAAGGCAAAGGGGGAGCTCAACCTCCACCTGTTTCCACGCCAAGCCCCCCACCTTATTTTCTCCACCAGATGCTCTTATTTTACTTCTTATTATTTCCATTTTTTTCGAACTCTCTCCCAGTCATCTGCTGTTTCTCCTTTGCAATCACCCCCCTTACCCCCCCACCCTCCCCTCAGCTCGCTGCCTGCTCCTCTCTAACCCCCCTTCTCCAACTTCTCTCACTCTTTCTCAATGAGGTATTCATGTGACCCACCTGCTGTCCGCCGCTTAGCGTTAGCCCGACTAAAGAGCAGCTCTGTGCTCTTGTTGGCCCGCGCGGTCGGCCTGCCTCATTCACAGTTCACACGCCTGCCTTGGCCGCTGCGTGCCCAGGGCACGAACCAAGGAGAAGGGAGGGGGGGGTCGTCGTCCAGTAAGGGTGGGTCTCAGGGTGGCATCGGAGCTCAGGCAGGGTTCTGTCGGGCATAGGATGCTGCACAAGGTTCCTGGATGCTGGTTCACTTGGCTAAAGTCGCCATCATGTTTGGCCTGAGGAGTTCAGGTGGAAGTTATGAGAAGATGCGGAGCGAGTACTACCTAGATGTGGAAAACCCTTTCTGTCCTCAGGTTGGTGTTTCGGGTGTTGGCAGGTTTTGCTAAAAAAAGATGGGGGACCTTGCTGTCAAGACATGGGAGTATGTTCCTTTTCTTAGATTAATTTTATTTATGTAGATGTTAAAAATGGTTTTTATAACTTTTTCTTGCTCCATATGACTTAAAGACATTTTAGATCCATTGGCTGCCCAATGTATGCAGTGACTGTGTATGTGTGATGGGCAGATGAAAGAGCTTTTGTTGGGCTCCAGTAGTTTGACGGTATTTATTTAAGGTCATAATTTACCATCATTGGTTGTGTCCTGTCTTTGTAAAACTTACATGTTAAAGTAGCAGTTAAACTGTGATGCTTTACAACATTGAATGAATTGTTTTCAGTTCTTCTTGGAAAGATAACCCAGATAAATTAATAGTGCATATTTACAAAGGACAAGTGACACGTTAAATGCTGCTGTTTGTATGCACCTATATTTTAATGTCATTAAACTGTTATATGTGTGTCAAATAATTAGGTTTTCATTCTGATCAAAAATCAGATATCACGGCGCTCACATCCCCTAACTTCTCCGTCTCCACAGGTGACCAAACAGATCCATGAACATGAGCAGGAGAGCGAGCTGCGGGAGCAGATGTCGGGCTACAAGCGCATGCGGCGGCAGCACCAGAAGCAGCTGATCGCCCTGGAGAACAAGCTGAAGGCCGAGATGGACGAGCACCGGCTCAAGCTGCAGAAGGAGGTGGAGACGCAGGCCAACAACGCCTACATCGAGCTGGAGAAGCTGGCAAAGCGCCACGCCGTGCATTCTGAGAAGGAGGTGGGATTTGTGAGGGGTGTGGGGGTTATAGGACGTGAATGGATGGATCCATAAAGTACAGTAACCCCAAAGTTATTTCACAGATGATCACGCCAACCTACATGTACCATTCAACAGTTGGCGGGGTGATGACGTCTGCTTTGGAAAAACAGGGGGGACATGATGTTGAATTTATGAACCTATAGCTGCTGCTCGAGGAGAGTTTGCTGAGAAGTTTAATTGTGTTATATTTTTAAACCACAAAGCTCCAACATTAGTCTGAACGCTACAGAAAATTTTGTTCAGCCTTTACGCACTGCTGCCACCCAATGATACATAAGATGAAACACAAGGGCAGAAGTGGGTCACAGAATGTCACGCTCTGAAAAACAAGCTGCATATCTCTGTGATTAGCACACAGCATGCCGGACAGGCCAGGGAGATAGAATATCTGTTCATGTAGACCTGCGTGCACCCCCCGTACACAGCAACATAAACACACAATGTCACATGCAACATGTGAGCGACATGTCGCTCAGCTAAACCAATGAGTCTCTAGATATCAGCTTACAGCAGAAAACATCAGCGGGATGTCCTCTTGTCTGAAAATGGGTTATTTAAACAAGTAATGATGCCATTTGTTTTGGACACTTCTCCAAAGCATTTTTATTGCTGTGATGTCTGATATTATGAATGTCCTACAGACTGATTACAGTTGTTTTTTTTATACCTGTAAATCTACAGCCAATAACAAAGAAGTCCAGTGTTTTTAACCAATCATACTACCAGATTGTTGCTATGTCGCCATCCAAAGTTCAACCAATCCCTGCGAATTCTGTGCGACCTCGCAATTTTGTCCAGTCATCACAGCTGTTGGGCAAATTTGACCAATGGTCATAGTTTCCAGAGAGTTTTACTAATCATAACAGTCCCTCCAAATTGTCACAAAATTCACTTCCTTGTTTCTGGTTGTGAAGATGTGGACATGTGGGACACGAATGTCTCACGTTTAGCAACAAAAATCACGGCCATGCAAGGCAATTCGCCAGTGTTCTGCACCAAAGTGGGGGTAAACTGTTTCATACTGTGTGCGACATTGTGGTGGACCATTAAACACTTTCCTACCGTAAAACAAACCTGGAGAACGGCTGAAACACACTGACATCAATTGAGATAAAGCATCATGACAGAGGCTGTTGAATCAACATTTGTTAGAAGTGCTGAAAGATTAAAGGTGAGTTAGTTATTAAATTTGCAGGGTTAGAGGTAACATTAGTGTAGTATAAATCACAAACTCAGAACAGTGATGTTTTATTCTCACAGGAGCAAGTTACCTTCAATTTTAAAAAATGTATTAAAAAAAAAAAGTGTCTATTTTTTACAGTTTTCTCCTGCTCCTGCAATTTTATTGAAAAAAAAAAAACACCTAAAAACATTGCAACATGCATCACAATTTTTTAGAAAAGCTGCCGTGACATCAAACATTTTAGGCCGCAACAATCCCAAAAAAGCCAATGAAATCCTGGAAGGTCTGAACAATATGTTATACATGACAAATATATATTAAGTTAGCCAACATGAGATTAGCCCTTTGAAACCTAGAGCCACATCACTTTCCTTGTGCTGCTTTCTCATGTCTTTTGCAAGTATTTAAAGTTTTGAACGTTAAACAAATTGGTGTGATTTCTTTCAAAAAGATGGGGAAAAAAGCAATGAGCAACTTGGTAAGAGATGTCCCACAAATTGCAGAAAAAAAAGGAAAATAGATTTAGAAAATTATTTTTAAAAACTACGGAAAAAAGAAAGAAGCTAGAGAAACTATATATTTTTATTTATTATTATTATTATTATTATAATATATAAAATCTTGAAATTGTGTTACAGAATTATTTTATAAGTATAATTTTTTTTTTTTTTTCTTTTAAACTAATTTTCTTGTTCTGAATTTTCTCTTTTTACTAATTTCTTGCAATTTTTTTTTTTTTTTGGTCATTTCATCTTTCGTCACTCATTGCCTTCTTCCCATGTTTTTAAAAGAAATTAAGCCAGTTTGCTCAGGTTTCAAAGGGTTAAGGGCTGCAACTAACAATTATTTTCACTGTTGCTCAATCTGCAGGTCATTTTTTTTTTTTTACTAAAAGATGACTATTTTGTTGATAAAATGTCATTGAAAAAATGGCTATTGTAGTTGCTGGTGGTTCAAGGTGATATTTTAATATATCTTGTTTCGTCCAACCAACAGTGCAACACCAAAAAATAGTCAGTTTTTGGCTTTTTTGTTTTTTGAAAAAATTATCATATTATATATTCAGTTCAAGCCCCTGTGCTAAACTAACGGCTCCTCGCCCCTGTTTTTCTCCTGTTTCTCGTGTCCACTAGATGAAGACGGCGTTGGCAGATGAGAAGAAGTTCCAGCAGCAGATCGTGGCCCAGCAGAAGAAGGAGCTGACCACCTTTCTGGATAATCAAAAGAAGCAGTACAAACTCTGCAAGGAGAAGATTAAGGAGGTGCGCCGCGTTTGTTGGTTTCCTTTTTTTCTCTTCAGGCGAGCTCCTTTGTACGCCTCTCTCGTGTGTGTGACACACGGTTCTGCCCGCTGCTCGCCGTTGAATCAGCCCTCCTCCACACAAACATGCACATTCACTACCTCCGAAATGGTCTTTTGGAAGTTGCGTTGAGTCACTCGGCCCACTCACTCATGTACCTACACATGTATATTCACACAAACAAGGAAACCCACAAATCCATACGCACAGAGTAGCATTTGTGTGCCTCCGCAACCTTCAAACTGAGTCCAGAGAATGCTCCTGTGGGCTGGGAGTGTGATACACTGTGTTTTCAGTTACAAGATAAGTGACCAAAATTAGGTCAGCGCAGTTAAAAGAAAGCATCGCTGGCAGGGAGAGATATTTCCCACCAACTGAGGGCTGTAACGGAATTAGACACCACAGAGAACGGGGATCAGGCTCGTGTGTTAAGTGCATTAGCTCGAGTTGTAGATTACCTTAAAGCCCATGAAAGAGAAAGAGAACTCATACTGAGGAGGGATAGATTTGGCTGAAATTATTTTTTTTTCATCCCTCCTCTGGCTATGAAAGTCATCTGTAGCTCCAGACAGAAGGTCAGCCGGAGTTTGCCGTATGCTCCACTACAGACACTTGATATCATGAACACTATGATTTATTAAGGCAGTGTGTTCGCAGGCTTTGTTTGTTTTCACTTTTAAAACATGCTTTTGTAATACAGTTGGAACATTTTCTGCCTGTATTAGCTTTTCACATATCCACTGGTTTTATGTCTCACACCAGATAGTTTCTTACCCTCTGAAACTTACCAGCCATTGTCTTTATTCTACCAGATAAACTGATACTTACATGGACAAATAAAACTTAAATAATGCCAGATAAACCTACTAGTCACAGCTCAGATATCCCAATAATTGGCTGCAGCCTAGTACAAACTCTGTCCTGTACTTGTCAATTCAAGCTCCTCTCCTAATTCCTCTGCTTTGACCCCTTCCCAGGAGATGAACGAGGACCATAGCACACCCAAGAAGGAGAAGCAGGAGCGTCTGTCCAAGCACAAGGAGAACATGCAACATTCCCAGGCCGAGGAGGAGGCCCATCTCCTGGCCCAGCAGAGGGTTTTCTACGACAGGAACTGCCGCGCCTTCAAGCGCAGGGTCATGATTAAGAGGCACGACTTGGAGCAGGAGCAGATCCGAGAGGTGAGGACGACGTTTGTTAAACGTTCAACTCAGATTCACCAAACCCTTGAAGTAAACGACCTGTTTATTACTTGTTGTTGTTTGTGCTGACGGTGTGAACAGGCCCAATGTGATTGTAACACCAAAATGTTTTCCTCAGCAAACAGCAGTGTTTCCTTAATGATTGCACCCATTGTTCTTCAGATCTGCGATGTGTTTCCTAATGATGTTAAGAAGATTATTAGAGAGTAAAGCGAGGCAACAATGTCACAATCTGAAAAGCTGTTGTGTAAATCTGGAGGGAGTCTTAAAAGCTTTCTGTGGGAAAACACACAAAACTCTGAGTCACGTTTCAGATGATGGTTTTAATGTTTTGGGTCATAGAGAAAGGAAGTGTTTAAATGAATGGGAAAGATTTAACGGGTGATATTTATTGATTTTTCAGCTGTTGATAATGGCAGCCAGTGTTCTAAGCCTGAAACAAACAAAGAGGAACATTGATTTCTACATGTGAAAAATGTCACATTGAAAACAAGCTGAACAAACAGTGTCGATCAATAGCACCTGCGGCAAGTCATCCATGCGCCCTTCCCCATCCTCTTCCTCTCTTCCTCCATCTTTCCTCCCGGCCCTCCCAGGAGCTGAACAAGAAGAAGACCCAGAAAGAGATGGAGCACGCCATGCTGATCCGCCACGACGAGTCCATGCAGGAACTGGAGCACAGGCAGCTGAAGACCCTCCAGAAGCTGCGGATGGACCTGATCCGCCTGCAGCACCAGACAGAGCTGGAAAACCAGATCGAGTACAACAACCGGCGTGAGCGCGAACTCCACCGCAAGCACGTGCTGGAGCTCCGACAGCAGCCCAAGAACCTCAAGGTGAGTCGACACAGAGACAGTTTTCAGTCCAGGGTTTTATAGAGTTGGCGGCGATCGTTCTAAGGACACAGGTGCTTGGAATGTAGGGCTGACGGTGAAAAGCAGAAACCTTTTTGACGTGCTTTTGTTTCCAGATTCATGTTCAAAAAAATATCTTGTGTCTTTGAAAACACAAATTGGATCCACCTCTAAGATGGCGCAAGCCATGAGCAATGTCTTTTATGTTTTGGAGAGATTTTGATAAAACAGTGATGCAATGTGGATGTAACGAATTAATTTAGAAAAAAAAGTAGTGAAAGAACATACGAAATGTGTCACCTCTGAATGTCATTTCATTTTAATTTGCTTTTAGGATAACAAAGACCAGAGCTCTGATTTTCGCCCCTGGATTCAGCAAACCTTTAACCTTTAGCTGCGTAATTGTTACGGCATGACGAAAGACAGGGTCAACAACAAACTTTGAAATAAATGTAATACTTTCTAAACTGTCTAAATCCTCTTCTCACTGTTTTTCTGTCTGTCTCTGCGCCCCCCTCCTCCTCCAGGCTTTGGAGCTGCAGATCAAGAAGCAGTTCCAGGACACGTGTAAGGTGCAGACGAAGCAGTACAAGGCCCTGCGCCACCACCAGATGGAAGTTACGCCCAAGGCCGAGCACAAGACGGTGCTCAAGGCCCTGAAGGATGAGCAGACACGCAAGCTGGCCATCCTGGCTGAGCAATATGAGCAGAGCATCAACGAGATGATGGCCTCACAGGCGGTAAGTGGAGACACGTTAACGTCATCACTTCTCTCTGGACAGTGATTTGTTTGTTATAAGTGGAGCAGGGCAGATTTTGATACCAGGAATTTTAAAGGAGATTACGAGGCCTTTGTCTCCACCTGTTGCTCATGATTTTACATTTTTCTCCTTTTTTTTTGTCCTCATCTTATGTCTTGTCATTTTCTTATGTCCTTCTCTTTTTCCTTGCCCTTTTTATCTCACCTTCATTAACAATCTCCGCTCATGTCTTGATGAAATCACGAACCCGTCCTCCTCCCCTCCCTCTCCACTGTCTTTCCATGTCCTGTCTGTCCCTTTTGCCCTTCCATTTTCTCCCGTCCCTCCGTCTCCGCCTCCCCTCCCCTCTTTTCTGTCCTTTCTGTCTCTATTCCCTCTTTCTCCTCTCTCCTCTCTCCCTCTGGGTGTCTTATCAATGTACCCCCACCCTCTCCTCACTCTCCCCCTCCTCCTCAATCTACCCATCTCTCCCTCTTTCTGTCTCTTTGTACCTCCCTCTCCCCTGTTGCGGTCCATGGTCGGCTGTGTCAGCTGCGTCTGGACGAGGCCCAGGAAGCCGAGTGCCAGGCCCTGAGGCAGCAGCTGCAGCAGGAGATGGAGCTGCTCAATGCCTACCAGAGCAAGATCAAGATGCAGACCGAGGCGCAGCACGAGCGCGAGCAGCAGAAGCTGGAGCAGAAGGTGTCGCTGCGCCGGGCTCACCTGGAACAAAAGGTGTGGTGAATGAAACACGCGTCAGTTTAAAGGAGCCATTCTATTATTTTTTTTGCTGCATAATTGTCTCTCACTTTCCCCAGGATAAAACCTTACTGACATGGCTACATTATTTAAATTAATACATGAATTGGAGAGGATTTATTTCCTCTTAGGCGTAAAAATAACTAATCCTCTGGCCTTAACTTTGGTGTTTCTCACTAGTTTGAGTTTCAAGATATGTCCAGTTATTTCACCCACCCAGTTTAACTTTTTAACTTTTAACTTTAGACATAACACAGTTTACCCAAAGTGTCTTTTCAACACAGAGAGCAAAAGAATAAAAATCACAAACTCGGGACAGTTTACAAGACAACACCTGCTTACAGAGAGAAACAGAAAGCAACCTAACGCCAGGTTCACACTGGACATGGAAGTGCCACGAAGTGTGCCGATTTTTCTTGAAGCGCTGCCTGCTTCCTTTCAATGCCCTCGCTAACCACTTAAGCTGCTGATGATGCGCCGCGGCCCCGAGCTCCACGGCCAGCTCCCTTGAGTGTGGTGTATTTTTTATGCAAGCCACGAGTGAATCTGGCAAGAACACACACTAATCATCTATCATGAGTGATATAAAGGACATATAAATGATCTGATTATGATGAATGATAAATTATGCATGTCATGCTTCCACATATTGTCAGCTGTGTCTAAACAGAGGGACAGACGAACACACACACAAACAGAGACAGAGCTCTATGTGTGATTAGAAAGGAGCAGAGGAGCAGAATCGCTTGCTGACTGGCGCTTGCAGTGCCCTATGCAATGCCGGTACGTCATAAGTTATGTGCATCATCATTTATTTGCTCTTTGCGCTTCGTTGAAATTACCCTCTATTGATCAACTTTTCTACCTCCTCCAATATTTAGAATTTTTTTTAAATTTATGGCATTTACACCAAAGTTTTTTAATGTATAAATTGAAATGCGCATATGAAAGGTGGATGGAAACGTACCTATCGTTACACTATCTGTCCAAGTCATTACATCATCACTTAAAAAAAAATGCCCCTGAGGCTCTGAGATTCGTTTCTAGAGGTGAATATTTTTGTTATGTGGTTGGAACTGGTTCTCACACATCTTTCTGACCAGCCAGAACCTTGGAGATTGGTACCGCCACAACCTGAAAGGTATTACATTATCAGTAAAAATGTTATCACAGTATCAGTCAGGACATTAACACTAACATTTACAGTTTATAATAATCTTTGTTTGTATAATGTCCTCCAACATGCTGCTCCAACGGGACTTGTAGTACATCACGTTCAGGAAGTAACGAGACCTTTCAAAGATCTGAAGCGTGCAGGCATGTGGACAAACACAAACGGACAGTAATAAGTTGAAATATGAACAGTCCAACACCACGCCTTGCTCCAGCGAACAGGTCGGGGTGCACATTTGCATCCACCTCAGCAGGCATTGCGGGCATGAAAGGCGACCCAGACAGACATTCATGAGTTCACGCAGACACACACACACACAGATTCCCCTCACCACAGGTGGTGATGACAGTGGCATGCCTTCCTGCGGGGAGCAGACAACCATTTCTCTCCCACACACTCCTAATGGTGGTGAAATCTCCAGATGACAGTATGGTTCTCTTATTTCTGTCATCCTCTGTTTATAATAAGAAACAATTAACACAGTTCAGCTTGTTATCATAGCTTGTTTTTAATAGGTTGTTGTATGTGTCCAGTCTAAATTGCGTACACACACGCAGCTTTAGATCTGCCTAAATTCATGCTTTTATTTTGTAATTATCAGTCATGAAGTAGTATTAATTATGACATCTGCAGCTGTGTCGCAAGCTGGCAATTAGCTTTCATACTTTGATGTAATTTCACATTTCTTCACATAAATTTGACACAGTTGTATCAATCTGTGTCCTACAATTTGGTCGCATGAGCTCCTGATTGAGGCACATCTTTTATGTGATAGTCAGGCAAGCTGCCATGTATACAAATGACATGTGATAAGATTAGAACGGCCAAGTACGCCTCCTTCCAAAGTGACCGACGTCATCGCCACAGTCTAGTAGACAGCACTCCGACAACAAAGGGAGAGACATTTGAAATGCCGCCCTGATCCAGTTCTGCCGGGTCCAGTGGACCACTGCGGTGGTCTGTCGCCATCTCCTGGCTGCGTCCGGATCTGCACTCTGAGACTGGGGATGATGTCATGGTTTTAGAAGCACTATTGTCCTCCGGTTCGGTTCATGGTCAGAGTCTGGAGTTTTCTGTGCATGCTCAGTAGTTGGCCAGATTGCCGTATTGCGCCATGCAGTGCTTTGTCTGCACCTGTGGTGCTGAGTTAATGTGGGTGTTCGGCGGAAGGATCCGGCAGACACAACTCCTGCCACGACAGAACCTGAGTTACACAACTTAACACACTGACACCTTCACAGGATAAAACAATGCACATGAAAGTCTGCCTTCAGTGTAGGCATTTAAGGTGATTTAGCAAGGACATAAAACAGCGACGGGGGGTGTACAAAAACATCCTGGACAACTCTGCAGTGTTATGAAAACCTCCACAGTGGTCCTGCAGTGTATACAGCACTGGTGGAGGTTACAGTGTGACTGTGTCAGAGGTGTTGGTGCAGTTTGAGGCTGCAGTTTATACTGTGGTGCATTGAACTGCATTACATCGTGAGGCTCTTCTCTCTGTTGTGTTCACCTCTGGCAAATAACAACAACAGAAATTAAACTTAAACAATGAAGTTTGACCCTAAAACTGCTCTTAAAAGAAGTCGCTACACACCAATGATGCGCAGCCAACTGTGTTATTTCTTATTTTGCTCCATCAGACCTCTCCTTTAGGACTGTGTCGGCATGTACAGACGAAGCTTGATAACATCTCCCTCACTTTCCTGTCAGTTTTGTTGCCCTTGTTGGGACAGTATTCTGTCAGAGAAACAAAAATCAGCTTCAGCACACTGTTAAAGGAATACGTCACCCTCCCAATGAAACTGTAACTCAAAATTCAGTCTGTTATATTCTTAATCTTGGAGAGATGAAGGAGACAATTAATCATGTTATAATACTGCTCCAGTCGTCTCTGTGCTAGGCTGTCCTTTCACAAAGTTAACATTTTATGTTGTAGCTGCAGGGTTTCTATCTTTCACCTGTGTCTTTAATCGCCCAGTGAAGAAGTTTGCGCCTCCAGCTGATGACTTTATTGGTCGAACAAAGGTGTAACTACTACCATTGATAACAGCCGCATCCCATTTATGTTTGCCAGTTGTGGGACCCTGGTGTTGTGCATGCTAGCTAATTTACTGCACATGGAGCTGAGCCGTAATTAGTGCTTTTCTTACAGCCACAAGTCAAACTGTCTGCTGTGAGAACTGTGAGGAAGAATATTAGAATAAGTTGCACAGACATTGTTTGGACAGTTTCACTCTTGTCTATTTTAAGAATACAGTTTTGCACACATTTTTTGTATTTAAAAAATAAGAATTATAACCTTTTAAAAGCAGTTTCATATTGATGACTTTGCTTTAACATTTGGACTGTATATTTTAAATCTTTTATGACTGAAAATTATAAGGATATTAACTGTGTTTGTTTTAAAGTGCAGGTAAAAAGAGAATTGAATATTGGACAGAGGCCCCAAAGCTGTTTTACTGTCATCTGAGAGTAAAACGTGTCTCAACCTGCGTTACTGTACCTTTTTAAAAAATATTTAAACTTGAAGAAAAACTAAAACTAAAAATGTGCATACAGTAAAACCAAATCTGTCAAGGTAACCAAACTACAATAGAAATAAAACCTAACTTTTGGGGAAAAATACAGTAATTAGAAATGTCTAATGCATCAAAGTGGAAACAGACAACTTTCTCTCCTAGTGTTTTGAAGTGATATGAAGACAACTAGAGTATCAGCTACCAACAACACAGAACAAAAATGTGAGTTCATTCATTCATTTTGTAATAATGGAGACATAACAGGTAGAATTGGTGCCAGCTTGACTGGATCGCCAATCAGCCTTCATTTTACCAGGAGATCGTACCAGGTGGTAGACAGAACCACATAGTGAAAGCAAGGTCCATATGAAACCAGTCTAATCGCCGATGGTGTCATCATTCTTCAGCTATTACATTGTGCAATCAACATTAACCTCATAATGTTGTATTAAAGGAACAGTGTGTAAGATTTAGGGGGATTTAGTGACATCTAGTGGTGAGGATCGCAGATTGCAACTTCTGGTTAGAAGTCCCAAAGTGTTCATTGTTCAAGAGGTTTTTATCAGGACCTGAATTATCCATAGAGGTTTCTTCCTCTCTGAAACAAACAAACCCAGTGATGTAAACAGAGAAATACTGAATAAAGCAGTTTCTCCCAAGCTGTTCGACATGTTGGAAACTGGCCACTAGTACAGCACCTGCTAATGTCTGCTCACCTTTTTCTTGGTTAACTTCGAAACAAGAAGCTCCGGAGGTTTTGAGGTCTCTTCCTCTCCAAAACAAACAGACCTGTTGGTTTAAACTAAGAAAAACACTGAATAAAGCAGTTTCACGTTGACAAAATCACTGTTTTTCTGACGCCGCTTGTCACAGAGGGGCTGCTAACTATGGTGGCTGATATATAACGCAAATAGCCCTATCTAGAGCCATTGTTTAGTTTGCTCGTTCTGGGCTACTGTAGAAACATGGCGGTGAACATGGCAATCTCTCGAGGACCTGCTCATAATAGTTATTATAACATAATTATTATATTCTCTTTCTGATTATATGTATTCCCCTGAATCCTACACACTGTTCCTTTAAAGCAAAAAACTTCTGTATCCAGTTTAACCCTGTATGTCTCCTGTCCCTGTGTGTTTCTTGCAGATTGAG
Organism: Cephalopholis sonnerati; assembly: GCA_019142605.1. Classification (NCBI taxonomy): domain Eukaryota; kingdom Metazoa; phylum Chordata; class Actinopteri; order Perciformes; family Serranidae; genus Cephalopholis; species Cephalopholis sonnerati. The sequence continues at coordinate 36,038,508 of JAGQAX010000007.1, read as the reverse complement.
GAGGAGCTGGTTTCTATCCAGAAGGAGCGGACCGACCGCATCAAACACCTGCTGGAGCGCCAGGAGCGGGAGACCGACAGCTTCGACATGGAGAGCATGCGGCTGGGCTTCGGCAACCTGGGCACCTTGGACCTTCCCAAGGACGACTACAGATGAGGGGCCGCTGCTGCCGCCGTCTCTCGTAGTCCCCGGGCGTCCGTCTGCCTCAGTACACCCCTCCTCTCCTTTTACCTGACAGTGCAGGTGTTCACTGCTGCTGACGCCCTCACACACAAACACACACAGACGCAAAAAAGAAAAAAAAACGGCTCCAGAATCAGCTCCAGTGTGTTTCCTGGGCCGGTCAGACAGAGTCGATGGCAGGTTTTAGTATTCCCCCCTCCCCCTCCACCCTAAACCCACCCAAACTTCCTCCCCCTCCTTGCCTCTCATGGTGTCACAAGATGACGAAAAAAATATGCTGGATAACTTCCTGTAGTTGTCATGTTTTTGTAAGAATAATGATAACATAGTCACAGTGTTTCATGTTTCTTGTGCAATGATGACACTTTTGTTGTGACTAAAAGTGGAAGACGAGAGAAGGAGGGAGAGAAAAACGAGGGCAGATGGACGAGCGACATCGCTCCACAACCATGCATTTTTAGAGGTGATTAATTTTTTGGTTAGTTTGGTGCAAAAAGAAGAAAAAAATATAAAATCTGTGGACGGGATAAATCAAACAGCCGATTCTTTCGCAGCCGTCAGCCTGTGCTGCGTCTGTCAACACTTTTTGGTATTTATTCATCAGGACATTTTTATGACAAATTTGAATAATTTGATACTTTGAGACACAAATATCATGTACATACAGGTACGCTTCGAATAAATGTGACGGGTGAATTTAATTACTGTGGGGAGGGTGAATCATGGTACTCCACACGTGTATCATACTGATTTCTCTGCACTGGCAGCCAATGTGAATAATAATACATGTGAACTCCATCTCCCAGCTAGCACAAAGGGCTTCATGGGCGGGCTGGGGGACTTGTACTTTGTGTATAGAAGGATTTATGGAGAGCTTTTACTTATTTTCGTATTGTATTTTAACTGTCACTCAAATCAAAAAAAAAAAGAATTTTTAAAGGCGCTTCTTTTCCCTCCCCCCTCCTCAGATAGTATTTGAGGCTCAGTCATGTATCAATGGGATTCTCATCTGATTTCTTTTTTGTTTTTTGTTTTTTTGCTTTACACAACTCCCAAGCTGTGTATTTTCTTATAAACCAGACCAGTATGATGCTTTATTATTGCATGCACTTTAATTTTTTTCCAGGTTAAAAGAAAGCATGAATCTGTCAGAGCTTTTAATTATATTTGTAAATAAAGTGCTCATCACACAAACGAAGGGCGTGTTGCTGCATATGTCTGACATGAATCCCCCTCATTATCATGCTCAATTTATTAAGCTAAGATTAACTTAAATAACCAATAGAGTGTGTAGGTTAGTAATGAAGCCATGCGTGGATGTGTTGTAGGTGCAAACCAAAGGCAATGGTGCCAAGTGGATGTCTGCTGCAGGAAGGGAGAGAGTGAGTGAAACCATTGGTCAGCTGTTACAGCCTGGAAGGCCCAGGTGAGCTCAATCCAGGTAACGACCCTCCCACGTCAGCTGCAACATCCTCAAAGACAGTGGGAGGGGCGTCACAGTACAACTGTAGGGGTGTAAGAAAAAAAGCTTTATCATGTTTTGTGATACTGTAGCGATTCTCAAAAACACAGTCAGTTGTTAATTAATAGTTTACATGCAGACCTTTGTGGCTCATTTGTGTTGTGTTTAAATCCTCGACCACTAGATGACAGTGTTGTCATCTTTCTTCATCCTACAAAACAACATATTGCTAGAGTAAACACAAAGTATACGGGACTATGAATCAGTCTTTAAGGGCGTCCACCTAGCTCCTAAAATTAGATATATATTAAAAAAGAAGCATTATATCACCACAGTATCACAGTATATCGCAGTATATTGAATCGTGACCCCTGTATCATGATACATATCTAATTTCCAGATTCTTACAGGTAAGTATAAATGTGTAGTCATGTGCAGGCGTAGGTTATATGTAGGACTATGCTTATCATTCATTCATTTTTCCATTGGGGTCGCGGACGGCCTGGAGCCTATCCCAGCTGATGCTGGGTGAGAGGCAGGGTACACCCCGGACAGGTCACCAGAGTATCACAGGGCTGACACACAGAGACAGACAACCATTCACACTCACATTCACACCTACGGACAATTTAGAGTCACCAATTAACCTGCATGTCTTTGGACTGTGGGAGGAAGCTGGAGTACCTGGAGAAAACCCACGCTGACACAGGGAGAACATGCAAACTCGAGGAGCTCCCCCACCCTGGGTTTGAACTGGGAACCCCTTTTGCTGTGAAGCAGCAGTGCTAACCACTGCATCACCATGCCGTCTGTTTTTGGAGTGAGTTAGGCTAATCTGCATTTTACCAACAGGTAAGTTCAAGTATAAATAAAAGGACTGTATACGGCTCAGTAGGTAGGTTTAAAGATTTGTAAAATTCAGAAATGGGGATGCTCACACAGAAGAACTTGGCTCATATTGACAAAAAGAAATTCAAAGATAAATGAATTGGATCAAATGTTTGTGGCAATGAATACCTAACAATTCAAATTTAATAGTATTTAATTACTTTAAAGGCCTAATATATATAAAGTTGAATTTAAGACTTTTTAAGGACCCGCAGACACCTTGGTTAACAAACCAGAGGGTAATGACGTACATAAAGCCTGCTGATGTGCATTTGAAGCAGTTTGGAGATTCACTTTGACAGCGCACACAGCAGCTGAAGGGTTCTGGTCTCTAAAAAGATGGTTGACTAAATCTTCGACATTTATTTATAGTTCAGATTTTCTTAAGTGGGGTTATATGGGTACTTATCCACAGTCAGTGTAGTACGTACAGTAGATGTGGGTCAGCACTCCCCCAGTTTGAAGAAGCAGGCTGCAGTCTGACACAGAAGCTAAGCAATGAACTGTTGTGGACAGGATCAGCAACAAAACTTATTTTAGCCACCTAAAGAAATCAATATTGGTTGAAGTGTACACTATATTGACAGTATTTTCCTCGCTTCACCTTTTTGTCAGACAGCCCTTTCCGATGTGAAAGCCATTAACAGCTTCAGTTCCCCATCTATGCTCTCGTCACAGCCACCAGACTCCATTGACAAAACAGTAATTTCAGCAGGCTGAATACAAGCTGCTCGTCTACCTCTGCTTCTCTTGGTTAGTTTGTGTTATTGTGTGACTTTGGTGAATCCAAACTAACCTTTTAAACACCAAAGTCACACAGTAACACAAACAAAAAAACTGTTCGAGGCAGTGGTAGACCAGCGGCTCCTGTTTTCAGTTAAATCACAGTTTTTCTGAATGGAGTCTGGCTTTGAGGAGAGCATTATAACAGCTTCACTTTCCTGTTGGAAATCAGTCTGACATTAAGGTGAAGCAGAGAGAATACCCTTAATGTAGCGTACGTTTAAACTGATACTAATCTTTTAAGTGGGACTTTTTTCTGGTGGGTAAACTGACCCATCCACAGCAGTGAATTGCTTAGCTTCTCCAAACTCGGGGCATGCTGACTGACATCAACTGTACCCCATACAACCCCGCTTAAAAAAACTGAATTCTCCCTTTAACTGCAGAAGCATTTGTTTTAAAAACATGCATCAAATAAAACTTTTTAAACATGAAATCCAGCTGAACTACTGTTCTGAAGGCCTCTCTTTTGTAGTGATTGTAAATTGTACTAGTAGTAACAGTGGGGCAATTTAAAATCACTGGAAAAGAGTGAAAACAAAGCGAAAACAAAAAGTCACTTCAGCCTGACTGTCAGGCTACAGTAACAGTTCAAATATTAAAGACTGAATTGCAGGAACAAAGGTTACTGAAGGTATGCTGGATTAAACTGAGCAAAGTTCATGGCATTTCCTGACTGCAGCATTCCTACTGTACAGTCCATTTCCTACAAGTTATTTATTTAATTGAGACATTATGCAGACGAGGATCCAAATCTAGACCCCAGTTCTTCAGTCATTTTCTACAAACTGCTCCTTCTAAAACTGAGGCACCAAATGTAACCCACGTCCAAAAATTAAATGCTCCTGGGCCTAATTATTCAAATAACATTCAAACTATTGCTCACATTTATAACCCATCATCACGATACTTTATAAGGTTGGTATTAAAATGTTAATGGAGGAATGAAGTTCAGCCACGACAGGATCAGAAAACACTTCAGCAAATAACAACCACTTCAGTGTTCAACCGATTTATTGCAGATGAGTGCAGGTGACATCACTGAGAGGAGCAGTTGTTATTGTCACAGCATGGGTAGGCAACAGTGGGAAAAGTAATATTCAGTGGCACACTCACAAAAAAAATGCTTTGTTACTGTTGGGGTTTTTAGCTTCTTGCAAAATGAAATTTCCTACAGACCATCAGCCTCTGTGTGAATCCCTAGTGCTGAACGCTCTTGAGTCAAGTCTTTTCATTTTATTTTCCAGCCAGCTGCTCGTACAGTTTGGGGACGTAGTCGTCCCACTCGGCTTGGTAGCAGGTTCCAGCCACTGGAGCTCCCAGGTTGTATTTCTGCCTGAAGCTTTGAATCTTGAATTTGCCGCGGCCGTCTCCAGAACGGTTAGTGAGGACGGGCTCAGAGCAGGACAGGCTGCCTGACTGCTCATACACCAGCCACACGTACCTGTGGAGGCCTGAGGGGGACAAAGACAGAGGCTTTTTGAATGTTGTGTTACAGTGCTGCTGGAAAACAACAGCTTAAAACTGTTAATTATTGATGCCAGGCCACAGATACTGTTAAAGCTTAACGGTGGCAAAGGTTGCAGACGTGCCAAACTCCAAACTGGTAGTTACATATTTGACATATCTGACAACAGCCTTGTGGATAGCTTCACTTTATCTTCATGAGTTGCATATATTCTCACAAAAAGACATGTTTTATCTGAACAAATATGAAAAACACAGTGTTAGAGCCTGTGTGTTCGTCACTTTAAGGCTTTCAGATTAACAACTCTGAGTCTCTCTGACAACAACAGAGTCCAGGATGACATACATTATACTCATTGTGGATTTGGTTTACGTTTAACTGGTCTAACTGAAACCTGCCTCCATTCTTTGATCGTGTTTCTCAAAGCTTTATTCTCTTTTACCTGTGCCCTTGGGGGGACCAGAGCCCACGTAGTCTGACATGACACAGCCAGAGGACACATCGTTCCCCTTCATGTTGACCACCAGAAAGTGGTGCCACTCCCTGCAGAGAAAGGCAGAAAATATATAATTGCAACGAAATCTAATGCTCATGGATTTTTAGCATTGTGAAAAGTAATCTTGGGCACAAAGGACAGTGGACTCAGGTAGTGCTTGACACTTTGATTTAGAGCTCCAGGCAAAATATAAATGGATAGTCTGCTGTGTGCTTGACACGTATTTGAAATCAGCAGTGCACATGCACAGTGCACAGGAAGCGAGTGGGAAGTGGGGTAGTCACTTTGCAGTTCAATTCTGCCATGAGTCCACCAGGGGCCAGTGTCCCCATGACCACAAGACTGGACCCCTTTAGGCTCCTTACAATGCAGTGATATTAAAGAAAGCAAAGACAGATTGAACTCCCCTTCATGTCTAACCACTGCTGCATTTCAATTGCACAATATCACAACGTTATCAGTCATATAATGAACTGTATAATGCGGACTGTCATGTTTGCATTTGTATTTATTAGGACCACCATCAGCCACCCGCACCCCTTCATCTCCCTGTGGCTGCTCCTCTCACCTGAATTTGGGGTCTTTCCTGCTGGGAGCGTCAGGGTCGGTCAGGGCCAAAGTGTACAACTTACTGGAGTCACATCCTTCCCACTCGATGCAGGTGGGTCGACTCTGCACCTGCATGTGAACACAGATGAAAACTATAAAAACTGGTGCGTCACTTCAACGTTCAGCTGGTCGCATGGCCGAGCTTTGGCAGCTCTGACGCCCATTTGAGGGCGCTATTTACCGTCTGTTACAGCTGCAGACACGCTGAAGGCATTATGTAACCGAGTCCATTGTTTGCAAACACGCTGACACCAAATAATCCACAACAAAGCAGTATTTGTTACAAAAAATGTGTCAGCATTGCGCCAACAGTATGCTAACTTTTAAGCTAACACAGGGACGACGAAGTTAGCAGAGTTGTTAGCATGGCTAGCCAACATTAGTTAGCTGACTAACCTGTGTTGGCGTGAGCACTTTGCCGAGCTCGTCGATTTCCACGGAGCCGTATTTAACAGTCAGAGGCTTTGCAGGCTTCTCCTCGACATCCTGCAGGTCAAGAGGCCCGGTCCACTGGCTCAAATCTACGGGCATTTTGACTTGTAGTCCGGCTGCAGGCGCTGACTGTACCGTTACTAGCAAGCACACACTAACAGCCAACAGTGCTGCGTTCAGGTACCACTAGTAGATATAGCAACTTGTGAGGAACTTGTGCGTTTAGCTCACGTTTAACCAACTGTATCCAAAATATCTTTACTTTTAATTTGAGATCACCCTTTAAGAAATTACAGTAGATGTCAATAATATTTCGTAAGTGAATTTCCAGCTGTAGCGTTAATAACACCTAGTCGTTTTGATATCAATTCACATTGGTAGATTATTACAGAGTTTGACGCCCGTTTTAACCACAGTAATGATATATTAGTAGTTATACATGCTGACATTCCTTCCTTTAGTCAAGCTGGACGTAAATTAAAGTATTCAGGCTTCTTGTGTTTAGTACTGTGTGGTGAAATACATATTTCCGAGCAATCTGACTACATGTGAACGGCACAAACTGCACTACCTAAAGATGGCCACCAGAGGTCACTGTCGCCTCTCTCCCTCATGAATTGTGATTGGCTAAAACTTCTGTCAATCACATCTCCGCCCCGAGCTGGTCCCTCCTCCAGCTCTCATGCTCCATTAACACACTTTCTGTTTCCAGACATCCCATTTTTAGAAACTGGAGTCTGACTGTGGGATGATTATTTGACTAATTTGGGAGTATTTTACCTGTTAAAGCAGAGGAATGTGTATTTTTCTCCCTATTAAGGTGCAATATTATTCCTCTATGGGGTTAAAGTAGGTCAGCGGTGGTCAGTATAGTATTATATAGCAGCCAGTTGCACATGAATGATACCTATGATAACCTTTATGGCAGTGGTTCATATTTGCATTCCACAGACCTCAAAACACACGAACACAGATTTGTGGCATTTATTTCCTGACTTGGCCTTTGAAACCTAGATCGACATCACTTCTCTTTTGCTGCCGTCAGAGGCCTTTAGCAAGTATTTAAACCTTTGACCTCTGAGCAAACGACACTGAGCAACTTGGCAAGAAATGTTCCACAAATTGCAAAAAATATATAAATTTAGAGGGTAATTTTAAAGGAGCTAGGGAAAAACTATACTTAAAATTAGAATTAATATATGTTTAAAATTATGTTATGGAATCATTATAATTTTTAAGCTCTTTTTCCAGGTTGTTTGCTTGTTTGTTCTTAACTTTCTTATTTCCTTTTTTTTAACTAATTTTTTTGGTTTTATTTATTTATTTTAATTTCTCACTTTCAAAAACATGGGGAAAAGGACAATGAGCAGCTTGGTAAGAAATGCTCCACAAATTTCAAAAACATTAATAGATTTACAAAAATATTTTTTTAAAAGCTAGGGAAAAAACGAAATTTATAATAATCATTACATTATGTTACAGAATTATAATAATAATAATTATTATTATTATTATTATTATAAGCTCCTTTCCCAGGTCATGTCCTTGTTTGTTTATTTGTTCTTAACTTTTTCTTTTTTCCTTTTTCAAAACTATTTTCTTTGGTTTTATTTATTTAAATTTCTTACTGATTTTATATGTGTCATTTCTTCTTTTGTCGCTCATTGCCTTTCTCCCATGTTTTTTGTTTTGTTTTGGGGTTTTTTTAAACCAAGCAAATTTGCTCAGGTTTCAGAGGGTAAATATACAGTCATCCTATCATAAATATAATTACACTTAAATGAAATCAGTTTTATTGTTATGGATGTGAATTGCATCTAAAGCACTGTGTCTGCAGGTTCTTAAAAGGTCATCAACCACTCTAAATGACATTTCTTTTGTAAATATAACACCTTAAAAGTCATTAAATGGTCTTAAATTTGAATGTGTGACACCTTAATGGCAAGAACATTTTATATTAATTCATTTATCAACTTTTCATCCATCTTTGTCATCTGTGGGAAAGTCCACATTTATGATGTTACAAATCTTTAAAGCTACCACTGATTCTATGCTGTCCTTTTACTCAATATTTGCACCTACCCATTGGCAAAATGTAGATGAACCCAACTCTCTCGAATAATATTCTTACATAAAAACTATCTCTGCATGGTACCACTTACGTACCTTTATACTTATCTGCGATGCTTCAATAGTAAAAAAAAAAAAAAGGATTTATCCAAAATTCTGTTTTAAAATTGGTTAAAAATTATTCTGAAAATGCCTTAAAAAGCATAGAGTTTATGTGTCTGATGCTTTTATACACTCTATAAAACACTCACAGTCACCAAGTAGTAATAACATAGTAGGCTACCATTAATTCACTACATTATGTCATGTAATTGCTGAAATAAGTTGTGTTTATGTTCCCTGGATTGTATTTAACTTGATCACTTGTGTTATGCATGTATTTATTTAACTTTCCTACCATGCAGAATGTAACGTCTTATAATCTGTTGAAGCCTATTAAAATATCTTTTACACCATCATTGAGGCAGCCATGTGCAAAACTTAGCCACACATCTACTGTAGGTCACCCCAAATATCTGATTTCAACTGTTAAGAAAGCAGTGTCATCACAAGGTTCATTTAGTGACCAGGCTGACATGTTTTCATTTCACTTCCTTATTTATTTTTTGTAAACATATGTTGATTGATTTTAAACCTTTGAGACTGGGTGCTGAATCCTTAATGCAAGTAAAGATCAGGACAGCACTCCAATTACAATGTTAAACATTGCCACACGGATGTTTCAGGCAAGATGCCCTTCTTCAGTGTGTATTATGGCAATGTCACAAACAGTATACACAGGTGGGGTTAATTATATCCCACCTGAGTTGATTCAAAATGTTCCAGTAATGGCAGTGTTGACTGTTAAACCTTAATTCAAGAATGAAAGACATGATTTCCCAACTGAATAACTTTTCCGAATGCTTTATTTTGCTTCAACTTAAAGACTTTGTGACAATTTCTTACCATGAATAAAATCATTCAAGAGGACTTTTGATTTTATTTTGTCTTCATTTTATTCAATTTGTCTTGGATGTCGGGAGGAAACCGGAGCACCCCGGAGAAAACCCAACCTAACTAATTCACTAGCTAACTAACTGCAGGAGCCTAAACGCAGTTTTACATATTACAGCAGTGCCTCTAAATCCTAGCTAGCTAAACAACTAACTAACTGGTGCTGTAGTACGGACACTCGTTGGACATTTGGGTCCTCACACTACTTGCTAGTACTTACCTTTATCCGCCTGTATTTTATGTAGATGGTTTTGGTAAGAATAAGGCAAAAGTGGTGAGGGCGAGGGCAGCCAACAGCTGTTGGGGGGGCTGCTGCAAACCGATGGCCTTCAGCCAACCCCGGCATCACTGGGGGGGTTGGTTGAAGGCCAACGGGTGCTGCAAACCGATGGCCTTCAGCCAACCCCGGCATCACTGGGGGGGTTGGTTGAAGGCCAACGGGTGCTGCAAACCGATGGCCTTCAGCCAACCCCCGCATCACTGGGTGGATTGGCCTCACTTTTTCCCTGTCCATCCAGAGAACTCTTTTCCTCTCTGGTGGAGAGGAGATATCGTTTTCCCAACCCTGCTCCTGCTCCTTGAGCTTGGCAGGGTCTTCCTTAGGCCACACCTTCTTCCCTGCCACCACCTTCCTGTTTGGTGTTGACACCTTACTTGGCCTTGATGGCAGATCCTTCCTCTGGCCAACAGGTGGAAGGACAGGTCTGGCTCTAACCGTTGGTTTAGGCTTAGAGGCACTGGGTGTTGGCCTCGGTGCACTGGCTGCCTCACATTTTGGTTTTTCCTTTATTGGTCCCAGAGGTCTTTGTACTGGAGGCCTGACATTTGACTTCTCTGGGACTGCCTGCCTGTTCACTGTCGACAGGTCCTTCCTCTGGCCAACAGGTGGAAGGACAGGCACGCGTGGCATCACTGGTTTAGGGACCACCTGCCTGTTCACTGTCGACAGGTCCTTCCTCTGACCAACAGGTGGAAGGACAGGCACGCGTGGCACCACTGGTTTAGGGACCACCTGCCTGTTCACTGTCGACAGGTCCTTCCTCTGGCCAACAGGTGGAAGGACAGGCACGTGTGGCACCACTGGTTTAGGGACCACCTTCTTGTTGACTGTTGATGGCGCCTTCCTCTTTGGAGTGGATGGAGGAACGGGCCTGGGTGTCACCATTGGTTTTGGGACAGTCTGGTGTCTGGTGGCTTTCTTCAGGGCCGCAGATGAATCTGATGGCCGACTGAAGTTCACCCTGCACTGATGGAAAGCCTCTGGAGTCCATCTTTCACTCAGGAACTTCATACTCCATATCTCTTGGAAGTTGAAGGCAGCAACCTTTGGATCTGCTCCTGGGTGGCACTTTCCCGAAGATTCCATATCTGACATGTGGAGAGAAAGAAATTGCTCCACGTTGTTCGGTTGGGCCAGTAGCAATGTTCTGAATATACATTCAGCCTGGCTTCGTGTCCCGTATGGAAACAATCCTTGGCGCTCCATCGTAGGGTCTCTCCAGAAGTCTGACACCGTCCTGCAGTAAAATGGAAAATAAAAAACTGACAACCAGTGCACCACCGCTATATATCAAATTTTTCTGGCTTGTCCTGTGATGTCATAAAGACCGGAATGATGATGTCACCATTCGGGGCTCTGATGATGTCATCATTTTGGTCTATGATGTGTTGGTCCAATCCAGTGGGGTCATCACCTGAGTGATTCTGTTTCCATAGCAACTAGCAAAACCAATCATGTGCACAGACAGATCCCAGGTGGTGTTCATGCACTGGCCCTTTTGTCCTCTGGATGGATAAGTGCCCCTTTGCCAGACTTTTTCAGGGTGTCTGCTGTGGAACACAGGCAAAACCTATTACTATTCCTCATACTTATTATGATATTCAAATCTTTTTTCTTATCCTTCTCATTATTTCAACATTCTCTGTATTTTTATTTTTTTTTGCCATTTAACTATGTCTGCATACTTTGTGCTACAGAAACAATTCAGCTACCAAAACGTTCAGCTTGTTCAGGACATGGTTGCTTGCATTTTTCTTTTTTATAACATTTATACTTTTTAAGATATTAAACTTTTTTTTTTTTTTTTTACTTTTTCCTCCCCATGGAAAACAACAGAGAAATGCTTCAAATTCTCTTAAACCCACTCCCATTTGAATTTCTACTGCTTCTGTATACTTTCAGCTAGAGACTTCATTTAAGCTTTAGGATGCTCAGCAAACTTTGAACTATTAAAGTTGCATTCAGCTTTTTGATATCTTCTACCATTTTTGAATTATGGAAATCAACTCTTTTAATTGTTTTCAGACATTTTCTGAGTTTAAAATGGGTCCCTATCCACCGATTACCTGAGGGCATTACTGTAGAAATGATTATGTGCGCAACTTCCTGTGAGACAGCAGAGGTAGCATTAAGCTAGTTAGTCCCATAGACTGTCCCAGTTAGTTAGTTCCAGTGGCTACACTTGGTGGCTAACCGCCAACGCTGTTTTTTTTTTTGTAAAAGTTTCTGGCAAGATGCCCTTCTTCAGTGTGTATTATGGCAATGTCACAAACAGTATACACAGGTGGGGTTAATTATATCCCACCTGAGTTGATTCAAAATGTTCCAGTAATAATAGTGTTGACTGTTAATAATTCAAGAATGAAAGACATGATTTCCCAACTGAATAACTTTTTCGAATGCTTTATTTTGCTTAAACCTCAAAGAGGAATTTGTGACTATTTCTTTTATATGAATAAAATCATTCAAGAGGACTTTTTTAAAAATGTATTTTTCTTTAATTTTTTTAAATTTGTCTTTTGACTGTGGGATGAAAACCAGAGCAACCTAGAGAAAAAAACCTAATTAACTAAATTACCAACTAGCTAGCTAACTAACAAACTAACTAACCAAAGCAGCAGGCAGTAGGCCCGTGGCCTATTTTAGTCTAATTTAAGTTCTGCAGTTCCCCAGCCTCAGGGACACTCGTGGGACATTTGGGTCCTAATATTGGTTGTTAAAACTTGCATACGTCTGTATTTAATAACAGAAGGAGCAGTACACTGTAAATTCCTCGGTGCATCTGTCAATAACACAGAACAACCTGGAATCTGGGCTGCGGCTGCGCAGTCCATTGATATGGCTTAATAACAGTTTTAATGAAAGAGTAATAACAACGCAGCAGATAATGCACCGCCCAATCATCTTGTCCTTTACAAAACAAAAACGAAGGTAAAACCTCCCCACTGCAGTCCACGAAAAGGAGTGAAAAATATCATGAAATGATGTCATTAGTATTTATTGTTACACTCTATGGTAATTACGTATGTCCATCACATAATCTGGCTACATAGGGGAGGCCTATGAATTAAACTGTTACACACACATATACACATCATTTTAACATCTATGTAAATAAGATGTGGAGTGAGAGTAAATAAAATTGACTGCCAGTCACGGAGGTTAACTACGCCATGGATGAAGATGGAAATAATGCCACATATTCGGCCATGGATCAAATCACAACCGCAGTGTTAAAACGTAATGTTAATTTCTTTGTACTTGTCTACCGCTCCTTAGCAAGCTAACGTTTATTTGAACTGTTAAGCTAGCCAACACGTGCACATGCTAATTAATGTTAGCTAACTATGGTGATTATAAGCAGTTAATTACTTCACGAACGGCCCGTCGCTGAAAACACTTTAACTTTGGTTGATATTGCGTTATTGCCAGAAACAGTATTAAGGTGCAAATGAACATTTACTTATTTTAATTTAGCTAACGTTAGCTTAGCCACCTTTGGCGCCTTCTCTTGTAACGCAGCTATCCTTTTTTGTCATTAGTATAGTTTTTTCGCTCGCACTATAATGTTTACGTTAACATAACTAATATAGGCCAAAGCCAAATTATTTGCCTCGAGGCTTCCTTAAACTAACGATACAGCTCACTGTGTTTCATATGGATGGTTATTGCTGTTGTACAACGCCTTTATGTTAGCTTCGCTGTCATTAGCCTGCGCAGCAGTAACGTGAATGTGAAGCATGGATTGTAAAACAGTGGAGGAGTAAGGACAGGAAAACAGCCAGAGACTAAAAGACGAGATACGCCTAAGAAAATGACAGAAATTGTCAAGAGTGTGGGATCATTACAAGTTAAAACGAAAAGAAGAAAGTAAAATGTGTATTGCAAAACGGAGTTAGCATAGCACAATAGCACGTGTTCAATGATACAGCATCTAAGTAGAAAACATCCACTGTATGCATCGAGTTCACTGCACAGACGCCACACAACAAGGTAACCTTAACGTCACAGTCAGTTGCATTTAAGCTTAATCAGTGATCGCTAGCAGAGTCACAACACATGTAAAGAATCTACGTGTATTATGGCTTTATAATGGACGATTAACACGTTTGCTGGAGAAAATAGCAGCACACGGAAAATATAATGCTGTAGTCAGTTTGTGAAAGTCTGAGCTTCATTGTCGTTATGATGTCAGCCACACACATTAACAGACACGCACCCCTTACTCACTCATTCACACACACATGCACCCCCTCAATCACCCTCAGACACACACATAGTAGAAAATGGAGCCTAAATGCGCAGATCGAGTACAGCAGGTATATTAATTTGGATTGCAGCCACTAGGGTCAGCAGGTGTAAGGCACCCCTTGACCACAGTGAATGAGTTTAAACTAGCCAGTCACAGGAAGTTAAAGTATGATATTTCTGAAGGCCTTGTAATAAAGATCAATTAAGAAAAATTAATGCTACGCTTGAGTCTTTGGACAGCTTTGTGCAGAGGGTTCCACCATGTTCAACTGAGCAGACAGCAGATGCATCATTTGATCTGTCACAACTGTTAGAGTGCACGCTGCAGACAAATGTTTTTGCAATTAAAGCAATAAAAATGTTGAATTTTCAAAAAGGGAAACAAATTTGTTGCTAATTTCTCTGACTTTTATTATTTTCTTTTATATATTACTATTACCCTTAAATAAAGCTGAAGTAATTTCATGAAAACACGCAGTATTTCTTGTGCAGTTACTTGATTAATTGGCAGAATAATCAATAGAATAGTCCCATTAAAAGAATCAGTAGCTGCAGCCCTAATTAATTGACTTGGTTGGGTAAAGTGTCATTACTGCGTTCATTGGAAAGGGCAGGCAGACAGTATGATAATGTGTCATAACATAAATATCACATTCTGGCTTGTGAGGTGCGTCTCTGCCGCTGCCATCGAGCAGCAGGTTCTGACCCATTTAAACAGAAAATGTGACTGTGCTTCTTTTGGCTATTATAATGAACGGCATGCCAGAGATGTGTGTATATATTTGTGTGTGTATATATATATATATATATACACATATATTCCTTTTTATATTTTTTCATCTATATTGTTTACTTTTATCTATTGATAATTGAGTGTGGATTTAGTTGTATCTTTTTTCTGGCATTCATTGCAGTCAGCAAAGGAAGAATTTCATTGTACAGGGAAACATGTTTCCTCACTGTGCATGTGACAATAAACACTTTGAATCTTGAGAAACAAGATCCCTGTTACTTTGCACAACCCCACTAATATACTGGATACACTGAAATAATTTGTAATCCAAAATGTTTGACTAAATCATGGGAGCCATTTACATGAAATAAGAAAAAAAAATAGAGCCATTTTATGTTAAATGTTATAGAAATATTATTGTTATCTTCTACATTATACAGATTTTTGGTATGAAATTTTTTTTTTAATTTAACAAGTATCCTGTATTATGTCTGACATTTGTGTCTATAAACTATGTATTAGTTTCTAATTACTAAAATATTTACCATGTGTCGGTGAAGGTTCTCAGTCATCCGGGTCATGGTAATGCTAAGTGCTATATCGTAGGCAACTGGACTTGCTTGTGTTTCTTGAAGACGTTTCGCCTCTCATCCAAGAAGCTTCTTCAGTTCTAACCGACTGGTACAGAGTTGCAGGCTTTTAAACTCTGTGTGGGTGGGAACCCAGGTAGAGTCGTTAAGGTCACATGTGAGCTCTTAGTTTCAGAGTCGTTAGGTTCACAATGTGAGTCGCTAACTCACCTGACCATCATGTGTGTCGTTAGGGTCAGGTGGGACCAGGTGTGAATGGGTGCGAAGTGGTCTGGGGAGGGATCCCAGGACTGCATTGTAGGTGGGTGATAAGTGTTGTCGGAGGCCACCTCCTCTGTTTAACGATGGTCGGAGTAATGGCAGTGTTGACTGTTAAACCTTAATTCAAGAATGAAAGACATGATTTCCCAACTTAACTTTTCCGAATGCTTTATTTTGCTTCAACTTAAAGACTTTGTGACAATTTCTTACCATGAATAAAATCATTCAAGAGGACTTTTGATTTTATTTTGTCTTCATTTTATTCAATTTGTCTTGGATGTCGGGAGGAAACCGGAGCACCCCGGAGAAAACCCAACCTAACTAACTAATTCACTAGCTAACTAACTGCAGGAGCCTAAATGCAGTTTTACATATTACAGCAGTGCCTCTAAATCCTAGCTAGCTAAACAACTAACTAACTGGTGCTGTAGTACGGACACTCGTTGGACATTTGGGTCCTCACACTACCTGCTAGTGCTTTCCTGTATCCGCCTGTATTTTATGGGGACGGTTTTGGTAGCAAGAAGGCAAAAGTGGTGAGGGTGAGGGCAGCCAACAGCTGTTGGGGGGGCTGCTGCAAACCGATGGCCTTCAGCCAACCCCCGCATCACTGGGGGGGTTGGTTGAAGGCCAACGGGTGCTGCAAACCGATGGCCTTCAGCCAACCCCCGCATCACTGAGGGGATTGGCCTCACTTTTTCCCTGTCCATCCAGAGAACTCTTTTCCTCTCTGGTGGAGAGGAGATATCGTTTCCCCAACCCTGCTCCTGCTCCTTGAGCTTGGCAGGGTCTTCCTTAGGCCACACCTTCTTCCCTGCCACCACCTTCCTGTTTGGTGTTGACACCTTACTTGGCCTTGATGGCAGATCCTTCCTCTGGCCAACAGGTGGAAGGACAGGTCTGGCTCTAACCGTTGGTTTGGGCTTAGAGGCACTGGGTGTTGGCCTCGGTGCACTGGCTGCCTCACATTTTGGTTTTTCCTTTATTGGTCCCAGAGGTCTTTGTACTGGAGGCCTGACATTTGACTTCTCTGGGACCGCCTGCCTGTTCACTGTCGACAGGTCCTTCCTCTGGCCAACAGGTGGAAGGACAGGCACGCGTGGCATCACTGGTTTAGGGACCACCTGCCTGTTCACTGTCGACAGGTCCTTCCTTTGGCCAACAGGTGGAAGGACAGGCACGCGTGGCACCACTGGTTTAGGGACCACCTGCCTGTTCACTGTCGACAGGTCCTTCCTCTGGCCAACAGGTGGAAGGACAGGCACGCGTGGCATCACTGGTTTAGGGACCACCTGCCTGTTCACTGTCGACAGGTCCTTCCTCTGGCCAACAGGTGGAAGGACAGGCACGCGTGGCATCACTGGTTTAGGGACCACCTGCCTGTTCACTGTCGACAGGTCCTTCCTCTGGCCAACAGGTGGAAGGACAGGCAAGCGTGGCACCACTGGTTTAGGGACCACCTGCCTGTTCACTGTCGACAGGTCCTTCCTCTGGCCAACAGGTGGAAGGACAGGCAAGCGTGGCACCACTGGTTTAGGGACCACCTTCTTGTTGACTGTTGATGGCGCCTTCCTCTTTGGAGTGGATGGAGGAACGGGCCTGGGTGTCACCACTGGTTTTGGGACAGTCTGGTGTCTGGTGGCTTTCTTCAGGGCCGCAGATGAATCTGATGGCCGACTGAAGTTCACCCTGCACTGATGGAAAGCCTCTGGAGTCCATCTTTCACTCAGGAACTTCATACTCCATATCTCTTGGAAGTTGAAGGCAGCAACCTTTGGATCTGCTCCTGGGTGGCACTTTCCCGAAGATTCCATATCTGACATGTGGAGAGAAAGAAATTGCTCCACTTTGTTCGGTTGGGCCAGTAGCAATGTTCTGTATATACATTCAGCCTGGCTTCGTGTCCCGTATGGAAACAATCCTTGGCGCTCCATCGTAGGGTCTCTCCAGAAGTCTGACACCGTCCTGCAGTAAAATGGAAAATAAAAAACTGATTAACCAAACTGACAACCAGTGCACCACCGCTATATATCTTCTTTTTCTGGCTTGTCCTGTGATGTCATAAAGACCGGAATGATGATGTCACCATTCGGGGCTCTGATGATGTCATCATTTTGGTCTATGATGTGTTGGTCCAATCCAGTGGGGTCATCACCTGAGTGATTCTGTTTCCATAGCAACTAGCAAAACCAATCATGTGCACAGACAGATCCCAGGTGGTGTTCATGCACTGGCCCTTTTGTCCTCTGGATGGATAAGTGCCCCTTTGCCAGACTTTTTCAGGGTGTCTGCTGTGGAACACAGGCATAACCTATTACTATTCCTCATACTTATTATGATATTCAAATCTTTTTTCTTATCCTTCTCATTATTTCAACATTCTCTGTATTTTTATTTTTTTTTGCCATTTAACTATGTCTGCATACTTTGTGCTACAGAAACAATTCAGCTACCAAAACGTTCAGCTTGTTCAGGACATGGTTGCTTGCATTTTTCTTTTTTATAACATTTATACTTTTTAAGATATTAAACTTTTTTTTTTTTTTTTACTTTTTCCTCCCCATGGAAAACAATAGAGAAATGCTTCAAATTCTCTTAAACCCACTCCCATTTGAATTTCTACTGCTTCTGCATACTTTCAGCTAGAGACTTCATTTAAGCTTTAGGATGCTCAGCAAACTTTGAACTATTAAAGTTGCATTCAGCTTTTTGATATCTTCTACCATTTTTGAATTATGGAAATCAACTCTTTTAATTGTTTTCAGACATTTTCTGAGTTTAAAATGGGTCCCTATCCACCGATTACCTGAGGGCATTACTGTAGAAATGATTATGTGCGCAACTTCCTGTGAGACAGCAGAGGTAGCATTAAGCTAGTTAGTCCCATAGACTGTCCCAGTTAGTTAGTTCCAGTGGCTACACTTGGTGGCTAACCGCCAACGCTGTTTTTTTTTTTTGTAAAAGTTTCTGGCAAGATGCCCTTCTTCAGTGTGTATTATGGCAATGTCACAAACAGTATACACAGGTGGGGTTAATTATATCCCACCTGAGTTGATTCAAAATGTTCCAGTAATAATAGTGTTGACTGTTAATAATTCAAGAATGAAAGACATGATTTCCCAACTGAATAACTTTTTCGAATGCTTTATTTTGCTTAAACCTCAAAGAGGAATTTGTGACTATTTCTTTTATATGAATAAAATCATTCAAGAGGACTTTTTTAAAAATGTATTTTTCTTTAATTTTTTAAAATTTCTCTTTTGACTGTGGGATGAAAACCGGAGCAACCTAGAGAAAAAAACCTAATTAACTAAATTACCAACTAGCTAGCTAACTAACAAACTAACTAACCAAAGCAGCAGGCAGTAGGCCCGTGGCCTATTTTAGTCTAATTTAAGTTCTGCAGTTCCCCAGCCTCAGGGACACTCGTGGGACATTTGGGTCCTAATATTGGTTGTTAAAACTTGCATACGTCTGTGTTTAATAACAGAAGGAGCAGTACACTGTAAATTCCTCGGTGCATCTGTCAATAACACAGAAAAACCTGGAATCTCACATCACACCTCCTCCTCCATGCTTCACAGTGGGAACCAGGCATGTGGAATCCATCCGTTCACCTTTTCTGCGTCTCACAAAGACACGGCGGTTGGAACCAAAGATCTCAAATTTGGACTCATCAGACCAAAGCACAGATTTCCACTGGTCTAATGTCCATTCCTTGTGTTTCTTGGCCCCAACAAATCTCTTCTGCTTGTTGCCTCTCCTTAGCAGTGGTTTCCTAGCAGCTATTTGACCATGAAGGCCTGATTCGCACAGTCTCCTCTTAACAGTTGTTCTAGAGATGGGTCTGCTGCTAGAACTCTGTGTGGCATTCATCTGGTCTCTGATCTGAGCTGCTGTTAACTTGCGATTTCTGAGGCTGGTGACTCGGATGAACTTATCCTCAGAAGCAGAGGTGACTCTTGGTCTTCCTTTCCTGGGTCGGTCCTCATGTGTGCCAGTTTCGTTGTAGCACTTGATGGTTTTTGCGACTCCACTTGGGGACACATTTAAAGTTTTTGCAATTTTCCGGACTGACTGACCTTCATTTCTTAAAGTAATGATGGCCACTCGTTTTTCTTTAGTTCGCTGATTGCTTCTTGCCATAATATGAATTTTAGCAGTTGTCCAATAGGGCTGTCGGCTGTGTATTAACCTGACTTCTGCACAACACAACTGATGGTCCCAACCCCATTGATAAAGCAAGAAATTCCACTAATTAACCCTGATAAGGCACACCTGTGAAGTGAAAACCATTTCAGGTGACTACCTCTTGAAGCTCATGGAGAGAATGCCAAGAGTGTGCAAAGCAGTAATCAGAGCAAAGGGTGGCTATTTTGAAGAAACTAGAATATAAAACATGTTTTCAGTTATTTCACCTTTTTTTGTTAAGTACATAAGTCCACGTGTTCATTCATAGTTTTGATGCCTTCAGTGAGAATCTACAATGTAAATAGTCATGAAAATAAAGAAAACGCATTGAATGAGAAGATGTGTCCAAACTTTTGGCCTGTACTGTATATTTATGAATTTTCAATCATGACTTTATCAGTTAATCATATTATCAATATGTGTAATATTGATGTCACCCCTCTTTATGAAATGGTACCTTCCCATGGGACAGTGCGAAGAGGGACCGTTAAGGGCGCGTAAGGTCAGGTGCATTGTAGGTGTAGCGGGAGCAGCTATCACTGCCATGAGGCATGCAGTAACTGTTTTCTCCTGCAGCCAAAAGTCTGAGCCTCTGCCAGTCACGGAGGTTAACTACGCCATGGATGAAGATGGAAATAATGCCATTATGGCTTTATAATGGACGATTAACACATTTGCTGGAGAAAATAGCAGCACACGGAAAATATAATGCTGTAGTCAGTTTGTGAAAGTCTGAGCTTCATTGTCGTTATGATGTCAGCCACACACATTAACAGACACGCACCCCTTACTCACTCATTCACACACACATGCACCCCCTCAATCACCCTCAGACACACACATACAGTAGAAAATGGAGCCTAAATGCGCAGATCGAGTACAGCAGGTATATTAATTTGGATTGCAGCCACTAGGGTCAGCAGGTGTAAGGCACCCCTTGACCACAGTGAATGAGTTTAAACTAGCCAGTCACAGGAAGTTAAAGTATGATATTTCTGAAGGCCTTGTAATAAAGATCAATTAAGAAAAATTAATGCTACGCTTGATGGACAGCTTTGTGCAGAGGGTTCCACCATGTTCAACTGAGCAGACAGCAGATGCATCATTTGATCTGTCACAACTGTTAGAGTGCACGCTGCAGACAAATGTTTTTGCAATTAAAGCAATAAAAATGTTGAATTTTCAAAAAGGGAAACAAATTTGTTGCTAATTTCTCTGACTTTTATTATTTTCTTTTATATATTACTATTACCCTTAAATAAAGCTACAGTAATTTCATGAAAACACGCAGTATTTCTTGTGCAGTTACTTGATTAATTGGCAGAATAATCAATAGAATAGTCCCATTAAAAGAATCAGTAGCTGCAGCCCTAATTAATTGACTTGGTTGGGTAAAGTGTCATTACTGCGTTCATTGGAAAGGGCAGGCAGACAGTATGATAATGTGTCATAACATAAATATCACATTCTGGCTTGTGAGGTGCGTCTCTGCCGCTGCCATCGAGCAGCAGGTTCTGACCCATTTAAACAGAAAATGTGACTGTGCTTCTTTTGGCTATTATAATGAACGGCATGCCAGAGATGTGCGTATATATATTTGTGTGTATATATTCCTTTTTATATTTTTTCATCTATATTGTTTACTTTTATCTATTGATAATTGAGTGTGGATTTAATTGTATGTTTTTTTCTGGCATTCATTGCAGTCAGCAAAGGAAGAATTTCATTGTACAGGGAAACATGTTTCCTCACTGTGCATGTGACAATAAACACTTTGAATCTTTGAATCTTGAGAAACAAGATCCCTGTTACTTTGCACAACCCCACTAATATACTGGATACACTGAAATAATTTGTAATCCAAAATGTTTGACTAAATCATGGGAGCCATTTACATGAAATAAGAAAAAAAATAGAGCCATTTTATGTTAAATGTTATAGAAATATTATTGTTATCTTCTACATTATACAGATTTTTGGTATGAAAAGTTTTTTTTTAATTTAACAAGTATCCTGTATTATGTCTGACATTTGTGTCTACAAACTATGTATTAGTTTCTAATTACTAAAATATTTACCATGTGTCGGTGAAGATTTTCAGTCATCGGGGTCATGGTAATGCTAAGTGCTATATCGTAGGCAACTGGACTTGCTTGTGTTTCTTGAAGACGTTTCGCCTCTCATCCAAGAAGCTTCTTCAGTTCTAACCGACTGGTACAGAGTTGCAGGCTTTTAAACTCTGTGTGGGTGGGAACCCAGGTAGAGTCGTTAAGGTCACATGTGAGCTCTTAGTTTCAGAGTCGTTAGGTTCACAATGTGAGTCGCTAACTCACCTGACCATCATGTGTGTCGTTAGGGTCAGGTGGGACCAGGTGTGAATGGGTGCGAAGTGGTCTGGGGAGGGATCCCAGGACTGCATTGTAGGTGGGTGATAAGTGGTGTCGGAGGCCACCTCCTCTGTTTAACGATGGTCGGAGTAATGGCAGTGTTGACTGTTAAACCTTAATTCAAGAATGAAAGACATGATTTCCCAACTGAATAACTTTTCCGAATGCTTTATTTTGCTTCAACTTAAAGACTTTGTGACAATTTCTTACCATGAATAAAATCATTCAAGAGGACTTTTGATTTTATTTTGTCTTCATTTTATTCAATTTGTCTTGGATGTCGGGAGGAAACCGGAGCACCCCGGAGAAAACCCAACCTAACTAATTCACTAGCTAACTAACTGCAGGAGCCTAAATGCAGTTTTACATATTACAGCAGTGCCTCTAAATCCTAGCTAGCTAAACAACTAACTAACTGGTGCTGTAGTACGGACACTCGTTGGACATTTGGGTCCTCACACTACTTGCTAGTACTTTCCTGTATCCGCCTGTATTTTATGGGGACGGTTTTGGTAAGAAGAAGGCAAAAGTGGTGAGGGTGAGGGCAGCCAACAGCTGTTGGGGGGGCTGCTGCAAACCGATGGCCTTCAGCCAACCCCCGCATCACTGGGGGGGTTGGTTGAAGGCCAACGGGTGCTGCAAACCGATGGCCTTCAGCCAACCCCCGCATCACTGGGGGGATTGGCCTCACTTTTTCCCTGTCCATCCAGAGAACTCTTTTCCTCTCTGGTGGAGAGGAGATATCGTTTTCCCAACCCTGCTCCTGCTCCTTGAGCTTGGCAGGGTCTTCCTTAGGCCACACCTTCTTCCCTGCCACCACATTCCTGTTTGGTGTTGACACCTTACTTGGCCTTGATGGCAGATCCTTCCTCTGGCCAACAGGTGGAAGGACAGGTCTGGCTCTAACCGTTGGTTTGGGCTTAGAGGCACTGGGTGTTGGCCTCGGTGCACTGGCTGCCTCACATTTTGGTTTTTCCTTTATTGGTCCCAGAGGTCTTTGTACTGGAGGCCTGACATTTGACTTCTCTGGGACTGCCTGCCTGTTCACTGTCGACAGGTCCTTCCTCTGGCCAACAGGTGGAAGGACAGGCACGCGTGGCATCACTGGTTTAGGGACCACCTGCCTGTTCACTGTTGACAGGTCCTTCCTTTGGCCAACAGGTGGAAGGACAGGCACGCGTGGCATCACTGGTTTAGGGACCACCTGCCTGTTCACTGTCGACAGGTCCTTCCTCTGGCCAACAGGTGGAAGGACAGGCACGCGTGGCATCACTGGTTTAGGGACCACCTGCCTGTTCACTGTCGACAGGTCCTTCCTCTGGCCAACAGGTGGAAGGACAGGCACGCGTGGCATCACTGGTTTAGGGACCACCTGCCTGTTCACTGTCGACAGGTCCTTCCTCTGGCCAACAGGTGGAAGGACAGGCACGCGTGGCACCACTGGTTTAGGGACCACCTGCCTGTTCACTGTCGACAGGTCCTTCCTCTGGCCAGCAGGTGGAAGGACAGGCACGCGTGGCACCACTGGTTTAGGGACCACCTTCTTGTTGACTGTTGATGGCGTCTTCCTCTTTGGAGTGGATGGAGGAACGGGCCTGGGTGTCACCACTGGTTTTGGGACAGTCTGGTGTCTGGTGGCTTTCTTCAGGGCCGCAGATGAATCTGATGGCCGACTGAAGTTCACCCTGCACTGATGGAAAGCCTCTGGAGTCCATCTTTCACTCAGGAACTTTATACTCCATATCTCTTGGAAGTTGAAGGCAGCAACCTTTGGATCTGCTCCTGGGTGGCACTTTCCCGAAGATTCCATATCTGACATGTGGAGAGAAAGAAATTGCTCCACGTTGTTCGGTTGGGCCAGTAGCAATGTTCTGAATATACATTCAGCCTGGCTTCGTGTCCCGTATGGAAACAATCCTTGGCGCTCCATCGTAGGGTCTCTCCAGAAGTCTGACACCGTCCTGCAGTAAAATGGAAAATAAAAAACTGACAACCAGTGCACCACCCCTATATATCAAATTTTTCTGGCTTGTCCTGTGATGTCATAAAGACCGGAATGATGATGTCACCATTCGGGGCTCTGATGATGTCATCTTTTTGGTCTATGATGTGTTGGTCCAATCCAGTGGGGTCATCACCTGAGTGATTCTGTTTCCATAGCAACTAGCAAAACCAATCATGTGCACAGACAGATCCCAGGTGGTGTTCATGCACTGGCCCTTTTGTCCTCTGGATGGATAAGTGCCCCTTTGCCAGACTTTTTCAGGGTGTCTGCTGTGGAACACAGGCAAAACCTATTACTATTCCTCATACTTATTATGATATTCAAATCTTTTTTCTTATCCTTCTCATTATTTCAACATTCTCTGTATTTTTATTTTTTTTTGCCATTTAACTATGTCTGCATACTTTGTGCTACAGAAACAATTCAGCTACCAAAACGTTCAGCTTGTTCAGGACATGGTTGCTTGCATTTTTCTTTTTTATAACATTTATACTTTTTAAGATACTAAACTTTTTTTTTTTTTTTTTTTTTTAACTTTTTCCTCCCCATGGAAAACAATAGAGAAATGCTTCAAATTCTCTTAAACCCACTCCCATTTGAATTTCTACTGCTTCTGCATACTTTCAGCTAGAGACTTCATTTAAGCTTTAGGATGCTCAGCAAACTTTGAACTATTAAAGTTGCATTCAGCTTTTTGATATCTTCTACCATTTTTGAATTATGGAAATCAACTCTTTTAATTGTTTTCAGACATTTTCTGAGTTTAAAATGGGTCCCTATCCACCGATTACCTGAGGGCATTACTGTAGAAATGATTATGTGCGCAACTTCCTGTGAGACAGCAGAGGTAGCATTAAGCTAGTTAGTCCCATAGACTGTCCCAGTTAGTTAGTTCCAGTGGCTACACTTGGTGGCTAACCGCCAACGCTGTTTTTTTTTTTTTTTGTAAAAGTTTCTGGCAAGATGCCCTTCTTCAGTGTGTATTATGGCAATGTCACAAACAGTATACACAGGTGGGGTTAATTATATCCCACCTGAGTTGATTCAAAATGTTCCAGTAATAATAGTGTTGACTGTTAATAATTCAAGAATGAAAGACATGATTTCCCAACTGAATAACTTTTTCGAATGCTTTATTTTGCTTAAACCTCAAAGAGGAATTTGTGACTATTTCTTTTATATGAATAAAATCATTCAAGAGGACTTTTTTAAAAATGTATTTTTCTTTAATTTTTTAAAATTTGTCTTTTGACTGTGGGATGAAAACCGGAGCAACCTAGAGAAAAAAAACCTAATTAACTAAATTACCAACTAGCTAGCTAACTAACAAACTAACTAACCAAAGCAGCAGGCAGTAGGCCCGTGGCCTATTTTAGTCTAATTTAAGTTCTGCAGTTCCCCAGCCTCAGGGACACTCGTGGGACACTTGGGTCCTAATATTGGTTGTTAAAACTTGCATACGTCTGTATTTAATAACAGAAGGAGCAGTACACTGTAAATTCCTCGGTGCATCTGTCAATAACACAGAACAACCTGGAATCTGGGCTGCGGCTGCGCAGTCCATTGATATGGCTTAATAACAGTTTTAATGAAAGAGTAATAACAACGCAGCAGATAATGCACCGCCCAATCAACTTGTCCTTTACAAAACAAAAACGAAGGTAAAACCTCCCCACTGCAGTCCACGAAAAGGAGTGAAAAATATCATGAAATGATGTCATTAGTATTTATTGTTACACTCTATGGTAATTACGTATGTCCATCACATAATCTGGCTACATAGGGGAGGCCTATGAATTAAACTGTTACACACACATATATACATCATTTTAACATCTATGTAAATAAGATGTGGAGTGAGAGTAAATAAAATTGACTGCCAGTCACGGAGGTTAACTACGCCATGGATGAAGATGGAAATAATGCCACATATTCGGCCATGGATCAAATCACAACCGCAGTGTTAAAACGTAATGTTAATTTCTTTGTACTTGTCTACCGCTCCTTAGCAAGCTAACGTTTATTTGAACTGTTAAGCTAGCCAACACGTGCACATGCTAATTAATGTTAGCTAACTATGGTGATTATAAGCAGTTAATTACTTCACGAACGGCCCGTCGCTGAAAACACTTTAACTTTGGTTGATATTGCGTTATTGCCAGAAACAGTATTAAGGTGCAAATGAACATTTACTTATTTTAATTTAGCTAACGTTAGCTTAGCCACCTTTGGCGCCTTCTCTTGTAACGCAGCTATCCTTTTTTGTCATTAGTATAGTTTTTTCGCTCGCACTATAATGTTTACGTTAACATAACTGATATAGGCCAAAGCCAAATTATTTGCCTCGAGGCTTCCTTAAACTAACGATACAGCTCACTGTGTTTCATATGGATGGTTATTGCTGTTGTACAACGCCTTTATGTTAGCTTCGCTGTTATTAGCCTGCGCAGCAGTAACGTGAATGTGAAGCATGGATTGTAAAACAGTGGAGGAGTAAGGACAGGAAAACAGCCAGAGACTAAAAGACGAGATACGCCTAAGAAAACGACAGAAATTGTCAAGAGTGTGGGATCATTACAAGTTAAAACGAAAAGAAGAAAGTAAAATGTGTATTGCAAAACGGAGTTAGCATAGCACAATAGCACGTGTTCAATGATACAACATCTAAGTAGAAAACATCCACTGTATGCATCGAGTTCACTGCACAGACGCCACACAACAAGGTAACCTTAACGTCACAGTCAGTTGCATTTAAGCTTAATCAGTGATCGCTAGCAGAGTCACAACACATGTAAAGAATCTACGTGTATTATGGCTTTATAATGGACGATTAACACGTTTGCTGGAGAAAATAGCAGCACACGGAAAATATAATGCTGTAGTCAGTTTGTGAAAGTCTGAGCTTCATTGTCGTTATGATGTCAGCCACACACATTAACAGACACGCACCCCTTACTCACTCATTCACACACACATGCACCCCCTCAATCACCCTCAGACACACACATACAGTAGAAAATGGAGCCTAAATGCGCAGATCGAGTACAGCAGGTATATTAATTTGGATTGCAGCCACTAGGGTCAGCAGGTGTAAGGCACCCCTTGACCACAGTGAATGAGTTTAAACTAGCCAGTCACAGGAAGTTAAAGTATGATATTTCTGAAGGCCTTGTAATAAAGATCAATTAAGAAAAATTAATGCTACGCTTGAGTCTTTGGACAGCTTTGTGCAGAGGGTTCCACCATGTTCAACTGAGCAGACAGCAGATGCATCATTTGATCTGTCACAGCTGTTAGAGTGCACGCTGCAGACAAATGTTTTTGCAATTAAAGCAATAAAAATGTTGAATTTTCAAAAAGGGAAACAAATTTGTTGCTAATTTCTCTGACTTTTATTATTTTCTTTTATATATTACTATTACCCTTAAATAAAGCTACAGTAATTTCATGAAAACACGCAGTATTTCTTGTGCAGTTACTTGATTAATTGGCAGAATAATCAATAGAATAGTCTCATTAAAAGAATCAATAGCTGCAGCCCTAATTAATTGACTTGGTTGGGTAAAGTGTCATTACTGCGTTCATTGGAAAGGGCAGGCAGACAGTATGATAATGTGTCATAACATAAATATCACATTCTGGCTTGTGAGGTGCGTCTCTGCCGCTGCCATCGAGCAGCAGGTTCTGACCCATTTAAACAGAAAATGTGACTGTGCTTCTTTTGGCTATTATAATGAACGGCATGCCAGAGATGTGTGTATATATTTGTGTGTGTGTGTGTATATATATATATATATATATATACACACACACATATATTCCTTTTTATATTTTTTCATCTATATTGTTTACTTTTATCTATTGATAATTGAGTGTGGATTTAGTTGTATCTTTTTTTCTGGCATTCGTTGCAGTCAGCAAAGGAAGAATTTCATTGTACAGGGAAACATGTTTCCTCACTGTGCATGTGACAATAAACACTTTGAATCTTTGAATCTTGAGAAACAAGATCCCTGTTACTTTGCACAACCCCACTAATATACTGGATACACTGAAATAATTTGTAATCCAAAATGTTTGACTAAATCATGGGAGCCATTTACATGAAATAAGAAAAAAAATAGAGCCATTTTATGTTAAATGTTATAGAAATATTATTGTTATCTTCTACATTATACAGATTTTTGGTATGAAATTTTTTTTTTAATTTAACAAGTATCCTGTATTATGTCTGACATTTGTGTCTACAAACTATGTATTAGTTTCTAATTACTAAAATATTTACCATGTGTCGGTGAAGGTTCTCAGTCATCGGGGTCATGGTAATGCTAAGTGCTATATCGTAGGCAACTGGACTTGCTTGTGTTTCTTGAAGACGTTTCGCCTCTCATCCAAGAAGCTTCTTCAGTTCTAACCGACTGGTACAGAGTTGCAGGCTTTTAAACTCTGTGTGGGTGGGAACCCAGGTAGAGTCGTTAAGGTCACATGTGAGCTCTTAGTTTCAGAGTCGTTAGGTTCACAATGTGAGTCGCTAACTCACCTGACCATCATGTGTGTCGTTAGGGTCAGGTGGGACCAGGTGTGAATGGGTGCGAAGTGGTCTGGGGAGGGATCCCAGGACTGCATTGTAGGTGGGTGATAAGTGTTGTCGGAGGCCACCTCCTCTGTTTAACGATGGTCGGAGTAATGGCAGTGTTGACTGTTAAACCTTAATTCAAGAATGAAAGACATGATTTCCCAACTTAACTTTTCCGAATGCTTTATTTTGCTTCAACTTAAAGACTTTGTGACAATTTCTTACCATGAATAAAATCATTCAAGAGGACTTTTGATTTTATTTTGTCTTCATTTTATTCAATTTGTCTTGGATGTCGGGAGGAAACTGGAGCACCCCGGAGAAAACCCAACCTAACTAACTAATTCACTAGCTAACTAACTGCAGGAGCCTAAATGCAGTTTTACATATTACAGCAGTGCCTCTAAATCCTAGCTAGCTAAACAACTAACTAACTGGTGCTGTAGTACGGACACTCGTTGGACATTTGGGTCCTCACACTACCTGCTAGTGCTTTCCTGTATCCGCCTGTATTTTATGGGGACGGTTTTGGTAGCAAGAAGGCAAAAGTGGTGAGGGTGAGGGCAGCCAACAGCTGTTGGGGGGGCTGCTGCAAACCGATGGCCTTCAGCCAACCCCCGCATCACTGGGGGGGTTGGTTGAAGGCCAACGGGTGCTGCAAACCGATGGCCTTCAGCCAACCCCCGCATCACTGAGGGGATTGGCCTCACTTTTTCCCTGTCCATCCAGAGAACTCTTTTCCTCTCTGGTGGAGAGGAGATATCGTTTCCCCAACCCTGCTCCTGCTCCTTGAGCTTGGCAGGGTCTTCCTTAGGCCACACCTTCTTCCCTGCCACCACCTTCCTGTTTGGTGTTGACACCTTACTTGGCCTTGATGGCAGATCCTTCCTCTGGCCAACAGGTGGAAGGACAGGTCTGGCTCTAACCGTTGGTTTGGGCTTAGAGGCACTGGGTGTTGGCCTCGGTGCACTGGCTGCCTCACATTTTGGTTTTTCCTTTATTGGTCCCAGAGGTCTTTGTACTGGAGGCCTGACATTTGACTTCTCTGGGACCGCCTGCCTGTTCACTGTCGACAGGTCCTTCCTCTGGCCAACAGGTGGAAGGACAGGCACGCGTGGCATCACTGGTTTAGGGACCACCTGCCTGTTCACTGTCGACAGGTCCTTCCTTTGGCCAACAGGTGGAAGGACAGGCACGCGTGGCACCACTGGTTTAGGGACCACCTGCCTGTTCACTGTCGACAGGTCCTTCCTCTGGCCAACAGGTGGAAGGACAGGCACGCGTGGCACCACTGGTTTAGGGACCACCTGCCTGTTCACTGTCGACAGGTCCTTCCTCTGGCCAACAGGTGGAAGGACAGGCACGCGTGGCACCACTGGTTTAGGGACCACCTGCCTGTTCACTGTCGACAGGTCCTTCCTCTGGCCAACAGGTGGAAGGACAGGCAAGCGTGGCACCACTGGTTTAGGGACCACCTGCCTGTTCACTGTCGACAGGTCCTTCCTCTGGCCAACAGGTGGAAGGACAGGCAAGCGTGGCACCACTGGTTTAGGGACCACCTTCTTGTTGACTGTTGATGGCGCCTTCCTCTTTGGAGTGGATGGAGGAACGGGCCTGGGTGTCACCACTGGTTTTGGGACAGTCTGGTGTCTGGTGGCTTTCTTCAGGGCCGCAGATGAATCTGATGGCCGACTGAAGTTCACCCTGCACTGATGGAAAGCCTCTGGAGTCCATCTTTCACTCAGGAACTTCATACTCCATATCTCTTGGAAGTTGAAGGCAGCAACCTTTGGATCTGCTCCTGGGTGGCACTTTCCCGAAGATTCCATATCTGACATGTGGAGAGAAAGAAATTGCTCCACGTTGTTCGGTTGGGCCAGTAGCAATGTTCTGTATATACATTCAGCCTGGCTTCGTGTCCCGTATGGAAACAATCCTTGGCGCTCCATCGTAGGGTCTCTCCAGAAGTCTGACACCGTCCTGCAGTAAAATGGAAAATAAAAAACTGATTAACCAAACTGACAACCAGTGCACCACCGCTATATATCTTCTTTTTCTGGCTTGTCCTGTGATGTCATAAAGACCGGAATGATGATGTCACCATTCGGGGCTCTGATGATGTCATCATTTTGGCCTATGATGTGTTGGTCCAATCCAGTGGGGTCATCACCTGAGTGATTCTGTTTCCATAGCAACTAGCAAAACCAATCATGTGCACAGACAGATCCCAGGTGGTGTTCATGCACTGGCCCTTTTGTCCTCTGGATGGATAAGTGCCCCTTTGCCAGACTTTTTCAGGGTGTCTGCTGTGGAACACAGGCAAAACCTATTACTATTCCTCATACTTATTATGATATTCAAATCTTTTTTCTTATCCTTCTCATTATTTCAACATTCTCTGTATTTTTATTTTTTTTTGCCATTTAACTATGTCTGCATACTTTGTGCTACAGAAACAATTCAGCTACCAAAACGTTCAGCTTGTTCAGGACATGGTTGCTTGCATTTTTCTTTTTTTATAACATTTAAACTTTTTAAGATATTAAACTTTTTTTTTTTTTTTTTTACTTTTTCCTCCCCATGGAAAACAATAGAGAAATGCTTCAAATTCTCTTAAACCCACTCCCATTTGAATTTCTACTGCTTCTGCATACTTTCAGCTAGAGACTTCATTTAAGCTTTAGGATGCTCAGCAAACTTTGAACTATTAAAGTTGCATTCAGCTTTTTGATATCTTCTACCATTTTTGAATTATGGAAATCAACTCTTTTAATTGTTTTCAGACATTTTCTGAGTTTAAAATGGGTCCCTATCCACCGATTACCTGAGGGCATTACTGTAGAAATGATTATGTGCGCAACTTCCTGTGAGACAGCAGAGGTAGCATTAAGCTAGTTAGTCCCATAGACTGTCCCAGTTAGTTAGTTCCAGTGGCTACACTTGGTGGCTAACCGCCAACGCTGTTTTTTTTTTTTTTGTAAGTTTCTGGCAAGATGCCCTTCTTCAGTGTGTATTATGGCAATGTCACAAACAGTATACACAGGTGGGGTTAATTATATCCCACCTGAGTTGATTCAAAATGTTCCAGTAATAATAGTGTTGACTGTTAATAATTCAAGAATGAAAGACATGATTTCCCAACTGAATAACTTTTTCGAATGCTTTATTTTGCTTAAACCTCAAAGAGGAATTTGTGACTATTTCTTTTATATGAATAAAATCATTCAAGAGGACTTTTTTAAAAATGTATTTTTCTTTAATTTTTTAAAATTTGTCTTTTGACTGTGGGATGAAAACCGGAGCAACCTAGAGAAAAAAAACCTAATTAACTAAATTACCAACTAGCTAGCTAACTAACAAACTAACTAACCAAAGCAGCAGGCAGTAGGCCCGTGGCCTATTTTAGTCTAATTTAAGTTCTGCAGTTCCCCAGCCTCAGGGACACTCGTGGGACACTTGGGTCCTAATATTGGTTGTTAAAACTTGCATACGTCTGTATTTAATAACAGAAGGAGCAGTACACTGTAAATTCCTCGGTGCATCTGTCAATAACACAGAACAACCTGGAATCTGGGCTGCGGCTGCGCAGTCCATTGATATGGCTTAATAACAGTTTTAATGAAAGAGTAATAACAACGCAGCAGATAATGCACCGCCCAATCATCTTGTCCTTTACAAAACAAAAACGAAGGTAAAACCTCCCCACTGCAGTCCACGAAAAGGAGTGAAAAATATCATGAAATGATGTCATTAGTATTTATTGTTACACTCTATGGTAATTACGTATGTCCATCACATAATCTGGCTACATAGGGGAGGCCTATGAATTAAACTGTTACACACACATATATACATCATTTTAACATCTATGTAAATAAGATGTGGAGTGAGAGTAAATAAAATTGACTGCCAGTCACGGAGGTTAACTACGCCATGGATAAAGATGGAAATAATGCCACATATTCGGGCATGGATCAAATCACAACCGCAGTGTTAAAACGTAATGTTAATTTCTTTGTACTTGTCTACCGCTCCTTAGCAAGCTAACGTTTATTTGAACTGTTAAGCTAGCCAACACGTGCACATGCTAATTAATGTTAGCTAACTATGGTGATTATAAGCAGTTAATTACTTCACGAACGTTCAAAAACATGGGGAAAAGGACAATGAGCAGCTTGGTAAGAAATGCTCCACAAATTTCAAAAACATTAATAGATTTACAAAAATATTTTTTTAAAAGCTAGGGAAAAAACGAAATTTATAATAATCATTACATTATGTTACAGAATTATAATAATAATAATAATAATTATTATTATTATTATTATAAGCTCCTTTCCCAGGTCATGTCCTTGTTTGTTTATTTGTTCTTAACTTTTTCTTTTTTCCTTTTTCAAAACTATTTTCTTTGGTTTTATTTATTTAAATTTCTTACTGATTTTTTGTGTCATTTCTTCTTTTGTCGCTCATTGCCTTTCTCCCATGTTTTTTGTTTTGTTTTGGGGTTTTTTTAAACCAAGCAAATTTGCTCAGGTTTCAGAGGGTAAATATACAGTCATCCTATCATAAATATAATTACACTTAATTGAAATCAGTTTTATTGTTATGGATGTGAATTGCATCTAAAGCACTGTGTCTGCAGGTTCTTAAAAGGTCATCAACCACTCTAAATGACATTTCTTTTGTAAATATAACACCTTAAAAGTCATTAAATGGTCTTAAATTTGAATGTGTGACACCTTAATGGCAAGAACATTTTATATTAATTCATTTATCAACTTTTCATCCATCTTTGTCATCTGTGGGAAAGTCCACATTTATGATGTTACAAATCTTTAAAGCTACCACTGATTCTATGCTGTCCTTTTACTCAATATTTGCACCTACCCATTGGCAAAATGTAGATGAACCCAACTCTCTCGAATAATATTCTTACATAAAAACTATCTCTGCATGGTACCACTTACGTACCTTTATACTTATCTGCGATGCTTCAATAGTAAAAAAAAAAAAGGATTTATCCAAAAATCTGTTTTAAAATTGGTTAAAAATTATTCTGAAAATGCCTTAAAAAGCATAGAGTTTATGTGTCTGATGCTTTTATACACTCTATAAAACACTCACAGTCACCAAGTAGTAATAACATAGTAGGCTACCATTAATTCACTACATTATGTCATGTAATTGCTGAAATAAGTTGTGTTTATGTTCCCTGGATTGTATTTAACTTGATCACTTGTGTTATGCATGTATTTATTTAACTTTCCTACCATGCAGAATGTAACGTCTTATAATCTGTTGAAGCCTATTAAAATATCTTTTACACTATCATTGAGGCAGCCATGTGCAAAATTTAGCCACACATCTACTGTAGGTCACCCCAAATATCTGATTTCAACTGTTAAGAAAGCAGTGTCATCACAAGGTTCATTTAGTGACCAGGCTGACATGTTTTCATTTCACTTCCTTATTTATTTTTTGTAAACATATGTTGATTGATTTTAAACCTTTGAGACTGGGTGCTGAATCCTTAATGCAAGTAAAGATCAGGACAGCACTCCAATTACAATGTTAAACATTGCCACACGGATGTTTCAGGCAAGATGCCCTTCTTCAGTGTGTATTATGGCAATGTCACAAACAGTATACACAGGTGGGGTTAATTATATCCCACCTGAGTTGATTCAAAATGTTCCAGTAATAGCAGTGTTGACTGTTAAACCTTAATTCAAGAATGAAAGACATGATTTCCCAACTGAATAACTTTTCCGAATGCTTTATTTTGCTTCAACTTAAAGACTTTGTGACAATTTCTTACCATGAATAAAATCATTCAAGAGGACTTTTGATTTTATTTTGTCTTCATTTTATTCAATTTGTCTTGGATGTCGGGAGGAAACCGGAGCACCCCGGAGAAAACCCAACCTAACTAATTCACTAGCTAACTAACTGCAGGAGCCTAAACGCAGTTTTACATATTACAGCAGTGCCTCTAAATCCTAGCTAGCTAAACAACTAACTAACTGGTGCTGTAGTACGGACACTCGTTGGACATTTGGGTCCTCACACTACTTGCTAGTACTTACCTTTATCCGCCTGTATTTTATGTAGATGGTTTTGGTAAGAATAAGGCAAAAGTGGTGAGGGCGAGGGCAGCCAACAGCTGTTGGGGGGGCTGCTGCAAACCGATGGCCTTCAGCCAACCCCGGCATCACTGGGGGGGTTGGTTGAAGGCCAACGGGTGCTGCAAACCGATGGCCTTCAGCCAACCCCCGCATTACTGGGTGGATTGGCCTCACTTTTTCCCTGTCCATCCAGAGAACTCTTTTCCTCTCTGGTGGAGAGGAGATATCGTTTTCCCAACCCTGCTCCTGCTCCTTGAGCTTGGCAGGGTCTTCCTTAGGCCACACCTTCTTCCCTGCCACCACCTTCCTGTTTGGTGTTGACACCTTACTTGGCCTTGATGGCAGATCCTTCCTCTGGCCAACAGGTGGAAGGACAGGTCTGGCTCTAACCGTTGGTTTGGGCTTAGAGGCACTGGGTGTTGGCCTCGGTGCACTGGCTGCCTCACATTTTGGTTTTTCCTTTATTGGTCCCAGAGGTCTTTGTACTGGAGGCCTGACATTTGACTTCTCTGGGACTGCCTGCCTGTTGTATTTTTCTTTAATTTTTTAAAATTTGTCTTTTGACTGTGGGATGAAAACCGGAGCAACCTAGAGAAAAAAAACCTAATTAACTAAATTACCAACTAGCTAGCTAACTAACAAACTAACTAACCAAAGCAGCAGGCAGTAGGCCCGTGGCCTATTTTAGTCTAATTTAAGTTCTGCAGTTCCCCAGCCTCAGGGACACTCGTGGGACACTTGGGTCCTAATATTGGTTGTTAAAACTTGCATACGTCTGTATTTAATAACAGAAGGAGCAGTACACTGTAAATTCCTCGGTGCATCTGTCAATAACACAGAACAACCTGGAATCTGGGCTGCGGCTGCGCAGTCCATTGATATGGCTTAATAACAGTTTTAATGAAAGAGTAATAACAACGCAGCAGATAATGCACCGCCCAATCATCTTGTCCTTTACAAAACAAAAACGAAGGTAAAACCTCCCCACTGCAGTCCACGAAAAGGAGTGAAAAATATCATGAAATGATGTCATTAGTATTTATTGTTACACTCTATGGTAATTACGTATGTCCATCACATAATCTGGCTACATAGGGGAGGCCTATGAATTAAACTGTTACACACACATATATACATCATTTTAACATCTATGTAAATAAGATGTGGAGTGAGAGTAAATAAAATCGACTGCCAGTCACGGAGGTTAACTACGCCATGGATGAAGATGGAAATAATGCCACATATTCGGGCATGGATCAAATCACAACCGCAGTGTTAAAACGTAATGTTAATTTCTTTGTACTTGTCTACCGCTCCTTAGCAAGCTAACGTTTATTTGAACTGTTAAGCTAGCCAACACGTGCACATGCTAATTAATGTTAGCTAACTATGGTGATTATAAGCAGTTAATTACTTCACGAACTTTCAAAAACATGGGGAAAAGGACAATGAGCAGCTTGGTAAGAAATGCTCCACAAATTTCAAAAACATTAATAGATTTACAAAAATATTTTTTTAAAAGCTAGGGAAAAAACGAAATTTATAATAATCATTACATTATGTTACAGAATTATAATAATAATAATAATAATAATTAGGGCCCGAGCACGTACCGTGCGAGGACCCTATTGAAATTGAAGGAATTATTATTATTATTACGACAAAAGTAAATCGCTTATTTGGAGGTTTTAACATGCTCAAAAACTCCTGAAATTTGGCGGTCGCATCAGTCGCGGTGTAAATTTACGTATTTTAGGGTTTGTGGCAATGGACGGGTCAAAATGGCTAGGCCACGCCCATTAAAGAGCAATCTCCTTATAAACAGCGCCCTCCTCATCAATTTTCACGGATCTGCACGAAAATCGGTACACATGTAGATCATGCCGAGCCGCACAAAAAAGTCTCTTGGAGCCATAGGCCACGCCCAACAGGAAGTTGGCTATTTTGAATTTAGCGGCCATTTTTGGCGTTTTACCACGTGTCATATTTTGACGAACTCCTCCTACACGATTAATCAAAACGGCTTCAAAATCGCCGTGTACCAACTAGATAAGTTTGTGATCAAAAGTTATTCAAAGATCCGCTACCCGTCGAACACGGAATCGGCTTTTTGGCGGTGAAGTTTGAAGTTTGAAGTTTGTCTCGCCATGAAAAACGAAATTGCTATAACTTTGGCATTAATCGTCCGATCTGCACCAAACTTCACATGATTCATAATATTCCCGCCCTGAACACGTCTACATGCAGAAATTTTGTAATTACCCTAGCGCCCCCTGCTGGCAACAGGAAAAGCGATGTTTTTAGACTTTGACGTGCAGCTCTGACCACGTTCACCATATGCAACTCAAATTTGGTCAGACAGACCTCAAGACGTTGGTAATGCTACATTATGAAGATTGTGACTAGGCGTCAAACGGTGTTCCGCCCAGAGGGCGGCGAAGTCGAAAATTCGCCAAAACGCGTTGAAAATGGCTTTAATGACATTAACTTCTGTGTCCTTGGTCATATCTGCCTGAAACTTCACATGTGTGTTAACAGTCCAGGCTTGAACATGTGATATGAGTTTCGTTGATGGGCGTGGCCAAATGACTTGACCACGCCCTTTAAACATCAGCCCCTGCCGCACGTGTCACCGACATGCACGAAAATTGGTACACGCATGTATCACACCGAGACGCACAAAAAAGTCTCTTGGACCCACTGGCCATACCCAACAGGAAGTCGGCCATTTTGAATTTTGATGCTATTTTTGGCGTTTTCCACATGTTGTATTTTAACAAACTCCTCCTACAGGATTAATCAGAATGACTTCAAAATCACTGTGTGTGATCTAGACAAGGTTGTGATCAAAAGTTATTAAAAGATTTTTCCACAGTTAAACGGTTTGGCCGTCAGGTGGCGGCGAAGTTTGATGTCTCGCCATAAAACACGAAATTAGTATAACTTTGGCATACATTGTCCATTCTTCACCAAACGTCACATGTTTGTTAACAGTCCAGACCTGAATGTATAGTATGAGTTTCATCAATAAGCGTGGCCGTATGGCTTGACCACGCCCCTTAAAGTGCAGCGTCCCCCATAACAACTTTCACCGACGTGCACGAAAATCAGTATGCACATGTATCGTGTCCAGACGCACAAAAAAGCCTCTTGCACATATAGGCCACACCCGACAGGAAGTCGGCCATTTTGAAATGTACAGTCATTTTTGCCGTTTTCCACGTGTTGTATTTTAATGATCTCCTCCTCCAGAAATGAATCAATTAACTCCAAAACTGGTGTGTACCATCTACACAAGTGTGTGATCAAAACATATTAAGAGAATTGCTCAGCATGGAACGGTGTGGCTGTGACATGGCGTCGACACTTGATGTCTCACCATGAAACACGATATTGCTATAACATGGGATCTAATGGTCGAATCTGCTCCAAACTTCACATGTATGATAATAGTCCTGGCATGAACACACCCACATGACGCTCAGGAGTCAGAGTCATAGCGCCACCCAGTGGAGACGGGAAGTCGCAACGCATTGGTTCCTACACTGTCCGAAGGAGGCGAACATTCAGCGCCTCGTCTGCCGGTCGACCTTTGGCGACACGGTGGCGGCCGCGCCAGGCTCCGAGTTGCGTGGGGTGCGAGGGCCCGTTCAACGCTGCTTGCAGCTTTAATTATTATTATTATTATAAGCTCCTTTCCCAGGTCATGTCCTTGTTTGTTTATTTGTTCTTAACTTTTTCTTTTTTCCTTTTTCAAAACTATTTTCTTTGGTTTTATTTATTTAAATTTCTTACTGATTTTTTGTGTCATTTCTTCTTTTGTCGCTCATTGCCTTTCTCCCATGTTTTTTGTTTTGTTTTGGGGTTTTTTTAAACCAAGCAAATTTGCTCAGGTTTCAGAGGGTAAATATACAGTCATCCTATCATAAATATAATTACACTTAATTGAAATCAGTTTTATTGTTATGGATGTGAATTGCATCTAAAGCACTGTGTCTGCAGGTTCTTAAAAGGTCATCAACCACTCTAAATGACATTTCTTTTGTAAATATAACACCTTAAAAGTCATTAAATGGTCTTAAATTTGAATGTGTGACACCTTAATGGCAAGAACATTTTATATTAATTCATTTATCAACTTTTCATCCATCTTTGTCATCTGTGGGAAAGTCCACATTTATGATGTTACAAATCTTTAAAGCTACCACTGATTCTATGCTGTCCTTTTACTCAATATTTGCACCTACCCATTGGCAAAATGTAGATGAACCCAACTCTCTCGAATAATATTCTTACATAAAAACTATCTCTGCATGGTACCACTTACGTACCTTTATACTTATCTGCGATGCTTCAATAGTAAAAAAAAAAAAGGATTTATCCAAAAATCTGTTTTAAAATTGGTTAAAAATTATTCTGAAAATGCCTTAAAAAGCATAGAGTTTATGTGTCTGATGCTTTTATACACTCTATAAAACACTCACAGTCACCAAGTAGTAATAACATAGTAGGCTACCATTAATTCACTACATTATGTCATGTAATTGCTGAAATAAGTTGTGTTTATGTTCCCTGGATTGTATTTAACTTGATCACTTGTGTTATGCATGTATTTATTTAACTTTCCTACCATGCAGAATGTAACGTCTTATAATCTGTTGAAGCCTATTAAAATATCTTTTACACCATCATTGAGGCAGCCATGTGCAAAACTTAGCCACACATCTACTGTAGGTCACCCCAAATATCTGATTTCAACTGTTAAGAAAGCAGTGTCATCACAAGGTTCATTTAGTGACCAGGCTGACATGTTTTCATTTCACTTCCTTATTTATTTTTTGTAAACATATGTTGATTGATTTTAAACCTTTGAGACTGGGTGCTGAATCCTTAATGCAAGTAAAGATCAGGACAGCACTCCAATTACAATGTTAAACATTGCCACACGGATGTTTCAGGCAAGATGCCCTTCTTCAGTGTGTATTATGGCAATGTCACAAACAGTATACACAGGTGGGGTTAATTATATCCCACCTGAGTTGATTCAAAATGTTCCAGTAATAGCAGTGTTGACTGTTAAACCTTAATTCAAGAATGAAAGACATGATTTCCCAACTGAATAACTTTTCCGAATGCTTTATTTTGCTTCAAC
Organism: Cephalopholis sonnerati; assembly: GCA_019142605.1. Lineage (NCBI taxonomy): Eukaryota > Metazoa > Chordata > Actinopteri > Perciformes > Serranidae > Cephalopholis > Cephalopholis sonnerati. The sequence goes on along the minus strand of JAGQAX010000007.1, from coordinate 35,998,573 downwards.
TTAAAGACTTTGTGACAATTTCTTACCATGAATAAAATCATTCAAGAGGACTTTTGATTTTATTTTGTCTTCATTTTATTCAATTTGTCTTGGATGTCGGGAGGAAACCGGAGCACCCCGGAGAAAACCCAACCTAACTAATTCACTAGCTAACTAACTGCAGGAGCCTAAACGCAGTTTTACATATTACAGCAGTGCCTCTAAATCCTAGCTAGCTAAACAACTAACTAACTGGTGCTGTAGTACGGACACTCGTTGGACATTTGGGTCCTCACACTACTTGCTAGTACTTACCTTTATCCGCCTGTATTTTATGTAGATGGTTTTGGTAAGAATAAGGCAAAAGTGGTGAGGGCGAGGGCAGCCAACAGCTGTTGGGGGGGCTGCTGCAAACCGATGGCCTTCAGCCAACCCCGGCATCACTGGGGGGGTTGGTTGAAGGCCAACGGGTGCTGCAAACCGATGGCCTTCAGCCAACCCCCGCATCACTGGGTGGATTGGCCTCACTTTTTCCCTGTCCATCCAGAGAACTCTTTTCCTCTCTGGTGGAGAGGAGATATCGTTTTCCCAACCCTGCTCCTGCTCCTTGAGCTTGGCAGGGTCTTCCTTAGGCCACACCTTCTTCCCTGCCACCACCTTCCTGTTTGGTGTTGACACCTTACTTGGCCTTGATGGCAGATCCTTCCTCTGGCCAACAGGTGGAAGGACAGGTCTGGCTCTAACCGTTGGTTTAGGCTTAGAGGCACTGGGTGTTGGCCTCGGTGCACTGGCTGCCTCACATTTTGGTTTTTCCTTTATTGGTCCCAGAGGTCTTTGTACTGGAGGCCTGACATTTGACTTCTCTGGGACTGCCTGCCTGTTCACTGTCGACAGGTCCTTCCTCTGGCCAACAGGTGGAAGGACAGGCACGTGTGGCACCACTGGTTTAGGGACCACCTGCCTGTTCACTGTCGACAGGTCCTTCCTCTGGCCAACAGGTGGAAGGACAGGCACGCGTGGCATCACTGGTTTAGGGACCACCTGCCTGTTGACTGTCGACAGGTCCTTCCTCTGACCAACAGGTGGAAGGACAGGCACGTGTGGCACCACTGGTTTAGGGACCACCTGCCTGTTCACTGTCGACAGGTCCTTCCTCTGGCCAACAGGTGGAAGGACAGGCACGTGTGGCACCACTGGTTTAGGGACCACCTTCTTGTTGACTGTTGATGGCGCCTTCCTCTTTGGAGTGGATGGAGGAACGGGCCTGGGTGTCACCACTGGTTTTGGGACAGTCTGGTGTCTGGTGGCTTTCTTCAGGGCCGCAGATGAATCTGATGGCCGACTGAAGTTCACCCTGCACTGATGGAAAGCCTCTGGAGTCCATCTTTCACTCAGGAACTTCATACTCCATATCTCTTGGAAGTTGAAGGCAGCAACCTTTGGATCTGCTCCTGGGTGGCACTTTCCCGAAGATTCCATATCTGACATGTGGAGAGAAAGAAATTGCTCCACGTTGTTCGGTTGGGCCAGTAGCAATGTTCTGAATATACATTCAGCCTGGCTTCGTGTCCCGTATGGAAACAATCCTTGGCGCTCCATCGTAGGGTCTCTCCAGAAGTCTGACACCGTCCTGCAGTAAAATGGAAAATAAAAAACTGATTAACCAAACTGACAACCAGTGCACCACCCCTATATATCAAATTTTTCTGGCTTGTCCTGTGATGTCATAAAGACCGGAATGATGATGTCACCATTCGGGGCTCTGATGATGTCATCATTTTGGTCTATGATGTGTTGGTCCAATCCAGTGGGGTCATCACCTGAGTGATTCTGTTTCCATAGCAACTAGCAAAACCAATCATGTGCACAGACAGATCCCAGGTGGTGTTCATGCACTGGCCCTTTTGTCCTCTGGATGGATAAGTGCCCCTTTGCCAGACTTTTTCAGGGTGTCTGCTGTGGAACACAGGCAAAACCTATTACTATTCCTCATACTTATTATGATATTCAAATCTTTTTTCTTATCCTTCTCATTATTTCAACATTCTCTGTATTTTTATTTTTTTTTGCCATTTAACTATGTCTGCATACTTTGTGCTACAGAAACAATTCAGCTACCAAAACGTTCAGCTTGTTCAGGACATGGTTGCTTGCTTTTTTCTTTTTTATAACATTTATACTTTTTAAGATATTAAACTTTTTTATTTTTTTTTAACTTTTTCCTCCCCATGGAAAACAATAGAGAAATGCTTCAAATTCTCTTAAACCCACTCCCATTTGAATTTCTACTGCTTCTGCATACTTTCAGCTAGAGACTTCATTTAAGCTTTAGGATGCTCAGCAAACTTTGAACTATTAAAGTTGCATTCAGCTTTTTGATATCTTCTACCATTTTTGAATTATGGAAATCAACTCTTTTAATTGTTTTCAGACATTTTCTGAGTTTAAAATGGGTCCCTATCCACCGATTACCTGAGGGCATTACTGTAGAAATGATTATGTGCGCAACTTCCTGTGAGACAGCAGAGGTAGCATTAAGCTAGTTAGTCCCATAGACTGTCCCAGTTAGTTAGTTCCAGTGGCTACACTTGGTGGCTAACCGCCAACGCTGTTTTTTTTTTTTTTTTGTAAAAGTTTCTGGCAAGATGCCCTTCTTCAGTGTGTATTATGGCAATGTCACAAACAGTAGGTGGGGTTAATTATATCCCACCTGAGTTGATTCAAAATGTTCCAGTAATAATAGTGTTGACTGTTAATAATTCAAGAATGAAAGACATGATTTCCCAACTGAATAACTTTTTCGAATGCTTTATTTTGCTTAAACCTCAAAGAGGAATTTGCGACTATTTCTTTTATATGAATAAAATCATTCAAGAGGACTTTTTTAAAAATGTATTTTTCTTTAATTTTTTAAAATTTGTCTTTTGACTGTGGGATGAAAACCGGAGCAACCTAGAGAAAAAAACCTAATTAACTAAATTACCAACTAGCTAGCTAACTAACAAACTAACTAACCAAAGCAGCAGGCAGTAGGCCCGTGGCCTATTTTAGTCTAATTTAAGTTCTGCAGTTCCCCAGCCTCAGGGACACTCGTGGGACATTTGGGTCCTAATATTGGTTGTTAAAACTTGCATACGTCTGTATTTAATAACAGAAGGAGCAGTACACTGTAAATTCCTCGGTGCATCTGTCAATAACACAGAAAACCTGGAATCTCACATCACACCTCCTCCTCCATGCTTCACAGTGGGAACCAGGCATGTGGAATCCATCCGTTCACCTTTTCTGCGTCTCACAAAGACACGGCAGTTGGAACCAAAGATCTCAAATTTGGACTCATCAGACCAAAGCACAGATTTCCACTGGTCTAATGTCCATTCCTTGTGTTTCTTGGCCCCAACAAATCTCTTCTGCTTGTTGCCTCTCCTTAGCAGTGGTTTCCTAGCAGCTATTTGACCATGAAGGCCTGATTCGCGCAGTCTCCTCTTAACAGTTGTTCTAGAGATGGGTCTGCTGCTAGAACTCTGTGTGGCATTCATCTGGTCTCTGATCTGAGCTGCTGTTAACTTACGATTTCTGAGGCTGGTGACTCGGATGAACTTATCCTCAGAAGCAGAGGTGACTCTTGGTCTTCCTTTCCTGGGTCGGTCCTCATGTGTGCCAGTTTCGTTGTAGCACTTGATGGTTTTTGCGACTCCACTTGGGGACACATTTAAAGTTTTTGCAATTTTCCGGACTGACTGACCTTCATTTCTTAAAGTAATGATGGCCACTCGTTTTTCTTTAGTTCGCTGATTGCTTCTTGCCATAATATGAATTTTAGCAGTTGTCCAATAGGGCTGTCGGCTGTGTATTAACCTGACTTCTGCACAACACAACTGATGGTCCCAACCCCATTGATAAAGCAAGAAATTCCACTAATTAACCCTGATAAGGCACACCTGTGAAGTGAAAACCATTTCAGGTGACTACCTCTTGAAGCTCATGGAGAGAATGCCAAGAGTGTGCAAAGCAGTAATCAGAGCAAAGGGTGGCTATTTTGAAGAAACTAGAATATAAAACATGTTTTCAGTTATTTCACCTTTTTTTGTTAAGTACATAACTCCACGTGTTCATTCATAGTTTTGATGCCTTCAGTGAGAATCTACAATGTAAATAGTCATGAAAATAAAGAAAACGCATTGAATGAGAAGATGTGTCCAAACTTTTGGCCTGTACTGTATATTTATGAATTTTCAATCATGACTTTATCAGTTAATCATATTATCAATATGTGTAATATTGATGTCACCCCTCTTTATGAAATGGTACCTTCCCATGGGACAGTGCGAAGAGGGACCGTTAAGGGCGCGTAAGGTCAGGTGCATTGTAGGTGTAGCGGGAGCAGCTATCACTGCCATGAGGCATGCAGTAACTGTTTTCTCCTGCAGCCAAAAGTCTGAGCCTCTGCCAGTCACGGAGGTTAACTACGCCATGGATGAAGATGGAAATAATGCCATTATGGCTTTATAATGGACGATTAACACATTTGCTGGAGAAAATAGCAGCACACGGAAAATATAATGCTGTAGTCAGTTTGTGAAAGTCTGAGCTTCATTGTCGTTATGATGTCAGCCACACACATTAACAGACACGCACCCCTTACTCACTCATTCACACACACATGCACCCCCTCAATCACCCTCAGACACACACATACAGTAGAAAATGGAGCCTAAATGCGCAGATCGAGTACAGCAGGTATATTAATTTGGATTGCAGCCACTAGGGTCAGCAGGTGTAAGGCACCCCTTGACCACAGTGAATGAGTTTAAACTAGCCAGTCACAGGAAGTTAAAGTATGATATTTCTGAAGGCCTTGTAATAAAGATCAATTAAGAAAAATTAATGCTACGCTTGATGGACAGCTTTGTGCAGAGGGTTCCACCATGTTCAACTGAGCAGACAGCAGATGCATCATTTGATCTGTCACAACTGTTAGAGTGCACGCTGCAGACAAATGTTTTTGCAATTAAAGCAATAAAAATGTTGAATTTTCAAAAAGGGAAACAAATTTGTTGCTAATTTCTCTGACTTTTATTATTTTCTTTTATATATTACTATTACCCTTAAATAAAGCTACAGTAATTTCATGAAAACACGCAGTATTTCTTGTGCAGTTACTTGATTAATTGGCAGAATAATCAATAGAATAGTCCCATTAAAAGAATCAGTAGCTGCAGCCCTAATTAATTGACTTGGTTGGGTAAAGTGTCATTACTGCGTTCATTGGAAAGGGCAGGCAGACAGTATGATAATGTGTCATAACATAAATATCACATTCTGGCTTGTGAGGTGCGTCTCTGCCGCTGCCATCGAGCAGCAGGTTCTGACCCATTTAAACAGAAAATGTGACTGTGCTTCTTTTGGCTATTATAATGAACGGCATGCCAGAGATGTGCGTATATATATTTGTGTGTATATATTCCTTTTTATATTTTTTCATCTATATTGTTTACTTTTATCTATTGATAATTGAGTGTGGATTTAATTGTATGTTTTTTTCTGGCATTCATTGCAGTCAGCAAAGGAAGAATTTCATTGTACAGGGAAACATGTTTCCTCACTGTGCATGTGACAATAAACACTTTGAATCTTTGAATCTTGAGAAACAAGATCCCTGTTACTTTGCACAACCCCACTAATATACTGGATACACTGAAATAATTTGTAATCCAAAATGTTTGACTAAATCATGGGAGCCATTTACATGAAATAAGAAAAAAAATAGAGCCATTTTATGTTAAATGTTATAGAAATATTATTGTTATCTTCTACATTATACAGATTTTTGGTATGAAAAGTTTTTTTTTAATTTAACAAGTATCCTGTATTATGTCTGACATTTGTGTCTACAAACTATGTATTAGTTTCTAATTACTAAAATATTTACCATGTGTCGGTGAAGATTTTCAGTCATCGGGGTCATGGTAATGCTAAGTGCTATATCGTAGGCAACTGGACTTGCTTGTGTTTCTTGAAGACGTTTCGCCTCTCATCCAAGAAGCTTCTTCAGTTCTAACCGACTGGTACAGAGTTGCAGGCTTTTAAACTCTGTGTGGGTGGGAACCCAGGTAGAGTCGTTAAGGTCACATGTGAGCTCTTAGTTTCAGAGTCGTTAGGTTCACAATGTGAGTCGCTAACTCACCTGACCATCATGTGTGTCGTTAGGGTCAGGTGGGACCAGGTGTGAATGGGTGCGAAGTGGTCTGGGGAGGGATCCCAGGACTGCATTGTAGGTGGGTGATAAGTGGTGTCGGAGGCCACCTCCTCTGTTTAACGATGGTCGGAGTAATGGCAGTGTTGACTGTTAAACCTTAATTCAAGAATGAAAGACATGATTTCCCAACTGAATAACTTTTCCGAATGCTTTATTTTGCTTCAACTTAAAGACTTTGTGACAATTTCTTACCATGAATAAAATCATTCAAGAGGACTTTTGATTTTATTTTGTCTTCATTTTATTCAATTTGTCTTGGATGTCGGGAGGAAACCGGAGCACCCCGGAGAAAACCCAACCTAACTAATTCACTAGCTAACTAACTGCAGGAGCCTAAATGCAGTTTTACATATTACAGCAGTGCCTCTAAATCCTAGCTAGCTAAACAACTAACTAACTGGTGCTGTAGTACGGACACTCGTTGGACATTTGGGTCCTCACACTACTTGCTAGTACTTTCCTGTATCCGCCTGTATTTTATGGGGACGGTTTTGGTAAGAAGAAGGCAAAAGTGGTGAGGGTGAGGGCAGCCAACAGCTGTTGGGGGGGCTGCTGCAAACCGATGGCCTTCAGCCAACCCCCGCATCACTGGGGGGGTTGGTTGAAGGCCAACGGGTGCTGCAAACCGATGGCCTTCAGCCAACCCCCGCATCACTGGGGGGATTGGCCTCACTTTTTCCCTGTCCATCCAGAGAACTCTTTTCCTCTCTGGTGGAGAGGAGATATCGTTTTCCCAACCCTGCTCCTGCTCCTTGAGCTTGGCAGGGTCTTCCTTAGGCCACACCTTCTTCCCTGCCACCACATTCCTGTTTGGTGTTGACACCTTACTTGGCCTTGATGGCAGATCCTTCCTCTGGCCAACAGGTGGAAGGACAGGTCTGGCTCTAACCGTTGGTTTGGGCTTAGAGGCACTGGGTGTTGGCCTCGGTGCACTGGCTGCCTCACATTTTGGTTTTTCCTTTATTGGTCCCAGAGGTCTTTGTACTGGAGGCCTGACATTTGACTTCTCTGGGACTGCCTGCCTGTTCACTGTCGACAGGTCCTTCCTCTGGCCAACAGGTGGAAGGACAGGCACGCGTGGCATCACTGGTTTAGGGACCACCTGCCTGTTCACTGTTGACAGGTCCTTCCTTTGGCCAACAGGTGGAAGGACAGGCACGCGTGGCATCACTGGTTTAGGGACCACCTGCCTGTTCACTGTCGACAGGTCCTTCCTCTGGCCAACAGGTGGAAGGACAGGCACGCGTGGCATCACTGGTTTAGGGACCACCTGCCTGTTCACTGTCGACAGGTCCTTCCTCTGGCCAACAGGTGGAAGGACAGGCACGCGTGGCATCACTGGTTTAGGGACCACCTGCCTGTTCACTGTCGACAGGTCCTTCCTCTGGCCAACAGGTGGAAGGACAGGCACGCGTGGCACCACTGGTTTAGGGACCACCTGCCTGTTCACTGTCGACAGGTCCTTCCTCTGGCCAGCAGGTGGAAGGACAGGCACGCGTGGCACCACTGGTTTAGGGACCACCTTCTTGTTGACTGTTGATGGCGTCTTCCTCTTTGGAGTGGATGGAGGAACGGGCCTGGGTGTCACCACTGGTTTTGGGACAGTCTGGTGTCTGGTGGCTTTCTTCAGGGCCGCAGATGAATCTGATGGCCGACTGAAGTTCACCCTGCACTGATGGAAAGCCTCTGGAGTCCATCTTTCACTCAGGAACTTTATACTCCATATCTCTTGGAAGTTGAAGGCAGCAACCTTTGGATCTGCTCCTGGGTGGCACTTTCCCGAAGATTCCATATCTGACATGTGGAGAGAAAGAAATTGCTCCACGTTGTTCGGTTGGGCCAGTAGCAATGTTCTGAATATACATTCAGCCTGGCTTCGTGTCCCGTATGGAAACAATCCTTGGCGCTCCATCGTAGGGTCTCTCCAGAAGTCTGACACCGTCCTGCAGTAAAATGGAAAATAAAAAACTGACAACCAGTGCACCACCCCTATATATCAAATTTTTCTGGCTTGTCCTGTGATGTCATAAAGACCGGAATGATGATGTCACCATTCGGGGCTCTGATGATGTCATCTTTTTGGTCTATGATGTGTTGGTCCAATCCAGTGGGGTCATCACCTGAGTGATTCTGTTTCCATAGCAACTAGCAAAACCAATCATGTGCACAGACAGATCCCAGGTGGTGTTCATGCACTGGCCCTTTTGTCCTCTGGATGGATAAGTGCCCCTTTGCCAGACTTTTTCAGGGTGTCTGCTGTGGAACACAGGCAAAACCTATTACTATTCCTCATACTTATTATGATATTCAAATCTTTTTTCTTATCCTTCTCATTATTTCAACATTCTCTGTATTTTTATTTTTTTTTGCCATTTAACTATGTCTGCATACTTTGTGCTACAGAAACAATTCAGCTACCAAAACGTTCAGCTTGTTCAGGACATGGTTGCTTGCATTTTTCTTTTTTATAACATTTATACTTTTTAAGATACTAAACTTTTTTTTTTTTTTTTTTTTTTAACTTTTTCCTCCCCATGGAAAACAATAGAGAAATGCTTCAAATTCTCTTAAACCCACTCCCATTTGAATTTCTACTGCTTCTGCATACTTTCAGCTAGAGACTTCATTTAAGCTTTAGGATGCTCAGCAAACTTTGAACTATTAAAGTTGCATTCAGCTTTTTGATATCTTCTACCATTTTTGAATTATGGAAATCAACTCTTTTAATTGTTTTCAGACATTTTCTGAGTTTAAAATGGGTCCCTATCCACCGATTACCTGAGGGCATTACTGTAGAAATGATTATGTGCGCAACTTCCTGTGAGACAGCAGAGGTAGCATTAAGCTAGTTAGTCCCATAGACTGTCCCAGTTAGTTAGTTCCAGTGGCTACACTTGGTGGCTAACCGCCAACGCTGTTTTTTTTTTTTTTTGTAAAAGTTTCTGGCAAGATGCCCTTCTTCAGTGTGTATTATGGCAATGTCACAAACAGTATACACAGGTGGGGTTAATTATATCCCACCTGAGTTGATTCAAAATGTTCCAGTAATAATAGTGTTGACTGTTAATAATTCAAGAATGAAAGACATGATTTCCCAACTGAATAACTTTTTCGAATGCTTTATTTTGCTTAAACCTCAAAGAGGAATTTGTGACTATTTCTTTTATATGAATAAAATCATTCAAGAGGACTTTTTTAAAAATGTATTTTTCTTTAATTTTTTAAAATTTGTCTTTTGACTGTGGGATGAAAACCGGAGCAACCTAGAGAAAAAAAACCTAATTAACTAAATTACCAACTAGCTAGCTAACTAACAAACTAACTAACCAAAGCAGCAGGCAGTAGGCCCGTGGCCTATTTTAGTCTAATTTAAGTTCTGCAGTTCCCCAGCCTCAGGGACACTCGTGGGACACTTGGGTCCTAATATTGGTTGTTAAAACTTGCATACGTCTGTATTTAATAACAGAAGGAGCAGTACACTGTAAATTCCTCGGTGCATCTGTCAATAACACAGAACAACCTGGAATCTGGGCTGCGGCTGCGCAGTCCATTGATATGGCTTAATAACAGTTTTAATGAAAGAGTAATAACAACGCAGCAGATAATGCACCGCCCAATCATCTTGTCCTTTACAAAACAAAAACGAAGGTAAAACCTCCCCACTGCAGTCCACGAAAAGGAGTGAAAAATATCATGAAATGATGTCATTAGTATTTATTGTTACACTCTATGGTAATTACGTATGTCCATCACATAATCTGGCTACATAGGGGAGGCCTATGAATTAAACTGTTACACACACATATATACATCATTTTAACATCTATGTAAATAAGATGTGGAGTGAGAGTAAATAAAATTGACTGCCAGTCACGGAGGTTAACTACGCCATGGATGAAGATGGAAATAATGCCACATATTCGGCCATGGATCAAATCACAACCGCAGTGTTAAAACGTAATGTTAATTTCTTTGTACTTGTCTACCGCTCCTTAGCAAGCTAACGTTTATTTGAACTGTTAAGCTAGCCAACACGTGCACGTGCTAATTAATGTTAGCTAACTATGGTGATTATAAGCAGTTAATTACTTCACGAACGGCCCGTCGCTGAAAACACTTTAACTTTGGTTGATATTGCGTTATTGCCAGAAACAGTATTAAGGTGCAAATGAACATTTACTTATTTTAATTTAGCTAACGTTAGCTTAGCCACCTTTGGCGCCTTCTCTTGTAACGCAGCTATCCTTTTTTGTCATTAGTATAGTTTTTTCGCTCGCACTATAATGTTTACGTTAACATAACTGATATAGGCCAAAGCCAAATTATTTGCCTCGAGGCTTCCTTAAACTAACGATACAGCTCACTGTGTTTCATATGGATGGTTATTGCTGTTGTACAACGCCTTTATGTTAGCTTCGCTGTTATTAGCCTGCGCAGCAGTAACGTGAATGTGAAGCATGGATTGTAAAACAGTGGAGGAGTAAGGACAGGAAAACAGCCAGAGACTAAAAGACGAGATACGCCTAAGAAAACGACAGAAATTGTCAAGAGTGTGGGATCATTACAAGTTAAAACGAAAAGAAGAAAGTAAAATGTGTATTGCAAAACGGAGTTAGCATAGCACAATAGCACGTGTTCAATGATACAACATCTAAGTAGAAAACATCCACTGTATGCATCGAGTTCACTGCACAGACCCCACACAACAAGGTAACCTTAACGTCACATTCAGTTGCATTTAAGCTTAATCAGTGATCGCTAGCAGAGTCACAACACATGTAAAGAATCTACGTGTATTATGGCTTTATAATGGACGATTAACACGTTTGCTGGAGAAAATAGCAGCACACGGAAAATATAATGCTGTAGTCAGTTTGTGAAAGTCTGAGCTTCATTGTCGTTATGATGTCAGCCACACACATTAACAGACACGCACCCCTTACTCACTCATTCACACACACATGCACCCCCTCAATCACCCTCAGACACACACATAGTAGAAAATGGAGCCTAAATGCGCAGATCGAGTACAGCAGGTATATTAATTTGGATTGCAGCCACAAGGGTCAGCAGGTGTAAGGCACCCCTTGACCACAGTGAATGAGTTTAAACTAGCCAGTCACAGGAAGTTAAAGTATGATATTTCTGAAGGCCTTGTAATAAAGATCAATTAAGAAAAATTAATGCTACGCTTGAGTCTTTGGACAGCTTTGTGCAGAGGGTTCCACCATGTTCAACTGAGCAGACAGCAGATGCATCATTTGATCTGTCACAACTGTTAGAGTGCACGCTGCAGACAAATGTTTTTGCAATTAAAGCAATAAAAATGTTGAATTTTCAAAAAGGGAAACAAATTTGTTGCTAATTTCTCTGACTTTTATTATTTTCTTTTATATATTACTATTACCCTTAAATAAAGCTACAGTAATTTCATGAAAACACGCAGTATTTCTTGTGCAGTTACTTGATTAATTGGCAGAATAATCAATAGAATAGTCCCATTAAAAGAATCAGTAGCTGCAGCCCTAATTAATTGACTTGGTTGGGTAAAGTGTCATTACTGCGTTCATTGGAAAGGGCAGGCAGACAGTATGATAATGTGTCCTAACATAAATATCACATTCTGGCTTGTGAGGTGCGTCTCTGCCGCTGCCATCGAGCAGCAGGTTCTGACCCATTTAAACAGAAAATGTGACTGTGCTTCTTTTGGCTATTATAATGAACGGCATGCCAGAGATGTGTGTATATATTTGTGTGTGTACATATATATATATATATATATACACACATATATTCCTTTTTATATTTTTTCATCTATATTGTTTACTTTTATCTATTGATAATTGAGTGTGGATTTAGTTGTATCTTTTTTTCTGGCATTCATTGCAGTCAGCAAAGGAAGAATTTCATTGTACAGGGAAACATGTTTCCTCACTGTGCATGTGACAATAAACACTTTGAATCTTTGAATCTTGAGAAACAAGATCCCTGTTACTTTGCACAACCCCACTAATATACTGGATACACTGAAATAATTTGTAATCCAAAATGTTTGACTAAATCATGGGAGCCATTTACATGAAATAAGAAAAAAAAATAGAGCCATTTTATGTTAAATGTTATAGAAATATTATTGTTATCTTCTACATTATACAGATTTTTGGTATGAAAAGTTTTTTTTAATTTAACAAGTATCCTGTATTATGTCTGACATTTGTGTCTACAAACTATGTATTAGTTTCTAATTACTAAAATATTTACCATGTGTCGGTGAAGGTTCTCAGTCATCGGGGTCATGGTAATGCTAAGTGCTATATCGTAGGCAACTGGACTTGCTTGTGTTTCTTGAAGACGTTTTGCCTCTCATCCAAGAAGCTTCTTCAGTTCTAACCGACTGGTACAGAGTTGCAGGCTTTTAAACTCTGTGTGGGTGGGAACCCAGGTAGAGTCGTTAAGGTCACATGTGAGCTCTTAGTTTCAGAGTCGTTAGGTTCACAATGTGAGTCGCTAACTCACCTGACCATCATGTGTGTCGTTAGGGTCAGGTGGGACCAGGTGTGAATGGGTGCGAAGTGGTCTGGGGAGGGATCCCAGGACTGCATTGTAGGTGGGTGATAAGTGTTGTCGGAGGCCACCTCCTCTGTTTAACGATGGTCGGAGTAATGGCAGTGTTGACTGTTAAACCTTAATTCAAGAATGAAAGACATGATTTCCCAACTTAACTTTTCCGAATGCTTTATTTTGCTTCAACTTAAAGACTTTGTGACAATTTCTTACCATGAATAAAATCATTCAAGAGGACTTTTGATTTTATTTTGTCTTCATTTTATTCAATTTGTCTTGGATGTCGGGAGGAAACCGGAGCACCCCGGAGAAAACCCAACCTAACTAATTCACTAGCTAACTAACTGCAGGAGCCTAAATGCAGTTTTACATATTACAGCAGTGCCTCTAAATCCTAGCTAGCTAAACAACTAACTAACTGGTGCTGTAGTACGGACACTCGTTGGACATTTGGGTCCTCACACTACCTGCTAGTGCTTTCCTGTATCCGCCTGTATTTTATGGGGACGGTTTTGGTAGCAAGAAGGCAAAAGTGGTGAGGGTGAGGGCAGCCAACAGCTGTTGGGGGGGCTGCTGCAAACCGATGGCCTTCAGCCAACCCCCGCATCACTGGGGGGGTTGGTTGAAGGCCAACGGGTGCTGCAAACCGATGGCCTTCAGCCAACCCCCGCATCACTGAGGGGATTGGCCTCACTTTTTCCCTGTCCATCCAGAGAACTCTTTTCCTCTCTGGTGGAGAGGAGATATCGTTTTCCCAACCCTGCTCCTGCTCCTTGAGCTTGGCAGGGTCTTCCTTAGACCACACCTTCTTCCCTGCCACCACCTTCCTGTTTGGTGTTGACACCTTACTTGGCCTTGATGGCAGATCCTTCCTCTGGCCAACAGGTGGAAGGACAGGTCTGGCTCTAACCGTTGGTTTGGGCTTAGAGGCACTGGGTGTTGGCCTCGGTGCACTGGCTGCCTCACATTTTGGTTTTTCCTTTATTGGTCCCAGAGGTCTTTGTACTGGAGGCCTGACATTTGACTTCTCTGGGACCGCCTGCCTGTTCACTGTCGACAGGTCCTTCCTCTGGCCAACAGGTGGAAGGACAGGCACGCGTGGCATCACTGGTTTAGGGACCACCTGCCTGTTCACTGTCGACAGGTCCTTCCTTTGGCCAACAGGTGGAAGGACAGGCACGCGTGGCACCACTGGTTTAGGGACCACCTGCCTGTTCACTGTCGACAGGTCCTTCCTCTGGCCAACAGGTGGAAGGACAGGCACGCGTGGCATCACTGGTTTAGGGACCACCTGCCTGTTCACTGTCGACAGGTCCTTCCTCTGGCCAACAGGTGGAAGGACAGGCACGCGTGGCATCACTGGTTTAGGGACCACCTGCCTGTTCACTGTCGACAGGTCCTTCCTCTGGCCAACAGGTGGAAGGACAGGCAAGCGTGGCACCACTGGTTTAGGGACCACCTTCTTGTTGACTGTTGATGGCGCCTTCCTCTTTGGAGTGGATGGAGGAACAGGCCTGGGTGTCACCACTGGTTTTGGGACAGTCTGGTGTCTGGTGGCTTTCTTCAGGGCCGCAGATGAATCTGATGGCCGACTGAAGTTCACCCTGCACTGATGGAAAGCCTCTGGAGTCCATCTTTCACTCAGGAACTTCATACTCCATATCTCTTGGAAGTTGAAGGCAGCAACCTTTGGATCTGCTCCTGGGTGGCACTTTCCCGAAGATTCCATATCTGACATGTGGAGAGAAAGAAATTGCTCCACTTTGTTCGGTTGGGCCAGTAGCAATGTTCTGTATATACATTCAGCCTGGCTTTGTGTCCCGTATGGAAACAATCCTTGGCGCTCCATCGTAGGGTCTCTCCAGAAGTCTGACACCGTCCTGCAGTAAAATGGAAAATAAAAAACTGATTAACCAAACTGACAACCAGTGCACCACCGCTATATATCTTCTTTTTCTGGCTTGTCCTGTGATGTCATAAAGACCGGAATGATGATGTCACCATTCGGGGCTCTGATGATGTCATCATTTTGGTCTATGATGTGTTGGTCCAATCCAGTGGGGTCATCACCTGAGTGATTCTGTTTCCATAGCAACTAGCAAAACCAATCATGTGCACAGACAGATCCCAGGTGGTGTTCATGCACTGGCCCTTTTGTCCTCTGGATGGATAAGTGCCCCTTTGCCAGACTTTTTCAGGGTGTCTGCTGTGGAACACAGGCAAAACCTATTACTATTCCTCATACTTATTATGATATTCAAATCTTTTTTCTTATCCTTCTCATTATTTCAACATTCTCTGTATTTTTATTTTTTTTTGCCATTTAACTATGTCTGCATACTTTGTGCTACAGAAACAATTCAGCTACCAAAACGTTCAGCTTGTTCAGGACATGGTTGCTTGCATTTTTCTTTTTTATAACATTTATACTTTTTAAGATATTAAACTTTTTTTTTTTTTTTTTTACTTTTTCCTCCCCATGGAAAACAATAGAGAAATGCTTCAAATTCTCTTAAACCCACTCCCATTTGAATTTCTACTGCTTCTGCATACTTTCAGCTAGAGACTTCATTTAAGCTTTAGGATGCTCAGCAAACTTTGAACTATTAAAGTTGCATTCAGCTTTTTGATATCTTCTACCATTTTTGAATTATGGAAATCAACTCTTTTAATTGTTTTCAGACATTTTCTGAGTTTAAAATGGGTCCCTATCCACCGATTACCTGAGGGCATTACTGTAGAAATGATTATGTGCGCAACTTCCTGTGAGACAGCAGAGGTAGCATTAAGCTAGTTAGTCCCATAGACTGTCCCAGTTAGTTAGTTCCAGTGGCTACACTTGGTGGCTAACCGCCAACGCTGTTTTTTTTTTTTGTAAGTTTCTGGCAAGATGCCCTTCTTCAGTGTGTATTATGGCAATGTCACAAACAGTATACACAGGTGGGGTTAATTATATCCCACCTGAGTTGATTCAAAATGTTCCAGTAATAATAGTGTTGACTGTTAATAATTCAAGAATGAAAGACATGATTTCCCAACTGAATAACTTTTTCGAATGCTTTATTTTGCTTAAACCTCAAAGAGGAATTTGCGACTATTTCTTTTATATGAATAAAATCACTCAAGAGGACTTTTTTAAAAATGTATTTTTCTTTAATTTTTTAAAATTTGTCTTTTGACTGTGGGATGAAAACCGGAGCAACCTAGAGAAAAAAACCTAATTAACTAAATTACCAACTAGCTAGCTAACTAACAAACTAACTAACCAAAGCAGCAGGCAGTAGGCCCGTGGCCTATTTTAGTCTAATTTAAGTTCTGCAGTTCCCCAGCCTCAGGGACACTCGTGGGACATTTGGGTCCGAATATTGGTTGTTAAAACTTGCATACGTCTGTATTTAATAACAGAAGGAGCAGTACACTGTAAATTCCTCGGTGCATCTGTCAATAACACAGAACAACCTGGAATCTCACATCACACCTCCTCCTCCATGCTTCACAGTGGGAACCAGGCATGTGGAATCCATCCGTTCACCTTTTCTGCGTCTCACAAAGACACGGCGGTTGGAACCAAAGATCTCAAATTTGGACTCATCAGACCAAAGCACAGATTTCCACTGGTCTAATGTCCATTCCTTGTGTTTCTTGGCCCCAACAAATCTCTTCTGCTTGTTGCCTCTCCTTAGCAGTGGTTTCCTAGCAGCTATTTGACCATGAAGGCCTGATTCGTGCAGTCTCCTCTTAACAGTTGTTCTAGAGATGGGTCTGCTGCTAGAACTCTGTGTGGCATTCATCTGGTCTCTGATCTGAGCTGCTGTTAACTTGCGATTTCTGAGGCTGGTGACTCGGATGAACTTATCCTCAGAAGCAGAGGTGACTCTTGGTCTTCCTTTCCTGGGTCGGTCCTCATGTGTGCCAGTTTCGTTGTAGCACTTGATGGTTTTTGCGACTCCACTTGGGGACACATTTAAAGTTTTTGCAATTTTCCGGACTGACTGACCTTCATTTCTTAAAGTAATGATGGCCACTCGTTTTTCTTTAGTTCGCTGATTGCTTCTTGCCATAATATGAATTTTAACAGTTGTCCAATAGGGCTGTCGGCTGTGTATTAACCTGACTTCTGCACAACACAACTGATGGTCCCAACCCCATTGATAAAGCAAGAAATTCCACTAATTAACCCTGATAAGGCACACCTGTGAAGTGAAAACCATTTCAGGTGACTACCTCTTGAAGCTCATGGAGAGAATGCCAAGAGTGTGCAAAGCAGTAATCAGAGCAAAGGGTGGCTATTTTGAAGAAACTACAATATAAAACATGTTTTCAGTTATTTCACCTTTTTTTGTTAAGTACATAACTCCACGTGTTCATTCATAGTTTTGATGCCTTCAGTGAGAATCTACAATGTAAATAGTCATGAAAATAAAGAAAACGCATTGAATGAGAAGATGTGTCCAAACTTTTGGCCTGTACTGTATATTTATGAATTTTCAATCATGACTTTATCAGTTAATCATATTATCAATATGTGTAATATTGATGTCACCCCTCTTTATGAAATGGTACCTTCCCATGGGACAGTGCGAAGAGGGACCGTTAAGGGCGCGTAAGGTCAGGTGCATTGTAGGTGTAGCGGGAGCAGCTATCACTGCCATGAGGCATGCAGTAACTGTTTTCTCCTGCAGCCAAAAGTCTGAGCCTCTGCCAGTCACGGAGGTTAACTACGCCATGGATGAAGATGGAAATAATGCCATTATGGCTTTATAATGGACGATTAACACATTTGCTGGAGAAAATAGCAGCACACGGAAAATATAATGCTGTAGTCAGTTTGTGAAAGTCTGAGCTTCATTGTCGTTATGATGTCAGCCACACACATTAACAGACACGCACCCCTTACTCACTCATTCACACACACATGCACCCCCTCAATCACCCTCAGACACACACATACAGTAGAAAATGGAGCCTAAATGCGCAGATCGAGTACAGCAGGTATATTAATTTGGATTGCAGCCACTAGGGTCAGCAGGTGTAAGGCACCCCTTGACCACAGTGAATGAGTTTAAACTAGCCAGTCACAGGAAGTTAAAGTATGATATTTCTGAAGGCCTTGTAATAAAGATCAATTAAGAAAAATTAATGCTACGCTTGAGTCTTTGGACAGCTTTGTGCAGAGGGTTCCACCATGTTCAACTGAGCAGACAGCAGATGCATCATTTGATCTGTCACAACTGTTAGAGTGCACGCTGCAGACAAATGTTTTTGCAATTAAAGCAATAAAAATGTTGAATTTTCAAAAAGGGAAACAAATTTGTTGCTAATTTCTCTGACTTTTATTATTTTCTTTTATATATTACTATTACCCTTAAATAAAGCTACAGTAATTTCATGAAAACACGCAGTATTTCTTGTGCAGTTACTTGATTAATTGGCAGAATAATCAATAGAATAGTCCCATTAAAAGAATCAGTAGCTGCAGCCCTAATTAATTGACTTGGTTGGGTAAAGTGTCATTACTGCGTTCATTGGAAAGGGCAGGCAGACAGTATGATAATGTGTCATAACATAAATATCACATTCTGGCTTGTGAGGTGCGTCTCTGCCGCTGCCATCGAGCAGCAGGTTCTGACCCATTTAAACAGAAAATGTGACTGTGCTTCTTTTGGCTATTATAATGAACGGCATGCCAGAGATGTGTGTATATATTTGTGTGTGTATATATATATATATATATATATATATATATATATACACATATATTCCTTTTTATATTTTTTCATCTATATTGTTTACTTTTATCTATTGATAATTGAGTGTGGATTTAGTTGTATCTTTTTTTCTGGCATTCGTTGCAGTCAGCAAAGGAAGAATTTCATTGTACAGGGAAACATGTTTCCTCACTGTGCATGTGACAATAAACACTTTGAATCTTTGAATCTTGAGAAACAAGATCCCTGTTACTTTGCACAACCCCACTAATATACTGGATACACTGAAATAATTTGTAATCCAAAATGTTTGACTAAATCATGGGAGCCATTTACATGAAATAAGAAAAAAAATAGAGCCATTTTATGTTAAATGTTATAGAAATATTATTGTTATCTTCTACATTATACAGATTTTTGGTATGAAAAATTTTTTTTTAATTTAACAAGTATCCTGTATTATGTCTGACATTTGTGTCTATAAACTATGTATTAGTTTCTAATTACTAAAATATTTACCATGTGTCGGTGAAGATTTTCAGTCATCGGGGTCATGGTAATGCTAAGTGCTATATCGTAGGCAACTGGACTTGCTTGTGTTTCTTGAAGACGTTTCGCCTCTCATCCAAGAAGCTTCTTCAGTTCTAACCGACTGGTACAGAGTTGCAGGCTTTTAAACTCTGTGTGGGTGGGAACCCAGGTAGAGTCGTTAAGGTCACATGTGAGCTCTTAGTTTCAGAGTCGTTAGGTTCACAATGTGAGTCGCTAACTCACCTGACCATCATGTGTGTCGTTAGGGTCAGGTGGGACCAGGTGTGAATGGATGCGAAGTGGTCTGGGGAGGGATCCCAGGACTGCATTGTAGGTGGGTGATAAGTGGTGTCGGAGGCCACCTCCTCTGTTTAACGATGGTCGGAGTAATGGCAGTGTTGACTGTTAAACCTTAATTCAAGAATGAAAGACATGATTTCCCAACTTAACTTTTCCGAATGCTTTATTTTGCTTCAACTTAAAGACTTTGTGACAATTTCTTACCATGAATAAAATCATTCAAGAGGACTTTTGATTTTATTTTGTCTTCATTTTATTCAATTTGTCTTGGATGTCGGGAGGAAACCGGAGCACCCCGGAGAAAACCCAACCTAACTAATTCACTAGCTAACTAACTGCAGGAGCCTAAATGCAGTTTTACATATTACAGCAGTGCCTCTAAATCCTAGCTAGCTAAACAACTAACTAACTGGTGCTGTAGTACGGACACTCGTTGGACATTTGGGTCCTCACACTACTTGCTAGTACTTGCCTGTATCCGCCTGTATTTTATGGGGACGGTTTTGGTAAGAAGAAGGCAAAAGTGGTGAGGGTGAGGGCAGCCAACAGCTGTTGGGGGGGCTGCTGCAAACCGATGGCCTTCAGCCAACCCCCGCATCACTGGGGGGGTTGGTTGAAGGCCAACGGGTGCTGCAAACCGATGGCCTTCAGCCAACCCCCGCATCACTGGGGGGATTGGCCTCACTTTTTCCCTGTCCATCCAGAGAACTCTTTTCCTCTCTGGTGGAGAGGAGATATCGTTTTCCCAACCCTGCTCCTGCTCCTTGAGCTTGGCAGGGTCTTCCTTAGGCCACACCTTCTTCCCTGCCACCACCTTCCTGTTTGGTGTTGACACCTTACTTGGCCTTGATGGCAGATCCTTCCTCTGGCCAACAGGTGGAAGGACAGGTCTGGCTCTAACCGTTGGTTTGGGCTTAGAGGCACTGGGTGTTGGCCTCGGTGCACTGGCTGCCTCACATTTTGGTTTTTCCTTTATTGGTCCCAGAGGTCTTTGTACTGGAGGCCTGACATTTGACTTCTCTGGGACTGCCTGCCTGTTCACTGTCGACAGGTCCTTCCTCTGGCCAACAGGTGGAAGGACAGGCACGCGTGGCACCACTGGTTTAGGGACCACCTGCCTGTTCACTGTCGACAGGTCCTTCCTCTGGCCAACAGGTGGAAGGACAGGCACGCGTGGCACCACTGGTTTAGGGACCACCTGCCTGTTCACTGTCGACAGGTCCTTCCTCTGACCAACAGGTGGAAGGACAGGCACGCGTGGCATCACTGGTTTAGGGACCACCTGCCTGTTCACTGTCGACAGGTCCTTCCTCTGGCCAACAGGTGGAAGGACAGGCACGTGTGGCACCACTGGTTTAGGGACCACCTTCTTGTTGACTGTTGATGGCGTCTTCCTCTTTGGAGTGGATGGAGGAACGGGCCTGGGTGTCACCACTGGTTTTGGGACAGTCTGGTGTCTGGTGGCTTTCTTCAGGGCCGCAGATGAATCTGATGGCCGACTGAAGTTCACCCTGCACTGATGGAAAGCCTCTGGAGTCCATCTTTCACTCAGGAACTTTATACTCCATATCTCTTGGAAGTTGAAGGCAGCAACCTTTGGATCTGCTCCTGGGTGGCACTTTCCCGAAGATTCCATATCTGACATGTGGAGAGAAAGAAATTGCTCCACTTTGTTCGGTTGGGCCAGTAGCAATGTTCTGAATATACATTCAGCCTGGCTTCGTGTCCCGTATGGAAACAATCCTTGGCGCTCCATCGTAGGGTCTCTCCAGAAGTCTGACACCGTCCTGCAGTAAAATGGAAAATAAAAAACTGACAACCAGTGCACCACCCCTATATATCTTCTTTTTCTGGCTTGTCCTGTGATGTCATAAAGACTGGAATGATGATGTCACCATTCGGGGCTCTGATGATGTCATCATTTTGGTCTATGATGTGTTGGTCCAATCCAGTGGGGTCATCACCTGAGTGATTCTGTTTCCATAGCAACTAGCAAAACCAATCATGTGCACAGACAGATCCCAGGTGGTGTTCATGCACTGGCCCTTTTGTCCTCTGGATGGATAAGTGCCCCTTTGCCAGACTTTTTCAGGGTGTCTGCTGTGGAACACAGGCAAAACCTATTACTATTCCTCATACTTATTATGATATTCAAATCTTTTTTCTTATCCTTCTCATTATTTCAACATTCTCTGTATTTTTATTTTTTTTTGCCATTTAACTATGTCTGCATACTTTGTGCTACAGAAACAATTCAGCTACCAAAACGTTCAGCTTGTTCAGGACATGGTTGCTTGCATTTTTCTTTTTTATAACATTTATACTTTTTAAGATATTAAACTTTTTTTTTTTTTTTACTTTTTCCTCCCCATGGAAAACAATAGAGAAATGCTTCAAATTCTCTTAAACCCACTCCCATTTGAATTTCTACTGCTTCTGCATACTTTCAGCTAGAGACTTCATTTAAGCTTTAGGATGCTCAGCAAACTTTGAACTATTAAAGTTGCATTCAGCTTTTTGATATCTTCTACCATTTTTGAATTATGGAAATCAACTCTTTTAATTGTTTTCAGACATTTTCTGAGTTTAAAATGGGTCCCTATCCACCGATTACCTGAGGGCATTACTGTAGAAATGATTATGTGCGCAACTTCCTGTGAGACAGCAGAGGTAGCATTAAGCTAGTTAGTCCCATAGACTGTCCCAGTTAGTTAGTTCCAGTGGCTACACTTGGTGGCTAACCGCCAACGCTGTTTTTTTTTTTTTGTAAAAGTTTCTGGCAAGATGCCCTTCTTCAGTGTGTATTATGGCAATGTCACAAACAGTATACACAGGTGGGGTTAATTATATCCCACCTGAGTTGATTCAAAATGTTCCAGTAATAATAGTGTTGACTGTTAATAATTCAAGAATGAAAGACATGATTTCCCAACTGAATAACTTTTTCGAATGCTTTATTTTGCTTAAACCTCAAAGAGGAATTTGCGACTATTTCTTTTATATGAATAAAATCATTCAAGAGGACTTTTTTAAAAATGTATTTTTCTTTAATTTTTTAAAATTTGTCTTTTGACTGTGGGATGAAAACCGGAGCAACCTAGAGAAAAAAACCTAATTAACTAAATTACCAACTAGCTAGCTAACTAACAAACTAACTAACCAAAGCAGCAGGCAGTAGGCCCGTGGCCTATTTTAGTCTAATTTAAGTTCTGCAGTTCCCCAGCCTCAGGGACACTCGTGGGACATTTGGGTCCTAATATTGGTTGTTAAAACTTGCATACGTCTGTATTTAATAACAGAAGGAGCAGTACACTGTAAATTCCTCGGTGCATCTGTCAATAACACAGAAAAACCTGGAATCTCACATCACACCTCCTCCTCCATGCTTCACAGTGGGAACCAGGCATGTGGAATCCATCCGTTCACCTTTTCTGCGTCTCACAAAGACACGGCGGTTGGAACCAAAGATCTCAAATTTGGACTCATCAGACCAAAGCACAGATTTCCACTGGTCTAATGTCCATTCCTTGTGTTTCTTGGCCCCAACAAATCTCTTCTGCTTGTTGCCTCTCCTTAGCAGTGGTTTCCTAGCAGCTGTTTGACCATGAAGGCCTGATTCGTGCAGTCTCCTCTTAACAGTTGTTCTAGAGATGGGTCTGCTGCTAGAACTCTGTGTGGCATTCATCTGGTCTCTGATCTGAGCTGCTGTTAACTTGCGATTTCTGAGGCTGGTGACTCGGATGAACTTATCCTCAGAAGCAGAGGTGACTCTTGGTCTTCCTTTCCTGGGTCGGTCCTCATGTGTGCCAGTTTCGTTGTAGCACTTGATGGTTTTTGCGACTCCACTTGGGGACACGTTTAAAGTTTTTGCAATTTTCCGGACTGACTGACCTTCATTTCTTAAAGTAATGATGGCCACTCGTTTTTCTTAAGTTCGCTGATTGCTTCTTGCCATAATATGAATTTTAGCAGTTGTCCAATAGGGCTGTCGGCTGTGTATTAACCTGACTTCTGCACAACACAACTGATGGTCCCAACCCCATTGATAAAGCAAGAAATTCCACTAATTAACCCTGATAAGGCACACCTGTGAAGTGAAAACCATTTCAGGTGACTACCTCTTGAAGCTCGTGGAGAGAATGCCAAGAGTGTGCAAAGCAGTAATCAGAGCAAAGGGTGGCTATTTTGAAGAAACTACAATATAAAACATGTTTTCAGTTATTTCACCTTTTTTTGTTAAGTACATAACTCCACATGTGTTCATTCATAGTTTTGATGCCTTCAGTGAGAATCTACAATGTAAATAGTCATGAAAATAAAGAAAACGCATTGAATGAGAAGATGTGTCCAAACTTTTGGCCTGTACTGTATATTTATGAATTTTCAATCATGACTTTATCAGTTAATCATATTATCAATATGTGTAATATTGATGTCACCCCTCTTTATGAAATGGTACCTTCCCATGGGACAGTGCGAAGAGGGACCGTTAAGGGCGCGTAAGGTCAGGTGCATTGTAGGTGTAGCGGGAGCAGCTATCACTGCCATGAGGCATGCAGTAACTGTTTTCTCCTGCAGCCAAAAGTCTGAGCCTCTGCCAGTCACGGAGGTTAACTACGCCATGGATGAAGATGGAAATAATGCCATTATGGCTTTATAATGGACGATTAACACATTTGCTGGAGAAAATAGCAGCACATGGAAAATATAATGCTGTA
The DNA here is from genome assembly GCA_019142605.1 of Cephalopholis sonnerati. Classification (NCBI taxonomy): domain Eukaryota; kingdom Metazoa; phylum Chordata; class Actinopteri; order Perciformes; family Serranidae; genus Cephalopholis; species Cephalopholis sonnerati. The sequence continues at coordinate 35,974,514 of JAGQAX010000007.1, read as the reverse complement.
GTCAGTTTGTGAAAGTCTGAGCTTCATTGTCGTTATGATGTCAGCCACACACATTAACAGACACGCACCCCTTACTCACTCATTCACACACACATGCACCCCCTCAATCACCCTCAGACACACACATACAGTAGAAAATGGAGCCTAAATGCGCAGATCGAGTACAGCAGGTATATTAATTTGGATTGCAGCCACTAGGGTCAGCAGGTGTAAGGCACCCCTTGACCACAGTGAATGAGTTTAAACTAGCCAGTCACAGGAAGTTAAAGTATGATATTTCTGAAGGCCTTGTAATAAAGATCAATTAAGAAAAATTAATGCTACGCTTGAGTCTTTGGACAGCTTTGTGCAGAGGGTTCCACCATGTTCAACTGAGCAGACAGCAGATGCATCATTTGATCTGTCACAACTGTTAGAGTGCACGCTGCAGACAAATGTTTTTGCAATTAAAGCAATAAAAATGTTGAATTTTCAAAAAGGGAAACAAATTTGTTGCTAATTTCTCTGACTTTTATTATTTTCTTTTATATATTACTATTACCCTTAAATAAAGCTAAAGTAATTTCATGAAAACACGCAGTATTTCTTGTGCAGTTACTTGATTAATTGGCAGAATAATCAATAGAATAGTCCCATTAAAAGAATCAGTAGCTGCAGCCCTAATTAATTGACTTGGTTGGGTAAAGTGTCATTACTGCGTTCATTGGAAAGGGCAGGCAGACAGTATGATAATGTGTCATAACATAAATATCACATTCTGGCTTGTGAGGTGCGTCTCTGCCGCTGCCATCGAGCAGCAGGTTCTGACCCATTTAAACAGAAAATGTGACTGTGCTTCTTTTGGCTATTATAATGAACGGCATGCCAGAGATGTGCGTATATATATTTGTGTGTATATATTCCTTTTTATATTTTTTCATCTATATTGTTTACTTTTATCTATTGATAATTGAGTGTGGATTTAATTGTATGTTTTTTTCTGGCATTCATTGCAGTCAGCAAAGGAAGAATTTCATTGTACAGGGAAACATGTTTCCTCACTGTGCATGTGACAATAAACACTTTGAATCTTTGAATCTTGAGAAACAAGATCCCTGTTACTTTGCACAACCCCACTAATATACTGGATACACTGAAATAATTTGTAATCCAAAATGTTTGACTAAATCATGGGAGCCATTTACATGAAATAAGAAAAAAATAGAGCTATTTTATGTTAAATGTTATAGAAATATTATTGTTATCTTCTACATTATACAGATTTTTGGTATGAAAAGTTTTTTTTAATTTAACAAGTATCCTGTATTATGTCTGACATTTGTGTCTATAAACTATGTTTTAGTTTCTAATTACTAAAATATTTACCATGTGGTTAAATGTGTTTTTCAGCTGCTAATATAAGCACAGACATGCTGCCCAGCCCCTCTGAGGAGGACTTGCGTGATCTTTCCTGAGCCACAGCACTTCTTCAGAAGGAGAACCATGAGTAGACTTACTCATGATGAAAATGAGGTGATGTTAGATTTATACATTTAGGAGACATTTAACTGTACAGTGTTTTATGTTATCAGGAAAGCATTTCCTGGCCATCATACATTTATTTAAAGTTGTTTTTTCAGTGTGGCGTTCTTGGCCTTATATTTACAACCAAATAAATGGATGTCTTATACAGGGTCAAGAATCAGTCCAGTGTAGACCAGGTACCTTGTCTGGGAGCTGTGATTTCAGCCCTATTCCCACTACTCCAACTCCCTTCTCCATCCCCCCTCCTCTCTCCAAAACGAAGAGACCGACATGTTGTATACACAGACACAGAGTTAGAGCAGCCACCGTGCTGGACAAGAAGGAGACTACATCCTTTCCCAAGACCTTCGCTGTTGATTAATCAGGAATACAGTAACAAGCATGATTTCCATCAAGAGAGCAGAAGGGCATGACTTCCAGTATCCATGCAGCCGTGATGTAATGGCAAAGCATCTCATAGAGAACTACCCAGTGCTGCAAGACAGATCTGGGACCAGTGGAGCTGAGTGGGCAAGTTACTGTTCGGGTATTCAACTTCTTTTTTTTTAAAAACATGACACATGACATCAATTAGACAACGTGTGTCTGCTTGTATGGCTTAATTTATGGATTTGATTTTGTTACATGAGATTTGTTACCCAATGTGCTGTGTGTCTGTTTATGGTCAGGAATCTGTGGAGAAGCAGCTTTTGAAGAGGGTCCAGAATGTGACAACCCCCCAAAACAAGCAGGGAGTGACTCCACCAAGAACGAGGCCCGCAGCCTTAGCCTTCAGAGAAGCCAGGAGACATCCACTGATGAGACTGATGAGTCCGCCTGCTCAACTTTGATCTTGGAGAGATCACCACAACCTAGATGCACCACCCCAGAGGTTGAACAGTTGGATAGTAAGAACACAAATTGAAATTATGGATAATAATGGATAGTGTGTCAGTATGAACCAGGGACAATTCTCTGTTTTCCATTTTAACACTTCATGTTGTGGATTAGACATCTAAAGTATTAACGTCCTATTTTAGTCATTGTGGCTGTTAATGTGTTAATGTCCCAAATAGAAACAGTGGCCTTAATTTCAAGCTACATTTTAAATTTTAATTGGTGGGGTTAATGTTTTCCAGCATCAGAAACTACTGAGAGCCCACTGAACCAGGCAGGACATTATACAACTCTACAGGAGATGTGCAAAACCAAGGCCATACCCAACAAGAAGGATGTTTCCCAGCTCCTGGACCTTGAATTCCAGGCAAGACGAGCCTTCGTTGTCTCTGATGTAACGAAGGAGCAGGACAGGCCTACCAAGATTCTTCAAGCTTGTCCCTGCTTCAGAGAACTGGATCATGTAAGTAAATGTATTCATTTTAAGTAGGCCTGTGCTTCCTTAGTCTGGTTAACAGCAGACCAACTGTCAATGAGAACTGGTGTGGGAATATAGAATCAGATGCACCTCATGAATGAATGTACACTGATTTACAGATGTAAACTGTGATTTGTATATAAAACAATCTCCACAAAAATATGTTGGTTACACACAAACATATTTGTTGTATATGAATATAAAAGACTCCTCCACATATAAGAAGTCAAGGTTCACAAATGTGCTTTCTGATCCTCACGCAAAATGTTTTGGTTTTCAACATATGTAGTAAAAATCCACAAATATGTATTTCAAAGTAATGTGTGTATTAAATACATTTGTGAACTTTGTTTTTTTATATGTGGAGGTTTATTTACATTTATGTACAACTAGGGTTGTACATTTCCATGGGAAGTTAAGTTGGGGAATTTGGGAAATATTCTAAATTGGAAACTTTTCATGGGAATTATGGGAATTTATGAGAATTATTGGGAATTTATGGGAATTAACTGGAAATTGTGGATAATTTCAACAAACTGTATCGTATCCAAACATAAATATCAACATTTTGTTTTGTCATAAGTAGACAATCATGCAAAATAAAAAAATAAAACAATTAAAAAACATGAGATTTCAACAGATTTATGTCTGAGTAGAACTTTAAAACTTTAATTCTAGTACTGAACAATCAATTCTGTCATTGAACAACAAAAACATGAATGTTGAGTAGGGCTGTCAACTGAGCTCAGACATTCGAATATTGGGCTTTTAAAAATGGCTGAATATGGATTATATTCTAATATTATTTTTAATAATTTTGATTTTTATGATTTTTTTTTTTCTTAGAAAATAACTGCATGTATTGTTAAAATAGGTTAGCATTAAAAGCGTACAGGCCACAAATCAACAAAAACATGTCTGGCAGACTACAGATTGTTTGCCAAAAAGACGAGACGGTTCACTTGATCAGCAGCGAATGCTGAGAGCTTTTTGTTTACAGTGTTGCCTGCTGAGGAATACACACACTCTGATCTAACAGACATAGCGGGTACAGTAAGGTATTTTATTGTAACCTGTGTGACGTAGGGATACCTTACACTGCCTGTCACTTTCCACCATAGGAGTGGATCTGCGTCGGCTGGCAGCAGTGTTATCTCGTGTATGTTAATCTCTGTTTGTGCAAACTGCTTGGTGTTGCACACAACTTTCCCTCCTACTGACCAGAATTCAAAATATCATCACACATCACTTTTCAGACTATCCGGTTTAGTAATAACTCTGTCCGGCTTGGAGCCGTTGGCTCTCCTGGAATTCCCGGGTTCTTTTACGGGCTCGCTTGGTTGTTTTTCAGCCATGTTAACGTGTTCTCCTCCTCACTGCTTCCTGTGTGTTATGCGGTTTGCACAGTGCATGTAGGGGGTGCAGTAAGAAGTGTGCTGTGTGCATGTGATTGAGGAATAGCATAAATATTCAAGTGTGCTTGCATTAAATCTGGTTGTTTTAGCCAAGATTATGCTACAACATATTTTCCCTAACTATATTTAAGTTCCCTGTGAAGGGAATAAACCTTCAATTTTGTAAATTTCTGGTTTATTCCCATACAGTAACTCCTGTTTTATTTTGAAGTATTCTCCCCATGTGTCATTGCAGTTTCCTGTGTTTTCCCACCTCTCAATAACCACACCTGCTGCCACTTACTCACCTGCCCCTGATTATCCTCTTAGCTATTCCTGTGTATATATACCCACCAGCTCCTCACGTCTCTGCCAGATTGTCTTTGTTCCTTCATGTCATAGCTTTCTAGCGTCCTCTGTGTTTGGTTCTTTGGATTGTTTTCAACTTTGTTTTGTATTTAAGGGTCTTTGCTGTCTGTTTTGTTAGCTTTTTGGATTTTAGGACCTTGTTTGTGTATTTCCTTTTTGAACCTTTTTGATGTGAAGTAAAGACTGTGCTTAATTTTGAACCCCACTCTGCCTCCTGTGTGTTCGCTGCATTTGAGCCTGAGTTTTCCCCAGAGTCATGATAGATACATATGTGGAAAACACACAAAACACTGCCTCCTGCGCTGCATTCACACAGGATAAGCAAACTCTGATGATGCCCACTGTCATTTGTAACACTACACAGCACTACGAGCAGTAACGTACAGTGTTAACCTCCCTTTCTCTGTTAAATGTGGGTTCAGCAACAAGAACAGATTCTGCCACACGTTGTTACATCTCATCATCTCATCATCTTTCATCTTCTGATTGATTTAAATTGACTTTTTCTGCAAATGGCTCTTTATGCTGTGTAGTGAGATGAGCCTCCTTAACCCAAAATGACCCCAAATCACAGAGACGCCGATTCACAAGGGACTAATATCATCACACAAACTTTTCTTTGGGTGAAACATGGTAGGTAATTTGTGAGGGAGTTTGTCTGTGACCGAGATGGGTCTTGTATATGTTGCCCAGTTGAGCTATTAGCTTACGAGCTAACCATATGTTTCAACTAAAGATTGCTAGCTTCACAAATCACATCAGGTGACCATTTATATGAGTGAAGCTGGAAATAATCAAATGATAAGTATCAGTTGCATTTTTAAAAATGGATTAGCTGAAAAGATATTTCTGGAGTATTTGGGATTACTGTCATGATAAGACAATTTCTTTCTTAGTGTAAATGTGATGTAAAAAAGAAACAGGAATTTAATACAAAAGACAGTGGGATGTTGGTATGATGAAAAATAAGAAGACACTCACTCATGATTAAGCATTTATCAAGTCATGCATACATATAAGAGCTCGCCCCTCAGCTAGAACATATGGCATTATATAAACAATAAAGTAAATACAGTAACTAAGGGACAATAGCTAAAACTTTACAGACAACATTTAGACAAAAGAAAGGAAAAAACAAAACAAAAACAGGCACACATATAGGACTGTGTATATTTGTATATATAATACACAAATACACTGTGTATATATGTGTACTGTGTACAGTTTTTTCACAATAAATAAGTTTCTGTCCTTTCTTAGCCTAACATTTCCAGAGCATCTACAATGTCACAGTTTTTGTAAAAAATAAAATAGAATTTTAATAATAATAACGCTCTTATTTCGAAATTGTCAAAAATTTAATATTTTTGTTTATTGTAATAATAATAATAAATTATCATTATTATTAAAAAATAAAATATATTTTCCATATTTATTATAATGAGAAAAAAATGCAGTGTTTTACCAGCTGATGTTAAGTATACTTTTATTCTTACTTTTAATAATAATAATATTATTATTATATACAAAAAATATATTTTTAGACAATTTCAAAATAAGAGACGTAAGTTATTATTGATATTTATTATTAATAATAATAATAATAATAAATTATGATTATTATAAAAAATATTTTCTCTAGACAATCTAAAAATATGACACATTTATTCTAAAGAGACAAATGCAGTGTTTTACCAGCTGATGTTAAGTATACTTTTATTATTACTTTTAATAATTATAATAATTATTATTATATACAAAAATATATTTTTTAGACAATTTTAAAATAAGAGCAGTAAGTTATTGATATTTAATAATAATAACAAATTATGATTATTATAAAAAATATTTTCTCTAGACAGTTTCAAAATATGACACATTTATTATAATGAGAAAAAAGAGACAAATGCAGTGTTTTACCAGCTGATGTTAAGTATGCTTTTATTATTACTTTTAATAATAATTATAATAATAATAATTATAATGATGTTCCATGTTATAAATGAGTAAGATAAATGGTGTTACTGTCCCTTTAACAAGGTGATGTCAGGGTGTAGTTTATTCGTGCCAAAGTTTCCGGACCAGCATGCACTGGTAAACAAAGCACGTCCGCCAAATCTGTAGCGAAGAAGAGACAGAAGCCACATCATGTCACACTGGTCACCTCTGCGGTGTGTGTGCTGTGGTTTATAATGGGAGGACTGGTGTCCAGTGTGTCGCTGTGTGTTCCAGACAGGCTCACACAGGTGGACTAGTCAGACAGGTTTGGAGTGGAAACCCTTTTGTTCCGCTGTTGTGAAGGCGATGTTGCCATTTGGAGAGTTATGATGAAGACAGTCGCGACCGTAGCGCTCCTACACCTGTGTTTGTGTGCGACAGGTGAGTGACTGCTGTGACCTCACAGCCAGGTAACACAGGTGAGTGTGTAAATCCTGCTCACATTGTTTTATCCTCTCTCCCTCTCCCTGTCAAAGCGGCAGTTTCGGGTAGTGACTCCACCGAAACGACGCTGACACCCGCACCGGGCGACATCGCTCTACTTCCGTGTTACACCCTCGGTAACGTAACACCGACTTTGACGACATGGATGAAAGATGGAAGCGAAGTTATTAGAGGGGGCGCGTCTTCACCGAGCCCCTCACCTGCCGGCGATCAGCGCCTCTCAGTGCTGCATGATGGGAGTCTGAACATCAGGGGGGTGACACTTGGAGATGAGGGCACCTACCTGTGCAGCTCCTTACTGCCAGGCAACAACATCTTTCACGCACGTGTGCTGCTGCAAGTCATCAGTGAGTGGGCGCTCATATGTCCAGCAGTGAGAGCACAGTGGGGGTTTCCTACGTTTACTAGAGTCCCTTAAAGCAGCATTTGTAGCAGGAACTCGTGTAACACAAACTGGTTCTTCAACATAACAGAGTCACATGGAAACAGATGGCTACCACAGTGTACATGATAGTGTGTGTAGGACACAAAGAGAAAGTCACACTCAAAGCTGCAATGAGTCATTTTTCATTGTTTATTATTGATTAAGTGTAAAGCTAAAATCATTTATTTATTAGTCCTGACAGAAAAGTTTTAAAACTACAGGTATATACTGGAGTAATTATTTATTTAGTTTTTTAAAGGTCCAGTGTGTCAGATTTGGGGAGACTTGGTGGTGTCGTGCGGTGAGGATCGCAGATTGCAACCAGTTTTCATTGTTCAGGAGGTTTTTACCAGGAGCCGAATTCTCCGCAGAGGTGTCTTCCTCTCCAAATTAAACAGACAAGGTGATTTAAATGGGTAAAAAGCACTGTCATGTTACAAATCAGTGTTTTTCCTATGAGGTTTGGCCTGTCACAGATGGCCCGCTCACATAGCGCCTGTTATGTGTGCACCCCTTTTTTTTTTATCAAGACATTCAGGAGGTTTTTACCATTAGCCGAAGTATCTGCAGAGGTCTCCTCTTCCCAAAACAAACCGGTGATTAAACCAGTAAAAACACCGAATAAAGTTATTTAATGTTATAAATCACTGTTTCTTCTACATGGTTTGGCATGCTGGAGATGGACTATTAGCTTAGTGGATGCTAATGTGCGCTCACCGTTTTTCTATGATCACTTAAGATCCAGATGTTCAGGAGGTTTTTATTGGAAGCTGAATTATCCACAGAGGTCTCTCCCTCTCAAAAACAAATGAACCAGGTGATTTAAATGGGTAAAAACATTGAAAAACACAGTGTCATGCGACAAATTGGTGTTTTTCCTATGATGTTTGGCATGTCACAGACCGCCCACTCGCCAAGCGCCTGCTATATGTGCACGATTTTTTTCTCTGATAACTTAATGTGTGCCCACCTTATTTCTATTCTAGACCTTCAGGAGGTTTTTACCATTAGCCGGAGTATCTGCAGAGGTCTCACAGTGATTTTTAACCAGTAAAAACCAATCTGTGTTTCCTCTATGCTGTTTGGCATGGCGGAGATGGGCCGTTAGCCTAGCGGCTGCTAATGTGTGCTCACCGTTTTTCTATGATCACTTAAGATCCAGATGTTCAGAAGGTTTTTACTGGAAGCCGAATCATCCACAGAGGTATCTCCGTCTCAAAAACAAATGAACCCGGTGATTTAAAGCAGTGAAAACACTGAATTAAGTAGTTTCACGTTGAAATCTGCGTTTTTTCTGAGCTGTTTGGCACGTCACAGATTGCCCACTCGCCTAGCATCTGCTGTGTGCTCATCTTTTTCTCTAATAACTTAATGTGTGCTCACCTTATTTCTGATCCAGACATTCAGGAGGTTTTCACCAGTAGCTGAAGTAACTGCAGAGGTCTCCTCCTCTCCAAAACAAATGGACCCAGTGATTTAAACCAGTAAAAACACTGAATAAAGTAGTTTTATGTTACAGATCTTCTTCTATGCCATTTGGCATGTTGGATATGGGCTGTTAGCCTGGCACCTGCTAATGCATGCTCACCATTTTTCTCTGATAACTTAAGATCCAGACAGTCAGGAGGTTTTTACTTGAATAGCTGAATATCTGCAGTAGGGGTGGGAAAATCGATCTTAAATATATATTGATGCTCTCAATAATTTGGCTCTCAATTAAAACCTCCTGAACGTCTGGCTCCTAGGTTATCAGAGACAAAAGGTGAGCACATATTAGCATGCGGTGGGCGAAAACACTGATTTGTGAAACTGCTTTATTCAGTGTTTATACCAGTTTTAATGACAGGGTCCAGAGTGTTTCTACATTGTGGTATTACTACTTTAAGCATAAGACCTGAGTATTGACATTACCTAGTTCTTGCTCTTATGTCAGTAAACTGACTGTCTTTGGGTTTTGTGATGTTAGTTGGAAGAACCAAGCAGTTTAAAGATGTCACCTTAGCTTTCAGGAAATTGCGATGTGCTTTTGGTGATACTTTGACACCACTTCTATAGACCAAACTATAAAAGGCCAGATTGATCCAGAATGGAAATAAGTGTTGATTGTAAGAACGGCTTGTTTTCCTTTCAGGTGGTCCAGAAAACATGTCTGTGTCCATCAGTCCAGCCACTGCCCTGGCCAATGGGACGCTCGTCGCCACTCAGGGTTCCAGTGTCTCCTTTAACTGCTCCGGCTCCTCCCACCCCTCCCAGGAGCTGACCTGGGCCTTCAGCGGAGCTTCGTCCAGCAACAACTCGCTGGTTTCAACCTATGGACCCTGGCTGAACTACAGGATAGAAGACATTCAGCCCAGCGCTCAGGGAGTTTACACCTGCAGGGCCCGCAACCCCGTCTCTCATCAGACAGTCAATAAGAGCGCACAGCTGCTAGTATACCGTAAGTACTGCCAGAAGAATACGACTAAAGGTCTGATGTGGAAAAGTGCTATTTTAATGGTTATTATTATTCATTGAGCTGCATGTTAGCAGGGAAGCTGGATATGGCAGGAGTCAGTGTTTTTTAAGCCATGAGAAAACAATATATAACATTACATATTGTTATACACATTATATAGCAATATAAAAAGTAACATTTTGTCCCAGATATTTCAGTACAACAGCCAATACAAAATAAATGTGAGTTTTATACCAAAACACTACTTTTTTCAGTATCATATTTTAAATTTAAACACGTTCTCCTGCGAAATAAATAGATAAATTTGCCAAAACAAATTAGTGTTCAATATTGTCTTAACACAGTCAGCTGTAGAAGAAAAAAATCTGCTCAAATAGGAATTTAAAAAGACTTAGCATCCAACTAAAAAACAAATAAGTCAAGAAATCATGTGCACAGAGATAATAATTATTATTCAAGGCCATCAACAGAAATATCCTCAATACTTTAGTACTAATACAGTTCTTTCAAAACAGATATCTTAAGAAAAGGGAAATAATAATAATGATAATGATGCATTTTATTTATAGGTGCCTTTCACGGCACCTTAAGGAAACCTTACAAGACACAGTTAAAAAAACAAGCAGCATGTATCCATAGATCATGAAAAATCAGTAATATACAATAAAAGTTAATAAAAGAAATAGACAAAAATAGTATTTATAGATGTTAGGTATAAAATCGTCATCATCAGTGCAGGTGATATGTGATATGTGTGTCTCCATCAGACTGACTATGCCAGATTGAAGGGGTGTGTTTTCAGACGGGATTTTAACGTAGAAAGAGAGTCAACATTGCGAATGTTGTGGGGAAGGCAGAACGGCCGAAGGCTCTAGAACCCATGGTAGTCAAACAGGCTGATGATGGTGATGTGAGTTGGATTGTAGAAGATGATCTACGAGTACAGGAGGGTGTGAAGATATGAGGGAGGTCAGACAGGTAGGAAGGAGCGTGGTTATGAAGGGCCTTAAAGGTGGGAAGCAGAATCTTGAAATCGACGCGATATTTAACAGGGAGCCAGTGAAGCTGCTGGAGAACAGGACTGATATGATCTATGGAGGAGGTTCTGGTAATGATACTGGAGTTTATGGAGACACTTGAGAGGGCGATGAAAGAGGAAGAACTGCATTAATCAATACAGGATGTAACCAAAGAGTGAACGGGGATGGTAGTGCTCGGAGGTGTAAGTGATGCATGATGGGTGAATATTACTCAGAAAGTATGCTGAAAATATAAAAAGATAAACGTATAAAAAGAGAAAACCTGAGCTATTGCGCTATAAAACACAGACGTTTTAAACCTCATCCTAACCCCTAAGAAGGAAGACAAATAACTTATAACATGATGAAAAATCAGTGTTGTGGCAGCAATGTTATTAATTATCTGACCTATATTAAAGCTTGTTTTTTGTTCCTGCAGCTGCTATTTCCTAAGACAGTATATCAAGATTGAGTTAAAGGTGCAGTCTGCAACTTTAATACCTTAAGAACAACTTAAATTCCAAGATGGCGACAGCTGAAGTGTAGTGGCTTTAAAATGGGAGTCCACAAACCAGTGGGTGACGTCACAGCAGCTAAGTCCATTATTTTTACATTCTATGGTTTATTCACAGCTCTGGCTCTGTAAATAGAAAACAGGCAAAGTGGCTCAGGCTGAGCTACACAACACTACATCGGCTGCTTTCCCTGTTCTTGTCAATAAGGAACAAAGCTACACGGTGATAGTGATGAAATGTGAATAACACAGTAGCTACTACCGGAGCTTCTGAAGGAGCACTGACAGGCGGGGTGTATTTGTTTAGGTGTTAAGTTCAAATATCCTCAATCATCTCCATAATCTCTGACTCCACCTCTGTGCCACCACAAAACAAACCCACATGTTTGGGAGTGTTAGGATTGGCAGGATTAAAAGCTGAGTCATCATCCAATAGCGACTCAGACAGAGACAAGTGAAAGTCAACAAAGGTTACTCAAACGTCGCCAGACTTCCAGCATGAGGAGATGAAGTAAACAAAATATTTCACTAGGATGTTGACAATCGTTTCATCTGTGTGGCCTCTGTTATGGAAACGGCTGTTTTATCTGGAGGTAATACAGGAGGTAGTCCATTGAATGGACTTCCTAACTCTCAACACACATGGAATTTCCTGTGTTTTTGCTGACTTCCTGGACTTGAAAATGCATGACTGTTCTACTGCTGAGGCCTTGAGATATCCGTCCCTGAAGTCAAGCTCCAACAATCCTCTCATAGAGTTTTACTTTTATATATCAGCCTTTTTATAAAAGAATGCCTCCAGATAATGCCTCATGGTTCATGCAACCAAACCTCAATACACATTGCATTGATTAGGTAACACTTTATTTTGATGGTCCAGTAGTTTCTTGTAATTTCCTGAAAAAAGACTGATATGAAAATAGAGATTTATTTGAGGAAATTCCTCTTGAAATCAATAACTACATATGAATTGAAGACAGCAAATAAGACTCAAACAGCTGTCTCAGACTTGTCTTATATTTAGTACAAATCAAATAATTATTTCCAGGAAATGACGAATCAGCAAAATAAAGTATTAGTGATTGTTTGTACGTTTATCAGCTTCTATCTGGATATGTGTGATGAGTTACAGTGATATATAGCTCATGTAGGAACTTTCTTAAGCAGGAGTGAAGTGTTTCACAATTAGAGAACTTAAAATTAAATCACAGTCATAAAGAAGATGTTAATGTTGACTAAATATAAGGTTATATATATATACATATTTTGTTTAAGAAAAGGTATAGAGCAAAGGGATCATCTCATACATAAAAAAGCCTACCAATTATACAAGAAAACATTGGGGAAAAAGATAACAATAAAAATATCTAAGGAGGTTTTGATACTTAGAAAAGTCCAATTCACTAAGAGGAGTAAAAAAAGTTTTCGTTGGAAAAATCCAATTACTTTTTTGCGTTTTATAACTCTGAAGCAAAAATGTGAATTAACTGGGACCCAGTGCCACTGCTTGAGTTGTGTAGATCAGCACTGTTGGATCATTCCCACATATTGTGGTGTAAATTAAGCCTTTTTTCAGAGGAGGTGTGACGATTAATGTCAGGGATGCTGCATTTCTACCACAGACTGTTTTGGACTTCACCCATTAGTTTGTGGACCCCGTTTTGTGACCATATTTGCAAGAGAGGGTGGATCTGACCAAGAGCAAGGACACTATCGGCAGACAGTGTGTCATTCAAATCGACCAGGCCCTTAATTATGCATAACTTTAAGCCTTAATAAACAGTTGTGTTATATGGACATTTACCCAGCATAAAGTTGTCATTAACAAGGGAATCAGCTTCAGAGACCAGGGTGTAAATGTGCTTATTTCTGCTGTAAAGTTGGGCATTTGAACATGGGGGTCTGTGCGGACTGCTCTTGGAGCCAGCCTCAAGTTGCCATTCGAGTAACTGCAGTTTTTGGCACTTCCATGTTGGCTTCATTTTCAGCACAGGCTGCTGACGCTTGGTTTCTACCCCCTGCAGATCTTCATAGCTGCAACAAAAAAAACTACTACCAAATGCTGACTTCAAAGTAACACACCCCCACTATATAAACACTGTTAACTATTACACCTGTGCTGCATGGAAAACATAATGATATCTTGAGAAGACTAAAAGACAAGGGTGTAAAATACTGGATGAAATGGTAAGGACTGTTTTTATATGGCGTCTTTTTAACTTGTTGAGCAAAGCATTTCACACTTTGCTTTTCACTCACCCACTGACACACACATTCATACACTGATGGTGGTGGAGCTGTAACGCAAGGTGCCATCAGGAGCAGCTTGGGGTTCAGTGTCTTGCTCAGGAGGATCTGGGGATCGAAACGCCATGCGTGTGCTTAACGGACGACCTGCTCTACCTCCTTAGCCACAGCTGCCCCAGTTAGGACTGGACACCGTTTTCGATCTTTTCCATATTTATCCTCTATCAATATTAAAGGAAAACTGTGTCCAAATCCCAGTGTGATGAATGCACATACAGAAATAAGATAGATATTTTCGGTAACAGCAGTCACAGTATTCAGTTGATATTTTTTTTCCTCCTGACTAGATGCTCCAGACAGACACCCTCAGTGTATGTGGACACCAGGGCAGGACTCCACCCACATCCAGTTCAACTGCACCTGGTTTGGAGCGTATCCCACCCCGACGCTACGCTGGGGGGAAGACCAGGGTGACCAAGAAGCTGGCTGGAAAGGGCACGTGTATGCCTCGGAGGAGACGGACAGCCTGTCAGTGATGCTGAACCGCTCAATGCTGTCCGACGGGGAGACGCTGAGGTGCATGGCCCAGCACCCGGTGCTCGCTCCGGGGAAAGAGAAGTCGTGTTGGTTTACCCTCAGTAAGTATGTCGTGGTCAAATGAGCCTCTGAACAATCCTGAGATGTGCAACTGCTGAATCTTTTATGTGCTTTCCACTCTAGAGCCACACTGAGTCTCCTCAGTAGGATTGTTGACAATATTCCCTTGCGCTCAGTATTCTTACTATTGACCTTACTTTCATTTAAAGGGTACGTTCATCCAATAAAAAAAACCTACAGATTTTCTCACTTAACACTAGTTGAATACAGAGATGTAGATAGTTTTATTTGTTGGGGTGTTGAGATATCTGTCTCTGAGGTTTCTGCGTCCACACCAGCACAGTTTAGAGAAACAGAATTTTGTTTTTGGTGCAAACATTTAAACATTTTATCAGCAGCTTTCCTTGAAACAAAGAGCTAGTCAAGTCTTCAGTTCAGGGGCCACGTACAGCCCAACTCGATCTCAGATGGTCGGACCAATCAAACCATTGCAAAATAACCATAAATAACCATTTTCCCCCTTTCCTTTTCTGTAAACAAGCACATTCATCCTTTTATAAAACATGTGAACAAGCTGTTAAGAAAAATTACATTTACGTTTTTAGCAGCAGGTTTCCACCAATATTGTTTTAAGATATAATTTGATACAGATTCCTTTGTACTGAAGCAGCTGGTTGACAATATTTTACACAATGTTTAATATCTGTAAGTATTTAGTGGGTTTTTATTTCAGAGAACTGCACTCCAGTCGTTTAACTTGCTCCGAAAACCTTGCACCTCTTAGCCTGGTCATCTAGTGGGCCAGATTGGATCATTCCTTACGGGTCATATGTTTGACACCACTGATCTAGCGTAACAGGCACTTCAGTGTGGTGCCTAGCTGTGCAGATAGTTTAGAACTAATGTTGGTTATCTGCTGAGGCCTTGAGATATCCGTCCCTGAGATTTCAGCCTCCACTCCGCTGCAGTGGAGGTCAGAACTATTTTGTTTCTGGTGTTGCACCAAATTCTGTGACGCATCAGAATCCAGTACCCAGCCCCTAAACCCCTCACTCTAACCACTCAGCAACTCACAAAACTCAACAAGTTTTAAAGGGAGTCTGGTACCGCGTCACAGAATCTGACGGGTCACAGATTTCTGTGCTATACCTGCATTTAAAACACTGAACAATTACATCTCTCTTCATTAAAGTTTCTGTGTTAAATGTCCAAGGTGTAGGATTTGGGATATGTTTCTTTAGTGTATATCTTTAGTGTCACCAGACAATAAGAATTGTGTTTTCGTTACCTTGGAATGAGCCGTTTCTATCTACATAGGGAGCAGGTCCTTGTCTACGTAGATCACCATGTTTCTACAGTAGCCTAGGACGGACAAAACAAGCACTGGCTCTAGTTAGGGCCGTTCGTGTTTTTGTATCGGCCACTGTTTTATTCAGTGTTTTTAGTCGTTTTAATCACGTGGTCCATTTGTTTTGGAGAGGAGGAGACATCTGCGGATAATTTATCTCCTGGTGAAAACCTGCTGAACAAAGAGCACTGAAGGAACTCTACCGGGGAGAAGGTTCAGCTGGTTGCAATCTTCAGTCCTCACCACTAGATTCCACTGAATCCCCCTAAATCTTACACACTGTTCCTTTAACATGTCATTATGAGGTTAATGTTGATTGTACAATGTAATGGCTGAAGCAAATGACACCAATGGAGATTAGGGTGGCTCCCTTAAGACCTCGCTTTCACGATGCAGTTCTGTGTTTCACCTGGTACGATCTCCCTGTAAAATGAAGGCTGACTGGCGATCCAGTCAGGCTGGCACCATTTCTACCTGTTTTCTTGCCTCCGTTATTACTAAATAAATAATGATTCCAGTATTGCGAGCAGTGTATCAAACCGGACCACTAACATTATGAAACAGTCACCTGGAAACGATGGGGGTTATTCCGCAGCTCCATTATCATCAGAAACAGTGAAACCTATCTTGGTCTGGACGCCTTCGTAGTATCAGATGGACCCAATATTTTCCCTTTTTTTTCTACTTTTAAGAAGTAAGAAGACCAGAAAACCATCCTCACTGCTTGATGCCTCCATTTTGCCTCGTATTGTGAATTTGGCAACAAATAGAACAATAAAATGCATCAGAGTCAGTGTTCAAGGTCTCTGTGCGTAATGATTTTAACGAATGACAGATGAAAAACACATACGAAAAATACAGATTTGGTGTAAAAGGCCTCGACTCTGGATAATCCACAGAACTCAGTGTGGACAGTTTTCTTCTGGACTGTTTATCTGGTGAAAAGTAGTTCAGTGAGAACTTCCCAGCTCAGATTTGTGGACTATCCAGAGTAGCTAACACTGCTCCTGCTTGATTTTAAAATGTTTTTCAGCACTGCAAACACCAAAACAAATGTTTTTATGGCTCAATCGTACTTTCTCTGTACGCGACAAGCCCTTCCTGTCATAAACTCTGGTCACAATATCTTTGATCAGCTCTGTTCTTCCTATAAAGCTGAACACTTTCTTTAAGTGTAAAGACTCGCCTTCATCACACTGCTCTGCTTTCTATATAAACATCAGTGCAACACAGTTAACATTAAGGTGTTTATAAGATTCCCTGTTTAGTTCTCATAATTAATATTCTCATAATTACTTTGCCCTACATTTGAAGTAGTCCTGCGAATACAAACGCACCCACAGATACAGCTGGTAGCGTGCCCATGAGGACACAGTGTTGCAGCAGGACATGTGAACAGATAGTGAGTCACTCAGTAGTGTAAAGGCTATCATCACAGGATAGGATTGCACAAACAATGAGGTGACGCAAATGTGTGTGACAGTTTATTGGCTGCAATGAGCTTATCTGCATTCCTGGTTGTTTATAATGCTTTGAAGATGAGGTGTGAGATTAGGTTATTGATTCCCACTGGGGTCATCTAGATTACAATGTAAACTCCTAAAGTGCCGACCCTTTGGACAAGTCATGTTTACTGTCTGAAAACAATGTTTGACTGTCTCCTCCAGAGCCTCCATACCCTGAAGGCGAGCCGATGGCCACAGCTCTGGAGGGGACCAAGATAACTCTAACCTGCAGTGAGGCCGTATCCATCCCCCCCGCGAACACCACGTGGAGGAAAGGGCTCCAGCAGGAGGACATTATTCCCGGATCGAAGTATGTCCTGTCTGAGGAAGGCCCTGTCTTCAAGCTGACTATAATCAACATCAGCAAGGATGATGAAGGCGTCTACTTCTGCCGCAGCGAGAACCCCGTCTCCATCGGCCTGCTGGAAGTCTACCTCACTGTGAAGAGTGAGTTTGGGCTACTTTCAGTCAGCATGTTATTGCATATTTATGAATAGATATATTTAAAAAAATGTAAACAAAGCAAAGCTTTAACGTCAGAGGGTGATGAGTAACAAACAGTGAGCTGAACATACAGTTCTGGCTACATATGAATGGACCACAGATTTAAACAATAAGCCAGTCACTGCAGGTGTGGACTCCACCTGTGGAATGCTGATAAACCTGCTGCTCCTCCCTTATTCTGCTCCGTAATCCTCCCCTGTCACGGTGTTTTGTCTCAACAGCCTCCTCCCCATACACAGGAGCAATCATCGGTGTCTTCATCGCTGCGCTGATCGTGGGATCAGCCGCGGTCGTGGCCAAAACCGTTTACTCCAGCCGACACCGCATTTGTCTGGGTAACTTTTGTCTTACCTTTCCAACAGCACAGAGGTCACAAATGCATGCAACATATAACTCATTGTTTGCACACATAAAATCTCATTTGCTGCATCTGTACTTCAAAAAAATAGTAAAAATCCAGTATACTAAGTTCAATTTCTGTTCTTATTTTTTGTTTCAGGAGATGGCTTTGGGTGAGTATCTCACAATTACTTATCTAATACTCAGTTAATGCTTATTAACGCAAACCATTAAAGGGATTAAAATAATACCGGTATTGAAGCTAAAATTTAAATTAATTTGATTTGTTGCAACTGTAAACATCAGATTTTTAACTCTCTGAATTGAATACCCTGAGCTTCTCTCTATTTTCTCACTATTTGGCAGCAGTGTTTAGTTATCATGCAGGTATAAATCCACCTGAAAAGATGCAGAGATGCTAATTTCTGCACGTATTTTTGCACAAGACACAAAGTTTGATACCACTCTCATGTTTAGGACATTCATTATGTCTCACCAAAACACGCTGTGTATCCTCGAGGCTTCATTGAATCTGTAGTTGGTAACAATGATAAAAATAACTTTATGTCAGAGGCCTATTTGCTGAAACTGTCGCCACACAGTAGTACATAAGACAGATACTCTGAAATCATATTCCTCTGCCTCCTCTTGGTGCCTCTAATGGCATTTGCAAGAATTAAAAGCATGTGAATGTAACAACCAATCAGAGCTGAGGAGTCTCTAGAGCAGCTGTCAATCGTCAGTCATGCTCGTGAACCTTCATAATAATAAATAATAATAAACTTTATTTATACAGCACCTTTCATACAAGAAATGCAGCACAAAGTGCTTTACAATAATCAGATCAAGTCGAATTTATTTATAAAGCACGTTTAAAAACAACCAGTTGACCAGTGTGCTGCACAGCAAAATAAAATAAGTGAAATTAAATAACATGGTAA
This sequence comes from Cephalopholis sonnerati, assembly GCA_019142605.1. Taxonomy (NCBI): domain Eukaryota; kingdom Metazoa; phylum Chordata; class Actinopteri; order Perciformes; family Serranidae; genus Cephalopholis; species Cephalopholis sonnerati. The sequence continues at coordinate 35,955,538 of JAGQAX010000007.1, read as the reverse complement.
CAGCAAAACATTAGAGGGAAAAACAAACCCAAAAACACACACAAGTAAATGAGTAAAAAAAGGACAGAATAGTAAGATCTGACAATAAAATCATGAAAGACAAAACAGAAACCTTAAGGACAATCAAAGACCTTAGAAAACACGTGAGTCGTCAGCCTAGATTTAAATGTGTCTACAGAGGGGGAGCATTTCACTGAAAAGGGTTCAAGGCTTTGGGGCGACTACTGTGAATGCACAGTCGCACTTCCCCCTTATTAAGGGTATTATAAGCACTGAGTTCATCACATGAAAATCGAATGAGCATAAAACAGAACTCATTCATAAAATCATAGAGTTGTAAAACTATAAATCATAAATTTAAGTAAGATTTTAAAAGATTTGCAGCAGCATGAAGCAAAAATAGAAAGAGTTTCAGACCTGTATCAGGAAGTCAGAGCTAGTTAAAGGCTAAAGTGAACAGATACGTTTTTAGCTTTCTTTTAAAAATAGTTAGCGAGCTAGCCTCCCAGCTTTGAGGCGTAATTGACAAATGCTGCACCCCCTCTTCTTCCAGCTGTTGCTGGGAACCTCCAATAAACCAGCAGCAGGTGATCGCAGTGTTCTTGGAGGCAAATAGTTAACAAGGGAGTTAGCAATGTAGCTCGGTCCCAGCCCATGTACCTGTAGAGGTTTGTATACAAGGAGGAGGAGCTTAAAATCAATTGTAAATGTAACAGGAAGTCAGTGCAGAGCAGCTAGAGTGGCCTGATATGCCCTCTCCTCTTGGTTCTAGCGGAGCTGCAGAGTTTTGAATGAGCTGAAGTCGCTCCGTGTTGTTTTTTGGGAGGCCAGTAAAATGTGCGTCATAACAGTTACCAACTGTAGCTGTAATTTTTCCTCGTAAGACATTTGCAGAACAGATTTTTGGATCGTTTTTTGAAATTCTTTACATCCAAGTGTGCAAGCTAGCTTTTCTTCTTCTCTGTTTCTGCTGGTGAATGTGTGTTACTGCCGACAACTGTGGAATCGTGTGAGTATGTAGCATGTTCATGGGCGTCCATGTGCACCAGGTACTCAGGGACTCATTTGGGGACTAATAGTGATCAAACAGTCCTTTAATTTGGTGACTCTCTCAGTGTGACTGCACCACATCCTCAAAACCTCCCTAATCCTTCTTGGAATTTGGATTAAGATGTTGACACAACACAAAATAATTCTGTGTCAGCTGTGTGAAAGAGTCCCAGGTATTATGATCAAATTCTTGCTCTGCAGACACAATGTTATGTCACAATAATATTTCTGCTCTCCAGCCAAATGGAGGAGGACAGAGGAGACGTGCTGAGTCTGGTGGAGTCAGACGACGAGCAGATCTTTCAAGATACCGTCCCACGGCTGCCTCCAGTCACCAACGGACGCCACACAACGCTCGTCCAGATACATCGAATCCCATCGAGTATGACCTCATCACAGCAGATTACATTGATTTTCTGGTTTGTAAATGAGGCGTTAAAATGCCTGGTAATGTAAAAATGCTCCTCTTGTGTGTTTTTCAGGTGATCATGAGGATGCAGAAACGCCTGACACAAGTCCGCAGCAGCAGGAAGATACTGCACAAACAGAAGAGCCAGCTGATCTTGTAACATTTTAGGTATCGGGTTTATTTTAGATATGTTTTATTTTAGGTAAACACCATTTACTCCCAGTGACAATGTGAACAGAATCGGTGGAAGACGCATGTAAAATAAAATAAAATCTCTTTTTAATTTGTTATTTTTTAAAACAGGGTGTTGAATTTTTGTAAGCTTATTTCTATGGTCGATTTGTTTGTACAGCTTTTTGAATACGTTGCTCTGATGTTGAGATTTGTGCCGTAAATGAAGCTGTTTAAACTAAATGTGATGTGACAATGGCTTTGGTCGTCCATCATTTATTGATTCACGCACATCCCCACCCAGAGCTGTGCACACAGCGTTTACAGATGAACTATGATTACCCCAGCACAGAATGCAACTGTAGACTGGAACCATTGCAAAAATGTGGTGGAGTCAGTTTGTCAGTTGTCTCACACGTGTGTGTGGGTTGTTGTGAAGGGTAAAAAAAACTGAAACTCACGTTTTCTTGCCTTCTTGAAATCCAGTCCACTTAAATCCAGTCAGTTTTACATGACATCTAGGCATTAAATATCATGTCAAATATCATTTGATTGTTTTTTTAATCAGTCACTTTGTCAATATTGTTAATATAAAAGTATTTGGGTACGTGTTTGCTCTTCTTAAATATTTACTCTTGTGATTTTAGAGCGAAATCACCGGCAACCTTCATGTAAAAATGTATTTATACGCTGAGCTAGAGCGGTATAAGTTAAGGAAATTGTGTAACTTAATTGTAATGCAGCCTTTAAAGCTCATGAACTGCAATTTTTCCCTTTAAACCTTTTTTATAAATTAATTAAATTAATTATGTGAATTAATTGATCATTTAAGTATTAATTCATGCAGAAGTACCAAACATTCCCGTCTCAGTCATCAGGTTTTGATGTATTTCTTTTGTCTTGTGTGAGTACAAATTGAAAATCATTGAGTTTTGGGCTGCTGTTCAGACCACAGCCTTCCTATTGTACAGATCAAAGACATTTTATCGACCACAGTGATTCAATAAGTATGAAAATAATAGTTAGAGACAGCCCTAAATTTATTAAAAGAGTGTTTTAAGAGAATAACCACACTCAATTCAAAGTAGATCATGTACATCATCTTTTATTAAATAAAATATTCACCACCAGTGTGCCATTTTTATGGCTGCAATGTTTTATCAAAAGGAAATATTCTTTATGTTTTATTAATAAGAAGAAAATAATCAGTCAAGACTTTTATAGCACTTTGGAGTGTACTCAAAGACACTTAAGAACATAAGGCACATCGAATGTGCTTTCACAACACATTAAAATATTAAACCACCGTCCTGCATGAAATATTTAAATACTCATTTAAAGGGTTAAAATAAATAAACACAAGACAGGTCAAGATGTAACTGTAACACAAGGGTTTACTGTCAAGTTAAAAACTGTTTTTAATCTGGATTTAAATGACTGAAATTACATAGTTAAAAAATATATATCTTTTATATTTATATTTTTAAAAGCTAATATGCAGCTTTTGTTATTAGTTTGACATCTATGATAACACTTTTTTGACTTGTGTTTGGTTGTCAGAGTCAGAAATGTAAAGTTGATACAACCACAGTAAGATCAGTGGCATAAATATGACAAAAATATTTTTAAAAAAATCATTTTATTGAAAAGTTTTTGTAGTTTATGTATAGATTTTATAGCTTATGTAGAAAAAGCACAACAATTTGTTTTAGATAGCTACTGACTATTTAAAAAAATAAAAAAATAAAGTACACCATGATGCCTTTTTGAGGACATGTATAGCAAATGGCACCATTTTAAAATTAGAACCTTTCTTTTTTTTGTACACATATATCAAGATGGTATTCTGCGAGCGCTGCTCTCTCTACGGGCCCCAGTGCAGCCGTAATGCCCACACTGTCTATATTTACGCCCCTGGTTAAGATAATATTGTTGTGATAAGTGTGTAAAGTAAACACACTTTTTGCTGTATTCCAATTGAACGTTTTGATACCTGTTTTTAAAAATACTGTAATCTTGGCAAAAAATATGAAACAATTTTCTTAATTTTATCTGATATATATATTTTTACCACTGACAAAATAAACATGTAAATAATAACAGCGCATGGAAAAAATATGACTGACATAAGTATATATGAAGGGTATTATGGCAGTATTTAAAAATGATTGCTTAAAAATAAAACAGACAAAAATTAATAAGTAAACAAACAGGGGTAAGGCAAGGCAGCTTTATTTGTATAGCACATTTCATACACAAGGACAAAGTGCTTTACGGAGCAATAAAATATAAAATATAATAAAGGACACAGAAAAGAGTAAAGAGAAAAATAAGATATAAAAGGTCAAATTAATTTCTAAATGATTTACAATAAAAAAACATTAAGAAATAGCAAAAGTGCAAAAAATAAAAAATAATAGTAAATAAACTTTATTTGTGTATCACTGTTTAAAACAGTGTCACAAAGTGCTTTATGAGACAAGATAAGATAAAAACACTGAACATTGAAAACCAAAATAATATATTTGGTCAGGATTTGGGGAAAAAAATGCATAATTTTCAAAAAGCTTGACACTTTTTTGTTTTGTTTTTTTTAATAAACATGGTGATTTGAGAAGAGGCTTTAATTCTAGTAGAAAAGATAAAAATTTAGGAGGTGATTTCTATTTTAAAAACGACAAAAAAAGTATTTAGAATAAAAAAAAATAGATATTCAAGAGTGAATTTATGAGAGATGACTATCATGTTTTAATAATGACATCACAGGATGACCTCATGTTCTCGTGGTGTTTATAAACAGAAGAAATCAAACACATTTTTTTAATCCTGTTATAATATAATGAGGGGGCGTGGCATCATTTGAGATTACGTAATTCAAGAAAAAAAACGTGACGACGTTGCAGCCAATGATACAGAGTGAGTCAGACAACCGGAAATCAGCTGAACATTTTGTTTGCCTCTCGCACATTTCTCACATAGCAAACAGTGTATCACAGGAACAGACAAGTCGCAGCTGTGTGTGTGTGTGTGTGTGTGTGTGTGGACCCTGCTCTGAAACCTGCCTTCATTTAAATGGACGGCTGCAGTCCAACAGGGCGGACACACTCAGGAAGTTGAAGCGGAGAATGTGAAGACAGAGACGATGTGCTCCACGGGAACCAACGCGGAGCTTCAACAAACACGTAAGCCACTGTTTTACAAATATGTGTTGTCATGAAGAGCTCCGTATCGAGGCAGCGGCCAAACCTCCAGAGGGGAGCCGACAACCGAGCGGGGAGGTCGGTGTGATAACGAGGGAGGACGCGCTGCTGTCAGCGGGGAAGGGTGAAGCTGTCAGCCGTTTAATTAATGGTGCCTCTCCGTCCTCTTCCAGCGGCCGACCCGGCTCTGATTCTGGAGCTGAAGACCAGGAGACCTCCGTCCTTGGAGGGCCGGGCGGGATGCGAGACCTGGAGCGTGGACTTTTCTCCAGACGGAGCCTGGTTCGCCTGGTCCATGGGACACGGGATCGTGTGGGTGGTCGCCTGGCCTCTGGACTCCGAGTAGGTTTACCTGTGCATTAATCCATCCGTGACGCGTTCAGGTGCCACTCGTACATTCTGGAATATGTCAAAAGGGCGTGAAAAGATGAGAGATAAGATATAATTTAATCAATCCCACACCGGGGAAATTCACGTCACAGCAGCTCAAAGATATCTAAAAAATAAACTCAGCAGCAAGTGAGATAAGTAAATATACTGTAAATAATCCTGTGTGTACAGCTCATTCATTTTACTTTTTATATATTTTGTATATTTCTAATACAGAAAGATATGTACATCTTTATTTTATTTTTCTTAGTGAACATTTTCTGTCTGTGCCTTGAGCTGCTGTGACGTGAATTTCCCCAGTGTGGGATCAATAAAGTTTATCTTATCTTATTTAGTTGGTTTTCAGTTTAAGATGTAATCATGGCTAAAATCAACCCAATCATGAATCCATCACACATGAACTCAAACACCTAATCTAACATTATGAAATCTTGTTATTTCGTAATGATGTGGTTTTATTGCTGTTATTAAATTTAATCCAATTTATAAGGCCCAATATCACAAATCACAATTTGCCTCAGGGGGCAAATGTTGTGGTGTCTTAGTGTTGTCTTTGTATTGTTGTTGCTGTTGATATTGTTGCGATGACTTGATGTTGTGTGGTCTCGCTGTTGTAATTGCTAAAGCCGTTTTAGCAGAGAAATTATCTGTTTCCTGCGAAGTAGCTGTGCCCTGTCCCTGTCAAATAAAAAACAATAATAATAACAATAAAAAATAAATAAAAAAAGAGTCAGACGCGATAGAAGAAAAGTAAAAAAGTGCCAAAAGGCAAGGCAAGTTTATTTATATAGCACATTTCTGCTACAAAACAATTCAAAGTGCTCCACATAAAACATCAAAAGCATTAAGACAAGGTGCTAAAAAAGGTGCACATTATAAAATGACATTTAAAGCAATTCATCAAAGAGAATAGAAAATAAAACGTTAAAGTATACTAAGACAGGTATAAACTACAAGAATAAAAGTTGCAGTGCAATTAAAATCAATAAAAGTATATGAATAATAAAAGCCACAGTGCAGTGTAAGAAATGAATAAATATTTGATTTCGCTCAGCTCAGCTCAACCCAACTTTATTTATATAGCACCTTTAATACAAACATGCAGCTCAAAGTGCTCCACGTGGCAAAATTGGAATGGCACAGACACAATTTGAAGGATGACACAACTGAACGTTAGGTTTTGCAAGACTAAAAAAAAATTACAACAATAGGACAATAAAATATTAAAGAAGAAACCAAACAAAAAAAAAACTAACAAAAAAAGATGTTTAAAAGCCCACAGAATAAAAAGAAGTGAGAGTTGGGGCAGACATACAGTTTTCTGGGAGTTTGTTCCAGATATGTGTTGCATAAAAATGAAGCGCTGCTTCTCTATGTTTAGTCTTGACTCTGGGGACACAGAGCAGACCTGTCCCAGAACACCTGAGAGGCCCGGATGGTTCGTACTGTAATAGAAGGTCAGAAATGTATTTGGACCCTAAACTATTCAGTGCTTTGTAAACCGACAGTAGTATTTTGAAGTAGTTTCTCTTACAGACAGGAATCCAGTGTAAATATGAAGCAGCATTCTGAATCAGCTGCAGCTGGCTGATTGTTTTTTCTAGGGAAATGAAGACAAATACATGGACAAGTTTTTCCAGATCTTGCTGAGACATCAGTCCTTTTATCCTCCATATGTTCTGAAGGTGATAGTCGGTTGACTTTGTAGTTGTCTTTATGTGGCTGTTGAAATTCAGTGTGTTTTAGAACAAACACTTACCCAGAGGTCAGAGTCCATGACTACATCAAGATTTCTAGCTTGGTCTTTTGTTTTTAACGTTGCCTATTGATGCCGAGTGCTGACTTTAGACCGTTCCTTCTTTGCGCCAAAAACAGTTACCTCTGTTTTTTTTAAGAAAAAGAAATTGTGTCACATACAGTTGTTGATGACATGGTCATGTAAATTTGAGTGTCATCTGCATAACAATGGTAACATATTTTGTTGTTGCCAATGGAAGCATAAAGATGTTAAACAGAAGATGTCCCAGAATTGAGCCTTGGGGAACTCCACATGTCATTTTTGTACGCTCAGGCGTGTAATTACCTATAGACACAAAGTAGTGCCTGTCTGTTAAGTAGGAAGTGAACCAGTTTAGTACTGTGCCATTAAATCCCACCCAGTTTTCTAGTCATTCTAGTAATATGTTGTAGTCGACTGTGTCAAATGCGGCTCTGAGATCCAGTAAGACTGAAATTCTGAGCGGTCTCAGTGCTGCGGTGTGGTCGACAACCTGGATGGAGGACATCAAATCAGTTATTTAGTGCTGTGAAGTTGTTCAGCTGGTGAAAAACAGGTTATTCAATGACTTTACTCAACAACAGGAGGATTGATGTTTGCCTGTTTGTTCAGTAGTGACGTGTCTAGATTATTCTTTTTTAAGAGTGGCTTGATGACTGCAGTTTTTAGGGCCTGTGGGAAGACACTTGACAGAAGAGACTCATTTGGAATTTGTTGAAGTTGTGAGGCCGTGCAAACATTTTTGAAAAAGCCTGTTGGTGGGATGTCAAGGCAGCAGAAGGAGGGTTAGAGATGTTGTATAATGTCCTTTAGGTTTTTCTGGTTGGTCAGAAAAAATTGTGTCATGGTATTTGTATTGATTTTAGGTGGACACAGGGACAACACAAAACTTGTACCTGATACAGAGGCACCAACTGCACCAATTTTCTGAATTTTGTCAGTGAAGAAGGAGGCAAATTAATTGCAGGCTCTGGTGGACAGAAGTTCAGAGGCTACGGTTAGCCTGTCGACAGAAGCAAACGAGGCATGTGCATTATTATTGTTTTTGGAAATGATATCAGAGAAGAAGGACCGCCTTGCATTTTGAGTTTGAAACGTAAACCTGGAGATTTGTTTTTCACCACCTGCATTCAGCTTTACAACATTCTCTTTTTTCTGTTCTGACCAGCGTGCCATTTCTCCAGGGAGATCCTCTCTTGCCAGAGACAACCTTAACTTTAGCAGGTGCAATGGCATCAATAACATTTCTAATTTTAGAACTAAAATTGTCATTGACTGAGACCCAAGAGAGGGTGGGTGGGGAAGAGAGAGCCTGAATAAATATTTCACTGGTGTTTTCAGTGACATACAGTTTTTTTGATTACCTCAGTTTGAATCTTTGTTTGCACAGAGATGGTTCTCTCAAAGAAAACACAGGAATGACCTGAAAGGGAAACATCAGTCACCACAACCTCAGAAATGTTCAGGCCCTCAGAGATAATTAAGTCCAGAGTGTGCCCTTATTGTGTGTGGGCTCTGTCACATGCTGAGTCAGTCCACAGTTATCAAGAACACAGTTCTTTAGTCCCTCTGTCCTTGGCATTGTCAACATGGAAGTTAAAATCACCAAAAATAACTACACAGTCAAAGTCAAAACAGATTATGGACAGCAGTTCTGTGAAGTTATCAAAAAAGGTTGCACAAAGCTTGAGAAGCTGAAGACCCACATAATCAAAAGAAGCAACGTTTCCATAAGATATCTGCTTGCATTGGAGAGAGTCCTTAAACACATAGGCAGCTCCACCTTCTTTCTTATCCACTATAGCCTCATTTATAAAACTGAAGTTGGGAGGGGTTGACTTGATAAGAGCAGCTGCACAGTTATTTTTGTCAAGCCAAGTTTCAGTTAACATTAAATTAAGATAGTGCTTGATAATAAAATCGTTTTTCCTGCCAAAGACCTGATGTGTAATAAAGCTAGTTTCGATGCGTTAAGAGTATTATCTGTACATTTTCGGGGGATAGACTGTGGCTGACGAGGAATGAATACTAAATTTGATAGCAGAATTGGTTAAGTGCTTCCTGTTTCCTAGCAGATACACTACTCTTCTTCTGTTACCTATCAAAACAGGAATTGAAGAATCTACCAGCACACAGGGCCTCGACTTGTTCTGGAAAGAGTCATGAGTATCATTGGCCTTGCAGCCTGGACCCGATATATCAATTAGAGCTTACTGCATTTGTACACAGGCAGGTCTGTCAGGTTTAGGAGACAGAGGATGGGGCTGTCTTGGAGATGGTCGGTGTCTTAGCTGAGATGATTGAGTCAAAACTGGTGGAGTTAGACACTGAGGGGGATTTGAGGGAGAGAAAATGGGAGTAGGCCGGAGGGTTAGCTTGGTAAAAAAAATAAAAGAAATAAAATGCAGTGAATGAGCGACACATGCAGTTGAGAGCCAGGTGTTCAGTGCCAGCAATCTGCTGTATCTCTCAACTCTTCTGACTGGTGGTAGAGGGCCACCAATAAACACTTCAGCATTTAGACAGCTGACTGTGTTAAGTAGATCAATAAGTCACATTTCAGGACTTTAGACTGTTGTTTTACAACATCATTCGACACTAGCAGTATGATGTGTTTTACAGCGGGGTGTGCAGCCAGGAAATGCAGGATTCTATCTGCCAAGGTGGCTACCGTATCCTTGGGTGTTTCTACATCTTTTACAGCGAAGGCACCAACAATCAGAGTTTGAGGCCCACTCCTTAGCTTTCTTTTACTTTGTGAGTTACTTTCAGTCCTTCCCCTGTTGGGTGAAGATGAGTGGTTAAGTCATCAGATGGAGATCCAGCGTCCTGCATCAGTGGAGCAAATCTGTTCTCCAGCTGCGCACTCGGTTGTTGTTGGAGAGACTTGCGAGTTCTCCCTTTTCCAGCTGTCTGTGGCTGTGTCCCTCTGAATACAGGGTTGACGAGGCGTTCTGCCTGGATGGAGATGCAGGCCAGCTGGTTGCATCACAAATCTTAGGGCGTGGGCTCTGTCTGTTACTCATCCACCCATTTCCCAGGGAAATGTTTTACTCTTATACTTTGCACCAAGAGAGTAGAACCACTTGTAGATTTATCACCCCGCACACAGCTCTCCTGTTTTTTGGTAGTCTTGTCGGTGCTAATTAGCAGTGTGTTAGCAAGCTCTTGTCCACTGTTATGAGTCAGTGGCAAAACAGTGTTGTTTCCACACAGTCCATTTATTTCCATGTTCACTTCTAAACAGTGAATCTTGGTTTCCAGCACTGCAGTCTTTTGTTTGTGGTAGTCGTCAATAAAGAAGGGTGGCAATAAAATAAAATCTAGATACACCACAAATACTGCATGTTCATGATTAGCAGTTGCACAGGATAACTGAAGCACGCACATGGTGTGTAGTATATTTACTGTAAACATATAGAAATATAGCTTAAATATATATTATAGTAGTGTTAATACTATAACAGTAGAAAGCCACACAGTAATGCTGACTTAAAGCAAGACAAAATTAAGATAAAATTAGACAAGAGACTAAGCAAACAAACAAAAAAAACACATTGGAGAGAAGACAGATAAGATAATAAGAAATAAAGTTTTAAAAAAAAGATGAAAAAACATAATTAAAAGTAAATAAAATAAAAAAGAATAAATGCAATAAACTCAAAATATAAATAATGCTAATAATTATTATTGTTACAATAAGAAAAACCATAAAAAGATGAATAAATATTCTGAATATAAAATAATAATCATTTATTTATGTATTCATTAAATATTAAACACTGAGTCTCCATACCATATGCTCCTCACAGGAAAGGGTTTCTTTTTCCTCTAAGCTCCCTGTGTTCACTTAGGCAGGGGTTTTCTTTGGAGATTTAAATATCTGTGCTGTTATGATACCTGAATTTGGGTGGCACATATCAGAAAATATATTTTCAATTCTCTGTCCTACAAATACATTTTGGTTGGTAATCAAATAGTGTTGCAGTTTGATAACCACCCTCGTGTTTACTGATGTTGTGGAGGTGGATAAAACCAACAGTATGGAGGTAGTAGAAGCAATATGAAGTGCTTATTCTCTTTTTCAAAATCAAAGGGTGAAAAATTAAAACATAAGAGCCAGAAAAATCAGTTTTTCCTGTTGTATTCACCTCACTGTTGGGCTGTTTATGTCTTTTGTAATCCCAATTATGACATTTCCAACAGCACTTAAAGGCAGCATCATTAAATCACCTACTCCACGCCACCTACATGAGTTTTTTATAGTATCTGCACACTTGATGCTCTTCTCACCCACAGAGACGGTCAGAATGGAGACATCGACCGAGGAGACAAGAGCTTCAGCTGTGGTCATCCAGTGTGGGGCCTCGCTTTCGGACCCAGACCCCCAAAATCAGCTGCAGCGGCACGCCCGGCTAAAATATCATCAAAATGGAAGAACAGCCTGCTTCTGGCCACAGGACTGGAGAACGGGGTGATCAAAATCTGGAATGTGTTAACAGGTGAGATCTTTATTCATCAAAGCTGTTGTCAGACATGAGAAGCGGATATTAACATGCTTTTTCTGTACATTCAGGTGAAGCTGTATTTGATCTGCACGGACACGAAGGTGTTGTAAGGGACCTGGTTTTCCCTCAGAACGGGACGCTCACACTCATATCGTCCTCTCGGGACAAGACATTGAGGATTTGGGACCTGGCTCAGAAAGGTATGCACAGTTTTACTAACTTGACATGTAAAATCCAGACACACCAATTCAACAACCAAACTCTTGATACAATCAGTCAAGTCTTTTTTAAGTTTTAAAGGAGTAGGAGTTTCCACCTCTTCTTGTGCTAACACAATTTTGAGTGGTGTTCACAATCAGTCTCTGCTGATATGACTGTGTGTGCTTACTTAATTGAGAAGCAAAGCAAATACACTGTTTCATGGGTAAACAGTCTGAGGAAGCAGTAGTTATTTACATTTAGGGTGGATGTGACTAAAGAGCCAATTACGGTACGAGATATTGTCTGTACATTTGCAAGTTTTGCCCATTAACTACCATGTACATTACTGCAAACCATTTCCCTAATGGTCCCACACCATATGCTTTTATATTGATTTCCATCCTTTCAGGCGGCCAGTGGTTTCATTTAATGCAAATAAAGTAGGAGAATTAGCTCACTGAGACTGGTAATACATCCTAAAACATTTTTAACATTTTAACATTATCATCAGGCTGTTTTTAAACAGTTGTTATTATTATTTTTGGTGTGTTTAAATAAGTGAGAGAAAATCTGACGTTTGAACTTCACATTTAGCTGTTGTGTAGCACTTTTCTAATTTGATAAATCAACGTGGTCCGCAACTTTTCTCGATTATTGGGTGTTTCCCAAAGCCCAAGAAGATGTCCTCAAATGTCCTGTTTTGTCCACAAAAAAAAAAAAAACAGCCCCTTTTGTAGATTTTAATAGTATCACCACATGTGACATTTCAGGCTGCAGCCCTTCATCAGACATGAACAAGATAAGATGATTTGATAACACATGTAGCCATACAGAAACCAAGTACAAAATTACCCCACAGGAATACATTTACAAAAAAAAATTACATTTACAAAAAACATATTTACAAAAAATACATTTACAAAAGGCCAGCAGTGCCTAGAGTATCACCTCAAATATCACATGATGAAATGTCATAAAACATCAAATTGTAGGAGAAGATATTTTTATAATTTATATATTTTTGAACCATTTTTTGGATTTAAAAAAAAATAGAGGCGCCTCTAATACAACAAAAAGTAGCGATACTAATTGTAAATAAATAAATAAATGTAAATAATAAAGTCTTCTTTTGTTTTGTCCACAACCCAAAAATTTTATATTCATTGTCACAGAAAAATCAGAAAATATTCATATTTATTTTTCCAGCTCAAATCTTGACTTTGCATGAAGCTATTAACATCACATTATGCATTCATGGTGTGCAGGTACACTTCAGTTTTTGGCTCACAGACAACACTGCTTGTAAATGCAAGGCTTTCCTGCAGCTGACTGGATTGTTGAATGTCGTGGCGTCCTTGAACGCACCTGCATTGAACTATCCCTGGTCAAACATAAAGCCATTAAACAGTCGCTGTGAGGTATTATTATCTCACAGGCTCCAGTTTCAAGGCTCTGCAAACTCAATGTCATGCTGCATTGATATTGACTGGAATCACAGGCTGCCTGGAATGTTGTAAATCAGTTTAAAGGCTCATGATGTGCGTTACTTATTATATTTAAATACAGGGCGATGAGCATTCAAGCTGTTTCTGCTTCTGTGTCTTTATCAATTCGCCACTGTGTTTTGTCACTGCACAGCTGAACTGAACCTGTTCAAATGAAAGAGGTTAAAGCAAACAAATGCCCGTGTTTACTCATATACGAGTCACGCTCTCCACCTCTGCAGGAGCTGATTGTGTGAAAGGTTTGTTTTAATATCCAGTGATGCTTTTATTCTCTGTGTCATTTAGTTAGAGTCTCTATTCTGTGTGTTGCAGGTAAAAAGGTGCAGGTGCTCTCTGGCCACAAAGACTGGATCAGCTGCTGCTGCGTGTCATCAGACTGCAGCATGATCGCATCTGTCGGCAGATTTGACAGAGTGAGTTATATCTTTCATATTTAAGGCAAAGCCGGACGTTGAAACACAGAAACACACACATCTGCATTACTGAATAATCCCAAGGAACTTTATTCTATCTTTATATATTTGTTTGTGCATGTGTGTACTTTTTTGATACTTCATGCCCAAAGTCTCCAAGCTGACCAAAATCATTCCGACAGAACAAAGCTCCCTTTTATCCAACCTTTTCCTCCCCAATTTTCCGGCGTAACTGTGCAAAAGGGGCAAATATTCAGCGTCTCAGTTCAGCAGAATGGGACTCTTATCTGTTGACCAACTTCAGTAATTTAGTCTGACAAGAAGTGACAGTCTTGTAACATAATCCTGCGTCAAGTTCATGTTTAAAGGACACTGGAATGATTGTCAACTAAAGAGTTTCTTCCTGTTTAACTCTTCCTCCTAAGCTTTTCCCATGCTGATATTTGTGCTATGTAACTGCATAGAGAATTTCAGCTTTGACACGCTTCCGATCACAAGCCTTTTTTTCTTGTCATTAAAGCAGCATGTCTTCTCAATGGCGATTAGTTTCAGATCACTACATTTATTTGCTGGTTTGTGACAGACAAGGAGACAGGTGTGTGCCTTTCTACATCCAGTCACTTTACCACAGGTGGACTCTAATCAAGGTGTAGACACAAAGATGATCAAGAGCAATGGGAGCCACCTGGGCTAAATTTCAGTGTTAGAGTGAAAATGTTGCAGCAAAAAGGAAAGCGAGTGTTTTCCTTTCCAACTCGAGGCTTTTCCTGGCTGACCTTTTTTCCTGTCCAAATATTTAGAGAGAATTTCAGGCTTTACAAACGTCTGGTCACAAGCCTGTTTTCCAGAGCAAATGGGTTTAACCACGTCACATCTTGCGTTCAAGACACATCTTTCCAGTGTAGAGTTTGCTTGACCTGGTTCTCTTCATCTGCCCCTGTTTAGTTGTTGTGAGACAGAAACTTTAGTAGTTTGATTCTTTGCTCTCTTCATGTGGAGACATTTGGAGCACTAAGGAGCTCCTGTCAAACGGCTATTTTGTCACCTTTTCAGTTGCAAAGATAAAACAGGCAGCTTAACATTGTGTAATACCAGTTTTTACGGTCACAATCACACTTTGAACTGTTTGGCGGCATGTTGGAGCATGTCCTGTTGACACACACTGAGTCAGTGTGCCTGAGAATCTAATCAGTAGTATTTCTGGAAGCGCAACTTCTGCAGTAATTGCCGTGGGGCAGAGTGACTTTGAGCCTTAACTTGACCTACATTAATATTCCTAATTAAAAACAGTCCTCGCTGCAATGTATAAAGACTCATTAACCCTTACTTTACCTCCATCAGATGGTGTGTCTGTGGAGTCTGCGCTCATATACATTCATCAGGAACCTGACAGGAGGGACGCACAAGACCTTGTACCTCCTGTCCTCCTGTGACTTCTCTCCTGATGGAGCAGTGCTCGCCACCGCGGCCTTCAGCGGCTCCAGCTGGTGGATCGACCTCTGGGACCCGTACACTGCAGAGAAACTGGCCACTCTGGTGTAAGTTTACACTCAGATTTCACTCTTAAAATGTAGTGTAAATGAAAGGCATGTGTGTTCCTAAAACTGATATCGTGACCCCTCGCATTGTTGGCAAACGCATTTCAGACTGCACTTTCTCATGTATATGAAGACAAATATTAGCACCTCCACTACTGTAGCTAACCGGTTTTTCCTTTTGAGTTTTATTTTTGGAGCCAGTTTTCACTTGGAAAGTCACTATCTATGTTTACATCTGTTGCACTGCCTGAAAGTTTGTCCTGATGTCCTGCATCTTGTGCAACCTGTTTTTGTATCTCATTCTTGCTCATTGTTTATATATAACGTGCAGTTTAACATTCAAATCATGAACATTAAGGATCGGTGCCACCTAGTGCAGGGTAATATCCTTAAAAACTCCACTTTCTTTTATCCACAGTGATTACTTTGAAGATTACGGACAGAATCAAATCTCAGCAATACAGTTTTCTCCCAACGGTTTACACTTGGCGATGGTGACTGACGACAGGTGATCTCATTTCTTTTACTGATACTTTGCACAGGAAGTCAGTTATGCATGGAAATGATATTAGAATAAAGGGAACTTGGGATCTTGGTACCATTTTGCATCTTAACAATACAATACAACCGTTAAGTTTTAGTTTCGGCTCTCTAAGGGAGAAAGTTTGAGCACCCCTCACCTACAGAATGATTTCAAATGGACTTGTTGTTATGTTTGCAGAGCTCTTCGGATCTGGGAGCCGGGACAGAAAGGGATGGTGATGCAGACAAGACCGGACCGAGACTCTAATGGACTCTGCTGCAACTACCATCCACAAGGGGGAGTGGTCGCCACAGGGTACAGACCTTAAAGCCTTCATCACAGTTTCAGTATTTGATTATGAAACTTTAGCTGCTTGTAGACTTTAAAGGTGGATTTAGAAGTGTAGCTCGAAGGGGGTGGTGGCTGAATTCAGCAGTCACAGAGGTGAGAATAGATGTCAGTGGTGACTCAGGGTGTTTTCATATATAGTCCTTTTAAATGAACCGAACTCAGTCCTCTGAAAGTGCATCAAAAAGTGGACCAACAGAAAAGGGACTCAGTTCTCTTTCTGTTCACATTGTAGCCTAGATATTGATGTAGTTTTGTTTTTACTTTGATGCTGCACTGCAGTGCGGTTATGAAGCTCCTCACACTTCGATCAACTATCTGTGCTGTAACTTGCTGTTTGATGTATTCTACATTCCACATCTGGAGACGTGCAGTATCTTCTGTGAACCAAACTACTCCTCGTCTTGCGTCCTTGCAAGCGTTACAGGCCGATGTGGTTTCCTTTGTTTTTTCAAGTTTCCCTCGTCAACAGCATGTGATCTAGAGGGCTAAATACAGTGGTCTGAGAGGGGTTGGAGTTCTCTTGGAGTGTTCACATATGCACAAAAAATGCTGAGTCACCTCTCTGAGTTTCTTTAGAGGACTGAAAAGGACCAAGTGTGAAAACACCCTCTGTTTCATGACAAATGAAAACATCCATAAACTGCATCCACGCTGGCCTTTCGTATGTTAAACATGCTCCAAACTGTAATTTTTTTTTTTTTTTTTGCCAAAACAAACTTAGAGCTAAAAGGATCTCAGTTAATTGCTCAACAACTGACAGTTTTAATAACTGATCAGATGTATTATTCAGTGATTAATTTATAAGGCAAAGTGCCACAGCAGCTGATTGTATCTTCATAAATGTAGGAAACCCACAGAGATGCAAATACAGAAACCTACAGTAGTTTCTTGTGTTCATTTGCTTGTTTCAGTTTTGTTTTTCTATTCTGAAATGTCAGCAGCTGTTATTTCTTTCTTTAAATAACCCTCCAACTATTTTCAAGGTTTCAACTTAAACAAAAAATGCAAAGAATTATTATAACCTGTGTACGCCTGCAATTTTAGAGTTAGCGAGATATATCCTTTCTAGTTTACGTTTTCTTTTTATCTTGCAGAGCATTAAACCCTCTTTGCTGCCATGTAACTGTAACTCTAACTATCCCCCCTCTTGTGACAGAACCAGGGACGGCCACGTGAGGTTCTGGAACGCGCCCAGGACCGTGCCCAGCCTGTGCCACCTGTGCCGATCCATCCTGCGCCACTCGGTCTCCACGCACCAGATGGAGCCGCTGCCCCTCCCCAAGAGGATCCTCAAGTACCTCACCTACAGAAACATCCCCGACCGCCTCAAGACCTGCTGCTCCTCAGACGAAGAGTGGGAGGGTTAAATAGGAACCTTAACAACTGACATTTACAGCAAGTGATTGTCACGCACTCATGATTTATAAAAAAAGAAAAAAAAAAAGCCTTTGTTTGCTGATTAAGGGATGTTCTCAAAGCTCGATTAAGCACAAGAAGCATCTCTCATTGTAATCTACTTTACATGCAACATTCCTACATAAAGGGTTTCATTTATTGCACTACTACTGTAAGACAATGCATAAACTCAATGTTCACATGCTTAGTTTACTTAAATACCACAATTTTATACTATTAATTTATTGTGTAAATATCATGTAAATGTATTTCTAATTTCTGTTTATCAAATGCACTACTACTGTACTGTAACTGCACATATTAATTGTTCATATAAAATAACAAAAAGTGGACTCATAGGAAATAGTTTTAATAAACAGATTGAATGTACATGTCTGAGATTTATTCTTACAGTTGTATATGGCAACATTATGGCATGTTTAAGACATCACTGATATTTTTTTTACCTCGTATTTTCAGTGGATGAATTTGTGACAATGCGTTGAAGTGCCCAAAGGATGCTTTTTTTGGTTACAAACAACTGCTTTCCATTTTGCTCAGTCTGTATGCAGATGTGAGTGACTAATATAGCTGCTAGCATTCGTTTCTTCACTGTACATAAACTCTGCGGAACAGTGGACACTTCAGGGCATTTGTTTTCTTTCTAAATAAGCAAGTGATTCCACCGATTTCTCATCAGGACAGTGTGCTGATCAGTGACGGCGGTCACCAAGGAATCAGTGAAAACGTTTCTCTCCACCAGTGGTTTGCGGTCAAGAGGCAGAATTTCATTGTGGGGTAAAGTGGTAATGTCATCTACGAGGCCTCGCTGACCACGAGGTCTCTGACCGCCTGGAACGCTGCGACCATGGAGCTGAGCTGGATCTTCTCACTGGTCCCCGAGGCCAGTCTGTGTCTGAGGAGACAACACACGATTGCAATTCTCAACATCTGGATGTTTTATGATGTTGATGTGACTGTAAGAAGCATGAGTTATCTCACTTACTCAATTTCAGCCAACTTGATGAGCAGGCCGATGCGAATGGCTGGAGGAAAGTCCACTGGAGGGGGGGGGGAGAAAAATTCAGATATTTGTCTGGCACCAAACTACTGAAAGAGTTTGAAGTTGCAAAAAAGATCAACACAAACTAACCCAAAATAAAGCAAGGTTAGGAAAAAAATAAAAACAACTTCCATTATTTAACAGGGTCACTATCTCAGACAGATCTGGTGGCCCTCCAGCTAAATAATAGGCCCGTTCATGATGAGTCAGGCGCCTCGCCTGGAGAGTAGACGAGAGCAGGCGGCTGCAGCAGGAGGCGGTGACAAACAGCTGCAATCAAGTCGGACAGTTTCCAGCAGCCCTCAGTCCGTACAGGAAGTCACAGAAACACTTATATCCTGTCTGATATGATGTTAACTTATTAAAATACTGTCAGACTTATATATAAGCTTGTTTTCAGTCTCCATCAGTCACACAACATGTATTATGTTCAGAGAATAAACCTTCAGGTTGGATAAATAAAATCTGAATATCTGAAATTCAACAAAATTAACGTCATATGGCGACCCACAGTTCTCCCCACTCCTATTTGGACGGGCTGAAACTGAAACAAATTTCGTTGCTCTGTAACATGTGCAATGACAATAAAGATCATTCATTCATCATTCATATTGTTAAGTCGACATCTAAACCAATCAGCTGTTAGATCAGGTGAGAGCCAGGTGGTGCAGTCGGTGGAGAGCAACTGCAGCGCCTGGCTCTAAAAACTGCGGCCACCTGTAATACGTCAGAGCAAGTCAGGGTGAAGTCGGACACAAAACTAACCGGCATGCATTGTGCGCCGATCGCCGGTGATCGAATCTGCGCAGGCCTGGCTCATCTCGAACGAGCCTAATGCATGCCGGCTGGATTTGTGTCCAACTTGATCTCAACTTGCTTCAGACGTCATGCACACATGGGCAACGTTAACCTCAAGAAATCAAGGCAGCTGCAGATTTCAGAGCCAGGTACTGCAGTCACTCATGATGGGAAATGCCTCATCAAACAGCTGACTGGCTCTTAGTTTTGAACACAAACATCATGTTTTGTAGAAAAGTCTAGTTTTCTGTGAATCTACAATGCTAAACTCTAAATCACCCATTAGTCTCATGTTGTACAATGAAGATTAATTCTGTTGTGTGGCTGATAATAATAACCACAGGCAGTCTACGGGCTGATCTGACAGGATGTAAACAATGCTGTCTGCTTTCTGTGTACATTTGATGGCTGCTCAACCAGCTTTGTTTTACCGCCCCCTGCTGTCCGATCTCATCCACTTTCCTGCCGAGGCGCAGTTCATCTCAAACAAACCTACTGTCAAGTCATGTGACAATCAACACATAAACCACCCGCACATCTTACCGTGGTTATTAAGCTACGGCTCCTTCATAAAAATGACTTCAGTCAAAAAAGCTAAAAGGCGTCTAATATATTAAAAACATGAACACTCCTTAGAGAGCAGTAGGATTTAACCTAACCATGGAAAACTCTTATTTTTACTTTTTAAAAAGGGTATACCATGTGTAGAAAACCAATGTGTAGACTATACAGAGGCAGTCCCTCTTAATGATCACTTATGAGTGTAGCAGTGGGTTTATCTGTAGATACCCTGCCAGCTACATGTATTTTCTTATTTTACTCTTATTTTGCATTGTTCAGGATGTTCATAAGCACAGCACACAGGTGAGGTCTGGACTTTGTAAAAAGATAGTGGCCAGGTGCCAAACTGTGAGCAGCACACATCCAAAAGGAAGCTACAAAAATTGTGAACCTGTTTAGCTTTCACTTTTGGTGGCGATACTGTTTAGAAGCAGCAACCAGCACTTCCTGCATTGTATACCTTTAACACAGTAACACAGTACCCTGTTGTGAACATTTTTTTTGTCAATTGGAGAAACTGCAGTGTGTTTACCTCTGTGTATGAGCAGATGAACCTCAGTGAGGATATCATGCAGGGCCAAACCTTTCAAAGTCTTCAGCTCCAGGATTTCTGTGAGGGAGGGTTAAGGAGATGCAACAACACAAACTGAACTGGTGTTAATGGGTGTCTTGTTTCACATTTTGACAAGTTTAGCCAATCAAAGTCCCCAAATTCAAATAAAATCATTAAAAAACATGTATAACATGGGTAATATTTGTTAAAATGATCAGCTATAGACTGATTATTCCACAGTAAAGCTTCCTGAGTACATTTTCATAAGAGACAAGACAATGTGGAGGATACGCTTGTACGCTGTGGTAAAGTCTTTGTTGAGGGACCAGTCGAGGATGTTGGCTATATCTGAGCGGAGGGGGTGACCCGTGCAGGTGTACACATTTTCCTCTGTGACCTTCCCGTACGCCATGAAGGTGCTCTGAAATCACACAGGTGGGATACAGTTAGTATAATATACCCTTCTACAATGATCAGAGTGTAAAAAAGTGCTGTTTTTAAAACACAATATGAATGAAAACACTGTGAAGTGTCAGTGAGAACAGCGACACTTCACCACGAGGCACAATGATGGTGAGTTTTTGGTCGTACCTGCAGTATGTTGAGTGATCTTCTCATGTCACCTGATGATAGGGTCACAATGGCCTTCATTCCACCTGGATTTATGTCAATACTGACGCACACACACACAAAAAAAAATCACTCTTTCAATCAACAGGTTCAATTTGTGACAGGCATCATCTTTAAACAAAAATATGTCATTGTCAAACTGTGATACCTTTGTATAAATACCATAAAGGGCCACAGACCAGGATTGGCTCTTTTGATTTTACGCTGCAGATTCTGATATATTGTAACCAACCCAAACAGACCCCTATTTTCCAATTAGCATATTGATTGTTGTTATACAGAGGACATGATTTTTCTTTTTTGAAAACCAACCTTTCATTCTGTCACAGCAAGGAAACAGTTTGAGAAAACCTCTCCAAAAATAAGAGCGTCTTTTTGTTTTGTGCTGTAAAGCAGCTTCTAATAACACGCTTCATATGTGATGTATAAAAAAACAACAACACACAGCATCTTGAAATCTCCTTTACCTCAGATTGTTGCAACAGTAGATGGAGAAGAAACATTCACAGCACACACACTCTCTCACCTCTCCTGCTGGACTACGTGCTCCAGCCGAGGGATCATCTGGTCCGGGGACAGCGGGCCGAAGCGAAACCTGGTGCAGCGAGACTGCAGGGCCGGGATGATCTTAGACAGGTAGTTGCAGATCAGACAGAATCGGGTGTTTTCTGTAAACTTCTCAATCACTGAGGGAGAGACAGAGCGGGAAGAGAACAGGATGAACACAAGTTGGAGGTAAAAGAAAGTAAGAAATATAAAATATACAACGTTGCATTTAAGAACCCCAAAATTAAAATGCTTCAAGTCCTCTCATATAACTGGCTTTTAATACCCAAAGACATTTAAGTCTTTAAAATGATTTTGAATTATTGCTGACAACATCCACTCTTCCAACATGTTACTGCTGTTACTTCACCAGGAAACTACACGTCTGTAAATGTAAAAATGTTCCAGTTTATCTCAATCACTAGTTAAATCTTCCGATAGGTGTTGCTTTTTAGAATGAATATCAGGGTGTGCGAGCAGATATGCTGTAATTCACCAGTAGCCAAATTGTCTGGCTGCTCAGTGAGCCGTGAGGCTCACAGTGGGCAACGCCCGGCCGAACAGATGGCCTACCTCGCCGCAATGCATTCTGGGCATCCTGGGTCATGGCATCAGCCTCGTCCAGTATCACCAACTTGAAGCCCTTCCTGGAGGACAAGAGCGACGGACAGAAAGGCAGGCAGCAGTTTAAATAATCCTCCTTGCAGTTATGGGTTGCAGATAAAATGAAAGAGCATGAAGAACATAGATTTGCTGCACACAGATTTTTAGTCTTACTTGAAGATGGTCCTGGTGCTGGCAAAACTCAGAATGGGGCCTCGTACAACATCAATGCCTCTGTCGTCTGATGCGTTTAGCTGCAAAACAAAATGAGTCAAATATCAAATCAATGAGCCACAAAGTCTCGTTCCTGAACTAAAGAAGATCTGCGGTGTAAAGAAGAGTGGAAGCCTTCGCATCTCAAAGCTTGTTATGACGACTGATTGTAGTGTACCTCCAACACCATGGAGTTGAACTCTTTGTCTTTGTACAGCTGTCTAGCACAGGCGAGGATGGTGGAGGTTTTGCCTGTTCCAGGGGGGCCGTAGAACAAGAGATGGGGAAGCTTGTCCTCACTGATAAACTTCTGGACTGAAGAGATGGAAACAAGGAAACAAAATTAACAGTCTGAATATAATATGGTCCTTTTAAATAGTACTGTTAATTTAAAACATCAGGAAATGTCAGCTTCAGTACTGATCATAATTAATGGTTCTTACAGTGCAACTACAGTAAACATCAAAGACAAGGGTCAGCAACACCTATCTTAAATTATCATTTATGTACCATTAAGTGTAGTGCTTCAGTTTTAAAAAAGGAGGGTTAAATATTTATTTCAGCAGTCCACATACTTACTGGTACTAAGAATATCTTTGTGTGAGATCAGATCATCAAGTGTCTGTGGTCTGTATTTTTCAACCCTGGAGCAGAAACACATCGCCCATCAGTAACATGATCAACAATAAATGCTTGCAATTGCTAAATGACAAATGCTGGCAACACTTGCATGCAGCATAATTTCACTTAACATAAGCAACCTCGAAAAGCATCATTCTTGCATACTGGTGTAAACTACAAAACGAACTACATTATGAAATTGTCTAATTTGAACTAATCTTACTTGCGGGTTTAAATAAATACGCAGAAAGCTTTATCTTATTAGAGATTTCACAATTTTGGGTACCACTTTTCAAATCGGCATCCATATTATGTAGCTCTACTGTGCACTAGTGTGTTAAATAAGCTGTCAACTTAGTTACTGTTCCACAGCAGACGCTGCAACATTTCCCATGAGTCAGTTGGCTCAAGAGGCAACACGACAATGGTTGGCGCATTGACAGGCTAATATGTATGCCGAATTGAAGAGAAGCTCACATAACGCAAGATTTAATATTCACTTTACAAGTAAGTGCAATATGAAGCGTTATTTGAACATGTCAGAGAAGCTAACATAACAACGACGCTGCTATCGTCAATCCATTGTGACGGTAGGTAAGTTAGCAAGCTAGCACCAACGGTTTCAACCTCTCTGTGATAAACAGCGACTTTAAACTCACCATGGTAAGTTCCTGGTCTGTGGCTGCGCTTTACTTGTTGAAGCCATGTGTCCTGTTAATTATGAATTTAGCTCCAAGTTGTGTTTTTAATACTTTTAGAGTTTTGAACACTTCCACTCTACGTTTACTGCCTTTGGCGCGCTCCACAACAAAAACGTGCGTCAAACGTCACGACGTAGAACCAATCGGATCACTGTGTCTGCTCATGTGGGCGGGGTCTCAGTGACACGAATGCCCACTGTAAAAAATGTGTGAGATATGAAAACATATTTTAAAAAAGTGTAAGCCTACACTGCAAGAACATATTTTTGGTGCACTTTGTAAATACATTTCTGGATCACATGAATTCTTAAAATCATTAAAAACAGTGCTGTTAGAATGAAAATGATTCAGTTTAACATGCTGCACTCTCTTTCTCTACAAGCCAGTGTTTTTTAGCCTGACTGGACACAATGCTGACTGAAGGCTCTGCAGGTGACACAAACAGACTGTCATAAAAATGTGCCACCAGTGTCCTCCCCCTGCCTCATTAGAGATGACATTGCTATGCAGAGTTCAGAGCCCTAAGAGAGCAAATTGTCACTATTAATTTTTCCACTTAAAATTTTTATTTTCAGACGTTTTGCACAATATAATTCCATCAGTGTTATGCTCAGTTAGTTATGTTACTGACAAATGATCCAATGATAAAAAGTCTGTTGGCTTGTCTTGGCCTTAAATGGTGCACACACACCTCAACATTTTACTTTAATTTAATGAAATAAAGCCTCCCCTTAAACTGTAGGTTACTCCACTTTACTCCAATATGACCTTTTTCGCATTGTAGTTTGTTTAGACCAAGTGTGTAAACGTTCATTAAACCTGTCTAGTGTCTCATTCTTAACGCAGGTGTTGCATTTAACGAAATGAAAAGGACAGTGATGCCCAAATCTTTTATTCCACTGGTTTTGTATTTATTTTCAGTTGTGTGAGGCATACAGTACAATGGCGACAATTAAATATGCTTATTTCTTTATGTATGTCAAAAAGTCCAATGCACCTGCTTATTTTTTTTAGATGGCACAATTTCCCTGAATTTGGATTATTATTTTACACAATACCTTTTAGATGGAGATCCCAGCCTTTTTGACACCTTGAAATGATGCAGCATCTGACACCTTATCACAGATTGGTGATACGAGTGATTTTTCTTCCTCAGATTGTTTCATTGAAAGGATTTTTGAAGAATGTGGCTCCCCTTCAAGGGGTCCTTATTCCCATGTTGGGAACCAATGCCTAAAAGGAGATTGAAATTTTTAATCAAGCATGCTTCGATGGATTTCTGAATGGGCCCAGGGGCTTAAAGTGTCAGGGAGCCCCCTGGTCTCTACTTGCAAAATGACACCCAAATTAACACATGCCGACCAGGAAGAGAATAATAATAATAATAATAACTTAGACTTATATAGCGCCTTTCAAAAGACCCAAGGATGCATTACAACAACAAAAATAACAATTTAAGAACCAAAGGCCAGGGTGCACAGGTATCTTTTCAGTGCACATTTAAAAATGTCCAGTGTTGGCACCTGGTGAATCTCCATGGAGAGAGAGTTCCAGAGGGTTGGGGCTGCCACACTGAAGGCTCTATCCCCGAATGTTCGCCTACTGGTGTGAGGGACCTTGAGGAGACCCAAGTCAGCGGACCGCAGGCTCTGTGAGGGGGTGTAACTAGTGAGGAGATCCGATAGGTACCGTGGGGCAAGGTCATGGCAAGCTTTATAGGCAAGGAGGAGGAGACTTAAAATGACCAAAAAGACGTGCACAGGAACTGCAAAGAGACAAAGTGTCTACAAAAATGGGCAAAACAAGCACAAAGAGACACAAAACAACCGCATGGGGACACAAAATGACCAAAAAAGACTTAAGAGGGTGGCAGTAGCTCAGTCCAAAGACTCTAGGGTTGGAAACCAGAGGGCTGTCGGCTCAAGTCTCTGTCTGGACCAAATACGGAGTGTGGACTGGTAACTGGAGAGGTGTCAGTTTGCCTCCTGGGCACTGCTGAGGCCATTGAGCAAGGCACAGAACGCCCAACTGCTCGGACGCCTGTCCATGGGCAGCCCCCTCGCTCTGACGCTCCCTCCACTTAATGCATGTATATGTCATGTTTGTGCATGTGTGTGTATTTCGGGCCTGTGTGTATATGACAACAGAGTGAAAAAAATTGAATTTCCCCACATGGATTAATAAAGTATTTCTTCTTCTTCTCCTTAAAATGACCTCGAAGAGATGCAACATCACCTCAGTAAGTCACCCAATGACAAACAACAACCAGAAGGAGACACATGACTGCAAAGAGACACAAAACCACCTCAAAGTCTATAGCCCCTTTTACACTGCCAGATTTTCCGCGAATGTTCGGCCGATTTGCCGGCAAGCTGCGAGCGTTTACACACACAGAGCCGGATTGGCGAGTTGATCTGAGGCGCCCAATTTTCCGCCTCGTAGGGTAGTGATATTGGCGGAATGGTTTTAGTATAAACAGAGCGAGGCGGCTTTCCGCCTCGGGAGGGGCTGTTGATGACTTGTGGGAGGGGCTGTTGATGACGTCGCACGTTCGACCCACTGGCGTGGATTCAAACCAGGAAACAGCTGATAGCAGGAATGAGTATCTAGCAGCACTAAGGAGAGGCAAAGCAGAAGATGAGCAACTGGGAAGATAAAGAATTGCGTGCCCTCCTTGCCCTCGCTAACGAGGAGGCTATTAACCGTCAGATGACGGGAACCGTGAAGAATGGGCCGATGTACAAGAGAACCGCCGAAGGACTGACCAGCCGCGGCTTTCCTCGGTACGTCACTGTTTATGTCACATGCTGAGCTGCACGTTCTGTTACTAGCTCACGCCCCACATTGCCCCGAAAAAGGCGCATTCTGTATAAACAAAAGTGGGCAGGCGGCATTTTGCTGCACTCCCTGATTTTGTTTTTAAACTGCCAATGCTGAAAGAAGACGGATTGGGATTTCCTGCAAATTTGCACAATTCCTATGTAAAAAGAGGCTTGTGTGTCTTGCTCCTGTGTGGGAGAGGTGGTGGGGCCCTTGCACATCTGTGCCCAGGGGCCCATTGTCTCATAATCCGCCCATGCAAGCATAATTATTAAATAGATCCTATCATAGGTGCTTTTTAATTTGCATTGTTTGTTTATTGTATTTGCTGTATTCCCTGCTTTTGATCATGTCAGGCTCTTAACACTTAATATTTCTTTTCATTAGGGGTACAGAAGAAGAAGAAATAAGACACAAGGAGCGGTCAGGTACACACAGACACAACAGAAACTATGACACACATCTCTAAAAAAGAAAGGTTAGAAAATAAAAGTTAAAAAAACATCAAAGTTTTAGAGTCTCTCAAGTTTCAAACAGGCCTGTAGTGTCACGGCCTGCTAGCTATAGAAATAGTGTGTGTGTAGGCTGCAGGTGAGTGTAGGCTATGTGTGTGTAGGTGTCCTGTATGTGAGCGTGCACATTCAGGTGTGTGTATAAAGCCATATTTTAATGGTACATATCCCCCCGTCTTTCCTCCAGACATGTAAAGAGTGCTGCTCCTCTCACAGGCCTGGACACTGGCTGAAGCAGCGAGCCCACCGCACTCGGCGCTAATCTCGCGAGAGCGGCCCCTCACGGCGGTGCCTGGGCGATGCGATGCTGTTGCTGTGGGTTTGATTGACAGGAAACATGTCGGTGTGGTGGGAGCGAACCGGGATGCAGCTGCTGCCAAGGGAGACAGGGAGTACCTGCATCCAATCCACACATCAGCACCTTTAAAACCACCAGGCTTTCCCCCCAGATCCGTCTGCTCATGATGCGCTGAGCGGCTCCTCTCTCTCTCTCTCTCTCTCTTTTTTTTGTTAAAAAAAACCATCCATTTGAAACGAAGGGGCACCCAATGGATGCTGTGGCAAACCGTGCAGTCCCGCTCGGTATCTTCACATTGTGTTTGATTTAGCCTCCAGCCAGAGACACCTTGATGAAACAGCAGGAACTACGAGGACTGTTGTTGCAATGGAGTCGACTCTCTCTCGGCTCAAAGCCCGTCTGTAAACCTACAACATCTCGTTTCATGGCGTTTTGCAGGTTGCTCTGCTCCGTGGGCTTCTCCACGTTTCTTTCCTGAATTATTATTTTTGTTGTTTTTATTTTTTATTTTTTATTTTTAAAATTCAAAGTGCAAAGGGGAAAATAACGACCACTGCTCGCAAAACTATGAACGAGGAGATGACAAAAAGCGAGGAGCAGCATCTTAGTTTGCAGAAAGCCTTGCAGCAGTGCGAGTTGGTGCAAAATATGATAGACATAAGCATTTCTAGTTTGGAGGGTTTACGGACCAAATGTGCCACATCCAACGACTTGACACAAAAAGAGATACGAACGCTGGAGGTAAGCACCGTTTGAGCGGAATGACTGAATTTCTGCTGTGCATCTTCATGTGAATCAATACGGGGGGCTGTCACCGTCTGTTATTTATTTCTAGGCCACCGCATATTTTTCAGCGACAAACTGCTTTTCTGTGCTCGCTGCATCAATATGCAAAGATCCCCTGCTAAAGCCCACCGCTATCTGTTTTGTGCAGTGCAATAAATCAAGAGGCTACGGGGCTGCAGTGGGCTGTTAGAGACTTGCGCATTCTGCAGGTGGCGGGGAGAGAAGGTGGCTCTTCTCCATCAGAATAATATCTGAGGCAGCCGAGGCCTATAGGCAGCCCGTGTTTACAATCCATTACCAATATGCCAGCCTGCGCATCTGTCCTCGCAGCGCATCCAGGCCCCGCTGTTATGCAAGGCGAGCAGATTACTGAAATTGTTACAACATATCGTTATCCGTTTAATTGGCCCGTGGGGTATTCCGTAAATTGCGTTACGTAATGGCCATAATATCCCGGTGTTGTGTTTGAGGTATCAGACTGTCCGTTTTTAG
This sequence comes from Cephalopholis sonnerati, assembly GCA_019142605.1. Lineage (NCBI taxonomy): Eukaryota > Metazoa > Chordata > Actinopteri > Perciformes > Serranidae > Cephalopholis > Cephalopholis sonnerati. Next base: position 35,926,910 of record JAGQAX010000007.1, on the reverse strand, counting down.
ACCACTTAAACCAGTCAAACGCCCCCCCCTCCTCCTCCTCCTTCACCAGTGAGAGGCTGCTACGGGACATAAAATAATGCCATAAAGTGCGATAAGGTCACTGAAAGCAGCACAGCATTAAGGGCCTGTAAGAATGTTATGGTGATCCCTCAGGAGATTAAAACAAACACCATTAAGTGCGATAAGGTCGCCATAAACTCAGCATTGAGTGTCTGTGTGTGCCATCAACACACTTTAAGTCCCAGGGGGGAATGTAATTGAGATATTATATAAAAATAAAGTCACTTGTGAGTGCCACACACTGATCCCAGCCCCACAGGAACATGTGGATATATATTGTAACATATGTAAACACCAAAGCTGTGTCTGAGCTATAGAGTTGAAGTTTGTAACTGTTGCACAGACAGGAGACAGGAATCCAAGAGGAGAGAGATCTAATGTGAAGTACAAATGTGTTGCCAGCAAAGAGCAGGCTACAGTATGAAGGTAAATGTTCGCTGAACGCCTTGCAAAGCATCATGGGTACTGGATTATTTGTTGCAAGCATTACAGAGGTATGCTTTTTGTGTTACAGCGTATTAATATCAGGCCGACAACG